>CM019065.1:318935206-321335206 GCA_009667805.1 Leptobrachium leishanense
GAATTGAAATAGGGTGATTAAATAATTTTTTTCTTGCAGCTTCACAATGAAAACGTGTCATAAAAATGGTGGTCTGCAGTGCACATCTAAGTAATACACAGTTTGGTCATTTAAGGCAAAATGTTTTTTCTTTTCAAAAATTGTGCCTTTAATTCCTTAGATAACACTATTTATCTTGATTTTCTTTGTGTATAAAGAAACACAGAAATGGGAATTTTGAGATCATTAATAGGAGTGTTTTATCTACATTAATGCTCCCTGAGGTTTTAAAGAGATCATGAAATAGGGGTAAATCACAGGGGTGTATACTTGCATAGGCCAATTAGGCCTGGACCTAATGAAGCAGTCTAGAGGGGACAGCATTTTTTTATATTTGCTAGCAACACCAATGCAAGAGTGTTCCAACACCAATGCAATAACACCGGCTGGGTGGAGTAGAGGTAACATCACTGCTCTGCATGGAGAGAGCCTGTGGAGTCATGGGTTCAATCCCAGCGAGCGCCTCTCCAGTAAGTGTCCTTGGCAAGACACCTAACGGTATATACTCGCCACCCAGGACATACTTGAAAACGAGAGAAATCTCAATGTATCCTTCCTGGTAAAATCCTTTCTCAAAAAAAAAATCTCCCTGCGATGAGTCTCTAAGGCTAGGGTCAGACTAACGCATCTTTCGCGTTGTCCGTGAAAAAGTGCGTTCAAATGAATGGATGCTTTTTTTCACGGAATACGCGATAGCGGTCATACGATGCGCATTTTCGTCCGTGATTTTGTACGGATCATCAATAAAACACTTTTTGTGTCTGGACGTTATGTTGGCCGTACACTAGCAGCGTCTGACGTCTCCCAATCACGCAAACACGCCGCTATGCGGACGCAGCGCACTCTGTACGTCAGTACTAGCGGTTTGACGTTCTCGAAAAAATGCGTTCGTTTGCCACTTGCGTTGTGCGGCCGCACTTTTTTGCGGCCGTTCTTCATATGCAGCCCGGCATTGGACGTCATTTGCTGCTAGCACGGCCGTCATTTAGTGCGGTTAAACGCACGTTAAAACTGCTTTCGTCTGACCTTAGCCTTACCTGTATAACTGTTTTTAGAAATAATTTTGTTATAGATAAGATACTTGGCTTTTGCCCTAAATTATATTTACTTTTAATTTCTATTTACTTAAATGGGCTCATAGGTTGTGAACATCTGAAGTATTTTTCATGGAGACAAGTGTATTTGATACAGTGGGGGCAGTAGAATTTCCAGTGCCTTTGGCAGCACCATGCCTAAATAAAACCTTGCAGAGATTTCAATGGAAAAAGTTGTGTTCATTATACGTCATCTCATATTTTCCAAGTACCCAACTGATACCTCATGGAGTACTCTTCAAGATTTATCCCTCAAAGAATTGTGTGTGAAAACAGTTACTTAGTTGTTGTAAGTTGTAGAACTTCTTAAAATCACTTAATCGTATTTTTTTTTCATTAAAATTAATTAATTTTTGATTCTTAGGATATCATCTCTTCCCACCTGGTTTTATTTTAAATACATCAAATAGTGGCAAGAAAAAAGCCTGCGTACTTTATAGAAATTATTGAATTTATGTGTAAATGTGTCTTAAACCCTGGTTTGATTTGTATCTAACTTACATTAACCACAAAACACAATCTATTTTAACTAATAACAAATTATAAATCATTGTATTGTTCCTCTCCATATTGAATATATCATTTAAATAGGCACAACAGAGGTTGGAAAAAACAGTATGTGAAACCCTAGGCTAATGACTTCAGCAAAAGGTAGAGTTGGAAATTAGCAAACATGCAGGGTTATTCAAAGAGAATCAAAAAGTCACTGCACGTTCGGTGACTTTTTATTCTCTTCAATTCGGTGCGATTTGGCGATCCCATTTCGGCGACCCTGCGCTGTATTCAGCAAGCACCACAGGGCCGTCGTAATGTAGGGAAAAGTCACCGTAAACCTGCCGAACACTCACTGCAAAACCCGGCGAAAACGTCAATCGGCAAAAACATCTGGATTAACCCCGCCGAACACGCCGTTGAAACTCGAGCAGCCGCCGATCACAGCGCAGAGCAGCCGCTGGAAAAACCCGACAACGCAGACGAATGGAGTGAAAAAAAAAGCAAACAGTACGCTTGAATGTTTGAAAAGTGAAACGGTGTTTGCAAAGAAACTATAGAACGAAAATGTCTGAAATTCACATATAAGATCTAATGAATGATAATAAAAAGGTCTGTTACAGAAAAAATGATTTAATTTTTTTTAACATTTTTGCAAATAAATCCCTAAAAATGCCTAAAATATCCTAAAAAATCTATAAATAAAGAGACTTTTTGCTGCAGAATTTTATAATGAACGGTTTATTAGATATTGAATTAAAACGGGAATATTTTTAACATTGAAGTCTATGGGATTCTCCTGAATAAATTTGCCGAATTAAACCACCGAATGGCAGGGCATTAGGGGAACCTTTCACTGCTGGTTTGTGTTCTCTGAATAGACGAAGCAGTGCTTTTTCATGGGGATTTCACTGCCCTCGAACAGGGACCGAACAGGCACCGTATGTTCAGGCAATTCGACAGGATTTGGCGAATTGCCTGCTCTCTGGATAGCCGAATGGTCAGGAAAGGTAACCGAACCCTGATTTTCAGCGTTCGGTTACCTTTCTCAAGCAATTCGAATCTCTTTGGATAACCCTGATAGTTGTTGTAAGTTGTAGAACTTCTTAAAATCACTTAATCGTATTTTTTTTTCATTAAAATTAATTAATTTTTGATTCTTAGGATATCATCTCTTCCCACCTGGTTTTATTTTAAATACATCAAATAGTGGCAAGAAAAAAGCCTGCGTACTTTATAGAAATTATTGAATTTATGTGTAAATGTGTCTTAAACCCTGGTTTGATTTGTATCTAACTTACATTAACCACAAAACACAATCTATTTTAACTAATAACAAATTATAAATCATTGTATTGTTCCTCTCCATATTGAATATATCATTTAAATAGGCACAACAGAGGTTGGAAAAAACAGTATGTGAAACCCTAGGCTAATGACTTCAGCAAAAGGTAGAGTTGGAAATTAGCAAACATGCAGGGTTATTCAAAGAGAATCAAAAAGTCACTGCACGTTCGGTGACTTTTTATTCTCTTCAATTCGGTGCGATTTGGCGATCCCATTTCGGCGACCCTGCGCTGTATTCAGCAAGCACCACAGGGCCGTCGTAATGTAGGGAAAAGTCACCGTAAACCTGCCGAACACTCACTGCAAAACCCGGCGAAAACGTCAATCGGCAAAAACATCTGGATTAACCCCGCCGAACACGCCGTTGAAACTCGAGCAGCCGCCGATCACAGCGCAGAGCAGCCGCTGGAAAAACCGACAACGCAGACGAATGGAGTGAAAAAAAAAGCAAACAGTACGCTTGAATGTTTGAAAAGTGAAACGCTGTTTGCAAAGAAACTATAGAACGAAAATGTCTGAAATTCACATATAAGATCTAATGAATGATAATAAAAAGGTCTGTTACAGAAAAAATGATTTAATTTTTTTTAACATTTTTGCAAATAAATCCCTAAAAATGCCTAAAATATCCTAAAAAATCTATAAATAAAGAGACTTTTAACTGCAGAATATTATAATCAACGGTTTATTAGATATTAAATTAAAACGGGAAAAGTTTTAATATTGAAGCCTATGGGATTCGCCTGAATAAACCTGTCAAATGAAACCACCGAACAGCAGGGCAATTCGGCAACTTTTCACTGCTGGTTTTTGTTCTCTGAATAGACAAAGCATTGCTTCTCTATGGGGATTTCACTGCCCTCGAACAGGCAACGAACTGGCACCGTTGGTCAAACATTTCCCACTCCTTGTTGGTCAAACATTTCCCACTCATTGTTGGTCAAACATTTCCCATGGCTTCAAATCACGTTTAAACATGAGCAAAAGTGGTAAAAATTAGCTCAGCGTACAGCGGTGAAATGGCTCAGCACTTAGCAGTGAAAGGGTTAAAACTGTTTTTGTTTTTTTTCCATTGTTTGCTGTCCTGCAGGGCAGTACCCGGACCCCCATAACCTTTTATGGACAATATCTTGCATATATACCCTCTTGGAGTGGACCTTAATTTTCGAACGTTCGAGCCCCATTGACTTGCATGGTGTTCGAATTGTGTTCCAGTTCACGGTCAAACTTTTTCGGATGTTCGAGTTTTAATGCGAACCGAACACAGGGGTGTCCGGCCCATCACTACTCGAGAGCTGTTCACACATCTTAAGAAAATGGCTCAACTGATGCAGTTCTGTAAAGATGCGTAGTCCAAATTTCCCCCTGAACATTGTACAGGTCTAATTTGCAGCTATTGGAAATGTTTGGTTGAGGTTATTACATCCAAAGGAGGATCCACTAGCTATTAAATTTAATTGTTCTTTCATTTTTTACACAGCACTGAATGTTTAATGAAATGTGTTCAATAATGACATGACTGATTATAATTGTTTGTGTGCTGCTAGATTAAGCACGTTGTATTTGTCTATGCTTCTATGAAGATTAAATAACATTTTATGATATGACCAATTAATACAGAAAACCAGCTAATTCCAAAGGGTTCACATACATTTTCTTGCCATCGATTTTATTATTAAAACATTTATACGCATGTTTACAGGACTAGTCTCTAGTTTACTTACACGAAGCAAACATATAATTAATGTGGTTAAGTTGATTAATGCAAATTAGTTAATTATATATAGCATGATTAGTGACAAGGAAACTCCGTATATTTAACTGTGCATATTTTAACGAATACGTATGTACATCTTGACGGCTAATGTCAAAACTATTCAATAAAAATAATTACACACCAATGCAAAGTTAATTTGAAACCTATATAACACATAGAGCTGGTTTTCTAATGGGTGTTATGGGCAAAATGTGAGTTGGAAATGTTGTGAGAATACTGTCATAAATCATAATGCATGACATATGGTGAACATACGAGCTAATCATTATCAGGTGTAACTGCAGGGAAAAAAACAGTCACAGTGCCCATGTGTTCAGATATAGCACAGAACTTGCAATGACATGATCTCACGGCTCAACATCATTAGTACTTATCTCCTATTTATGTTAAATACACTTGTATGTTTCCACAGATGGTTTATTTTGTGATTTATCTGGTGACAAGAGACATTTGCTTTTATCTTGTTTAGGACATGTCTGTCAGTTATTCTTGTATGCATTTTACTTGCTATAGGCATCTCCAGGGCTGCCCATTGATGGGGCCATGGCTCCAGGCGGCTCTTTGCCAGTGGCGGCAGTTTGCCGTATTGTTAAAGGCTGTGACATGGAGCATCCACCTGGGCCTTGACCAGGCATGGAGTGTCTGCCTGGACCTCGACCAGGCCCGGCATGTCCGCCTTGACCTCAACAAGGTCCGGTGCCTGCCTGGATCTTGACCTGGTCCGGTTCCCGCCTGAGCCTTTACCAGGTCCGGCGCTCTCCTGGGCCTCAACCAAGGCATGGAGCATTCGCCTTGGGCTCAGCTAGCCCTGTTGAGGAAGTGTGTGGGTAAGTATGAAGATGTGTCACTGAGTGTGTGTGTGGATGTGTGGATACCAGATGCGTGACTGTGTGGTGGTATATGTGGAGCTCTGTGATACTAATACAATACACATATTACTGTGAGGTTTATTGCTGTGGAGCTCTGTGACACGCTCATACATACTACACATTACTGCGAGTTTTATTGCTCTGGCCCTCTGTGATACTTTCGTACACACCTCACACTACTCTGAGTTTTATTGCTGTGGAGTTCCCTGGTATGCTCATATATGTTGTGTATTTTTTTTTCAGCGGGCAAAGCACAGTGTCTTGGGTCAGCACTGGGTGTCTCATTCAAAATTGCAGATGTGGGATTGCTGTCCTTGTTGCTCTGCCAATGGGTGGATTGTAGCTGTTTCATGGGCATTTTGTGTTTTTTCTCAGCAATGGTTGGAAGGACCTAACTATTCCCTAAAGTTTTGACATTTTATTTATGTTTGTAAATATGTCGGAAACACACTGGGCACTATTAAGATCTACACGCTAAAATGGGGACGCTAGGGAGAAAAACCTGCGCCTGCAGGTTTCTCCTTTGCGGCCCCGTTTTCGCATGATATTACGATGAGCATTCGGTTCGGACCTGTTCGGAGTTCGCATCGAACATCAGCTGTTCGAAAGTTTGCGAACTTCTAACTTTTTTGGGACGTTCGCCAAAAGTTCGAAAAAAAAATATTGAAAAAGTATAAAAAATGCTTAAAAAATACTAAAAAATCTAGAAATAAAGAGACTCTTTACTGCAGAATATTATAAGCAACGGTTTATTAGATATTGAATTAAAACGGGAATATTTTTAACATTGAAGCCTTAGCCTATGATAAAACATTCTAGTTACTAAAACATCAGGCAGACACGGCCCTCTAATCAGGCACTGTAGAGGGCAGCCTGCCGGGGCCTCCCAAGGATCCCCTTGACGAGCATGAAGCCGCTGGATGACAGAGCTGCGACTGTGCAGGCTGGCCACCTGGGTGCATGTGGTAGAGACAGGCAGCGCAGGGAGGGAGCCACTGCACCTGCGGCCATGGCAGACACCCCCCCACAACCAGGATCCGGGGAGCCCCCACTGACCACCAGGCTAAGGTAAGGCGACACATTTCTAAAAAAATAAAGTCCGAGGACATTTTTAAATGTCCCCGGGAACATAAAATAAAACTTTTTTCTTTCTTTCTGTACCTTGCTGAATGTATTTAATTATATATATTAGATCAATTCAGCCAGGTAGAGGGGGGTGGCATGTGGGCTGCGCGGGGTCTCAGGCAGTGGTTTGTTTTTTTGTGTGTATATTTTTAGCAAACTTATAGGGGAAGGTGAGGGCAGGTATGATATATATATATATATATATATATAGATAATATATATATATATCCAGACTTGTATTACACACACATTTTGGCAACTAATTGCCCCCCCCTTTGGCTGATCCCTCCAGAAGAAATGTTGAACCTGACAGAGCAGAGAACATATATATTATTCTCTGCTCTGTCAGGTTCAACATTTCTTCTGGAGGGATCAGCCCAATGGGGGGGCGCATTTAGTTGAGATTGTCCACATGCCACCCCCCCAATATGCGTATGTGTATATATGGTCTGAGGTCTGTGGGTGGGTGTATATATATATATATCTGCGTGTTGATATATACGTATATATAGGTCTGCGCGTTGATATATACGTATATGTCTGTGTGTGGTATCAATGCATCCCTACTCTATACACAGCGCTCCATGTCCCTATAATATATATGATCAGGGGTTACCTTTTTCTTATATTTTTATACTATTGCTATTAAATTAACAGTAATTTTTGATGTATTTTATTCAGTAGAAACTTTATTTTGCCTATATAACATGTGCTTTGTGAAAATAAAATGGTTTTGTGTGTACATTTTAATTTGGATTCCTGTCCAGTGTGGTGAGAAGCAAACGTAATGCAGTGTAGACTAGGGATGAGCCAAACACCCCCCGAGTTCGGTTCAAGCCCGAACACGAACTTCCCATATGTTCAGGTCCAAACCCGAACCCGAACTCGAACCCAATGCAAGTCAATGGGGCTAAAAATTCGGTTTTTAGAGTGCCCTCCAAGAGGGCATATATGCTACATATTTGCCATAAAAGGTGTATGGGGGTCCAGGTAGTGCCCTGGGGGACAGGAAACAAGGACAAAAAGTTTTTAAAAAAACGTTTTTAAAGGGACAGTGAGTTTTCCATGAAATAAGGGTTAAAAATAAAAACCAAAAATTCCTTCAAATATCGTGCCTAGGAGGTCCCCATAACCTGCCCGTGAAGTGGCGGATTTCTAGGATGTATAGAAACACTTAAAACCAAAAAAATTACGTTTCATATGACGGTAAATGCTTTTCCTATAATCTATCCATAAACAACTGCTTGGGGCGGCAGTCTGTATGAAAAGAGGAGACATTTTCGTACACGCAGAAAAAGTTTACTGATTTTTTTGGCTAAATTATTGTGAAACTTATGCAGGCTTTGGATGAAAGTAAAATTGGTCCTTTAGCGTCCCCAACAGTGCCGTCACACCGTAACCACTCTGAGGATATGAATCTGATAAAGGCATCAGGGGCAGTGCACCCAAATATTGTGCTTTTGGTGCCAGGCCTGCAAGTACTATCATACAGTAACCCCTCTGTGGTATTGTGGAAGAATGCAGGGATGGACCATGTGGTCCTATATTAAAAAGATATGCATCTGGTTAAGGCGTCAGTGCACCCGGATATTCTGCCTTTGGTGCAAGACTGCCAGACCAGCAAGTAAGAGAGTAGATAGGGTAATCTGTCGCGCTGATCGCCTTAACCGGACAGTTTGCTGTCTGCCGGGTGCCCGTGTTAGGCATGTGGTTGACAGAGTTGATAGATTATTGGGAGGGGCTGGAGATGACCCAGCTGTCATGGTCCATATTGGTACCAATGACAAAGTAAGAGGAAGATGGAAGGACCTGAAGAATGATTTCAGGGAATTAGGAAGTAAACTGAAGAAGAGGTCCTCCAAGGTAGTATTTTCTGAGATCCTACCTGTGCCACGTGCTACAGTGGAAAGGCAGCGGGAGATCAGGGAGGTCAATGTGTGGCTTAAAGCTTGGTGCAGGAAGGAGGGCTTTGGGTTTTTAGAGCACTGGGCTCATTTTGCACTGGGGTACAATCTGTATAGTCGTGATAGATTGCACCTGAATGGAAGAGGGTCTGCTGTGCTAGGGGAGAGGATGGTTAAAAGGTTGGAGGAGACTAGTGGAAGGGGGGGAGGGATACAGTATCTTACAAAATGGAGACAGAACAGATAGCAGAAGGGTTTCAGTTCAGACTAAGGGGGGTGGAGCCGGGGGATGGGTAATGTCAGAACAGTGGAGGCATGTAATGTAAAGTCGCATTCAGCATGTGTGGGTAGAAACAACATTAAATGTATGCTTGCTAATGCAAGGAGCCTCAATAACAAGATGGGGGAACTAGAGGTAATAGCATACACTAAGCAATACGACATTATAGGAATAACAGAAACATGGTGCGACGAAACGCATGACTGGGCTGTAAACTTAAACGGTTATACATTGTTTAGAAGGGATAGGAAACATAAGAAAGGGGGTGGAGTGTGTTTATATGTAAATCAGGATTTAAAGCCTAATATTACACAACTGGTAAGCGATGAGGGAAATGTGGAATCCTTATGGGTAAATATTTTGTTGGGGAATAAACAGGGAACTATTGGTTGGCATATGCTATAAACCACCTAATATAGATAATGAGGAAGAACAACTGTTAGAGCAAATTAGGAAGGCTGCACATCATGGTAGCACTTTAATTATTGGAGATTTTAATTACCCGGACATTAATTGGGATAGTGGGACTAGTAATTCAGCAAAGGGAATCCGGTTTCTGAACATTTTAAATGATACCTTCATGTCACAACTGGTAGAAACACCAACTAGAGAGGATAACTGTCTGGACCTGGTTATAACAAATAATGTGGATCTTTTCTCAAATATTAATGTAAAGGAACAGTTGGGAAACAGTGACCATAATATGGTGACTTTTGAAATTAACTCAAAAAAACACATTCATAAGGGGCATGCTAAAACATATAATTTTAAAAAGGCCAACTTTATTAAAATAAAGGAAGCTCTCAATGTCATTGACTGGCAGAAACTCTTTCACGGGAAAAACACTGAGGATAAGTGGAATATCTTTAAACTAACACTAGAAAAGTACACGTCACAATATATTCCACTGGTTAATAAATATAAAAGAAACAGACTGAAACCAATGTGGCTTAGTAGGAAGGTAACTAAGGAAATGAAAAATAAAAAGAAGGCATTTAAAGCTTTTAAATTTGATAAATCTGAGGCATCCTATAAAGCATATAAGGCAGCCAATAAAGCATGTAAAAATGCGATTAGATGGGCTAAACTAAAAAATGAAAAAGAAATAGCCAAAGAGAGCAGGACCAACCCTAAAAGATTCTTTAGGTACATAAATTCTAAAAAACCCAAGAGTGAAAATGTAGGTTCACTAAAATCTGAGTCAGGGTTATTATTAACGGAAGATCAGGATAAGGCAGAAATTTTAAATGATTATTTTTCTTCAGTATTTATCAAAGAGAAACCTATAGCAGGAGACATGAAATTCATTAATAAAAACTTACTAATACAAAGTGACTGGTTGACTCAGGACAAGGTTTTGCAGAAATTAAACAATGTGAATGTGAATAAAGCCCCAGGGCCAGATGGAATTCACCCACGAGTACTGAGAGAGCTATGTGTTGAAATATGTAAACCTCTGTTCTTAATCTTTCAAGATTCTTTTCTTTCAGGAATAGTACCAGAGGATTGGAGAAAAGCTGACGTGGTCCCTATATTTAAGAAAGGTTTAAAATTTGTGCCTGGGAATTATAGACCTGTGAGCTTAACATCTGTGGCTGGGAAAGTATTTGAGGGGTTACTAAGGGATAATATTCAGGAATTTATTGGGAGGTATAATGTAATTGGCAAAAATCAGCATGGTTTCATGAAACACAGATCATGTCAGACTAACCTAATTACGTTCTATGAGGAAGTAAGTAGAAGTATAGATCAGGGGGTCACAGTGGATGTGATTTACTTAGATTTTGCCAAAGCTTTCGACACAGTTCCACACAAAAGGTTACTATTTAAATTGAGAAAAAATGGTCTAGATGAAAATACTTGTTCTTGGATAGAAAACTGGCTAAAAGATAGGGTACAGAGAGTGGTCATAAATGGTACATTTTCAAGATGGACACCAGTGGTAAGCGGTGTCCCTCAGGGGTCTGTTATAGGACCAATACTATTCAATTTATTTATAAATGACCTTGAGATAGGCATTGAAAGTTATGTATCAGTGTTTGCAGATGACACAAAACTAGGAAAAGTAATACAATGTGAGCAGGATGTTACTTCGCTGCAGAGGGATTTAGATAAATTGGGGGACTGGGCACTTAAATGGCAGATGAGATTTAATCTAGATAAATGCAAAGTTATGCACTTTGGAGTGAAGAACACGCAAGTAATTTATACCCTAAATGGTACGGAGTTAGGGAAATCCAAGCAGGAGAAGGATTTGGGAATAATCATAGACTTCAAACTAAGTAACAATGTACAATGTCAAACAGCAGCCGCCAAGGCCAGCAAAGTATTGGCATGCATTAAAAGGGGAGTTCACTCACGGGATGAAAACATAATTTTGCCTCTGTATAAATCAATGGTCAGGCCGCACCTTGAATATGCCGTGCAATTTTGGGCACCTGTCTTAAAAAAAGATATTATAGAGTTAGAAAAAGTGCAGAGACGGGCAACTAAATTAATAAGGGGAATGGAAGGGTTATGTTATAAGGAAAGACTAACAAGCTTAAACCTGTTTAGTTTAGAGAAACGGCGCCTTAGAGGGGATCTGATAACCTTATATAAATATATACGGGGCCATTATCAACCATTGTCTGATAACCTATTCATTAACAGGTCTATACATCGGACAAGGGGTCATCCATTTAGACTGGAAGAAAGAAAATTTAGCTTAAAGCATAGGAAGGGTTATTTTACGGTGAGAACAATAAAGCTGTGGAATTCTCTGCCTGTTGAGGTGGTTGGGTCAGAGTCTGTACAGACTTTTAAAAAACGACTGGATGACTTCCTGCAGACACAGAATATTAAGGGTTATAATATTTAATATGTGGGTAAAAGCTTCTTGATCCAAGGAGAAATCTGACTGCCATTCTGGGGTCAAGAAGGAATTTTTTCCCGGTATGTTGCATATTTCAGACTGGTTTTTTTGCTTTCTTTTGGATCAACAGCAGTAGGTTATGTGGGAGAGGCTGAACCCGATGGACGCATGTCTTTTTTCAGCCTATATAACTATGTAACTATGTAACTATGTAAGTATCATCATACAGTAACTCCTCTGTAGTATTGTGGAAGAATGCAGGGGTGGACCATGTGGTCCTATATTGAAAAGTTTTTTATCTGGTAATGTGCGTCAGTGCACCCAGATATTGTGCCTTTAATGCCAGGCCAGCAAGTATCATCATACAGTAACCCCTCTGTGGTATTGTGAAAGAGTGCAGGGGTAGACCATGTGGTCCTATATTGAAAAGTTTTTTATCTGGTAATGGGCGTCAGTGCACCCAGATAGTGTGCCTTTGGTGCCAGGCCAGCAAGTATCATAATACAGTAACTAGGGATGAGCTGTTCGGGTTCAGACGGTTCGGAGTTCGACCCGAACTTTGGCAGTTCGAAAGTTCGTGAATTTTGAACTTTTTGGGCGTGTTCGGTTCGGGTTCGAAAAAAAAAAGAAATTTTGAAAAAAGTATAGAAAATGCTTAAAAAATACAAAAAAATCTAGAAATAAATAGACTCTTTACTGCAGAATATTATAAGCAATGGTTTATTAGATATTGAATCAAGAACTGTGTACGTGGAAAGATTATCAACTCTAAATGACCTCTGTTCACAAATGGGCATAACACCATGTGTTTTTAGTCTGGTAATCAATTTGATACATTGTACAATATAGTGAGGGGGTGGGGTGGTGGGGTGGGGTGGTGTCTTCTTCTGATTGAGATTTGAGAATTAATTTCCCTAAAACATCCTAATATGCGGCATTTAACTGGTGTTTGAAAAAAATCTAAAGCAATGTTATTTTTCACCTCGGGATTAAACATTCACAGGGTTATTCAGAGAGCGGTGAAAAGCAGGAGAATAACTGGAGAAGTGAAAATTCTAGGTCAAAATAGCCAAACCAGAAAAATTCTCCCATTTAACTCACTTTCCAAATTGGCTATTTGGTCTAGATTGTTCTCTTCTCCTGCCAGTTCTCCTGGCTTTCACCTCTCTCTCAGGGTTGTTCAGAGAAAGGTGAAAACCAGGAGAATGGCAGGAAAAGAGAATAATCTGGACCAAATAGCCGATTTGGAAAGTGAGGTAAGGCTAGGGTCAGACTAACGCATTTTTCGCAGCGACCGTCAAAAAGTGCGTCCGAACGCATTGCCGTATTTTTTCACGGATTGCGTGAAAACGGTCATACAATGCGCATTTTTGTGTGGGATTTTTTTACGGATTCCAAACCAGGAAACTTTGGGTGTCTGGACGTTATGTTGGCCGGACATGAGCAGGGTCTGAAGTCTCCAAATCACGCACACACGCCGCTAGTGGACGCAGCGCACTCTGTACGTCCGTACTAGCGGTTCTGCGTTCTCGAAAAAATGCGTTCATTTTCCACTTGCGTTGCGCAGCCGGACTTTCGTGCGACCGTACTTCGTATATTGGCCGTCATTGCCCGTCTTTTGTTGCTAGTGTGGCCGTGATTAAGTGCGCCTAAACGCCCTTTAAAAATTCGCTAGTCTGACCCTAGCCTAAATGCGAGAATTTTTCAGGTTTGGCTATTTTGACCTAGAATTTTCCATGGAAAACTCAGGAGAATGACTGAAGAATGGAAAATTCTAGGTCAAAGTAGCCGAACCAGAAAAATTCTCCCATTTATCTCACTTTCCAAATCGGCTTTTTGGTCTAGAAGTTTCCATTCTCCTGCTTTTCACCACCAAAAAATCAGTAAACTTTTTCTGCGTGTCCGAAAATGTCTCCTCTTTTCATACAGACTGCCGCCCCAAGCAGTTGTTTATGGATAGATTAAAGGTAAAGCATTTACCGTCATTTGAAATGTCATTTATTCCTCGGGGGGTGTTCGACTCATCCCTAACAGTAACCCCTCTGTGGTATTGTGGAAGAGTGCAGGGGTGGAACATGTGGTCCTACATTGAAAAGTTTTTTATCTGGTAATGGGCGTCAGTGCACCCAGATATTGTGCCTTTAATGCCAGGCCAGCAAGTATCATCATACAGTAACCCCTCTGTGGTATTGTGGAAGAGTGCAGGGGTGGACCGTGTGGTCCTATATTGAAAAGTTTTTTATCTGGTAATGGGCATCAGTGCACCCAGATATTCTGCCTTTAATGCCAGGCCAGCAAGTATCATCATACAGTAACCCCTCTGTGGTATTGTGGAAGAGTGCAGGGTTGGACCCTGCGGTTCAAAAAATTAAAATGATATAAATCTGGCACAGGCGTCAGTGCAGCCAAATATTGTGCCTTTCATGGCAGCAAGTGCCTTCATACCGTAACCCTTTTGTGGTATTGTGGAAGAGTTCAGTGCTGGAGGTTTTGTGAATGCAGAAGAGGACATCCCCGATCTATTCCATTACTTCAGCATCAGGGGATTGATAGCTGCTGATCCAGGACTGATTCATTTTTATTAATGTCAGCCGGTCTACAGAGTCGGTGGACAGATGCACTCTTTTGTCTGTGACAAAACCTCCAGCGGCAATGAACGTCCTTTCGGAAAGCACGCTAGATGAAGGGCAACCTAGTAGCTGCATAGCATATTGGCTAAGTTCTGGCCAGTGATCCAATCTCAACACCCAGTAAGCCAGTGGATCATCTGCTGGAAAGGTATCCAGGTCTGCCCTTGCCCCTAGGTAGTCCTGCACCATATGGTGAAGACGCTGGCAATGGGTGCCTACATTTGACGTCCCTGGGCGTCGAGGACTAAAATTTTTTAAAAAAGCATCAGTCAAGCGGCCCTGGCCTTCACCACTATTCTCTGATCACCCGCAGCCTCAGAAGCACGTGTGTCAGCACTTGGTAATTCTACCAGTGCCTGGAAAGGTGTTACACAAGTGTCGCTTTAGAGCGTCCTCAAGTTTTTTCATCCTGTGCTCCCTCTGTGCAGGCAGGATGAGCTCTGCAACTTTCCCCTTGTATCGTGGATCAAGAAGGTTGCCAACCAGTAATGATCCTCTCCTTGACAGCACGAATCCTGGGGTCCTTTAGCAGGCTTTGCATCATTAGGGAGCCCATGCAGCGTAGGTTGGAGGTGGCATTAGCTTCCGAGTCTTCCTGGTCAATGAGGATGAATGTATCGTGCACTTCCTCCTCCCAGCCACGCACTAGCCCTTCTGTTTCTGGGCACACAAAACCCTCCCTTGAGGAATCCCCACCTTCAATGCCCCCCACTGCTTAAATATTCTGCCTCCTCATCCTCCTCATCCTCCTCCTGTCTGATCTGAGTAGGACCCGCTGGAATGCTGTCTGCTGAAAGACTGGGGCCTTGAGAGCTAGGGAAGGCCTCCTCTTCCTCCTGCTGCTCTGCCTCTAGAGCCACATCTATAATTCCCTGCAGAGTGTGCTCCAGCAGGAACACTAAAGGAATTGTGTCACTGATGCATGCACTGTCCCTGCTCACCATCCTCGTTGCCTCCTCAAATGGTGACAGTACAGTGCATGCATCCTTGATCATCAGTCACTGCGGGGGGGAAAAAACCAAGTTGACCTGAACCTGTTCTTGTGCCATACTCACACAGGTACTCGTTGATGGCCCTCTGCTGCTTGTGCAGATGCTGCAGCATTGCTAATGTCGAGTTCCACCTGGTGGGCATGTCACAGATCAGACGGTTTGTGGGAAGGTGGAATTCTCTTTGAATTTCTGCCAGGCGAACGCTTGCTGGGAATGACCGTCTGAAGTGGTTGCAGACTTTTCTGGCCTGGATGAGAAGCTCTGGCAGCCCTGGGTACTTGGTTAGGAAACGCTGTACACCAGATTTAGGACGTGTGCTAGGCATGGTACATGCATCAATTTACCCTTGCGTAGGGCGGAGAGAAGGTTGCTGCCATTATCGCAGACGATCATTCCCAGCTCAAGCTGGCGTGGTGTTAACCATCTCTGCACCTGCCCCTGCAGAGCTGACAATTTCTGACCCGGTGTGGCTCCTGTCCCCTAAACAACCAGCTCAAGCACAGTATGGCATCTTTTTGCTTGAGCCATTGCGTAGACCCTGTCAGGCGTCGGTTTAACTGCCACTTCGCCAGAGACAGAGAAGGAGGAGGAGGAGGATGAGGAGGAAGAGGTGGTGGTGGAGCAGACAGACCTCATACAAGCAGCTTTCTGGAGGCGTGGTGGATGAACAAGCTCCAGCACAGAGCCCCATCTTGGATCCCTCCCAGCTGCAATCAGAGTTACCCAGTGTGCCGTGAAGGAAATATAATGACCCTGTCCATGCTTGCTGGACCACGTGTCTAAAGTCACATGCAGCTTGCTGCTGACTGCCTTTCCCAATGACTGGATAACATTGTCTTCCACGTGCTGGTATAGTGCTGGAATGGATTGGCGTGAAAAGTAATGGCGTTTTGGAAAGTGCCACTGTGGTACAGCACATTCAGCAAATTCACGGAAGGGAGCAGAGTCCACCAGCTGGAAAGGCAGCAGGTGCAATGCGAGTAATTTTGCGAAGCTGGCATTTAGACGCTGTGCTTGGGAATGGTTGGGACTATGCGTAAATCTTCAGCTACTGGGATGATGTCACATTGTGAGGAAGGACCTGGTACATCCATTACTGTAGCATCATCCCTGTCGGTGGAGGTTTTAGGCAATGACATGGCAGGACATACATTGGGGGTAGAGACAGATGTGGAGGAGGAGGAGGACCTGCGCAAAGTTTTGTGCCAATGGGATGTGTGGCACTTGTTCATATGTCGCCTCAAGCACGTGGTACCCAAGTGTCCGGTATCTTTCCCACGCTTAAGCCTCATCTGACATAGATTACAAATAGCAACGCTGCGCTCTACTTCACATTTCTTAAAGAACTCCCAGACAACAGAGTTCCTGCATGTGTTCTTTGAGACAACAGCACTCTGCACCAGAGCAGCTCTGACATGTGATGCCTTGGACTGGCTAGTGCTACGGTTGGTCACAGAGGATGTTGTGCCTCGTGTTTGCTGTGCTTCCTCCTCCCCCTCTTCCTCACTTAAATCCTCTGTTCGATCTGGCACCCAGGTGGAGTCAGTGACCTCATCATCATTGTCATCTTCACCCCCTATCTCCTCGTCACTGGAGCCAACTTGGCAGTATGCTGCAGCTGCTGGGGCAACATGAGTGCCAGTTATTTGTGTGTCATCACTGGCACCCCCTTCCTCTAGGTTGATTATACTCCCTTGCTCAACCTCAGAGATTGAATCAGAGCACTGTACTTGCTGCGCATCCTCAAGCAGCATGTCACTCTCATTGTAGTCAAACAATTTAGCTGACTCCTCCGTGTGTGATAGCGAGGCTATGGCAGGAGTAGCTGTGGACATGGAGGCTGCATTAGATGCTTTGGCAGCTGAGGTGGACTGTAAAGCACTAGAAGCCTGGCTGGCAGAGGACTCGGAGGATGAGGATGGCCTGGTTAGCCAATCCACCAAGTCCTCTGTATGTTGCTGCTGCTTAAGACGGCCAGCACCAGTTAGAAAGGACAAGCGTGCCCCTCAGAGGATGCACCATGTCGTCCACGACCAGAGGCACAGCCTCCCGACACAGGGGCTGCTTGCCCTCTTATCTGTGTCTGGGAGCGTCTGCCTGTCCTTTTTGTTCTTTCAGACATGGTGAGTGACATATAGATTAATATATACAGAAGTCTGATTCAACTCTGGTATAAAGATTTAAAGAACTGTGGTATAATTCAGTGAGACACACTGATAGCTGGCAGCCAGTGACGAGACACAGCTCACCTCAATTCACAAATGTTTTGTAGAAATTAGTGAGCCACAAAATACTGCGTGGTACTGGATGTGTGACAAGACACAGATCACCTCAATTCACAAATGTTTTAAAGAAATTAGTGAGCCCCAAAATACTGCGTGGTACTGGATGTGTGACAAGACACAGATCACCTCAATTCACAAATGTTTTAAAGAAATTAGTGAGCCCCAAAATACTGCGTGGTACTGGATGTGTGATGAGACACAGATCACCTCAATTCACAAATGTTTTAAAGAAATTAGTGAGCCCCAAAATACTGTGTGGCACTGGATGTGTGACGAGACACAGATCACCTCAATTCACAAATGTTTTAAAGAAATTAGTGAGCCCCAAAATACTGCGTGGTACTGGATGTGTGACAAGACACAGATCACCTCAATTCACAAATGTTTTAAAGAAATTAGTGAGCCCCAAAATACTGCGTGGTACTGGATGTGTGACAAGACACAGATCACCTCAATTCACAAATGTTTTAAAGAAATTAGTGAGCCCCAAAAAGACTTGCTGGTTGTATTACAAGACACAGAAGATCACCTCAATTCACAAATGTTTTGAAGAAAGTTGTAAACCCCAAAAAAACATGCTGGCACAGTGACAAGACACACATCACCTAAATTCCCTGATATTTTGTAGAAATGAGACCCCCCCAGACCCCCCCAGTAGCGTGGCAGACCGGCAGTAACAACACACAACTATCTCCTCTGAAATGTGTGCAGAAACGGCGCATGGAAACATTATATAGTGTGCTGCGAGACTTAGCTCTGTGAGCCCATGATTGGGCAAAATTTGCCCAATCAGGACTCTGAGCGGTGATTGGCATAGTGTTGAACCTATCTTGCACCAGACCTGTGGTGAGGTGCAAGGCTGTAGCCAATTACGAGCTTCAGGCCAGTGGGAAAATGCATTGTGGTCGAACACCCGGAAATGTTCGGTCTTCGCGATCTAATCGAACAGGCTAAGTTCGGGTCGAACTCCGAACCGAACAGCTCATCCCTAGTGTAGACATGCTGCGAGGCGGAGCGGAGTGAAGTCAAGCCTGCAAAATGTTTGCTTCTCTTCGCTTCGCTATGCTGTGCATCGCTACACGCTCAGTGTGTCTCAGCCTTTATTCCCACATCGCTAGTTTACCGAATCAGTTTGTATACTTGTTACTGACCCTGGCATATAATTTTTTGGACCCGATATCAAATCGGGGCCAAAATGGAGGAGCTTCAATTACCAGCGTTTGGTAGGATTAAACCTTAATTAAAAATTTGGAAAAACAGAATGAAACAAAAATGTGGCTATTTTTATCTTGCCTGAATAGCTAATTCTACTGATGCCACTAGGTGCTGGTAATCATGAAAAAGGTTACTGAATTATATTTTGAATAGCTTGTACTTGGAATTAATCTTTATTATTTAACATATACAACAAATAACATATAATATAGTGTAAACATTAATTAAATATGCTGTGTGATAAGTGCTACGACTGACTTATAATCTATAGATAACTTAAAGGCAGGCTGTCAAGTACACCCTATAGCTAATAAGTGTTCTAACCCCAGCGTAATTAACCTTGGTCTCAAAAAAGACACTTACTATATAGTTAGTATACTGTGAAATAGCAGTCAGAATAAGGTTTTGCCTTACTATTGTGAGGTTGTTTGTGGTTAAATTCTCCACAAACTAGTTGGATAACTCCCAAATTTATAGATAAAGGCAAATATACCAGTTGTTTTGCTTGTATTTAACTCTAATCATAATATACGAATATGCTGAATAGCAAGAGAATTTTATATATTGAGCAACAGGAGTTATACACTTGTTACTGCGTTTATTCAGACAATAGTAATGTATATAGCTAAGCGAATTGGTAAGCACTTAAAAACAACTAGAGATGTAACCCACTGTTAGTATCACAGTTCTAAATCAGTATATATATATATCATTTAAGGGAACAGAAAGTATGTCACTAGGAGTTAACAATGGTAGCTCTCAATGATATTGAGATATTATCCTTTATTAGGTGAATTGGAGTGAGCACCCTGCTGGATATATCTTCCAACCGGTCACGCGTTTTTAGTTAGCAACATTCATACTATAGATATTCAATTCAACCAATTGGAAAATACAGCTTATTCGCAACCTACAATAATAACAATTTTTATGAGAGATTATTCCATTTGGGTCACAACGATGTATTGCTGATTGGGTCCCTAAAAAACACCAATTGGTAATTTACTATATTGCCCCTAAATAGATACACAGTTCGTATGAGGCCCAAAATGTCTATTGTTAGAACACCAAATGTAATTATGGAATATTACGCAAAGAATTAGTAGGTATATAGAACGCAGCTGCAGTGCAACCCACAAATCAAGTATGTATATTTGTCGACCAAAAGCAAAATCTGAGTTGCTATAATGATTCTCAAAATTAACAAGGTTCCAGTTTATAATTGGAAAATATTCCCCACAATAAACATACTACTAATCTGAGATACACAGAATGTGAGTTCGGGTCACTGCAGAGTATTACTAGTATTTCCCTGAGATATCAATAGATAAATTTCTACATTGTCCCTAAGTACATATACATGCACAGTGATACGATAAATACAGTCTGCCTAGCTCCAATTAATGGATCAATTGAGTCGCCAAGAATTGAAAAGTGCACCCCGTGCTAAAGTTAAAAACAAACATTTGGCCATCACCAAAAGTAATTACTACGCTAACGCGCGTTTCGCCGCATAACCGGCTTCGTCCAGAGCGTGAAGTTGTCTGAACCTACATACCCTATTTATAGTGTTCCCCCTTGTTAGTTTAGCTCGTTACCTGACTGTGAAAAATTATTTGCATATTCTAGTTTCCGCAATGATCCACAGTCATGTGACTCTCTCCCCACCAATGAGCTTGCACTAGTGGTTCAAATGTTGGAGAGAAATAGTTCTCTGAATTTGTATCCCACACGGATGCGTTCCAGCTTGGTTACGAGTTAGATGTATCATCAATTGATTAGTTTAGGCTACCTTAAGCTGTCTGCATGGTTTAGTGGCATTCAGATTTAAAGATAGATACCGGAATGAGGATTGCATGGCTTGATTTATATATCAAACCCTAGCTTACCTCTACCTTTTCTTATGAGTCTCTAAAAAACATCGTTCTGTAAGTAGGGATGATAGTAATTACACTACACGTACTCTTCAAGTAGGTTTCTATCTTATCCCCCCACAAAAACGCTCACCATCTATTTGTTATCTGGATATCTATAGGTAGAACTATTTCTCTCCAACATTTGAACCACTAGTGCAAGCTCATTGGTGTGGAGAGAGTCACATGACTGTGGATCATTGTGGAAACTAGAATATGCAAATAATTTTTCACAGTCAGGTAACGAGCTAAACTAACAAGGGGGAACACTATAAATAGGGTATGTAGGTTCAGACAACTTCACGCTCTGGACGAAGCCGGTTATGCGGCGAAACGCGCGTTAGCGTAGTAATTACTTTTGGTGATGGCCAAATGTTTGTTTTTAACTGTTTAGCACGGGGTGCACTTTTCAATTCTTGGCGACTCAATTGATCCATTAATTGGAGCTAGGCAGACTGTATTTATCGTATCACTGTGCATGTATATGTACTTAGGGACAATGTAGAAATTTATCTATTGATATCTCAGGGAAATACTAGTAATACTCTGCAGTGACCCGAACTCACATTCTGTGTATCTCAGATTAGTAGTATGTTTATTGTGGGGAATATTTTCCAATTATAAACTGGAACCTTGTTAATTTTGAGAATCATTATAGCAACTCAGATTTTGCTTTTGGTCGACAAATATACATACTTGATTTGTGGGTTGCACTGCAGCTGCGTTCTATATACCTACTAATTCTTTGCGTAATATACCATAATTACATTTGGTGTTCTAACAATAGACATTTTGGGCCTCATACGAACTGTGTATCTATTTAGGGGCAATATAGTAAATTACCAATTGGTGTTTTTTAGGGACCCAATCAGCAATACATCGTTGTGACCCAAATGGAATAATCTCTCATAAAAATTGTTATTATTGTAGGTTGCGAATAAGCTGTATTTTCCAATTGGTTGAATTGAATATCTATAGTATGAATGTTGCTAACTAAAAACGCGTGACGGTTGGAAGATATATCCAGCAGGGTGCTCACTCCAATTCACCTAATAAAGGATAATATCTCAATATCATTGAGAGCTACCATTGTTAACTCCTAGTGACATACTTTCTGTTCCCTTAAATGATATATATATATACTGATTTAGAACTGTGATACTAACAGTGGGTTACATCTCTAGTTGTTTTTAAGTGCTTACCAATTCGCTTAGCTATATACATTACTATTGTCTGAATAAACGCAGTAACAAGTGTATAACTCCTGTTGCTCAATATATAAAATTCTCTTGCTATTCAGCATATTCGTATATTATGATTAGAGTTAAATACAAGCAAAACAACTGGTATATTTGCTTTATCTATAAATTTGGGAGTTATCCAACTAGTTTGTGGAGAATATAACCACAAACAACCTCACAATAGTAAGGCAAAACCTTATTCTGACTGCTATTTCACAGTATACTAACTATATAGTAAGTGTCTTTTTTGAGACCAAGGTTAATTACGCTGGGGTTAGAACACTTATTAGCTATAGGGTGTACTTGACAGCCTGCCTTTAAGTTATCTATAGATTATAAGTCAGTCGTAGCACTTATCACACAGCATATTTAATTAATGTTTACACTATATTATATGTTATTTGTTGTATATGTTAAATAATAAAGATTAATTCCAAGTACAAGCTATTCAAAATATAATTCAGTAACCTTTTTCATGATTACCAGCACCTAGTGGCATCAGTAGAATTAGCTATTCAGGCAAGATAAAAATAGCCACATTTTTGTTTCATTCTGTTTTTCCAAATTGTTACTGACCCTGCTTGTTCTGAGGACCCGATCTGTTGCCGACTTTGCCTGCTATTTGACTATTCTCTCTGTGTATTCCCTGCCTGTTCTGTTTGCTTCTTGTTGCTACTGGTGTGCGCCGATTCTCACCATATACAGTAGCGCAGTATAAGTGCTTAAACATTGCTGACCCGGTTTTGTTATAACTGCTGATGTAACTGAATAGATTGGGGATCTCTTCTGCATTACCAAAACCTCTACCACTGCACTCTTCTGCAATACCTCAGAGGGGTTACGGTGTGAAGGCACTTGCTGCCACCAAAGGTACAATATTTGGGTGTACTGCCACTGACGCCTATACCAGATTCATATCATTTTAATAGTGGACCGCAGGGTCCATCACTGCACTCTTCCACAATACCACAGAGGGGTTACGGTGTGAAGGCTCTTGCTGTTACCAAAGGCACAATATTTGGGTGCACTGCCACTGATGCCTAAACCAGATTCATATTTTAATATTGGACCGCAGGGTCCATCACTGCACTCTTCCACAATACCACAGAGGGATTACAGTGTGAAGGCACTTGCTGCCTCCAAAGGCAAAATATTTGGGTGCATTGACGCCTGTACCAGATTCATATAATTTTGATATTTGACCGCAGAGTCCAACCCTGCACTCTTCCACGATACCAGAGAGGGGTTACAGTGTGATGGCACTGTTGCTGACACTAAATGCCCAATTTTAAAGCACCTATTGTTACTTTCATCCAAAGCCTGCATAAATTTCACCATAATTTAGCCAAAAAAATCACTAAACTTGTTCTGCGTGTCCTAAAATGTCTCCTCTTTTCATACAGGCTGCCACCCCAAGCAGTTGTTTATGACTAGATTAAAGGAAAAACATTTACCGTCATTTGAAATGTAACTTTTTAGTTTTTAAATGTTTCTATATATCCTACAAATCCGCCACTTCACAGGCAGGTTATGGGGACCTCCTAGGCACGATATTTGAATGAATTTTTCGTTTTTTATTCTTAACATTTATTTCATGGAACACTCACTGTTTCTTTAAAAACTTTTTTTTTTTACTTTTTGTCCTTGTTTCCTGTCCCCCAGGGCACTACCCGGACCCCCATACACCTTTTATGGCAAATATCTAGCATATATGCCCTCTTGGAGGGCACTCTAAAAATCGAACGTTTGAGTCCCATTGACTTACATTGAGTCCGGATCGTGGTCGAGTTCGAACTCGAACTTTTGAAATTGTTTGAGTTCGAAGTCGAACCAAACACGGGGGCGTTCGGCTCATTCCTAATTACAATGCAGGTGCTAAAAAGGCTACCTGCATCATAATCTGGCGTTAAGCCTCTGGATGCGCATGGCAGCACTAAGCGGCGCTGCGAGCATCCCGCCAAAGGAGTCCATAGGACTCCATTGAGGCAGACACTGCTGGACACATGAGATCAGGATCTTGCCTCGCGAGATCCGGCAGGTTGGCATAGTGATACGCAGAGGGAGACTGGGGGACTTTTTCCCCTAGTCTCTCCCTGCTCCTGGCGGATAGAGGAGGCGGTTGGAGCCATTGCTCCCCCTACGGGATGGAAGTTGAGTATGTGATTTATTTGGGGGGATTTTTGGCTGGTGCTGACAGATTCTGCAGCAGTGGAATCCATTGGCACCAGGTCCTGGCTGTCGTTAACTGTTGGGTCAGACGGTAATTAGCGTTAGTACAATGGAATGGAATGGAATGGAATGAGGGCTAACGTTAGCGTCAGAATTGTAATAGTGCCCACTAGTTTTTTCCCCATGATTTTTTAGATTTTGTTTCCACCATACAATGCTAATTTTATGGAGGGGATGTTAAGATTTAAAAACACCCGTTTTGAGAAAAATCAAAAATAATTTCTGAGCATCTGGTCCTGCAATGTGTGACTATTGTTTGTTTTTTGGCTTGGTATGATTGGCTCCTCACTGAACATTACTTTGTTTGGAGCCATTAATAATGACTAGATCCCTCATAACAAATGTTTCCTTAATTTAATACCTGCCAATCACAGCGAAAAACTAATTTAAAAAAATCTTAAAGAAAGTTACCCTTGATTTCTTAAGTTTGTCATCTGCAATATTATCTTCATTAAATTTTAGCAGTGATCAAGGCAATCTTCAAACATAACTTCAAGGGGTAAAGCAGGCATTGAAACATGATGATGATAATGCATGGAGCAGTGAAACATTTCCTTTGAATAGTAATATAAAGTATTGTAATGCAAGGTACGTTTGCTAAAATCCTGTATAGTGTGTGTACTAGTGATTTTTTTTTCCACTTTTTGCAATTATTGTAAGTGCTTTAGCAATTGTAAGGGTTAAATGCAACGTTTATCTGCGTCTCAGGGAACATATATTCGATTACGTAAAGGGTAGGTAGCTGTTGGATGGATAGTGGGAGGCTGACGTCTTTTAGAACATAAAGTCCGTTCTTGCTTTGCCAAACGTAAATAGTGCAATAATCCCCTGTTACATTAAAATGGTCATCCCGGCCCATACTGAGCGCAAAACACTGCTTTCACACCCACGGGTTGAAAAAAAAAAAATAAAATGAAATGTCTTAATATTAATGTTCACACATTTTATCTAAGATGTCATGCTGCACCAAGGGCTTTTTCATACAAGAGTCAGAGATTTGATTAGAAGCACTAAAAATATCTGTGAAAAACACCAAATTGATATAAAATAGCCATCACTCGTAGGCTTGTGCACCGATTTTTTTTTCGGTTCGATTCGATTCGATTTTTCGGATTTTTAAACTTTTCGATTCGGCTCGTTTCGACCGATTTCTGTTTCGATTCGGTTCTGCTCGACTCGTTTTTCGTGTACATTTTTTCGGAATTTCGACCATTTTTCGTATTTTCGTGTCACTTAGCTCGTTTTTGTATCGACTTTTCGTATTTTCGGAAATTTTCGTTTTTCGGAATTGTAAATGGTTTCGGAATATCGACCATTTTTCGTATTTTTGTGTCACTTAGCTCGTTTTTTGTATCGACTTTTCGTAATTTTCGGAAATTTTCATTTTTCGGAATTGTAAATGGTTTCGGAATATCGACCATTTTTCGTATTTTTGTGTCACTTAGCTCGTTTTTTGTATCGACTTTTCGTATTTTCGGAAAGTTTCGTTTTTTTCGGAACGTCTGTTCTCCTCGTTTCAAAGCAATAAATTTTGATTTGACACATTTCAAGTACATTCGAAAAATTCCGGAAAATATTTCGTTTCGGCTCGGAAAACTTTTCGGATCTGCCATTTTCGGATCTAAAAATTTTCTCGAAAATCGGCCGCATCCGAAGACACGAATCGGGAAATTTCGTGAAAATTCCGAAATTCCGATACCCGAAACGCACATCCCTAATCACTCGCAAACTTTCTACATTGCTAAAACTTTATACATCAGCTATATAGCCACATACATATAAAAATGTCATAGTCTATTGGCATGTTTTGGAAGCTGCATTGCTAATAATCTCATTATGATCACTATGAATCCCCTCACACAGGATTTCTGTCAGTTTTTATCTATTTTAACCATCTTTATCACATTTACTGTATTTGACGAAAAGGCCATTGCTGCCTGTATGCTGAAAATGTAGACCCTGTGTGAAATGTTACAAGATAAGGGACACCATCTGGAGCAGAGATCTCAAACTCTGCCCCCCCAGATGTTTTTGAACTACACCTCCCACGAGTCTCTGGCAATTTACTGCATTCAAAGGATTCTGGGATTTGTAGGCAATAAATATCTGTGGGGGGTGGGCAGAGTTTGAGATCCCTGATCTAGAGTTTAGATCCTTTCATCACAGCTCTATTTCTGTAAAGGATAAACAGATATATGGCAAACTAAATTATTTAAAATTTTTAACCCCTTCATTTCTGAGATCGAGATAACTCAGGTCTTCAAAGGGATCATCAGGTGCCTGATAGCAAGTAATAGTGACCTGCGGCTCAGCAGGACAAAAGCAAATTACATTTGTTTAGTGCAAACAAATTCCCTTTGCATTTGGGCTCCAGAAGCTGCCCCCAAAGTTTTAGCCCTGTGTGCATAGTGCCCAAGGTGCTGGAACAGTTTAAACTCGGCTGGGGAATGTCCTTATTGGACTTTCAGCAGCCGATGCACAGAGCTTTGAACTGCAGTTCTAACTGCAATAACTCCATTTGGCCAGCAGATGGTGACATCCGCTTGCCAGATCAGTTATTACAGTAAGGAATACACTGGAAATATTCCCAGATATTTCTTACTGTTAAAATAATGAAAATTATTTTCCAAAATACTCTGGTTCCTGGCAGTGATTTGTTTGGAAAATCACTTGGTAGTAAAGGGGTTAACTAATTTGGACTAACAATTTTTAACTGCTAGCCAAAAAGGTGTGACTGCAGCAGCAGCTGAGGCTTCGTGCTGAACCAACTGGAGATCAGTATTTTAGACACAGATACCCAGCTTTTCTTACTGTTTTGACACCTGGGCTGTCATGTCACGACAGCTGGACATCTATCCTACGGGCAGGGCTGTCTTTTCCGCTTTCATCATGTACGTTTCATGTTTTTGCTCACCCATTGTAAAGCGCTATAGAATATGCTGGCGCTGTATAAATACCTGTAACTGTAGCTGTATGTCCAAGATGCAAAACCTTTGGGGCACATTCTAAAGCCCCAACTGCAAACAATTTTCATTTGCAATAAATTAAATTTCTTTTCATTGCTCCAGAATTACGTCAAATCGATTATATTCCATATGGGGGCACAAGCAGCTGCTTTGTAAGTCGGGTGTACTTGATCTTGGTAGTTATGGGGTTAAAGGTCTTCACACTTTGCTGTCTGTTAACATGAAAATAATAGATGCATTAACAAAGCTGTCTAAACTCAGGAAGTACCTTGCACTACAAAACAATTACCAAAATGACATTTTTTACCGCACACAGTGAATGAAAACCCTAATTATAATCTTCTCTATGAATAGAACATTTTGTATCTCTTTATATCCTTTGCCCATATCCTTCTTTTTAACTCATTTTTGAGCTGAAAATAAAAATGGAAATGGGTTTTAAAGAACAAACAGAATGCTGTGATATGACAATAATAGATATCCTGAAACCTGTGTCTTTTGGGAATCCTTCTCTTTGCATAATTTGAAACAACCTTTTGAAATTTGTTTGCATAATTATTATAGTCAGTTACTGTTCTGTCTTTCAAACGTAAGAAGGATTAACCTTTTGATTGCAGTATAGACCTATGATCAATTGTTTTTCACATTCTTTTTTGGTTAACAAGGACATCACCCCTGTGAAGGTCATTTACAAATAACGCAGTGGTTCGTTACATTGTTACCTGTATTGCTTTTAATAAAATAAAACTGTTTATGCTTTTTATGCTTTATTTTTAACTACATTCCACACAATTTAAACATGTTATTTATTTTTTGATGTTTAACTCCTTCCAATACCAAGTGATTTTAAAAAAAAAAACATTTTCAGGAACATGTGGAGTTTTTAAAATCCTTTTAAATTAATTATACAGTAAGAAATATTTGGGGATATTCCCAATGTAATTCTTATTGTAATAACATATTTGACCAGTAGATGGTGATATCTACTACCAAATTGAGTTACAGCCGCTGCAGGGAACCACGGGCTGCAACTGCTTCGGCTTTCTGAATGCCCAGTGTCAGGACATTCATATAGCTGATTTTACAGTTTCAGCTCTGGGCATTATGCCCACAGCGCTAAAACTTTGGGGGCACTTTCTGCAGTCCAAAAGCAAACAAAATTTGTTTGCAGCAAATTAATTTCATTTGCTTTTGGCTGCAGAGATATCTCAATATCGGGCGCGGGATGGTGCCTTTGAAGCCTGAGTTATCTCGATCTCTGTAGTGAATGGGGTTAACTAATGATCACTTAACCTCCCTGGCAGTCTAATTTTTTCAAAATTTCGTGTCTAAAAGCATCTCAATTTTTTTAAAGCAAGTTTTTTGTGCATACTTAGTCTGTAATAAATAGGAATCACGCACTGAAATCCGTGCAATCAAGAGTCCATACTGGTAAAATCCTTTATAAATAAATAAAAAATAAATAAAAAATAGTTAATATACTGAGTCCGATAAAGTTTGAAACATGACATAATAATTTATTATCCGAAAAATAATTATCCAAAATAATGCAAATAAATGATATTCAATAAAATACAACAAAAAACACTGAAATCTGTCTGAAAACAAGGGTGTCTCATGTATGGTCTGTTTCTTATCCTGTAGTGCCACCTAGTGGCCGTTCATTAACATTGCACTTTGGATTATACAGCGTTTAATAATTTTTTTCGAAGTTTGCTGCTGGTCCCGCCTCCCTGCATCGTGTGACTCTCAGGGAGTCTTACCAGGAAGCAGCTTGCCGCGATCACACTGCTGTGGACTGCGAGGGAGCCAGGAGGAGGTGAGTATGCATCCAGCCCGAGTGTGGCTCGGGGTTACCGTTCGCGGAAGTGAAATTTAACCCCGAGTCACACTCGGGAATACCGCCAGGGAGGTTAATGTATTATACATTACAAGCTTATTTACAGTTGTGTTCAAAATTATTCAACCCCCAATGCTGTAAAGGGTTTTAGGGAATTTAGTGTACATTTGTAATTGTATTCAGAATGAAATCCTACAAGGACTTTTTAAAGAACCATATGCAACTAAAATGACATCAATTGGTTTTGTAATACAGTAGTAAATGTTTCTTTTGTGAATTCTTCATTGACACAATTATTCAACCCCTTAAAGACTACCACTCTGAAGAACAGAGGTTCATTCAAGTGTTTTCAATCAGGTATTGAAAACACCTGTGGATGTCACGGAGCAGCAATAAAGCATAATAAGCACCAATTAGGCAGCTTTAAAATGACTGTGATACTCAGCTCCTTCTAGACATTTACTGGTGTGGTTACAAACATGGTGAAGTCAAGAGAATTGTCAAGGAAGACAAGAGAAGAGGTGATTACTCTTCACAGAAAAGGCAATGGCTATAAGAAGATTGCAAAGATGTTAAACATACCAAGAGAGACCATAGGAAGCATCATTCGCAAATTCAAGGCAAAGGGCACTGTTGAAACGAGACCTGGTTGTGGCAGAAAGAAGATGCTGACTTTGACTGCTGTGCGCTACCTGAAGCGTAGAGTGGAGAAAAGTCCCCGTGTGACTGCTGAGGAACTGAGAAAAGATTTGTCAGATGTGGGTACTGAAGTTTCAGCTCAGATAATATGGCGCACACTGCGTAATGAAGGCCTCCATGCCAGAACTCCCAGGCGCACCCCCTTGCTGTCTCCAAAGAATAAGAAGAGTCGACTGCAGTATGCCAAACGTCATGTGGACAAACCACAGAAGTTTTGGGATAGTGTTCTGTGGACTGATGAAACAAAATTAGAACTGTTTGGGCCCATGGATCAACGCTATGTTTGGAGGAGGAAGAACAAGGCCTATGAAGAAAAGAACACCTTGCCTACTGTGAAGCATGGCGGGGGGTCAATCATGCTCTGGGGCTGTTTTGCTTCTGCAGGTACAGGGAAGCTTCAGCGTGTGCAAGGTACAATGAATTCTCTTCAGTACCAGGAGATATTGGATGACAATGTGATGCAGTCCGTCACAAACCTGAGGCTTGGGAGACGTTGGACCTTTCAACAGGACAATGATCCCAAGCATACCTCCAAGTCCACTAGAGCATGGTTGCAGATTAAGGCTGGGGTCAGACGAGCGCATTTTTAACGTGCGTTCTGGCGCACTTAATCACGGCCGCACTAGCAGCAAATGACGGGCAATGACAGCCAATATACGAAGTACAGTCGCACGAAAGTCCGGCCGCGCAACGCAAGTGGAAAATGAACGCATTTTTTCGAGAACGCAGAACCCCTAGTACGGACGTACAGAGTGCGCTGCGCCCGCTAGCGGTGTGTGTGTGTGATTTGGAGACGTCAGACCCTGCTCGTGTCCGGCCAACATAACGTCCAGACGGAAAAAGTTTCCTGGTTTGGATTCGTAAAACATACGCACGAAAATGTGCATCGTATGACCGTTTTCGTATATTCCGTGAAAAAAGACATCAATGCGTTCGGACGCACTTTTTTACGTTCGCGTGTAAAAATGCTTTCGTTTGACCCTAGCCTAAAGGCTGGAACATTTTGGAGTGGCCATCGCAGTCACCTGACTTAAATCCCATTGAGAACCTCTGGTGGGACTTAAAGAAAGCAGTTGCAGTGCGCAAGCCTAAGAATGTGACTGAACTGGAGGCTTTTGCCCATGACGAATGGGCGAAGATACCCGTAGATCGCTGCAAGACACTTGTGTCAAGCTATGCTTCACGTTTAAAAGCTGTTATAACTGTAAAAGGATGTTGTACTAAGTACTAAGATTGAATGTCACTTGGGGGTTGAATAAAACGGATAATGATGTGAGCACAGAAAAGACATTTGTGGTTATTTCATTATAAATGTTATGTTATATTTGTCTGACCTACACGTGCCTCTTTGATGTAAGCAAGATGACTGAATGATCAAAATCAATGTCAAACTGGCCAAAACACTCAATTTCAGTGGGGGTTGAATAATTTTGAACACAACTGTATGTGGATACAATAGTTTTTACAATAAAATTTAACGGGAGCTGTATAAAGAGAAGCATAATAAACAAATAGAATATATACTAAAACACGAAAAGCCAATACAGTGCTTTACAATTATATATAATAACAATACATTCAGCCTCTCCAAATGTAGTGGATTCTTTTGCTAAATACAAAAGTAAGATTAAATAGAATAAACAATCACAACCAGGTGAGCACATCCAAATGCCAACTCAATGCTGGCCCATAAGGACACCAACCAACACACAGTATATAAAGAAAACCAACACGGCTTTCAAGTTTTATTACAACTAAAACATAAAAAAATGAGGCTATTTTAAGTAATATTGGTGAATATTAGAAACAGGATTCGCATGTTCATTTGTGATTTGTTTTATTTATACAGTTTTATACATGTATTGGTATCACACTATTATGCCTATGTGTTCCTGGACAGTTGAGGTAATCTGTTGAAAGAGGTTGCAGTGTTGCAATGAATGCAGCAGACATTCAAGCCGGATTGATAAAGTGACAGCTCTTGTGCACAATATACTTGACCATGGTACCTTACAGCGCCGAATATTGTGAGTGTGATATGCCCTTTTCAAATATTTAAGACACCTTTTTTATTACTATTTAATCAATGTAATGAAACTCGGATCTGTATATATGTTATGTATTTTTATATTTGCCCTTTTGAATTTGTATATACTGTATGTTATATATACACTACTCAGTCCTAGGTCCTCTGCTCTTCTCTATCTATACCTCCTCACTTTGTAAACTCATCATCAACTACGGCTTCAAGTATCACCTATACACAGATGACACTCAGATCTACCTCTCCAATCCCGATCTCTCCCCCTCTGTTCTATCTCAGGTCAGTGACTGTCTGTCTGGGATCTCTGCCTGGATGGCCGCTCACTACCTGAAGATCAACATGTCCAAGACCGAGCTCCTTCTAATTCCCCCCTCTAACTCTACTTTGATTTCTGACTTTTCTATAATGGTTGATGGTATCACTATCCTTCCTTCAGCCCAAGTCCGCTGCCTTGGAGTGACTCTCGACTCCTCTCTCTCCTTCAGCCATTACAGCCAATCGCTCTCCTCATCATGCCACAATAACCTCTGCAATATTGCCAAAATTTGTCCATTTCTGACACCACCAAGCAGATTATCTACTCTCTTGTTATCTCCCAAATGGACTACTGTAACAAACTTCAGACTGGCCTTCCTATCTCCCGTCTCTCCCCCCGCAGTCCATCCTAAACACATCAGCCAGGCTTATCCATCCCACCCTTTGCTCTCTCTCTGCCGCTCCTCTTTGTGAATCCCTACACTGGCTCCCCATCCACAGCAGAATCAAATTCAAACTACTCACTCTCACTTACAAAACCCCCACTAACTGTCCTCCTCACTAATCACCAAATACACCCCAGCTCATCCCCTTAAATCCAACAATGACCTGCGCCTGGCATCCTCCAGCATTACCTCTTCTCATGCCAGACTGCAGGACTTTTCTCGTGCGGCGCTGACCCTATGGAACGCGCTTCCTCGCAATATCAGAAAGTCCCCAAATCTGGCTTTATTCAAACGCTCCCTAAAGACCCTTCTGTTTCGGGAACCCTACCACCTGACTCCGAAACAAGACATCCGACGACCCAAAAACTGTCCTCATCTCTCCCTGCATTAACTCATCACTGCAGTCCTCTCCTGTTTCTAATCCTCTCACCCATCTAGAATGTAAGTTCCCAAAGGAATGGGGCCCTCATTTCCTCCTGTATCTGTTGGCAGGAATATTGACCTGTCTTCTTCATGTATTGTAGAATCGTCCTGTCTTTACCCATTGCACCATTGTACAGCGCTGCGGAATGTGTGGGCGCTTAATAAATAATAATAATAATAATAATAATAATACACTGGAGTCTATGATCTTCACCTTTATCAGATTGGATACAAAGTCGATGCCAGGAAGAGAAGTGAGCAGGAGGTTCATAGGCCGGCATTTATGCATGCCAGGTTGGCTAGAAATTTCCTCTTAAATCCATGTACAGAATTGGTAACATCAAATAAACATTGGTTGCTTTTGGATGATATTTTTAAAAAGATCAGACTTTTAATACGAAAATACTTGTCTAAGCCAAATTCGGAAAAATGTCCCTGTTCATACAAAAATATGGGGCCAGGAAAAAGCCCAAAAAATGGTGGTAGTTGTTTAAAAGGATTGGTGCCTTCAAAGGCACCATCTGGTGCCCCGATATCGAGATATCTCTATGTGCTGATCTGCAGCCCAAAAGCAAATTAAATTTGTTTGCTGCAAATAAATTTCTTTTGCTTTTGGGAGGCAGAAGGTGCTTCTAACTGTAGCGCTCACTCCCGGAGGAGCCGCTGAAAATGAACCACGGGTCAGTCTCCCCGCACTAGGGAATAAATATACTCCAGCACCGTTGTGGATTTTATAAATTATATAGTTTACTGAAGTAAAAGGCATAAAATGAGACACGGTGTTCGTAGATATCTTTACAGTATTTCGTATTGCGGTAAACGCGCAGCGGGAAAAAGAAATGCGAGACTTCGTATTTCTGGAAACGCGACCGAGCAGAAAAAAATATACAATGATTCGAAATTACGAGAAACGCGCAGCGGAAAATAAAATAAGATGCGAATCTTTTCCCCTTTTTCGGATACTAGGGAGTGAGTCCCGAACAGGTTAAGTCCCGAATTGTGAGTGTATGTGTGTGTTACGGTACCCGGGTACTACTATCAACTGGCCAGTGAATCTTTTAAGCGATGTCTTCGACTAGTCAAGTTGGGGCCCTGTGGGTTTCAGAATAAACAACAGCGTGCTTGAACTTTTGTGGAAAACGGCCTTGGAGGCCTCTCACCCATCCGCTGATCACCCAGGCTCCGCTGACCCAGGACGTCTCTCCGCTTATCTCTGCGCTGGGATACCGGCTACTGGATCAATATTCAGGCTTTCTGTGTTCCGGCCCGGACTTGTCCAGCCACCGCCTGCTCTCCCATCGTTGGACTCGCGGTACTCCTTACTCGGGGTCCTCAGCTTGTCTGGAATACACTCGGTGGTGATGGCCGGTGGGTAAGGCTCCTTCTGGCAAGGCAGGATAACCCCACTCGATTCCTGATAGGCCACACTTGCGCTCCAGCCTGGTCACGATTCTGCTCAGCAGCACTGCGTCCTCTTCCATGCACTCCCTGGCGCGCTCTGGCGCGTTCTCCACGAGGCTCAGGATGTACAGCGTCCTGTGTCCCACCCACTTCCTGTCTGTCAAAGCACGCCGGGAAGTAGTCCCAATGTTCAGTGTCCTCTGATCACGATTCTCCCTCCGGTGGCCAAAAATAGGTACTGCCACAGTCAGATTTAAACACAGCGCTACACTCTCCCCCTCCTAGAACTCTTGGGTCTCTCCAAGGAGGTACAACAGTTACATTTTCATTTTTATACAATTAGATAACAGATACAGGGTTGGCAGCAAACATACAGTGGGTTAGATACACTTCTTCAAGTTGACTCATGTTTTGCGCTACCTCAGCTAACATAGCAGACACTTCGGGCAACCTCTGCACTGTGGTGATGGCCTCTTCAGTGCTATGTCCTGGTGAGTCGTAGGTGAGTCGCTGGGGCGGTCGAACAGAGCGCTTTGGTTCTGGCTCAATCAGTTCCTCTTCAGGTGGAAGTACTATAGGCGCTGGCTCAGTCCTTCTCTCTACTACTGGAGCAGACATTTCTTCGGAGTATGATCCCTCCAGTGAAGGCATAGAACTGTAGTCATGACTCGGCTTCGGGAGCTACAGGAACTTCAACAGTCTCAGGAATCTCTAGCTGAAATTCAAGAGCTTCAGGATTTCGACAGTCTCAGGGACTTCCAGCAGAAATTCAGGAGCTTCAGGCCTCAAATTACTCTCCCACCGCTCAGGAACAACGACAATCTCCTCAGGCTCCGGTGAGCGCATCCAGTCCAGACAATAACTCTCTTCTTCACTGTCTCTTTCGCTCTCTTCGACAACCCGGGTCTGTTGAGACCGAGTAACAGGAGGCAAACGTGGAGCAGGCGGATTTGGCAGAGGCAGTTCGTCCCCAACTGGCATCCTCACGGCCTCTCTCAAAGGTAACAAATGATTTCGGTGCCAGTTCTTAAGAGGCCCAGCCTTTCCATCCGGCCGGATTTGATACACCGGCAGACCCGGCAGTTGCTTGCAGACAATGTAAACTTGAGAACTCCATCTATCCGCCAACTTGTGTCTTGCAGCAGCACCCAAGTTCTTCAACAGAACCCTATCACCGGGTTGTAGATCTTGTATCTGAACTTTCAAGTCATAATTCCTCTTGTTCCTTTGCTCCCTGTTTCCTGAGATCAAACGGGCCTGTTCAAATGCAGAAGCCAGGTTCTTCCGAAGTCTATCCACGTAGTTTCTATGGGAAGCTACCGACGTCTGGTCTAGAGATAACTCAAACGCCAAATCAACCGGCAGTCGGCCTCTCTTCCGAACATAAGACGGTACGGTGAGTATCCAGTTGCATCACTCTCCGTACTGTTATATGCATGCACCAGAGTAGCTATGTGACGACTCCAACTCTGCTTCTCTATGTTCGACAAAGTCCCCAGCATATGCAGCGTGCGATTAAACCTTTCAGGCTGAGCATCACCTTGAGGGTGATATGGTGTAGTTCGGGTCTTTTGGATTCCCAACAGTTCCAACAATTGCCCAACAAGTCGGCTTTCAAAGTCTCTACCCTGATCAGAGTGTATTCTCCTTGGCAGGCCGTAGTGAACAAAGAACTTTTCCATCAGAACCTTAGCTACTGTCGGAGCGCGTTGATCTTTCGTGGAAAAGGCTTGGGCGTAACGAGTGAAATGATCAGTCACTATTAGAATGTTCCCTTGCCCGCTAGCATCCGGCTCTAAGCACAGGAAGTCAATGCACACCAAATCCATGGGTCCCTGACTCTGTAGATGGCTCATTGGAGCGGTTCGGGTTGGTAGAGTCTTCCTCTGAATACACCTCAGACAGGAATGGCAGTAACTTTCCACTTCAGCTCTCATGCAAGGCCAATAAAATCTGTCTCGCACCAGCTTAAAAGTTCTCTCAGCACCCAAATGTCCATGCTCATCATGTAACGATCGCAGCACACTCTCTCTATGCTTAGTGGGAAGGAATAGCTGTTGAGTCTCTTCAGCGTTTGTTGAGGGGCCCCTTCGGTAGACCACCCCATCCAACATCTTCAACCGCCTTCCCACTCTTTGTAGACCAATCTGGCTCCATCCGGGGAATTGGTCAGCAGAATTTCCCGCTGGTTCGCAGTTAGGGCCTTTATGGTCAATGCAATTAAAGGGTCTCTGGCCTGATCCGCTTTCAGGTCTTGTTTTGAAAAGGTAGGTAGACTTTCATCCCTCAATTGCGTAGGGTTACAGTAAAACTCAGGAAGCCGCAGCCATGACTCCTATGGCCTCCGCTTCAATCCCTCCCTTGACCCGGCGCTCTGCTCCTTGACACAAAGCTTGCACCCCGTCTGGAGTTAACTGAGTCCATTCTGTAGTGTAGGGTCTTCTCGATAAAGCATCAGCATCTCGATTATTCACCCAGGGCGATACTTCAGGCTGAACCGGAACCCTGACAGAGCGGCCAACCACCGATGTCCCGTTGCGTCCAGTTTCGCAGTAGTGAGAACATAAGTAAGAGGATTGTTATCCGTTTTATCACAAACTCGGCTCCATACAGATAGTCTTTTAACTTGTCTACCACTGCCCACTTTAAGGCTAGGAACTCCAACTTGTGGGTAGGATAGTTCTTTTCTGAAGGCGTAAGGCTCCGACTCACGTACGCTACAGGCCTCAGCAATCCACCATACTCCTGATACAGGACTCCTCCTAGCCCTTCTCTGCTGGCATCCACATGTAACTCATACGGCTTTGTGGGTCCGCATAGGCCAAACAGAGCTTAGTAGTAGACTCTCTTTTAGCTTCAAGAAAGCGCCTTCACACTGACTAGTCCATTCGCCCTGTATGGACTCTCAAGCTTTCCTTGGTCCTGGAGCTGACGGGTTTCGGTCAGAGGCCTTGCAACCTTCTTCGGTGTTTTCCTTCTGTAGGAGTTTGTTCAGTGGTTGAGCTATTTTTGCGAATCCTCCTACAAATCTTCGATAATATGAACAGAACCCCAAGAAAGATCTAAGTTCAGTGACGGTTCGGGGTCTAGGCCAAGAAGCTACGGCCTCCAACTTCCGAGGATCTGTCGAAACACCTTCTGCTGAGACCACATGTCCCAGATACGTAACAGATGTAGGCAGAATTGGCATTTCTCCAGAGACAGTTTCAATCCCTCTTCATGGAGCCTCTTCAAGACCTTCTCCAAACGTTGCTCATGCTCTTCCAGAGTCTTCCCAAACACGATTATGTCATCCAGGTACACTAATACTTCGATCAGATTCATGTCTCCGACTGTCTTCTCCATTAACCGTTGGAACGTGGCTGGAGCCCCCGTAAGGCCTTGAGGCATTCTGTTGAATTCAAAGAACCCCAATGGACAGATGAACACAGTTTTCTCTTTGTCTTCGGGATGCATTGGTATCTGGTGATACCCGCTTCGTAGGTCTAGTACACTAAACCATTTTCGCTCCAGACAAACACTGTAAGGCATCTTCTATCCGAGGAGTTGCATATTGGTCTGGGATGGTTCTCCGGTTCAATGTGCGGTAGTCTATGCATAGGCGGACAGAACCGTTCTTCTTCCGGACCATCACTATTGGAGATGCATATGGACTCCTGGACTCTTGATCACCTTGGTTCTTTGCAATTCATTCAGCTTTCTCGCAGATCATCCAAGTCTCCCAACGGAACTCGCCTTGACCTTTCACGAAACGGCTTGTCTTCTTGTAATCGAATGCGGTGCTCAGTACTTTTAGCTAGGCCTACGTCGAACTCATCTTTCGAGAACAGTTCTCTCCACTTCAAAACTTGAGACTGAAGACGTTTCTTCCACTCGGAGGAAATGGGAGCGTCCTTGGGGTAGAATCTTTCATCTGGAATCTCTTTATCCACTCCCCCTCCTAAATCAGTGGAGAGGGGCGTAGCGGACTCCACTTGCCCGATAGGCATTCGTGCTTTAAGGACTACTGGAGAATCAGACACATTGCACACGCTGACTGAGACTCTTCCTCGTGTTCTTTTCAGAGCTTTAGTGGAGATCATTTCAGGGATTACTTCAATTCCGGCTTCACTCCCATGATTAAAATCGGTCTCCAGCACTACATAGGGGCCTGGTTGCGATCCATTCAACTTGACTGAAGCCCGGAAACTTGCTACTTGTCCTGCTTGCAGAACCTTCTCTGTTCCTTCTAATCTCCATAGGCGCCCTACTTCGGCAGGTGCCTTCTGTTCTTCAACCATCCTCTGATAGACCGGACGTAACATTGGGTGTACTCCTTGAGTAGAACCTTCTTCCAATACGATAGGTGTCAGGAGACGCCGCACCAAATCAGTATTCGTCCCCACTATCATGGAACTTCTGTTTGCACCTGAGGGTCAAGGACACACGATGGCCAATGCGTCGCAACCTCCGGACTGCCCGATGACTTCGGATCCGATCTCCAATTTCACCTGTAGATACCCGTCATAGGGGAGTTTCTCAGTTCCGATACCCCAGATTTCCAGGTCCTTCAATTTCTGCAGAGGAATGTGCTTCAAATGTTTCTCATAGAAGTCTCGGTAGATCAATGTCACTTGAGCCCCTGAATCCAACAGGGCTTTAGTGTAGACTCCCTCCACTTGGATTGGCACAATAGGAGAAGGACCTATCAGTTGGTCAGGAAACTTGGTGGCGGTATCAGGATACTTAGACCCAGTTTGCTGTACCCTGGCCCTTTTCTTGGCCCGTGTAGGTTTTGGGTGTGCATTGCTTCCCCATGACGTAGGTCCGGATGCTAAGGGAGTGACTCTTTCAGTCCTGGCAGGCTCAGCAGTCGGCCGGACTTTGGGCCCTCTCACCTTCTTAGCCCTGGCTTGATTTTTGGAGCGGGGTTCAATCTCCGGGCACCTAGGTTGCTCCTTCACTGGCGCCCTCTGGCGTTTCCCACCGGTGAGGTAGATAACAGTTCTTTCAAGGCTTTTAACAACTCATCAACTCTATTCTTCTCAGGCTTTCGGTCTTTGCATTGTGCGCGGAAGTGGCCCATTTCTCCACAACCAAAACATCTCTTTTTAGAAAGTGGAGACGCAGTCGCCTGTTGTGATTCAGTTAAAGGACCCTGGCTAGACGCCACAGCAACTCCGGTTGTCTGCATGCCTGTGAGGAACTTCTGCATCTCGGCCTGCATCTCTGTCACCTTCATCAACACTCGGCACAGTTCCGCGTGCGCCTGCTGCAATTCGGCTTGAGCTTCCTGTACTTTCTTAACAGTTTTGTGCAACTCACCACGTTCAGAGAGGTGTAATTCTTTGGCAGCCCTCTCTGTGGATTTAAAAGCGATCAGGTGCTCTTGCTCGTCCACTTCGGACCCGTAAGTATCCAGCGAATCGCTTTCAGGCTGCAGACCATCGTTATGCCTTACAGGTTGTGCGTAAGCCCTTTCCCCTCGCCTGAAGGATTTTTCCTCCAGTAGAGCCTCCTCCTCTCTGACAGCTCGGATCAGTTCCAGGTACTTCAGTTCCTGATTACCTGTCCTGCTTCTCAGCTGCAGCATCACTGGATCTAGAGGTTGAGAGCCCCTCAGGATCTGTTTTATTCGGATCTTATCCACTTCGGCCGGCTCGGCCCCTTTCTTGAGGAGTATCTGGTGCAGAATCTTATCTAGGCGCCTCATGTATTCGGTCATTCTCTCACCTTTCCGCTGATCGGTGTGTTCGTACTGATATACAAGCTCTGCGGCCTTTTCTGTTCGCCCAAAAACTTCCTCCAAAACGTTTAAATAATCTAAAGCAGTACAGTCTTTTCTACTCAGTTTTAGGTTTCTCACCGCTTCTGACGCAGGTCCCTTTAAGCTCTCGGTGATCCTTTGCTTTTTCTGGGCTTCAGGGATGTCCCACTCATCCAGAGCCTGCATCGCCTGTTCCACCCATTCCTCAAAGGTTTCTTCTCCCGCCGGAGTTGGTACGTTTCCTGTAAAATTTCTCAACCGTCGATAACCGAAGTTAGTGTGGAGGGCTTGTTCTCTGACACTTAGCCAGCAAATCTCCAATAGCCACTATGAATTCAGGCCCGATCATGGCCAATGGACTGGGCGCGGGAACACTTGCGGATTCGCCACGTGGCGCACTTGGCTGAATCAGTTGGACTTCCACCTCATCGGTCAGCTTCATGCTCGCGCCCTGAAAACATACTGGAACACCCTTTCTCCATTCGAAAAGAACATACGTGTGAGAGGTATCTGTGTTCTTTTTAATGTCCAGAATTAACCCCCGATGGTCTGGTGTCAGCACGGCCACGGCCTGGCGAATCTGATCTTCGGCCCAAGTGTCTGCGGAAATATCCATGACTATACAACATTCTAACTGACTACTGTGCTCCTCACACCATTCGGCAACAGTGTCTGGATCCATATTTAACCCTTTAGATGCGGTTTTTCCAGAGACTGGATCCCGGAAACGAGCCCCCACGTGTAGCGCTCACTCCCGAGGAGCCGCTGAAAATGAACCACGGGTCAGTCTCCCCGCACTAGGGAATAAATATACTCCAGCACCGTTGTGGATGTTTTAAATTATATAGTTTACTGAAGTAAAAGGCATAAAATGAGACACGGTGTTCGTAGATATCTTTACAGTATTTCGTATTGCGGTAAACGCGCAGCGGGAAAAAGAAATGCGAGACTTCGTATTTCTGGAAACGCGACCGAGCAGAAAAAAATATACAATGATTCGAAATTAAGAGAAACGCGCAGCGGAAAATAAAATAAGATGCGAATCTTTTCCCCTTTTTCGGATACTAGGGAGTGAGTCCCGAACAGGTTAAGTCCCGAATTGTGAGTGTATGTGTGTGTTACGGTACCCGGGTACTATTCAACTGGCCAGTGAATCTTTTAAGTGATGTCTTCGACTAGTCAAGTTGGGGCCCTGTGGGTTTCAGAAATAAACAACAGCGTGCTTGAACTTTTGTGGAAAACGGCCTTGGAGGCCTCTCACCCATCCGCTGATCACCCAGGCTCCGCTGACCCAGGACGTCTCTCCGCTTATCTCCGCGCTGGGATACCGGCTACTGGATCAATATTCAGGCTTTCTGTGTTCCGGCCCGGACTTGTCCAGCTACCGCCTGCTCTCCCATCCGTTGGACTCGCGGTACTCCTTACTCGGGGTCCTCAGCTTGTCTGGAATACACTCGGTGGTGATGGCCGGTGGGTAAGGCTCCTTCTGGCAAGGCAGGATAACCCCACTCGATTCCTGATAGGCCACACTTGCGCTCCGGCCTGGTCACGATTCTGCTCAGCAGCACTGCGTCCTCTTCCATGCACTCCCTGGCGCGCTCTGGCGCGTTCTCCACGAGGCTCAGGATGTACAGCGTCCTGTGTCCCACCCACTTCCTGTCTGTTTGCAAAGCACGCCGGGAAATGTAGTCCCAATGTTCAGTGTCTCTGATCGCGATTGTCTCCCTCCGGTGGCCAAAAATAGGTACTGCCACAGTCAGATTTAAACACAGCGCTACATAACGTTTTAGGTAAAGAGCCGACAAGCTGCCAATCACAGCGCAGACCAGCCGTCGGAAAAAGCCGACAAGCTGACGAACTGGGTAAAAAAAAACCCAATATATCTCAATAAACCACTTGGCAGCTCAAAAAAGAATAGTGTCTATATTCGTTCAAATAAAGATTAATTTTTCTGTAGCCACTCCTCCAGTGCCATTTGCCGGTTCTTTTTTGAGCTGCCAAGTGGTTTATTGAGATATATATATTTAGGTTAGGTTTAATCCTGAGTAAGAGGTTGTGCTGCTCTCACTCATTTGGATGAGAGTCAGGTGATTGTCTAAATTTGAGGGTCCCTGTTGTGGGTCCCCCATCTCTCTTTTTTCTGGTAAAAAAAAAAACCAATACAATTGAAAGTGTCAAAATTGAAACGCTGTTTGCTAATAAACTACTGAAAGAAAATGTATTATCCCTGTAATGTTACTGCCCAGGATTGGGATTAAATATGATTATGTAAAGTGGATTATTATAAAGTGTTTAAGATTATAGAGACTTTGTATTAGATAACAGTGCATTCAAATTTATGTTTAATTCTAATACTATTTAAAGACAAAGCTTTACAAAGCTATAATGAACAAAGCTCGTATAAGTGGTTGATTCTTAATCCAAGTAATTACGATAACAGAACACTTCTAGAATCATAGTTGCAAGCATGAATCTTGTTACCAAATGTTCTGCTTTTTTTCTCAAAATCAGATAAATTAATTAAATACCACTTACTATGCACTTACATCTAAATATATATATACTTTTTATTTAAGGGTGGGCAGATCCCCAATCTGTTTAGTGATATATAGAATAATTCCCTGGAAACATGAAAGATGAATTATTCATTTATCAATAACATAGCATTACTAGGGCTTCCAAAGTACTTAAGTGAATATGAGGTGCTGGCAGATTCCGGTCTTTATTCATATCTCGTGACTTAAAGAGACACTCTCTGATAATCCCTTCTGTGTGTGTTTTAGATTCTTGTTACATACACAACGACTTGCAATATGCCCCACTCTTTTGTACTGTAGATATCACAAGGACTTCCTGGACATAGAAATGGTTTGGAATGTGTACCTGGCTTGTGCGGAGAGGTCAATGGCTAAGTAGGCACTGAGGGTGGGATGGGCATGGAGCAGATCTGTTGAAATGATTTTTGGACCACAGTTAAAGATCCATTTTGCCCATCCCATCTTATTTTATTTTACCCCATTTCATACCCCTCTTACTTTTTAATCCCCTTTTCAATATGCTACTATTTTATACCCCATTTAATTTAGAGATGTACACCGCTGAAATTTTTTTTTCGTTTCAATTTGGGGTTTTTTTCCAGGTGTTTTTTTTCATTTCGGGTCATTTCGGACCGTTTTCGTTTTCGATTCGGTGATTCGATGATTCAGTCTCGATTCAAAATTTCGGATTGATTCAGTGATTCGGATCATTTTGGCGTTTGGATCATTTCGGTGATTCGGTTCAGTTTGGTTTTTCATTTTTTAAGAGTTATTTGTTTTTTTTGCTTATTTAAGAATGGGAAGTAGATTACTAACAATAGAATGAAAGTTCCTTTACTCCTTTACTTAGTTATTCTTTTAAGATTTTTCAAGCATTTTTTGGGTGAAATTTTAGGTTTCAAAGAAACAAGGCTTTTTAACCCATAGGTTTCAATTCAGCAAATGAATCCACACACTGCCGGGCAGCACCTCTACAGTATAATAATAATGCAGCGTATGAATCCGCACACTGCCGGGCAGCACCTCTACAGTATAGTAATGCGGAGTATGAATCCGCACACTGCCGGGCAGCACCTCTACAGTATAAATTAATAATGCAGCATAAAATGAAAAACCAACTGAACCGAATGACTCGAAATGATTCGAATCACCGAAATGATCCAAATGCCGAAATGACCCGAATCATCGAAAACGACCCGATTTATCGAATCGACCCGAAATATTGAATTGAATGACTCGAAATTTCGAATCAATCCAAAAATTTTGTGTGGTCGACATTATGGATTCAAGATTCCCTCGGAAGCACGAAAATGGTAAATTTTGTACAAAGATTTTATTCGGTATGAAACGAATCGCACCTCCCTAATTTAATTCACCTTGTTTGTTTTCTAGCACATTTCATGCGTCTCATTTATGTCCAATTTCATTATTCCCCAGTTTCAAGAACCTTTTTCATTTTATATCCCATTTTATTAAGCCATACTCATTATCATTTCAGATTTCAACACCTATTAACATTTAATCAGTATGATGCTTAGAAATGCGTGACGTCTATCCATTCTGCAAAGGTATCAATTCACTAAATGGGAAATTGGCTTATTTACTAGAACATTTGACAGGATATCTTCGTCTGAATGTTTCCCTGCTGAAATTAGGAAAACGTGGTGTCGGAATTATTCAGTATTATTTTGAAGTGGGAAACCAATAGAATAAACTGGACGATATGACATGTCACTCACAATCTTATTCTACAACATACATAAAGCTTCATAAGTGCCATTAGCATTGTTCATATGAAATTTGCAATCACAAAAATAACGTTTAAATTATACCGTATCGCGAAAATAGCGTCATGATTCCCACACCCTGCGGAAGTAAATAAGTGGATAATACTCACTTATGTAAATTAAACTTTGTGGCCAGGTAGGAAAGTCCATCAGTCAAAATGTAGTGTTAGTTAACAGTTTATATGATGAGTAAACATGTACACAGATGAAATTATTTCTCCTACATTGCTGTTTACAAAAATAAGTAAGGCTTGCATTTCCTATGACCTTAGTTAAGCAGACCAGTAGAGAAGGTTCTCTTTATCAGCGTTCCAACATTAACTTGTCTGCTTGGAAATCATCCACGGAGAATATCAGCCTTCTTCATCACGATTCTGTGATTAAACCTTGTATTTCAGTTTTGGATTGACTGCAAGGGACTCCAGCTGTTTACAGACAGGTTTCATTCAGTAGAATTGTCTGCTGTGTAATGAAACTATTAATTCACTGAATACCATGGTCAGAACCTGTGTGAATCTTTAATACATTTTTTTTTGGTAATCTGTTGCCCAAAATATGCAACGGTCAATTTATTTCTGAAAGTGACTTTTGAAGAGTTAAAAACACGTGAATTGAATGCTACATTTACTGCCCTTTAATTTGTATAACAAGTAATCCTAATGATGTTGTTCTCCTGAACCTCCTGTTCTCCTAAATGTCTGACTATCAAACTCATCACAATAAATCTCCTGATGAAGCAATGCTTCATGAAGAAATGCGTTGAGCATTTATTGCGAAATTTTAGTGAACCAATACTGCACTTCTGATCTACCTGGCCACTAACTCTTCAAGGTATATCCTTATCACAAGACTTTGCTATTTGAGACTTCATGCCACTGGATTAAAGCTTTTGCATATTACTTTTAGAGACACTGTTGTTTACCAACCTTAAACTTTGCACACTTTTCCTCTTTCAGCAACAGGAATATTACCCAAATGCAAAAAGATCTGTTTTCTTATACAGAGTTAGGATCTCTTTTCTCGTTTTTGTGCATCTCCATCCCTGAACAAATTATCTAATCCAGCCTGTAGATAGTTTTCCAGTCCAAACATGTGTGTGCTAGCTGGTGATAAGCCAATGCTCTTCTGTGTATTTTTGGTTTTAGGTTTCTTTACTTCTTTGTGTTACCCACTGTCACGTCTTATGCCGTACCTGGTCCCCGGCGGCCGGCAGACCCTTCCTTGCTGCTCGCTGGTTGGCCACTGAGTGGCCGTTCATGAGTCGAGGACATGGGCGGGTAGTGGCGTGATGACGCGGCGCCCGCCGAGTTCAAATTGAGAAGCCTGAGCCCTGGTTCTTTGCCCTGGCGTGGTTTTCACTCATCTCAGTGCTCACTTGTGTTTATACCTTTCTTATTCACCTGTTTATGACTTGTTTGAAATTACTATCCTGGCTCTTAACCCTTTGATAATGGCCGACTACCCTTCCTAGTAACCGACCCCTGACAATCCTCTGACTACCCGATCCAGCATCCGACCTTTGGCACTTAGCTGACAACCCGATCTGGCATTTGACCCTTGACATATTGCTGAGAACTCGACTGGTATTTAACCCCTGGTATCTAGCTCAGGAACAACCCTAGTATTTAACCACTGGTATTTGGCTCACGAGCAACCCTGGTATTTAACCCCTGGTGTCTGTTGTTCTGTGCTTTGGTTAGACATCTGGTGCGGTCTGTGTATGGTAAGAGGTAGAGACTCCGGCCACTTAAAGGACCAGCAGTGTAGGATAGCCTGTCTACGTATAGGGATTAGACATTATATCTAGGAGGTACATGACACCCACCTCATCCCACTATGATTTTTGTTATTTTTGGGTTGACTCCCCTCATTGGAGCTGGAATGATAGGGCAACATTATTTAAGTTGGCTAAAAAAGCTGCATTTATTCATGCTACCTTAGGAGTAAAATTCTTTCTTTATTTGTTGCTAAACAACAGCAGAATAACAATAACTGAAAAATAACCACAATTTTCCAATTTTATGCAGGAACTATGGGGGTAATACAGATATGCAGACATTTTTTGCACAGGTTAAACACTCCGCATCCAGATTCCAGACAATATAAGTGGATAAGAGGTAATGTATAACCATCTATTGATCTGTCATCTACCACTTTCTTTAATTAAAAAATTATATTAACACCAGATATAATTCCTTTACTCTACATGTGACCCCCCCTGACTACCGAGTGATTTTCCAAAAGAACACTGTCAGGGACCAGTGGCTTTTTGGAAAATCATTTTAAGTAATTATAAAGTAAAACATGTTTGTGAATATTCTAAATATATTCCTTGCCGTAATAACTTATTGGTAGGCAGATATTGCCATCTTCTGGCCTAAGGGAGTTATTATAGTTCTGGGCTCCATGCATGATCAGCAGAGGAGATGTCCAATAGAGACATTCCCCTGGTGGTTCTAAAATGTCTTAGCACCATGGGTCCAAGCCTATGGTCTTAAAAGTTTGGGGGACACCCTAATTGCAAATGGAATTCATTTGCAACAAACTAATTTAATTGGCAATGATACAGTTTAGCCTGAGATCGTGTTAACACGGTCTAGGGTTACTGTGTCAGCTTCTGCTGATTGTATATACATGATCACACTAGTAAAGAGGTTAATTACCCAAATAATGCATATATATATATATATACAGTCAGGTCCAGAAATATTGGGACATCGACACAATTCTAACATCTTTGACTCTATACAACACCACAATGGAGTTGGAATGAAACAAACACAATGTGCTTTAACTGCAGACTGTCAGCTTTAATTTGAGGGTATGTACATCCAACTCAGGTGAACGGTGTAGGACTTACAGCAGTTTGCAGATGTGCCTCCCACTTGTTAAGGGACCAAAAGTAATGGAACAGAATAATAATCAGAAATCAAACTTTCCCTTCTTAATACTTGGTTGCAAATCCTATGCAGTCAATCACAGCCTGAATTCTGGAATGCATAGACATCACCAGACGCTGGGTTTCATCCCTGGTGATGCTCTGCCAGGCCTCTACTGCAACTGTCTTCAGTTTCTGCTTGTTCTTGGGGCATTTTCCCTTCAGTTTTGTCTTCAGCAAGTGAAATGCATGCTCAATGGGATTCAGGTCAGGTGATTGACTTGGCCATTGCATAACATTCCACTTCTGTCCCTTCAAAAACTCTTTGGTTGCTTTTGCAGTATGCTTTGGGTCATTGTCCATCTGCACTGTGAAGCGCCGACCAATGAGTTCTGCAGCATTTGGCTGAATGTGAGCAGATAATATTGCCCGAAACACTTCAGAATTCATCCTGCTGCTTTTGTCAGCAGTCACATCATCAATAAATACAAGACAATCAGTTCCATTGGCAGCCAGACATGCCCACGCCATGACACTACCACCACCATGCTTCACAGATGAGGTGGTATGCTTAGGATCGTGAGCAGTTCATTCCTTTCTCCATACTCTTCTCTTCTCATCACTCTGGTACAAGTTGATCTTCGTCTCATCTGTCCATAGGATCTTGTTCCAGGACTGTGAAGGCTTTGTTAGGTGTTGTTTGGCAAACTCTAATCTGGCCTTCCTGTTTTTGAGACTCACCAATGGTTCACATCTTGTGGTGAACCCTCTGTATTCACTCTGGTGAAGTCTTCTCTTGATTGTTAACTTTGACACACATACACCTACCTCCTGGAGAGTGTTCTTGATCTGGCCAACTGTTGTGAAGGGTGTTTTCTTCATCAGGGAAAGAATTCTTCGGTCATCCACCACAGTTATTTTCCGTGGTCTCCCGGGTCTTTTGGTGTTGCTGAGCTCATCGGTGTTTTCCTTCTTTTTGAGAATGTTCCAAACCATTGTTTTGGCCCTGCCTAATGTTCTTGCTATCTCTCTGATGGGTTTGTTTTGTTTCTTCAGCCTAATGATGGCTTGCTTCACTGATAGTGACAGCTCTTTGGATCTCATCTTGAGAGTTGACAGCAACAGATTCCAAATGCAAATAGCACACTTGAAATGAACTCTGGGCCTTTTATCTGCACATTGTAATTGGGGTAATGAGGGAATATCACACCTGGCCATGGAACAGCTGAGAAGCCAATTGTCCCATTACCTTTGGTCCCTTAACAAGTGGGAGGCACATCTGCAAACTGCTGTAAGTTCTACACCGTTCACTTGAGTTGGATGTACATACCCTCAAATTAAAGCTGGCAGTCTGCAGTTAAAGCACATTGTTTTTGTTTCATTCCAACTCCGTTGTGGTGGTGTATAGAGCCAAATATGTTAGAATTGTGTCGATGTCCCAATATTTCTGGACCTGATTGTATATATATATATATTGTAAATAATGTGTCAGATGCTGATCCTGCACAGTCAACCTTTTCCTTTGTGCTCGGTGCTCGGTGCTGGCTCTGATATGTAATTTCCTTGTAGCACTAGCAGTCCAGGGCTGTATGTAGATTTTATTTCTTGAATGCAAGAAGGATAACATCAATGTTGCCATTAACTTCTACTAGGGAGCTTTCCTCAGGACATCGTTAAGCCTGAAGAAAGTTCCCTAGAGGAACTGAAACATTGACAGTGATGTTATACTTTCTTCATTTATGGAATAAAAGTTACATGTCATACAGCCTCTGAATACAGGTGCTTCAAGATAACTACGTTATTTAAATCGATATCAAAAAGATTTTCACTTATGAAAAAATGCAAGTGGATTTCAGTAAGACAAATTAAAAATGTTATATCTGACAAATTAAAAATGCTATATCTGCTTTCAGTAACTGCGGAATATGCCAGGATTTGATAGTGCTGCAGCAAATTCATTAAAATGAAGTAAATTGAAATTGCTGTTATGCCCGGAGGAATTGAATGTATGTAGTTACAGAAATGTTCCAAGGTAAGGGAGTATGAAACTCGAAAGGCAGGCACTTAATTTTAGTGATAAGGACTTGGTTATTTTATTCTTAATGTTGATTTAGCCTGATTACTAGGTTTGTTGTACACTAGGAATACATCTCATGTAATGGCATATTGTAGATTAAGAGCTATGAAGGTGACTGATGGTCATGTGGTACATACAGTTTTTACGTAAGAAGAAAATGTTACGCCCAGCATTAAAAAAATTATAAGGGTTATCCACTAGCCGCCAGTGCCGCAAATACCATTGGAAGTCACTAGTATTGCAGTGCCAACAAACACCAGCATTTTACGAAGCTAAAATCCACATATTATCACAGAAGCTTTACTCAAAAGCTTCTCCTGTCACTTGTGGATTTTGGTTTTGTAATATGCTGATAAAAGGATTATGAATGTGTACGTAACCAAAGTAAAAAGGCTACTGAAGATTTTATCCCAATACCAATTGTGCATGAGATTAACAAAATGGGCAGCAATGAACATTATCCCATTCAATACCAAGGTCGTGAAGGCTCAATCTGCAAAGCGTCGGCTGGTGTCACAATATCAAGTACTCAGGGCTGCCATCAAAATACTTAGTGCCCCTTACTCAGCGTTGTATCTTGGCCTAGGCCGACAAGGCCTAGGGCGGCATTTTACAAGGGGTGGCCGCCCCGCCACTCAGTGGGACCCGCCAGTCACTGTCACCTGCTGCCCCGTGGGACGCTCTGTCCACGGCCGCCGGTGACTGAATCCCCGGCTGCCGAGCGCTGCCTCTTTAAGGCTTCCACATGGCTGCAGCTTGCTACTGTGTGCTGTAAGTGATCCTATAACGTCACTTCCACCCAGCGCTCCAGCACAAGCAGATGCTGCGCGGAGGAGAGAGGTGCCGTGCAGAAAAGAGTGGTGGCATGCAGGACCCAGCCCCCAGGTTCAACGAAGATGAATTGAAGGGGGGGCAGACCTTTAATGAAATGAATGGGGGGTTTAATGAGATGAGGGGAGGTGTTAAATGTCATAATGATTGGGTTTAATGAGATGAGTGGGGGGTGTTTAATGACATGAAGACTGGGGGGGTTTAATGAGATGAAGAGTGGGGGAGTTGTTTAATGACATGAAGACTGGGGGGTTTAATGAGATAATGAGTGGGGGAGTGTTTAATGAGATGGGTGGGGTGGAAAGAAAAGAGGTGGGGTAATGAAAAGAGGTGGGGAGCTTTAATGAAATGAAGAGTGTGGGGGGGTGTTTAATGAAAGAGTAGGTGGGTGCTTAATGAAATGAAGAGGGGGTGTTTAATGAAATGATAGTTTTATTGCTGTGCAGCTGTGTCATACGCTCATACATAGTGCACATTTCTGTGGGTTTTAATGCTGTGCAGTTCAGTGATACACTCATACACAGTGCACATTTCTGTGGGTTTTATTGTTCAATCAATTAGAGCAGCTGTGATCCAGTTTACTTGACATGCATGGCTGATCTTTGAAAAAATGGTTGAATTTAAACATTTCATAATTTTATTTGATTATCTCAATAGACACTACATTTGAAATGGTATAAAAAATATACAAGTAGGAACTTGGTATCCACTTTTGATATAGAGAGGAAGAGGCGGAGCTCAAAGAGGAAAAGGTGGAGCCTAAAGAGGAAGGGTGGGGTTTAACAAAGAAGAGGTGTGACATTGACAGGAAGGGGCATGTCAAATTTAAAATAGGGGTGCACGAGTTTAGTCAGGCCTAGGGCAGCACAAAACCTAAATACACCACTGCCCTTACTAATCCATTTCTCGGTGCCCCACTTCCATCGGTTGCCCATTCCAATAAACTCTTCCCATCCATTACAGGGATAAATTGCGTTCCCTTGTGGCAGAGCTTTGGTGTGCACCTCAACCCGGTGCAGCCCATACTAATCACTACCTCAGTGATGAATCGGAGCGTTCTTACTGGCCCCTGATGCTTCAGCCCACTGGGAAATTTGTTGATCCTGGTGGGCCAGTCCTATTTGGCATTGAGTATCCTTATATCTGTGGCACATAAACTGTACAGGGTTTGGCCTGGACCCCCTGGAGCCACTGGGCCCCTGAACATATCATGGGCTGTCACAACTTGATGGCTGCCCTGTGTATACTCAATATTGGCTACTACTGGAGCAAAAACAAAGAATTTTGTCTCCCAAACAAAACACATTTGCATATAGGCTCCAGAAAGTGCTCCCAAACGGATAGCACCTTAGGCACGAATCCCAAGATTCCAAAACATTTTAAACAGCTTGAATTCCATTTTCTGGAATCAAGGTTGATAATGGCTCCTTGGTGAGCTGAACCATTGGTCCATTTTTTAATGCATCATGCTCGAGGTGCTAACACTTTTTTGAAACCAGCTGGGAAATGTTTCTAATGAACTTTTGCCCAGCTGATCCTGCAGAGCCATGAACTCCAGTAACTCCATGTGACCAGTAGATGGTGCCATCTACCTACCAAATAGTTTATTACAATAAGAACTACATTGAGAATATTCCCAAATATGTCTTATTGTATATTTTAAAATGATTAATAAAAAACATTGATTCTTGTCAGTATTTTTTGGGGGGAGGGTATTACTTGGTAGTGAAGGGGTTTATAAACAAAACAACAAAAAAATCACGGTTATTAAGTTATCAGGGTCATTCAAAGAGAGCTGAATTGGCTCTGAAATTGCGCCGAACAGTGAATTTCCCCGTTCGGTGCAATTTCGGAGTCATTCGGCTATTCAAAAAGCGAGCAATTTGCCGAATATTGGCAAATTGCCAGCGAAATACGGTGCTGTTTGACAGCGGTTAAATCCCCATAGAGAAGCAATGGTTAATCTATTCAGAAAACTCCAAAGACCATTGAAATGTCAGTGAAATGCTCTGATATTCAGTGGTTTCGTTTGATCAGGTGAATCCCATAGGTCTCAATGTAAAAAATATTCCTGTTTTTATTAAATATTTATTAAACCATTTATTATTTTCAATTGCAGTAAAAAGTCCCTGTATTTATTTATTTTTTAGGATTATTTTAGCCAATTTTTTTCAGGATTGTTTCAGTGAAATTTCTTTTGGCGATTTTTGTTGAATAGGACCTGATATAGTATTTCCAGGTATTTTCTTCCAGTAGTTTTTTTAAAAACGCGTTTTAAAAGTTGTGGTGGCTTTTTTTTTTTAACCTCGTTCAGCAGAAGGTCGGCTTTTTTCGGATGCGTTCGGTGGTTTTGCAGCGGACTCATCGGGTGCATTCAACTTTTTCTGCGGCTTATCGGATTGATCCAATGTTCTTTCGGCAGTTTTGCAGAAGTTCTTCTGTTTGATTCGGTGGTTTTGCAGCGGATCGTCAGTTCTGTTCGCCATTTTCCCCTACACTTCGGGGACCATGTGGCAAATGCTGAATTCACCGCAGGGTCAGAGAATTTGACTCCTCGAAGTGCAGGAAACAAAAGAGGACCGAAATTCCAGTGGGATTTCGATGCTCTTTGAATAACCCTGTATGTGTTTAAAACATTTGCTTTACAATTCAGGGATTTGATGTTTATAAACCATTGGACTTCAGATATAAATCTTTTGGTTGTACTTGCAAGTTGTGTTTTCAGTGGCCTAGTTAAAGAAAGCTACTTGCAGGCATTCCACTTGACTTGAATATTACAGTGTCTTATAGAGCTAATTGTCTAAGTATTTGATTTGAATAATAATGATTTGATGTTTAAAAATTCACATGCAAATGAAGTTTGTGTCCATAAACAGTCACAGACATCTCTATTAGCTTGTAAATATAGCAAGCGTGAATTATGCACATGTTCCGACAGTGATTATCAACTTTATCTGTGCGTTTAACTGTTTCACTACCAAAATTGAGAATACTCGATCTTTAAAGCACTTGATGGTGCCAAGAAATCGAGCAGACTCGCGCCGGTCTACCTCTGGAGCAATGCAAAGGAATTGTGCTTATTTTTTGTTTGCAATTGGGCTCCACAATGCGGCCCAAACAGGTTAGCACCTCAGGCATGTCAACGGAGGTGTCAAAATGGTTTGAACAGCAGGGACTCTATGTCTAAAGCACAGATCCCCAGGTGATTCAGCACAGAGCCCTGATTGCAAATGGCAATGTCTGCCAGAATGTTAAATAGGGCTACTACATTTTAAATACACTGAGAATTTCCTCAGTGATCTTTACTCTATAATTAATATCTTTATAATTATTGAGAAATGATTTTCAAGTTCCTGACATTGGTTTCATGGAAAATCACCTGGAAGAGAAGAGGCTGAGATCTCATTATTTAATATGGCATTGAGTAGTGTGCCAGATATATGCGTATACTTGTTAGGTGTTGACTGGTCTGCTACTGTAATAATCGTGATACAAGTAAATTTTTCAATCAATGTTTTGTACGATGACAATATAGCGAGGTTGTAATTTCACCTTTGCTAGTCATTGGGGAGATTTGCTATTTTCTAGTTTGTGATCCCCATTTCTAAAGTTTCACAATGAGACTTGATCACTCTAGGACAGTGGTTCTCAACCCTGTTCAATTGGTACCCTTACAGGCCAGGTTTGCAAGATATCTGAAGCGCAGCACAGGTGATATGATTTGCTGCTCAATGATTGAAGGATTCAGTCTGCATTTCCCTAAGGTCAAACTTAAAATCTGGCCTGTTAGGGTTACTTGAGGACAGAGTTGGGAACCACTGCTCTAGGACATTCAGGGTATCAATTTTATAAGACACTCATGTAGAATTAGTTCTGTGTTTAGAGACATTATCCTGCTGGAATGCTGTGATTTGATATGACTTTACGAACTAAACCGGTTTTCCTTTCGAAATGAGCAGCTCTTTGGGCACTATCACCCGGTGTGAGCTAACCCTAGCGTCAGCATGTTTTTGCATTAGCGCCAGGTAAAATGAGTCTAGCGCCTGACCAACAGATCGTTTGCCTCCTGCTAGAAACTGCAAAAATCCCTTAGGGCGTGGTAATTAGCGATTCGTAGCGCAAGCTTACTGTATTTTCCGCATCCTATACTTAACATGGAGAGCGCTAGAGAGCACTTACGCTATTGTAACCAACAGGTGAGTGCGGTAATTTTTAGACGGACGTTATTGACAAATATTTGCCTGCTGCTCAACCCTGGTGTTAACTAAAAGGGGAAAAAAAGGTCATTGCGCAAAATTAACAGGCAAAAAACAGGCAATTGAAAGGGATGCAGAATAGGTGTTCTCTTGGCCCCATACACCATAGCAATGGATCTGGTGTGCAATGTTGCTGCTGTTGCAGTAGGCTATTTTATGATATATATGTATCCTTTATCCACATATATCCTAAATCTAATATATTGGCTATTTTTAAAAATTTTATGCTGGGGGGTTATTCATAGTATGTAAGCGGTTGATTAATTGAGTGACTGTGTGGACTATGTTTAAAGAGACACATGGACAAGTCTTGCCCTGAAACATGTATTATTTATATGCTGCTGCAGGGAAATTATTGCCGCTCACCTGGCCTTCCTTTTGGATCTATTAAATGCAGTGTAATGATTCTACAAGCTGTTGGGTGGCATTTATCATGCAATGCCCATCAGCCTTAATTAATATATGTATGTGCATATAAACATGGATAATACGGCCACCTTGGAGGATTTTAATAATGCAGGGGTGTGAGGGCTTTTCGCTGGATGCATTCATACTTATACAAGCTTGTGAGGGCAGGGGATAGGTATGGCCCGGCACTCTGCATTGGAAAATAACAGTTCCATCCTGTACACAACTGCATTAGCCCTGGGTCTCTCAGGCCGGGTCTTAGCATTTCCATAGCGTGCGCTAAACAATCCTGTACACAGACTACCACCGACAAGGTGATCTGTTGGTGGGTCATCAGGCACAACTTTTTAGCAACTTGTTCTAGATTTTTCTGTTAGAGATGGCGTTTTAGCTCACACCAGGCGATAGTGCCCGATCAATTTGCAAAAACCTGGGGACGAGGAACATTCCCGAAATTATAACTTTATCACCAACATTGTCAGGTACGGGAGTGCGGCGGTGGGTGAAGTGAGCCCAGGATGCAGTGATCATAGGAGTCACACAGGTTGCTGGGTATTGAAGGTTTATTAAATAATAAACAAAACAAATAGTAAATAATAGCAGCACTAGCAGGCAGGCAACAGACTGTATGCAGGATTCAGCTTGACAACAGGGATTCTCGAAAGCAGGGTATGCTTGACAAACGAGGATTCTTGGAAGCGGGGTACACTCGAAGAACGAGGGTTCTTGAGAGCGGGGTACCTTGGTGGGGAGATTCTCCTTGGTAGCAGGGTTCCACTTGGGAGTATCACTGGAGGGATTCAGGTAACACGGCAGGGAGCTTCAGGGACAGGTCTGGTTGTCTGCACTTCCAGGGACGTTTATGTTGAAGCCCTGATGGAAGGGTGGATCCCTCTTTTAAGCAGGCTTCATTTAGGTGAAGTAGTATACACCTGTAGGTATCACAACAGAAGCTTAACAGCCAGATAGGGGAATCGAACCTGCATACAAACCTAGACAGGTGAATAAGGGTTTGCCACAGTTTAGGTGCGGGCATAGGCCTAATTCATGACAGTACCCCAACCCAAGGAGCGCCTTCCGGGCGCGACAATCAGATATATATAGCAAGGGGCCACCTATTTTTTCCTGCGCCGCCGTCGGTTGGGGCCAGGACCCGTCACCTCCAAGGATGAGGTTTGGGTGGTCAAGATGGTCACAGGGTTTTCAAGGTCTGTTCAGCGTATCACGATACCTTGGACACTGTAGGGTATCGTGGGATCCATATCTGAGGTGCTATCGAGCACAGTGGGTTCGGAGTCGTCCTGATGTATGGGGTTGCTGGTGGCAACCAGATCGGGAGTAGAGAAATGTCCATGGGCTAATGCAACCTGTACCTGAGACTGCAGGAACTTGTGGTTCAGCTGCATGTCCTGTATGGTATGGGTAAGGGTATTCACCTGAGCTGCCATGGCAGAGACAAGTACCAGGACTTCACTAGACGGACTGGCTTTACCAGGAGTTGGCAGGGTAGCTGCAGCGGTATCAGTGTCCACAAATGTTTTGGTGGCAGCAGTCTGGGCTTGGACCTCGGTACAGCACGGCTCCTGGATCTGGACCTCGGTACAGCACGGTTCTTGGACCTGGACCTCGGTACAGCACGGCTCTTGGACCTGGACCTCGGTACAGCACGGCTCTTGGACCTGGACCTCGGTACAGCACGGCTCTTGGACCTGGACCTCGGTACAGCACGGCTCTTGGACCTGGACCTCGGTACAGCACGGCTCTTGGACCTGGACCTCGGTACAGCACGGCTCTTGGACCTGGACCTCGGTACAGCACGGCTCTTGGACCTGGACCTCGGTACAGCACGGCTCTTGGACCTCGGTACAGCACGGCTCTTGACCTGGACCTCGGTACAGCACGGCTCTTGGACCTGGACCTCGGTACAGCACGGCTCTTGGACCTGGACCTCGGTACAGCACGGCTCTTGGACCTGGACCTCGGTACAGCACGGCTCTTGGACCTGGACCTCGGTACAGCACGGCTCTTGGACCTGGACCTCGGTACAGCACGGCTCTTGGACCTGGACCTCGGTACAGCACGGCTCTTGGACCTGGACCTCGGTACAGCACGGCTCTTGGACCTGGACCTCGGTACAGCACGGCTCTTGGACCTGGACCTCGGTACAGCACGGCTCTTGGACCTGGACCTCGGTACAGCACGGCTCTTGGACCTGGACCTCGGTACAGCACGGCTCTTGGACCTCGGTACAGCACGGCTCTTGGACCCGGACCTCGGTACAGCACGGCTCTTGGACCCGGACCTCGGTACAGCATGGCTCTTGGACCCGGACCTCGGTACAGCACGGCTCTTGGACCCGGACCTCGGTACAGCACGGCTCTTGGACCTGGACCTCGGTACGGCACGGCTCTTGGACCTGGACCTCGGTACGGCACGGCTCTTGGACCTGGACCTCGGTACGGCACGGCTCTTGGACCTGGACCTCGGTACGGCACGGCTCTTGCACCTGGACCTCGGTACGGCACGGCTCTTGAACCCGGACCTCGGTACGGCACGGCTCTTGGACCTGGACCTGGACCTCGGTACGGCACGGCTCTTGGAATCCTGCGGGTTGCAGGGCAGTGATATTCTGAGATCCTGCAGGGTGCAGGGCAGCAACGGCTGGAGAATCTGCGGGTTGCAGGGCAGTGACAACTTTATTGTGGAGTGATCTTCAAGCGCTTTTGGGGTTCTGAAACACCTGCAGGTCTGCGTATCTGACCACAGTCCCATTGGAACCATACGTGAACCCAGGGGGCAAGGGTTCCATAGTAATGGTGCCTTCAGGGGTAGAGACAGTGGTACCGATATATGCTTGGCATGGTTGTCCAGAAACCAGCCCGGATTTGCAGCTGTGAGGAGTGGGAGTCTCAACCTTTTTGACTCCAAGAGCCCTCCTTAGTATGGAGGCAGCTGGACTCTGCAGCAACAGTGATTCTTCTAGGTCATGGAGACAGGAGTTGGCTTCCAGATTTCGGGGTTCTGGTTTCACCGATGACTTGAAGACGGTTGCTGGGGCGTCGACAGCGACACCAAGGTACCTGGAATGCTGGTTGAGAGTGGTGGGTGTCTGAGAAGGGGAGGCAGCAGCTATCTCCATGGGGATTTCAGGTTCATATTCTGGAGGTAGGGTGGACTCGAACTCCATGGTTTCTGCAGGATAGGGGTCTTCAAGGTCTGTGACCTCAGGATAGGTTTCCAGTGACACCATCCTATTTGGCTGGCACCTTTGGAGCTTATCAGAGTAGGCCTCCATAGACTTTTTATACGTAGTCTTTGTCTTAGCAGGTGTGGGTTTTCTGGACAAGAACTTGGTAGGAACAGTTTCCCTTTTTGGTCTGGTGGAAGCAGACTTGACAGGCACTGCCTTCTTGAACTTGGTGGGCAGTGCTTCACTAGGCATTGGGAACACAGGCGGAGTAGAAAAGGGTTCTCTGGCCTTGATAGAAAAAGTCCTTTTTGATTTAACAGGTGCAGACTTGGGAGTAGCACCAGGTAGTACTGGGGATTGCAGGGTTTCGTTTGAAACTCCAGGGAAAGTGCGGGGCAGCTTGGGGGGGCCGCACTAAACATTCCGAGATAGAATGGGACGGTTCCCCGCAGTAGAAGCAGAGCTTCTGGGACCTTCTCCTAGCGATTTCTTCGAATGTTAGGGGTCCTCTACCCACTTTCTTTGGAGCTGGAGTGCACACCTTAGTAGATGTGTCATTTAAACCCTGCTGCATACTTGCAAAAACGGAGTCCAAATGTTGCAGGATGTCTTGAATGGCTTTTCTGAGGTACTCCATAACGATTTGGATCACTGCGGACTCACTGTGTGAAGGCTTCAACATTCTGTCAGGTACGGGAGTGCGGCGGTGGGTGAAGTGAGCCCAGGATGCAGTGATCATAGGAGTCACACAGGTTGCTGGGTATTGAAGGTTTATTAAATAATAAACAAAACAAATAGTAAATAATAGCAGCACTAGCAGGCAGGCAACAGACTGTATGCAGGATTCAGCTTGACAACAGGGATTCTCGAAAGCAGGGTATGCTTGACAAACGAGGATTCTTGGAAACGGGGTACACTCGAAGAACGAGGGTTCTTGAGAGCGGGGTACCTTGGTGGGGAGATTCTCCTTGGTAGCAGGGTTCCACTTGGGAGTATCACTGGAGGGATTCAGGTAACACGGTAGGGAGCTTCAGGGACAGGTCTGGTTGTCTGCACTTCCAGGGACGTTTATGTTGAAGCCCTGATGGAAGGGTGGATCCCTCTTTTAAGCAGGCTTCATTTAGGTGAAGTAGTATACACCTGTAGGTATCACAACAGAAGCTTAACAGCCAGATAGGGGAATCGAACCTGCATACAAACCTAGACAGGTGAATAAGGGTTTGCCACGGTTTAGGTGCGGGCATAGGCCTAATTCATGACAAACATATTTCCTTTGGGTATGATGTTCTCAGGATAGTTAACATATTTGGCAGTGCTTAGTAATTTTACATCACGTCCAAAAAATAAATAGTTTGTGTCATCAAAACTGGAATTTGTTTTGCTTAAGTAGAAACGTTTTTAAGCTTCTGTGAATAACCCCTTTCGTGTCAGAATATTTACAGAAAAAGTCAAAATGGGTTATTCATTCATGATGCCCTTACATCAGGCTTTCAGCAGAAAAAAAGAAAACAGACCAGTCGCTCAAGCTGCTGCCGCTCCTTCATAAAAGTTATTGCATTACATTCTTGATTAAATTATCTTTCTATTGATATATATAATCTTATGGTATTACTCCAATAAAAAGTGGTGTTATGAGCCATCAAACCTCAAAAATACATTTTTTTCCAAAAGGTTTCCATAATTTTGGCCACTAGTGTATGCCCCACCTAGTGAAGTAAATATTTATTGTTTTGTTTTACGTGATGTGTGATCATTTCATCCTGAGAAGGCTCAGCTTTAAATGAGTGAGGATCTCTTTTTCATGTACCATAAAACCTCAACGAGTGAGGTATAGCAATTGCTGCTCAATACTTCTTTTGTTCATCTTTTTTGTGATTTAATTTCAAAGTCCAAACTAATCAGATTACATTTGGATATGGCTGATTATAATCAAATATATTATGATAAATTTGGAACAATTTATTTATTTATAAAGGATTTTACAGGAAGGATACATTGAGATTTACAGGAAGGATACATTGAGATTTACAGGAAGGATACATTGAGATTTACAGGAAGGATACATTGAGATTTACAGGAAGGATACATTGAGATTTCTCTCGTTTTCAAGTATGTCCTGGGTAACAATAAAAGTAATTGAAAGAAATGGTAATGCAGGTCTATGTCTCTATTAGCCGATGCATTATTTAGAAGACTGTGAACATTGTATGTGTCATTTTAATATTCTGTGAATCATTTTGTAGCATAGGGGACATTTTGGGTCATGTGGTCTATTCTTTGTATCGTATTTAGTGCCTCGTTTTGTGCATCATTTCGATGCATGTGCTTCATTCTGTATGTCCTTTCAGAGCCATTCTTGCATAATTCTGTGTAGGGATTTTAAATTTTAATACATTGCGGTTCCAAATATTAGAAACAAACAAAATACAGTATGTAAAACGCTTACGACATTCTGAATCAGTTCAATACAGAAAAATCTGGCTTTTCCAATCCTCCCGATCAGCTGATTCAGATTATTTTGTAACCTGAAATCTTTGGATTCTGTAATATTCTGATCTCAAACGAGTCAAAATGTTTGCCTGTGCACATGTCTTATATGTATAATCTATTTTATATCAAATGAAATCATGTAAACAAAGACATACATATATCTCATACACTCACTGTATCAATATGTGTGGAACCAGGAAGGAGAGTGTTTGTAACCAGGGGGAAGGATATATGTGTTACACTGCAGCTCAGCAGGATATAGGGGAGGAGTCACATGGACATGGACTAGTTAGCAGAACTGTAGATTAGAACCTGTTATAAGATGATCTCTTAATAAATATATAAAACCCTGCAGCTGGAGTCAGAGACAATATTTACAGAATCAGTCTCATTTATACATGGTGGCAGCGGATCTAATTTGAAAACTACTCCAAAAGCAGATATGGAAGGTTTAAAAGCACCCAGTCTCCTGGATTTTCAGGCAAGAAATCTGTCTCAGGCATGGAAGAGATGGAAAGAAGAAATGCTTCTATACACAGACCTGGTCCTGGTTGATAAACCAGAAGAGATGAAGGTAAAGCTGTTCCTGTACTTGATTGGGGATAAAGGCAGAGAGGTTAAAGACACCCTTCTCCCAGGAGTGGCAGCTCCCTCACTGACTGTCCTAATGAAAGCATTTGATGATTATTGTGAGCCAAAACAAAATGAGACTGTGGAAAGATATAAATTTTTTTCACGGAGTCAGAGGGAAGAAGAAGGCATAGACGCATATGTCACAGAGCTGCGTACACTGGCAGCCACCTGCAATTTTGGTAATATCAGAGACTCTTTAATAAGGGACAGAATTATATGTGGCACAAGAGATTCTAACCTCAGGGAACGTTTACTGAGAGAAGTGGACTTAACACTTGATAAATGTCTACAAATCGGCAGAGCTGCTGAACTGTCTACAGAGAGGGTGAAGCTCCTGGAGAGGTCCAGCACCGGTGCAGTGTCAGTCCATGGAATGGAAACAAGCTACACTCTTAGGAAGAGTCCGAGCAGAATGGCAGAGACTCCACATAAGATAATACAGTGCATATATTGTGGTAAGCGTCACGAGAAACTGAAAGAGAAATGCCCAGCATTTGGAAAGCAATGTAAGGGGTGCGGTAAGGCCAATCATTTCATTAACCAGTGCCGTGCCAGTCTGCACCAACAAAGGAAGCCGGCAGTACAAGCTGTATATAAGGAAACAGCGGATTCAGAGGAATACGAAGACATTCTGGGTCTGACTTTGGAACCAGCTTTTCAGATTTGTGCACTGAAGAAATCTACGAGCAAATTTTCATCAGCTTTGTTTGCTACCATGCTCATCGACCAGCAAGCTGTGAGATTCCAAATGGATTGTGGGGCGGACTGCAATGTCCTACCAGCAAGGATGGTGAAAGACCAATCTAAAATTCTACCCTGTGATAAGATACTAAGGATGTACAATAAGAGTACACTGACACCAGTAGGGATATGTAAGCTCAAAATAAGGAACCCATGCAATCAAAAGTTATATCAGGCTGAATTTGTTGTCATTGACTCAGAGCTGTGTCATCCTATACTAGGAAGTAGAGCTATCCAAGCCATGGATCTGATCTCGGTGCAGCACCAAAATATCCTAACTGTGGAACAAGACAGCAAACAGTCAGATAGCGCTATGTGGGGCTGGTCAACCATCAACAAGGAGTATGCTGATATTTTTCAAGGAGTGGGCTGTCTAGAGGGAAAATTGAAATTGGAAGTGGATGCTCTTGTACAGCCTGTTAGACTTCCAAAACGAAAAGTTCCTGTATCATTACTCAAACCCCTTGAAGAGGAGCTCGCCAGTTTAGAAAAACAGGGGATTATCACCCCTGTAGAGAGAAGCACAGACTGGATTAGTAGTATGGTGATAGTGAAGAAACCATCAGGGAAGTTAAGGATTTGCATTGACCCTAAGCCTCTAAATAAAGCTTTGAAAAGGAGCCACTATCCTTTGCCTACACTTGATGACATACTTCCTGATCTAGCAAGGGCAAGAATTTTTTCAGTGTGTGATGTAAAGAGTGGATTTTGGCATATCGAATTAGAGGAAGACTCCAGCTACTTAACCACTTTTTCTACTCCTTTTGGCCGATACCGTGGGTTAGGATGCCTATGGGTATTAGTCCTGCCCCAGAGGTTTTTCAGAGAAAACTAAATCATGCACTGGAAGGGCTACCAGGTATCAGGGTTATTGCAGATGATATCCTGATTGTAGGAGAAGGAGAAACTGATGTGGAAGCCATTAAAGATCACGATCAGAAGCTGAGGAAGTTACTAGATCGTTGCAGAGAACGACAGCTCAAACTAAATCCAGAGAAATTCCAGTTAAGAAAAACTGAAGTACCTTATATTGGTCACTTATTGTCAGCCCAGGGACTTCAAGCAGACCCCAGCAAAGTAAAAGCCATTACTGAAATGCCCAGACCCACAGACGTTAAAGGAGTACAGAGATTTTTGGGGATGGTGAACTATCTTTCAAGGTTTTGTGAGAACATATCAGATGCAGGTGAACCTCTGCGCCAACTAACCCAGAAGGATGCAGTGTGGGAGTGGACTGAAGTGCAGGAAGGGGCATTTCAGCAGATCAAATCAAAAATCAGTTGTGCGCCAGTACTCAAGTATTATAACCCAGAAGAACCATTGGAACTACAATGCGATGCGTCAGAGAGAGGTCTGGGAGCAGCACTGATGCAGAGTAAGCAACCGTTAGCTTTTGCAAGCAGAGCATTGACGGAGACAGAGCAAGGTTATGCCCAGATTGAGAAGGAGTTGTTAGCAGTCCTCTTTGGCATGGAAAAATTTCATCAATTCACATTTGGACAAACAGTAGCTGTACAGTCCGACCATAAGCCCCTTGAAAGCATTATGAAGAAACCTTTACTTAAAGCACCCCGACGTCTTCAGCGTATGATGTTACGTCTTCAAATGTACGATGCATGTATCAGATACTGCCCAGGAAAGTCTCTGGCAGTGGCAGACACATTGAGTAGGGCTTATCTGGACGAGGGTTCCGTGGAGGGCTCAGTGGAGCACCAGATTGAAACGGTAAACATGCTCCAATATCTACCCATCTCAAACAGGAGACTTGACGCTATACAAAAAAGCACTGATAAAGACAAGACTTTACAAGCAGTGAAGCACATTGTTTTGAGGGGATGGCCTCATGCAAAGGAACTGGTACCTCTAGAGGCTTCACCATTTTACCACATACGTGATGAACTGAGTGTACAGGATGGTGTACTATTCAAAGGCGAGCGAGTTGTTATACCATCTGAACTTCGATCTGATATTATGTCTCGGATCCATTCTTCACATTTCGGCGTGGAAGGATGTCTACGTAGAGCCAGGGAATCCGTTTACTGGCCAGGAATGAATGCGCAATTGAAAGAGTACATTGACCAATGTGACATATGCCGGTCATTTGATACTAAACAACAAAAGGAGACCTTGATGCCTCATGAGATCCCAACTAGACCATGGGAAAAGATCGGTACTGATTTGTTCACATTCCACGGACACGAGTATTTAATAACGGTGGACTATGACTCTAACTTCTGGGAGATAGACCAGATTCAGGATACAAGATCAACAACAGTGATAAGAAAATTGAAGGCTCATTTTGCCAGATATGGAATCCCAGACACTGTATGTTCAGATAATGGACCCCAGTTTATTTCGATGGAGTTTAAAGAATTCAGTATGAATTGGGACTTTGACCACATTACCTCATCACCAGGATACCCCCAAAGCAATGGGAAGGTAGAGTCGGCAGTAAAAACGGCCAAGAGACTCCTGCAAAAGGCTGTGTCCTCTGGTAATGATCCCTACCTAGCATTATTGGATCATCGCAACACACCAACGCAAGGTCTGGAGTGCAGTCCTGCTCAAAGACTGATGGGTCGAAGGACCAAATCGTTACTTCCAATGAGAGGAAGTCTGTTAATGAAGGATCACGGGATGAATGACAGGCACCAAATTCTATGCACAAAACAACGTGCATTGCAAGCCGCTCAATATAATAGGGGAGCCAAAGACCTGCGGCCTCTAAATGTTGGCGAACAGGTGTGGGTACAACCACCAATTAACCAGGGAAAAGAGTGGCGGAAAGCTTGCCTAAGAGCCCCTGCTGGAATCAGGTCCTATGAAGTTGTAACAGAGTCAGGACAAGTTCTGAGAAGAAATAGGAGGCACCTGAGAGGCACTGGACGATACAGGCCTCAAATAAGGACCCAAAGTAGCAATCAAGAGGAATATAACACGGACGAGACAACCAGCCATCAATAGCAAATACCCCAGAAGAAGATCAGGAAGAACCACACTGTGAAATATCAGACACAGAAAGACTGGGGGATGACACCAATGTTCTACGAGAACAACCACAAGGATACAGAAACACCCAGACTAGAAGCGGGAGATCCATCCTAAAACCAGCATATCTAAATGATTATGTGGACTAACATGTGACCCACTACAAGAATCCGTTTCACGATCCATCTACCTCCTAGACTTGAGCTAAAGGAAACAACTTCCATTTTCCCAAAAAGGGAAAGATGTATCAATATGTGTGGAACCAGGAAGGAGAGTGTTTGTAACCAGGGGGAAGGATATATGTGTTACACTGCAGCTCAGCAGGATATAGGGGAGGAGTCACATGGACATGGACTAGTTAGCAGAACTGTAGATTAGAACCTGTTATAAGATGATCTCTTAATAAATATATAAAACCCTGCAGCTGGAGTCAGAGACAATATTTACAGAATCAGTCTCATTTATACACTCACCATGCTTTAGATAACATTTAATTGTATATAATTTATGCATAGCAATGTCCAAGTTACCATTTAAAACCACTTAACAGATGCAGAAACCATTAGCTCACACCAACTGATTTTACGAAGAAATAAAAACGATTTTAAATTTTTTTGTGACTTATGTTCAAGTACTATTTAAACCTTGTGTAAACTAACTTCTTTATTATATCGTTGACTACTTAGATTTAAATGGGTTTTCATATGTATTGATGCATTTTGATATCTTTCCAAGGACACACATATTAAGTGACTTTTGAGGTTAACAGAGTCGCCCGAATAATGAAAACATCACAATATGTTTATTTGTGAAAAGGGAACTGTCGTGATGTGTATATTGAATCTGTGCTGAAAACCTAACAGTGATTTAGACAAGAAAAAACATTGACTGAAGAAAAAAAAATACTGCAATATGTTCAGCTTTGCAAATCATATTTTATGAAAATTCATATCAAAAGTGGTCCGGTAACTATTAGTGATTTTTGAGCTATGCGGTTTATAAACAATGTTATATTATAAGACAGTGGTTCACAACCTCGGTCCTCGAGTACACGTAACTGGACAGGTTTTAGGCTAGGGTCAGACGAAAGCAGTGTTAACGTGCGTTTAGACGCACGAAACCACGGCCGTGATAGCAGCAAATGACGTCCAATGCCGGGTAACATACGAAGTACGGCCGCACGAAAGTTCGTCCGCGCAACGCAAGTGGCAAACGAACACATTTTTTCTAGAACGTCAAACCGCTACTACTGACGTACAGAGTGCGCTGAGTCCGCTAGTGGCGTGTTTGCGTGATTGGGAGACGTTAGACGCTGCTAATGTCCGGCCAACATAACGTCCAGACACAAAAAGTGTTTTATTGATGATCCGTACAAAATCACGGACGAAAAGGCGCATCGTATGACCGCTATCGCATATTCCGTGAAAAATGCGTCCATTCGTTCGAACGCACTTTTTCACAGACAACGCGAAAAATGCGTTAGTCTGACCCTAGCCTTAAGGTTTACCTTTTGGAAACGCAGACTGAATCCTGCAATCACTGAGCAGCAAATCATGTCACCCATGCTGTGCTTCAGATATCTGGCAAACCTGGCCTGTTTGGATTACTTGAGGACCAGCGTTGGAAAACACTGATATAAGAAATTCATCATTAATTTTTAGAGAGCTCTACTTGGGATTTAAATTGCCTATTGTCCCAGATTAATTTTATTGCATTGTATTGGTAATTGTCAGGAATTATAGCCAATTTAAGTTTTTGATTTCAGGTCTTCCTGTCCACTCTCCCGCTTTCCAGTCTTTGTGAATTTTTCCTCAGAAACATGCTGTTATTAAAACCACAAACTGTACCTGACCACAGGTCTTCCATCTCTCTCTTCTCTTTTGTGTCTTCTCTCAGAAACAAGCATTGTCAGAAACAATTATTAAAAACACAGATTATTATTATTATTATTATTCTTTATTTATAAAGCGCCAGCATATTCCGCAGCGCTGTACAATAAGCACAGTATAGACAGGGTTACAATACATTGAACAACATTTGACAAACAGTACAGGAGGAGATGAGGGCCCTATTCCCGTAGGAACTCACAATCTGGGAGGGTTGGGGTTGGAAACAGGAGGAGAGGACTGTAAGGTGAGAGTGATTGATGGTTGCGTCAGTGAGTTGGGTGGTAGGCTTCCCTAAATAGGAATCTTTTAAGGGAGCGTTTGAAGGAAGAGAAGTTAGGGGAAAGTCTGACAGTACGAGGGAGAGCGTTCCAGAGAGTGGGGGCTGCGCGTGAGAAATCCTGCAGTCTATCATGGGAAGAGGTGATGCGGGGAGAAGCTAGGCGCAGGTCACTGTTTGACCTTAGGGAGCGGGCTGGGGTGTATTTGGTGATTAGTGAGGACAGGTAGTGGGAGCTGAGTTAGTGAGGGTTTTGTAGGTAAGGATAAGGATTTTGAACTTAATTCTGCAGTGGATGGGGAGCCAGTGAAGGGACTCGCAGAGGGGAGCGGCAGAGACAGAGCGGCGGGTGAGGTGAATTAGTCTGGCGGAGGCGTTCAGGATGGATTTAATACAATTGTTCAGTATCTTATAACTGAGCAATCATCATGCCAGTTTTCCACTTCCAGTGACCTTTAGTTTGTGCCGATAAGATTGAGAGGTTAATTTATGTTCTGCTTATTTTCACTATACTACTTTTTTATACTATGGTTAGGTTTTGTGATATGAAATTTAAGCATAGAATCCTGTTTTTAAAAAATGGGGAAAGTAACAGTAGGCTAATGACCTGTGCGACAGCAGGTGCATATTGCAAGATTTTCTAAGTCCTTTTTCTAGTTTTTCTTCTGCAGAACTATATCCTCCCTGAGTATCAGCAAGCCGTAAGAGGTTATTCAGAGAGCACCGAAATGTTGCTGACATTTCGGTGCTTTCTTGTTCCCGGAACTTCCCTGCACTTTGGGGAATTAAAGTTCCCCACCCTGTGGTGAATTCAGCATTCACCGCAGGGTCCCCGAAGTGCAGGAAAAGGCCTGCCGAACACTCGCCAAAAAAACCCACCGAAAACCGTCCGGAACCGCTGCAAAAAACACACCGAACACGTTGGAAAAAGCCGACGAGCCGCTGATCACAGCGCAGACCAGTCACTGGAAAAAGCCATCAAGCTCGCGAACGGGGTTAAAAAAAACAAACAAACAATACGTTAGATCCGATGAATGGTAATAAAAAGGTCTGTTACAGAAAAAAGAAAAACGCTTTAAAAAAAACCAGATTTTTTTTATGAAAAACTCCCAAAGATGCAGAAAAGATCCTAAAATAATAAATAAAGATACTTTTTTTTACTGCAGAATAAAATAATAAACGGTTTATTAGATATTGGATAAAAACGGGAATATTTTTTAACATTGAAGCCTATGGGATTCGCCTGAATAAACCTGACGAATGAAACCACCGAACAGCAGGGCATTTCGGCAACTTTTCACTGCTGTTCGGTGTTCTCCTGAATAGATTAACCATTGCTTCTCTATGGGGGATTTCACTGCCTTCAAACAGACACCGTACTTGAGGGCAGTTCGAAAAAATTTGGCGAACTGCCTGCTCTCTGAATAGCTGAACGGCCGCAAAATGGCACCAATTTCAGCATCCGGTTACATTTCGGCATCATTTCAGACCTCTCTGAATAACCCCTTTAATCTTGACCTTACAACAAGACGGCTGTGATCCTAAATCAAATGGAGTTGCCAAGATCGAGCATCAGTGCTGTAAGAGCATCTCTGTAAGATGTCCGTTAAAAAATTCGATATGTTAAACAGAGTAATCTAATTTCCTGAAAATCTACTATGTAATCTTAAACAGATAGGCTGACAGTAGTACATATATGTGGGACTGACAGGCCTGAACAAGGGGCTCCTCTCCCCCCATAAGGAATGAAATCCTAACACGTAACCCTAATTTCACAAACCAGAAGAAAACCTAAACCTAAGGTTTCCCTTTCAAATCCTGGGAGGGAGATAATGTATTGCCGCTCCAAACCCTTGACCACTTACTGCATAACACATCACACTGAATCCATGTGTCAATGTGCACAATCGTGAAAATGCCATCCAACGTATGACTGGCTGAAAGACAAATGGGGGACGTGGAGTATGTGCAAGAGTTCTTACGCAAGTAGATGCAGCCGCACACATGCAAATTATCTAATTATACACAAACATGCACTCTACTAGGGGTGCATCAATGCACTGACTATATTGTTGGGCCACCAGAGTAATGGTCATTCAAAGGACCATCCCCTTTGGTATAGTGGCGATTTTGGATTGGTTGTAAATTGAAGTGCTGATCTGCCTATCAGGTACTGTATGATTGTAAACAAGTGTGATAGTAACTCTGGATTGGATGAGGAGGAATGAGTTCCTCGCCTCCTGGGTTTAATAAATGGGGACAAGGGTTAATTCAGTTATTGGTGATTTGTCTCCTGAAGAAGCTGCATCTATGTAACATCAAAATGCACATTGAGTACACCTCTTATTTTTTGAGCTAACTATGCTCCCTCCTTTATTCCATTAGTGATCAGTTAGAATATGGCGTAAGGTATTGTAGGCACTCAAATACTGAGGTACAGTTGAGCGTAGGGTTTTCCGTCTTCCTTCTTGGGTGTATACTGTATTTGTTGTCTTTTTTTTTTCTCTCAAGCAGCTCCTACCTCTCACACAATAGAGGTCTGTGCATTATATATGACCACTGATAATAATGACTGTTTTCAATTATATACGATGCCTATGTGTGAATCGATTTACCCATCGGGCAACCTTTATGGGTCGAGTGCAATTGCATCACGAGAAGGGGGCTATTTGCTGGGTGGCACTAAAAATATTGTATGGTTGACCCTTTTGTGGTTCTTTAGATGGTGTTGTTTGTATTTTTTTGCTTTTGTTATGATCTATTAATTTGCTAATTAAAGTGATTATTGTCTCATATGTAATAAGTGTTCAAGGGCTTGGATGGGCAATAGACATGTAAGTTTAAAGCAGACCCAAAATCTAAACCAACCTGAAAATAGTTTTTAAACAGATGTCTTGGCTAAAAATAACCCTTTAAAACTAGTTCAAATGTGTCATTTTAACCCTATCAATTTGTTTCCAGTTCACATGATATACTAAAACGTTTAACATTATAAAGGCAGGGCTCAAAATTTCCACTCGCCAACTAGCATTTGGCGAGTGGAAATTAAGTGAGGGCGTGTGGAATTGCATACACAGGCAGCACAATAAATAATTTTGTGCTGCGTTTTCCAGCATTGCCACCATGCAGCCCCTCTTCCCCAGGCTGCACTGTGGCAGTGATCAGCTGCCTAACCTGACCAAGCTCGTCTCTATCACTAGCAGGGGGGTAGAGAGGAGCTTCCCTACCTCCTCGCTCTGCTCACACTGGACTCTTATGACTGGGTATACATGTAACTGGGGTCTGGTGTCTGGGTATTAATGTTAGTTTTGTAGCTTTATTCTAAATTAAACCTTTAGCTGTGTAATTTCAAAAGATAATTTAAGTTGATGTGTTTAGGGGCGGAGTTAAGGACTGGGTAGGGGTTAGGTGGAGCAACTGGTGGCAAGTAACTCTTATGGCCTGGGTAGTAGCTAGGGGCTTGAAATTGTGAGCCCTGATAAAGGTATACAAAATGTGCACTGGACTACAAGACTATCACTCTCAACTATTTCATTCTTGGTACTAGTTTGGGTTACATATCTATGTTAACACACACACTTCCAAACCCTAGTTCTAAAACTATAGGGGTTATTCACAGAGCACTGAAATGTCGCAGGGTCCCCACCGCAGGGTCCCCAACGCATATTACAACATCGATATATGCTAAATATTAATTACATTAAAAACAACATCTATATGCAAAGTGGCAACATCTAACATGAATCCCCAGAGTTTACAGCAGCTGTGAGGAATTATGGGTGTTTATCTAACAGATAGGCTAGGACATTCTTAAGAGACCCAAGGGTCGGGGGGGGGGGGGGTGACAAGTAAACTGTATGAATGTGTATATAATACTGCACATCATCTACAGGAGTGTCCTGCTGTTTTAACATCTGCCGATAATATCATCACATTACCTGCTCTATAATAACATTTTGTAAACGCTCTCATATTGCTTTGGTTATCTGGATTGACAGAACTAATAGCAACGTGACACATCAATACATACTGTAACTGTGTTCAAAATAACATCCAACCTTCATCTTTTTATGATCTTATGATCAGGCAATGCAGTGTATATTGCAAACTTCTACAGCAAAAAGACACTGGGAAGGAATTTAACCCCTTAAGGACAGGGGCAATTTTACAACTTCTAAAAGTAGAATTTCAGCTATTCGCTTGTTCAACCATTAATTACCTCTTTCATATTAAGTGCACTCACCCTTATTATATATCATTTTGTTCAGGAGAAATAGGGCTTTCATTTTCCATCAAACATTTATAAATAAAATATATTTTAATATGAAAAAAATCTAAAAACCCTGAGAAAATATGAAATTTTGCTATTTTCAAAGTTCTGCACTAAAAGGGTTAAAAAAACTGTTTATTTTTTTGTATACACTTGACTTGTAAAATTACAATGATTCTCTGCCTCCCTCGCCTCAGATCGAAGTGAGGAGAAGAGAGGCAGAGACCATGTCTCAACCAATGTTACAAGCATTGGCTGAGACATTGTGAGAGTGACAGTGGTGACAAACTGTCACGTGATCTGGATCGGCATTATTGGCTGTCAAGGGGACTGCCTGTGTTGCCAGGCAACCCCGCCACCGGCGATTTGCATGCTGGGAAGGCAGGCAGGCCGTTTGCCAGGTGTTTGCCGATCAAACGCAGCGGGACGTGCTATGCCGCACGGCATAGCACGTCCGGGGTCGGCAATGAGTTAAGTTACATTATTAGGTTTCATAAACAATATATCCAGTGAGAAAGAAAAGGTAAGATGATGTAAGTGATACATTTAATATTATTAGACATGTCAAGGTTGAGTTATTCGTTGCCCTTAGGATTTATCAGTACTAGTTTAGATGATGAAGGTAGGCTTAAAAAGTTGAAAGAAGCAAATTTAACAATTTCTATGCATCAATGACATCAAGTTTGCTTCAAATGCTCAAGGGGAAACAAAAAAATGGGAAATTATTTCCTTTTTTTGGGAACTATCAGGAATTCCACAGCACGTCACAAAATCACAAATCGATTATCTGTATACTATGCAGTATAGTTCACAATATATTTTTTTATACTGTATCTTGCCAAATAATTCAGAATATTTTGCCTCTACTTTGAATCAAAATCAAAAGTAAGAGAAGGGAACTAATAGTTTTTCAGAGAAAAATATCATAGGAAACTCTTTAAGCCGATACATTTTTCAGGAGGGAAGCAATGTCAATTACGCATTATATTGTGCTGGAGTCCCTGGTGTAAAAAAAAGACTTCTGAAAAGCAAATGTTTGACTTTCTTTAACATTTGTTATAAAGCAGAGTGAATCGTTTTACGGCTGAAACATTCCTGTTACAAAAGAATGGACTGCTATATTTAATGAGAGGATTGAATGAAACGATGTGACTTAAAATCAAGTTATCATAACCATGCCTTGGTGTCTATGCATAATATTAATGAATTATCTCAATTTATGGACACTGGACTGTGGGATGATAGGAAGTGAGTAGATAAATAGGATTCTTAAATAATTGGAGGAAAGTTACCAATTCAATTATTTTCTTTTACCCCATGTGCAACCCGTCGAGAATTAACCCATTATTAGGACTGGGGAGTGTAGACCAAGGATACAGATTGGATCAAATTCAGGAGTCACAACCAAAGGGGCAATCCGGGTAAACGTGGTCAATTGTTTCATGGTCAGGGCAAGCAGCAAATGAGCGTGCTCAATTAACAGAGCAAAGGTCAGAAATGGGTGCTGAGGGAGCACTGGTTGCCAGCAGGCAGCAGATGAGACCCACGAGAGGCGGCAGCTAGACCCCAATGACTCATGTGAACTGCAAGAGGTAACAGCTGGCTCCTGACATCCATTAACCCATTCAGACCCCAAATCGAGTTATCTCGATTATGCATTGAAAAGCACTCATTAGCATATCAAAAGACCATTTTCACACTTTTTTAAAGCATGATTAGTGTGTCCCATGTGGAGAAACAAAATCCGTAAGCACCCTGGCGACAAAAAAACAGCTGCAAATAGCAACCCAAATCCTCACTGTAATAAAAGGTTCAAATAGATTACTGCTGCATTACAGCTGCGAGAGAGAGGGCAGAATACAGGGAGAGCTCTGGGGTCACTCACTGCTGTACAGGGATTAGATTCAGGGGTTATAATGGGTGAAAATCCCTGTACAGTCGATACAAAGGTGGTACTGTAATTTCCATATACAGGCATTATGTTACAGAACGGCTGTTGCTCGTTCTCAGGACCCTCACAAACACCCCCCCTTTCTCACATTATGTTACATAGAGATATTGTTTTTATATTATCTTCGTATTTTTTGGAAGCTGCATTGCTAATAATCTCATTATGATCACTACAAATGTCCATAAGCAGGAGATCTCACCATTTTTACTGCAGTTGACACAATTCTGCCAGTAAATCTATTTAGTGAGAGAATTTATTTATTTATTTATAAAGGATTTTACCAGGAAGGATACATTGAGATTACTCTCGTTTTTTCAAGTATGTCCTGGGTTCAAGAACATTGAATTTTTACAGTAGGTACAGAAATACCAAGTAATAAATTAGAGATATTACAAAGAAAACACAGTATACAGATTAACACAAATTAAATGTGTAGGAAATATACTCACTATGTTACATGTACATTGAGGTATATTAATAGAGATCTCGTAAGTGACTTTAGACTAGGGGAAGATTTTATGGTGTCTGGGAGGAATGTTTCTGTCTACACCCTCTCGGCCAACTCTCGCCTCCAAGACTTTTCAAGGGCAGCTCCGGTCCTGTGGAATGACTTGCCTTGCCCTTTCAAACTGTCCCCTGATCTTTGGACCTTCAAGAAATCCCTCAAAAGTAACCCATCTCCTCAGAATAGCGTACCACATCACTGATGCAACTCATCCCTCGGCTCACCTACTCACACATGATTGAAGCTGCTTCTATGGCCCGCCATTCCCAAATCACTGGCACTAATGATCCTGCCGTCCAGTAAAATTCTCCTTGTCTTCCTCAACCCCAATCCCTCTCTGTAAGCTCCTATGAGCAGGGCCCTCTACACATAGGGCCGTATTACAATCTTCGCATTAAAACGCTCACGTAACGAGTGAATTTGTGCGCTAAGCGTTAAACGTTAATGCGCGTAAATCAACGCTGGAATTACAATCCTCGTGCATTTTTCATCCGTCGAGCAGTAACGCGCGTAAAACGGATGCGCACAAAAATGCGTGCGCAGCAACGTTGCACGCACAAATCAGTGTGCGGACTGTTTTTTTCACGTGATTCAGCCAATCAGAATTAAGAACCACAATTATCTCACGTTAAATTTTTGCGCCTGTCAAAGTCAATCTGAGCATATATGCTGCATCAATAATAAATGCACACACAATTTATCAAATTTATTGCTTTGGTATGAGTTGAATGGGCAACTATACTTTGCAGCATTTTTTTTTGGGCTGCTGTATTTGGGTTCGGCCAGGTCGTTTAGATTTGCCCTTAACACCAGCTTTTCAGAGTTGCTAAAATTATGCGCGCAAAGGCTATGCGTTTATTCCTGCTGTGGTAGGTTGCTCAAAATATGGCCCGGACAGCAGGAGATTGCGGCTCAGGTGTACTTTTATTATAAAGCAGAACACAGTCTTTTTCAGCAGTTGGGGAGGCTTCCCCTTTTTATGCACAAACAAAACTAAACAAAACAATCGGCCTACTCCTGTCAGGAGCCTACCTCTTTTCCGTAGTGCCCTTACTACCGGTTACTGGGCCAGCTACCCGGGCCCAGTACAAAAACAAACAAAGTAAATCACGCATGAGAGATTCTCACCAGTCTCTTTCCTGCAGAGTACAGCGAAGTCACGACCTCTCTCTCCCAGGGTGGATTGCTACTGAGAGAGAGATCCTCCCCTCTCAGTCCTGCTAAGAAGACCCAAGAGGAAACGCCTACAGGTGTGCTAGCTGGAAGGGTGTTAACCCTTCCTACCAGGGATATACTGCCCTCTGGAGCCTCTGGCTCACAAAAACATGGTCCAGGACATGGTTAGAATAAACAGGGCCCCGGACCCTGTTACACATCCCACCCCCCAGCTTAACACAGGAGTGGGAAGCGGCCTCCGCCGCAAGGCCGTGAGCCCTAGACAAAGCATCGGCATTGCCATGAAGGAGACCTGCACGGTGTCTCACCACAAAACTAAACGGCTGCAAGGATAAAAACCACCTTGTGATTCTCGAGTTCCGGTCCCGGTTGGTATGCATCCATTTTAACGGGGCATGGTCAGTGACAAGGGTGAAACGCCTGCCCAACAAATGATACCGTAAGGCTTCCACAGCCCACTTTATCGCTAAGCACTCCTTTTCTATCGTGGCATAGCGCTGCTCCCTGGGCAACAGCTTCCTGCTTAGATAAAGAACGGGGTGCTCCTCATCGTCAACAAACTGGGACAGCACAGCACCCAACCCAACCGCAGAGGCATCAGTCTGGAGGAAAAACTCTTTGGTAAAGTCTGGCGCTATGAGCACAGGCTGAGTACATAGAGCCTCCCTTAGGTCAACAAAAGATTCCTCCGCCTTGCTATCCCAGCGTACCATGTCTGGACTCTTCGCTCGCGTAAGATCGGTGAGGGGAGCAGCCCTTGTGGCAAAATGGGGGATAAACCTTCGGTAATAGCCCACGATCCCTAAAAAGGCTCTCACCTGCTTCTTTCTCAGAGGCCTGGGCCAGTGTTGTATGGCACCTATTTTGTTAAGTTGGGGCTTTACCACTCCCCTACCAACCACATAACCTAAATACCTGGCTTCAGTCATACCAATAGTGCATTTAGGGGGATTTGCTGTCAGCCCAGCTCTTCTAAATGTGTCCAAAACTGCCTGCAATTTCATCAGATGCGTTTCCCAGTCGGAGCTGTGGATGATGACGTCATCCAGATACGCGGCGGCATATGTGGCATGAGGTCTAAGTAGCTTATCCATCAACCTCTGAAAGGTTGCTGGGGCTCCATGGAGGCCAAAAGGCATTATCCTATAATGAAACAGCCCATCAGGTGTCGCAAATGCAGTTTTCTCTCTCGCTTCCTTGGATAAAGGTATCTGCCAATACCCCTTCGTCAGGTCTAGGAGAGAGAGGTATCTGGCTTTCGCTAGCCTCTCCACCAACTCGTCCACCCGAGGCATGGGGTATGCATCAAATTTAGATACCTCGTTCAGCTTTCTGAAATCATTACAGAACCTGATAGACCCATCAGGCTTAGGTACTAGGACGATCGGGCTAGACCAGTTGCTCTGGGATTCTTCTATTACCCCTAATTCAAGCATTTTTCTTACTTCCGCCCTCTGGTCATAGTGGAGCTTCTGAGTACTCTGAGCGAGTTCCATGTGGTGGCGAACGAGGGGAACAATCCGGGATATACGCTCCTGGATTTGTTCCACGTGCTGTACAGTACTGACCCCGGGGACACCTTGTTCCTCCCAAGTCTCTTTCAGCACATCTAGTATGCCTCGGGGGTGCCTCCCATACAAAAGTTCAAACGGGGAGAAGCCCGTTGAACTTTGGGGAATTTCACGGACCGCAAATAGCAAATACGGAAGCAGCAGGTCCCAGTCTTTCCCATCTCGACTGACTACCTTTTTTAACATCCCCTTCAGGGTACGATTGAATCGCTCCACCAGCCCGTCTGTCTGTCTGGTTTTACCTATTTTCGGGTTGTCCACATACAGATCGGGATCAGTAAAGGGAAACATCTTAAGGATATCACCATCCCCTTGTTCAACTTCAGGGTCGGCTTTTTTCGGTGTTCCCGGTGACTGTAACAGGGTGTGGAAGTCAGGAAAGTTCCTGCCTATAATTAGGGGATAGGGTAACCGCTTTACCACTACCGCTGACATTTTAATCAGTCTGCCCTGCACAACAACCTCTATAGGGGCAGTAGGGTACCGTACCGTGCACCCATGAACACAAAGTACCCCATGGTTTTATGGTTTTGTACATGATTGGGTTTGACCAAACCACCTGCGACCAAGGTTAAGGCACTGCCTGAGTCGACTAATGCCCCTGTATCTTGGCTGTTCAGTTGCACCTTCATTCTAAAGGCGTTTGAGCCTTCCACCATGCCCGATATCAGTCCACAAAAGTTTAGGGGATTTTCCCCCAGTCCACATTGCATTGGTTCTGCGCGGTTAGGGCAGATTGCCCTGACATGTCCTTTCCCGCCACACTCGAAGCAAACTATGGAATTTCCCCAAAGCGATCCTCTCTCACAGACACTTGGTCCCTAGAGTCCATTTTCTGTCGGCGCACTCCCCCTCCAGACTCCGCTTCAGGCTCATTCCGGCGGTTTCTTGGTCTCGGGAGCGAGCTGTACGGCATTGAACATTTCTCCAAGTCTTTTGCAGACAGATAACGTTCGACGTGGGCTATCATGCCATCATAGGTAGTGGGGTTTCCCTGACTGACCCATTCACGCAGGCCGCGGGGAAGTTCTCTCAGGTACCGGTCAAGCACCAGAGTTTCCAGCATTTTTGCAGGGCTTTGGTTCTCCGGTTTGAGCCATTTCCGGGCCAGATGAATCAAGTCAAACATTTGGGATCTGGGGGCCAGACCTTCTTTAAATCGCCATTTATAGAAGCGTTGGGCTCTCACAGTCGCCGTCACTCCCAACCTGGCCAATATTTCTGCCTTTAGTTGTGGGTAGTCGGCAGCCGCTTCCTCTTCCAGGTCGTAGTAGGCTTTTTGTGCTTCCCCCACGAGGAAAGGAGCGATGATCCCTGCCCACTGTGTTGGAGGCCAGGCTTCACGAGTAGCAGTTCTCTCAAACGCCAGTAGATAGCTTTCCACATCATCCTCTGCAGTCATCTTCTGCAGACAGTTGCTTGCCCGGATCGTGCCATTACCTTTTTCTAGTGCAGGAACTGTCTGGGAAGTAACGTTTTCCAGGACATTCTTAAGCAGGGCATGCTCCATTTTTTGTGTCTCCGCCAGGGCCCCAATCTGCTGGGCCAACAGTCTATTGCACTCCTGCTGTGCTGCTAAAGCTTGCCTGCTTGTTTCCTGCTGCACCGCCGTGGCTTGGACCAGGGCCTTCACAACGTCCTCCATTTTCTGCGGGTCCTGTACCTTTAAGGCTATTGTAACAGCGGAGCCGGTACGAATGAGAAGATCCACCGCTGCCACCACTTGTGGTAGGTTGCTCAAAATATGGCCCGGACAGCAGGAGATTGCGGCTCAGGTGTACTTTTATTATAAAGCAGAACACAGTCTTTTTCAGCAGTTGGGGAGGCTTCCCCTTTTTATGCACAAACAAAACTAAACAAAACAATCGGCCTACTCCTGTCAGGAGCCTACCTCTTTTCCGTAGTGCCCTTACTACCGGTTACTGGGCCAGCTACCCGGGCCCAGTACAAAAACAAACAAAGTAAATCACGCATGAGAGATTCTCACCAGTCTCTTTCCTGCAGAGTACAGCGAAGTCACGACCTCTCTCTCCCAGGGTGGATTGCTACTGAGAGAGAGATCCTCCCCTCTCAGTCCTGCTAAGAAGACCCAAGAGGAAACGCCTACAGGTGTGCTAGCTGGAAGGGTGTTAACCCTTCCTACCAGGGATATACTGCCCTCTGGAGCCTCTGGCTCACAAAAACATGGTCCAGGACATGGTTAGAATAAACAGGGCCCCGGACCCTGTTACACTGCGCATAGATTGTAATACCATCTCGCACTTGCGCTCACAATGTTAAGTATAGGACACACACAGTACAATATACTCGCGCAAGTCCACCCGCGGTAGACCAATACGCGCGTTTCTGCGCTGACATTGTAATATGACGTTCAGCACAAAGGGTTTTACCCCTCGCGTTAATGTATTTTTGCGCCGGCGCAAACGTTTGTGCAAAGATTGTAATAGGGCCCATAGTGTTTCTATCCTATGTCCATTTATCTATATCTTGTTCCCTTTAGTTATTGTGAAGCTCTGTGGAAACTGTTGGCGCTATATAAATGATGCTAATAATAATAATATGTTATGGTATCTATGGAACAATGAGTAGTATTTCCCTGGAGAACAATTGTGATAAAGAAAACCAGCTTGTGACTTTAAAGATGGTATTCATGGCTTTAAAGAAACATTTTTTGCACCCAGAAATTAGACTATGAAAGCAATTAGACAATTATATTTCTTTAACCATATAATGCTACAAAAACAGTTATTGTGACAGAAGGCTTATAACAATGCTTAGAATTTTAGACACTTAACCTAAAGGACATGCATGGCTTGATTATTTATTTTTTACTCTGCTTTCCGGTATTAGACCAAAGCAGTTTCTAGTCCTGACATCTCCTGCTTTCACAGAAAGATTCTGGCTGTGATATAGGAAGATTGTAGGTTTGCTCCTGTCCAGCTCTAACCTAAATGGTGTGTATTTTAATTGTCAAATATTCAACTCCCTTTGCAAGGTAACAATGAAAAGCCTCCTGATTTCCATAGTAACGGCTATACTGTATATTGTACTAGATTAAGAAAAAAATTGCTTTTGGTCAGGCACAGGCACCTTACAAAAAAAGATTAAGAATTATAATCGAATGATAGGTTTCATTCTAAACTACAGATGATGTTTCAATTGTTAATAGAAGAATAAAGTATGAGTGCAATATCATAAAACACTTAAGGGGTTATTCAAAGAAAGAAGAACTTGCCACCAAATTCCAACGAAAGGTGTATTTCACGTACAGTGCAATTTTATTGGCAATTTGGCTATTCAAAAAGCTATCAATTCGCCAAATATTGGCAAATTGCCTGCAAAATATGGTGCAATTCGGCAGCAGTGAAATTCCCCATAGAGAAGTAATGGTTAACCAATTCAGAGAGCGCAAAACAGCCCTGAAAAGTTGGCAAAATGCCCTGATTTTCGGTGCTTTCGTTCGACAGGTTTAAACAGGCGAATCCCATAGTTTACATTGTTAAAAAAATCCTCGTTTTATTAATTTGTTATTCAACCATTTATTTTTTTCATTTGCGGTAAAAAATATTTTTATTAATTTATTCCTTAGCTTTTTTTAGACATTTTTCTGGATTTTTTCAGCAAAATTTTTAATTACCGATTTTTTTTTTAGATGTCTTTTTTTTATTCTGTAACAGACCTTTTAGGCTAGGGACAGATGAGCGCATTTTCTGCGGCCACCGTCAAAATGTACGTCGATGCGTGCGCACGCATTTTTTCACGGAATACGCTTAAGTGGTCAGACGACCACAGTCGCACAGTCGCAGGTACTCACCAACGCAATTCTAGGGAAATCCGGCTGTTTGAACGTTATGTAGGCCGCACACTAGCAGCGTCTGACGTCTCCTAATCACGCACACACGCTGCCATGCGGCCGCAGCGCACTCTGTACGTCTGTAGCAGCGGTTTCACGTTCTGAGAAAAATGCGTTCATTTGCCGGTTGCGTGGTGTCGGCGCACTTTTGTACGCACGTACTGCGTATATTGGCCGTCATTGGCCGTTATGTGCTGCTACTGCCGCCGTGATTTAGTGCGCCTGCACGCGCGTTCCGACTGCCCCACTCTGACCCTAGCCTTAATTGTTATTCACAGGATCCTATATATTATTTTCATGCATTATTTTTGTTTAAAACACCTTTTAAATGAAAAAAAATTTTACCCATGATCGGTGGCTGGTCGTCTTTTTTCAGCAGCTGATCAGAAGCATTCGGCGGTCTGTCAGCTCTTTTCGGCGGTTTAACAGATGCTGAAAAAGGATGAGGATTTTTTTCAGCGTCGTTCGCGGCTTATCGAATGTGTTCAGCGAGATTATCAATGGATTTTGACGGATCCATTCGGCACAATTCGAGGACCCTGTGGTGAATGCTGAATTCATTTTAGATCCATATTACAGGGCAGGTGCTGATTCAGCAGCTAATGCGCTGCCCTGAGTATCCCCTCCATGGAGTCCATAGTCCTAGTGTTAACGGTCAGATAGGTGAGCGCTAACTTTAGCGTTAAGATTGTAATGTTGCCAAACATCTTTAGACAGAGAAGGCGTTTTTCAGCAAGCACCAAAATTTCAGTGAAATTTTGGTGCTTTTTCGTTCGACGCACTTTGGTGCGCTTCAGCGATTCCAGTTCGCCGACCCTGTGGCGAATTCACTATTCACTGCAGAGTCCCTGAAGTGCACTGAACGTGAAGCCGCCGAAGACCACCTATCAGACCACCAAACTGCAGGAAAAAGAAAAACAGAACTCTGCTATTCTTCTAAAGGGTGTTTAAACCATTAAAAATGAATTACAATGTGCGGAAAGAAAGGTCTTATAAAAAATAATAAAATTTTCCTGCTTGTAGTAGGGTTGAATGGCGCACAAGACATATGGACTGCCAGCACTTACAGAAGGTGTGTTATTTTTTCTTACTGTATTTGTTTTGCTCTGGATCTTGATATATTGTTTTTGCCTCAAATGTGAGCACTCATTATTTTGCTGATATTATTTTGATATTATATTTTTGTGTTTTCCCTCCCCTTTTTTTTCTGTATTGTTGTCAAAAATGTTTAATTAAATTTTAATTTAAAAAAAACAAAACTGGGCAAAATTAAAAAGAAATTTTAAAAATAATGAGACAGAGACTGTCAGCAGCCTCTGCCCGACTATATAAGGGCAAAAAAGGGACACTCTACTTCCTTCAAGGCCGTGGTTCCCAACCGGGGTCCTCAAGTACCACTAACAGGTCAGGTTTTCCAGATATGTGAAGCACAGCACAGGTGATATGATTTGCTGCTCAGTGATTGCAGGATTCAGTCTGCATTTCCATGAGGTAATCCTAAAAATCTGGCCTGTTAGGGGTACTTGAGGACTGCGGTTGGGAAGCACTGCTTTAAGGGATTGTATATCCTTGACGACAAGTTATGCCATCTGTTATGTAATAGGATTACCACCTTGCTATCCAGATATTTTACCCGGTTTCCCTTGATTATCGTGTCAGATACTTCGTGTATTTCATATCCATTGAGTGTGCAAGTTGGGGCATTATGATGAATATTTTTTAATAAAAATAATCATGTTGTATCATTTTAAAACACTTTCCTGTTCAGAATTTTGTTATCCCCCTAATCTGGCTTGGACTACTTAAACCTGTTTACATATTTAGTTCTTGCATTCATTTTACTGTGGGATATTGCTATTTTGTTGAAATAGTTTTGTGAGTCTGTGCCTAGATTGTCATTATTCACTCTGACATCTTGGGAAGTTTGATAATTCTCAGTTAAATCATCCATGCCTAAATAGTAATGATAAGGATAATAGGCTTGTCAGATTTGTATATGATCTTGAGGACTACAGAAGTAACGAGCAGAGAGTTCAGAAATGTGAGAACAATGTTAACCCTTTGCCACCGCCGGACGTGCTATGCCGTCCTCGCGGTGGGAGGGCCTTGAAGACGCAGGGCGTACAGGTATGACCCGCTGTCTTCAATGGCCCACCTTGGCCCCGCACTGCAGCCGGCACGCGCAGCGCACTGTTGGCTGCAGGGCAATGGCCTGAACTCAGGCCGTCCTTCTGCGGTCAATGACGCGTGTCGCGCCCTGGCTGCAGGGCGGCCTGAAATCAGCGGCGGCATCTGTCGACGAGACTTGCCTGTATGCCTCGCCGGTGTTAACCCCTGCCCAACGGGTGACACCTGCCTGTCCTTAAGCGGTTAAAGTGTTGGGGAGAAGGATTGATACTTGTCATAAATTAGGTGACGTGTTTCCCCTTTGGTGTAATTAATGGGTGGCTTAATTATCCACTCTGGCTTAGTACAATGCATAACACAAGATTAATATTCACTCTGAGGAGCTCGGCATTACTCAGTATAATTTTTAAGTGACGTCTTTGTTCCTTATTGTTAGAGGGTGATTGGGTAGTTTTAATTTAACTCCTCACCTACTACACCATGGGTGAGAGAAAGTAGGTACAACTGATCACTTCTCTAGCGGGAGCTGTTGAGCAGCTGCACCAACCCCAAATATATAGATTCTCTCTTGCTTGGTAGGGCGCCCAGGGAACAAAATAATACACCGTTTATATATTGATTTTTTTTCTACACCAGATATCAACGGCAATATAAAAATTGTTCATATTTTAAAAAATCCGATATGTTGATATCTCTAAACATGTTCAACTAACTGCACCGTTTTGGGGAGATACTTGGTAAATTCCAATGTTGCGTCTAATCGATGGCTGCTAGGGAGAAATATTTTTGTGAAACAATATCCCTCCGAGCAGGAATCTCAAAGTCTGGCCTCCCAGATGTTTATTGCCTACAGTTCCCAGAATTCTTTGAATGCAATAAATATCCAGAGAATTATGGGAGGTGTAGTTCAGAAACTTTGGGGGGGCAGCAGAATTTGAGTTTCCTATCTTAGAGCCTTCCTAGTCCCGTTTCTATTCCAACTGAGCCAATATATGGGTGGCTCAAGTAGGGAAGATTCGGGTGTCGCTACAAGATACCACTGGTATCAGTTTCTGGCGTTTTATAGGACTCGATGGAGCCAGTCACCACCCTGCTAGTGGGATAGCCCTAAGGCAGCAGAATGACGCTGAGAACTGCTTGTTCCCATCATTCCACTGCTTGCAGGAAGAAGTGGATAGTGTCACCCTCTGCACCAGGAGATTAGAGCTAAATTTGAGACTTTTTATGGAGTTTATTTATAGACGACAAGTGATTTTTATTTTTTTTATGAAAAAACACTGAATGGGCTGTCTGAGGCAATAATCTTTCAGGAATAACTTACTTGAGTTGACAGCAATGATCTATGGTGAAATAGCTCAGTGGTCTCCCGCTGAGCTATTATTAGTGGATCCTATACATATATAAAAGTATAGGAGATGTAAATAATGTACAGTAAGGGGCCACTAAAATCAAACTGTAATTCAAGCATGTGGCACAGATGGAATAGGAACTTGAGCCTTTAAGTTGACGTCTGGAGCCATTACGTATAATATTTTTATGGCAGACTAAGGCCCGAGATATGTGATAAAAATCGGCATATGACTATGCCATATCATACATGAAAAATTAGCTTTTACAGCTTTAATAGCAGACACCAAAATTTTCCAAACTGACAGAACACTGTCAGTGGGATTCCTTGAATTGCCATCAGAATTACTTTTTGCATGCCTGAATTTGAACCATGATGAATACCATTATTTCTTATTCCAGTGTTTCCCAACCCAGTGCTCAGGTCCCACTAATAGGCCAAATTTTAAGGTTTACCTTAGGGAAATTCAGACTGAATTTTGCAATCAGTGAGCAGCCAATCATATCACCTGTGGTGTGCTTCAGATATCTGGCAAACCTGACCTGTCAGCGGTTCCTGAGGACAGGTTTGTGAGACACTACAGTAGACAAAGAAAAAAATAAATGAATAAGGGTATGCATGACAAATAATAATAGATGCATAAACCTGATCTACATTGTGGCAAAAACAAGAGATAAAAAATAAGGTGAAAAGCTGAACTGGTCCATCAATTTAATATATTTGCATGGGCTCTACTATATTTTGTTAAATTGGTAATACGTGTCATCGTTATCCACTCGACATTACCGTTAATGTAAGGTATGTCAAAATCAGGTTCCCCATTAAAATAAACCAAGTACCCCATTAAAAGGTTACATTATAAAGTAAACTAATGGCATTTCTATTAAACCACCAGTAGATGACAGCAGAGTGAAAAGCCTGAATGATGAGCACGTGTTTATCTAAGATGTTTCCCTTAGCAGGGAGCAACCAAAAGAGCAGAGCTTCCGATTCTGGTAGGAGCCAAATATCAAAGTACAAATCCTACCAGAACTGAAGTCATGCTTTGTGGGTATTGCAGGTAAGAGGGAGCATATCCACGGTTATAAACAGGGAAAACATGATTTAATTCACATCCCTGTAATTAGAAAAGGCTGCTGAGTATTTAGATAAGACAGTATACAGATGTCAGTGGGTTGTGCTGATGTGTCACAGCTCACCAGCATACAGGGAATGCGATGACTATAGGATCTCATGTTATACTGTATTGATTATATTGCATCATTAGCCTACTATAATGTAGATTGAGTAATCATATATCTGTACTTGTTAAATTGTTTATTATTTTTTATAAGGACGTTATTCCTGCATAGGTGAATGTTACTGTTATATATCTAAATGTGTATTAATGTATAAGGAATCAAATATTCAAAGTACAAATCCTGCCAGAACTGAAGTCATGCTTTGTGTGTATTGCAGAAAACGTTTGAATAAAAACACTTTTGCTTTCACCCAGCCCACTCCCTTTGCACATTGGAATTATAGACCATACTGTCAGCATATGTGCAACATTAACATGAAAGATAACAATAGTATTAAGATTTGAAGCTTCTTATGTAAGAAATTCTTATCAGCATGACTCTTAACTTTCATGTTGTGATGGTGAACATAGAAAGCCTTGTCATTCTATCTTAACATGAAATAGTATGCAATGGATGTATTTGCATAAGCAACCCGGCTGGGTGGAGTAGAGGTAACATCACTGCTCTATAACCGTGGAGACACAGGCCCGAATCCCGGCAAGAGCACCTCTCCAGTAAGTGTCCTTGGGCAAGACACCCAACAGTACATACTCAACACCCAGGACATACCTGAAAACGAGAGAAATCTCAATGTATCCTTCCAGGTAAAATACTTTCTCAAAAAAATAAAACAAAATAAAAAATACGAAAGACAGGTTTTATTTCCCAAACTTCGCCTTTAAATGTTAATATGTTTTTGGAAACTCTTTTACCGTGGAAACAGATAATAAATAGTCTTTATTCATGCTCATTCAGTAGACACTAGAAGCAAAGCAGACAGATAAGACAACAAAAAATGTCAATGTTATCCTTTTCTTTCACATAGAGTCGACTATTCTGGAAAACACTTTGTAACCTTCAATTAATGTAATCCTCCTCTATAAAGATATTTCCCATCTTTCCCTGACATTAGGGAATACTTCCTACTCTAAAAATGAGCTATGACTTTGCTGCCAGATGTGCTGCTGAATCTAGTTACTATAAAATTGATATTTAGATACTATAAACAACTTCACCTTGCCAAGGAAAAGGGATTATCCGCAACGGCATGACCACAGCAGTTAACCATTTTGGTATTTCGAGTTCCCATCCACCAGTGCAAAAGAATGATCTCTTCAGAAGAAGTATTGCTGCAGATGTAGCCATGCTGTTTTCCGTGTATTCCTTGCGTACCCTGATATTTTCTGACTTTTATGCTACTAAAAGCATGTTTTCTATAGTAAACTACTAAGAAAATGCCATAGAACGGTCGTCCTCGGGGAGCATAACAGCTCAGATTTGCCAGATATCTGAAGCTCAGCACAGTTGATATGATTTGCTGCTCAATGATTGCAGCATTCAGTCTGCTTTTCCCCAAGGGAATCCTTAAAACCTGGCCTGTTAATTTACAAAGGACACAAACAGATTATTCACAGAGCACCGAAATGCCAACAACATTTTGGTGCTCTCCTGTCCACCGCACGTTGATGAATTCGATTTGCCAACCCTACAGTGAATTCAGCATTCACCGCCGGGTCCCTGAAGTGCTGAGAATTGACCTGCCGTACGCATCCGAAAACCCACCGCAAAACCGCAGGTTCAAATAGGAGAACTGCCGCAAAACCTCCGAACAAATCGAAAAACTGTCGACTGCATCCGACAATCTGCTGCAAAACCACTGGATTGATCTGAAAAAAGCCAACGACCCGTCGCAAAGACTGCCAGACAAAGCCGTCAAGCTGCCGAACGGGGTAAAACCTTTAAAGGGCTTTTTCAAAAAAAGTACTGAATGAAAATTCCTGAGAATAATATATAAAGTCCTATGAAAAATAATATAAAGGTCTGTTACAGGAAAAAATGCATATAAAATAAATGAATAAAGAGACTTTTTGATGCAAATGAAAAGAATAAACAGTTGAATAAATATTAAAAAAAATGGGGGTTTACATTGAAACCTATGGGATTTGCCTGATTAAACCTGTCAAATGAAACCACAGGGAAATTACCTGTTCGGTGCAATTTCGGGGGCCAATTCGGCTCTCTTTGAATAACCTTGTATATCTCATGCTGCACAAATGAGGTGCAAATATGCTTTAGTTAGTACCATATCTACTCCTGCACATGATCATAAAAGCTTCATGATGGATGGATGGTTGGATGGATGGATAGATATATAGATAGACATTCTTCCTACACATTTTTGGTGCAGCTAAGAAATCAAAGATTTTATTAAAAACAAATAAATTTATCAAAACAAAAGAAATGCAGTCCCCAAAATCCCAATTCATACTATTCAAACACAACAATAATTTCCTTGGAGAAAGGCTGGAGTGTTACATCCAAAAGCATTAAAGATGAAAGAAGAGGGCGGTCTGCCTTTAGATAGTCTACTCTTAATTAAAAACAAATCCCACCATATTAAACGCTGTCTGGTAGGTGTGAGGATAGGCTGGCACTGATCATAGCATTTGATTCGTCAACAGTTCTACAACTCTAATCTAGCTGTCCATAGCTTATTCAAAAATTGGAACCTGTTTTCTGGGATTGATACAGTCTTGTTTTATTCACATGCAAAACATTTTTAAGTTGATATTTCCTAACTTCAATTTGAATAGATTCTAATTAAACACCAAATTCACATATATAATAGTGAAGCGCCGCCTCGTAATTTTTCTTCTTCTGCCAAATACCCAAGTGGAGGTCCCCTAAAAACCCAAAACCACAACTTAAATACGATAAACCATGAGGTATGGAGCAAATATATCACCATTTGCTTTTGGGAGTAATGTTAACGTGTCATACATATGCTTTAAAACAATGAGCCTTTCATCAATTTCTCAATTGAAGCACATACAAAAAGCACAGAAAAACATGTATGTTGTGCAATATCGCAAATAAATCCAAAACTTCCACGATATCCTTAAAAATTTTGACTCCCACTTTTGTGCGCCCTCTTGTCAGGATCCGGTGCCTGCTCCTGAACCAGCTGCATGAAAAGTGCTGCCCTCATAGTCAGCACTACCAACCAGTACACAACCAGTTAAGCACTAAAAACACACCCCTACCTGTGTCCATAAAGGACCACTCCCCCGTGTACCTCGTCTCAGTATTGAGTCTGTATCCCTACCTGTTCAGACATATCCGTGCTTGAGTATGTAACAGATCCCATTGCTTACCAACAGACCACCGCCTTTTACCAGCCCATTGACCACGGATTGGCCACTGACCACTCTCCTGATTACTCTTTTGTACTGCGCCTTGGAATTCCCCTGTATCTGTTTATACCAAGGTACCAACTGTGCGTCTCCCTGCATACTGGGCTCAGACCGCCCTGAACTTTGGGACCCACCATGGCACATGCCAGGTGCCACCCTGAAAGAATACTGAGGCCAACGACAGAGCCCATGGGGTTAGTCATATCAGCTGTGTGTGGTACTGGAAGATCTATGGCAACTAATGGACTCTCTAAGAGACACCACCACCACGGTGTGTTTCCCCTGCGAGAAAAATTAAAGACCCACTGTCCATGAGGAGCGTGCCCAGAGGAGAGCAGCTGATCTATGTATGTATTGCAGTGGCTCCACTCACCAACTAATGGATTGACCAGTATGGCCCCTCAGAAGGCAAGCTCCTGTGTTTAGGCCTGCTGCGATCTCAAGGCCAGCTCCATTGTCTACACATGCAGCAGCCCCTTAGCCAGCAAAGAAATCCAGGCCTGTTCGTGTTCCCAAGCCCACACCCAGAAGGCCTCCTGCATCCAATCCTGTTTCCAGCAGGCGTCTGCCCACCAATCCTCCTGTACCCATGCCCAGGCATGTACTGGCCATAGGGGCTGCAGGGAGATTCCTGGTTGGCCGATGGCTCAGTGGGCCAGTGTGAGTGCTGGTTCACCGCATGGCTCACACTGCCCTTAATGGGTGAAGTGAAAACAGAAGAAGTCTGCTGCAGTCTCATATTGGGGCCACCGCTGTACATACGCCTACCCTTACGACACGGTGCGCTCAACCTTAGTGCTGCTGTGTTGCTTTACCCAATCACTCTGCAGCAATTCCAGCATCTGGTTGGTTTATGTATTATTGGTTGGTATATGTACCAGTTGGTTTATATACTATTTTTGTGCGTGTGTGCATAATTAAAGTGAGCCGGTTTGGATGAAGTCCAGGGCTGATTTTTTTTGTCCCAGTCCAGCCCTGCCCCTGCCTGCTGTGCCCAGGGGTACAATGTCTCTGGAGGCTAGCCCTGAAGAGGAGGGTGAGCCTATAACACCTATTGACTATGAAACGACCTTATCTGTGGAGCCAGAGCCTCCAACACCTATGGAGGTTATGTCAATTCAGACCCCAGGACTAACTCCCATTGCTCCCAGGCAGCACCTTATTAAGTGCTGCTTATACTGCCAACCCAGTACCACAGAATAATCCCCCATCAGGGATCCTACTGTATACAGGGGACCTTCTCAGTTGCAGATTCTGCTACAGCCAACCTCAACCACAACCCCATGGGAACAGAACCACTAATTTAGGATTGTGTATACGCATCCATTGGGACTGTAGTGGCACAAGAAAAACCTGGCAAGGTCCTTTGAATGATAATAAAAAAGGTCTGTTACAGAAAAAAGAAAAACTCTTTTAACCCCTCCGCTGCTGAGCCATTTCACGTCTGTGTGCTGAACTCATTTTTACCGCTCTTGCTCATCATGTTTAAACGCCATTTGAAGCCACATTTTATTATATGGTCCAGACTTATTATATATCGTTCTTTCCGGCAGACTCAGCAGATTCATAATAAATCATTATTATATGTAAGTCATGTCCTGCTTGTATATTATAACAAAAAATGCAAACAAGCCTTTGGGTTATATTTTCTATGGGTGTGCTTGTTAAAAGAATTAGAAATGGGGACTCATTAAATTTTTTTGGGGGGAATTACGTGATTTTTAGCAAATGTACCCCATAGAAAAAAATCATTAGTGCAGAATCATTGTTCACATTATAATTGAAATGGGGACAATATTGCTGCATTAATAAAAATAACACACAAAAAAAAACACGTTTTTATAAATTTATTTATATATTTTGTTATTATTTTTATTTTTATCTTTTTTCTTTAATTTAAACATGATCATGATTGATATCATTCGAAAGACCATGCTCTGGCCTTTCGAATGATATCAAACATGACCCCCTAGCTGCCACTGTTCGGGAGATATGGCGGTTCAAAGGAACCCCCATCTCCACCAGGGAATTTCCTTAGGAAATCCCTGGGCAGCTAGGGGATCCTCGGCTAACTGATGTCATCGCTCCATGCGTGATGACAACAGGTAGCGAGGGGGGACCTGGAGGTGCAGCCGCCATCCAAGATGGTGGCCCCCACCGGAGCTAGGCCGCGATGCCTGAGGGGTTAAAGCCAGGCACCGCTTAAAAGGGAAGATTCTCCCCTTTCAAGCGGTGCCTGGCTTCTCGCAGTGCCGGGGGGTCACCTAAAAATGATGTCAGTGCGCATGGCGATGACGTCATTGACGTCGGGAGGCGAACTGCCTGCTCTCTGAATAGCTGAATGGCCCCGAAATGTCACCGGGGAAATTCCCTGTTCGGTGACATTTCAGGGCCAGATTTGCTCTCTCTGAATAACCCCTCTAGTGTATCCCTTTAAACCTAAATATTGCCACACAAACAGAGACCAGCGCAAAACTGAAAATACAGTTTTAGATGCAAATGGAACACATTTCTGTGCCAAAAAATATGAGTAGACAGAAACAGGTGACAGTTGTTTTGCTTCTCAGCAGACTTAAATTCAAAACAATATTCATACTGTTGTCAATCTGTCACTTCCAGTCAGTTTTCCTCCAGACAGAGCACACGTCCTTTTGGACTTGGAGATTCCTATTGTGGAAACTGCAGGGGCTTTATCGATTGACGGCATATATTATCATTTTAAGGATTTGTACTAGCTATTGTTTTCCAGCTTGAGGTTTGCTGGCAGAAAAATGGCGCACATAATCCCAATATGGTCTCCTCTATAGAATTCATAAAAAGTCGCTTTATTTTTTTATCTTTCATTAATTATCAGTATAGAATGGTACATATCAAAGGAATTTTTACAATAGAGACTCCTAATAGATATCGGGGTGATAAATATATTGGAATATGCACAGATGGAGCGTTTATTACTTATCACAGTTTATACTCATGATACACACTATAAATACAGCGCTTGGCATAAATGAGAACTCAATGGAGCTCCATCAAGTGAATGGGTCCCATTTTTGAATAGCATCATAAATAAGCAAACAATAATGACGTGGTTACTTTTCCTTTGCTTTGAGTTGACAAAATCCTTTTTTCTCCGGTTTCAGTGGATGACTTTAGGGGTTATTCAGAGAACAACGAATTGGCCCCGAAATTGCACCAAACAGTGAATTTCCCTGTGGCCACTTGGCTATTCAAATAAATGGCAATTCGCCAAATATTGGCGAATTGCCAGCGAAATACGGTGATCTTCAATAGCAGTGAAATCCTGGTAGAGAAGTAATGGATAATCTATTCAAAGACCACCAAACTGGGCCGAAATGTCAGTGAAATGCCCTGATTTTTGGTGGTTGCATTCGATAGGTTTAATCAGGCGAATCCCATAGGTTTCAATGTGAAAACAATTCCCCGACTTTAATAAAATATTTAATCAACCATTCATTCTTTTCATTTGCAGCAAAAGGTCTCTTTGTTAAATTTTTCTTAATTTTCAGGCATTTTTTGCCAATTTTTCGTCAAATTTTTTTAAAAATGGTGGAGGTCTTTTCTGTAACAAACCTTTTTATTATAATTCATAGGATCTTTCATATTATTTCCAAGCATTTTCCTGCAGTAGTTTTTGTATAAACGCCTTTAAAAATTGCATTTTTTAACCTGTTTGGTGGTTGATCGGCGGTGCGTTCGTCAGGTCGTCGGCTTTTTTTAATCAAATCGGCGGATACATTTGGTGGTTTTTCGCCACTTTCTAGATCCATTCGGCAATTTTGTTCTACATTTTTTTGATTCGTTCGGTGGATTTGTGGCAGTTTTTGAGAATGAGTTCGGCAGGTCGATTTTCTGCACTATGGGGACACTGTGGTGAATGCTGAATTCACTGTAGGGTCGGCGAATCAAGCTCACCAAAGTGCGGCGAACAGGAGAGCACCAAAATGTCGGTGACATTTCGCACTCTCTGAATAACCTTGTTTGTGTCCTTTTGTAAATTCCTGTTACTGAACAAGTCACCAGAGCTCTTTTTGTATTGGCCCTGTATATATTTGAATGGGGCAATCGTATTGCCTCTATTAAAAGTTTAACAACTGTAGGTTTTTATTCTCTCTTCCTAATTAAATTCCTAAATTCCTTTGTATGAGATCTGTGGCTTGATGCTGTCGTTTCTCCAAATACCTATCATATTTCTTCAATGCTGTTGCCCTGAACTGCGCTGCATGTTTAATATGGGGTTTACCCAAATCACTTTTTTCATCATGGGAACCAATAACTCTTTTTTTTTTATTAAATTCTTTATGAATTTTGACAAACATATGTCAATATAAGCAAAGTATGTGGATATATAGCTATGAAGTCATGTCACATCAAGAAAATTCCGCAAATATAAAGATCGGCTAGCAAAGTACTGTATAGTCGAAACAACAATACAGAATGCCTATGTTTATACATGACTGGACTTTATTTTCTTTTGAATCTACTATATGGCACTGCAGTCTTTTACAATACATAATAAATAAATATATATATATTGTCTGTGAGTTTACCCAGATCCTACTCATTCACCGCCACCCCCGACTCAATGCATTTTAGGGTATATGTTGCATAATTATTTGTGGTCTCAAAATGCATAACTTTACACTTATCTGTTTTAAATATTATTATTATTATTTTTATTATCATCAGCAACATTTATAGCTCTTTACAATAACCAATGGGATGGAAACAGAATTAAGACAAACATAAGAATAAAAGAAAGAGATGTTTATTGGTTGCCAGTATCATTAGCGCCAGTGTTACTGAAATGGTGGGTATAATTAAGGGGCCTCTATCATGATGTGGGGATAGGTGAGTAGAGGGATAGGTTGGTATCAGTAATCTGAAGAGATGAGTTCTTAGGGTTTTCTTAAAGGTCTGAAGATTAGGGGAGAGTCTACTAGGGCAAGATAGGTCATTCCAGAGGACCAGAGCAGCCCTTGAGAAGTCTTGGAGGTGACATTCGACGGTGCGGGTGGAAATAGGCAGAGGTCACCTGCGGACGCGATTACTATCCGTACTGGAACTATTTAACCCCAGATCAATCCGGCTTCCGTCCAAATCATTCAACCACAACTGCCCTTTTAAAAGTTTGCAATGATATCCAGGCTGGCATGAAACAAGGAAACCTAACTGGAGCCATCTTCCTTGCTTTTGCCAAGGCCTTTGACATAGTAAACCATGGCATCTTATTACAAAAACTTAAAAACTCTGGTATTGGTGATCGCACACTAACCTGGTTTCAATCATATGTGTCTGATCGGTCGCAATATGTGTCCATTTCTGACAGCACTTCCCTCCCCCTCCCAGTCACGTGTGGTGTACTCCAAGGCTCGATACTCGGCCCCCTGCTATTCACAATATTCTTAAATGATCTGCCCAATGTCTGCAAAGCCTCAACTGTACACATGTACGCAGATGACGCTGTAATCTATACCAGCAAACCAGATCTCCCACAGCTGGAGGCCGTGCTGCAAGAACAATTCAGAGAGGTAGAAAAGTGGATCGCAGATGACAAACTTTTTCTAAATACTGACAAAACTGTTACAATGCTCTTTGGAACAGCACCTAAACTACACAAATTGCAAACACCCCATCTATGTGTCAGGGCAAGCTCAAATGGCACGCTGACCACAGTCACTTCTGTCAAATATCTAGGTATGTGGTTAGACCCAAATCTATCCTTTGGCCCCCACATCGAAAAACTTTCATCTAAACTGTACCCCAAACTAGGTGCCCTGTACAGAAACAAATCCTGCCTGAGCCCCGCGGTAAGAAAGCAGATTGTACAACAAATGCTTATGCCAGCTATTGAATATGGAGATGTAGTGTATGCAGTGGCGTCACTAGGGTTGGTGTCACCCGGTGCGGTAACTCATGGTGTCACCCCCCCCCCCCGTGGTTTGCGGTTTCTTTTTTTAACTACTCTTACTCATGAATCAGTACTCCCAAATAACACTGAATGCTCATACACGGCGCACATTACTGTGAGGTTTATTGCTGTGGAGCTCTCTCCTATGCTCACACACAAATTTTGGCCAACTGCCAGCAAGTACGGTGCCTGTTCGAAGGCAGTGAAAGTGAAGACACACATGGATATATATTGCCCCCAGCAGCTCTGGATATATTGCCCCAGCTCACAATTATATATTGCCCCCAGCAGCTCACCCATGGATATATATTGCCCCAGCTCACATATGGATATATTGCCCCCAGCTCACATATGGATATATTGCCCCAGCTCACACATGGATATATTGCCCCAGACCAACTCACATATGGAATATATTGCCCCAGACCAGCTCACACATGGAATATATTGCCCCAGACCAGCTCACACATGGAATATATTGCCCCAGACCAGCTCACACATGGATATATTGCCCCAGCTCACACATGGATATATTGCCCCAGCTCACTTATTGATATATATTGCCCCAGCTCACATATGGATATATTGCCCTAGCTCACATATGGATATATAGTGCCCCAGCTCACATATGGATATATTGCCCCAGCTCACACATGGATATATTGCCCGCCAGCTCACACATGAATATATTGCCCCCAGCTCACATGTGGAATATATTGAGATCTCGCGGCTGGCTGGTGTATAGAACACCAGACGAGGGGCAGATATTCATGCTGGCGGCCGCACATAAGAGAAAAAAGCACGCGGCCGCCGGCAGGATCTTCTTGGGGGGGAGCGCTTGGGTGGCGCCGCCCCCCTCTGCACGCCACGCTTTGGTGTCACCCTTAGGGCGGGTGACACCTGGTGCGGGCCGTACCCCCCACCCCCACGTAGCGATGCCACTGAGTGTATGCAGCCGCCCCGCAGACTCACCTCCAGAAACTTACTACATTGTATAACTCATTCTGTCGCTTTGTGCTACAGTGTAACTACAAGACCCACCATTGTGACATGTTAAAAGAGCTAAACTGGCCATCGCTGGAATCTAGATGCACTCTTCACCTATCCAACTTGGTGTTTAAGAGCTTTTTTGGGAAGCTACCACCCTACATGAATAGGCTGCTTCCCTCAGTAGTTCCCTCATCCTATAACCCAGTGGTGTATTTTGGCCTAGGTCGACAAGGCCTAGGCCTAGGGTGGCACTTTCCAGGGGGCGGCGGCCCACACCGGGTGGCCCCACCCCCCCCAAATTTTTTTACTTTTTTTTTACTTTTGCAAAGTATTTTACCAGGAAGGCTACATTGAGATTTCACTAATTTTCAAGTATGTCCTGGGTAGGCAAGGCCTAGGCTTTCACTTTCCAGGGGGCAGCAAAAAACCTCACCACTAAATGGGTTACTCACAGAGCACCGAAATGACGCCAACATTTTGGTGTTCTGTAGTTCCCTGCACTTCGGGGAATAAAATTTCCCCACCCTGCAGTGAATTCACCATTCATCGCAGGGTCCCCAAAGTGCAGGGAGTCGGCCGCTGAATGCTGCCACCACAAACCCGTGGCCTGCTGTTTTCAAAAGGACTATTGAACGAAAATGTCTGGAATTTACACATAAGATCCTATGATTGATAATAAAAAGTTCTGTTACAGAAAAAAGAAAAAACGCTATTAAAAAAAAAGGGGGGGGGAAATTTTGCCAAAAAATATCAGAAAAATTACTAAAAGGTACTAAAAAAAATCAATAAGGACTTTTTACTGCAGAGTAAAATAATAAATGGTTTATTAGATATTGCATAAAAACGGGAATATTTTTATTGAAACCTATGGGTTCGCCTGAATAAACCTGCTGATTGAAACCACCGAACATCAGGGCATTTCACTGCCATTTCTCTGCTGTTTGGTGTTCTCTGAATAGATTAACCATTACTTCTCTATGGGGATTTGCACTGCCTTCAAACAGCACCGTACTTGCTGGCAGTTTGCCAAACTTGTGTGTGAGCATATCACAGAGCAGTGGTGTACTTAGGGGAGTGGCGAGGCAGGCCGCCCCAGGTACCAGTGATTAGGAGGTATCAGCAGAATATGAAGCCCTGTCTGCTTACTGCTGTTTAAAGTGGACCTTTCCTTAACCAGCACTGCAGTGATAGAAATTTGTCATTGAGATGCCTGGCTCCTGGTTTGGCTCACTCGGTTTGCTGTGAGTTTTATTGCAGTGGATTCTGATGCACTCATACACACCGCACTTTGCATTGCTGGGAGTTTTATTGCTGTGGATTCTGATACGCTGACACACACCACACATTGAATTGCTGCGAGTTTTATTGCTGTGAATTCTGATACGCAGACACACACCACACATTGCATTGCTGGGAGTTTTATTGCAGTGGATTCTGATGCACTCATACACACCGCACATTGCATTGCTGGGAGTTTTATTGCTGTGGATTCTGATACGCTGACACACACACCACACATTGCATTGCTGGAATTTTTATTGCTGTGGATTCTGATACGCTGACACACACCAAACATTGCATTGCTGGGAGTTTTATTGCTGTGGATTCTGTGATACCCACTGCATATTACTGTGAGTTTTATTGCCCTGGAGCTCTGGGATATGCTCATACACACTGCACATTACTGTTAGTTTTATTGCTGTGCAGTTCTGTGATATGCTCATACACAGTGCACATTTCTGTGGGTTTTATTGCTGTGCAGCTCTGATATGCTCATGCACAGTGCCCATTTCTGTGGATTTTATTGCTGTGCAGCTCTGTGATACGCTCATATGCATTGCACGTTTCTGTGGATTTTATTGTTCAACCAATTAGAGCGGCTGTGATCCAGTATACTTGACATGCGTGGCTGTTCTTTGTAAAAATGCTTGAATTTAAACATTTCATAATTTTATTTATCTCAATAGATACATTTAAAATGGTATACAAAATATACAAGTAGGCACTTGGTATCCACTTTTAATATAAAGAGAGGAAATGGCGGAGCGCTAAGAGGAAAAGGTGGAGCTTAAAGAGGAAGGGTGGGGATTAACCAGGAAGAGGTGTGCCCTTGACAGGATGGGGTGCCTCAAATTTAAATTAGGGGGTGCACAAGTTTAGTCAGGCCTAGGGCAGCACAAAACCTAAATACACCACTGCTATAACCTCCGATCCAGGACCTGCACCTTACTTGCAATACCACAATACAAAAAGAAAGTGGCTCGATTCTAATTTCCTACAGAGCACCACAATTATGGAATAACCTCCCAGACACCATCAAATCTTCCCCTAGTCTTAGGTCACTCAAAAGCTCCCTATTAACATACCTCAATAAGGAATGCACCTGCAAACATGTAACATAGTGACTATATTTACTACATATTTATTTTCTGTTAATCTGTATATTTGTTTTGTGTTAATATCTTGCATTTTACTACTTTGTATTTCTATAACAATGTTCTTGAACCCAGGACATACTTGAAAACGAGAGAAATCTCAATATATCCTTCCTGGTAAAATCCTTTATAAATAAATAAATATGCACCTCATCTGCCACTTGTCGACCAATTCCTTTTGTGCATGCAAATCATCCCATAGAGATATTCCATCCTGTTCAGACTGTATGACCTTTTTATTATCAGCATACACAGAAACAACACAGAATTTCAATACTCTTTGCAAGATCATTAATAAATGTTATAAAAACTGAATCCTGAATACGACACTGAGTTACACTCCTTACCATTTGCATTTAAATTGATTTTTTTACCATTTACAACTCTTTGCACTCTGTCATCGAGCCAGTTTTCAATCCAAAATCAGGTAAATTCATCAGATCTGATCTGATCTCCTTTAGCTTGCCCTTAGTCTGTCTAGAAGCTGTTTGTGTGGGACCATGTCAAACACTTTAGCAAAATCTAAATAGATCACACCTATTGGATCATCTTGAACTGTTCTTTTACTCACAATTTCATAGATATTAATTTGTCCTGACATGATTGATCCGTCACAAATCCAATCCATGTTGACTTTTTTCCAAGACGTATTCCTGAATTCGAGCCTTTACTAAACTCTCAAGCAATATCCCAATCGCAAATATAATATTTACAGGCCTTTTGTTGTCTGATTAATTTTTAAATATGTCAAACACATCGGCTTTACGACAGTTTTGGTACACTACCCTACTGGAAGTTTTGGTACACTACCCTACTGGAAATAATTTTTGAATATTAAAAACAACTGTATGGCGATTAAAATAAAATAAATGTTTTTTTTAAAAGATATTAAAATTAGCGTGTTCTTAAATAATTTCATGTCTGGTCTCTTAACATTTCTCTTAATTTTTCTTTTCCTTTGATTGGGTTTTCTTTTATTTATTTTTTTAGTCAATATATAAATCCAACTGTCAAATACAGTGTGTGTGTGTGTGTGTGTGTTATAGGGTTAAGGGGCAGTTTAAAGGATTTTAATGAAAATCGTATAAACCTCTCTTCCTGTTTCCTGCCAGCGGTTTTATGAAAAACCGCTTGGTCTTGAAATGATTAAAATAAGTAACAAATAGTGATGTGTCATAACATATTTTAGAGAACTGCAATGTTTTTCTTTAAGAATATATGATTGATATACGCAAGATGTGTTTTGATGTACTGTAGATACTTTAGTATACCGCTAGATTTTGGTGCCAAAAATGTACCTTAAGATTCGAGGGGTCGCGTTATGTTCGAGACATCTGCATCGCGTGTAAAAAAACTTGCCTTGCTCTGGATCCCAAGTCTCCTGGAAGTTACAGCAGTCTCGCTGAAGTGAATGCGAGCTCCCTGATGCTTGCAAACACTTCTGGAACTCTCGGATTCGGGAGAGGTGAGATCCATCATGGCCAGAGAGCAAGCTCAGTTTAAGTCAATCATTCACCTCACTCGCCTCCGCCGGCCATCTAATCACTAGTATAGAAGATGGATGGCCAGCGGCTTCATACTTCGTAACAACTGCAATCATTCTAGAGCAGAGCGCCCTGACCCGAAGGGGAGCCTGATTGTGTTGAGAGAAACTGGAAGCATTTTAATTTTTTACTGGTACAATATAATTTTGCTCCTCGTGTTATAGTCGAGTCTTGAGTATTCTCTCATTTCCATAATAAATCTCTAACCATTGCGTTATAGTCAGGTCGCGCTATACTCAAGTATCTACGGTATATAGTTTAATTGAAATATTTATATTAATTCTGCCGAGTCAGGTATTAACCTCCCTGGCGGTTTTCTCGTGTGTGGCACGGGGTTAAATGCATTGCTGAAAGCGATAACCACGAGCCACACTCGGGCTGGATACATTACCTGTTCCTGCGCTCCACGCTGACCTCTGCGATCGCATTCTTCTACGTGCGATCGTGGTGTTCTGCTTCCTGTTCCCTTCTCACGAGAAGGGAACCAGGAAGCATTACGTCGTGATCGTCCGGAGTGTGTGCAAGGGACAGCGAGGGAGCGCAGCGACAGGTAAGTATCCAGCGGCAGCTCGAGTGTGGCTCGGGGTTACCACTTTCAGCAATGCATTTAACCCCAAGCCACACTCGGATACTGCTAGGGGGCTAAATAAATTGCAACGATTCTGACATATAAATATGTCAGAATCGGAACGCCAGGGAGGTTAATCCGTGTTTCAGAAGTAAACAACATCAATTGTCTATCTTTTTCTTGTACAACCTTATGGCTATTACAAACTCTTCATACAAAGAGCATGACAACTACATTTCTGTTCACATCAGAAATGCAAATATTTTGACAGAATAACAAATCTAGCTTATCCTTTTTAGACTTGTTAAGGTTAATGGCATCTGGTACAGAGCTGATAAACAGTCTGAGAAAATAACAATTTCCTCCTTTTCATTTTGTTCTACTCTTCGGTCATTTCCAAAACAATAAAAAGAAAAATAGTTATGTTTGATCTCTTTTGTAGTTTTCTTAATTTTTCCATGTTGACTTAAGATAGGTACAAGCTGGCAAATATGCTAGGTCGAAAAGGCTTGCCTATTTTTCCATTCTCCCCGGTTATGTCATAGTCTGAACACCTCCTAGCTCAGATATACGCCCTGGGTATATAGTTACATTAGCAATAGATTATACTATGAGGGAAATAGATCATTAACCCATTCATGAGGCAAGAGATGAACAAAAATGTGAATTGTACAGTACATTAATTTGTTCACCAGCAAATGTATGTGCAGCCCTTATTTTTGGCTGTGCACAAAAAAGTCACATTAATTATTAAAAAAAACTTAAAACCGTAATTTTTTGTATTCTTCCTTATAAACCAAATAAGAATAACCAACAAACAGCAGTAGTTCCACAGACAGTTGCTTGCAAAATAAACACGTGACCACCCCCTTGAATTCAATAATAAATGAGTACGTATCTGCTTCCTCCAAAAAGCACTGTCCCCTCAAATGCTGACAGGAAACAAGATACAAAAAACTGGAGCAGTGTAAGAAGTTAAAGGAACACTCTACTCAAAAAATCACCCCCCGTTTTTTTATCCTAACCTATCCCTACTCCCTTAATAAATCTTTCGTTTTTATTTTTTTTCTTGTAACTGTAGTACTTACCCTAAAATCCTCTTGTTTCCAGCGGCGTTTTTATTTTTTTATACTCACCTCCCTCCTCTTCTGCTCCCGTCCTTCTTCTTGCTTCTTGGCTTCTGGTTTACATGAGAAGCGCGCATGCGCGCCTCTCACGTAAACCAGCCAATCGGCAGGCTTCCTCCCGGCTCCCTCTGAGGATTAGTGTTGCGCGCAAGAGGATGCGCGCAACACTAACCCTCAGAGTTAGCCGCCAGCTTCTGCGGTGAGTTGGAGACATCATCGCGCTGAAAGCGCGATGACGTCTCCTACTCGGCAAAAGTCGGCAGAAGCGGGAAATATGATTCCCGCTCTGCTGACTGACAGCTGGGAGGGCGGAGTAAACTTCTCCGCCTCTCTCAGCTGTTTTCAGCATTTTCAGCTGATCGGCTGAGCGGAGGGAGGGGGGACAGAGGGCAGGATACTCCGGGCATCATGACCACCTAAAATAGCTTAGGTAGTCATGTTGCTTAGAGTATCCCTTTAAGATCATGCAGGCACAAATCAATTTTTACCACTCCTTAAGTGTAGTGCTGATAGGTTACCTCCTGAGATCCAGCATACCCGGACCACAGCAGGAACCTCCTCACAGCTTCCAGAAATCACTGGTGTAAATATTCCGGAGACGGGTTATGCCTTGCTATTAATTGATAAATCGTGGCTTAAAATGTAAAAAGTTTTAATGAATCATAATAAAACAAAAGATGAAGCACAATCCAATGCGTTTCATCATTAACTACAGAAAGACTTCATCAGGGATAATGTGTCCGTCCTCAGGGTCACATACCATATTGTCTTAATTGGCCCCTCCGTGCCGCCCTGTAGTCTCCCAAAGGAACACCTGGCTAATCAGTACTGGTAATGCCGATGATGTGCGTCCCACTGTAGAACGCACATCCATTATCTTCAGTCTCCCCACTTCCAGTAAAACCAGAAATGATGAATTTCCTTTTGGAGGCTACAAGGTGGCCCGGAGGGGCCAATTTAGACAATATGGTATATATATGTGACACTGAAGATGGACCCCTTATCCCTGATGAAGTCTGGAATAAATTATGCGTTAATTGTGGAAATTATATGTAAATTCCAGATTTTTTTTCAGTAGTCTTTTCTCATTGCATATAGTGTTACAATTTACACTTTCAAGCGTCCTGTTTTTTTTATTTTTTTTAACCCCATTCATCAGCTTGTCGGCTTTTTCCGGCAGCTGGTCTGCGCTGTGATTGGCGGCTCATCTGCTTTCTTCAGAGTGTTCGGTGTGGTTTCTGCAGCGGTTTCTGTAGGTGTTCGGTGAGCGTTCGGTGAGTGTTCGGCGGGTTTGCGTCAGTTTGTGGCGGGTTTTCCCTGCACTCTAGGGACCCTTTGGTGCATGCTGAGTACACCGCAGGGCGGGAAACTTTGATTCCCCGAAGTGCAGGGAACTGCAGGGAAAGAGAAAGCACCGAAATGTTGGCAAAATTTTGGTGTTCTCTGAATAGCCCCTTTAATAAACACAATTGGGCATGTGCTGTCAGCAGCATTTTGGGGGGGGGGAGAAAAGAAAGGGAGGGACTTTCACTACAGTTTTCATTTAATAACTATACTTATACTTTTCCTTAAATCCTACAGGGTTTTTTTTTTTCAATAGCTAAAACATTAACCATACTCTCCCCCCACCATTTTTTATACTTTTCCAAAAATTTTCAAACAGTTCAATAATGTTTGATTTCAAAATGGGTGGGAACCATTGATTTTTTTAAATTCTATATACATGATCTGATCAATACGCTTTATAGGCTTCTTGAAGACAATTTTATTCAAAGTAATGTTTCTCATAAATTTCTTAACATTCACAAAAATGTGTAATTTATTTAATGTGCATATATGAGTAAATGTTATTCTCTTTACCAGCATACTAATGTCCTCAGGTGAAAAAATTCCTCCGGGATAAATTAAATTAATTCAATTTTTTTTAAAAGATTCTGAATCTCTGTCATTATAATTATTTTTTTTTATTTCACTTTAAGCTGCTGAGATTTTTCCTTGGTGGACCCATTTCCTCTACATCCGCTATGTTTTACTCTTCTGGTGTCTTTTTCTTTTTTCCACACGGAAATGACAAAATTATTTAACCCCTTAACTAAAACAAAAACAGAGATCAGTAAAAAAATAAAAGAATTGAATAGGTTCAACATAATGACTATTTCCTACATATTTATTTTCTGTTAATCTGTATATTTGTGTTGTTTATTAATATCTTGCATTGTATTACTTTGTATTTCTGTAACAACTGTAACATTTCAATGTTCTTGTACCCAGGACATACTTGAAAACGAGAGAAATCTCAATGTATCCTTCCTGGTAAAATCCTTTATAAATAGGCTTGTGCACCAATTTTTTTTTCGGTTCGATTCGGTTCGGTTCGTTCGGATTTTGTAAATTTTCGATTCGACTCGTTTGGCCGATTTTCGTTTCGTTTCGACTTTTTTTTCGTGATTTCGGAAATTTTGGTGTTTTTTGGAACGTCTGTTCTCCTCGTTTCAAAGTGTCTATTTGTTTTGACGTAAACTAATGGTTTTTGGGATACGATAATTATACGATACGATAATTCTGCCGATACAATAATTCTGCCATTGAGATTTCTCATGTTTTACAAGAAGGATACATTGAGATTTCTCTGGTTTTCCAGGAAGGATACATTGAGATGGGAATGATACAAAATTTAATTACAGAATCAGCGATATAAATACAATGTCCTAAATTACTGAAATGGAACCGAAATCAGGAATGGAGCCGAAATCACGAATGGATTGAAAATGAATTTCAATTTTACACATTTCTAGTCCATTCGAAAATTGTTAAAAGTTTTCATTTCGGCACGAAAATTTGTTCGGATCTGAAAATTTTCGGAAAATCAGCCGAATCCAAATGCACGAATCGGGAAATTTCGTGAAAATACCGAAATTCCGAAACCCGAAACGCACATCCCTATTTATAAATAAATAAATAACTTACAGGTCTATTCACTTGTTATATTTGAATCTACATCTTTCTTGACATTATACTTCTGGCTCTTATGATTTTTAAAGCCATTACAATAACTGTCCCTCCTCTGTGGTTTAACATCAATTCAGTGTGGCTTTATGGAGCACGGGGTTATGACAGAATGAGGTGCTTTTTTTCTTGGAGATCTGTAGTTAGAGCTTTATGTTCTAAAATTAAGTTCTTATTCAGATCATAATCTTTTTTTCTATCTCTTTTATTTGTTGATTTTTCTATTCTTCATCTCCTTTTCAATCTTAGACAAATTATTTTTGCTTCAGACAGAAAGATCATTAAAGTTCTTCAATTCTAAGCATGGGAAAAGTCCATCTTCTATCAGACCTATTCCTTTATTCAACATCGCTGTATGTTCCCTTCTTTTTGAAATGACAATCCTCATCATCATCTGAAAAACTGTCCAGCGCATCATCCCAAATAATTTTTTTATACAGGGTGGACTAATACATGGACATGTTTGAAATTAAGACATAGAATTTATTTATTTATTTATAAAGTATTTTACCAGGAAGGATACATTGAGATTTCTCTCGTTTTCAAGTATGTTCTGGGCGCATTGACAGTGCTTTTACACAATGGGGTCAGCCAGAAACAGTTTGGGTAGCCCCAATCAACTTTCCGGTCCACTTCTAATCTAGAAAAAATGGAAAATAAAATATGATGTAGTATTTTAGATATAAAAATTATTTATTTAAAATAAAAAAAACAAACAAACAGCCCTTTTTATTATCATTCATTGGACCTTATATGTAAATTCCAGACATTTTCATTCAGTAGTTTTTTTACAAACAACGTTTCACTTTTGACACGTTCATGAATATTGTTTTTTTTTCCTACTGCGTTCGTCAGCTTGTTGGCTTTTTCCGGCGGCTGGTCTGTGCTTTGTTTGACAGCTCGTCGGCTTTTTACGACCTGTTCGGCATTTTTTTTGCAGCGGTTGCGGTGGGTTTTCAGTGGGATTTCGGTGGGTGTTCGACAGGTTTTTGAAAGGTGTTTGACAGATGTTCGACAGGTTTTCAACAGGTTTTCCCTGCACTACTGGGACCCTGCGGAGAATGCTGAATTCACTTCAGGGTGGGGAACTTTGATTCCCCGAAGTGCAGGGAAGTGCGGGGAAGGAGAGAGCACCGAAATGTCACCGACATTTCGGTGCTCTCTGAATTACCCCTTTAGAGTATACCCAGTGATGAAATGCATGAGTTCTGACATCACTACGCATCCGTTCTGGTCGACATTGTGTGCCCTGGAAAAGACTCTGGACCCAAGAGAAGGAGGATGATGAACAGAGCGAGTAGACAGATTGCTTCTTTTTTTCCTAAACACTGTTTGTGGGATATTGCTCGACTAAGTCCCAACTTTTAGTGTAAAAGCTTTTACTTTTTAATTTCCTTGTGGTAATAAAAGAGTTTTATTTGCACAATGGTGCTCTTTTATGTTTTGGCATTTTGTTACAGGTGACTGGAAGTACACGAGGAAGAAGGTTACCATGCTGGTTCCTTCATTACGTCTTTTGGTGTTGCTGACATCGCTTATTCACGAACCATATGCTTCAAAGTTTGAACAATGCATGGATTGCGTGTTTAAAATGTGAGTGGGATTACTGTACGGTTGCCAAAGATATCCACATATTAAGAACAACAGATTTGCTTTTTTTTTTTTTATTTGTTTGTTTGTTTTTTATTTGTGAAAAGGAATACAACTGGAGAAACAGATCTATGAAGGATACATTTAGAAGTTATGTATTATTTATAAGTATCTGCACACATAAAAGCTTTCTGTAAGTAATATCTTTGGCTGGATTAACACTTTATAGTCTGGATCACCGAGTGCATTTGTCACTATTTATATATTTGTTTTTGCAATACACAAATAAGAACACACTGATAAACACACACATATATACATTAGCAAACACACAGATACAGAAACTAATATACACACAGTTGCATACACATCTGTGACTGGCAGACAGTGACAAGCACACACATGCATACACTGACAGACAATAAGAGAGACTCTTGCAAACATAACATGCATACAAAGACAAATATGTAGACCTTGATGTAACACAAACAGGTTGTCATGGTCTGGTTTGAAAGTTGCTGGTGCAAGCCCTGCAAACATACAATGCAAACAGAGGGTTACTGGGTATGAATGGAGGTTTATTAGCAGAGCTGTAGGGAGTGACACATAAGGTGTATAGGGTACAGATAAGTGAAGAATGCATGCAAAACAATAATAGTTAATCAAGGAACACAGGATGGGGAGGTAAAGAGGTAAAAGCAGTGACTGGGCACAAAGGAGCAAGGCAAGGATGGGCACAGAGGAGCAAGGCAAGGGTAGGCAGTGGGCACGGAGGAGCGAGGCAAGGATAGCACTGAGGAGCAAGGCAAGGATGGTACATACAGGATCAAGGCAACGCAGAGGCTAGCAGGAACAGGACTTGAGACAAGAGAACAGACTGGTGAAGGACTTGGCTGAGACACAGGAACAGGCTGATGGGCGGTTTCATTGAGACACAGGAACAGGCTGATGGACGGTTTCATTGAGACACAGGAACAGGCTGATGGAGGCTTCACTGACACACAGGAACAGACTGGTATAAAGCAGCAAGGGGGATCATCTACCAGTGGATTTACCAGTGAGTGGATCCCGGATGAGCAAGAGTCTTGGATCAGAGGCTGGCTCACAAAAATACTCCAGAGCACCCCAAAAACAGAGTCAATGTCGGAGTAAGGTGTCTGGGAATGCCACCCTTATGTAGCAGTTCCTAGGGCTCATTATTGGGAGCACCTATGGTCTAGCAGCCTGGACTGGATTACCCAGGTAGCAGTACAGAGGCAGTTCAGTGAAAACAGCGGCTGAAGACAAACCCAGCAGTGGAATCTATTGTCATGAAAAGTGTTGAGGGAATTTACGCTGCAGCATCACTGGTATGGGCCTTTCTCAGGGCCGGATTAAGATCTCTATGGGCCTGGAGCTGAAGATTTTGGAGGCTTTTTGTGGAATTTAGTGAAATGAAAACATATTTTAGGTTATTTAATAGTGCAGATACGGGTATATCTAACCAGGCAGTTACTGTGTGAAGAAATTTTAATTCAGATTTCAATGTTTAAAATATTTTTTTTCACATTTTATGATCCAAACCTTTGTGCTTATATTCTCTATAGGGAATTCTTGTTAAAAAAAATTGAAATGGAAAACTGTTACTGCATTTTTCTGAGAAAATATACAATTTTAATTTAAAAAAAAGTAAAGAAATGAAATATTTCACTTGTGTTTTGGAGGATGGTGTTTTATGAATAATGTGACTATGTATAAAATACTGAACTTGCTCCCAGCGTGGGAAATGAGAAGCGGAGTAATGGCGGTGGTATTGCTCATTTTATACGTGACAAATGGACAATGCCATCGCTTTGGAACTAAACATATATAAATAAAAAAAAAATCGTTTTCTTTTCTTTTAGATTTTGCATGGTCAAGTTTAGACTCTGATCTGTCCAATGACACCTCACTTGACCTTGTGAGGTGCAAGATTAGTGACAAAGGGTTCCAAAGTCCATCCCCAGTGTTCTTTGCCGCAGTGCGGCATTTAGGTTTTTGATGTAACAATTTGGAATAACGGATTGTGCCATCACCTCCCCACTTGTTGGTGACATGAGAAATTAGATGGTGAGTTAGTGCAGCATCATTGTTAACTGTGTAAGTGAAAAATATTGCTGTGTTAGAAAGAAAAATTAAAGAAATATACTTTAGTTTATTCTATTTTTAATGTTACTTAAATCTGGTCATGTTTGGTATCATTGGAAAGGCCATGCTCTGGCCTTTCCAGTGATACCTCACAAGACCCTGTAGCTGCTATGGGTGCTATCGTCAGGGATTAGTTAACCTGAAAAGCGAAGTCCTAAATAAATCTCCAAGAATCACATGTGTGAGAATGAGTAAACTTGATCAGATACAACAGTAGATACAGGGGTCCAAATGCCAAACAAAGCAGAAATAGTTATTCTTTCTCTGTGCCTATTCTGGGTCATGGGCCTGGAGCTGCTGCTCCATCAGCCTCTATGTTAATCTGGCCCTCGCCTTTCTGCCGCGTCGCTAATGAGTGCCGAGACACAGGTGGACACTGGAAGACACAATCATGCAGACACTGACAAGCATACCAGCAGTTTGCATATTCATCCATAGAGACATACATCTGAATAGGAAGAGGGTAGGTTTTATAGTCACCAATCTCCTTTTCATTTCTTTTCCCCATCAGAGTCCCCTTACTTGCGATCATCCAGAGGCTGCAAGTGAAAACTCTGCAACAAGCTAAGTTCATGGCTCATATAGATTGCAGAGCACATCTGGGTCTTCTAGGTTTCAATGGACTGGGCAGCATGTATATGTGACTTCCATTGACAGGGTGTGTTTTGGCATCTTAATCAGTCTGATACTGGGAGCATAAGGGTTCCCATTCCTGTATGGACCTCTCCATATTAAGGCCACGGTGCCCTCATTAGACCTGTGCTCAAGACGATGACCATACCTTATTCTATAGTTGGCTATGATTGTGCCTTACAGAGACCCATTGCAGATGCTGCAAAGATCTGGTGCTGCAGCCCCTAAAGCCGCTGCCTAGTGATGCCTTTGATAAGATTACTATGGATTTTAGAATCGTTTATTTTCTTTGCAAGATGTAAACCTTATGCGGACGTTTTCATTGTAAGTTACGAACCTCCATCAGAGTAGTTATTGTTAGCAATTTTGCACAAAGTGGTTTTCTAAATGTTTTCTTCTTGATAATACATATAAAACACTAATGTTTATGTGGAATACAAAACAGCAATTTCTTTTGGCAGGAGATAAGATAGCATTGATTATGATGCCATGTTTTCTTTGATGGCAGAAGAAAACGAAAACTAAATAGTATAGGACACTTTGTGATTTAGGCAGACCGGCATTGTACTTTAAATTTATAACAGCTTGGAAAGTACGTATTTTAAGAGTATAGATGTGCCATATTAATGGAACTCACTCAAAAGAATATAAGTGGATCTCATTGTATTGTTAAAAAAATACAGGGTTATCCAAAGAGATTCGAAAAGTCACCGCACGTTCGGTGACTTTTCGTTCTCTTCAATTCGGTTCCTTTTGCCGATTGCATTTCGGTGACCCTGCGGTGTATTCAGCAAACAGCACAGGGTCCCCGAATTGCAGGGAAAAGCTGCCGAACACCTGACGAAAACTAACCGAATGCACACTGAAAACAAGCAAAAACATCTGGATTAACCTTCGAAGAAGCCGAACAGGAGCCGAACAGGAGCCGAAAAGGAGCCGAATCACACAGAGCCGAAGCAGCTGTGACATAGAGGAGGCAGTGAATAAATTAGAAAAACCATTTGTATGAATCTGGGAAAATGAAACGCTGTTTGCAAAGAAACTACTGAGCGAAAATGTCTGAAATTTTCACAGGAGGTCCAGGGAATGATAATAATGAGGGCTGTTACAAAAAAAATAAGCAAACTGAAAAAAAAAAAAAAAAAAATCGGACTTTTAATTTTTTTTTTAAAAATTCAGAAAAATGCTTAAAGTATCCTAAAAAATCTATAAATAAAGAGACTTTTTGCTGCAGAATTTTATAATGAACGGTTTATTAGATATTGAATTAAAACAGGAATATTTTTAACATTGAAGCCTATGGGATTCTCCTGAATAAATTTGCCGAATTAATGGCAGGGCATTTCGGGAACCTTTCACTGCTGGTTTGTGTTCTCTGAATAGCCGAAGCAGTGCTTTTTCATGGGGATTTCACTGCCCTCGAACAGGCACCGAACAGGCACCGTATGTGCAGGCAATTCGACAGGATTTGGCGAATTGCCTGCTCTCTGGATAGCCGAATGGCCAGGAAAGGTAACCAAACGCTGATTTTCAGCGTTCGGTTACCTTTCTCAAGCAATTCGAATCTCTTTGGATAACCCTGATAGTGTTCACTAAAAACATTGTTATGGGCAGTTTGGGAAAATCAAGCCTCTCGCTTGGAAGAAAATTCCAACAAGTCCCTAAGAAAGCCTTTGCGTTCTCCATGCATGGTAGAGAAGCAGTTACCCTTGCGTGGTTCAATGATGAGTCACATGGCACAGTCATAAAAGAAAGTCAGTATAATGAGGATATAAAGCTGCAAACAAAATAAATGGTGACATTTACCCTTTCGCTACCAAGTACTTTTTGCTGAAATAAATAATACCATAACATTAAATTCAAATGTAGAGTTACTTATATATAATGTCAAATAGAAATTTTGCACAGAAATTGTTGTTCTTCCCTCTGTTAGAGGCCTGCGTATATATATATACAGAGCGACCTGAGAGACATTAACTCTTAGTTTTTTTTAATCACTCATCGAAGAAGGCACAAGTGCAGTGCCGAAACGCGTCTCAGTTTCTATACCTTTTACCGATTTATCTCTGTTTTTTTGCTTTGTGTTTTATTTTAACCCATTTTCAGCCAATAAATTAATTTTTGTATTACATCTTTGCATAATTAAGGCTTTCATTTTGTCTTATTTTCTACCCACCTACTTTATCCCAATATCTGCCAGTAATTTTGACAGCAGGAACCCAGGAGGAAGAAAATACAGAGAGAGGTTGGGCACTTCACCCACTAAGAGTACTACACTCTGTGATGTTGAGCCTGGAAGAATAAGGCTCCGAGTCCTGCATTGGTGAGTGAGACCAATAACACTATCAGGGTTATTCAAAGAGATGCGAATGGCTGCCGAAAGGGAACCAAACGCTGAAAATCAGCGTTCGGTTACCTTTCTTGGCCATTCGGCTATCCAGAGAGTAGGCAATTCGCCAAATCTTGGCGAATTGCCTGCACATACAGTGCCTGTTCGGTACCTGTTCGAGGGCAGTGAAATCCCCATAGAGAAGCAATGCTTTGGTTATTCAGAGAACACAAACCAGCAGTGAAAGGTTCCCGAAATGCGCTGCCATTCGGTGGTTTAATTTGGCAGGTTTATTCAGGCGAATCCCATAGGCTTCAATGTTAAAAATATTCCTGTTTTAATACAATATCTAATAAACCGTTCATTATAAAATTCTGCAGTAAAGAGTCTCTTTATTTATAGATTTTTTAGGATATTTTAAGCTTTTTTCAGGATTTTTTTTAAGTTTACTTATTTATTCTGTAACAGCCCTTTTTAATATCATTCCCTGGACCTCATATGTAAATTTCAGACATTTTCGCTCAGTAGTTTCTTTGCAAACACCGTTTCACTTTTCACACATTCAAGCAAACTGTTTTTCTAATTTATTCACTCCATTCGTCTGCGGTGTCGGGTTTTTCTGGCGGCTGTGCTGCGTGTGATCGGCTCCTGCTCGGGTTTTTCCGGCATTTTCGGTGGGTTAATCCAGATGTTTTTGCAGGTTTCGGTGTGCGTTCGCCCTCATTTTGCAGTGAGTTTTCGGTGTGTTTGCGGCGACTTTTCCCTGCAATTCGGGGACCCTGTGGTGCTTGCTGAGTATACCGCAGGGTCGCCGAAATTGGATCGCCAAATCGAACTGAATTGAAGAGAACGAAAAGTCACCGAACGTGCGGTGGCTTTTTGATTCTCTTTGAATAACCCTGTATATATTCACAGTTCATATACTCCGTTACGCTATGAGAGTGCCGTCTCTCTACATTTTTTCTTGCATTGAGGTGACTCGAGTGACATACACTAAAGAAGGGGTGTGCCACCCTCTATCTGGCCAGAGGCACTTCTACCCAGAGCCGGGATTTACTAGACTCTGGAATCTGAGTTTATTTTAGTGTTCCTAGAACTAAGATGTGTATAACACAGTGTTGCGCTATTGGTCCTTTTCTCCCCCCCCCTTTTTTTTTCATGTTGGGAGCATCATTAAGGAGCAGAGATCAGACACCCGCATTTTGCATATAAGTATCTATTTTATGCTTTATCCACATGATTGCTGCTAAAAACTTTTCTTGCACGTTCACTTTTCTTCTCGTATGAACTATTTCAATTTTTAGAGACTGTTTTACTATTGACTTTATTTTCCGCATCTTTTTTGTGTATCCATTCGGATACTCATACGTCGATTTGAGCCGCTTGAACGGCACTGGACTATATAAAAGATTGCTCAACACTATTATCCAACTACGAAATGCACTGAATGGAATAGTACTGCACTTATTCCACTGTATGCACTTTATTGAAACAATATTTATAAACCAAATCTTCCTTTGTGTTGATCTAGAATTTCATACAGGGTTATTCAAAGAAATTCGAAAAGTCACTGCATGTTCGGTGACATTTCGTTCCCCGCACTTCGGGGCGATTCGGCGACCCTAGTTCGCCGACCCTGCGGTGTATTCGGCAAGCACCGCAAGGCCCCCGTAGTGTAGGGGAAAAGTCGTTGCAAACGCACCGAACACTCACCGCAAACCCGCTGAACACTCACCGAAACCTGCAGAAAAAGCTGGATTAACTACGCCGAACACTCCAGAGAAACCCGACTAGCCGCCAATCACAATGTAGAGCAGCCGCCGGAAAAAGACAGGCAGACGAATGTGGTGAAAAAAAAAAAATATTACGCTTGAAAGTTTCAAAATTTAAACACGGTTTGCAAAAAAACTACTGAACGAAAATGTCTGGAATTTACATATACGATCTAATGAATGATAATAAAAAGGACTGTTACAGAAAAAAGAAAAACCAATGTAAATAAAAAAACGGAAAAAAGTTTGACATAAAAATCCCCAAAAATGCCTAAAAGATCTTAAAAAATCGAGAAATAAAGAGACTTTTTACTGCAGAATATAATAATAAAGGGTTTATTAGATATTGAATTAAAATTGCAATATTTTTAACATTGAAGCCTATGGGATTCTCCTGAATAAACCTGCCGAATAAGACCACCGAACAGCAGGGCATTTTGGCAACTATTCCCTGCTGTTTTGTGTTCTCTGAATACTCGAAGCATTGCTTCTCTATGGGGGATTTCACTGCCCTTGAACAGCACCGTACGTGCAGGCAATTCACCAACATTTGGCGAACTACCTTCTCTCTGAATAGCCGAATGGCCAGGAAATGTACACTGAATTTCAGTGTCCAGTTACATTTTGGGGTCTGATCGGCTCTCTTTGAATAATCCTGATAATCTGTAACAATCTGTAATATGATCTCAATCTGTTTTTAATACCAAGCCGATTGTATCAAAGGTTATTTTCACCATAACGCTGGATGAAGATATACAGGGTAATTCAAAGAGATTCGAAAAGTCACCGCACGTTCAGTGACTTTTCGTTCTCTTCAATTCGGTTCCTTTTGCCGATCCCATTTCAGTGACCCTGCGGTGTATTCAGCAAGCACCACAGGGTCCCCGAATTGCAGGGAAAAGTCACCGCAAACCTGACGAAAACTAACCGCAAAACCCACCGAATGCACGCCGAAAACAAGCAAAAACATCTAGATTAACCTTCGAAAAACCTGGGCAGGAACCGATCACACGCAGTGAAGCAGCCGAACAGGAGCCGAATCACACAGAGCCGAAGCAGCTGAGACGCAGAGGAGGCAGTGAATAAATTAGCAAAACCGTTTGTATGAATCTGTGAAAATGAAACGCTGTTTGCAAAGAAACTACTGAGCGAAAATGTCTGAAATTTTCACAGGAGGTCCAGGGAATGATAATAAAGAGGGCTGTTACAGAAAAAATAAGTAAACTGAAAAAAAATCAAAAAAAAATCGGACTTTTAGATAAAAAAAAATTCTGAAAAATGCTTAAAGTATCCTAAAAAATCTATAAATAAAGAGACTTTTTGCTGCAGAATTTTATAATGAACAGTTTATTAGATATTAAATTAAAACGGGAATATTTTTAACATTGAAGCCTATGGGATTCTCCTGAATAAACTTGCCGAATTAAACCCCCGAATGGCAGGGCATTAGGGGAACCTTTCACTGCTGGTTTGTGTTCTCTGAATAGCCGAAGCAGTGCTTTTCATGGGGATTTCACTGCCCTCGAACAGGCACCGAACAGGCACCGTATGTTCAGGCAATTCGCCAGGATTTGGCGAATTGCCTGCTCTCTGGATAGCCGAAAGGCCAGGAAAGGCAACTGAACGCTGATTTTCAGCGTTCGGTTACCTTTCTCAAGCAATTCGAATCTCTTTGGATAACCCTGATAGTTTTATTATTTGCATTTCTTAAAACGTATCTACTTTTGCGCCAATAGGACCATTTCCTTTTCCTTTTTTACAATATATATATGTATATATATATAACAAAACCACGGAGAGAGCACTCCAGTCAAACACATTCAAAAAACCTGCAACAACAGCTCCATGCACGGGTGCATAATACCATCTTTTACCACATGATGAAAATGTCTTAACTCTGAACTTTGTTGAATAAAATCGTGGAAATTTAGTTCGCAATGAACGGCGGTGAATTGGTTAAGCCTGCCAACAGCGTCAATGTAATCCACCCTCTGGCAGGTCCTACTCTGCAAACCTAATGACTGCCCATCATGGTATAAACTCACTGAGGATCAGGTCCTTTCCTGGAGCTCCCGCAGATCAAGGTTAACTCCTCCAGGTTCTATTTAACCTTGATCTGCGGGAGCTCCAGGAAAGGACCTGATCCTCAGTGAGTTTATCCCATGATGGGCAGTCATTAGGTTTGCAGAGTAGGACCTGTTGGCAAAGCAATAAAGGTAGTTTTCACCAGTATTTTCAACACGATGCAAACACCGGCATTTAGTGCATAACCCCTTAAATACTTAGGCACAAGATACGAGCATTGAACCTCATCTTTCACCTCTTCGTCGGAGCAGAATCGTCTTCCGGACAAATGTTCTTTCAACTTAGGGAACATGTGGTAGTTTTTGACATCCATGCACGACTGTCCATACACTTCTGTAATTTGGCAACGAATTTCACCCAGTTTAACTTTTGTGTTCAAAAATCGAATAACTGCACCAACTTCGCACTTGGCGGTAGCATTCAACGGGAGCTCCATTTTCAAGCGCTGCCACGCCAAGATTGCTGTGCCTGCTACCATGATCATGTATACACGATCAAAAACTACCACCTGTTCCCTAAGTTGAAAGAACATTTGTCCGGAAGGCAATTCTGCTCCGACGAAGAGGTGAAAGATGAGGTTCAACGCTTCATGAAGGACATGGCGACGAGTTGGTATGACATGGGCATTCTAAAACTGCCATAGCGTCTACAAAAATGCATCGACCGAAATGGCGATTATGTAGAAAAATAAATAATTCTTCAACCTTTAAAATGATGTAAATATTATAGAAAATAAATGGTTGTTTGTGTTTTTAAAAAAATAAGAGAGTTTACTTTTGGGATTGCCCTCGCACAATTACACATTCTATAATCCTATCAAAATGTAAATTTCCCCTATTATACGAATAGCACATTTTTAAAAGGAAAAACTTTAAATAAGCCTTTTTTTTTACTATATAATAATTAGCAAGCTCAATCTTCCACATTTGACGGTCTGACAATCATTTGCGATTTCTTTAATTGGTGTTTAATCAAATAATTAACTGACAAAGATCAATGTAATTAAAGTCTTCAGAAATCACGACAAGTCCAAATGCTCCTCAGGGACTTTGGATCAGCAACAAAGATGTTCTACTACTTAACACACGCCGGCATAACAACGTGCAGAATGTAGGATGTGAATGCAATAGCTCATTACATTCTCATTTATCATTTGTAATCAAAATGCAAGCCAAACTGTGTAATGATGTTTCTGATTTGTGAGCCAATGTTTGCGTTTATTATACATTATTACTCAGAGTTATCAAGTCGGATTTTAATTTCCAGCTTTATCTTTTGCAGAAGAATTCCTTCCTCTTTTATACATGACATCATTTGAGATAATTTTTATTAAGAACTTTTAATGAACTGCGTTGATCATTTGTCGCTGTTGACGATCAGAAATTTGAATATTTATTTACGTCTATGGTATGTATGTTGTTTGCCAAATCCACTTGAAAGAAGAAAAATCTCTTTTTTTTTTGTAACCCATGTTTTAACTCCCTTGAAACATCAGATTAAATAAGTAGTTACTGTTATGCATTACAGTAGGTTACCCATGCCGAAAAATGCAGTTTGCCTATGAGATTACAAGGCGAAAACCCTCCCACCTCTATCTTCTGCCTCTGTGAGTCACTCTATATTCAGTGCAATGCCTGTATGTCTGTGTAAGAGAAGGAGCTGCATGTACACTGTAGCAGAGCACTCCATCTGGGCTCAGTGACAAGGCTACTGCTGGATTTACTGTTCATCTGCAGGAGACTGGAAAGAATAACTAGGAATCCCAAAAAATAAAATAGTGAAAGCCAAGCGGTTCCATACTTCTAGCACTGTAAGCTCATCCCTGTGCGTTTCACACTGTGGCCGAGGTAAGAATGTAAAGGTACTTTTTTTTTACTGTTTTTTTTTTATCAGAGTACTTTATAAAATACTGCTAAAATATTTCTGCTTTATTAAATAATTCCTCTGCAGTTTGTTTACGTCTGTATCAAATGACATTTCAAGTCTGCCATGATAATATGTGTCTTGCTTTTGTCACGAATGAGTTCTATTTATAAACCTAAATATAAATCTATCTCAACCTAAATATCAATCAATCATTATATATCAAGGTATATATCTAAAAAACCTAAATTAAAATTCATTCTATATATTATTCTATTTATGCCTCCATTTTTTATTTTATAATACTTCGCAATTTATTCATACATGGGATTTTTTTCAGTCTCAGTTTCCTGACAGTTATTATTTAGCTAACGTTGTTTACTAAATATTATTGTATCTGGGAAAGTATCAAAACACAAATTGGAAGCTAAATAATATTGTTATCCCCCCCTTAGACCTCACAAATTTCATCATAATAACAAATTTACCATTACACCTAGTCTAGCTTTTTATTTTGCAGCATTGATTTGTATCCAGATGTGTACAGTAAACATAGCTTTTGTTTTTAAGAGATTTGTTGTCGAATAAGAGGGCAAGTAATAGATGAAGAACACTTAGCATTGCACAAACAAGAATCTGACTTCTCAAATACAGCACATAGCCTATCTATTTCATTCCATTAAACACAAACATTACGAGTGAGTATGTTATTTGTTCAATTGTGTTTAATGGATTGTGACATTAACAGCAGTGGAGCAATGCAAATAGAATTAATCATTAAGGTACGGTGACGTTGTGTAACTTCTACAAATTATTAATTTCATACTTTATTATTGTGATTTTGTTTACCGTTGAATTCTCTTTATGCGAGTCTGCGCTAGCAAAGAAACATTACTTTTAAGATGCACTTAAAGAGAACAAAGTAGAAAAATGGTGGCAAAGGGGTCTAAAAGTCAATACTAAATTGCAACCTTTTTACTGTTGTGTGTATATGCTGTTTTCAGCTGTATACATAAGACAAACAAGTGTTTCTCGAAAACAGCTTTAATCTGGAATGTGTCCAGATATTGTGCTATCCTAATTTTTTGTTTTCCCTTACTTCTGGGGCAAGACGAACAGTATGTTCCTAATGTTTCTCATTCAGTGACAGTCGATCCCAAATTTCCCTCACCTTCATGAGGACTCTGGTTTCAATCATCTTGGGTTGTTTGGTTTACACAAGATCAACACATTGCCCACAGCAAGAAGCCATGCAGCACTGTGCAATATGTAAGAGAGCATCACAAAGCACTTTAACATGAAACACACATTAAAGGATGTTTATACAATGTCGAGTGTGTATAAATTACCATATGTAAATAGAATGTAGCCACATAGCTTTCAGACTTGGTCTGTAACAGAAAGAGCCTGGAAAGAGTTATAATGGCACCTAAAATAGTTTGCAGGGATAGCAAAATCATTGTCTATAATATTAATATACTGGATATATATATATATATATATATCAATATTTAGGTAATTTGTAGTGTTAATCCCCAAGTGACAGGGGTCACTACGAGTCAGGTGGACTTAAACACCTCAAGGTGGCATACAATGCGCCATGGCTTTCTGGCACTCCTGCAGCCTGCCTCCTTTCCCTCTGTCATTGACTGCTGCGGACTTCCCTCGGATGACGTCAATCGGCAACAGGGAAGGGAGGCGAGTCGTAGGAGTGTCAGAAAAATGCTGGGCATGGCCATGCTATGCCATTGTGCGGGGTTTAGGCCCACCTGCTGCCAGGATGGTGTAGTCTGCCCCATGGCATTGAAAGGTTAATAGATATGGTCTGTTTATTTATATATATATATACATAAAAATATATATAAGTGTGTTTATTATTGCAGAAGTCACTTGCACATCACAGCAATTCGATGAATTGCATCCCAGTGCTCCTGTGCCACATTCCCCATCAGCAGGAAAGAATTCTGGGTAGGATATGCAAATGAAATCTGTCTCACTTTTAAGCATCCTGGATCTGTTATTACACAGAGCCCTAAAATCAATGCTATGCCACACCGTGGCTTTGTAACAGAGATAAGGTTTATGCAACTGGTCAAAGCCACTTCTAGGACAGCGCTGTTTCGGGTTTGTCAGACCCTCATCGGCTAGGAGCTAGGCATGATGACCAGTTGCAGTAGATGCTTGGGACCCATAGGGCAATCAGTATCTACAAGGGTTGTAGTGGAGGACAAAAAGAGAGATAAAACCTTATCTCTGCAACAAAGCCACAGTGTGGCATAGCATTGATTTTAGGGCTCTGTGTAATAACAGACCCAGGATGCATAAAAGTGAGACAGATGTCATTTGCATATCCTACCCAGAATTCCTTGTTGCATGTGGGGAATGTGGCACAGGAGCTCTGGGATGCAATTCATCGAATTGCTGTGATGTGCAAGTGGCTTCTGCAATAATAAACACACTTATTCTAGTGTGGAGGCCTTTTTCTCACTTTTTTGTCCTCCACTACAACCCTTGTAAATATATATATATATATCACCAGAGCATAGCAGTAGTGGTACCTTTTTTATTGGACTAATGTTACATTTAAAAGACAAGCTTTCGAGGTACACCTATATACTTTACATAAATCAGCACTAAATCCTTGCCATCCAGCAAAATAAGGAAATAATTGCCTAAAGGCAACTATGTACACAACCATATGGATGCACTCAAGGTCTTCATAAAATGAAAAATGTTTTATACCTAATGGGTATACTTAAGAAAAAGTTTTTGTTTTTTTCTTACTTCAAGTGCATCCACATGATTGTGTGTGTGTATGTATATATATATATGTATATACACACCAGAACAACACTTTATAATATGATATATACTGTATTACCTCCACCGTCACAACTTATGGCTGTGGACAGTTTCTTCCATCTGCAAATGGCTATGCTTTAAAACATTACTTTAACCAACCAAATCCTTCCTTAAAGAGGCATAGGCAAGAGAACCAAACCCCGGAAGGCCAATGAGTGGCAGCATTTAGGGCACTTTAAAGCACAGTAGTAGTAGTAGCCAGGGACAGATGTGAGGCCAGATTTCTGTCATCGTGACTTTTTAGATTAGCTTAAGTGGTCATGTTGGCTAAAGTGTCCTTTAAAGTTTTTGAAAGGTAATTACCTCCAAGTTTCCACAATGAATGGAAGAATATGGGCCATATTACATAGTTGAGGGCCATATTACATAGTTGGTGCTAACTTCACCAGAGCTGTTGTAAACTTACCAGAGCCATTATAGCCTATGGAGGTTTTAAGTTTAAACAACTCTGGTTAAGTTAGCAACGACTATGTAAAATGACCCTATGTGTTATGTTTCAGACAAACTAAAGCGGGTGGCGAGGGTACGAGTCCAGGATGTAGTGATACACACGGGAGGCGGTAAAATAGACAGGGGTTTATTGAGTAAATGCACAGGTTAGCACTAGAGAGGGGCAAGGCAGGAATGGAGCTGATTGTGGAGGGGAGACAGAGAGGCAGGGCAGGAAAGGGGTTGAGCACAGAATGTTTAGCACAGAACACACAGAACACAGGACCGAAACACAGGAACAAGGCAGGAAGAGAGCTAAAAAATAGTGCAAGGGAACTCACATAAGACACCGACCAGATACACAAGACAGGAAAAGGGCTGAGGACCAAGGAGATACTGGGAAGGCACAATGAACTTGGAATCTTGGAACCAGGGTACTAGGAGGGTATGAGGCACTCAGAATCTTAGAATCAGGATACTAGGAGGGTACGAGGAGCAGGAGGGCAGCAGAGCAGGATCACAGTGGGCAGCAGGGACACTGTGGGCAGCGGAGCAGGAACACAGCAGAGCAATCAAGGTGAGGTATCTAGAAGGGTAATCGAATAAGCGAAGTCCAGGGGCAAATCTGTAGGTCGGGGGCAGACGAAGAGCAAACAAAGTCCGAAGTAGAAAGCCAAGAGTCTGGAACACTGGAGTCAGATAAGGGTCAAGGGAGTGCAAGCTTCTTAGCTTCCTTACAGACAGGCAGTGTCACGGATCCCCCTGATAACCAGAAGTGTGGTCCCTTTACGCAGACCGCTCTCTACCCTTCCGATCCTTGAATGGTCGGTGATACTAAACAGACAAATAACCAGACAATATAGAAACAAGGGGTAGCACCAGACAGGGGTATGGAATAGAGTATCGTCACGAATCTTTCTGACTACTAAGATATAATTCTCTTTATGCAGCTCCCTTTCTACTCTTCCGATCCTTGAATGGTCGGCAAAGCTATTAAGGCAATGAAACAGGTAATAGACAAAGAAAGGGAAATACCAGACAGGGGTACAGACCAGATCACAAGTCCTCCCTAGGACTTTAGTAATAGCAGAGGTAATCTGATGCGTGCTTAGGGTGCCACACAGACTGACCTCGGTACCAACGTTAAGGGCAGAACCTAGAACAGAGTAAATGCCAATGCCAGGAGTCATCCACAGGAGGGTTCGTTTGCCAATGCCAAGGGTCATACACAGGAGGGTTCGTTTGCCAATGCCAAGGGTCATACACAGGAGGGTTCGTTTGCCAATGCCAAGGGTCATACACAGGAGGGTTCGTTTTGCCAATGCCAAGGATTATACACAAGAGGGTTCGTTTGCCAATGCCAAGGGTCATACACAGGAATAACACAGGAGATAGCCAAAATGACACAAGAGCTCTGCGGGAGGTGAATACCACGTCAGGGCACCGGTGTATGGGAGAGACTGGGTTTTAAACCCGGCGGGTCCGCGTCACAGCGCCAGGCCCCGCCCCTTGGCGTCCCACGTGAGCGGGCCCGGAAGCGCTTACATTCGGCGCCTGGCCAGCGAGCAGCGAGGAAGCTGCTGCCAGGCGCCGCATCCCCTGGGTCCCCGTGACAGAACCCCCCCCTCCAGGGGCGGCCACTGGACGACCCCCAGGGGCACGGGGGTGTGCCAAATAGAAGGCCTTCACTAGCCTAGGAGCATGGACCTCTGCAGCCGGAATCCAAGAACGATCCTCCGGACCGTAACCCACCCAATCGACCAAATACTGCAAGGACCCCCTAGACAGCCTGGCACCCAGAATGGCCTTAACTTCGAATTCCTCCTCGCCCTCCACAGAGACAGGAGGCGGTGGAGCATGGACTCTGGTGTACCGGTTACACAACAGCGGCTTCAGAAGGTTTACATGGAACACATTGTGTATTTTAAAATGGGGGGGTAACGCCAAAGCATAGGAGACAGGGTTGAGTCGCCGTAGAATTTTATAGGGGCCGATATACCTAGGAGCCAACTTCATGGAAGGCACTAAGAGCTTGATATTACGTGAAGACAGCCAAACCCTGTCCCCAACTTGATACACGGGTGCCTGCCTCCTGTGTCTGTCGGCCTTAGTTTTCTGGATGGCACTACTTTCCTCCAGTGCCCGTCTCACTCTCCCCCAAGTCTCTTTCAATGATGCCAGTTGTTTATCTAAAGCAGGAATCGTGGAATCAGGAAACGTGGCGGGGAGCACGGGAGGATCAAAGCCATAAACAGTGAAGAAAGGAGAATGACCTGTGGATTCACTTACTGCGCTGTTAATAGCATATTCTGCCCACGGTAACAGATCTGACCAGTTATCTTGTTGTTCTGAGATGAAGCACCTGAGATATTTTTCTACGTTTTGGTTTGCTCGTTCTGCTGCTCCATTGGTCTGGGGGTGATAGGCCGAAGAGAAAGAGAGGTCTATCCCACGTTCTTACAAAACCCTCTCCAGAATCCGGAGATGAATTGGGTCCCCCTATCAGAGACTATCTCCCGAGGGGACACCGTGAATGCGGACCACATTGGCAATGAATATGGGCACCAGTTCAGCTGCCGAAGGTAGTTTCTGAAGAGGAACATAGTGACCCATCTTGGAAAATCGATCTATGATCGTAAGTATCACTGTATTCCCTCTTGACTCAGGTAGCTCTACTATAAAATCCATGGCTACATGTGACCAGGGTCGTTCGGGGATCGGCAAAGGCTGGAGTAAGCCAATGGGTGCTGTTTTGGGACTTTTCTGCCTTGTGCACACTTCGCACACGGCAATGTAATCTTTGACGTCTCGGCGCAACGTGGGCCACCAGAGGAGTTTACTGATACTAGACACAGTCTTGGTGATACCCATATGCCCGGAAGTTTTATTGTCATGATAGATGTTGAGTACCTCTTCTCTTTCGTTCTCAGGTACAAAGAGTTTCGCAGGAGGTTTCCCCCAGGAGCTGCACCCTGGACGGTCTGCAACCTTTTCATTAGAGGAGACGAAACACTAATCGTGGTAGCGGCTATAATCCTCTCCTGGGGTACAATGGGATGCTGATCTTGGATATTATGTTCATAAGACTCATACTGTCTCGACAATGCGTCTGCTTTAATGTTTCTGGACCCAGGTCTATAGGTAAGTACGTAATTAAAACTTGAAAGAAACAATGACCATCTCGCTTGTCTGGAGTTTAAACGTTTGGCATCTCCAATGTACGTGAGATTCTTATGGTCGGTTATGATAACAACGGGGTCCTTAGACCCTTCTAATAAGTATCTCCATTCGGCCAAGGCCGCGATGACTGCTAACAATTCTCTATTTCCAATGTCATAGTTCTTCTCTGCCGGGGACAACTTTCGAGAATAGAAGCCGCATGGATGCAAGGGTTTGTCAGGAGCCTCCCTTTGGGACAAGACTGCACCAAGACCTAGTTCGGAGGCGTCAACTTCTAATTGGAAAGGCAGAGCCGGATCTGGATGCCGGAGAACAGGAGCAGTAGTAAAGGCTTGCTTAAGTGTCTCAAAGGCTTGAGTGGCTTGAGGTGTCCATTTCTGATTTCCCACCCCTTTCTTTGTCATAGCCGTGAGGGGGGCCACCAAGGCCGAAAAATCTTTAATGAACCTTCTGTAATAGTTCGTGAACCCCAGAAACCTCTGAATGGCTTTAAGTCCTTGGGGTAAAGGCCAGTCAAGAATAGCTGAGAGCTTCTTAGGATCCATTTGAAACCCCCCAGGAGTTATAATATAACCAAGGAATTGCACAGTTACTATGTCGAATAGACATTTTTCTAGCTTACAGTACAATCCAGCCTTCAATAGTTTTTTCAACACTTGTTTTACATGGACATGATGAGTGTCCATATCAGGAGAGTATATCAGGATATCATCCAGATATACTATGACGAATTCTTGCAGAAATTCCCTTAGAGTGTCATTTATAAGGTCCTGAAAGACGGCTGGCGCATTACACAACCCAAAAGGCATCACCAGGTATTCGTAATGCCCGCTACGTGTATTAAAAGCCGTTTTCCATTCGTCTCCCTTCTTAACCCTGACCAGGTTGTACGCTCCGCGTAAATCAAGCTTAGTATAGACACGAGCCCCTTTTAATCGGTCAAACAATTCTGTTATGAGGGGTATGGGATATGCATTTCTTATAGTGATCCTATTCAAACCCCTATAGTCGATGCAAGGTCGCAGATCTCCCTCTTTTTTGGAGACAAAAAAGAAACCTGCTCCTGCTGGGGAGGAGGACCGTCTAATGAATCCTCGTTCCAGATTCTCCCTTATATATTCCTCCATAATGTCGTTCTCCCTTTGCGACAAAGGGTATACGTGACCCCTAGGAGGCATCGTACCGGGGAGCAAGTCAATGGCACAGTCATATGGACGATGTGGTGGTAGAACCTCAGTCCTGGCTTTAGAGAACACCTCCTTTAATGCCCGGTAACATTCAGGGACCTCTGTGGATAAACGAGGGGCTGTGGCAATATTGAGGCTACCAATCACATTAACTGTGCCTAGGCACTTAGACTGACAATTTTGACCCCAACATTTTATGTCTCTCTGGACCCAATCGACTACTGGGTTGTGCTCTGTTAGCCATGGAAACCCAAGGACGACAGGACATGAGGGTGATTCAATGATTTGAAATCTTATAGTCTCCTGGTGCAAAACTCCTAATTTCATACATACATCGACTGTATCGTGAGTGATATGAGGACATGCCAGAGGGTTACCATCTATGGCCTCCACCCTTAGAGGCCTTTCCCTGAGAACCAGTGGTATGAGGTTTTTGGCAGCAAAATTCTTATCCATAAAATTGCCTGAGGCCCCAGAGTCCAAAAACGCCTCAGTCTTGAGGTGAACCCCCTCCCAGGCTAGGGAGACCGGTAACATAATCCTGGATTTTTTTTTTTTCATTCTCCACAAAGGAGGCACACAGAGAACCGACAACCTGGGTGTCTCCTGTTCTGAATCCCACTCTGCTATGTTCAACCCTGCCAACCCTGGGTCTCTGAGGACATCGAAGGCGGAAGTGATCTGCCCCTGCACAATAAAAGCAGAGCCCCTTTTCTTTTCTGTGAGCTTTTTCTGCTTCTGAAATACCTGTCCTCCCTATTTGCATGGGTTCAACGACCGATAAATCAGTTTTTTCATTCTCCGAACCACCTGATGTACTGGAGTGTCTGGGTAACGAGGGTAAAGGAGGCAAGACCCTTCTGGGTCTATCTCTGGTGTGTCTCCTTTCCCTGATTTGATCGTCCATGGCTATACAGAAATCTATCAGGTGGTCCAGGCTTTCTGGTAATTTTAAGGGAGCCAGTTCAAACATAAAAGCCTCATTCAAGCCTTCGGTAAAGGCTAAGGTTAAAACGTCGTTCGCCAAAGTACTTCAGAAACCAAAGTCTTAAACTCTATGGCATAATCGGTGACCCTCTTATTACCTTGTTTGATATGAAACAAGGACCTACCGCATTGGTAGCCCTTCTAGAGGGATCAAAGGTACGTTTTAACTCAGAGGTAAAACCCTCATAGTCATAAATGATGGGTTTTTTATTTTCCCACAACGGCGTAGCCCACAATAAAGCTTTTTCTGTTAAATGATTAATCAGATATCCTACTTTAGCTTTATCAGACATACAAGAACCTGGATTGTTCTCAAACAGAATCTCGAGTTGAGTCAAAAACCCCCGACATAGGCTTGGTGTACCATCATAGCGTAGGGGTGCCTTCATACTAAGCCTATGTCCTTCAGGGGAGACCGGACTGACCCTAGGTAACACTGGATCTGGAGGGTTTGTGGTACCTGTATTGGACCGATTTAGCAGGGTTTGCAGAGCGAGAGAAATCTGGTCCATTCTATGGTCCTGTTCCTCTTGTCTGGCTGCGATACGTGCCAGCTGATTAGAGAGGTCTGCGGGATCCATTGGCCCTGACGTAATGTCACGGATCCCCCTGATAACCAGAAGTGTGGTCCCTTTACGCAGACCGCTCTCTACCCTTCCAATCCTTGAATGGTCGGTGATACTAAACAGACAAATAACCAGACAATATAGAAACAAGGGGTAGCACCAGACAGGGGTATGGAATAGAGTATCGTCACGAATCTTTCTGACTACTAAGATATAATTCTCTTTATGCAGCTCCCTTTCTACTCTTCCGATCCTTGAATGGTCGGCAAAGCTATTAAGGCAATGAAACAGGTAATAGACAAAGAAAGGGAAATACCAGACAGGGGTACAGACCAGATCACAAGTCCTCCCTAGGACTTTAGTAATAGCAGAGGTAATCTGATGCGTGCTTAGGGTGCCACACAGACTGACCTCGGTACCAACGTTAAGGGCAGAACCTAGAACAGAGTAAATGCCAATGCCAGGAGTCATCCACAGGAGGGTTCGTTTGCCAATGCCAAGGGTCATACACAGGAGGGTTCGTTGCCAATGCCAAGGGTCATACACAGGAGGGTTCGTTTGCCAATGCCAAGGGTCATACACAGGAGGGTTCGTTTGCCAATGCCAAGGATTATACACAAGAGGGTTCGTTTGCCAATGCCAAGGGTCATACACAGGAATAACACAGGAGATAGCCAAAATGACACAAGAGCTCTGCGGGAGGTGAATACCACGTCAGGGCACCGGTGTATGGGAGAGACTGGGTTTTAAACCCGGCGGGTCCGCGTCACAGCGCCAGGCCCCGCCCCTTGGCGTCCCACGTGAGCGGGCCCGGAAGCGCTTACATTCGGCGCCTGGCCAGCGAGCAGCGAGGAAGCTGCTGCCAGGCGCCGCATCCCCTGGGTCCCCGTGACAGGCAGAAGACTGAACACTGAGCAATGCAGAAGGATAGTCTGATGGGTGCTCCACCCTTAAGTAGGGCAGGACAGGTAGAAATTAGAAGCACCTGGTTGTTGTAGTGCTTGCAGAAACAGGACATCACAGGAAAGGTGCTGCCATGTCAGGTGCGAGCACGGTTCTTTCTTTGATTCCTAGGGGGCGTCTAGCAGGGGTCGTGACAATATGTAAATGCATTTCCTGTATGAAAAAAGATTCAATAATTGTATTTATTTTATTAGCATGATGTATGTTGTGCGATCAGATATACTAGATCAGTTTACAGTGTTAGTGCTGTTTACATCAATATTTCCTTTCTTTATCCACTTATAAATAGTGGACAAGAAAGTCCATTGTTACAAGGGTCACCTTTCTTTTAATTCAAATGGATGGCATGATAACATTTGGACAGTCATTACACTAAGAACGGTACCAAGCATCAATTCTTTTCATCTTCAGTATATTTGTGTTGAATAATTATATCCCTTTGTCTTTTTTTTATATAAGCAAATCTTGTTTTCTTTCCTTTTGTGATAAAATTCCACTTTGTCTTTTAGATATTAGCATAACTTTTAGTTTAACCTTTGTTTAGTTCATTGTTTAATTAAGTTTATATTTTGGGTCTTACATTTTCTATAAATATCCACATTTTAGAAAAGCTAGAAAAAGGACTGTATTATGCCCATATTTCCTTTTCTATACATACCTAATGTTAAAATATTACTAATTTTCATACTTCCATCTAGAATCGGGCACTGCCTCTTTATAATTAACATATATCAATAAGTCCGTGTAGTCTATTATTTTGTTCTTATTTGTATCACACATCAGTTGTAGAGCTTGCATTTATCTAAACTTCCTAGCAGTTACCTAGCTAGAAAATCACTTGATGTATCGTGTATGTGTTATTTCAATATGCTCTTGAAAAGTGGTGTTTATACTTTGCCTCAAGCTTAGATCAAATACAATTGCCATAATGCATATGTCAGTCTCCATGCAGCATTTCCCATAGTCCCGTGACAGCTACTGACAGGTAAGGAATTACTGAATTCATAGTCCATCACCAAAATAAAGACTGACATTGGACTTAGATTTTGCATTTGTCAGCTATCAATAACATTCAATAGTGAAAGAGTTCTGGCCAGATAACCTATCAGAAGTTAATTATAAATCTATCCACTTGGCTGTAAAAAGTGAAGCGCAGCAGCATCGCATATCGATTGTAACTTTAAAGACATACACTCAGCTTTACTGCTACTTCTTTTCACCATCAGTCTCTAAATGTGTAAGGTGTTGAGATCTCTGTAAATATGCACTTTACACACTCTTACATCGCTGGATCGCTCCATTGCCATTTAGTCAGCTCTTCCTATGTGGGCCATCAACAATGGAATGCACAGCCTATTTCATTAGGGTGTGCACAAATGGAGCATTATTAATATTAATAATATATAATATTATTTTATGCTTGGATAATTTTTTTACTTGACAGATATTTTTTTAGTTAGGAATAGCCAATGTTTATGCAGTGATACATTCAATGTTCATTCTACTTATCTTAAACCACATAAGGACCATCCAAAATATCGATGTAGGGGGTCAAAGCTGAACCTTTCACCCAACATTAGGGTGTGCCTGGGCACACCAGGCACACCCTGTGCGCGCGCCTATGGTCATCAAACATGTCTGGCCTACTGCAGCTGGGTCCAGGTTAATCCAGCATACCAGTAGTTTCCTGTTCCGTAATTTATGTTTTTGTTTTCAGTAGTTTTATGTTCTCTCAGAACTTATTACCGTCCAGCCTTTTGTGGGCTATATTGTTTTGACTCCCTTCTCACTGTTGGTTATTTCATTTTTACAAATATGCAATCCTGACATAGTACATCAGTCGTTTTTGACTATAGATAATGGCAAGTAGCACAGTCATTCGCATTCCCTATTTTTTTCTCTCCCACCCCCCTTAATATTTATGTTCTTATGTAGTTTGCATTACTCTTAGGCTGGGGTCAGACGAGCGCACAGCGAACGTGCTTTGAGCCGCACTTTATTACGGCCGTAGTAGCAGCAAATGACGTCCAGTGACGGCCAATATACAAAGTACGGCTGCACGAAAGTTCGGCAGCGCAACGCAAGCAGCAAACTAACGCATTTTTTCGAGAACGTGGAACCGCTAGTATTGACGCACAGAATGCGCTGTATCGGCATAGCAGCGTGTGTGCGTGATTAGGAGACGTCAGGCGCTGCACATGTCCGGCCAACATCACGTCCATTTGTTTTTTATAGCTCCGTCAAAAAATACGGCAGAAATTGCGCATCATTTGACCGCTATCGCGTCTTCCGTGAAAAAATGCCTTAGGACGCATCGACTCACTTTTTGACGGTAGACGTGAAAAATGCGTTCTTCTGACCCTAGCCTTACTTAAAAACCAAAGCAAGTTTATTTTCTTTCTTTAAAAAAAAAAGGAAAAACCTAATATGTCAAAGTTTTTTAATATAATTTAGGTTGTGAATACACTTTGGTTAGTATGGAAGAGTATTTAACTTGAAGCTATTTTATAGAAAAAAAATAGTTAACAAGTTACCTCACTTTCTCTTTGAGCTAGGTTGGAGGACAAGTTGTCCTATGACCTGATTTTGAGTCAAGGCTGTAATGGTTGTTTCGGTTTTGTGATATCAAAGGCGGGATTGAAACCACACAATGACTCATTATACAAATTAGTTCAAAGAAAGCAAGTTAATGAATTATGTTTAATGAGTGAGGTGATCATTTTGAGTATAAAGCTGGCTGAGACGCTAAGGGCTTAGCGTGGGTACCATTGGATGATGATTTGGTGTTAATTGAAGTCAATAGTCTAGAGAGGTCTATTATAGAGGGACCACTATGAGCTAGATTTAATAAAAATATTTTATATCTAGAATGGAAGTTCTCTAAACAGCACTGCTCATGAACAAGTGAATGTTTCTCTCTATTATAAGTAGGCTTGTGCACCGATTTTTTTTTCGGTTCGATTCAATTTGATTTTTCGGAGTTTCAAACTTTTCGATTCGCCTCGTTTCGACCGATTTCTGTTTCGATTCGGTTCGGCTCGACTCATTTTTCGTGTACATTTTTTTTTCGGAATATCGACCATTTTTCGTATTTTCGTGTCACTTAGCTCGTTTTTTGTATCGACTTTTCGTGATTTCGGAAATTTTCGTTTTTCGGAATTGTACAAGTTTCCGGAATATCGACCATTTTTCGTATTTTCGTGTCACTTTGCTCGGTTTTTGTATCGACTTTTTGTGATTTCGGAAATTTTTGTTTGTTCGGAACGTCTTTTCTCCTCGTTTCAAAGCAATAAATTTCGATTTGACACATTTCAAGTCCATTCGAAAATTCCGAAAATATTTAGTTTCGGCTCGGAAAACTTTTCGGATCTGCCGTTTTCGGATCTAAAAATTTTCGGAAAATCGGCCGCATCCGAAAACACGAATCGGGAAATTTCATGAAAATTCCGAAATTCCGAAACCCGAAACGCACATCCCTAATTATAAGTAGTGAAGCTATATACCCCAGCTGAGCCTGAGGATTCAGGTAAAGTCAAACATGACATTCTAATGTGGGTAAATCCAGCAAACACCTAGGAAACGAGAGGTTTAATAAATCTCCTACTTGTATATTGAGAGGCTCTTCTCTTTGGAAAGTTTTAATGTTCAAACTGTAACATTTGCATTTTACTCTGAAGGACATTGCAGACCCAAAATTCATCAAATTAAGACAATTAATTCAGATGGCTTTGCAAATCATCTTTATGGTGAAACCTATGCTCCTCTAGAAAAAGTAAGAAATGGATTCATTTCTCTACTTGTCGTTAACCCAAGGAAGCTGCAATGAATGTATAAAGAAAATAACAAAGCTAGGATAAAGCAATACTAATTTACAGAAATGTAGCTGTTTATTACTCACTACAACTACTGAGGTTGACTCTAACATACGTAAAAGTATTTGTGCATTTTTTCTTCAGAGATATTGTATAAGTATTGGAAGAGCTAATGGTCAGCAATTTAGCTCTTCAGGCCAACACCGTAAGCTTGTAAGGTAGAAGAATCCGGCACTCCTTAAAGTGCAATAATGCAAATATATTTGGATGCAAAGGGTGGTAACGTTGCAGACCTATCAATGACCTTGCTCAGTGTCTGTGTCTCTGTCAGTGTCTATGTGTGTACTGTATGTCTGTCAGTAACTTTGTCAGCATGTCAGTCTGTCTGTGACTCTTAGGGGGTTATTCAGAGAGCACCGACATGTCGCTGACATTTTGGTGCGCTCTCGTTCCCTGCACTTCCCTGCACTTCGGGGAATCAAAGTTCCCCACCCTGCGGTGAATACAGCATTCACCATAGGGTCCATGTAGTGCAGAGATAACCTGACGAACACCAGCCCAACACCAGCCGAAAATCCACTGAAAACCTGCGGGGACCGCGACAAAAAACACACCAGAAAAAGCAGAGGAGCCACCGATCACAGCACAGACCAGCCACCAGTGTTCCCTGCAACGTGCGCGCGTGCGCGCGCGCAGGAACGCGGGTGCCAGCGCGCACAACTTGTGGTTATGCGCGCATGGCAACCGGCGGGTTTGAGGGGACCCAGAGCCGGCAGCGCGTGAGTGCCTGCCCGGTTCTGAAGAGTCCGTCCTAAGCGGCTGCGTGCGTGCGCGCGCAGCCGGTCACGTGGTCCGGCTAATCAGGCACCTGACTGGCCGGACCGCGTGACCTGCGCACGCACGCCACGCAGCCATCCCCTTTAACAGGACGGACTCTTCAGGACCGGGCAGGCATTCCCGCGCTGCCCGGCATCTGGGTCCCTTAAACCCCGCTGGGGCAACTAACCAGGTATGAGCTGGGGGCCAAATCCACGAGCTGGGGGGTTAAATCCATGAGCTGGGGCCAAATCCATGAGCTGGGGCCAAATCCATGAGCTGGGGGCAAATCCATGAGCTGGGGGGTTAAATCCACGAGCTGGGCAACCTGGAGCTGGGGGGCAAATCCACGAGCTGGGGGCAAATCCACGAGCTGGGGGGCAAATCCACGAGCTGGGGGCAAATCCATGAGCTGGGGGGTTAAATCCACGAGCTGGGCATATCCACGAGCTGGGCAAATCCAAGAGCTGGGGGCCAAATCCATGATCTGGGGGCCAAATCCACGAGCTGGGGGCCAAATCCACGAGCTGGGGGCCAAATCCATGAGCTGGGGGCCAAATCCACGAGCTGGGGGCCAAATCCACGAGCTGGGGCCAAATCCATGAGCTGGGGGCAAATCCACGAGCTGGGGGCAAATCCACGAGCTGGGGGGTTAAATCCACGAGCTGGGCATATCCACGAGCTGGGGGGCAAATCCAAGAGCTGGGGGGCAAATCCACGAGCTGGGGGGCAAATCCACGAGCTGGGGGGCAAATCCATGAGTTGGGGGGCAAATCCACGAGCTGGGGGGCAAATCCATGAGTTGGGGGGCAAATCCATGAGTTGGGGGCAAATCCATGAGCTGGGGGGCAAATCCATGAGTTGGGGGCAAATCCATGAGTTGGGGGGCAAATCCATGAGTTGGGGGGCAAATCCATGAGTTGGGGGCAAATCCATGAGCTGGGCAAATCCATGAGTTTGGGCAAATCCATGTGAGAGCTGGGGCAAATCCATGAGCTGGGGGCAAATCCATTTGTGAGCTGGGGGCAAATCCAATGGATTCCCTCTAACGTGCGCGCCCGCGCACGGAATGCAATGACAGCGCGCACAACGTGTATTTATGCGCGCACAAATTAGTGCAGGGTGGCCAACCCGCGAGGCTCTATACCAGGGTGGCCGACCCGCGTAGAAAGGGGGCGCCGGAACATCCTGCTCAGGCTGTAAGTTACAGAGCGCTCTGTCCGGCGCCTGTAACTTACAGGCTGTAGGCGCTGCGCGACGGCGAAGTTCTGGGGGAGCTCTTCGTCGCGCAGCTGAACACGTACCTGCGTTCCGGCGCGATGATGACGTCACGCCGGAACGCACGTACAGGGGCAGAGCATAAATACTCTGCGCGCGCCCGTTCTTCCGCGCTGTCAGCATCTCACCGCGGCTGTGCTTCTCTAACGCTGCAGGGAAATCTCTGGCTTAGCTGTCTAAAAAAGCAGGGAAAATCTCAGTGGTTTAGCTGTCTAAAAAAGCAGGGAAAAATCCCAGTGTTTTAACTGTCTAAAAAAGCAGGGAAATCTCTGGTTTAGCTGTCTAAAAAAGCAGGGAAATATGGTTAGCTGTTTTGTCTAAAAAAGCAGGGGAAAATCTCAGTGGTTTAGCTGTCTAAAAAAGCAGGGAAATCTCTGGTTTAGCTGTCTAAAAAAGCAGGGAAATATGGTTTAGCTGTCTAAAAAAGCAGGGGAAAATCTCAGTGGTTTAGCTGTCTAAAAAAGCAGGAAATCTCTGGTTTAGCTGTCTAAAAAAGCAGGGAAATCTGGCTTAGCTGTGTCTAAAAAAGCAGGGAAAAATCTCAGTGGTTTAGCTGTCTAAAAAAGCAGGGAAATCTGGTTTAGCTGTCTAAAAAAGCAGGGAAAAATCCCAGTGGTTTAACTGTCTAAAAAAGCAGGGAAATCTCTGGTTTAGCTGCTGTCTAAAAAAGCAGGGAAATATGGTTTAGCTGTCTAAAAAAGCAGGGGAAAATCTCAGTGGTTTAGCTGTCTAAAAAAAGCAGGGAAATCTCTGGTTTAGCTGTCTAAAAAAGCAGGGAAATCTGGCTTAGCTGTCTAAAAAAGCAGGAAAAATCTCAGTGGTTTAGCTGTCTAAAAAAGCAGGGAAATCTGTTTAGCTGTCTAAAAAAAGCAGGGAAAAATCTCAGTTGTTTAGCTGTCTAAAAAAGCAGGGAAATATGGTTTAGCTGTCTAAAAAAGCAGGGAAAAATCCCAGTGGTTAACTGTCTAAAAAAGCAGGGAAATCTCTGGTTTAGCTGTCTAAAAAAGCAGGGAAATATGGTTTAGCTGTCTAAAAAAGCAGGGGAAAATCTCAGTGGTTTAGCTGTCTAAAAAAGCAAGGAAATCTCTGGTTTAGCTGTCTAAAAAACAGGGAAATCTGCTTAGCTGTCTAAAAAAGCGGGAAAAATCTCAGTGGTTTAGCTGTCTAAAAAAGCAGGAAATCTGGTTTAGCTGTCTAAAAAAGCAGGGAAAAATCTCAGTGGTTTAGCTGTCTAAAAAAGCAGGGAAATCTGGTTTAGCTGTCTAAAAAAGCAGGGAAAAATCTCAGTGGTTTAGCTGTCTAAAAAAGCAGGGAAATCTGGTTTAGCTGTCTAAAAAAAGCAGGGGAAAATCTCAGTGGTTTAGCTGTCTAAAAAAGCAGGGAAATCTCTGGTTTAGCTGTCTAAAAAAGCAGGGAAATCTGGCTTAGCTGTCTAAAAAAGCAGGGAAAAATCTCAGTGGTTTAGCTGTCTAAAAAAGCAGGGAAATCTGGTTTAGCTGTCTAAAAAAGCAGGGAAAAATCTCAGTGGTTTAGCTGTCTAAAAAAGCAGGGAAATCTGGTTTAGCTGTCTAAAAAAAGCAGGGAAATCTGGTTTAGCTGTCTAAAAAAGCAGGGAAATCTGGCTTAGCTGTCTAAAAAAGCAGGGAAAAATCTCAGTGGTTTAGCTGTCTAAAAAAGCAGGGAAATCTGGTTTAGCTGTCTAAAAAAGCAGGGAAAAAAATCTCAGTGGTTTAGCTGTCTAAAAAAGCAGGGAAATCTGGTTTAGCTGTCTAAAAAAAGCAGGGAAAAATCTCAGTGGTTTAGCTGTCTAAAAAAGCAGGGAAATCTGGTTTAGCTGTCTAAAAAAGCAGGGAAATCTGGTTTAGCTGTCTAAAAAAGCAGGGAAATCTGGTTTAGCTGTCTAAAAAAGCAGGGAAATCTGGCTTAGCTGTCTAAAAAAGCAGGGAAAAATCTCGGTGGTTTAGCTGTCTAAAAAAGCAGGGAAATCTGGTTTAGCTGTCTAAAAAAAGCAGGGAAAAATCTCAGTGGTTTAGCTGTCTAAAAAAGCAGGGAAATCTGGTTTAGCTGTCTAAAAAAGCAGGGAAAAATCTCAGTGGTTTAGCTGTCTAAAAAAAGCAGGGAAATCTGGTTTAGCTGTCTAAAAAAGCAGGGAAAAATCTCAGTGGTTTAGCTGTCTAAAAAAGCAGGGAAATCTGGTTAGCTGTCTAAAAAAGCAGGGAAATCTGGTTTAGCTGTCTAAAAAAGCAGGGAATCTGGCTTAGCTGTCTAAAAAAGCAGGGAAAAATCTCAGTGGTTTAGCTGTCTAAAAAAGCAGGGAAATCTGGTTTAGCTGTCTAAAAAAGCAGGAAAAATCCCAGTGGTTTAACTGTCTAAAAAAGCAGGGAAATCTCTGGTTTAGCTGTCTAAAAAAGCAGGGAAATCTGGTTTAGCTGTCTAAAAAAGCAGGGAAATCTGGTTTAGCTGTCTAAAAAAGCAGGGAAAAATCCCAGTGGTTTAACTGTCTAAAAAAGCAGGGAAATCTCTGGTTAGCTGTCTAAAAAAGCAGGGAAATCTGGTTTAGCTGTCTAAAAAAGCAGGAAATCTGGTTTAGCTGTCTAAAAAAGCAGGGAAATCTGGTTTAGCTGTCTAAAAAAGCAGGGAAAAATCCCAGTGGTTTAACTGTCTAAAAAAAGCAGGGAAATCTCTGGTTTAGCTGTGTCTAAAAAAGCAGGGAAATCTGGTTTAGCTGTCTAAAAAAGCAGAGGGGAAAATCCCAGTGGTGACAGACGTGAACAAATCTAGGTAAATATAGGTTATCAGACTCTTATAAATGATAGGACTGATATTTGTAGAAGTCTCATGTACCTTAATTGATGGAAGTTTTTCTTTTTCTTTTCTCACATGAGTTAGAAAATATAAATATACATTCATTCAGATATAAGTTTTATCAAATCATCTGGTTGCTTCGTTTTAGCTTTGAACAGTTTTCACTTACACGTACGATCAATTGCGCCTACTTTTAAAAAACCAACTATTGGTTACCATAGTCAATAAGCGCTCATGACGAAAATATTGTTGCTCATGAAAAATCTGGTGCGCTCACGGCCCCCAAAAATTAGAGGGAACATTGCCAGCCACTGGGAAAAGCAGATGAGCCGCTGATCACAGTGCAGACCAGCTGCCGGGAAAAGCAGATGAGCCACCGATCACAGCGCAGACCATCCGCCGGAAAAAGCAGACAAGCTGACGAATGGGGTAATAAAAAAAACAACAATACGCTTGAAAGTGTCAAAATTGAAAAGCTGTTGCAAAAAACTGCTCCAATAAAAATGCCTGGAATTTACATATAGGGTCCTATGAATGATAATAAAAAGGTCTGTTACAGAAAAAAAGAGAAAATGCTATTAGTAAAAGTAGGGGAAAAAAATTGCCGAAAAAAACTAAAAACCTAAAAGATTCTAAAAAAAATCTATAAATAAAGAGATTTTTTGCTGCAGATTAAAAGAATAAACAGTTTATTAGATATTGGATAAAAACAGGAATATTTGTAACATTGAAGCCTATGAGGTTCACCTGAATAAACCTGACGAATGGAAACACTGAACTGCAGGGCACTTCGGCAACTTTTCACTGCTGTTCAGTGTACTCTGAATACATTAACCATTGCTTCTCTATGAGGGATTTCACTGCCTTCAAACAGACACCGTACTTGCTGGCAATTCACCAAAATTTGGCGTACTGCCTGCTCTCTGAATAGCCGAATGGCCCCAAAATGTCAGGGTACGGGAAAATTCCCTTATGTGTATTAGTGTGTGTTTGTGTCTTTGTATCTCTGTGTCAATGTCTCTTCCAGAATTCCAGTATTTAAGCTTTTTTTGTGTCTTTGTCATAATCTGTGTGTGTTTTTTTGGTGCTTGGAATTGGGAGATAAAGACTCAGGACTCTATTCCACAGTGAACGTTAACTTTAGCGTTCTGATGAGTTAGTGTTAATGTTACGATAAGTGGCTTTAACGGATGCCCCCCATATTACATTCCTGAGTCTAAACCCATGAAAAATCCATTAGCGCATCGGTGATTGCGCTAGCTTCCACGAGTTTACTGTACTTTATGCATCCTATACTTAACACGGAAGGACGATCAGTAATTAGCGTTAGGATAAGTATGATTATTACAAAGTGCTAGCGCTAATTACCGCAGTGATGGGCTAAACATAATTTTCGTGTCATCTAGAAGCTGATGCTAACCGATTCCACTTTTGTAAAATTATTTAGCACCCTCTAAATATTCCACAATAAGTCCAATACTCACCTCTCATCCCAATGCGAGAATGGTGGCTCGATCTGTCACTTCTCCTGGCCACGAGCAGAGTGAGACTGGAGACAAAAAGTCCCCAGTCTCCCTCTGCTATCACTCCGCGTGAGCAAGATCGCTCAGGGTTCTTGGCCCGGCACTACTACTCTCTATAGAGTCGTATGAACTCCGGGAGATGATACTCGCGGTGGCGTGGAAACCTGAAGGTGCAGGTTTTCCCCGTTATGGTACCCATTTTAGTGTTAGGTAGGAAATAGGGCCCTCAGACGGGCAAGATTTTGGCGAAAGCTGCTTGTTGTTTGGAAACATGGATTAGAGCTGATTTTTGGTAGAGGGGACATGGTATTTGGTAGAGGGGACATGGTATTTGGTAGAGGTGACATGGTAAAGGCAGTTATCAAAATCAATCTCACTTAGGCTGCCTGAAATACTTGCATTAGTGCCTAAATCAGGACAATTATAGTTATTTTTATCCAAAAATGTTAACACCCTTAGCCAGGTGAATAAGATGTGCGTTGTAGTATTCAAATGTAGCTGCCGAGCAAATGGGATTAATTAAAATGCCTCTCTTGATTAATTCTATTTTTGTCATTAAAGCTTTAGCACAGTCTTTTTAAATGCTGATACTAACCACAGTAAGAACGGACACAGATCAGTCGCTCAGGGACACAGTAAGAGAGGAGCCTGCTGCGCAGATTTATTTATTTTTCCCCCAACCCATGCTGGGAAATCATATCAAAATCTGTTTCCATGCACAACATATAAAGCAAAACAGCTGGCTTTGTTATTTAATACGGACCTTACAATGAAAAGCAACACATTGGATCATTTGCTATACAGGTCTGACAGAGCAAGTGTAAACAAGAGTTTTATTAAAATTGTATAAGAATAATGTAAGGCAAAGCACAGCAAAAAATTACATATATATAAATATATAGTACTTATTTGGGTTGTGGTGGAGGGCAAAACGTGAGATAAAAATCCTTCACACTATAATTAATAAAGTTTATTATTGCAGAAGCCATTTGCACATCACAGTAATTCAAAGATCGGCATCCCAGAGCTCCTGTGCCTCATTCCCCTCCCCATATGCAGCACAGAACTCTGGGTAAGACATGCAAATGACATTTGTCTCACTTTTTTGAAGCCTGGGTCTGTTTTCACACAGAACCCTTCAATCAATGCCATGAAATACTAGATGACTTTTTTTTTTATGCAGTGATCAGGTTTAAGCAACTGGTCAAAGCCAGACAGACCCAGACCCAGGATGCAAAAAAGTGAGACAGATGTCATTTGCATTTATTACCCAGAGTTCTGTGCTGCATATGGGGAATGTACCACAGGAGCTCTGTGATGCAGTTCTTTGAATTGCTGTGATTTGCAAATGGCTTCTGCAAGAATAATAATAATAATAAAGATATATATATATGTTGTTCTTATATGTTATACTCAGTCGTTAGGGATACACCGATACTGCCGTTTGTACAAGTACTTAGTACTCGTCGAAATGGCCCGATACACACCCCCCTGATACCGGAAGCCAGCGCTGGGCTGACTTGCCGGTATCCGCGGGGCTGCGGAAGCTGGCCGCGTGCATGAAAAGCATGCGCCCAGCGTTCCCCTCCGGCCGCTGCAATACTCACCTGCTTCTGAAGGTCCGGTCGCGCTGCTGTGGCGCGATCACGTGGCCGCCGGCGCTTGATGGGGGCATATCCATGTGAGCTGGGGGCAATATCCATGAGAGCTGGGGCATATCCATGTGAGCTGGGGGCAATATGCATGAGAGCCTGAGGCAAATCCATGAGACCTGGGGCATATCCTTGAGAGCTGGGGGCAAATTCATGTGAGCTGGGGGCAATATCCATGAGACCTGGGAGCAAATCCATGAGAGCTGGGGGCATATCCATGCGAGCTGGGGGCATATCCATGAGAGATGGGGGCATATCCATGAGAGCTGGGGGCAATCTCCATGTGAGCTGGGGGCATTCTGTGTATATATATATCTCGGGGTGATATATATACATGTGAGCTGGGGGGCATTTTATATGAGGTCTGTTCTTATTGGAAAGCGGTCACATGACATAAGATAAAAGTATCGGTACTCGTTATCGGTGAGTACTTTTTAAAAAGTATAGGTACTCGTACTTGGTCTTAAAAAAGTGGTATCGGTGCATCCCTATCAGTTGTGTTTGTTAGCTCAGCCACAAACCTCAACAGATATGATGATACAATTTAAGAGAACATTCTAGTGTTTTTAAAGTAAGCAATAATAAATCTGCTGTGGTGAAAGAAGCCTTTTAGCAAGAACAAATGTTTACTTATTTGCTATCTTACTCAGCAGCCTTCAGGATGTTGCAGACTTCAGCTCTTTATCTTCCTTTAACACAGTAGGGGGGGTATGATTTCTGCTTTTCCAACCTGGAGGACAGCACTAATCTCTGACTGCAGAGTGAAGAAGACGCAGAAAGACAGAAAGCTCAGGGGTAAAACTATGGTTCACCAGCTGTTCTATATTTCAATCCTTTGAAATATTTAAAGGGAATCGTGATACGGTTGGCAGCAAACAGGATGTACTATTTATTATGGTATACTTGAAAACTACTAGAATGTTCCTTTAACCCCTTCATTACCTATATCGACTATACTAAGTAAGCAAGGCACCTCCTGGTGCACCAGTATTGAATACAGTCGATATATTGAGCAGCAATTTAAAGTCATTTTCAGTTTGGCTCCAGACCTTGCCCCTAAAGTATAAGCACCGTGACTGAGGGCATGATACCCGAAGTGCTAACACCTTTTAAAACTCCCTTTTGAAATTGTCTAATTGACATCTCCTCAGATGATCCTGCACAGAGCCCAGAACTGCAGTGACTCCTTTTGGCCAGCCATTGGTGACACCTGCCTGCCAAATAGGTTATTACCCAGTGTGTCACCCATATACTCTTAGATTGTAAGCTCTTGAGCAGGGTCCTCTCTCCTACTGTACCGTGTGTTGAACCAGTATGTATATTTGTTATTTTGACTCCCATTGTACAGCGCTACGGAACTTGTAAGGGCTCTATAAAAACCTTGTAACTGTAACTGTAACAGTAAGGAATACATTTGGGGTATTCCCAATATTTCTTACTATATAATTAATAAAAAATGATTTTGTTAAAAATCACTGGTTCCTGACCCATGGTAGTGAAGTAGTTAATATTAATACCCAAGTTTTATTTTCCTGTTATTCCAAAGAAAAATAAACTCAGAGATGTAACCTTGATTTTTTCCCTAAATTGAATAACTGCTAAGCTTAATATGCGGTTTAAAAAAGTCTAAACAACAGAAAGGAAATAGAATACTAACCTTTCTTTGGTCCTGGAATGTTACACTTGAATCCTCATAAGCTTGTCTGTGACATGTTTTCTATAATCCCCTGTTATCTTCCTTTGCTTCATCTCCACCTCCTTTCATTGAGGAATGGAATAGTGTGCGTTCTTTGCCACTATCTAAAGAACAGTGAAACCGGCTGACGCACCATCTCAAATAAACGTAACTACATGTTTTACAAATTACTTGACGTATAGTACCATTACTCAGAGTGGTTGTCTTACTCTTATGTAGCTCTGAGCAAAACTAAAATCCAGCCGTGTACTTTCAAATGACATACTGAGCCCACGCGTTCCACCCTTCTTGACCTATCAGATCCCGACCCCCTAGAATAGTTATTTCTCCCTTTAGCTCTCCCACAAAAGCCGTTAGTGCTCTTGATCATTTGTTTATGATGACCTTTAACCTCCCTGGCGGTGATCCCGAGTATGTCTCGGGGTTAAATTTCACCGCTGAGAGCGGTAACCCCGAGACGCACTCGGGCTGTATACATTACCTCTCCGTGCGCTCCCTCGATGATCTCTGCAGCCTCCCCCAGCGATTGCAGCGTTTTACTTCCTGGATTCCTTCACGCGAGGAGGAAACCAGGAAGTAATGAGGCCGCCGGTCACCGGAGGAGGCAGCTGGGGACTTGGAGGGAGCGCAGGGAGAGGTAATGTATCCAGCAGCATCCCGAGTGTTGCTCGGGGTTACCGCTTCCAACATAGGAATTTAACCCCGAGCCACACTCGGGATGCTGCTACGGGGGCAAAAAAAAAAATAGAGTGCTTTCAGCAAAGATTTTGCTGCAGAAATAGAACGCCAGGGAGGTTAATAAATACAATCTTAATATGTGACCTAGTGTAGCGCTGTTTAAAAACTCTGTTGATGTATTGCTCAGGTTTGGCCACCAGAGGGAGACAAGCGCAATGTAAAGTATGCTGGACACAACAGGACTACGTTTTCCATCATGCTTTGCGGCGGGGACAGGAAGTGGGTGAGGGAGAGCGAAGGACATCCGCAGCCTTGTGGGAAGGAGAGCCAGTGTGAGATGAGCGACGAAAGGTGGAAGACGCACGTGAGACTGCCAGAGATTGAGACCAGGCCAGAGAGCAGGAGCTGCCTTGCGGGTGCTGAGAATCAGAGACAGTGCTGGCGGAGACCTATTCACACATCGCTGAGAGGTTTTGCGCAGACACAACGTTCCGGTTTGGACCCCGAGTAAGGAGACCGCGATGATCCACTGGGAGTGCAGGCGGTAGGCCGTAATTCTCGTTACCGAAATTGGATAAGCAGGAGAAGCGGATCCGGTGGCACAGAGTTCCAGTATAATCAAGCGGAGAGAGAGCCTTGATCGGACAGTGGAACAGATTGTCTAGCGGATGGGTGAGAGGCCTTCCAGACCACAGTCCAAGTTTAAACAAAGCACGCTGCAGTATTGTTTAAATCTACAGGGCCCCAATGTGACTAGTCGAAGAATTGCTCAATCCATTCATTCGCCAGTTGAATATAGTACCCGGGTACCTGAATTGCACACACACACCTTTTTGGGACATTACTTTTACGGGACTTACACTCCAGGAACAAAGGGGTTAAACTTTCCTTTTGCCGCCGCGTGTTTTTCTTGCATTACGAAATCCTGTCGTTCATATACCGTATTCACATTATATATGCCACTTTATTGGGATCAGTAAAGTATATAATCTATAAAATCCACAACAGTGCTGGTGTATATTTATTCCCTAGTGCGGTGAGACTAACCCGAGGTTAAATTCAGCGGCTCCTCCGGGAGTGAGCGCTACACTATCTACATTTTATATGCTCCCAAATTTTCTATTACAAGTGAGACCTGACATCCAAACATTTGTAATTCTGCGAATATAAGAATCTGGAAATATTGGCAGGTACAATCATTAACAAGCCATTACATAATTATCTATATCAGTATGTGCCTACAAAAAGGGGGTGACTGTTTGAACCCCAAGTTAAATACTAGGTATCATATGCTTAAAGCTAATACTACTAGGGGTTACACTCAGCTTGTTATATACACTGTGGTGCCGAAATAACTCAATTTAGAGCATACCATGAGCAGGGGCAGATTAAATGCCTTGGTGCCCACTGGCAATAGGAGATCATGGAGCCCCTCATTGTGTCAGCCACATACAAGCCACACCCACATAAAAGCACCTCCCTTATGTACATTGTTGTATTACAGATTTTTTTTCTCCAGACTAAGGGCCTTATTACATTCTTAACGCAAAAACGCACGCTAAACGCGTGTTTTTTTGCGCGAAGCATTAAACGTTAACGCACGAAAATCACCGCTGGAATTACATTCCTCGTGCATTTTTTCATCCGTCGGGAAATTGCGCTGGTAAAACTGACGTGAAAAAATGTAGTTTGCGCGCAGAAATCAGTGAGCGCAGTGTAAATTTTAATGCGAGTCCGTCAGAGTCTGTCATTTTTGACGCAAGTCTGTAATTTTTGTACAGACTGCGCACAACAGACGTACATTTTGACGGAAGACATGGTAGTGGCCGTCATCTTTGACGGAACTAGTAAAAAAACGTGCGCATCGACGTTCTCCGTTGTGAATCCGCAGTTTGGTACGGTCAGGTTGTTACAAATTTGCCTTTACCACCAGCTTTTCAAAGATGTTAAAATTATGCGCGCAAACGTTGTCCGTTAAATTTTGCGCTAAGATTGTAATACCATGCACGCACCAGCACACGAACATATTTGCGCTCACAATGTTAAGTATAGGATGCGCGCACTAAATTGCGCTCGCAAAGGGTTCGGGCAGGGTCACTCGCATTAGACGTTAACCCTTTCGCTGCTGAGGCTTTTCACACCTCTGTGCTGAGGTCATTTTTACCGGTTTTGCTCATCATGTTTAAACGTGTTTTGAAGGCTTATTTTGGTATATGACCCAGACATATTATATATCGTTCTTTCCGTCAGACTCGGTAGATTCATAATATGTCATTATTATATGTATACGTTATGTCATGTCTGTATATTATAACAAAAAATGCAATAAAATATGTATTTTCAATCATTTACAATGTGTAAAGTGTATTTTTTCACATTTTAACATGCGAGCAATTGCGGTTATATTTTGTATGGGGTGCGCTTGTTAAAAAAATTAGAGATGGGGTCTCGTTACATTTTTTTTTGGGGAAAATTACACGATTTTTAACAAACGCACCGCATACAAAAATCGTTAGTGCAGCATCATTGTTCACATTATAATTGAAATGGGAACTATATTGCTGCATTAACGAACCAAAAAAAAGAAAAAAAAATGTTTATTTTTTTTTTTATAATTTTTTTTTTAAATATATTTTTATTTTTAATTTTTATTTTTTTTAAAAAACTTTTTTCACTTTCGTGTTTGGTATCGTTGGAACGGCCATGCTCTGACCGATCCAACCATACCAAACTTTAACCCCTAGCTGCCACGGATCGGGAGATAGGGAGTTCATTGGAACTCCCTATCTCCACCGTTGGTGTCAGTTAGGGGTTAACTCTAGGACTGGCGTCATCGTGCTATGCACGATGACGCCAGTCCTCAGGGGGAGTTCCCGGAGGCTTGGCCGACATCCAAGATGTCGGCCAGCTCCGGGAAAGGATCACGAACCGGCGCTTTTCAGCGCCGATTCGCGATCCAGCTCCCCAGGGGTTAATGCCAGGCACCATTTGGAAGGGAAGGCTGTGCCCTTCCAAATGGTGCCTGGGTTAACCCCCGCAACGCCGCCGATCGGGAGGGAGAGAGGTCCGAAGGACCTCCCCCCCTCCCTTTCAGGCGCCTCCTCTGCTCATGTGGGGGGGCGCCTGAATTAGGTGTCATCGCGCTGCCGCGATGACACCTAATTTCAGCGGCGGCGGTTCCGGGTGCTGGGCTGACATCGAGCCTCGAAGTGGTTAAAGCACATTTTGTGCGCGAACATCGTAATACAATGTTCAATGCAAAGGGTTTTGCCCCTTGCGGTAATGCGTTTTTGCGCGCGCGCACAATTGTGCTTGAAGAATGTAATAGGGCCCTAAAACTAGCTGCTGACACTGACTCTATTTCCCATAACTACCAGACCTAACTAAGTCTTAGGGGGCCCTGATGATTTGGGTGTCTTTCTTGCAGCAACAAAGTATAGGAAACACAAAAACAGGCACGAAGCATGGCAGAGATTGCCTCGACTTGAATAAACACTTGCATTTGACTTGGGATAAGGCCCAAACTATGGTAACAGGAGAGCGTCTTATTTTTTTTGTATCTCGGTGCTTCTATATTGGTTTACATCTTGCAAGTTAACTTTACTATCTAAAGATATTTTGTGTACATATTCCTGTTTATCAAGAGATTATAGGAATATTGCTTGGAGGATGGAGTATCTGTTACATCTGCTCCTGTGGCTATTAAAAAAAAAAAGAACAGAGTTTATTCGATGAAAGTGTAGATAATCTTATTTTGCATACATTCAGGGTTTATTCAAAGAGAATCGAAAAGTCACCGCACGTTCGGTGACTTTTCGTTCTCTTCAATTCGGTTCCGATTTGGCGATCCCATTTCGGCGACCCTGCGGTGTATTCAGCAAGCACCACAGGGCCGCCGTAATGTAGGGAAAAGTCGCTGCAAACCCGACGAACACTCACTGCAAAACGAGGGCGAACGCACACACGAAACCCGCAAAAACATCTGGATTAACCCCGCCGAAGACGCCGGAGGAACCCAAGCAGGAGCCGATCACAGCGCAGAGCAGCTGCCGGAAAAAGCCGACACCACAGATGAAGGAGGTGAAGAAAAAAAAAAAGCAGTACACTTGAATGTTTGAAAAGTGAAACGCTGTTTGCAAATAAACTACTGAGCGAAAATGTCTGAAATTTAGATATGAGGTCCAATGAATGATAATAAAAAGGGCTGTTACAGAAAAAAGAACAAACAATTTAAAAAAAAAACAGATAAAAAATGTTTGCAAAAAAATCCCCAAAAATGGCTAAAAGGTCCTGAAAAATCTAAAAATAAAGACACTTTTTACTGCAGAATATTAGAAGGAACAGTTTATTAGATATTGAATTAAAATGGGAATATTTTAAACATTGAAGCCTATGGGATTCGCCTGAATAAACCTGCCGAATTAAACCACCGAATGGCAGGGCAATTTGGCAACTTTTCACTGCTGGGTTTTGCTCTCTGAATAGCCGAAGCATTGATTCTCTATGGGGATTCACTGCCCTCGAACAGGCGCCGAACAGGCGCCGAACAGGCACCGTATGTGCAGGCAATTCACCAGGATTTGGCGATTTGCCTGCTCTCTGAATAGCCGAATGGCCAGGAAAGGTAACTGAACCCTGAAAACCAGCGTTCAGTAAACCTTTCGCCAGCAATTCGGAGCTCTTTGAATAACCCTGATTATTATAGCATGCAAAAATGTATAAATATATATATATAAAAATATATCAGTGTTATATATTTAATAGGCTATTAATTGAAGTGTTGGTATGTTGAAACGCATCCTGTTACACCCAAACGCTAACTCATTGCAGAATCAATCTCTTCACATCAGCAGTGGAACATTCTTGAGTTTGTACGCTGTAGAAGCCACCGCTGGGACAACACAGTCCTGGTTCTAACAATCATGAGTGGCATTTAATGATGAACACAATTGTAACACCCAGTTACACATTAATTGACAATCAGTCTTTGTTTACAGTAAAGTGCCAATGTACTTGACATGAGTCTGCTTAAATATCACGTTTATTGCTGGTCACAGTAAGAAGCAGCACAAACGGAGCCCCAATGCAGCCCTGGAGAGATGGTGCTTATGAGGTCATTTATCATAATCTGGTTTACAGACTAGCTTCTCTGCACTTTCATAAGGAAGGAACGATAGGAATATTAGATGCAGTACTTGTTCATCTGCATACTACATACCAGACAATAAAGAACCTAAAGCAATAGCTTTAAAAAGGAAATGGTTAATTGTACCAAGTATGTTTAACTAATTAATACATTCATACAGAAAAATGGCGTAGCGCCCATACTCAGAGCGGCTGCAACAACCAGGAGTAACAACCCAGTTCATGTATAAAACATAACAAGAAAAAAAGATGTCATCTGCGCTCGTTTCTATACAAATTTCATGTGCAACAAGCCACAATTAGAGGTTTTAGTTTGCTCGAATGGCCATTGAAGTGTAAGCTCACTCGCCCCATCAAGGCACCTCTTCGTAGAGTGAGTACCTAATCATTGTAGCCAAACGCCGCTCCTCTGAGCAGCTGCATGCCCCCTTGCTGCTTTTCAGTTAAGGAGAGGCAGAAAAATGGTGGGTTTTATTCATACACGCACCAAGCACTTACCATTTGAGGTTGAAGATCGATAGGAAGTCAATGGAGGGACCAGCAGAGGGGCAAGGTATGAGAGGAGTATTTGGGTGAGAAAAATAAGCCTCACAGCTGCATTCATTGCAGAGGAGCAAGTTACAGTAACAAGCAGTGATACAATAAGTTTTTGAACCAGCACCTTCGCAGTAAATTGCGACAGAAAGGGGCAGACTCAGGCAATGTTTTTAAGTTGATAATAACATAATTTGCTCCTGAAAAAGTGGACTTTTTGCCCTGAAGAAGTTACTTTGATGTAACGAAACACGTTGGCGTTTATGTCCTTTTATTAAATTTCGATTATATACACTTGAATCCTGTCCAGCCTTTCTGATGCAACCTGCGCTTATCACGGTGTTGAGCCTTTAAAAGAGCTGACCTGACCAGTGGTTTCCAGACATTACCGGCCTCCAGGTGGATCACAGCAGCTGAGTATATTGATGTGCCCATATTTATATCATTCCTGTTGGCATGAATTGTTAGCAGGGGTTATATATAGACGATACATGCAATTCTGCCCTATGTTGTTTTTATTTGTTTCTCCACAGTGAGACTCCTAATTTATTTCTATATTTAAGTGTCAGGCTACCGCCTCGCCCAGGAGAGCCTCAGGTGGCCACTCAGCCTAGGCAAGCCCAAGGCTCAGGTGGCCACCAGGCCCAGGCAGGTGGCTGGTTGCACCGGCCCACTTAGTCTACTCTCCCGGTAGTCCTGATGACCAGTACAAGTCTGGCAGGTGATATGACAAATGGGAGTGGTACGGATATATCAGAGAGAATTGCCGAGGATCAAGAGAGTGTAGGTTTCTGCAAGCCTTAGAAGGTTTGCATTGAGATGGAGGAAGGCAGGGAGAACTGAGGTTACAAGTCAGAAGATGATGGTCAGAAAGAAAGAGAGTTGTAATAGTGAGATTAGAGATAAGGTATGAGTAGTAGAAGAAGAGATCAAGACCCCTATTACATTCTTCGCGCAGTGCGTTTGCGCGAGGGGCAAAACCCTTTGCGCTGAACATCGTATTACAATGTTCGCGCAAACGATGTGCATTATCGTTTAACGCGGATGGACCTGCGCGAGCATGATGAACTGTGCACGTCCTATACTTAACATTGTGAGCGCAAATTCGTTTGTGCGCTGGTACGCGGATGGTATTTCAATCGATGCACATTTTTTTAAAAACGACGTTTGCGCGCATAATTTTAACATCTTTGAAAAGCTGGATGTAACTGCAAATCGGAACATTTTTGCCGAAACGAAAAACACCAGCACCAAAAAAAAAATACAGCACAGTATAGTTACACATTCTACACATACCCAAACAATAAAATTGTGAATTCGTGCATATTTTTTTTATTGCTGCAGCATATATAATCAGATTTACTTTGACAGGCGCAAAAACTTAAGTGAGTCAATTAAGGTAAATTGATGTCAATTAAGGTTCGTAATTCTGATTGGCTGAATCCCGCGAAAAAAACAGTCCGCACACTGATTTACTTGCGCAACGTTACTGTGCGCGTATTACACTTCATTTTGCGCGTCGTTTTTACAAACGTTGTTTTCTGACGGATGAGAAAATGCATTCAGATCGGTATACCACGTTAATTTTCGCACGATAACGCTGGACGATGCAAGCGAAAAAATTTGCGCTGCGCGAAGAATGTAATAGGGGCCCAAGAGTATTGCCAGCTGTATGTGTGGAGCTGTTGGACCAGAAGAAACAGAAAAGTATGGCGCTTTGCAGGACTGGTGATTAGGGTTTTCTCTCTATGCTAAAGGTAGCAAAAAAAGGGAGTATATTGAATTATCCTGCAGATATTCCTTTTAAAAAGTGCTTGACTAAAAGGACCATTTGCGATGTAGACTTTATTAATGTCTTTATCTAACTAGATATAATGGTGCTATCATTAGACTACTATGAGGATGTGTTTATGACCACATATAAAATATAGAGAGTTGAATCAGGGGTGTCAATGTCATTTCAGTAATGATTCATAGAAAGCAAAGTACTCTATTTCCTTTACTGTAATGCATTTTATTTGAGTTTCTAAAGGAAGTTAACTGGGATGTCACAACCTATTTAACTCTTTCACTACAAAAAAGGTGTATACATTGTTTTGCGTTGAAAAACGGTGAATAACGAAATTTAGCACAGAAAGCCATATTAGCGGACCTTTATAATGTAGAATCGATGTAATCCCTGAAGCGAACACGTGAAATTCTTTGTGAAATTTTCCTCCTGTCACCCTGTATTACAGCAAAGATTCTATAAGCTGCTGTTGTCACCCTCACTGTAACAAACTTTACTGCTGCATTACAGCAACCAGGAGATGGCAGAAAGCAGGGAGAGCTCTGGGAGCGCTCATTGCTGAACAGGGATAAGATTGGGGGGGGGTTATAATTCACAATATGTTATTATAATTTCCATATGCAGGCATGGTGCCCATGTACAGATATTTTTATATTCTGTTGATATTTTGTGGAAGCTACATTGCTAATAATCTGATTATGATCACTACAAATCCTTCTTAAATCTGACCATTTTATATTAACCTTTTATTGCATTTACTGACTAGCACAAATGCCATCTCTGCATGTAAGATAAGAACGCAGACCCCCATTGAAAATCTGCATAAGGCACATGATCTAGAGTTTACAACCATTCATCCCAACAACAGCTCTTGAAAGGATAAACTAATAAATTCATAACAATGAGCAAATGCCAATTATTTAAATAATTTAATTTATATCAGAACACCACTTTAATGAGCCTAATTGCTATTTTACCCTCCAGTCAATCTCAACATGACATGCATGCAATTACTCTGAATCCCCAGGCACAATAATATGCACATTCATATTTTAATGTGACATTGCATTCACACCATTGCCTTCAATCATGCATTGTATCTTTTTTTAATAAAACTACAAAATGTTTCAGTGAGAACATTACGGAGCTGATAAATAATATATCCAATGCCTGTGTGTTCTAAGGGCAGTCACTGATTGCTGTAATATTGGAAATACGTGATTATATTTTATAAATAGTCTGTTTTTTTACACACAAGGTATATTAAATAATCACAATGGTCATTCATGGGGCTTTATGGCTCTACATTGCATGATAAAGAAATATCTAATTATTCCAATGTTGTTGTCAATACACAAAACAGCATTGCAATAGTAATAAGCAGATTCAGCCAATCATTGTGTACCCTGCTTCACTCTAGGCACAGCTGAGATGTTTTATGCAACCTATTGACAAGGACATACAAAAGGTTTTTTTCTGAAGGACAGAAAGGGTTATTCAGTGAGGTCCGAAATGTTGGCGAAATGTAACCGGACACTGAAATTCAGTGTACGGTGACATTTCTGGGCCACTCGGCTATTCAGAGAGCAGGTAGCTCACCACAGTTTGGCGAATTGCCTGGACGTATAGTGCCTGTTCGACGGCAGTGAAATCCCCCATAGAGAAGCAATGTTTCATCTATTCATAGAACACCGAACAGCAGTGAAAAGTTGCCGAAATGCCGTGCTGTTCGGTGGTTTCATTCGGCAGATTTATTCAGGCGAATCCCATAAGCTTCAATGTTAAAAACATTCCAGTTTTAATTCAATATCTAATAAACCGTTTATTATTTTAATCTGCAGTAAAAAGTCTCTTTATTTATAGATTTGTTTAGGATCTTTTAGGCATTTTTCAGGATTTTTTCAACTTGTTTTAAGCAGTTTTTCTTTTTTCTGTAACAGACCTTTTTATTATCATTTATACGATCTAATATGTAAATTCCAGAAATTTTTTTGCAAACAGCGATTTAATTTTGAAACTTACTGTTCTTTTATTTTTTTTTTACCCCGTTCGTCAGCTTTTCGGCTTTTTCTGGCATGTACGGCGTGGTTTTGCAGCAGTTTCTGCGGGTTTTCGGTGAATGTTCGGCAAGTGTTCATTGGGTTTGCAGCGGGTACTTAAATACCCCGCAGAGTCGGCGAACTAGAATCGCCGAATCGCCCCTAAGTGCGGGGAAAGAAAGGACACAAAAAGTAGGGGACATTTCGGTGCTTTCTGAATAACCCTTAGAGTTGGACATATAAAAGGATAAAACTGTTGTAACTTCTAGCTTCTTTTAACACTGAATCCAGCTGTAGGTCACCTGCATTCACCACCTGTGTGTTGACATTTTTGTTTTCTACTGTATTACCCATTTAACAAACCATCGACTCATTGAAAACTTGGCAGAGAGAGAACTCAGGTTTGCACTGTGCCTATCGAGCAGACCTCTACATCTACTAAATCTCCCATTGCTTCATAAAATGTGACATTTTGCTTCCAGCAGGAGTAAATATCTAATTTTGTAGCATATTATGAAGGTTCCATAAGGGACTTTATTAGAAATAACAGCTGCGGAGAAGTCAGACATGATAATGAAATTCAACAGACAGTGTGAACTGAGAAAAGTCACAAAAGAATGACTATTCTCAATAGTTTCTGCTCCCCAAGGTTATGTTTCATTCAAACTGTCATCTTTATACACAGAACAAAAGAAATCTAAAATACAAAGTACAGCACAATAACCCTTAACGTGTGTGCATGTATCATTTCATCACTGTAAAACATTTAGTGAAGTTGACAAAAAATGCAACAGATGCACATTTGAGAAGAAGAGACGCTAGCATTGCATTGCTACTATCCAGCTCCTTGCTTTGTTGTTGTTGTTTACCAACTCCTTGCATTGTTGTTGTTTATATTAATATTCCATAACCAGTAGGTTGTTATTGTGTTAAATTACACAGCATTGAGGTGATTTAAGAACAGATTATTTGTTTTTGGGTTTTTTAGCAGTACTGTTTTATACATTAATGGCGGTTAATTGCAGAATCGTATTCTGTGTGCTGTGTGTTCTGGGCTCAGATTTCATATTATGCTTTAAAATTCAAATGTAATTAATCAGTGTATTCATTAACCCCTGCAGCATCTGTTACTCTTTATTACGTCTTGATGAGTTTCGGATCTGAAATGTCTGAGTTAGCTCAGGGCTATGAGTTTGAATGAAATGTCTTAGCTGGAATCTGGATTATTATCCTGAGTGCAATGATCAGCCAAGCAAGCAAATTGTGACTGCAGTTAACGAATCAACAATATTAAACAGTAAAAATACACAGACCTACAAAGACTACATAGCAAGTAACATCAATTCAGCGGCACATCAACAGCTTCTCAGTGGCATGCTGTTATGTAAATCTATCTGGCATGAAAGAACTTCAGCAAAGATTGATTAACAAAGTCTAATTTTTACATCTCCTTATGAGTAAGAAACCTGAAATGCACCCTCTCTAAAAACAATAGAGTTTTTTTTTTTAAAAAAAAGGATTTGTAAACCCTTCACTGCCAAGGTGTATTCCGCAGCACCACTGCCAGGAACCTGTGGATTTATGGGAAAAAAATTGCATTATATATGCATTGAAACTGTCCTTAAAAATATCAAAAGCACATTTTCAAATATGTTAACTATATGAGAGGCACATGAGGCCATCCGCTGGTCAAATAGCAGTACTACAGCTCCATAATACAGCTGCAATATTTAGGTTTCGTGCTGCTGAGCCGTTTGTACCAATGAATTGAGGGTAATTGTCTTGCTGGTTTTATTACAGGGTGAGCCAGTCAAACCTGCATTTTTGAAAAGGGCGGGAGAGCCATGAAAGTGGGCGGATCGAGTTAGCAAGGTTACCATTGTGTCCCCCGCAACTAAGCATTTCAGTCGTCATGGAGCAGTGGTCTAAACAACAACGTTCATTCGCTGTGAAAGCGTTTTACCAAAGTGGTAGTTATGCAGCCGCTCAGCGTCGTTTCCGGAAGAATTTTCAAATTAATCGAAATAAGCCAGTGCCGTCTGTTAATTCAATCAAATTGTGGGTGACAAACTTTGAAGCAATTGGTGAAACGAGAAGCAGAAGGGGTGGCAGTGCAAGATCAGTGCGAACTCCCGCGAATATTGACCGCGTGAGAGTTGCTGTGGAAAGAAGCCCTCTGTCACGGTGTGCGAGGGGTGTCGAGCCAATATGCAGCGAACACAAAAGGAGGAAAGTCAAGTAAGGGAAATGATAAGGTTTATTTAGAATAAAACAACAAGATAAAGAAATCCGGGTAATCTGAATATAATAAGAGAAGGGCACAGGAGGCTGGAGGCAGAGAAGGGTACAGGAGGCAGAGAAGGGCACAGGAGGCAGAGAAGGGCACAGGAGGCAGAGAAGGGCACAGGAGGCTGGAGGCAGAGAAGGGCACAGGAGGCTGGAAGCAGAGAAGGGCACAGGAGGCTGGAAGGGGAGGAAGGGCAAGGGCACAGGAGGCTGGAAGCAGAGAAGGCACAGGAGGCTGGAAGCAGAGAAGGGCACAAGAGATAAACAAATTAATGATAGGAGTCTCTTGACAGTAGTTGAATCTTTGGGTGGAAGGTAAGTCTTTAGTAAAAGGGTAAACTTGTGATAAAGGTGGATTCCTGAAGTTGCAGGGTAGACTTGATATTAAAGGTGGATTCCTGAAGTTGCAGGGTAGACTTGATATTAAAAGGTGGATTCCTGAAGTTGCAGGGTAGACTTGATATTAAAGGTGGATTCCTGAAGTTGCAGGGTAGACTTGATATAAAGGTGGATTCCTGAAGTTGCAGGGTAGACTTGATATTAAAGGTGGATTCCTGAAGTTGCAGGGTAGACTTGATATAAAGGTGGATTCCTGAAGTTGCAGGGTAGACTTGAGATAAGTACAGACCTGGATAAATAGGATGCCGGCCTAGCAGGAGATGAAGCCTGGCAAGTGTCACGGTCTGAGGTTCTGGTCGTAGCCGTTAGATCTGGGAGAGCTTCCTGGTACACACCTTGGCTGAAGAATGGTCTTGTAATAATGAAGCAAGGATAGATGGGAGAGTAATCATTATAAAGAAATTCAGGCTTGCTTCATTACAGGTGTGGTAGAAGTTGATTAGGATCAAGGGCAGCAAGAGAAGGGGACTCCCAGAGGCCAGAGGTGGAATTTGTAGTGATATGTATGAATACATATGTTGATGTTAGTAGGTCAATGGTTCTTACCAGCTCGGGCACGGTGTCTATGGCGCCGTTTAGGAGGGCTACGGGTTGGCACCTGACACCCTCGGAGATCGGCGCGTCGACAGAGTGCTGCGCTTGGCATGGCAAACACGAGCGTCCGAAGAATCTTGAGGTTAGATTTACACCATCACCCATACAAAATTCAGGTTGTTCAGGCTATGAATGAAAACGATTTTGCAGCTCGACGGCGTTTTTGTCAAACGTTGTTGGACATGTTTGATGAAAACGAGGACCTTGTTCACAACCTGTGGATGAGCGATGAGGCACATTTCCATCTCTCCGGTTTTGTGAGTAAACAAAATTTCCGATATTGGATTGATGAAAACCCTCAACAACTCCATCAAACACCACTCCATTCAAGCAAGGTAACAGTTTGGTGCGCGTTGTCCTCATTGGGAATCATAGGCCCGTATTTTTTTGAAAATGACAGGGAGCAAGCAGTTACTGTGAATGCACAACGCTATTCGGAAATGTTGCATTCGTTCTTCATTCCTCAGCTTCGTCAACATGGAATGAACAATGAAACCTTATTCCAGCAAGACGGTGCCACAAGTCATACAGCCCGTGTGAGCATGAATGTTCTCAACAATGTTTTTCCAAATCGGGTGATATCCCGAAATGGAGCAATTTCTTGGCCTCCCCGATCGCCCGACCTCACAGTGTGCGATTTTTTCTTGTGGGGTACCTGACGAGTAAAGTCTTTGAACAACGACCTCCAACGCTTGGGGAACTCAAGAGGAGAATCCGGTTGGAAATCGAGAGAATTCCTCAGCGTATGCTCCGTGATGCGATGGGCTGTTTCAGAAATCACCTACAAGAATGTCTCAATCGGGAAGGACACCATCTTACTGGAGTTATTTTTAAACAGTGAATGTTGTTTCTTAAATGCTTTTTAATGTACATTAAGATAGTAACAATAAAATTTTGAAATATCCATCCGTTTATTTTTTACAGTCATTTCAAAAATGCAGGTTTGACTGGCTCACCCTGTATAATACCGCCAGCTGCTGAATGATTTTTGCATAGAGCAAACTACCAACTGATTCAGACAGTGCAACGGTCACCAGACAATTTGAACACTGGGATATGATTGGTTAGGATATACACATGCAAATATTACAGCAACTTGGGAAATTTGAAACTTTAAATCATTTTTTTTCTTTTTTTTTTTGCCCTGTTCGTCGGCTTGTCGGCTTTTTTCTGGCGGCTGGTCTGCGCTGTGTTCAGCCGATCGTTGGCTTTTTTCGGACACGTTCGGTGGGTTTGCAGCAGGCTTTCTGCAGCATTTCAGATCATTTATTATTATTATTCTTTATTTATATAGCGCCAGCATATTCCGCAGCGCTGAACAATGGGCATGACATAAACAGGGTTACAATACATTGACCCAATATTTCAGATCGTATCAGCAGGGGTTTTCCGTGGATTTTATGCAATTTTTCGGTGGATTTTCAGATCTGTTCCCTGCCTTCGGGGACCCTGTGGTGAATGCTGAATTCCCCGCACGGTAGGGGAATTTGATTCCCACAAAGTTCGGGGAATGAAAGACGGTGGAATGTCGGTGCTCTGTGAATAACCCTGTTACTGTATTTAACTCAAAGGTCATCTCTGCACGTATGCTAATAATGCAGACCCCCGTGTGACAATGTGATAAGGAACAACATGTATACTTTAGAACCTTTTATCCCAGCAGTATTTCTGTAAAGGATAAATGAAAACATCAGAAATTAAAAATGAGTAAATTTATATTCTTTTAAAAATGTTATTATGTCAGAACTAAAATCAAAATTGCTGTTGTATCTGTTGTTTTTTTTAAAAAAATCACTTGGAAGTTAAGGAGTTAAATAATTTTGCCATTTCTGTGTGTCATTTATTTTTTTTCCCCGCATTTTCAGTTCAATACAAGTATGGTAATTTCATTGCTATTTGCATCTCTGTGTATTTACAAATACAGTACAAGCAAAAATAGTAACTAATCAGTGGATATCACTTTGCTACATGGCAGCTTCCAGTGCACGCAGCTATTTCTCTTCAAATGAAACAATCCATTATGAACCGCCTCACATAAATGGAAATATATGCCAATACATATGTATGTGTGTGTGCACAAATACACTGAGGATAGAGACACAAAGACAGATTGATGGATGAAAAAGTTAGGTATGATTTTTTTTCAACAAAAGTGGTTTTGGCCTAATTTTGAGATGATAAATACAGTCAAGTGAAAAAGAAAATTCTATGGTTTTATGTATCAGGACATAACACAAAATCATCTGGTCCTTAAATAGAACCTCAGATGAAAAAACAACAACACACCTGAATGCAAACTGCCAAAACATCTGCTTTTATAGAGGTGGTCATACCTGCTGATGATCAATTACTCAAGGGCATTTGATTCGCTGCTACTTACCCTCTCAATTCCAGTGGAAGAAGTAAGGTTGTACTTAGCTCTTCACACATGGGGCCAGATCACAACTCGGATGCTAAAGACAAGACACGAATGGAAAACAACATTTGCGTTTGCCGTTTTCCATTTGCGACTCGCCTTAAACATCTGTATTACAAATGAGCCGTTTTACAAGCAACTCGAGTCATAATATTCTCAAACCGCAGCTTGAAAACACCAGCAGCATTAAGCACCTCTGCTGTTATCTGCTTCAGGAGTCCATAGGACTCCATGGTGATGGATTTAAGCTCACAGGAGCTCTACAAGAGCTTCTGCGTGTGAGAACAAGGGCAGCGAGGAAGCAACTGATCATGCCCCTTTTTCCACTGAGGGATCTAGGTGTGTATGGGATTTTTGGGTGGGTTTAGATTGATGTGTTAAGTGATTGTGCAGAAGTGCATTCACTTAACACCAGAGTCGGAAAAACATTATTCAAACCTGAATACTATTAGGCTGGTTTGTGAATAATTACTGGTTTGTGAATAATTACTTATGTTATCTAATTTATACTCAATGCTTTATGATCGGCCGATCTCATTTTAGCCTGCCTTAGAAATATCTCGAAGCTCTCAGCACTTGTCAAAGGCAGCATAACACATATAGGTCACTGTAGCTAAGTGTTATTAGAGAGAGAAGCAGTATTTAGAAATATGATGTTACTAGCTTTCATAATTAAGGAGATGATCTGCTAGGGATTGTTACCGGGAGACAGAAGTATCTCGGAGGGCTATTAGGAATATATGGATGAGTTTATTACGTGAAATAATGACACTAGCACATTAAAGGGTGTCGAACAGACAGTTTATAAACTCATTTTAGGATGATCTAGCAACAAATTTTCATAATACACTATAAGAAAAATATAGGGTGTTAGAATTCAAGGTAATTTACTTTCAATCACTTTATCCTGGCCTTCTGCTGAGATTACTGGTTTGTTATGCATCAACTCCCATGTTAAATCCTATGTTTAATCTTTAGCCAATTTGAGAAGGTGATAAGAAGTGATAATAAAAATTAAGCAGAGGCTTTGGGAGTTCAACACCATCTCTGCATCTGATTCACACCCGAGCCCCGGGGAAACCACATAGATTAACACACATTGTCTTTTTTGCTTTGACAAAGACTATCGTTGTCAACATTTTGCCACTTCATTTCCTGTTACGTGGAATTTACCTTTTATACATAGGAAAGTCTACGGGCCACATTACAATCTCCACGCTAAAAGGGGGCCCGGTAGGGAGAAAAGACTGCACCCGCAGTTTTCTCCCTCCCGCCCCCGTTTTAGCGTGGAATTACTCTGCAGGCGCTTAAAAAGCGGCCTGCATTGTTACCGCGCGCTACGCCACTGGTTGCTCGCGGCAGCGCTGAGCGCTGCCACGAGCATCCACTCGATGGAGTCCATAGGACTCCATTGAGCCAGACGCCGGCAGTCACATGAACTGCCGGATCCTGCCTCGTGAGATCCGGCCGGTCAGCATAGTGATACGCAGGGAGAGACTGGGTGGACTTTTTCCCCCAGTCTTTCCCTGCTCCACCGGACGGAAGAGGCGGTTGGAGCTGCGGTCCTCGCCGCGGGACAAGAGGTGAGTAAACAAATAGTTTTTTTATTTTTTTGGCTGGTGTTAACGGATTCTGCAGAAGCGGAACCCGTTAACACCAAGTCCTGGCTGTGGTTAACTTTCCGCTAACCAGAGCCGGACGTTAATCAGCGCTAGTAGATTGTAATCCTAATGATGAGTAACACTTTGCGCTCCCCATGTTAAGTATAGGGAGCATAAAGTACAGTAACCTCACGCTGAAAAGCGCAAGGTACCAAACGCAACCGGGTTACTTAACCCATTTGCGTTTGGATTGTAATATGCAGTAGCCACCTCGGCTAACGTTAATGCTCACGCAGGTGAGCGCTAACGTTAGCAACAAGATTGTAATGTGGCCCTACGTTATTGATTAAGTTATACCATTTTGCTGTTATATGAAGTTTAAATTCTTCCATCATCATGTATGCAACCTTGAAAAGTGCACAGAGTGTTTTTTATTCAGAATTTATATAATCAATATACTGTATATAACAATATCATTACTGTAACCATACTGAATTATAACATTGTATTCTATTTCTATCCTTGAATGTTTTTAGTAGTCTGTATTGTTAAAAAACACCATTGGATTCTGATAACCCCAGAGAGAAGACCAGGTGATGGATAGAAGACTGCAATAACATCCTTTAAAAGCCTTTATTGTGCAGCAGACAGAATTAAAAGGACAGTACCACTTACATAAGCTGTAACTAGATTACTTGTGCATTACAAACAAAACCACTTTATAAAACACGTGCTGCTTTATTTTTTCTTTCTTTGACGTAATTGTGTGTTAAAAGGAAGAAAGAAGTTGCGGTTTGGGTTCTTGTTCCATTTCGTGTATTTTTCCCATGATGCAACATTTACCAAAAGCTAGGTTTGGGTCTCTTGTTTATTTAATCTACTTTATTTAATAGTTAATAAGGCTGATGGAATAGATTTTAGATAAGGTGGCAGGAGGGTATTGTTCTCGAGGCTAACTGAGATACGAGATGGCACCTGGATGAGACAAGACAGGGATCTTAAAAGACTTCTAATCTACCCCTGGTGATGTCCTTTGAATACATCCCACACAACACAAAGATTTGAGTCAATGATCAACCAATAGATTCCATTATAGGACCATTGACCAAAAAATGAAATGTCCTTATTTTGTTTATTTTATGTTGCTGATATCTTATGTGTGCTTTGTTTTTCTCTTGTATGTTTCGTTAAGGGTATAGTTTACTCTTTATGTGTCACTGGGTGCATCCATTGTGTGATCTTTTGTGCTGTAATCTGCCCCCGCCCCCGTATCTTTACCTCAGTTGCTCCTCAGTGTGTAACACTGGGCATAGAGTGGACTTTGTGGCTAGAGTCACTTTGAGCTGGAGTTGGCATTATTTTTGGGAGATGTAGGATTATCAGGGTTATTCAAAGAGATCCGAATGGCTGCCAAAAGGGAACCGAACACTGAAACCTTTCTTGGCCATTCGGTTATCCAGAGAGCAGGCAATTCGCCAAATGTTGGCGAATTGCTTGCACATACGGTGCCTGTTTGGTGCCTGTTCGAGGGCAGTGAATCCCCATAGAGAAGCAATGCTTCGGCTATTCAGAGAACAAAAACCAGCAGTGAAAAGTTGCCGAATTGCCCTGCCATTCGGTGGTTTCATGCGGCAGATTTATTCAGGCGAATCCCATAGGCTTCAATGTTAAAAATATTGCCGTTTTAATCCAATATCTAATAAACCGTTGGTTATAATATTCTGCAGTAAAAAGTCTCTTTATTTATGGATTTTTTAGATCTTTTAAGCATATTTCGAGATTTGTTTTCAAAAACAAATTCCGATTTTTTTTTTTTTTTTTAACGTTACTTATTTTTTCTGTAACAGCCCTTTTTATTATCATTCATTGGATTTTATATGTAAATTTCAGACATTTTCGCTCAGTAGTTTCTTTGCAAACAGCATTTCACTTTTCAAACATTCAAGCAAACTGTTTTTTTTTTCACTCCATTCGTCTGTGGTGTCGGCTTTTTCCAGCGGCTGCTCTGCACTGTGATCGGCTCCTGCTTGGGTTTTTCCGGCGTGTTCACGGGGTTAATCCAGATGATTTTGCGGGTTTTCGGTGTGCCTTCGCTGGGTTTTGCGGTGAGTTGTCAGCGGGTTTGCAGTGACTTTTCCCTGCATTTCAGCGGCCCTGTGGTGCTTGCTGAATACACCGCAGGGTCACCGAAATGGGACCGCCAAATCGAACCGGATTGAGGAGAACGAAAAGTCACCGAACGTGCGGTGACTTTTCTATTCTCTTTGAATAACCCTGTATGGGTTCAGAGGGGGGAGTGACTGACACACCATTTTATCCCTCAACTCTCTCCTATGTCCAAGTCCCCCTGGGCCTATAAGGGTACATGTGCTTGTGTTATGTGCAAATATTGTTCTTGTTAATATCGTTAATGTCTGTGTTTATATTTACTGTTATTATTTCTAATATCATTAAATATTGTGTGGAATGTATATAAATGATATCAGCAGGAGGTACCAATTAGTGTTGTTAGCCTAACATAAGATCTCATTAAGCTGCTATCTCTTAGCTTGGGTAGCCTCTACAACACAATAGATCCACAGCAACCTTGTTGAAACTTTCACTCCTCCCCATTGCCTCTTCACTACTATTATATTATTATATCACAGCTGTAAAGCAATACTTCTGCTAAGATTTTGATAAATGTTGCATAATAGAAGCACAGAAACATAGAAAATGTCAGCAGATAAGAACCTTTCGGCCCATCTAGTCTGCCCAATTACATGGATACTTTACCTGAATTTATCTTTTATTTAGGATAGCCTTATGCCTATCCCATGCCTGCTTAAATTCAATCATTGTTTTGGCCTCTACCACTTCTACTGGAAGACTGTTCCATGTATCCACCACCCTCTCAGTAAAATAATGCTTCCTGATTTTACTTTTAAACCTTTGCCCCTCTAATCTAAGACTATGTCCTCTTGTTTTGCTACTTTGTTTCCTTTTAAATATACTCCCTTCCTCTACCTTGTGGATTCCCTTTACGTATTTAAATGTTTCTATCATATCTCCTCTGTCTCGTCTTTTTTCCAAGCTGTACATGTTAAGATCATTAAGCCTTTCTTGGTAATTTTTCTCCTTCAAGCTGTACACCATTTTAGTAGCCCTTCTCTGAACTCTCTCTAAGATGTCTATATCCTTCTGGAGATACGGTCTCCAGTACTGCACACAGTACTCCAAGTGAGGTCTCACCAGTGCTCTGTACAGTGGCATGAGCACTTCCCTTTTCCTACTGCTAATACCTCTCCCTACACAACCAAGCATTCTGCTAGCATTTCCTGCTGCTCTATTACATTGACTACTTACCCTTAGATCCTCTGAAATAATAACCCCTAAATCCCTTTCCTCAGATGTTGAGGTTAGGACTGTATCAAATATTCTATATTCAGCCCTTGGGTTTTTACGTCCCAGGTGCATTATCTTGCACTTATCCGCATTAAAACTCAATTGCCACAACTCCCACCATTTTTTTAGCTTACCTAAATCATTTGTCATTTGGCTGATCCCTCCAGGAACGTCAACCCTGTTGCAAATCTTTGTGTCATCAGCAAAAAGACATACTTTACCATTAATACCTTCTGCAATATCACTAATAAAAATATTAAAGAGAATGGGTCCAAGTACTGACCCCTGAGGTACCCCACTGGTAACAAGACCTTGCGCCGAATAAACTCCATTTACCACAACCCTCTGTTGCCTGTCACTCAGAAAATGTATTAACCACTTGAATGCTAAGGACGCGCTCAGCGCGTCCTCAGCATTCCCGCTGGTATGCGGAGGACGCGCTGAGCGCGTCCTCGCATCGGGGTCAGCGTTCGGCCGGGTTCCGGCCGATCGCTGGCCCCTCCGGTGCGGGCTGACATCCTGGATGTCAGCCCGGCATCCGGACCAGCAGCCGCCATTATTAGGTGTCATCGCGGGGCGCGATGACACCTAATTCAGGCGCCCCCCCGCATGTGCGGAGGAGGCGCCTGAAAGGGAGGGGGGGGAGGTCCTTCGGACCTCTCTCCCTCCCGATCGGCGGCGCACAGGGGCTTAACCCAGGCATCATTTGGAAGGGCACAGCCTGCCCTTCCAAATGATGCCTGGCATTAACCCCTGGGGAGCTGGATCGCGAATCGGCGCTGAAAAGCGCCGATTCGCGATCCTTCCTGGGAGCTGGCCGACATCTTGGATGTCGGCCAAGCTTCCGGGAACTCCCCCAGAGGACTGGCGTCATCGTGCGTAGCACGATGACGCCAGTCCTAGCATTAACCCCTAACTGCCACCAAGTGTGGAGATAGGGAGTTCCAATGAACTCCCTATCTCCCGATCCGTGGCAGTTAGGGGTTAATTTTGATATGGTTGGATCGGCCAGAGCATGGCCGTTCCAACGATACCAAACATGAAAGTTAAAAATTTTGTAAAAAAAAAAAAAAAAAAAAAATTAAAAAAAAAAATTAAAAAAAGATAAATAAACACTTTTTTTTTTTTTTTGGTTTGTTAGTGTAGCAATATTGTTCCCATTTCAATTATAATGTGAACAATGATGCTGCACTAACGATTTTTGTATGCGGTGCGTTTGTTAAAAATAGTGTCATTTTCCCCAAAAAAAAATGTAACGAGACCCCATCTCTAATTTTTTTAACAAGCGCACCCCATACAAAATATAACCGCAATTGCTCGCATGTTAAAATGTGGAAAAAAACACTTTACACATTGTAAATTATTGAAAATACATATTTTATTGCATTTTTTGTTATAATATACAGACATGACATAACGTAAACATATAATAATGACATATTATGAATCTACCGAGTCTGACGGAAAGAACGATATATAATATGTCGGTGTCATATACTAAAATAAGCCTTAAAAACACGTTTAAACATGATGAGCAAAACAGGTAAAAAATGACCTCAGCACAGGGGCGGGAAAAGCCTCAGCAGCGAAAGGGTTAAACCATTTTCATAAATGTCATCCAGTACACATTTATCATTATATTTCCAGATGGAAAATCATAATGGGATAAATCCACAAGCAGGAGATTAAAAATGAACTTTATTTCAACTTTTTACATGCAATAAATTCAAACTAATAAAAAACAGTAGGTTGTGTTTTATAGTGTGGTTTTTGTTTGTATTACAAAACTAATCTAGTCACAGCTTAGGTTAGTGGTAGTGTTCCTTTCAGGAATGAGCCGTTAAGCATAGCAGCTCTCCCGTTGTATATTAGCGAATCCCCTTCTATCCGCAATTTCTTTTACAGCTCATTGTGGCCACCAGGTTACTGCAAATTTCGCTCCCTAAACTTTGCAAATGAAGCTCAAACGCTGAGGGACTGGAAGAAAAGTAAGTGATTTCTAGGAGCATGTTAAAAAAAAAAAAAAAAACACCCGGAATATTGCCTCCCAAACGCTAGCGCTTAGTGATTTTCCATCTGGAAATACAATGATAAATTTGTCCTGGATGACATTTATGAAAAAGGTTTAATACATTTTCTTTGTAGGTAAACCTTCACTTCGCTCTGCACATCCAGTGGAAGTCATATTGTGATATTGTTTAATTACACATCAATTTTAAATGGAATTGAAAGCTAAAACAAATGTTGCTTTTATTGTAAAAACATTTTATGAAAAAGGTCAAAACCTTGACACAACCATAGAGAAGAAAAATTGAGTCATTATGTTTTCAGTGCGCTGAAGCGTGTATTTTATCTTTCATTTTCTCTCGCAAACAATTCATATGCAAGATGTTTTTGTAAGACAGAGGGATCTAAAATGTGATTTCAGTTGGGGCACATAATGCCCAAACACATGCCTATTTACTGTATAACTCTGTAAGGTTAGGTGATTTATGTGGCTTGATATGGGAAATGTTATATATATATATAACACCCTCTCACTATAAAATGATATCGGGATATTCCCTGCTTGATTCTGATAGTACTAGGCTATAAGAGGCACAAATTAATCCTAGGGATGTCAGTGGTCTGACTCTGCAACTCAGGAATGCTTCTGGCCACTAATGGATTGATTGCCGTGGTGTTCTTGCCAGCTCTCCTCTGGCTGGTGACATTTGCTATGATGAAGAGCTATACTATAACTTTAAGATAACTTTAAGATAGCCAACACTACATGAAAGAATATTATTATTTTTGATGCTATTATATTATCATCAATATATATGTATATAATATATATATATACATATATACAGTATGTATATATATATATATACACTCTCGCCCATTTTAAAAGGTACATCGGTTCAATTGCTTGTTAACATTGCTAATCAGCCAATCACATGGCAGCAACCCAACGCATTTAGGCATCTGGACTTGGCAAAGACAACTTGCTGAAGTTCAAACCAAGCATCAGATTGGGGAAGAAAGGGGATTTAAGTGACTTTGAATGTGGCATGGTTGTTAGTGCCAGATGGGCTGGTCTGAGTATTTCAAAACCTGCTGATCTACAGGGATTTCCACATACAACCATCTCTAGGGTTTATAAAGAATGGTCCGAAAAAGAAAAAATATCCAGAGAGCGGGAGTTGTGTGGACAAAAATACTTTGTTGATGACAGAGGTCAGAGGAGAATGGGCAGACTGGTTAGAGGTGAAAGGAAGGCAACAGTAACTCAAATAACCACTTGTTACAACCAATGTATGCAGAATACCATCTCTGAATGCACAACACATCAAACATTGAAGCAGACGGGCTACAGCAGCAGCAGACCACACCGGGTGCCTCTCCTGTCAGCTAAGAACACGAATCTGAGGCTACAATTTGCCCAGGTTCACCAAAATTGAACAATAGAAGATTGGAAAAACATTGCCTGGTCTGATGAGTCTCGATTTCAGCTGCGACAGTCAGATTGTAGGTTCAGAATTTGGCGTAAACATGAAAGCATGGACCCATCCTGCCTTGTATCAATGGTTCAAGCTAGTGGTGGTATAATGGTGTGGGGGATATTTTCTTGGCACACTTTGTGCCTTTGGTACCAATTGTGCATTGTTTAAATGCCACGATCTACCTGAGTATTGTTGCTGAACATGACCATCCCTTCATGATCACAGTGTACCCATCTTCCGATGGCTACTTCTAGCAGGATAATGCACCATGTCACAAAGCTCAAATCATCTCAAACTGGTTTCTTGAACATGACAATGAGTTTACTATATTCCAATGGCCTCCACAGTCAGCAGATCTCAATCCAAAAGAGCACCTTTGGGATGTGGGGGAATGGTAGATTCCCATCATGGATGTGCAGTCGACATATCTGCAGCAACTTCATGATGCTATCATGTCAATATGGACCATAATCTCTGAGGAATGTTTCCAACACCGTGGTGAATCAATGCCACGAAGAATTAAGGCAGTTCTGAAGGCAATAGGAGGACCAATCCGATACTAGCAAGGTGTAGCTAATAAAGTGGCCGATGAATGTATATATATTGGATAAGTCTTGTTAGTATGATTATTTTCCCGTCTAAAATTTTCGGATTCAGAAACATCCCGAACCGAGAATAGTGCCTGTGCACATGTCTATCAAGCAATAATAAAAACATTAAGGCTAATGTCAGACGAACGCAGTCTGAGCGCACTCTGCGTGCGTGCATAACGGACTTACGTACTGACAGAAGATACTGTAGACACCACACGATCCGTTTTTTTTAACGGATGTAGAAAAAAAAAGGGAAATATGGGAATCTAAATTAATTAAAATTAAATGACAGGTACAGTCCGCCAGACAAGTAAAACATCTGAGCGTCAACGTGATGGACATCGCAAATGCGCTGCGTCTGACGTCGCCTCATGACGCACACAGGCCGCTACGCGGAAGCGGTGCAGTCTGGGCGTCCGTCATTGCGCTTTTAAGTCAATGCCTAAATTGCGTCCGTTGCCACCTGCGTGGTACGTGCGCACTTCGGTGCGCACGTACTTCGTGTGTTGGTCTCTATTGATCACAAATCTATGCTACGACGGACGTTAAACTGTGCGGCGACACGGACGAGATGACTGTGTTCGTCTGACGCTAACCTTAGATGTCTATAATGCATTTTGATTGTTGTTCTTTAAGAATGCATTCTATTCAAATAACTTTATCATCCATGTTCTACTGACACATTAACGATCAAGTGTGCAAACATGGTAGTTATACGCTGAAGGCCAAATGCTCTGGTTATAGAGGAGGTTGTCACGTAAAGTGCTTAATAACTGAAACAAACAAACATGCTTACAATCACAATGACAGCACAAAGCAGGTTTCCTGGTATGACAGCTTAGGAACATAGGACATAAAAATTCCATCTATGGTAAAGGGTATAAACTGTTACAGACTGTTTATAAACACAGGACACAATTTTATTACTCCTCTAGATTGTGAGTTCCTACGGGAATAGGGCCCTCATCTCCTCCTGTACGGTTTGTCAAATGTTGTTTAATGTATTGTAGCCCTGTCTATACTGTGCCTATTGTACAGCGCTGCTGAATATGCTGGCGCTTTAGAAATAAAGAATAATAATAATATTACGCTGAATGTTGGTTATCATTCACGATCAGAGCTGAAAAAGAACATAGATTCAGCCTTGTTTAATCCATGGTGTGGCTGGTGTGACCGCTGGCAACCTCGACTTTTTTCCAGTAAAACAGCAACAAATCTGTATTATATACTATATCCACTGATTCTATTTTAAGCCATTAAGGGACACCGGTCAGAGACTTTTACCATTCTATTCTCAGTCTCTGTCCATTGTGACCTTTTACAAATAAAGATAGCAATGTAAAATAACATACAAGAAATCAATGCTCAGAACAATATCTGGAAACAGAAGACAGGGGCAACATTTCATTTGTATAAACTATCATTAAGACAAAATATTAGATCAATATAAAACTATTAAAATAATGCAGATATTGTTATAATATAATATCATTACCACGCCATAAAACTGAAAATAGGAAATAAAATCCAGTTCCACAAATCCCAAGGATTGCGAAACCGAAAACAAGCTTTGTAAGATCTGTAAGCAGCAATAAAGGTGGAAACAGTGAATAACGAAACAAATTAATATATTTAAAGAGAGTCTAAGTAGCTTGTACTACCATTTTTAAAAATGTCGCTATTGTACACCAACAAAACATCTCCCATCCTCTGGAATGCTGTCTCTCATGCTGTCAGACTTTCCCCTAGTTTCCATTCCTTCAAATGCTCCCTGAAGACATTCCTATTTAGGGAAGCCTAACACCCGACTCACTGACGCAACCAGACTCACTGACGCAACCAGACTCACTGATGCAACCAGTCCATCACTGCCACCAGTCCATCAGTATCACCTTGCAGTCCTCTCCTCCTGTTTCCACCTCCAACCCTTCTAGATTGCAAGTTCCCACGGGAATAGGGATTTCGTTTCCTCCTGTACTGGTTTGTCGAAATGTTGTTCAATGTATTGTAACCCTGCCTATATATGCCTATATATACAGCTACTGCAAAGAAAAAATAAAAGCACTCAGCACAATCCCACTGCATTCAGGCACCTTTACTGATTAAACCATGCAATGTTTCAGCTGAATGGCAGCTTCTCTCAAGCCCTTGGACAGCTGCCAGTCAGCCAAAACGTTGCACCGTTTAATCAATAAAGGTGACTGAACGCAGTGGGATTCTGAGCAGTCCTTTTAGTTTTTCTTTAGTATAGGATGTATTGACTAAACTTTTAATGTTAACACATCTGTCTGTTTTTCCTCATTCAACCCCTGCAATATCAAGTTGTTTTCCACAAAACCACTGTCATAACCCAGTGGATTTATGAAAAACAACTTTCTATTATGGACAGTGTAAAAATGGAAGTACTCCTCATAAAATACATTTCCGATACATTTTAGAGGCAGTAATATTATTTGGCAGACAGAGGTGGCCAAAACGTGGTATTACTAATAATTGTGATGGAAGCCCTCTCCACATTTTAATGAACATCCAGTTTGTATATACTCTGTGTCTGAGAGGAGTGTATATTGTGACTGGATTATCTTCTGGTTTGGCGTAATGTCTTAAGTAAATGGGGAAAGGGAAACCAGGAATTAATAAAAAGTATTTTATTCTCACTACAATAAACATGTGTCTGGCTGTAATTGTTGGAGACTCTGCTCGTCTGCGTAACCTCTCTGTTATACCAGGGGAAGGTGAAAACTGGTCCTTGCGTGGTTATGGATCAGAGAAGGGACAGACAGAAGAACAGAATAGTTATGATCCAGGAGTTACGGACAGCACCCCAACGTGTTCCTGATACAATTAAAAACCAGGAGATCCAGGGTTTCTTGAAAGAAAAAAAAGGAACCTCGAGATTTTCAAACCAAGTCAGCACCTTGGATGACATGTCCAAGGTGCTGACAATTTGGGTTCACATTCTGGAGCTTATTTGCAAATTGATTTTGTTTTCAGTAAACAAAATTCCTTAGCATGCTTGTCCAGAATGTGACCAGATTGAGTTTGCTTGATGTTGGGCTCAAGCAGACGCTTTTAAACATTGAATATTGTCAACACAATTCACCTGTGGTGTGGTTAACTGATTATTAGCATTATCTCAAATTGTAGTTGAGCAGGTAACAAACTAGACAAAGTTCAATGAAGGCTAGACCACAAAGGACATGTAGTCATGTTGACCATGTTTCTTGATTTTATATTTCTTCATTTACTTATTTATGATATATATATATATATATATATATATATATATATTACACACACTGATTGATGCTGCTGACATGTATTGATAGAGCAGGAAGCATTAGACTGTGCAGGCAAGTCAACTGTCAGACAAGGTGGTGAAGGAACCCTATGGCGCTTCCCTACAAGAAGTCATTGTGTGCCTGACGCAGTACAAATAAAATAAATCCATTTGGTGATTGAGATGAGTTTAGGATGGAGTTCAATATTATGTGGGTGAAATAAGTAACAATTCAACCATTAAGCATTAATTACTCTGCAATGACAATTTTACAGTCAAACAAATGCAGCCTATAGAATTATACGTGTGCCCCCAGGGGCGGACTGACCCATCGGGCACTCGGGTCGGGACGATGGGTCAGTGGGGGCCCAGTTTCGTAAGGCACCATGACGGCAGCGCTCCAGCGTGCCTTCTTGGACCCCACGTGCACCCTGCATTGATGCTGCCACCTCACATGAAGCGCGCGCATCACGTGGGGGGGGGGCAATGCAGGGTGCACGTGGGGCCCAGGAAGGCATGCTGGAACGCCACCGCCGAGCTGCTGGGGTCAGTATATATAAATGTGTGAGCTGGGCACTATACATCCATGTGTGAGCTGGGCAATATACATCCATGTGTGAGCTGGGCACTATACATCCATGTGTGAGCTGGGCAATATACATCCATGTGTGAGCTGGGCACTATACATCCATGTGTGAGCTGGGCACTATACATCCATGTGTGAGCTGGACAATATACATCCATGTGTGAGCTTGGCAATATACATCCATGTGTGAGCTGGGCACTATACATCCATGTGTGAGCTGGGCACTATACATCCATGTGTGAGCTGGACAATATACATCCATGTGTGAGCTTGGCAATATACATCCATGTGTAAGCTGGGCACTATACATTCATGTGTGAGCTGGGGCACTATACATCCATGTATGAGCTGGGCACTATACTTCCATGTGTGAGCAGGGGCAATATACATCCATGTGTGAGCTGGGCATTATACATCCATGTGTGAGCTGGGGCACTATACATCCATGTGTGAGCTGGGCAATATACATCCATGTGTGAGCAGAGGCAATATACAGCCATGTGTGAGCAGGGGCAATATACAGCCATGTGTGAGCTGGGGCACTATATATCCATATGTGAGCTGGGCAATATATATCAATGTGTGAGCTACTGGGGGCAATATATATTAATGTGTGAGCTACTGGGACAATATATATCCATGTTTGAGCTACTGGGGCAGTATATATCCATGTTTGAGCTGCTGGGGGCAATATATATCCATGTGTGAGCTGCACATTACTGTGAGTTTTATTGCTGTGGAGCTCTGTGATACGCTCATGCACTCTGCACATTACTGGGAGTTTTATTGCTGTGGAGCTCTGTAATGTGCAGTGTGTCAGGATTCTACAGTATCTTTTAAAGTGAACAGCAGTTTCCCACATTTTCCACAGGGACTTTCTGTGCCGGGGTGTAGCCGTAGCTGCAATGAGTGGGTGATGGCTGCTGCAGCAGTGCGGTGGCCATCTGTAAGTATGGAGGGCGGGGGGCACAATTCGCTGTTGGGTCCAAGTGGATTTTCAAAAAGGTTATTTTTAGGAGTTCAGAAATTAATTCTTTAGCACAATAATGTACATGTGGGTGTTGCGTTGTAGGGGGTGGGGTTTTTTATGGGTGTGGCCTCCTGTGGGTGCAGAACAAGGGGGACCCCATGACCTCCTATTGCCCAGGGCCCCATTAGTTGTCAGTCCGCCCCTGGTGCCCCCTTATATACTGCTTTGCTTTTAAATGATATGCCTGGAATGTCTTTCAGACAGTGACTTTAATTTTTAGACTGATTGCATTTACCTGCTCAGATTCTGCAAACTATTAGGCTGGGTTCACACCTGCGCGTTTTTTGACGCGCAATATGTGCATTTTTTGAGGCGCGTATCGTGCAAACGTAAAAAACGCGCGGACACGCATTGCAGCAGGTTCACGCTGCAGTCTATGGCTGCGAACGCGCTGCAATATGCCCCAAAGAAGCTCCTGTGCTTCTTTGGGTGTAGGACGTTTTACAGTGCGTTCCTACGCGCTGTAAAACGCCCAGGTATAAACGGACCCCATAGGAAATCATGGGATTTCCGTGTTTAGGTGTTTTACAGCGTACAGGAACCCACTGTAAAACGCCAAGGTTTGAACGGGGCCTTAGAATTATATCATATGTATATAACCAGATCAACAGACATCTTTTATACAGACAATAATTCATAAGTGGATTGTAGAAAATAATTAAAAGAAACTTGCTAAAATACAGTGAGAATCTGGTGTCAGCCTAATCAGAGGCCCCTAAGAGCCTCGCCAAAAATAGCTGGCAAAATTACAATGCACCTTGTTTCTAATAATGACATTGTGTTCCAAGCGCACATGATTAAATAGTTCAATTTCAACTGTGTAAAGCTTGGAAATAAGGTTAATTACAGCATCCTGCAGTCTCGTTACTTTGCAAATGATCCTGTTTCGAACAGAGAACAGCATTTCAGCAGTTTAAGCAATAAGCACTACTGATTGTAAGGTATAAGAGTTTATTTAATCACTGCTAGTTAATAGCTGAAAAAATGAAGATTTTAAATGTCATTTCACGGTCTTGATTTTGCACAGATTGTGTATTAATTCAACAACTGTGACACATTTTGATACACAAATTACCATGTCAAACATAGTTTTTTGAAGTAGTTCGTGGGGTATACTGGAGTTGGAAAAGGTCTCTAAATTCAGTTATTTAGCCCAAAGATGATTTTAAATTCCTTATAAATTGACCTCAGATTCATCCTTTAACCACTTCACTACCAGCTCCTTTAAAACAAAAAATGAACAAAACAAATATGCACATTTAAATTTAGAATAAAATACAATTTTAAGTGCATTTCCATATCCTGAGATAGTTGATAAAGTAAAATAACGTATACTTTCACGTTTCTAATTTTTATTTAATTCATTCATCTTTTACAAAAATATTATTGGGATGAAAAGTTCTAGACACTAGAGAGTGTCACTTATCTTGCATCACTTCAAATGGGGTCTGCATTATTGCCATAGAAATAGAAATGAACTTTGAGTCCAAAATTACCTGATAGACATAAATAAAAATAACCAGATACCCTGTATATATTTATATATATGTTATTAGTGATACCATTAGCAATGCAACATCTTAAAAATGGCAAAATAATGGGCCCTTTTACATTCTTCACGCAAAAACGCACGCAGAACGTGTGAATTTTTGCATGAAGCGTTAAACGTTAACGCGTGTAAATCAACGCTGGTATTACAATCCTCGCAAATTTTTTCATACATCAAAAAATAACGCGAGTAAAACGGACGCTCAAAAACGCGAGAGCAGCAACGTTGCGCGCAGAAATCAGTGTGCGGACTGTTTTTTCACGCGATTCAGCCAATCAGAATTAAGAACCAGAATTGTCTCACGTTAAGTTTTTGCGCCTGTCAAAGTCAATCTTCGCATTTATGCTGCATCAATAAAAAGAACACGCACAGCTTCTCAAATTTATTGGTTTGGTACGAGTAAAATGTGTAACTATACTTGGTTACGTATTTTTTTTTGGGCTGGTGTATTTGGTTTCGGCCAGGTTGATAGAATTTGCCATTAACACCAGCTTTTAGGAGTTGATAAAATTATGTGCGCAAAGGCTGTGCGTTACAAACTGCGCATAGATTGTATTACCATCCACGTACCAGCACACAAACTCATTTGCGCTCACAATGTTAAGTATAGGATGCGCAAAGTACAGTAAGCTCGCGCAGCGTTCACGCAGGTTCACCCGCGGTAGACGTACACGCGTGTTTGTTGCGCTGAGATTGTAATACGACGTTCTGCGCAAAGGGTTTTGCCCCTCGCGTTAATGCGTTTTTGCACGGGCGCAAACGTATGCGCAAAGAATGTAATAAGGCCCAATAACTGCAGACGCAGTGCCTGCATGCAGAGGGTACAGTAGCGGCACACATCTATTATTGGCTTTCAGCTTGGTGACCCAGAGGTTTCTTTCCATTTCTGTGCTCTCCCTGGCTATTCTAATGCAGGAATAAAGTTGTCGAACATATTTTTTTACAACAAAGGTGTAGCCCCAAGTTATTTTTCGAACATTTTTACAGCAGTACTGGGTGACTGAATTCTCATTAAAAATGTGTTTCTTTTCAGGGAGAAGATTAATCCTTCATCAATATTGTATGTAAGTAGTGGGTTAAAATGTTGATTCTTAATGTTTCTCAATGTAAAAACATGTATACACACTTTTGGGTGCAAAGGTCTTGATGAATAATTCACTCTCTGCCTTCTAGGTTTTCTCCCCTTGTTCCCTTTGTTGCTGTTTGTTTCCCTCCTACTATTATTTTTATTTGTAAAACAAGAGAGTCAGAGAGTCATACATCAAACTTACTTTGAAATCAACAAGCCACACCGTATCCAAGGGTCTAAGAAAAAGGTCTCAGCGGGCACTGTGCTTAATCTTATGGTTTTAGTGCTTTCCAAACAGTCAGAAAGGACAAAACATTTTTCTTCAATATTGAAAATGTTGCCAACGGCTCTTCTCAACATGACATTTAAAAAATATAAAGCATAAACATACCAGCGCTCCGTGTTCTTAAAATAGTTTTTTTAGTTGCCTGTTATTTGCAATCTCATTCTCAAACTCCAGCCCCCCCCCCCTCAAATGTTGATCGACTACAATTCTCAGAAATGCTTGATTGGAACAGACGACCGAGAATCATGGAAGTGGTCTTTCGACAACATTTTGTGTGTCTGTTTGTATGGGGGGGGGTACAGAGTGTGACATTCCTGCCTTTGCTTTGATAAATATAAATAAATAGCAATTAATATATGTATGTACATATATATATATATATATATATTTTTTTTTTCTTTTAAGCATGAAAGAAATCTGAGGAAAGCCCAATAGGTCTGAAACATGGATCAAATGCATACAATGAATAGTCTCTACTTTCCATGTATTATTAACCCCCTCACTACCATATTGTATACCATAAAACCACTGCCAGGACCTAGTGGATTAATGGAAAACGAATTTGCAATTTACATACACTGAAAATGTGTCTGAAAATCTCTATAGCACATTTTCAAAGGAATGGCCAAATAGCTCTGTTACAGCTCCTTAGGGCGGGGGTCCAAGCTGTTTAAACTGTGTTGCCACCTCGGGTATCATGCCCGACGCACCAGAACTTTTGGGACACACATTCTGGAGCCCAGCTGCAAAGAATATCATTTGCAATAAATTATATTCCTTAGAGATGCTCCAAAGTTGCCTAGCATTATACTCGATATTGGGGCAGATCGAGTATAGTCAATCTTGGTAGTGAAGGGGTTACTAAAGCAAACTCATTGCATTAATTCTTATTTGCTTGCTTAACCTCCCTGGCGGTCCAATTAATCTGGCCCCCTAGCGGTAAAAGTGTGGCTCGGGGGTTAACTTTCAATACTGAAAGTGGTATCCCCGAGTCACACTCGGGCCGATACTTACATGTCCTGCACTCCCTCACTGTTCCCGCAGTCACACTGCAGCCGATCGCGATGTCACACTTTCTGGTTTGACTCCTCGCGAGAAGTTAACCAGGCAGTGTGACGTTGCAAGCGGCTGGAGGAGGCTGCGGGGATCAGTGAGGGAGCGCAGGACATGTAAGTATCCAGCCCGAGTGTGGCTCGGGGATACAGCTTTCTGTACACCTCGGGAATACCGTTAGAGGGGTTAAAAAGGCCTACAGCCACCTTTATTTCAGAGGCAAATAAAGGTGGATTTTTTTTGTAAGTAGCACCAAATAATCCTCATCTGTGTCAGACAGGTAAATATGGTGAGAACAGCAGCAAATAGTAAAATAACTAACTGGATCGAGATTGTGTGTTTACAAATAATTAACTCTTACAGGGTTATTCAGAGAGGTCCGAAATGTTGCCGAAATGTAACCGGACACTGAAATTCAACGTATGGTGACATTTCGGGGCCATTCCGCTATTCACAGAGCAGGCAGTTCACCAAATTTTGGTGAATTGCCTGCACAGACGGTGCCTGTTCAAAGGCACTGAAATCCCCCATACAGAAGCAATGGTTCAACTATTCAGAGAACACTGAATAGCAGAGAAAAGTTGCCGAAGTGCCCTGCTGTTCAGTGGTTTCATTCGGCAGGTTTATTCTGGCGAATCTCATAGGTTTCAATGTTAAAAATATTCTCATTTTAATTCAATATCTAATAAACCTGATTTATTATTTTATTTTGCAGTAATAGTCTCTTTTTTGATAGATTGTTTAGGATCTTTTAGGCATTTTTTGAGATTTCTTCAGCAAAAGTTTTTTATCCTTTTTTTCTTTTTAAATCTTTTTCCATTTTTTCTGTAACAGACCTTTTTATTATCATTCATTGGATCTTATATGTAAATTCCAAACATTTTCGTTCAGTAGTTTTTTTGCAAACAGTGTTTCAATTTTCAAACTTTCAAGTGTACAGTTTTTTTTTATTTCACCCCGTTCGTCTGTTTGTCAGCTTTTTCCCACAGCTGCGCTGCGCTGTGATCGGCGGCTCGTCGGCTTTTTCCAGCATGTTCAGCGTGGTTTTTGCATCAGTTTCTGACAGTTTTCGATGAGTGTTTGGTGAGTGTTCAGCGGGTGTTTGTCAAGTGTATGGCGGGTTTTCGGCGAGTTATCCCTGCACTACGGGCAGAGGCGTAGCAAGGTCATGAGGCGCCCAGGGACAAGTCCTCTCCTAGCACCCCTTCCTCCACATTCCTTTTCTGTGTATTAACCCTTTCCCGCCGCAGGGCGTACCACGCCGTCCCTGCGGCGGTTTGGCCTTTAAGATGCGGGACGTCCTAGTACACCCCATTGAATTCAATGGGCCGCAACTCCAGCGCAGCAAGTCATCTGCCGCTGGTCGGCTTGAAATCAAGCCGTCTTCCTCCAGCCAATGACGTGCGTCGTGTGTCAGCAGCTAGGCGGGCCGAAGGAGGCACCCACTGAAGAGGCTGGTGTTAACACCCTCCCGCCGGACACCACCTGTACAACGTTAACCTACATTCTTTGTCTCACCAAATGGCAAAAGACTTGTAATGACCAGGACTATTTTCATAGGCTATTGCATGCCGCCTTTCCCTGTTCATTCTGCCCTCCATGATGACCTTTCTCCCTGTTCACTCCCCCCATTCTGCATACCCCCCTCCTCCGTTCTCCATGCTCCCCTTCCTGAACATTCCCAACTGCGAACATTCCTAGTCTTGAATGCCGCCACACGGATATATGTGGTACATACAAACATTATATATGTGTACACATACATACATTAAATATGTGTACACATATAGACACACATTAACCCTTTCGCTGCAGATGTCGTGTGGGGGACGTCCTTGGGATTGCCATTTATCAGGAGGGATGTTAAACACCGTAGATGGTGGTGGGATTCCTGGTATTGCAGGGGTTAATAAACAAAATGGATTTAGGACTTTCTTTTCACAGCAGGGGCTACAGGAGACCCTTCATCCACCCCAGGAGACAGCCCCCTCTCCTGTTTACACACGCAGCTGCTTGTACAGACCTATGCTGTGTGCGTAAGCAGGAGAGGAGGGCTCCTTATCTCCTGTCAGCTGCAGCAGAGAGGTGTTTGCAGGGGAAGGAGACAGACTGAGGGGGCACTTATAGGGTGATCTTACCTCCTCCTTGGTCTAATGGGATCTCCTTTTGAAGCTCCTGGTTCTCCTCCCCGGCAGCAGCTTGCTACACACAGAGCTGGCAAGTATCTGTTCCCGGCCTCTGTTTAAAAGCTGTCACTTCCAGAGACACACAGACTACACCTCTGCTTGGAATTTCCCCCCAGCTGACCCATGCAGAGGGTCATGTGGGGGCATGGCTTCTCCCTGCAGCAGGAGCTCCTGGTGCTGTGTGCTGATGGAGTCTACTCTGAATTTTTTTTATGATGGGGCCCCCAGTGCACCCCTGCTTGTGGCGCCCCCCCAGTCCGGCGTCCGTGGGCAAGTGCCCCTTTGCCCCCTTGCTACGCCTCTGACTACGGGGACTCTGCAGTGCATTCTGAATACAACGCAGGGTAGCGAACCGTGATTCCCTGAAGTGCAGTGGAATGTCGCTGACATTTCGGTGCTCTCTGTATAACCCTATAAGTCTCGAAATGTCTCAAAATAATGAAATATGCCAAAGTCTTCAATTTCTTGAGCATCTTCCCAGGGCCAAATATTGCTCAATGTACCTTGGATCTAATGTTTCAGAGATTGAGTAACTGTGTAAAATAAATACAAAGATGTTTGTTTAATTGTGTTTTCTCTTTTTATATCCAGCCTTGGAAGAACTGCCCAACAAAACAATCATGTTAATAACTGCAGTTTGCTTAATGGCCATACACAACGTTACTGCTGCCAGCTACGGATGATGTATTTCACCTTAGAGCCTGGGAGACAATGTCAGAGTCATGGGAAAAACCTCTTAAGAGGAATGTGATTTAAAAAAAGAATTGCCGGAATTTTTCTTATAACTTGATGGGCATCAAAAGCCAATGGGAGAGTGACGATACACCGAAGGAAAAAAAACAGAAAGTATTTTACACAGATGTGCGTTGCAAACGGATGGTATAGTTCCTGGTTTTGAGAGAGAGTAGTATATACACGGACATCATTCTTGGAATTATTTCAAATCAAGATCTGATGCAGGGGTCCAGCAATGCTGAGAATGAATTTGCATTGCTGGACCCCCACTACGTAACAATATGGAGGTACCAGAAGTTATCGTAAATTCCCTTTTTTCACATTTTATGCAAGGTTTTGGTGGCCAGAATCATTGTGGCTGCCTGAAGAACCAAGAGGGAAAGAATTATTGAACTGGAGCAATGTGCTCTTCTGTCATGGGCAATGACCTTAAAGATTCCATGTCCAGTTGCTGGAGGACTATCCTTTATAATGTACTCATTGGTGTTGTCCTTGTTCTGATTATTGTAATCACCATTTGTGGCAATGTGGTGGTTTGTCTGGCAGTGGGCTTTGATCGGAAGCTCAGGAGCTTGACGAATTGTTTCATTGTCTCGTTGGCCATTACTGACCTACTGCTAGGTATTTTGGTGCTGCCATTTTCAGCCTTGAACCTTTTACAAGAAGAATGGCCTTTTGGAGCTACGTTCTGCAATATTTACACCAGCTTGGATGTTATGCTGTGTACTGCCTCGATTCTCAACCTGTTCATGATCAGCTTGGACCGCTACTATGGTGTTACAGCCCCTCTTCAGTATTCAATGTTTGTTACCCCAAGCCGGGTAGCTATTGCTATGGGTGTGATTTGGGTGGTATCACTCATGGTTTCATTTCTACCAATCCACCTGGGTTGGAATACGAAAGATAAAACAATCCAGAACTCTAGAGATGATGATCAGAAGGAATGTAAATTGGAGCTGAACAAAGAGTATGTCTTGGTGGATGGTTTACTCACATTCTACCTCCCGTTGTGTATCATGTGTCTCATGTACTATAGAATTTTTAAAATTGCAAGAGAGCAAGCCAAAAGGATTAATCACACCAACTGTAGCAATGCTGTAAGTCCCTCACTACCCACAGTTCGAGAGCATAAGGCGACGGTGACTTTGGCTGCTGTAATGGGGGCATTCATTATATGCTGGTTCCCTTATTTTACTGTCTTTACTTACCAAGGAGTCAATGACGTTGAAGTGGATGAGACAGCATTCCTAATTGTGCTCTGGCTAGGCTATGCGAACTCTGCTCTCAACCCAATATTATATGCCGCACTTAACAGAGATTTTCGCACTGCATACCAGCGTTTGTTACATTGTCGGCGGGTTGGCCCCCTGAGCCAGGAAACGCCCTTGACATTGCTTCATATTCGTCGCTCCGCAGACAGGACTGCACAAGAAATGCAAAATATTCAAGAGGAAAAGTCCCCAAAAGTGCAAGAGATGAATGGAAAAGAAGGCACTCCTTTCATCAGAAACCAAGTAGAGAGGTAAGATTTCTCTACAATGATGTAATTTTTGATTGATATGTCGATAATTTGAAATGCACTTGAACATTTCAAGGAAATGACATGAAGGACAGGTCAAATTTTAACCTTATGATAAGTTATGTAATATTAAAAAATGATAAAAACTGTTAAAAGTCAATACACACCAATGGTCGTTGCATCAGATGATGATGCAATCTGTTGCCTCCTTTCTCCATATGCAGCAGAACACTGGGAACGAATAGTTCTCAGTGTGCTTCCATGAATCCTTCAGCTGTCGATACATGACCCTGCTTATGTGAGGTCCAGCAGAGCTTAAGTAGGGATGTGCCTGCATCCTTGGAGTCTTGTGGAAAGTTAGAGCTGACAACAGTGACAGTCAGCAGTGCCGCTGCCTTTATACACTTGCAGCTCACAAGGATTATGAATTGACCTGCTGATGGAGTCGGTCAGAATACAGCCATTAATAGCAAGCTAAAAATGGTAAAAGGCATGCGCTGATTTTTCCATTTATGGATGTCCATTAGTGACTCAGTTGGAATGGTGTTCAAGGTCGATATTAAACAAGGACGTTCAATTTCTTTTCTTTTCTGAGCATTCAGTAAAACAGACACTGTTGAGGTGAAATGTATTTGATCCAGTGTTTGATGAACCTTAATGACAATGCTGAACAGTTTGGAATAAAACAGTTGAATAAACATAATCCGTACCTTGTTTTGGCTTACCTGGAAAATATAAATACAACATGATGCATTGGATTGAAAAATCAGATGAAATCAAGTCACTCCTGTAACATTTAAAGGGGTTATTCAAAGAGCGACAAACTTGCTACCAATTGAACCAAACAACGAATTTCCCCATACGTGCAATTTCTTGGCCATCCGACAATTCAAAAAGCCAGCAATTCGCCAAATATTGGTGAATTGTCAGCGCAATATGGTGACCTTCGGCAACAGTGGAATTAGTAATGGTTAATCTATTCAGAGAACACAAGAACAGCAGTGAAGAGTAGGCTAAATGCCCAGATTTTCGGTGGTTTCATTCAACAGCTTTAAACAGACGAATTCCATAGGTTTCAATGTAAAAAAAAAATCCCGTTTTTATATTCAACTGTTTATTCTTTTCATTTGTAGCAAAAAGACTCTCAGGAATTTTTCAGCTAAATATTTGATTCAGATTTTTTTTAAATGGCGTTTTTTTTTGTTCTGTAACAGTCCTTTGTATTGTTATTCATAGAACCTTATATATTATTTCCATATATTTTCATGCATTATTGTTTGTTTAATACGCCTTTTAAAAGTTGCTGGGTCTTTTTTTTGTACCCCTGTTCGGTGGCTGGGCTGCTTTTGCTGGCGGCATTCTGGCATCTGTTCGGCGGGTCGCCAGCTGAGTTCGGCAGGTTTGCGACTGCGTTTTACAGTTTATCTGTTCGGTTTGGTGATTTTTTGGCAGTCTATCGATGTGTTCGGGGTTTTTCGGGGTTTTTTCGATTCGTTCGGTTTTTTTTCAGTGGTTTGCAGCTGCGTTTGGTGGATTGATTCAGTGCACTTCGGAGACCCTTTGGAGAATGCTGAATTCACCGCAGGGTTGGTGAATTGAGGTCGCGAAAGAGAACACAAAAATTTCAGTGCTCTCTAAATAACCCCTCAAGTCTTATGAATTTATCAAAACGATCAATAATAAAGATGGATAGAAAAACTGGACAATCTAGCTATAACAATGTCATGTATAATATATATATATTTTATTATTTGGAATTATTTAGTTAACACATACGTAATGAATTGTGGTGAAATAGAAAGAAACTGAGAAGATTTAAGACCAAAAAGTCAACTTGGAATAATAACTGTTGTTTACCAGTTGACCACAATCGCCATTTTACAAGATATGCACCCTAGCATTATTTTTAAGTAATATGACTTTCTACTGGTGGCAGTTTCACACTGTGCAGTGTTATTCACAGAAATATTGTAGCTTTATTAGCCATTTTCTGTCCTAAGGCTTTTGGGTTTCTTAGATGTATTCCTGCTGAGAGACATCAGAGAGCAGTGAAATCACTTCAAGAGGAATTACTCCGAGTTCCTTTTAAAAGGGATAATTTCAAACATAGCACATTAGAGACATAGGTGTAATTCTGGAAACACAGAGGTTTCAGTAAAAAGAAACTTTTGGAAGTCCACTTAAAATCAGCCATAAAGCATGTGGCTCTCTTCCCTCCTGTTATCATGTTACTATCTGTCTTTCTGCTGGTCATAATTGACCGGCTGCTCCTTAAAAACCTCTCCGCTACTTGACAGTGTTCTAATGTTTCTTTAGTGAGACTGTTTATCAAGGCTATTTTTATTTTATTTTTGTCCCTTATTTTACATCTACTGTATTGTTAGTTTATTTATATCGTTTTGCAAAGATGATCACTCGGAATTCAGCTATGTGTCATTTATTGTGCTCATAGCATGGATTTTATTCAATTAAAATTGAATTTAAAAAACCTTTTCAATCACCTTTCCAAATTCTTTCCTCAAAAGATAACCGTCCCATGTCTGTCTCCCTCTGTCAATCTTTTTGGACTATGATCTCTAATTTATATAACACAGCCAATCACCAAACCCTATAGCTTTGAACTAAAAAACATTAAACAAATGTGCCTCTTTAAAGTCTCACTATTTACCTCCCATCCCATGCCACCCACACATCTGTCAAACTATACATTTGGCTGAAGTTTCTTTTAAAACTCAATTCAAAGCCCTCCTTAACATGGCCTTCACTAATTAGCAGGTACATCCTCTCCAGTGGCGGCTGGTGACATTTCCTGCCGGTTCAGCCCCATACTGGTAACATTCATGATTTCATTCCTGAATAGGGATATTTCTGTATGGCACAGCAACCTCCAAAATTTGTGGATGATCTCATATATAGGAATAAACCATACAGACATATTCTTATTAATGAGTCAATTAAATTGACTGGGTGGAGTAGAGGTAACATCACTGCTCTATAACTGTGGAGACACAGGTTCAAATCCCGGCAAGAGCACCTCTCCAGTAAGTGTCCTTGGGCAAGACACTAACAGGGTTATTCAGAGAACGTGAAAAGCAGGAGAATGACTGGAGAATTAAAAATTCTAGGTCAAAATAGCCGATTTGGAAAGTGAGATGAAAGGGAGAATTTTTCTGGTTTGGCTATCTTGACCTAGAATTTTTCATTCTCCAGTTATTCTCCTGCTTTTCACGCTCTCTGAATAACCCTGTTAATGGTACATACTCACCACCCAGGATATACTAGAAAACGAGAGATATCTCAATGTATTTTTGCTGTTAAAATACTTTCTAAAAAAAAATTAAAATGGAGATTTTATGGCTAAATTCTAATTCAAATTGTAATCTAAAATTAGGCACAAGATTTAGACATAGAACATAGAAACAGATATATGAAATGTTGACCTTGAAGGTCTGCGTAACTACCAAGGTTATACAGAGAGCACTGAAATGTCATCGACATTTTGGTGCTCTCCTGTTCGCCGCGCTTCGGAGAGATAAATTTGCCGACACTGCGGTGAATTTAGCAGGTCTATTCCCTGAAGTGCGGCGAATATACCCACCGAACGAATTAAAAAACTGCAGCAAAACTGCGAAAGAACACCGAATCGATCCGAAAAAAACACTGAATCGATCCGAAAAACTGTCGATAACCCGCCAAATGCTTCCGACGATCTACCACAAAACTGCCTAATCAATCCAAAAAAACCTACAAAATCAAGTCAGCAATCGGTCTCAGAGGGGCTGCAATAGAATAGAGCTACACATGAGCAAATAGACCCACCGAACAAATCGAAAAACCATCTCAAAACTGCTAAATCCATCTGAAAAAACACAGAAGCAATACGAAAAACTGCCGCAAAACCACCGAATCGATCCAAAAAATATGACAAAATCATGACAGCAATCGGTCTCAGAGGGGCTGCAATAGAATGGAGCTGTGCATGTGCATTGCTCCGATCCATCATTCTGTGAAAGTGCTATGGGACTTGCATACGCAAAGTAACGCACTATGTTCACTATGCTACACAAGTAGCGCAGGGAACGCAAACTGTGTGGAAAAGACTCAGGGACTTCTGGGTTCTGGAGCCCTGACCCGAAGAGGAGCAGTGCGTGCCGGTGGACAAAAGGTGTATAATATCAGACCCAAAGGAGTTATATAACGTAAAAAATAATTGGGCAGAGGATGTCAGCAGCCAAAAAAAGGACACTCTGGGCCATATTACATAGTTGGTGCTAACTTAACCAGAGCTGTTGTAAACTTACCAGAGCCATTATAGCCTATGGAGGTTTTAAGTTTACAACAGCTCTGGTTAAGTTAGCACCAACATTGTAATACTGCCCTCTATTTTTTAGTATTTTGTTCCTTTAGCCTTTAATTATAAACATAATTAGCATAAATATCTTTTGGTCCTAAGCAAGTGTAAAAATGTATCTGCAAATGTAGCTCTCATGGATCTATCTATGGTTTAGTCTGAGAGAAGAGACACTTGCCAATAAATGATTTTATGATGGATCACTGCTGTGGACTTAGGCTCGAGTCAGACGAGCGCAGTGTTCACGTCCGTGTTGCTGCACATTTTAACGTCCGAGGTAGCATACAATTATGATCAATAGAGACCCACACACGAAGTACGTCCGCACAGAAGTGCGGACACACAACGGACGCGCAAACGGACGCAAGTTAGGCAAGAACATAAAACAGCTAGAACGGACGTGCGGAGTGCGCCACGTCCAAAACGTCCGCATAGTTTTGAGTCTGAGTGATAGAATGTAGTCAGACAGACTGCATTTTTGACGTCCAGCATTTTTGACGGACAAAATGTTTTTTCATATTAATTTTATTTCCCATTTACATCAGCCAATAAAAAGTCAGTCACAAAAACGGACCGTGTGGCCACTACCTTGTCGTTAGTCAGAAAGTACGTTCGTTGTGCACGGACGCACAGTCCGCACAGAATGCGTTCGTCTGACCCTAGCCTTATTGCTGGGATGTTAATGCTGGGTAATGCTGGTGCTAGTGCACAGGAAGTAAGTGCAAGGTAACAGGTTATACGGTATATGTTATTAATTTAACTCCATTCAAGATCATTAATATTTTTCTATATTATTAAAGAGATACATTAAGCTTAAAAAGGAGGGAAAGATTGGATCCGATGCCTCTCAATACATCTGCACAACCTGTGCAGTGTGAATTGTGACCCCAAATGTCTGTCCCAGTGTCAGATGATTGACAACCTTCTGGCGGGATAATGCAAACCTCTTGGGAAGGCTGCCACAACCTGTATGGATAGCTGAGTGGTGGATACCTAGCACACCATGACCAATTAATGAACTTAATTTGGTCACAATGGTTAGAGAGTCTCCTTAAATCATAGATCAGCAACCAGATGGCCCTCCAGATGTTTTGGAACTAAATCTCCCATGATGTTCAGCTTCACACTAGGGGCCACATTGCAATCTAGGTGATAACGTTAACGCTCACCTGCATGAGCATTAACGTTAGCCGCGGCCGGTGGCTACCGCATATTACAATCCAAACGCTAACAGTCTAAGTAACCTGTTTGCGTTTGGTACCTTGTGCTTTTCAGCGCGAGGTTACTGTACTTTGCGCTCCCTATGCTTAACATGGGGAGCACAAAGTGTTAATCAGCGTTAGGATTGCAATCTACTATTGCTGATTAACATCCGGCCGCAGTTAACATAAAGTTAACCACAGCCAGGACTTGGTGTTAATGGATTCCGCTTCTGCAGAATCCGTTAACACCATCCAAAAAAACAAAACAAAAACAGATACTCACCTCCTATCCCGTGGTGAGGAGACTGGGGGAAAAAGTTCCTCAGTCTCCCCCTGCGTATCACTCCGCCAACCGGCCGGATCTCGAGAGGCGTGATCCGGCAGGCCACGTAACTGCCTGCGTCTGGCTCAAAGGATGGCATCGAGTGGATGCTCACAGCAGCGCTCAGCGCTGCCGTGAGCATCCCGGGGCATAGCGTGGAGTAACAATGCAGGCATCTTTTTAAGTGCCTGTATTGTAATCCCACGTTAAAACGGGGGCGGTAGGGAGAAAACTGCAGGCGTAGTTTTTTCTCCCTAGCGCCCCTGTTTTAACATCAGGAATGTAATGTGGCCAACCTGTGGCCCTAGGTTGGCAGAGCCTCAAGGGGAATGTAGTTCCACAACATCCAACATTCAGTCCTCTTTACTGTATTGGGTTAAGTGAAATTTAAGTTAATTTGGTCATCGTAGCTTGAGAGTCAATTAAAATTTTATTAATGAGCATAGAATAATTATGTTGTTATTGGTAATTTCATCCAAATACAGAAAGGCTTTAAAACATAAAAAATAAAAGCATGTGTTTAATTTACATCATAAAATAAATGCAACTTTTAGAAGTGCACTATAATAAATGTTAGCTCCTCTTTAACAATACTAACACTATACCACAAACTGTGCAGACACAATGTATTAAAAGAAAATGAAGAACAGGGTTTTACTCAACAATAACACTGTTTACATTTCTATTGTTCAGTATCTAGTAGGAAAAAAGCATTCCACAGATAGGGATGTGATAAAACAAGACAAGGTAAGGTGAATTCAAGAGCAACAGGATAAATCATAGACAAACACGTCATGAGAAATAAGGAGCCAGCATATATTTGTACAGCTCATTATTAGGATAGTGCTTGGAAGTCACAAAAAGAAACAACATAATACAAGAATTCAAGATTAATTCAAAATAAAACTGACACAACATTTAGAAAGTGTTCTTTCTGCCCTGACCTCTCGTCTACATCTGTGATAGCAGCCAATCAAGTTTTCCATTTGGAATTATATCCTTTTGCAGAACACAAGAAAGTTACACAAAGGAGATACTTTCTTTATAACCGCATCTCGTCTTGTTTGTCCGAAGATGAAAAAGAAAATCGAACTTTGGAATTTTGAGAATACAATAGACTCCAGGCTTGAAGACTGTAATCATTGCCACCACTGACACAATCTATTGGTCTTGATCTCTTACTTACAAAGGGCCATATTCTGATCTAGCCTTAAATCAAAGAGCAGATCTGTTATACTTAACACTTCAATACTTTAATATTAATAGCTGGAATCCCTATTCTAACTGAGCTGCAAATGTTATGGGTATATCGGGTTTCTTTAAGGAAGATGTTCATTTTTTAGATTGGAGAACAAAAACATGTTTAAGAGAACACTGGGAAACAGCAATAGCAATAGCGATCTCCGGATCGGTATTTCCCCACTGAGATTTTCATAGCAAGTGTAGCGCTCACTCCCGGAGGAGCCGCTGAAAATGAACCACGGGTCAGTCTCCCCGCACTAGGGAATAAATATACTCCAACACGCTGAACAGTTTTATATTTTAAAAGGTTTACTAAAAGGTTTGCAGCTCTTAAGACACGGTATATGCAGGAAGATTTACAGTACTTTCGTAACACGATAAACGCGTAGCGGTAAAAGAAACGAAAACACGAGGGCTTCGTATTTTCGGAAAAAAAAACCCCGACCGAGCAGAAAATTAAGAGATACGAAATTCGAAGAAAAACCGCGTAGCGGGACACAATAAAATACACAGTTCTCGTATCACGGTAAACGCGCAGCGGGAACAAAAAGAGGAAAAATGTTCGGAACGTAGCTTTAACTTTGCCCCCTTGTCCCGATTCGAAAAAGGAAACTGAGTCCTGTACAGGTTAAGTCCCAGAACGTGAAGTGATATGTATTTGTATGTGTAGGGTACCCGGGTACTTTTCAACTGGCCAGTGAGTTTACTTTAACGATGTCTTCGACTAGTCAGTTGGGGCCCTGTGGGTTTTAGAAGGAAAACAGCAGCGTACGTTCTTATTTACACACGGCCTTGGGGGCCTCTCACCCATCCAGCGCAAGCTTGAGGTTCCGCTGACCCAGGACGTCTCTCCGCTCGATATTGACTGGGGACGCCGACCACCGGATCTGTTGTCTGGCCTTCTGTCTGTCAGCCGCGACTCAGCCAGCTTACCGCCTGCTCCCCGCTTCAATCGACCGCGGTACTCCTTACTCGAGGGGTCTTCTCTCCTTAGCACTGCACTCGGATAATAGATGGTGATGTCTATCTCCCGCAAGGCTGGGTGACCCAATCCTAAGGCCCGATCCACTTTGTCTGCGCTCCGGCCTATCTTTTGGTCTCTCCTTCTCTGTACGTGCATCCGCTCTCCTCTGCTCCCTGGCGCGCTCTGCCTGTTCTCCACGAGGTGCAGGATGTACAGGCTCTCCACAAACCCACCCACTTCCTGTTTCTTCGCAAAGCATGCATGGACATGTAGTTCAAGTGTCCAGGGTCTTTAATCGTGATAGTCTCCATCTTGTGGCCAAAAATGGGTACTGCCACAGTAAACTTTAACACATCGCTACACTCTCCCCCTCCTAGAACTCTTGGGTCTCTCCAAGGAGGTACAACAGTTACATTATCCTTTTACAATATGCACACAGTTTATACAGCATATACAGGTTCAGCAGCATACATGCAGTGGGTTAGAAACACTTTCTCAAGCTGACTCATATTTTGGGCTACCTCAGCTAGCATAGCAGACACTTCGGGCAACCTCCGCACCGTGGTGATGGCCTCTTCAGTGCTATGTCCTGGTGAGTCGTAGGTGAGTCGTTGGGGCGGTCGAACAGAGCGTTTTGGTTCTGGCTCAATCAGTCCCTCTTCAGGTGGAACTACTATAGGCGTTGGCTCAATTTCTCTTTCTATCACTGGAGCAGACGTTTCTTCAGAGTATGATCCCTCCAGTGAAGGCATAGAACTGTAATCACCTGAATAAGCTTCCGGAGCTACCGGGATTCCCACAGCCTCAGGGACTTCCAACTGAAATTCAAGAGGTTCAGGGATTTCAACAGTCTCAGGGACTTCCCACTGAAACTCAGGGGCTTCAGGCCTCAAATTACTTTCCCACTGTTCAGGAACTGTGACGACCTCTCCAGGTTCCGGTGAGCGCATCCAATCTAGACAAAAACTCTCTTCCTCGCTGTCTCTTTCGCTCTCTTCAACAACCCGAGTCTGTTGAGACCGAGTAACAGGAGGTAAACATGGAACAGGCGGATTCGGCGGAGGGTCAACTACCCGAGTCTGTTGAGACCGAGTAACAGGAGGTAAACGTGGAACAGGCAGATTCGGCGGAGGGAGTTCGTCCCCAACTGGTATCCTCACAGCCTCTCTCAAAGGTAACAAATGATTTCGGTGCCAGTTCTTAAGAGGCCCAGCCTTTCCATCTGGGCGGATTTGATACACCGGCAGACCCGGCAGTTGCTTGCAGACAATGTAAACCTGGGAACTCCATCTATCCGCCAACTTGTGTCTTGCAGCAGCACCCAAATTCTTCAACAGGACCCTATCACCGGGTTGTAGATCTTGTATTCGAACTTTCAAGTCATAGTTCCTTTTGTTCCTTTGCTCCCTGTTGCCTGAAGTTAAACGGGCCTGTTCAAACGCAGAAGCCAGATTCTTTCGAAGTCTATCCACGTAGTTTCTATGGGAAGCTACTGATGTTTGGTCTAGAGATAACCCAAATGCCAAATCAACCGGCAGTCGAGCCTCCCTTCCGAACATAAGACGGTACGGTGAGTATCCAGTTGCATCGCTCTCCATACTGTTATATGCATGCACTAGAGTAGCTATGTGACGACTCCAACTTTGCTTCTCCACATTCGACAAGGTCCCTAGCATGTTCAGCAGTGTGCGATTAAACCTTTCAGGCTGAGCATCACCTTGAGGGTGATATGGTGTAGTTCTGGTCTTTTGGATTCCCAACAGCTCTAACAACTGCCCCACCAGTCTGCTTTCAAAGTCTCTACCCTGATCAGAGTGTATCCTCCTTGGCAGTCCGTAATGAACAAAGAACTTTTCCATCAACACCTTGGCCACTGTCGGAGCGCGTTGATCTTTTGTGGAGAAAGCTTGGGCATAACGAGTGAAATGATCAGTCACTATTAGAATGTTCCCTTGCCCACTAGCATCCGGCTCTAAGCACAAGAAGTCAATGCACACCAAATCCATGGGTCCCTGGCTCTGCAGATGGCTCATTGGAGCAGTTCGGGTCGGTAGAGTCTTTCTCTGAATACACCTTAAACAGGAGTGACAATAACTTTCCACTTCAGCTCTCATGCAAGGCCAATAGAACCTATCTCGCACCAACTTAAAAGTTCTTTCAGCACCCAAATGTCCATGCTCATCATGTAGTGATCGCAACACACTCTCCCTATGTTTAGTAGGGAGGAATAACTGTTGAGTCTCTTCAGCGTTAGTTGAGGGGCCCCTTCGGTAGACCACCCCATCCAACATCTTCAACCGCTCCCACTCTTTGTAGACCAATCTGGCTCCACTCGGGGAGTTGGTTAACAAGATCTCTCGCTGGTTTGTAGACAGGGCCTTTATGGTCAAGGCAATTAAAGGGTCTCTGGCCTGATCCGCTTTCAGGTCCTGTCTCGAAAAGGTAGGTAAATTTTCGTCCCTTAACTGCGTAGGGTTACAGTAAAACTCAGGAACAGCCGCAGCCATAACTCCTATGGCCTCTGCTTCAATCCCTCCTTTGATCCGGCGCTCTGTTCCTTGACACAAAGCTTGCACCCCGTCTGGAGTCAACTGAGTCCATTCTGTAGTATAGGGTCTTCTCGATAACGCATCAGCATCTCGATTATTCACCCCAGGGCGATACTTCAGGCTGAACCGAAACCCTGACAGAGCGGCCAACCACCGATGTCCCGTTGCGTCCAGTTTTGCAGTAGTAAGGATATAGGTGAGAGGATTATTATCCGTCTTGATCACGAACTCAGCTCCGTACAGATAGTCTTTCAACTTGTCCACCACTGCCCACTTCAAAGCTAGGAACTCCAGCTTGTGAGTAGGATAGTTCTTCTCAGAAGGCGTAAGGCTCCGGCTCACGTACGCTACAGGCCTCAGCAATCCACCATACTCCTGATACAGGACTCCTCCCAGACCTTCTCGGCTGGCATCCACATGTAGTTCATACGGCTTGTGAGGGTCCGCATAGGCCAAAACAGGAGCTCGGGTTAGACTCTCTTTCAACTTCACGAAAGCTCCTTCACATTGACTGGTCCATTCACCTTGTATAGACTCTCGAGCTTTCCTTGGCCCCGGAGCTGACGGGTTTTGGTCAGAGACCTTGCAGCCTTCTTCTGTGGTTTCCTTCTGCAGGAGTTTGTTCAGTGGTTGAGCTATTTTCGCGAATCCTCCCACAAATCTTCGATAGTATGAACAGAATCCCAGGAAAGATCTAAGTTCAGTGACGTTTCGGGGTCTAGGCCAAGAAGCTACGGCCTCCAACTTCCGAGGATCTGTCGAAACACCTTCTGCTGAGACCACATGTCCTAGATACGTAACAGAGGGTAGACAGAATTGGCATTTCTCCAGAGACAGTTTCAACCCCTCTTCATGGAGCCTCTTCAAAACCTTCTCCAGACGTTGCTCATGCTCTTCCAGAGTCTTCCCAAATACAATTATGTCATCCAGGTACACTAATACTTCGATCAGATTCATGTCCCCGACTGTCTTCTCCATCAACCGTTGGAACGTGGCTGGAGCCCCCGTAAGGCCTTGAGGCATTCTGTTGAATTCAAAGAACCCCAGTGGACAGATGAACGCAGTTTTCTCCTTGTCTTCAGGATGCATGGGTATCTGGTGGTATCCGCTTCGCAGGTCCAGTACACTAAACCACTTTGCTCCAGACAAGCACTGTAGGGCATCTTCTATCCGAGGAGTGGCATATTGATCGGGGATGGTTCTCCGGTTCAACGTGCGGTAGTCTATGCATAGACGGACAGAACCATTTTTCTTCCGGACCAACACTATAGGAGATGCATATGGACTCCTGGACTCTTGAATCACCTTGGTTCTTTGCAATTCATTCAGTTGCTCTCGCAGATCATCCAAGTCTCCTAGCGGAACTCGCCTTGATCTTTCCCGAAACGGCTTGTCTTCTTGTAACCGAATGCGGTGCTCAGTACTCTTAGCTAGGCCCACATCGAACTCATCTTTTGAGAACAATTCCTTCCACTTTAAGACTTGAAATTGGAGACGTTTCTTCCACTCAGGTGAAATGGGAGCGTCCTTGGGGTAGAATCTTTCATCTGGAATCTCTTTATCCACGCCCCTCCTAAATCGGTAGAGAGGGGTGTAGCAGACTCTACTTGCCCGATAGGCATTCGTGCTTTAAGGACTACTGGAGAATCCGTCACATTGCACACACTGACCGAGACTCTTCCTCGTGTTCTCTTCAGAGCTTTGGTGGAGATTATTTCAGGAATTACTTCGACTCCGGTTTCACTCCCATAATTAACATCGGTTCCCAGCACCACGTAGGGACCCGGTTGCGATCCGTTCAACTTGACTGAAACCCGGAAGCTCGCTACTTCTCCTGCTTGCAGAACCTTCTCTGTTCCCCCAGTCTCCACAGGCGCCCCACCTCGGCAGGTGCCTTTCGTTCTTCAACCATCCTCTGATAGACCGGACGTAACAGTGGGTGTACTCCTTGAGTCGAGCCTTCTTCCAATACAATAGGTGTCAGGAGACGCCGCACTAGGTCAGTATTCGTCCCCACTATCAGGGAGCTTCTGTTCGCGCCTGGGGGTCGAGGACACACAATGGCCAATGCATCACAACCCCCAGACTGCCCGATGACTTCAGATCCGATCTCCAACTTCACTTGCAGGTACCCGTCATAAGGGAGTTTCTCAGTGCCGATACCCCATATTTCCAAATCCTTCAATTCTTGCAGAGGAATGTGCTTTAAGTGTTTCTCATAGAAGTCTTTGTAGATCAATGTCACTTGAGCCCCTGAATCTAACAGAGCTTTAGTGTAGACTCCCTCCACTCGGATTGGCACAATAGGAGAAGGACCTATCAGTTGGTCAGGAAACTTGGTGGCGGTATCTGGACGCTTAGACCCAGTTTGCTGTACCCTGGCCTTTTTCTTGGCCGTGTAGGTTTTGGGTGTGCATTGCCTCCCCATGACGTAGGTCCGGATGCTAAAGGAATGACTCTTTCAGTCCTGGCAGGCTCAGCAGTTGGTCGGACTTTGGGCCCTCTCGCCCTCTTAGTCCTGGCTTGATTTTTGGAGCGGGTTTCAATCTTCGGGCCCCTGGTTTGCTCCTTACCAGGACCCTCTGGAGTTTCCCGCCTGCAGGGCGGACAACAGTTTCTCCACAGCTTTTAGAAGTTCTTCGACCGGTTTCTTTTCAACCCTCCCTTGTGGGCACTGAGCCCTGAAATGGCCGATTTCCCCGCAGCCAAAACATTTCTTCCTCGGGAGTGTGGGCATATTTCCTTCTTGCAGTTCCCTTGGAGACCCCCTGTTCGAGGCTACAGCAACCCCTTCAGTTCTGGGGTCCTCAGCCAACCGTGACGTCATTAACTCCATCATTTGCAACATCTGAGTTTTTAAGGCCAGCACTTCAGTCTGTATGTTTGCTGCATCGGCTACCGAGAGAGTTCCTACTTCTGCGGTGAAAACTGTGTGCGAAGCATTTGCAACCTTTTTAGCCTGAATCAAGGCCTCTTCTTCTCGGATAGCTTTGATTAGTTTGGAATAGGTCAGCCTTGTGTTCTGGTATCTAGTCTGAAACTTCAACATTATGGGATCCAGTGGGAGTGCACCTTTGAAAACTTGATCCAGCAACGCTTTGCTTGCACGACTCGGCTCCATGCCTCTTTTAAGAATGACCTGATGGATGATTTTATCCAGCCGCCAGACATATGTGGACAATTCTTCTCCTTCCTTTTGATAGGTGTGAGAGAACTTGTGAATAAGCTCGGCACAATCCTCCACTCCCCCGAAATTTTCCTGTAAAGCTTCTAGATACTCCGCAGCAGTGCAGCCGGGCTTGTCCCTTTTCAGATTTCGAATGACCTCTGAAGCAGGACCTCTTAGGCTCTCGATCAGCCTTTGTCTCTTCACGGTGTCAGCCACTTCCCATTCTTCCACTGCCTGCACTGCCTGATCTATCCAGGTCTCAAAGTCCTCTTCTCCAGTTGGCACGGGGACCTTACCAGAATAAAACCGTAACTTGCGATATCCGTAATTTGGAGACGCAGTAGAGTTTTTCGCTAGTGTTTCCACCAGTTTCCCCATAGTGGTGAAAAATGTAGCAGGAGGGAACCCTGTAGTTGGGGTAACATCGGGAACATTCTCGTGATCACCACGTGGCGTACTTGGCTGTATCAGTTGGACTTCCACCTCACCGGTCAGCTTCACGCTCGCGCCCTGAAAACATGCTGGAATACCTTTTCTCCATTCAAGAAGAACATGCGTGTGAGAGGTATCTGGGTTTTTCTTAATGTCCAGGATTAACCCCCGATGATCTGGTGCTAGCGTGGCCACGGCCTGGCGAATCTGATCTTCGGCCCAAGTGTCTGCGGGAATATCCATGACTATGCAACATGCTAACTGACTACTGTGCTCCCCACACCATTCGGCAGCAGTGTCTGGATCCATATTTAACCCTTTAGATGCGGTTTTTCCAGAGACTGAATCCCGGAAACGAGCCCCCACGTGTAGCGCTCACTCCCGGAGGAGCCGCTGAAAATGAACCACGGGTCAGTCTCCCCGCACTAGGGAATAAATATACTCCAACACGCTGAACAGTTTTATATTTTAAAAGGTTTACTAAAAGGTTTGCAGCTCTTAAGACACGGTATATGCAGGAAGATTTACAGTACTTTCGTAACACGATAAACGCGTAGCGGTAAAAGAAACGAAAACACGAGGGCTTCGTATTTTCGGAAAAAAACCCCGACCGAGCAGAAAATTAAGAGATACGAAATTCGAAGAAAAACGCGTAGCGGGACACAATAAAATACACAGTTCTCGTATCACGGTAAACGCGCAGCGGGAACAAAAAGAGGAAAAATGTTCGGAACGTAGCTTTAACTTTGCCCCCTTGTCCCGATTCGAAAAAGGAAACTGAGTCCTGTACAGGTTAAGTCCCAGAACGTGAAGTGATATGTATTTGTATGTGTAGGGTACCCGGGTACTTTTCAACTGGCCAGTGAGTTTACTTTAACGATGTCTTCGACTAGTCAGTTGGGGCCCTGTGGGTTTTAGAAGGAAAACAGCAGCGTACGTTCTTATTTACACACGGCCTTGGGGGCCTCTCACCCATCCAGCGCAAGCTTGAGGTTCCGCTGACCCAGGACGTCTCTCCGCTCGATATTGACTGGGGACGCCGACCACCGGATCTGTTGTCTGGCCTTCTGTCTGTCAGCCGCGACTCAGCCAGCTTACCGCCTGCTCCCCGCTTCAATCGACCGCGGTACTCCTTACTCGAGGGGTCTTCTATCCTTAGCACTGCACTCGGATAATAGATGGTGATGTCTATCTCCCGCAAGGCTGGGTGACCCAATCCTAAGGCCCGATCCACTTTGTCTGCGCTCCGGCCTATCTTTTGGTCTCTCCTTCTCTGTACGTGCATCCGCTCTCCTCTGCTCCCTGGCGCGCTCTGCCTGTTCTCCACGAGGTGCAGGATGTACAGGCTCTCCACAAACCCACCCACTTCCTGTTTCTTCGCAAAGCATGCATGGACATGTAGTTCAAGTGTCCAGGGTCTTTAATCGTGATAGTCTCCATCTTGTGGCCAAAAATGGGTACTGCCACAGTAAACTTTAACACATCGCTACACAAGGTTTTAGCTTGATGGGGTCATTACTGACAAAAAAATAAATGGCAGCCAGAACTGAAATGCCAAGGAAGTCTTCTCTGCATTGAGGTCTACTCAACTTAGGCCTCAATAGAGCAGCATAGCTGATACCTCGCTAGGCACCTTAAACTAGAGAGGTATCATCTACACTGCCCGTTGAAGCCTGAGTAAGCTTAAACAATAGTCCCAAGTTGCTGTGTCTCTTGCAGAGCAAGCTTCCTTGGCACTGTAGTGTAACGGTGAGCCCCCTATAGGGTGATGGGGAGCCCCCAATCTGCGGAGATTGAAGCCTTAAGGGCAGGTATACAGATTCCAGGGAACAAACCAGGATATTACAGGAATTAGAAAGATCCCGAAGCCCTGACTGAGATCCTTGAAAGGTGGTCTCGAAATACTAACTAGGCTAGGTCTGCAAGGTGTATAAAACATAAACCAGACATACAATGAATGCAGGTATACACGGATAAATAAGCACGGTACAGGGGACAGACAGAAGAGAGATCCAAATACAAGAGCCAAAGGTCATACACAGAATATCATAACTAGAGGGGTCAGACAAGAGAGAGATCCTAAACACATGAGCCAGAGGTCATACACAGAATATCAAAGTTAACCAGCACACAGGGACTAGGCAAGAAAGACTATCCTGGTCCAAGGATCAAGGGGAATCCTGGTCCTACATATAGGGCAGAACAGGTCATGTGACCGCAGACCAATAAGCCCAACAGATGGCCTGCAGCCTGAAAACAAAAACAAACAGGAATCCCTGCTACCACCAGCAGGGGGCAAGGCCGAGACGTGACATGTAGGTCAGGCTGCTAATTTGGGTTGATGCAGGATGATTTTCATATGGTAGAGTCTCCTCTCTAAAGACACCATTGGTCTAAGCCCTTCCTGTGAGGCCTGAGTGAGTACATACCGAAGAGCAGAGCACTAGTGCTGTTGCCCATTCTCAGTGTACTCCTACACGTGTTTTTGCTTTAGTTTTTTAAAAAATTGAACACCTGAAGCACCATAGAGTGTCTATTCTCAGCCATTCTTTGGTATTTTCTTGCAAAATCAGACCGGTCAAAACCTACCAGCCAGCTAGAGCACACAGCAACCCATAGAAACCAATAAAAACACACAGTAATTGGTAGATATTATACTTTGTAGTAATCGTGCATTTTAAGCTTACAACTATTTTTCCTAACTAGAAATTGCTCAAATCTCTATTCGATTTCAACTCGGCAACTAACTACTATAGGCAACTTCTGACTTGACTTTCAATTATAGTCCATTTGCAATGTCCTTCTTTATTAGTGAGCATTTGTGAATCAAATGGTGAACACACACAACAATGATTCGATGACATATTACATCCCTAATATATATAATATGCACACACATGATAGATAGAATGACATATATAGCACATAGTAATATGTAAAATGACAAGCAGCCATCAAGTTTAACCATCCACACATCCCCATGGCTACTGTCGATCAATAGCAATCAGATTTCTCTTTGGATCAACAAGCAATCCATTAAAATTATAATTTATATATCTGCTTATAAATTTTTCACCAGAAAACCATCAAGTCCTTTTATACAGTTCACTCAATGCCTTAACAAACAACATCTTTAATTAGAGAATTCCATATTTTTATTGTTCATACTGTAAAAAAAATTGTTGCAGTTGATGATCTCCTGTGTTTTGTAAAGTCCTGTTAATGAACAAATCACTAGAGTGCTCTTTGTACTGGCACCGTGTTTGTATTTGAGTAAGGCAATGACATCTCCTCTTTGATGCCCTAGACACACATAAAATGAAAAACACACACGCAGTGACAAGCACGTACATTTAAATAAATTACATAAACATACGTATAGCTAGAAAGACATACACAGGCAGATGCAATGGCATGCATACATGGACAGACACGATGGACTACGCTGTCACCTTCATTGTGTTTGGGGTGGGAACTGCACAGTGTAAAGGTCACAGAGATATCCAAAAGATTGGAGAAAAAGGGTACAATCTAATAGTTGTGGTTGAGAAAATAAGCCAAAAGGTTGAGGTGGGCAGCAAACTTTTATAACTGAAAGATAGAGTAAGAAAACTGGTTCACTATAAAACTTCTGCGTTTCTCTACTATAAGCATCAGGGAGGAGCACATTGCTGAAGGTCTCAGAGGAACTGAGGTATTATATAGGGAAGGATGTGGATTGTGGACGCACCTCTAGCAAGGCTGCCACCCACTATTCCCCATTAGTGCAAGCAACTGAAGCAAATCCCAAGTCACCACAATTACCCAGCCCTCCCACAACATGCCCTAGAGCAGTGTTTCCCAAACCTGTCCTAAGTAAGAACCCTCATCCAGGCCAGATTTTGCAGATTCCCTTGGGAAATGCAGACTGAATCCTGTAATCACTAAGCAGCAAATCATATCACCTGTGCTGAGCTTCAGATATCTGGGAAACCTGGCCTGTCAGCGGGTCCTGAGCGGGTACACTGCCCTTGAGCCTTGATAGTCTGTTCCAGCCCCTGGAACTTTCATAGGTCTCCTCCCCAGCCAGCACCACATTTTCCACTGGTGCTCCAGTCAAAATCACATAGCGTTGTTTTTACCATAGAATCAATATAAGCGCAATAAGGATTGCAACTTTAATAACGTAAAAAAAATTATATTTACTGGCATACAACGCCAACAGGAGAATAGTATCAGTTTACATATTTTATCTACAAATAACGGTGGAACCAGCGCCAGTGTTGTTTGTCTTTATTTGCATCAACGTTGCCTGGCACTGCTGAATTTTACTTCTCTGATTTTTGTTGTTCTTCTCAACTACAGTGAATTTAGCTGCCACAATGGAGAAAATTGTGTAACCTCTTATGTATCTCTCTCCCTTTAAATTTCACTTTGCATATCAGTAATGATGGCGGAAGACAATTAATAGCAGAACAGCAGTAGATACTGATAGGAAAGAGATGCCCATATGATAAGAAAGAGATGGCCAAAGAGATGCCCATTAGCTGTGTCTACAGCTTCTCTAGCAGTCCCTGGACAAGGATGACCTGCTCATACGAGATTGAGGGACCCAAATTCACTTGAATACAACAAAATCTGCACAATGATTGTTGATGTTTTTATACTGTGAACTATGGGGAACGGTTTCATACAAAAAAAATCAGTACTAAAATGTTTTAATTCTCTTATTAGAATAGTCCAGTTGATATATTTTGCAATGCATTTACAGCGTATAAACGTTGCTACATTAAAATCCAATTGTCTGCATATTTTAAATAAGTATTCACCTATCCATAATAAATGGAATCGCTAAAGACCAATTCGAGAACAGACGCCATGGAATTAGCCCCTGCTTTCGTGTCAGTTTGATGAATGACCCTAGCAAGATACAAGCAGCAAATATTTTTCTGGCCTGGATACAGTTATATACAATTAGGGAGAAAAGGAAGAGAAAAGCTTGGCTGTGATCTGTTCTGTTAGCTTTTTTTGACTCAGCAGGTCACGTACTTTACAAGCCTGTTCTCCTCAATATAAGTGTGCTTTGTTCATCCATAGTGGACTTGTCATTTACTGACATTTGCTTTTATGTTGCAGAATATGCTTCAGAAGATCTTTTAACAAACACGTTCAGCTTTTGTGTAGCATTGAAGTTAATATTATAGCACAAAGGGTAGATAAAATACACGTTACTCAGTGCAAACCCCTTAAATAACGGGATCTAAAAACATATTTGCATTGTCAGATGTTTTTGGAACCTGTGGACTAAGTGAAAATGCTCTTTTGTATGAGATAAATAAACAGACGTAAGGACAGACATCCACCAAAGAAGATTTATGTCCAAAGACTGGTGTTAAAAATAATGAAATGTTTACTTTTTAACAAAAAGATGCAGAAATGTGTGACTCGTTTGTGCTTTACCGTTGTGGGCTTTCAGACTTCATGTTTCTTCCATGTGCAATGTGATACCATCCCCTTTCCCCATCTTCTTCACTAGGGATGAGCCGAACACCCCCCGAGTTCTGTTCGGAGCCGAACCGGAACTTTCCAAATGTTCAAATCCGAACCCGAACTCAAACTCAATACAAGTCAATGGGGCTGAAAATTCGGTTTTTAGAGTGCCCTCCAAGAGGGCATACAGTATATGCTAGATATTTGCCATAAAAGGTGTATGGGGGTCCGGGTAGTGCCCTGGGGGACAGGAAACAAGGACAAAAAGTTAAAAAAAAACATTTTTAAAGGGACAGTGAGTTTTCCATGAAATAAGGGTTAAAAATAAAACTGAAAAATTCCTTCAATTATGGTGCCTAGGAGGTCCCCATAACCTGCCCGTGAAGTGGTGGATTTCTAGGATGTATAGTAACATTTAAAAACAAAAAAAATGACGTTTCAAATGACGGTAAATGCTTTTCCTTTAATCTATCCATAAACAACTGCTTGGGGCGGCAGTCTGTATGAAAAGAGGAGACATTTTCGGATACGCAGAAAAAGTTTAGTAATTTTTTTGGGCTAAATTATTGTGAAACTTATGCAGGCTTTGGATGAAAGTAACAATAGGTGCTTTAAGGCTGGGGTCAGACTAGCGCACTTTTAATGTGCGTTTAGGCGCACTTAATCACGGCCGCACTAGCAGCAAATGACACGCAATGACGACCAATATACGAAGTACGGCCGCACGAAAGTCCGGCCGCGCAACGCAAGTGGAAAATGTACGCATTTTTTCGAGAACGCTGAACCGCTAGTACTGACGTACAGAGTGCGCTGCGTCCGCATAGCGGCGTGTGTGCGTGATTAGGAGACGTCAGACGCTGCTCATGTCCGGCCAACATAACGTCCAGACACCCAAAGTTTCCTGGTTTTCATCCATAAAAAAATCACGCACATAAATGCGTATCGTATGACCGTTTAAGCGCTTTCCGTGAAAAAACACCTCAATGCGTTCAAACGCACTTTTTGACGTTCGCTGCGAAAAATGCGTTCGTTTGACCCTAGCCTAAAATTGGGCCTTTAGTGTCAGCAACAGTGCCGTCACACAGTCTCACCCCTCTGAGGATATGAATCTGATACAGGCGTCAGTGGCAGTGCAGCCAAATATTGTGCCTTTGGAGCCAGGCCAGCAAGTGCCATCATACAGTAACCCCTCTGTGGTATTGTGGAAAAGTGCAGGGGTGGACCATGCGGTCAGGGCCGGTGCTAGACTATTTTGCGCCCTAGGCAAGACCAGCTACTTGCACCCCCCCAAAAAAAAAACGACACAACATGAAACTGCTAAATTTCTTTTTATTTAAGAATAAAGTTTGAAAAGCACCAATAGTAAAGGTAAAATAAATATAAATAAACTGTATTAAACCATTTTAAATTAACTCTATTAAACAAATTAAAATTCACTGTATTGAACAAATATAAATTAACGAAAAAAAAAATAAGAGTTGTCACGTAAGTTTCAATTTCAGACACATCAAAATTTCACTTTACGTGCCTTATCCTTTGCAAATTTTGATCATGCGTATATATATATGTAGCGCTCACTCCCGGAGGAGCCGCTGAAAATGAACCACGGGTCAGTCTCCCCGCACTAGGGAATAAATATACTCCAACACAGTTGTGAGTTTTTATCATTTAAATAGTTTACTAAAATCTTGAGCAGATGTTGAAGCACGGTATTCACAAGTATTATTACAATATTTTCGTATTACGGTAAAACGCGCAGCGGAAAAGAAACGAAACACGAGGCTTCGTATTTCGGAAAATAAAATATTCGCGACCGAACATAAAAGAATGCAATTTCCCGATAGTTCAGAAAAAGGACACGTAGCGAAACCCAAAACATACAATCCCTTCGTATTGCGGTAAACGCGCAGCGGAAAAGAGAAAAAATATAGTTCGGAACGTAACTTTATCTTAACCCCCGGTTCCGATTCGTGACCGAATGAGTCCTGCACAGGTTAAGTCCCAGAATGTAAAGAAGGTGTATATGTATGTGTGTGGTACCCAGGTACTGTTCAACTGGCCAGTGAATTTACATGAAGGAAAGTCTTCGAGTAGTCAGTTGGGGCCCTGCGGACTTTAAAGAGAAAACAGCAGCTTGACCTTTAATCACAAACAGCCTTGGAGGCCTCTCACCCATCCGCCGGTTGCTTTAGGCTCTGATGACCCAGGACGTCTCTCCTCCGGATCTTGACTGGGGATACTAGCGGCCGGATCCGTTGTCTGCCTTCATGCAGCTTGTCCAGCTCACCGCCTGCTCTCCGTTCGATTCCGCCGGTCTGCAGCAATGTCTGGGCTCTGGCAAGTCTCCTTCTCCTGAGGTTAAGTGACCCAAACAGGAATAACTGGTCTCCCTCGGGCTTTGGCCTAGGTTTCTCTCGTGATCTCCTCAGTGCGTCTGCTCTCTCTTGCTCCCTGGCGCGCTCTGGAACCTTCTCCACGAGGCAGAGGATGTAAGTGTCCAGTCCCCACCCACTTCCTGTCTTCTTGCAAAGCATGCCGGGCATTGTAATCCCAATGTCCAGTATCTCTGATCGCGATAGTCTCCATCTTGTGGCCAAAAATAGGTACTGCCACAGCAAGATTTTTAACACAGCGCTACATATATATTGCCCAGGCCAGCTCACATCATGCATATATATATTGCCCAGGCCAATCCCCTGGTGGAGATAGGGGGTTCATTTGAACCCCGATATCTCCAGGCATCTAGTGGGTCATGGAGGGTGTCAATCGAAAGGCCTGAGCATGGCCTTTCGAATGATACCCAACATGACCAGGTATAAAGTAAAAAAAATAAAAAATAACATAAAAACATGTATTTTTTGTGTGTTATTTTTAATAATGCAGCAATATTGTTCACATTGCAATTATAATGTGAACGATGATGCACTAATGATTTTTTTCTATGGGGTGTGTTTGCTATAAATCACGTAATTCCCCCCACAAAATGTAACAAGTCCCCATTTCTAATTTTTGTACAAGCGCACCTCATAGAAAACATAACCGCAAACGCTCATGTGCTAAAATGTGAAAAAAAAACACTTTACACACTGCAGATGATTAAAAATTAAATTTTTATTGCATTTTTTTCATAATATACAGCCAGGACAGGATGTATACATATAAAAATGATATATTATGAATCTGCGGAGTCTGCCGGAAAGAACGATATCTAACATGTCGTCATTTAAGAAAATGTGGCTTCAAAATCGCATTTAAACATGATGAGCGAAAGCGGTAAAAATTAGCTGAGCACACAGCGGTGAAATACAGCATATTAGAAGTTTTAGAAGGGAAATTAACACTTCTCAAATCTCAATCAGAAGCAGACACCACCCCACCCCCTCACCCTCAGTATAGTCTACAATGTATCAAATTGATTAGACCAGAATAAAACATCTGTTGTTGTTATGACATTTGAAAAACATAGGTCATTTAGAGTTGAGAATCTTTGCACGTACACATTAGTTTTTAATTCAATATCTAATAAACTGTTGCTTATCATATTCTGGAGTAAAGAGTCTCTTTATTTCTAGATTTTTTTGTATTTTTTAAGCATTTTCTATACTTTTTTCAAAATTTCTTTTTCGAACTCGAACCGAACACACCCAAAAAGTTCGCGAACTTTCGAACACCCAAAGTTCGGGTCAAACTCCGAACCGTCCGAACCGAACAGCTCATCCCCATTCTTCACTATACACACCCGTTGTTGTGAAGAAGGCACAAGAAACTGAAGTCCGTGGTGTCATGCACAGGCATGGTTCTTGTACTGTGTCAGATTTAAATGCAGAATTTGTGTTTTTTTTCCTGTTTTCCTTTCAAAGGAGTTGGCGCAGTGGACAAAGGAAAATGGTTTTTATGGCTCCTTATCTGATAATCTGCTCTCCTCCACGGATGGGGGAAGTGGAAACATGATCCAAGGATTTGATTGGGGGCTGGTGAGAGAAGGGCTTTTTTATACAGGATGCTCAACAGAACCTGGGTTAAACTTTGCAAGGATTTTGATTGAAGAAACATCTATGAGTCTTCTGGGGATTTAAAATCTGAGATACCCATAGAGGAGCTATCTATGTAAGTTAGGGTTCTGTGTTTTGTTTAAGTCCCATTTTATTTTAAGAACTGTATTTGCATGTTGTATTATAATTTGTATGTCTTGTTTTTGTGTGATATTGGTACTGTGTAAGTTTTATTTTTGTCTTTTGCCATTAAAACTTTGTAACCCAGTATTGTGTTTGCTCTAGATGATTCATGTTCTCCTATAAGCTTTGGTCAGCGTTACTGTAGAATTTACCATTTGGGAGATATATTAGCTGTATACGGTTAGTCGCCTGTAAGCTTGTAGACATTCATTTCATTTTGTTTAATTTCACATAGATCCTTTACATTTTCAATTCATTCCACTGCATTTGCTGTTACCATGATTCGTATTTCAGATCGTTTCGTTATTTAAGATGATCTTTATTTAAGATCTTTATTTAAGATTTCGTTATTTAAGAGGTATTTTGTATGTTGATCCATTCGTTATTTTGTTTTTATTAGTAATTCGCATTTCGCATCACAGAGCCCCGCAGGGCTGGTGTCCTTGTTGCTGAAAAGGTTTCAGCACCATAGATAGTCCCCGTCAAATGCAGCCAGACTGAAGGAAAAAAAAATGCTGCGTACAGCAGAAAAATAACTTCACTGCTTCCAAACTGCACCAACCGGCACCATGGCACTATCAATGGCATGTGGTGCTAAATACAACAGATTCAGCACCATGGCAAATGAACAGGGACGCGGTGCTGAATCTAAGTGAAACAGTACAATGAATAGATTCGTAAAAAAAAAAAAGCGGAATCAATTGGTTGTATTTCATTTTGTTCTGTTTCATTTTTTGTTCCGTTTCGGACGGATCCAATTTGTTATTTCGGTCATGTGTCTGAAATACGAATCGGCAAATTTCGTCCGAGTTTTTATTCGGAACAAAATAAAATGTGCATCTCTAGCCGCCTGGATTGGGGTACTATACAGTTACAGGGGTTTCAAAAGTGCCCTATTACTTTCGTGGTGGCAGCATATTTTGAGGGGGGTGTGTATGGTTTTGGGGGGTTAGTTTGGCATTACCTGGGCCCTGAGAGGGGGTAAGTTAGTAATTCCAGAGTCCTGGAGCTGTCAACCCCTTGTACACCCTACTCTCGCACGTGATGACTGGGCAGATAGTGGGTAGTCGCCACATGTACAGAAGAATGTGAAACGTGGAATGCTTGGAGGCCAAAGCAATCCGGATAAGGGTTTCTCAGCCTGAATATTGAAATAGCATCTGTGTCGTAAGTCACTTTGGACTTGGGGTGACATATTTGTATGGTGCAGAATGGTCTATGTGTGTTTGTTATTTTACTGACAGGTATAGCCTTCCAGCCGACCCTTGTCTCAGGAATTTGTTATCTGTTTATATTTGAATAGGTTGCAAATCTTCTGACTAATCTGTTATCATCCCGATTCCCATTGTCCTGACTCATTTGAGATGTTACATAATGTTTGATTTAATTGTCTGTCCCTAATCTAATCATGTTTCACATTCCAAGAAGTAAATGGTGGTCCAATTATCTGTTTCAGTCTGGTTGCAACCCACAGCAGTTTCTAGGGGGGTTTGTGTATGTAAATGACCCATGTGTGACTCTATAAATGTATGTATGTGTCCCTGACTAAACCAGTTATATTCTGACCTAACATGTAGTCATGACTCATGGTTTGGGTAGCTGCTATATATTGTCCGCTGTTCAGATCTACAGCCACGACTTATTTCTGGGGACGCTAGCAAGGCTCTCTATGTGTACCCGTCTTTAAGCTGCAGCTAAGGACCGGGAGAAAGGCACGAGAGTCACTCACGACGAGAACACGGGGGTTCAGCAAGGAAGCGGCATGTGACCCTGTTGGGGTACTGAGATCTGTTACAGCATCCATCCTGAACATACATTTTTTGTAAGAGTGCTTTTGAGACAATTTAGCACAAAATACCAAATAAACGCACTTAATTCTATACTGTTTAAAGATTTTAAAAACACATGATTGAGGAATAAATTATGGGGATTTATTTACAAAATATAAAATATCCATAAGCCTGCTACAACATCCATGTACCTCCTTATGGCAGATCATATTTTTCCTAATCTAGTTATTGCTTTTATCAAATTATTAACCCAATTATCTGAGACATACATCCTCCTGGAGCTCTTAGCAGATTAAGGTTCCTGCAATGAGGCACCTCTGACAAGGAGGGGTGCAAAACCAGGGAAGTGGCCAGTCCTGGAAATGTAACATGACCTTGGTTTTGCACCCCTCTTTTTCACAGGACCCTCTTTGCAGGACCTATTGAAACCTTGCTCTGCAGAGAGGTCCAGGGGGATGTATGTCTCAAGTATGTGATTTAAGCTCATAAGAGCAGTCATTAGGTTAGTAAGGATAGCACCTGCCGTGATGGGGTACCTTGAAGTTATCTAGCTGAAAATGAGTCTTAGTTACGCCTTGTCTGCTAATAACATTTTTTACATGTATAAGCATTATAGAGAAAATGTATTTGTATTATCTTCTACAGCCAGGAATGTATTAAACCTAAAAACAATATGAGCTGGACAAGTGTGAAAAAGAAGATCATCAGATATCTTTAAAAAGGAGCAGGAATAAGCGAATGAATCGTGCAGTGGGAATATCGGCACAGTTTCCATAGTTTTCTAGTTGTCTAGGCTTGTTTCTAAGTCTGGCATATAGAGGACAGTGGGGAGCTTTATACCCAAGAACAATTTTCACTTTTTTTTGCAAATCCACAGAACAAGAACAGAAAACCTTCCTTCGATACCTTAAGATGGTGATATAATCATGATACGGAAAAACAATAATAAGTAAATGCCATTTTTGTTGGCCAGATTTTAATACCTCAAGTTAAAACAAGTATAGTTTGTCCTTTTTCTTCAAGGTTCATTTATTTCTTTTACTGCTATGATTGTAATTGAAGATAAGGCTTGTACAATCCATGAATACATGAATTTTAATTTTCATGTGTTCTAACAGGTGCATAATCACAACAGAAAGGCAAAGAGATTCCATCTGCCTCTCCAAAATACTCAAAGGATGAGTAGTTTGTATGTGGCTCTAGGTTATACTGTATGTGTATCATTGCCTCAGTGAACGATGCACTCAAGATTGTGAAAGGGAGAAAAAGCATCACTCAATAAAGTTAAGTTAGTCGTCAAATGAGCACTGCTGGATAAAGATCTTCATGAACCTTGAGCTGCTACTTCCCTCTCAGCTCCATTGTGCCTCTGCCCCATTTTTTTCACCTTCCATTATTCCTTTGCATAGTCTTCTCACCTGCTACTCTTCCTCTGCCTCATTCTTCTCACTAAATGCATCCAACATTGCAGAAAACAAATGATCAGTTACCTTAAGGTGGTACCACAGGTGCATAATATTGGCCATCATCCCCAGAACATGTCCAAAATTAGAAATAGAGGATTCTGCACTCCAGTAACGTCAAATGTAGTGCCTAATCCTCTTTTCTTACTTTATTTCTTGCCTCTCATTGAGTCTTTGTTCCATTGTAATCAACTTCCACTTTGCCAGTGCCTCATCTTCTTAACTGCATGGTGGAGGTGGAAATTGATGCAGATATAGGTAACTTTTCACTGGGTCTATTTTGGGGCATAGGGCTAGAGCTGTAGCTCCAACAGCCATTGATCTGGCCTTGCAAGTGTCACGAGCGTCCCAGGCAGATGTCAAGGAGGGCCCTTTGTACTGAGTGTTGTTAAGCCCTTTAGGCAGGTTTGTTGCTTGCATGATGCAGAACCCAGTACACAGTAGGGATGAGCATGGCTGAAAAATTAGTTTTGTTAGTTTCGTTTAGTTTAAATAATTCAGTTTTTTGGAATTTCGTAACTAATTTCATTTCGTATTTCATTTTGTTTCGTTTTGGATCGATTTCAGAATTTCGTATCGATTTGAAATTTCAAATTCATTCGAATTTCATATATCAATTTGATAGTTGATATCAATTTGAATTTTGGATCACTAAATAAAAGCCCAATTAATCAAATTATGCTGTTAAAAGACAATCTAGGGTTAAATATTAAGCTGTGTAACAGATTTAGTATGTGAGTCAAATTAAACAGTGAAACAAAATTAATTTGTTTCATAAAGTTGTTTTCTGACTGTATTACTAGTATTGTATGTAATTTAATTTAAGATCAATTCGAAAAGTTGATATATCAGTTCGGTATCAATTTGGTAGTTGATATTGATTCGAATTCCTGAACACCAAAAAAAAATGATTCTATGTTTTCTTTCATGATGATGACACAGTGTAAAACAAAATAAATTTGTTATATACTTTTTCGTTTCATTTCGAATTCGGATTTTATAGATTCGCTATTCGGAAGTACTTCCGAAATACGAATTAATGGATTTCGTTCCGAATTCCTAATTTTTCCGAAACAAATGCACATCTCTAGTACACAGAATACACAGAACTGAACAAGAGAAGATAGGACAGAATACAGACACAAGAGGGAGCCCTGCAATTTGGAGAAAGGTCCTTGAAGTAGCCTTCTATTCTAATACAGAATACAGGGCTGCGGGTAAACACCACAATAAACAACAGGAGCTTGCAAGAAGTCACAACCAATATGCCCAGCAGCAACACAGAACCCTAAACTATGAATGAGGTCCTTAATAGTTGGCCTCTATCACAACCTATACTATGCTGCTGGATAAATACAACACAGACAAAGAAATAAGACATAAAGGATACAGGGAGCAGATAAGAGAATGGTCCAGAAATCACGCCAATAGTCATACACAGGTATATCAGGATACACAGTACAGGGTACAGGGAGCTGACAAGAGAGAGGCCCAGAAACACGCCGTAGGTCATACACAGAAATATATAATATATTGTAAGGGCAGAGGCTATGACCCCTGTGTAGTATTGTGTGTATGGAACCCAATGGCAAGCCGAAGAAGGAGACCAGGAGATGTATGATCAGTTGAACGATTACTGGATGGAACAAAATATAAGTAGAGAACAAAAGATAACGCAGGATTTCTTTGACAAGAGTAAAGTCCAGAACAAAGGATTGTAAATAACACAAAGGGGTAAATAACATGAGTTGTAATCTTTGAAATAGACCAGGGTAGAGGAATTGGACTTGAAGATAGGATCTGGAACCGGTTCCATGGGTATAGAAGCAAGCCTGGAGATGGAGCTGGTGCCGTGGAAACAAGCCTGGAGATGGAACTGGTGCCGTGGAAGCAAGCCTGGAGATGGAACTGGTGCCGTGGAAGCAAGCCTGGAGATGGAACTGGTGCTGTGGAAGCAAGCCTGGAGATGGAACTGGTTCCGTGGAAGCAAGCCTGGAGATGGAACTGGTGACGTGGAAGCAAGCCTGGAAGATGGAACTGGCACTGTGGTAGCAAGCTTGAATATTGAACTGGCACTGTGGTAGCAAGCTTGAAGATGGAACTGGCACTGTGGTAGAAAGCTTGAAGATGGAACTGGTACCGTGGAAGCAGGCCTGTAAGCGGAGCTGGTACCGTGGAAGCAGGTCGGGAAGCAGAGCGGGTACCGTGGAAGCAGGTCTGGAAGCGGAGCTGGTACCGTAGAAGCAGGTCTGGAACTCGGGATTCTCTTGGAGCAAATACGAAGAGGGACCACTGGATAACGTGGTGGTGAACCACAGTATAACCTGTTTAATGAACTGGGAAAGGCGGCAGATTTAAATAGGGTTCAGAGGATCATAAGAACACCGTTCACCTGGGGCTCGTAGGTGGAGTTGGGATACCTGAGTACTTGATAGGTTAATTGGTGGCATACGAGGATCTCCAGTGCAGGTGTAATGCAGTACCTTTACTTGACAAGCAGAGGACGCCAGAGTACCTAGGTCTTCATGCTTTAGGATGGATGATCGCGCATGCGCGCTTGGTTTCTGCTCAGTTGGATCCCGGAGGCGGCGTGGGACACATCCTGGCTCTCCTCCTCCGAGCTGAAGACCGGAACCAGGGAGCGACGCGCCACGAGGGACCTCGGTTGAGTGTGCAAGGTGTCCCAACATGGCGGTCGCGGTCCGACCGCGGCGTGGGGCATGACATATATACAATGGCAGCTCACAAAGGTAGACACTCATTAAGAGACTTATCCTGAAGCAAGGATCTGATCTACAGCTGGCCATATATATAGGGCAGGGCTGGTCATGTGACCAAAAACTATCAGCCACAGGGAAGAATGGTCTGCAGTGGCTTAGCCCAAAAACCCACCAGAGCTGATCAGCTCCGCTCTCACCACCAGGGGGCCTGGCTGGAAAGTGAAATTGTGACAGTAAAGAAGATTTGATCTAATTCATGCATCTACTTATTAGGAAAATGCACTAGTGTGCAAACCCTCAACATAAATCATTATGCTTTAAATTAAAGTAGTGGCCCTCAACAATATGATATAGTAATCCCAATATTTCTGAAGACGTGACATACGTTTAAAATTAACCAAAAAGATCCATTAATCCTAAATTATCATTGCCATGCACAGGGTAACTTTGCCTTTTTATTTAGAATTATACAAACACTCAAGGGATTATTCAAAGACTCCAGAAATTGCACTGAACTGTGAGTTTCCCAGTACAGCAGGGACGTGCGGTGAGGTCAGTGGCTGGTGAGGCACTGGCATGTAAAGGACATGTGCTCCTCTATGTGAAGAAGTCCCAGATCTGATCTGCAGCCCTGCTGTACAGTGCAATTTTGTGGCAATTCAGCTATTCGGAAAACTGACAAATATTGGCGAATCGCCAGCAAAATACAGCACGATTGGGTGGCAGTGAAATTCTCCATAGTGAAGTAATGTTGAATCTAGTCAGAGAACGCTGAACAGAAGCGAAAGGTTGGCGCTTGATGTTCCCTGATGTTCAGTGCTTTCATTTGACAGGTTTAAACAAGCTAACACCATAGGTTTCAATGTAAAAAATATCCCCATTTTTATATCAATAACATTTTATTCAACCGTTTATTCTTTTCATTTAGAGCAAAAAATCTTTTACTACTTTAATTTCTAGAATTTTTTTAGGCATTTTCTGGATTTTTTGGTGAAACTTTTGTTAAATGTTTTTTTTTTTAGCCCTGTTCAGCGGCTGGTCAGCTTCTTTAGATGATGTTCGTCGACTGATTGGAGGCATTTGGCGATTTATTGGATGCGTTCGGCGGTTTATGGGATGCGTTTGGCAGTTTATCATGCCGTTCTGCGGTTTATCGGATACATTCACCAGGTTTATTTGCACCGTCCTTTCGGCGCAGTTTGGGGACCCTGCGGTGAAAGCTGAATTCACTGCAAGGTCAGTGAATTGAACTCACCGAATCACACCGAGGTGCGCCGAATGAAAGAGCACCGAAAGATTTTTTGGTAGATTTATTTAAGCTCGGTTATGTAATTGTTAATTTTATCTATTGGTGCAAATCCTAATATAAGGAGCTGCACACACTAATGTAAGATATAAAAATAAAATCTCAAATTGAAATCCTAAATGAGATATGTTATAATGAAGGCACCTACATACTGGCTTAAATTATGTTTTTTTTTCATAAGACACATGGCATAAACTTGCTTTGCTCTTTTAAAGCATGTTAAAATTGAATTTATTGTATCTATTGATAGATTTCTGTTGGTGAAGATTCCAAACGCATTAGCACAGACCTCCACTCCTCCAAGTTCATCAGATGAACATATCTGATAATGTTAACAATTAATTATATATATATATATTGTGAGCTGGGAAACAGGTAGCGGGTGCAATTGCTCTTTGGGGTGAGCACTCTTGAAAGGTTCAGAGACCAGACCAGTGACTTTTCTTCAAACGGGGGTACATTTATTGCAGCAACCCACAGGTTATACACCACACTGTATATTGCTCAAAATAAACAGTTCAAAAGCAAAGAAAATTCCTAGCCGTGTCCCGGCACTAACTAAACATACAATAGCCCTGACTAACAACCTTTGCTAACCTAGTGTTTGTCAGGCTTCAGCAAACTAGCATGACCAACCTTGTGCTCCAGCAGATAGAGACCGTCTGCTCCCCAGACTCCAGAGCGATGTCTGTTTGCCTCACCTGCACTAAATTGCCACTGAGGCAAAGTGCAAAACCAGGTGCTTAGAGGTTCCGGAAGGTGTAAGAGAGAAATCTGGGTGACACATAAACCCTGGACAGGACCTTTCCTTGCTCTCTACATGATGCCCTGTTACAATATACAGTATATATATATATAAAATGAAAATGATCACATATTTCAACAGTATAGAACAAGGACTTAATGTAGATTTGGGTTTTTTAACCCACTATAATAACGTCACATAATATTCATAATTCTGGTTGTGTCTTGGTTTTCTCTCTCCTGCTTCTTTTTTTGTTTGTTTTTTTTCTTATTATTTTTCTGTGTCTTCCTCATACTCACTGGTTTTTTTTTTTTGTCCTTTCACTTTCTCTTTGAAGTGGACATTTATTTATTTATTTATAAAGGATTTTACCAGGAAGGATACATTGAGATTTCTCTCGTTTTCAAGTATGTCCTGGGTTCAAGAACATTGAAGTGTTACAGTTACAGAAATACAAAGTAATACAATGCAAGATATTAAAAAACAACACAAATATACAGATTAACAGAAAATAAATATGTAGGAAATATAGTCACTAGGTTACATGTTTACAGGTGCATTCTGTATTACATAGTTACATAGTTACATAGTTACATAGGCTGAAAAAAGACATGCGTCCATCGGGTTCAGCCTCTCCCACATAACCTACTGCTGTTGATCCAAAAGAAGGCAAAAAACCCAGTCTGAATGCTTGCCAATATGCAACATACTGGGAAAAAATTCCTTCTTGACCCCAGAATGGCAGTCAGATTTCTCCTTGGATCAAGAAGCTTTTACCCACATATTAAATATTATAACCCTTAATATTCTGTGTCTGCAGGAAGTCATCCAGTCGTTTTTTAAAAGTCTGTACAGACTCTGACCCAACCACCTCAACAGGCAGAGAATTCCACAGCTTTATTGTTCTCACCGTAAAATATTGAGGTATGTTAGTAAGGAGCTCTTGAGTGACTTAAGACTGGGGGAAGATTTGATGGTGTCTGGGAGGTTATTCCATAATTGTGGTGCTCTGTAGGAAAATGAGGACCGAGCCACTGTCTTTTTGTATTGTGGTATTGCAAGTAAGGTGCTGGTCCTGGATCGAAGGTTATAGGATGAGGGAGCTGCTGGGGGAAGCAGTCTATACAGGTAGGGTGGCAGCTTCCCAGAAATGCTCTTAAGCACCAGGCTGGAAAGGTGAAGGGTGCGTTTAGACTCCAGCGATGGCCAGTTTAGCTCTTTTAACATGTCACAATGGTGGGTCATGTAGTTACATTGTAATGCAAAGCGGCAGAAGGAGTTATACAATGTAGTAAGTTTCTGAAGGTGTGTTTGCGGGGCTGCTGCATACACTACATCTCCGTAATCAATAGCCGGCATAAGCATTTGTTGTACAATCTGCTTTCTTACCGCGGGGCTCAGGCAGGATTTGTTTCTGTACAGGGCACCTAGTTTGGGGTAAAGTTTAGATGCAAGTTTTTCGATGTGGGGGCCAAAGGATAGATTAGGGTCCAACCACATACCTAGATATTTGAGAGAAGTGACTGTGGTCAGTGTGCCATTTGATTTTGTCTCAACACATAGATGGGGATTTTGCAATTTGTGTAGTTTAGGTGCTGTTCCAAAGAGCATCGTTACAGTTTTGTCAGTATTTAAAAAAAGTTTGTTGAGTTTGATCCACTTTTCTACCTCTGTGAATTGTTCTTGCAGCACGGCCTCCAGCTGCGGGAGATTTGGTTTGCTGGTATAGATTACAGTGTTGTCTGCGTACATATGTACAGTTGAGGCTTTGCAGACGTTGGGCAGATCATTTATGAATATTGTGAATAGCAGGGGGCCTAGTATTGAGCCTTGGGGTACACCGCAAGTGACTGGGAGGGGGAGGGAAGTGCTGTCAGAAATGGATACATATTGCGACCGGTCGGATACATATGATTGAAACCAGGTTAGCGTGTGATCACCAATGCCAGAGTTTTTAAGTTTTTCTAACAAGATGCCATGGTCTACTGTGTCAAAGGCCTTGGCAAAATCAAGGAAGATGGCTCCAGTTAGGTTTCCTTGTTCCATCCCAGCTTGGATATCATTGCAGACTTTTAAAAGGGCGGTTCTAGTTGAGTGATTTGGACGAAAGCCTGATTGATCCGGGGTTAAGTAGTTCCAATATTGATAATAATCACGTAATTGTGTGTAGACGCATTTTTCTAAGACTTTTTACATTACAGGGAGCAACGATATCGGACGGTAGTTAGATACCAAAGTACTGTCACCGCTTTTATGGATAGGTACCACTCTCTAATCACTGTTGTCTTATGTGCCTGAGACACTTAAATGTTTTTTCGCTGTTTTTTTCCCCCTTTTTTCTTTCCCCACTTTGACCATGCCATTTGGCGATGTACCACATCTAACACCCCCAACCGTGTGCCCGATGAATGTCCCAATGTTTAATTCTATTATTATGATCAGTAAGCTTCTAGACCTGACGAAGGGAGGATCACTCTTGAAAGCTTGTACTTTAAATGTAACATTAGTCCAATAAAAAAAGGTATCACTACAGACTGCTATACTTGTGATTTTGGCATCTGGACTAACACGGCCTACCTAATCTACACACATATATATATATATATATATATTCTGTATATACCAAACTGAATCTCACATGTTTGAGGGATATAATAGATAGGAGATGTGCACCCTGCAGCGGTTTCAATAAAAGCTGTCCACCAGCCCTATGTAGCCTTCACTTTCCCACGCCAAAAATGCAGTTTACGTCTCCTTTCACATGCTGTTCTGTTCTCTTGGTCCATAACGTAAGTGCTCCAAGTATTTTTTTTTCTGTTTAATAAAAAATGTTAGCGACTAAAACCTGAATTGCATCAATTTGTCATTAAGAAATCTGACAAATTGCTGTGTGGGGGAATCAATTTAGAAGGCTGCTATTGGCACATTTTACTCCCTAAACCCAATGAAAATTATGCTTCTAAATTGAATATCGAAATAATTAAGGCAAGAAGCTTGTTCAGTACACAACACTAATTGTTTCTTTTATAGTTTATTTTTGTGACCATACAATGTGCAATACTGCATGTAACACCCAGTTAAAGGATTTCTTTCAAGAAGCAGAATGTTTAAAGAATTAAAGAATCCACAATAACACGGCTTAGATTCTGTGCATGAGCGAGCAGTTTCTCTCTCTATTCTTAAATCCTTCAGTCTTGGATTATTATTCTGCAAAGACACAGTTAGGGATAATTGGTTACGTTGTTTCTGTTATTCTCCACTTTTCAGCTTGGGGTATTTGTACTTAACCCTTTGTGCCAAAGCCCTTATCTCACATGAGGGTCTAAAATATAAGGTGGAGGCAGAAATATCACCTATAGCATATACGGCATGTGTGACACTTATACAGTATAATTGAAAATGGTAAGATAATGCTTTGGAATTGTTATTCAAAGTGATCCGAATTGCTGGCAAAAAGTAATCGAACGCTGAAATTCAGCGTTCAGTTACCTTTCCTGGCCATTCGGCTATTCAGAGAGCAGGCAGTTCGCCAAATGTTGGCGAATTGCCTGCACATACGGTGCCTGTTCCGTGCCTGTTCGAGGGCAGTGAAATCCCCTTAGAGAAGCACTGCTTCATCTATTCAGAGAACAAAAATCAGCACTGAAAAGTTGCCGAATTGCCCTGCTGTTCGGTGGTTTCATTCGACAGGTTTATTCAGGTGAACCCCATAGACTTCAATGTTAAAAATATTCCTGTTTTAATTCAATATCTAATAAACCGTTGATTATAATATTCTGCAGTAAAAAGTCTCTTTATTTTTCGATTTTTTTTTTAGGATCTTGTAGACATTTTTTGCGATTTTTTTTATATATCGTTTTTTCTTTTTTCTGTAACAGCCCTTTTTATTATCATTTATTGGATCTTATATGTAAATTTCAGACATTTTCGTTCTGTAGTTTCTTTGCAAACAGTGTTTCACTTTTCAAACATTCAAGCGTACTGTTTTTTTTTCCCACTCCATTCGTCTGAGGTGTCGGGTTTTTCCAGCGGCTGCTCTGCGCTGTGATCGGCTCCTGCTCGGGTTTTTCCGGCGTGTTCGGTCGGGGTTAATTCAGATGTTTTTGCGGGTTTCGAAGAGCCTTCGCCTGGTTTTGCGGTGAGTGTTCGTCGGGTTTGTGGCGACTTTTCCCTGCACTATGATGGTCCTGTTGTGCTTGCTGATTACACTGCAGGGTCGCCGAAATGGGATCGCCAAATCATACTGAATTGAAGAGAACGAAATGTCACCGAACGTGCAGTGACTTTTCGATTCTGTTTGAATAACCCTGTGTACTTTGCATCTCCTATATTTAACATGGGGAGCGAAACCAGTTTTTACCGTCTCAACAAGTGAGCAATTACAAAGTGCAGGCGCAAGTTAAAGAGTTAGGTTGAGATTCCCAAGCAGACAGTACTGAAGCACCTTGCCGCTATCACCATGCATACCCTCGGGGATACTCATGACAGTGGTTCCGCACCACTGCAAGTCTCACCTCTTAGAGTCCAGAGGACTCCATGGAGGGTTGCACTGCTGGGCCCCAAATTGAGCAGTGCCGCAGAACTATTTGTCTCCAGTCTTACAAAGCTCGCGGCCAGGACAAGCAGTGGATCGGGCCACCGTTCTCGCTGCAGGATTAGAGGTGAGTATCAGACTTTTGGAAGTGGGAAGAAGGTGCTAAAGGATTCTGCAAAAGCAGAATCTGTTAGCACCAGCTTTTAAGTGTCGCTAAAAATTTTGTTTAGCCGATCGGTGTGGTAATTACCATTAGGATAAATAAGGTATTATAAAGTCATAACGCTTATTACTGATTGCACTCCCCAGGTTAAGTGTAGGGTTAGAAAAATACAGTAAACTCGTGCAAGATAGTGCAATCTCCGATGAGCTAACATATGCAATAGACCTAGACTGTGCAATTGAATACTTTCAGTCTGAGCTCCTGCAAGTCTGGAATTCCCATGCCCCGCTGTGTAAAGTGCGACTAAAAGGGACCCATCTCCCCTGGGTTACAGCTGATCTTACACTAATGTACCGTCTTAGAGATTCACTGTGGTCAAATTTCAAGAGTACTGGTTCCATGAACGATCACTGCGAATACCGAAAATGCCGGAATGCATGCACAAAACAAACAAAAATGGCTAAAGCCCATTACTTCAATGAAAATCTAAACAATAACATATCAAACCCTAGAAACTTTTGGAGAACCATAAGTAACATACAAGCACCCCCAGTCCACTCCCAGCCGGCTGCTGTCAAAGTAAACAACCAAACCCTGCAATACCCCCTAGATGTAGCAAATGCCTTTAATGATTATTTTGTTGGATGTGCCACCACTTTGATTGCCAAGCTAGGAAATGACATGCAATCAGAAAGGCCTCATGCAGGTCAGGCCCCTCCAACTGTGCCAAGTCCCTGTATCAGACAGGAATTCAGTTTTAGACCAGTGCCTGTCAGTGTTGTTACTAAACTTCTCCGTAAGCAAAAAATTAATACCAGTCTGGACCTGATCAAATACCAGCAATGCTGCTGAAAATCAGTGCACCGTCAATTGCAAATCCTGTCGCAACCCTAATCAATGAATCACTGGCGACTGGATACATACCCAAACTATGGAAGACTGCAAGAGTGGTACCTATCCATTAAAGTGGTGACAGTACTTTGGTATCTAACTACCGTCCGATATCGTTGCCCCTGTAATGTCAAAAAATTTTGAAAAATGCATCTACACACAATTCCGTGATTATTATCAATATTGGAACTACTTAACCCCAGATCAATCCGGCTTTCGTCCATATCACTCAACTAGAACCGCCCTTTTAAAAGTCTGCAATGATATCCAAGCTGGGATGGAACAAGGAAACTTAACTGGAGCCATCTTCCTTGATTTTGCCAAGGCCTTTGACACAGTAGACCATGGCATCTTGTTAGAAAAACTTAAAAACTCTGGCATTGGTGATCGCACGTTAACCTGGTTTCAATCCTATGTATCCGACCGATCACAATATGTGTCAATTTCTGGCAGCTCCTCCCTCCCCCTCCCTGTCACTTGCGGTGTACCCCAAGGCTCAATACTCGGCCCCCTGCTATTCACAATATTCATAAATGATCTGCCAACGTCTGCAAAGCCTCAACTGTACATATGTATGCAGACGACACCGTAATCTATACCAGCAAACCAAATCTGCCGGCAGCTGGAGGCCGTGCTGCAAGAACTCACAGAGGTAGAAAAGTGGATCAAACATAACAAACTTTTTTAAATTATGACAAAACTGTAACGATGCTCTTTGGAACAAAACCTAAACTACACAAATTGCAAAATCCCCATCTATGTGTTGGGACAAAATCAAATGGCACGCTGACCACAGTCACTTTTCTCAAATATCTAGGTATGTGGTTGGACCCTAATCTATCCTTTGGCCCTCACATCGAAAAACTCTCATCTAAACTTTACCCCAAACTAGGCGCCCTGTACAGAAACAAATCCTGCCTGAGCCCCGCGGTAAGAAAGCAGATTGTACAACAAATGCTTATGCCGGCTATTGATTACGGAGATGTAGTGTATGCAGCCGCCCCACAAACACACCTTCAGAAACTTACTACATTGTATAACTCATTCTGCCGCTTTGCATTACAATGTAACTACATGACCCACCATTGTGACTTGTTAAAAGAGCTAAACTGGCCATCGCTGGAATCTAGACACACCCTTCACCTTTCCAGCCTGGTGTTTAAGAGCTTTTCTGGGAAGCTGCCACCCTATCTCAATAGACTGCTTCCCCCAGCAGCTCCCTCATCCTATAACCTCCGATCCAGGACCAGCACCTTACTTGCAATACCACAATACAAAAAGACAGTGGCTCGATCCTCATTTTCCTACAGAGCACCACAATTATGGAATAACCTCCTAGACACCATCAAATCGTCCACCAGTCTTATGTCACTCAAGAGCTCCTTACTAACATACCTCAATACAGAATGCACCTGTAAATATGTAACATAATGACTATTTCCTACATATTTATTTTCTGTTAATCTGTATATTTGTTTTGTTTTTTTAATATCTTGCATTGTATTACTTTGTATTTCTGTAACTGTAACACTTCAATGTTCTTGAACCCTGGACATACTTGAAAACGAGAGAAATCTCAATGTATCCTTCCTGGTAAAATCCTTTATAAATAAATAAATATGTTTAAGCTGTTTGGCAATAGGGATGTAATATGGGGGGCATGCTTTAAAGTCACCTGACGTTAACGCTTACATATCCGACCGCTACAGTTAGAGTTCGGTATGTTATCTAGCCCAATGTCGGGACGCACATTGACAAATTTTAACAACTCCTAAAAGCTGGTGTGAAATGTTTCTGCAAATTCAAAATCCTTTAAAACGCTCCACAACCCCTCAAGAAAATCCCATACTCACCTCTCCTCCCGCAGCAAAAAGCCTGATGCAATCCACAGTTTCTTCTCACCAGTAGCAGAGTGAGACTGAAAACAGATAGTTCCTAGTCTCCCTCCGTGATCACTCTGCGGTTCTGTACGAGCTAGCGGTCGGGACACAGAAAGCTCCATGGAGTCCTATGGACTCCACAAGCCGATACGCGCAGCTGCTGATATTCGGCAGCTTTCTAGGGCAAGATGCTAAGTTAGCCTCTACCCAGGAATATGACAATAATTGGAGATGCGAAGGGAAATCTGCAGGCAATAATCAAACTTCTCTCACCTGAGCTATATAGGGCTACCACAATAATATTTGTACAGCATTCTATATGCATGCTTTAATTGTATGAGCTGCAATGTAAAACCAACAGTAATTGGACTCTAAGGAGTTAAACGCTAAAGTGGTTATTCATATAGCACTGGTGCTGCAAGTGAAAATCACTGATGCAGCAGCACTGACAATTTCTGACATTACTTTCTTGGGTAAATGAAATAGAATTACATCCATTAGCATCTACAAGAAAAAAAGAAATCAGATTGTAAAATAATTGTTAAAATAAAAAATTTTGATCACATTTTCGACACTCAGGAAATGTACAGCGTGGAGATAATTTAAATCTGTCACAACTGACCGACTTTGTTTATTAAGCATCTCTCCTCTAGGCAGGTTGGATTTAAAACCAGTATAACACAGCACGCCTGAAAGGAATTACAGGATGGAAGAATTTAACATATACATATTTAAGATACATTCCATTCCATTCCTGTAATGTACACAGAAAAAGTGTCAGGTGAATACGAAGACAGATGTTACTGAGAACGTTTCATAATGAAGCCATTTTTTTAGGCAAACCATTAATAAATGGTTTAATAAATCACTGTGTTGCTGTAAACATCCCATATTAATATGTTCCTTTTTTAGATTAATATACAATAATTATTATTATAATTATAATTGTAATATAATAGAGAAGGTATTACATAAACATCATTGTCAGTAAGTATTTTTGGTACTTGAAAATTTTTATAGATTAAATTTTTATAAATTGTAAATAAATTATATATATATATATATATATATATAATTTATTTAGGTTGTGGTGGAGTGCAAAAAATGAGACTAAAAGCCTCCGCACTGCAAATTATAAAATGAATTAATGCAGAGGCCATTTACACATCACAGCAATTCAAAGAACTCCATCACAGAGCTCATGTGCTACATTGCCCATATGCAGCACAGAACTCTGGGTAAGATATGCAACTGATGCCTGCAATTTCCCATTCTTTTGCATCCTATATCTGTTTTCACAGAAAACCCTTCAATCAATGCCATGCCATACTAGATGACTTATTTAGCAGAGATCAGGTTTATGCAACTGGTCAAAGTCACTCCTGGACAGCGCTGTTTCGGGTTTATTGGACCCTCTTCAGCAGGAGCTAGGCATGATGACCAGTTGCAGTTTGATGCTTGGCCCTTAGGGTAAATCAATACTCATTTAGGTTGTGGTATATACTGTATATATATATTAGATTCCACGATCTCCGCACTCCTTCGCTGAAAAGATCTCACCCTCCAATGCTGAGACCTGGCCCCAGTAACACAGACATACACAATGTCCCTCACCACAGAATCTCTTTTAAATGTATCAGAAGTAATTTATTATGTCGACGTTTCAGTCCCGAAGGACTTTTTTCAAGACGGTCTTGAAAAAAGTCCTTCGGGACTGACACCTTGACATAATAAATTACATTTAAAATATTTAAAAGAGACTCCGAGTTTTGTATGTCTATATATATTTATATTTAATTTAATTAGTGACCAAGTTATAAGTAATATGGACATACACGGTAACATACACTATATTGCCAAACGTATTCGCTCACCTGCCTTGACTCGCATATGAACTTAAGTGACATCCCATTCCTAATCCATAGGGTTCAATATGACGTCGGTCCACCCTTTGCAGCTATAACAGCTTCAACTCTTCTGGGAAGGCTGTCCACAAGGTTTAGGAGTGTGTTTATGGGAATTTTTGACCATTCTTCCAGAAGCGCATTTGTGAGGTCACACACTGATGTTGGACGAGAAGGCCTGGCTCTCAGTCTACGCACTAATTCATCCCAAAGGTGTTCTATCGGGTTGAGGTCAGGACTCTGTGCAGGCCAGTCAAGTTCATCCACACCAGATTCTGTCATCCATGTCTTTATGGACCTTGCTTTGTGCACTGGTGCACAGTCATGTTCGAAGAGGAAGGGGCCAGCTCCAAACTGTTCCCACAACGCTGGGAGCATGGAATTGTCCAAAATGTCTTGGTATGCTGAAGCGTTCAGAGTTCCTTTCACTGGAACTAAGGGGCCAAGCCCAGCTCCTGAAAGACAACCCCACACCATAATCCCCCCTCACCAAACTTTACACTTGGCACAATGCAGTCAGACAAGTACCGTTCTCCTGGCAACCGCCAAACCCGGACTCATCCATCAGATTGCCAGATGGAGAAGCGCGATTCGTCACTCCAGAGAACGCGTCTCCACTGTTCTAGAGTCCAGTGGCGGTGTGCTTTACACCACTGCATCCGATGCTTTGCATTGCACTTGGTGATGTATGGCTTGGATGCAGCTGCTCGGCATGGAAACCCATTCCATGAAGCTCTCTGCACACTGTTCTTGAGCTAATCTGAAGGTCACATGAAGTTTGAAGGTCTGTAGCGATCGACTCTGCAAAAAGTTGGCGACCTCTTCGCACTAGGTGCCTCAGCATCCGCTGACCCCGCTCCATCAGTTTACGTGGCCTACCACTTCGTGGCTGAGATGCTGTCGTTCCCAAACACTTCCACGTTCTTATAATACAGCTGACAGTTGACTGTGGAATATTTAGGAGCGAGGAAATTTCACGACTGTATTTGTTGCACAGGTGGCATCCTATCACAGTTCCACGCTGGAATTCACTGAGCTCCTGAGAGCGACCCATTCTTTCACAAATGTTTGTAAAAACAGTCTGCATGCCTAGGTGCTTGATTTTATATACCTGTGGCCATGGAAGTGATTGGAACACCTGATTCGGATTATTTGGATGGGTGAGCCAATACTTTTGGCAATATAGTGTAGTGTATATAATATACTTTAGCTGAATCACCAGTGAATGTTAAATTTAAACTGACATTTAGTAGAGCAGGATTTCCCAACTCTGTCCTCGGGTACCCTTAACAGGCCAAATTTTAAGGATTCCCTTGACAAAATGCAGACTGAATACTGCAGCTACTGCACAGCAAATCATATCACCTGTGCTGTGCTTCATATTTTTGGCAAATCCAGCCTGAAAATGCTCCCTGAGAACACGGCTGGGACACAATCCACTACAGTATAGCTTCTTCTTCATTAGTGAGGTTTGTTAAAGTCTTGTTTCAACATATAATACTTTATTTATAACTAACTCCTGAAGCATCTTTAGCATCCAAACATGCCCAGCTTAAGGCTGGGGTCAGACGAGCGCAGTGTTAACGTCCGTGTTGCCGCACATAAGTACGTCCGTGATAGCATACAATTGTGTTAAATGGAGACCCACACACGAAGTACGTCCGCACAGAAGTGCGGAGGCTGACGGACGCTGCAAACGGACGCAGGTTAGGCAAGAACGTAATACTGCTAGAACGGACGTGCAGAGTGCGCCATGTCCGCAACGTCCACATAGCTTTGTTTGTGAGTGATGGAACGTGGTCAGACAGACTGCATTTATACGTCCAGCATTTTTGACGGACAGAATGTTTTTTCATTGTAATTTATTTTCCCTGCTACATCAGTCAAAAAATACGTCAGTGAAAAAAACGGACTGTGTGGCCACTACCTTGTCCTCAGTCAGAAAGTACGTCCATACTGCACAGACGCACAGTCCGTACAAAATGCGCTCGTCTGACCCTAGCCTTAAATTGTCAATTATATACTTTCCACGAATGTGAATGCAATCACACGATTTTTTAGGTTTTTTTTCTCATTTAAATTCAATCCTTTCTTTTAGCTCAGGACCATAACTATCCTGCTGCCCATGTATATTTGTTGCCTGGTGAAAGGCCTTCACTATAATCTTTCATCCCTGGCTGCCTTCTGCAGAGACCGGCGCAACCACTGGAGCAGGATCAGGTCTTCCTGGAGATAAGCAAAAAAGGTCATGATTACAGGGGTGAGTATGGGGACTTATGTTTGATTCACAACAATAAAACCAACATATGTCACTGCCTAAAATGACAGATAAAGCGACACCCAGACAAGTATTATTTTAAGAAATGCATTGATAAGTCAAAAGAGCTGCCCTATTCATTTTTTCCACTATTACTAAACATTTGCATGAAATAGTTAATTATGATGATATACATTTTATATACACTATATGGACAAAATATTGGGACACACCTCTCTTATTGTTGAATTCAGGTGTTTCAATCAGACCCATTGCCACAAGTGTATAAAATCTCACACATACACACATACAGTCTGCGTTTACAATCATTTCTGAAAAAAATGGGTCGTTCTGAAAAGATCCTTTTCTGTTCCAGCATGACTGTGCACCAGTACACAAAAAAGGTCCATAAAGACATGGATGGATGAGTTTGGTGTGGAAAGAGCTTGACCTGAACCCCATCAATCATGGGAGGAACTGGAACAGAAATTACAAGACAGGTTTTCTCGCCCAACATGAGAGCCTGACCTCCCAAATTCTCTACTGGATGAATGGGCAAAAATTCCCAAATAAGCACTTCAAAATCTTGTGGGAAGAGTTTCCAGAAGAGTGGAAGCTGCTGTAACTGCAAAGAGGGGCCAACTCCATTTTAATGTCTAGATGCCCCAATACTAATAATTCAAAGAGAATCGAAAAGCCACCGCACGTTCGATGACTTTTCGTTCTCTTCAATTCGGTTCGTTTTGCCGATCCCATTTCAGCGACCCTGCGGTGTATTCCGCAAGCACCACAGGGTCCTCGAATTGCAGGGAAAGGTCGTCGCAAACCTGACGAAAACTAACCGCAAACCCGGTGAATGCACGCCGAAAACCCACAAAAACATCTGGATTAACCCGAGCAGGAGCCGATCACACACAGAGAAGCCGCCGGAAAAAGCCGACACCGCAGACGAATGGAGTGAATAAATTAGCAAAACAGTTTGCTTGAATCTTTGAAAAGTGAAACGCTGTTTGCAAAGAAACTACTGAGCGAAAATGTCTGAAATTTACACATGAGGTCCAGGGAATGATACTAAAAAGGGCTATTAAAGAAAAAATAAGTAAACTTAAAAAAAAAACGAATTAAAAAAAAATCCAGAAAAATGCTTAAAATATCTTAAAAAAAATCTATAAATAAAGAGACTTTTTACTGCAGAATTTTATAATGAACGGTTTATTAGATATTGAATTAAAACGGGAATATTTTTAACATTGAAGCCTATGGCATTCGCCTGAATAAACCTGCCGAATTAAACCACCGACTGGCAGGGCATTTCGGGAACCTTTCACTGCTGGTTTTTGTTCTCTGACTAGCCGAAGCAGTGCTTTTTTTTATGGGGATTTCACTGCACTCGAACAGGCACCGTATGTGCGGCAATACGCCAGGATTTGGCGAATTGCCTGCTCTCTGGATAGCCGAATGGCCAAGAAATGTAACCGAACGCTGATTTTCAGTGTTCGGTTACCTTTCTCCAGCCATTCGGATCTCTTTGGATAACCCTGATGGTTTTTAAGACCAAGTATGTGTACCGATACTTTTTCCGGGTGATCACTGATACCAATTACCGTTGCTTTTACTTATTGTTATGTGACAGTTTTCCATTAAATTATTTAAGTTTTGCTGAAAGCCTTTCCAATTTATGGAAATATTGAAAGATATGGCAAGACACCCCATTCATCTGCAAAGGTTTGTACACACCTCAGACCAGTGGCGTAGCGTGGGGGGGGGCTGGGGGGGCCGTGGCCCCGGGTGCAGTTTTGTTAGGGGCGCATTTGCGCCCCTAAAACTGGCCCGGGGGTTGAGGGGACCCAGATGCCGGGCAGCGCGAGAGTGCCTGCCCGGTCCTAAACAGTCCGTCCTGTTAAAGGGGAGGCGGCTGCGTGCAGGCGCAGCCGGTCACGTGGTCCGGCTAATCAGGTGGTACTGAGTCTCTGTACCACCTGACTGGCCGGACCGCGTGACCTGCGCACAAACGCAACCGACTCCACTTCAACAGGACGGACTGTTCAGGACCGGGCAGGCACTCTCACGCTGCCCGGCATCTGGGCCCCCTCAACCCCTGCCGGAGCTGGCCCGAGTATCCAGGTGAGAGCTGGGGCAAATCCATGTGAGAGCTGGGGCATATCCATGTGTAAGCTGGGGCAAATACATGAGCTGGGGGCAAATCCATGAGCTGGGGGCAAATCCATGAGTTGGGGGCAAATCCATGAGCTGGGGCAAATCCATGAGCTGGGGGCAAATCCATGAGCTGGGGGCAAATCCATGTGAGAGCTGGGTCAAATCCATGAGTTGGGGGCAAATCCATGAGCTGGGGGCAAATCCATGAGCTGGGGGAAAATCCATGTGAGAGCTGGGGCAAATCCATGAGCTGGGGGCAAATCCATGTGAGAGCTGGGGCAAATCCATGTGTGAGCTGGGGCAAATCCATGTGTGAGCTGGGGCAAATCCATGTGAGAGCTGGGGCAAATCCATGTGAGAGCTGGGGCAAATCCATGAGCTGGGGGCAAATCCATGTAAGAGCTGGGGCAAATCCATGTAAGAGCTGGGGCAAATCCATGTGTGAGCTGGGGCAAATCCATGTGTGAGCTGGGGCAAATCCATGTGAGAGCTGGGGCATATCCATGTGTAAGCTGGGGCATATCCATGTGAGAGCTGGGGCAAATCCATGTGAGAGCTGGGGGCATATCCATGAGCTGGGGGCAAATCCATGAGTTGGGGGCAAATCCATGAGCTGGGGCAAATCCATGTGAGAGCTGGGGAAAATCCATGTGTGAGCTGGGGTAAATCCATGAGCTGGGGGCAAATCCATGTGAGAGCTGGGGCAAATCCATGTGTAAGCTGGGGCAAATCCATGTGTGAGCTGGGGCAAATCCATGAGCTGGGGCAAATCCATGTGTGAGCTGGGGCAAAATCCATGTGTGAGCTGGGGCAAATCCATGTGTGAGCTGGGGCAAATCCCATGAGCTGGGGCAAATCCCATGAGCTGAGGCAATATCCATGTGTGAGCTGGGGCAGTATCCATGTGAGAGCTGGGGCAATATCCATGTGAGAGCTGGGGCAATATCCATGTGTGAGCTGGGGCAATATCCATGTGAGAGCTGGGGCAATATCCATGTGTGAGCTGGGGCAAATCCATGAGCTGGGGCAAATCCCATGAGCTGAGGCAATATCCATGTGAGAGCTGGGGCAGTATCCATGTGAGAGCTGGGGCAGTATCCATGTGAGAGCTGGGGCAGTATCCATGTGAGAGCTGGCAATATCCATGTGTGAGCTGGGGCAATATCCATGTGTGAGCTGGGGCAGTATCCATGTGAGAGCTGGGGCAATATCGATAACGTGTCCACAGGTTGGGGGGGCGCACAATTCTTGGCTGGCCCCGGGCGCTGACAACCCACGCTACGCCACTGCCTCAGACACACACACCTCAGACGTCAGATACACACACATACACCTCAGACCTCAGATACACACTTCAGACCTCAGATACACACACACACCTCAGATATATATACACACACCTCAGACCTCAGTTATAGACACATATAACTCTCAGATCTCAGATATTCACACATGCCTCAGAGCTCAGATACACATACACATGCACCTCAGACCTCAAATATATACACATGCACAAACCTCAGGCTCAGATATACGCACACATACACCAGACATCAGATACACACACACACCTCAGATATATACACACACCTCAAACCTCAGTTATAGACACATACAACTCTCAGATCTCAGATATTCACACATGCCTCAGAGCTCAGATACACATACACATGCACCTCAGACCTCAAATATATACACATGCACAAACCTCAGGCTCAGATATACGCACACATACACCAGACATCAGATACACACACACACCTCAGATATATACACACACCTCAAACCTCAGTTATAGACACATACAACTCTCAGATCTCAGATATTCACACATGCCTCAGAGCTCAGATACAGATACACATGGACCTCAGACCTCAAATATATACACATGCACAAACCTCAGGCTCAGAAATATGCACACATACACCAGACTTCAGATACACACACACCTAACAGACCTCTGACACAGACATGCTGGGGCCAACTGGCAGGATGCTCTAACAGCATTGGCTGCATTGTATGATATGATGTGGCCACACCAGAACCGGAGGCCTCACTCTCGCAAGATCTTACGGATCAGCGAAAAGCACAGCCACAGACCTCGGTGGAGCTGCATTTTAACTTAAACATGCTGGTGACTGCTCACTGGAATGAGGCCACCCAGGGAGCCTGGTAAGATGCTGTTAGACCATTCTGTCAGCTGGCCCCAGCCCTCACACACTACCCAGCAAGGCAGCTCAGCACTGGCTTCTGGTGTTGGTGTATCAGGAGCATTTGCATGAGTAAATGTGCTCACACAGATGCCCTGTGTAGGCATCCCTATTAATCTCTATGTATTTCCAATGCAATGTCATTAAAGTCCCTGGGCTTTATCACTTCCTTCAAGCTAACACTAACATCGGCATTAGCGTTAGCTTAAAGGAGGTCATAGCACTGCAGTCAGAACACCCTCGAATCGCTCACGGGTTAAAAAACCCATTAGAGTTCATTAGCTTTCGTTAATTAGCAATATGTAGCGCAAGTTTACTGTACTTTGCGCTCCCTATACCTAACATGGGGAGCGCAAAGTGAAAGCACAGAGTAACTAGTGTTAGTAACTAGCGTTAGGACCAAGTAATCCTAAGAGCTGATGTTACCTAAAGAAGTTAACACCAGCTCGGAGGTGTAGGTAACGGATTGCGCTGCTGCAGAATCCCTTACCGGCAGCTCAAAACCCCCCAAAAAACAAATACTCTACTATTATCCCACGGCAAAAACGGAGGCCGGTCCGTTGCTTCTGGCCGCCGGGAGCAGAGGGAGACTGCGGGATGAAAGTCCCTTGTCTCCCTCCATCGACCAGCAACACGATCCTCCATGGAGTCCTATGGATGCCATGGAGGGGATGCTGGGGATGGCACTGTACCGCTGTCCCCAGCATCTGCGAGCTTAGCGATCGCTAAGGGGCAGGCTGCTGCACTCGGCGCCTGCCCCCCCCATCTGCTGGGGAAACCGGGACGCTAAGGAGAAGTTAGCGAACGCTATTTTTTCCCCCTTAGCATCCCGGTTTTACCTAAGGCCAGCTGATAGTGCCCCCTGTTGGTTTAATGTTTAGGTGTCCCAATACTTTTGTCCATATGGTGTAAGTTGTTCCTCTCCACTGCAGATTGTTGCTGATGCTAGATTGCTGTGGACAGGAGGGTCCTCAAAATAAATCAATAAAATGTTTCAAACAGAACTGTCGGTGTATCCTATGATGAATACAGTAAGGGAGTTATGCTCAGATGTCAGGGCAATACAATGTCATATAATAGTACAACTGAGAGACCCAACCGCTTTGCCAGTTGCATTTATTCGGTTAACAGAAAATTTGTTATTTTTGAAGACACCAGCACTTGAGCAGTGTAACTTGTGATGCGTTCTCTATGGCAGCGAGCCAATGAAAGCAATATGCTTAATGTACGGCTTGAAGGAGAAAAGTTACCAGGAAAGGCTTAATGATCTTAACATGTACAGCTTGGAAAAAAGACGAGACAGAGGAGATATGATAGAAACATTTAAATACGTAAAGGGAATCCACAAGGTAGAGGAAGGGAGTATATTTAAAAGGAAACAAAGTAGCAAAACAAGAGGACATAGTCTTAGATTAGAGGGGCAAAGGTTTAAAAGTAACATCAGGAAGCATATTTTTACTGAGAGGGTGGTGGATACATGGAACAGCCTTCCAGTTGAAGTGGTAGAGGCCAAAACAGTGATTGAATTTAAGCAAGCATGGGATAGGCATAAGGCTATCCTAAACAAAAGATAAATCCAGGTAAAGTATCCATGTAATTGGGCAGACTAGATGGGCCGAAAGGTTCTTATCTGCCGACATTTTTCTATGTTTCTATGTTTCTGTACACAGCACAGATAACCACCTCATTTTTTTCCATCTGTAACCAGCAATCAAGCATTCAAGGTATCCATCTAGCAACTTCGCGCCCACAACTTTACTTCACATTGTCTCTGCTCTAATGTTATTAGTGTTCATAGCTTTTGGCTGCATTTATTAATTTGTGGTTGATAATTTTTTATGGGTTTTTTTCTCCCTCTTTTTTTCTTAATTTCACATTCTGTTCATATAACTCCCTCCATGTTGTAAATTTTTTGTGTGCAATGGCTACCTTGTAAATCTGCGTGTCTCTCACTCTACAAAACACTATCCACAGCGCAGGAAACCCTGCAAGATCTCATGAGAGTGCGGCTGGAGGTCCCAGCGGCCGCGTTATAACCTTCACATGCCGGCGGCCACTCGCTGGAATGTGACCAGCCTGGCAGGATGGTGTTAAAGCATTCTTCCAGTCGCCCCAGCCTCTCGCAAACTGTCTGGCAAGCCAGCCCAGTGCTGACTTGTGGTATCGGTCTAAGTATCAGGGGCATTTGCACAAGTACAACGGCTTTTGCAAATGCCTGGTATCAGTATCGGTGCTTCCGTAATAAACATACACTGGTATTAAAGTGTCTGTATGAATGCAGCTTTGTAATGTCAGTGTGTGCAAATACACATATATTAGGGCTACCGTTTTATTTCACCACAAAGGCATAACTTAACGGATGGATGGTAGACAAATGGACTACACTGCGGGGAAGACAGATAGGGAAGAGAGCTGAGATTTGCCATTTCTCATTTATGTTTGAAAAAGTGTGTTGATAGTATTTTTAATTTAATGAAAGGTCGTCTTCGCTATACATATCCTTATTTTTATTTTTGCTTTCGTTTGCTATTATTTGACTTGCCATGGCAGTTTCACATTGAGGCTATATGTCGATATAATGTCACAGCGGCCCAAGGGATTGCTGACTCTCGCTCTCATGTCTGTTGTCTATTTTATTTAACGGAACTTGTGTGTAGTTTCTGTATCTGGAAGAAAAGTCAATTTCAAGATTCAAATGTCGATCAGTTTTTGAATAAATTGCTTTTATTGCATTCAGAAGAATCCATGTTAACTGCACATTATTTTCTTCTTTACGCCGTATGGGTTACATTACAATGAGATTGCTCTCCATCTGTGTCTGATGTCATGCAGTCTTAACCCACCTAAAAATCCCACATTCACGTCAGATACATGGGTGGAGAAAGCAGTGCGATCTGCTGTGTCCCCGCTCCGCAGGCAGAGTATCACTGGGATCAAATAGTTCCATTTGCTCCTTCGAGTATCCCTACACCTCCCCGGCCGATGATTATGTCCATCTCCATGGAGTCCTATGGACTCCTGGAGCTGATAACAGCCTAGCGCTTAGCACTGCTGGTGTTATCACCCTGTGGTGTTTCAGAAGTCTGAGGAAGCGGCTCAGCCGTACTACAAATGATAAAGGTACGTCACAAATGGAAAACGTCTGATGAAAACGTTTTCCATTCTCGTTTTACCTTCAGTGCTTGACTTGTGATCTGGCAGCAGTGAATGGTACCAACACTAGCTACTTACATTATTGTTCAATTATAGTGTATTGCCTTAAAGACTTCTCCCGAGCAGCCCCCTTTCTTTGGAACGCCACCCCCCGCAACATCAGACTCTGCCCTTCTCTCCAGTCCTTCAAGAAGTCTCTGAAAACACATTACTTTAGAGAAGCCTATCATCTCACTCCTTAATCCCCCTCTGTTCATTTTCTGCTGCATCTTCACACACAGCCCACATGCACTCCGCAATTTCACATTCTCTATTAACCCTCACCTACTGTGCCACCCCTATCCTCTTAGATTGTAAGCTCTTGAGCATGAGCAGGGTCCTCTCATCTACTGTTCTGTATGTTGAACCTGTATGTATATTTGTTGTTCTGCCTCCCATTGTACAGCAGTACGGAACTTGTTAGCGCTTTATAAAAACTTGTAACTGTAAACCCTCATTAAAATAATATTGTTAGATTTTAATTATTTGTGTTTAATTTTAGTAAATATATTCCAAACCATGTTAACCATGTAAGGGAAGTATTGCCAGAGATGTCACATGCACTGTTTCTTCTAGCAACAGTTTGCTTAACATTGCTAGTAGATATTGTAGGGATTTTTTGGTTTAGAAATGAACATTCCATAGTGAAAGGTTCAAAGTCACCTTCCCTTTTCCTACTGACTGTATTATGTTCTTGGCTTCAGCAAAGTTTGATAAGAAACTGTCTGTAACTCGTACTGGAATGGAGCCACTCAGACTAGGGACACAACTTTGCAAGTTTTTTTTACATCCCTTGGTATTGTGTTTATCTAACTGGGAAATGTATTAAACATATCTAAATCAACAATTGTGCTTACATCATCATCCAAGGTCATCTGACAAGTCAACTACCTGGCCATTATCTTTAAGGAAAAAATAACTAAACTCACTATGCTTGTTTGTGTGTCTTGGAAACAGCTTTCTTTGATTCATTCTGAAAACAAATTCCCACAAGCATTTCTCATGTGAAGATAAAGAAAAGAAGTGACAAGATGTTCTGGGGGCGACCTTTACTGGTGATCTGATACATCCCATTGCACTGGATTGTCCTGCTGGGGGATTTTTTGTCAGACTATATATATTGTGATATAGCCACTGAACTCAGGGATCGGTGCTTCTGCTTTTCTTTATTGTGCAGGCATGAAATTTGCAGGGTACAACATAAACAGCAAATAAACAAATATAAAACAAACACCTATTCCTTTAGGCAGAGGCTAAATAAACATTTTGAATCCCTCTCTGAAGTATTGGGTAGCTAAGCCGCTTACCAATCAGTGAAATCAAAAATCAAATACACTTCCCTTCTATGTTCAGGATTGTGCTTCCTTCCCTTCTGTAGCCTGAAACAAGACTGCCCTTTCAGAGGGAATTATAAGGCAGTCCTAATTAGGCATCGGCTGTGGCTTAACCTTATAGGGAAGAAAGGAGTCCTCCATCCGCCTGTTGTTAAATCTGTGGTCTACCACCCTACCTTAATCACACGGTCACTATATATATATATATATATATATATATAGAATTAGGCAATAGAGGATGCACTCACGGTCTTCCAAACAAATATAAAGAATTTATTTTACAAAACTCACATGGACATCAACATTTCGGCTCGCAGAGCCTTTTTCAAGATCATGATCTTGAAAAAGGCTCTGCGAGCCGAAACGTTGATGTCCATGTGAGTTTTGTAAAATAAATTCTTTATATTTGTTTGGAAGACCGTGAGTGCATCCTCTATTGCCTAATTCTATATACTTCAACTGGATTGCACCAGGCAATGAACGGTAATATGGAGAGTGCTGTATGCAGTGGATTTTTATATATATATATATATATATATATTATTTTTTTTTAAGCCAAACGAAGGGTCTTATTAAAAAGGTAAAAGTTTATTATAATACCTTAAACAACATGCCTTTTTATCAGTTTAAAAAAGGACGCATGCCTACCTACTTGTTTTTGATATATATCTATATATACATATAGATGCAATATTATATACAATTTTTTTCCTTACATACAGTACATTGAAGAGGTGTTCTCTCATCACTCATGTCAGCAGTTATATTCTTGAATCCGAGGCTTTACAGCAACACAGCCTGAAACAACTTTGTAATACACCGGACAGCAAAAATCCTCACAGCTTTATCAGCTTTACTTTGAAGCAGAGACTTTCTAATAAATTATATCTAAGAAGGAAAGTACAAAGTACTGTAACTGTATAAATGAAACAGATTCAAAAATGTGCAAAGCAAGGGTACTGTGCTAAACAATCCCCTATATTAATATAAAGCTGCCTTACCACAATTGTTAGGAAGTATAAATATTATCATCCCTATACGTGTTTGTCATAATTGTTGACTTAGATGACAGTGCCGTGAACAGTGGCTAAGCATGGGGGGGGGGCTCAGGGGCAGTCTCCCCGGGTGCAATTTTCTTAGGGGGCACAAAATTTCAAAAGAAATTTGAACCACTAATATTTTTCAGCAGGGATCAGCAAGGTGTCTGCTCACAGACACTGGTGTCCGTGAGAGACCCTTGCACTGGCAGCCGCCAGTTTTACAGCGCCGGCCGTGACTTAGCATTCAGCGTCTGGAAGGGAGGACCAGGACAGAAAATTCTGTCCTTACTCCTCTTTAACTCTGACATGAGTCACATGAAGCAACGCATCATTATCCGATGGAACACTGACCCTGTGCCACGCTTGTCAGCCCCCCTTGAAGCCCTGTGCCAGCCCCCTGTTGCTGGCAGCCCTACATCCGCTGAACAGGAAGGAAAATAAAATCTGGTCTCCACTATGCTCCCTGGACAGCTCTCCCCCGGGCCACCAGCAACTCCACGCAGGTAGGCGACACTGTGTGACACCAGTGCAGCGTGACCAACACACAGTGAGGGGGTACAGGGAGAGGGTGACAGGAGTTTCAGGGAGAGAATGACTGGGAGTAGTGGGAGAGAGTGACTGGGGGCACTTGGATAGAGTGAGAGAGTGACTGGGGGTACTGGGAGAAGGTGGGGGTACTTTGAGAGCGAAAGAGTGATTGGGGTACTGGGAGAGAGTGACTGGGGTACTGGGAGACAGTGACTGTGGGATACTGGAAGAGACTGGGTGGAGTAGAGGTAATGTCACCGCTCTGCATGGAGAGAGCCTGTGGAGTCATGGGTTCGATCCCAGTGAGCAACCTCTCCAGTAAGTGTCCTTGGCAAGACACCTAACAGTACATACTCGCCACCCAGGACATACTTGAAAATGAGAGAAATCTCAATGTATCCTTCCTGGTAAAATCCTTTCACAAAAAAAAAAAAGAGTGACTGGGATTACTTGGAAAAAGTGGGGGTAATGAGAGAGAGTGACTGGGGTCCTGGGAGAAAGTGGGGCTACTTGGAGAGTGACTGGGGTAATGGAAGAGTGAGTGACTGGGGATACTTGGAAAGAGAGTGACTGGGGGTACTGGGAGAGAGTGACTAGGTATAGTGTGAGTGTGGAACTATGCTAGGGTATACTGGGACAGGGTGACTGGTAGCAGTGGTGTAGCGTGTGGGGGACATATGTGTTTCATTTTTATTATAGAAGTATTTTGTTAATATACAATACATATGCTTGTGGGGTAAGGGGGTCAATACTCTACTGGTAGAAGGGAATCAGGGTGTGTAATCGCGTCCACAGGTTGGGGGGCCCAAAATTCTTGCCTTGCCCCGGGCGCTGACAACCCACGCTACGCCGCTGGCCGTGAACACCTTGAACAATCTTATATAGTAATGAACAAAAGCATTTTAAAACTATCATCAGAAAATATTTCTCTAAATCAGGGCTCAAAATTTCAGGTCCTGAGCTACTAGCCAGGCCTTATAAATTACTCGTCATCGTTACTCTTCCCTCTCTCTCTGTGATCCCTCTCTCTCATCCCATCAGTCTCTCTCTGTAATCCCTCTCTCTCATCCCACCAGTCTGTCTGTGATCTCTCTCTGTGATCCCTCTCTCTTTCATCCCATCAGTCTCTCTCTGCGATCCCTCTCTCACTGTGATCCCTCCCTCTTTCATTCCATCAGTCCCTCTCTGCGATCCCTCTCTCACTGTGATCCCTCCCTCTTTCATCCCTCTGTGTTTCCACTGTGTACTGTCCCCCCTGCGTACTGTCCCCCCTGAATGCTGCCCCCTCCTCCTCCTTCCTGCTGAGGTGAGGTCAGACAGAGGGAGAGCTGAGGAGGGGGGCGGGTGCTCAGTAAGTTAAAAAAAAATGCTGCCCAGAGGAATCTTACCTATCCCCTAGGTGCTGCTCTGCTGGTCCTGCTCTCCTGCTGTGTCTTCTATTCTCGCCCTCCCTTACTTCCACATGGCGTGGAAACAGGAAGATGTGCAGGAGGATGGGGAGGAGCAGCCGGAGGTGTCTCACTCAGCAGCTGATGATCAGTGATCACCACCTATTGGCTGCTCCTTCCACAATAATCCTCCTGCACATTTACATCACAGACTGATAGGCTGCTTCAGTGTGGTGAGTGTGTGCATCAGGCAATTTTCACTCACCCTGTACCAATTTCTAATCACAAATTGCGCGAGAGCGAGTGGAAATTTTGACCCCTGCTCTAAATCGTGTATTTTTGCTTCAATTGTGGCTCCAATTTTCCTGTTTGGTTGGAAAAAGAAAAATGTATGTGCTTGAACTATGACCAAATATACTTTTACAAAAAGTGATATGGTTCTCATTAGACATGTGCATTTAGTTTCATTCCGAATCAAATTCCGACGAAATTTACCCAATTTGTATTTTGGAAACATTTCCAAATATGAATCAGCTCCGTCCGAATTAACAAATTGGTCTGAAAATACGAACCACGGCAGCATAACGAACGAGCTGAAACTAAACAAGAATGGAACAAAAATGATCTGGAACGAAATGAAACTAAACAAGAATGGAACAAAATGATTTGTAACAAAAAAATAAATGGAACAAATGCTCTGAAATGAAAATAAAAACTGAACGAAATGAGGTCTGGACTGGAGCTGTCCATGGTGCTGATTCAGAACCAAGGACGGCAGCCCTGCAGGGCTCTGGAGCTATCTATGGTGCTAAAACATAGTATTCATTGCCAAACGTAGCCAGACTAAAGAGAAGAAAAAAAACTCTATTTTTGGAAAAGAAAAACAGCCTGGTTTAAAAATAAATTAGGAACCATAAAATTTCCCCTATAAAATACTGAAAAATGCATAAAAAAGACTAAAATTGAAATAAAGAGACTTTTTGCTGCACTGAACAGAATAAACGGTTGAATAAATATTTAATATAAATGGGGAATATTTTTTCCATTGAAACCTATGGGATACGCTGTTTAAACCTGCCGAACTGAACCACTGAAAATCAGGGCATTTCACCGACATTTCGGTAGTGTTTGCTCTGCATTCTCTTTATAGATTAACCATTACTTCTCTATGGGGAATTTCACTGCCGCCAAAATGCTCCAAACGATTCGGACTGAAATGAAACGCACATGTCTATTTGTATTTTTAATATAGTACCGGCTGTAATTTATTTTGATCCCGGCTGTACCTTATTTTAGTATGGCTGGTATTTTCATTTTATTATAGTACCAGCTGTTTCTGGCTTTTTATTTTAGTAATGCGGGTATTTTCATTTTATTGTAGTACCGACTGGCTGCTGTCCTTGGTACTGAAATATATTTCAGCAGCAAGGACAGCAGGATTACGTGTCTTTCTTTTTTTTTACACTAATATAAGTAATTAATTTATCTGTTTCACATTTCAATAACTAATAAAAACTAAATACGAATTAACAATAAAAACAAAACAACGAATCGACCTAACAAACGAAATACCGGGCGGCCAAATGAGCGAATCAGTCTGAAATACGAATAAACAATAAAGAATGAAAAAAGAATTGACCTGAAAAACGAAATGCTGGCTGTCTGAATTAAAGAATCAGTTTGAAATACGAATTAACAATAAAAAAATTAATGGACCGAAATGAAATACCGGCTGTCCAAATTAATGAATCGGTCTAAAATATGAATCGCGGTAACATATCGAATGACCCGAAACTAAGAAAAAGACGGAACAAAATGAGCTGAAATACAAAAAAAACAGAACTAAGTTATCTGAAAAAAATATTTTTTTCCATGTACATGTCTAGTTCTCATTCAACTGCTTACTGTTCACCGTGTCCGGTGACAGCTGGCAAAGATTGGATATGTTAGGGCCTTTTATGAACGGCTAGAGAAACAGTTTACTTCTATTCCCTTATGAATATTTGGTCTTTGAATGATATATCAAGGTTAGATAGCTCACTGAACTTTTTTCAAATAGGTGAACTTGCTGTCCAACAACCATCTCAAACATGTCACTCTTGGGCTTCTATGATCTGATGCCAGCCATTGTAGCCTGTCTTATACTACAGTATATAACCTTGGGTCACGTTCTAGGTTTTTCTCTGTCATAGTTTCTCATATCAGAGAGTGTGTTGTATTACATTGTTTTTCATTCTGTGTACCAACCTTGGCTTTCCCTTTTGACTTCTCTGATCTCTGGTGTCCTTGGCTTGTACACCTTTGTTGTTGACCTTTGGCTGCATGACTACCCCCTTTGGAATTTGACCTCAGCAAATCTTTTGACTTTCAGGGTTATTCAGAGAGCGTGAAAAGCAGGAGAATGACTGGAGAATGACTGGAGAATGAAAAATTCTAGGTCAAAATAACCGATTTGGAAAGTGAGATGAAAGTGAGAATTTTTCTGGTTTGGCTATTTTGACCTAGAATTTTTCATTCTCCAGCCATTCTCCAGTCATTCTCCTGCTTTTCACGCTCTCTGAATAACCCTGTTTGTCTTTTTGTGTTTGTCTGACTCTTTATTCTAAGGACCACGATCAGGCTCTGATTTGTTCTGCATGTTAGGGTCAGGAGACAGTGGTGTATTTAGGTTTTGTGCTGCCCTAGGCCTGACTAAACTCGTGCACCCCCCCAATTTAAATTTGAGGCACCCCTTCCTGTCAAGGGCACACCTCTTCCTGGTTAATCCCCACCCTTCCTATTTAAGCTCCACCTTTTCCTCTTAGAGCTCCGCCTTTTCCTCTCTTTATATTAAAAGTGGATGCCAAGTGCCTACTTGTATATTTTGTATACCATTTCAAATGTATCTATTGAGATAAATAAAATTATGAAATGTTTAAATTCAAGCATTTTTACAAAGAACAACCATGCATGTCAAGTATACTGGATCACAGCCGCTCTAATTGGTTGAACAATAAAATCCACAGAAACTTGCACTGCATATGAGAGTATCACAGAGCTGCACAGCAATAAAACCCACAGAAATGGGCACTGTGTATGAGCATATCAGAGCTGCACAGCAATAAAACCCACAGAAATGTGCAGTGTGTATGTGCATATCACAGAACTGCACAGCAATAAAACTCACAGTAATGTGCAGTGTGTATGAGTGTATCCCAGAGCTCCAGGGCAATAAAACTCACAGTAATATGCAGTGTGTATCACAGAATCCACAGCAATAAAACTCCCAGCAATGCAATGTGCAGTGTGTATGAGTGCATCAGAATTCACAGCAATAAAACTCACAGCAATGCAATGTGTGGTGTGTGTCAGCGTATCAGAATCCACAGCAATAAAACTCACAGCAATGCAATGTGCGGTGTGTGTCAGCGTATCAGAATCCACAGCAATAAGACTTCCAGCAATGCAATGTGCGGTGTGTATGAGTGCATCAGAATCCACTGCAATATAACTTCCAGCAAACCGAGTGTATATGAGCACACAGCAATTATGCTGTGGAGCCATCTTGTCAGCAGTGGGGTGCCACTGCCAGAGGGTGCACTGTAGCTTTGATTCCCTTCCCGGTGGGTGTTCAGTCCAGAATAGAGTCTGTGTTAACGAAAGGGCGGGCAGCTGGGCGTGTGCATTTCACGTGGTTCAGCCAGTCATGTGGTACTGAGACTGAGACTGAGAAATGGCAGTGAAATGTCCTGATGTTCGGTGGTTTCAATCAGCAGGTTTATTCAGGCGAACCTCATAGGTTTCAATGTTAAAAATATTCCCGTTTTTATGCAATATGTAATAAACCATTTATTATTTTAATCTGCAGTAAAAAGTCTTTATTTATTGATTTTTCATTTTTATCATCTATCATTTTTCAGATCTTTTTGGGCAAAATTTCCCCCCTTTTTTTTAATAGCGGTTTTTCTTTTTTCTGTAACAGAACTTTTTATTATCAATCATAGGATCTTATATGTAAATTACAGACATTTTCGTTCAGTAGTTCTTTTGAAAACAGCAGGCCACGGGTTTGCGGTGGCAGCATTCAGTGGCCGACTCCATGCACTTTGGGGACCCTGCGGTGAATGGGGACCCGCAGGGTGTGGAAATTTTATTCTCCTAAGTGCAGGGAACTACAGAACACCAAAAAGTTGGCGTCATTTCGGTGCTCTGTGAGTAACCCATTTAGTGGTGAGGTTTTTTGCTGCCCCCTGGAAAGTGAAAGCCTAGGCCTTGCCTACCCTAGCCACCCTTAAGGGGTTAAAATGCACAGGGACTGGCTACTATCCTGTTAGATGAGGGAATGTATTATATGTATAAAGCAAGGTATATATGACAATGGATAGTCATAGACTCTAGGGACTCAGCTTGTACGCTTTATGAGAGACATTTCTAACACAATAATAATTGTATGCTCACATAGGCCCTTCGGGAGAGGTACATGACATACAAATACTGGAATATTACGTTTAAATCTAAGGAGTGTGATAAAGATTTTATTAAGCCCTTGATGACAGATGACGTAACATCTACATCATTAATGATTGGCTTTACAGAGCCCTGGTCCTTAAGGGGTTAAACAGCATATCAGAGGATCATATAGTAGAAATGAACACTTCTTAGAATTCAGAAAAAGCACAGTGTTTGCCTGCAGACTGGGTGTGGCTGCTGCACATGTAAGAACAATGTATCAAATTCATGAGACCAGACTAATTAGAAGCACATGTTATTTCCAAACACTAACTAAACACCTGTTTTTTACGCCATTTGAAAGCACAGGTCAAAAGTGAGACTTTTTGCACCCAGACATTAGGTAGTTTTTTAATTCAATATCTAATAAACCGTTGCTTATAATATACTGCAGTAAAGAGTCTCTTTATTTCTAGATTTTTTTGTATTTTTTAAGCATTTTTTATACTTTTTTTAAAAAAAAAATAATTTTAGAACTCGAACCGAACACGCCAAAAAGTTCGAAGTTCACGACCATTCGAACTGCCAATGTTCGAGTCGAACTCCGAACTGATCGAACCGAACAGCTCATCCCTACTCATGACCAGAAATTTATTTTTCCTGATTTTTCTTTATTTTTGTGTCTACATTTTCATTTTGATCTCCACCACGTTCAAAGTACTATAGTGTTCTCATACCACTCATTTTTACCTATTAACATTTTATTCTCAATCCATCCTCAGACCCCAAATCGCTCCCAATTTTTGTCATTCTTTCTTCTACCTTTTTCTCTCCTTCCAAAGAGTACCCGATTAAGGCTAGTGTCAGACAAGCATCTTTGGAGAGCGGAAGGAACGTCCGTGAGAGTGGACGTTCCTTTCACTTGATGCCCGTCTGGCCACCTCGCTGAGCGCACTCAGCGCTGCAAGGCTCGATCCTCCTATGGAGAATCGCACTTTGCAGCTCCGTCAACGTCCGTCCTAGCACTTTGCCGGAGAGGCTTGGATAATGGACGATGCTGCGCCGCAGTTCGTGCGCGCGCACAAGCATGCACAGGCGTGTGACCGGCACGTCAGTACGGGCGCACATAGCGCGCTCGTCTGATGCTGACCTAATTTCTCTTCAGTGCCTACAAGACATATATCTGTTTCCTGAAGGTTTTTATCATCTTTTCCTCATCCCCCTGCATATCACTTTTCTTTATTCTACCCTCTCTAGCTCACTATGACTCCATAACCTTCTTGTCTTTCTAAAAGCTAATTTCTTAAACCTTATCATTGAAGCCTCTGTTGTTCTTTAAAGTGCAGTTGGAGCAGCTCCTTCCCCTGTGTCTCCACAAATTCAGTAACCTACAGTATTTGAAATCATCATTACTGTGTCTTGTTGCAGTTCTGTTGTTTTTGTGTTTTTTATTTTTACTAGAGTTCTTAAGTAATGTCAGTGACACTTGTGTAGTCAAATGTTTATAACTTTTCATTTTTCTGTGTTACTAGTCACTGGGGGTTATTCAGAGATGGGTGAAAACCAGGAGAATGGCTGGAGAAGTGAAAATTCTAGCAGGGTTATTCAAAGAGATCCGATTTGCTGGAGAAAGGTAATGGAACGCTGAAATTCAGCATTCGGTTACCTTTCCTGGCCATTCGGCTATTCAGAGAGCAGGCAATTCGCTAAATCTTGGTGAATTGCCTGCACATACGGTGCCTGTTCGGTGCCTGTTCGAAGGCAGTGAAATCCCCATAGAGAAGCAATGCTTCGGCAATTCAGAGAACAAAAACCAGCAGTGAAAGGTTCCCGAAAGGCCCTGTCATTGGGTGGTTTAATACGGCAGGTTTATTCAGGCGAATCCCATAGGCTTTAATGTTAAAAATATTCCCGTTTTAATACAATATCTAATAAAGCATTGATTATAATATTCTGCAGTAAAAAGACTCTTTATTTAAAGATTTTCTAGGATATCTTAAGCATTTTTCGGGATTTTGTTTTTAACTTAAGTCGCTTACTGATGACCGAATCGCACGCAGGGAGACAATAAATACTCAAAAATACATGACACATAACTGTGGAATAATATATATATTTATTATATATACAGACCACAGCTAAAAATTCCACACAATAAACCCACCACCATGACATAAAATTAACCATAACAAAAATAACACAATAACCCAGTGCTGAAAGAGGACTCCACACAACCACCACACACCTCCAAACCAACCAACCACAAAAACCTCCCAACTCCCAACCATCTGACCAAAATTATCCTAAATAAAAGGAACCCCTACCCAGAACTGCCTACAAGCGCCCACCGTGACAAAAGGAGCCCAACAAAACTAATACTCTAACTAAAAACCAACCCAACCCGTAACTAAATAAAACAGGGTGGGAGGGTGGGGATTTTTCCAGCTCTACCTCAGGAGAAAAAGGTGCGCAGAGCCTCTCCACACGCGCCTTAAGTACCCTCCTGGTGACTCCTCCCACACCTCTCCCGCTCAAACCTCCACACACGCTGAAAACACTTTCTTGAAAAATCCTCCCTGCGTCCTGGCATCAGAGGCAACTTAAGGGCCCTACGCCTTAGGTGCTTCAGGCTTTCATAAGTCGCCGACTGATGACCGAGTCGCACGCAGGGAGACAAATGCTCAAAAATACATGACACATAACTGTGGAATAATATATATAGGCCACAGCTAAAAACTCCACACAATAAATCCACCACCATGACATAAAATTAACCATAACAAAAATAACACAATAACCCAGTGCTGAAAGAGGACTCCACACAACAACCACACACCTCCAACCCAACCAACCACAAAAACCTCCCAACTCCCAACCATCTGACCAAAATTATCCTAAATTAAAGGAACCCCTACCCAGCACTGCCTACAAGCCCCCGCCAAGAGCTCCTCACATCACCCCCTTATGGGAGAGCTCCCCCACCAAGAAAAAACAAGGCTTGTTCAATCCCCTCCTTGAGTCCCAGGATGAACAGATCCTTGCCCACATCATTCAGGTGAATGCCATCCTCCATAAAATAACAAGCCGCATCCTCCTCCTCAAAGGGTAGATGCCGCACCACCACACCATCCATCCGCCTCACAAACCTTCCCATACAGCGATTCACCTTGACCCGGCAAAGTCGCACCGCCTCCTCATTCTCCGCCTGCCTCCACACCATCCTTGGCATCACCTCGGACCACACCACCACTGTCCATGGTGACCACTCCCTCAACTGCCACAGATCCTCCTGCATCTGCTCCAGCAGCACACCAAGAGGGACCACACCCAAAGGCACCCAAAACCGTTGGCTTAAACTCCTCCCATAGGAGTCCACGGATTCCGAACCACCGTACCCATGTTGCCAACCCATGCAAACCCATCAGTACTCCAGATGTTCGCACCAACGCCCTTCTCCTCGCCCAAAAAACAACGAGTCTCCAACGATCCATAAACCTCTCGAAGGATCTGTAAAAAACAAAAACAAATTACCAACATCTCCACCACACAAAATACTCTAAAAAGAAAAAAGAAGAAACTCCCCACCAAACCACCACACACCCCACCAAATAAACGATGTCCATACCTGCAAAGAAAAACATAACATAAACAATGACCATACTCCTCACCTCCAAATCCTCCAACCCCCACACTCCTCCCAAACAACAAACAAATATACAAAGATAAAATAGAATAAATATATATATTCCATATAAAAGGTATAAATTCATATTCCATGTATAAGTTTGATATCATTTTTTTTTATTTTTATAAATGAAAAAACATAACAGAACAGATCATACAGCAAACTGTTCTCCACATTACCTCCCAGCATTAACAAGTGTTTCCAAAATTCATAACACCAAACCTGGACGCACGTAGGACCGAAAAGCCCTCGAGTTCCATCTTCCCAATTCTTGAATTTCCGCTGCCAGCAAACCCAACCTTCAAGCTTCCGTTGCTGCCCCAATACGAAAGGAGTGAGAACCAAATTTCTCCGGATTTCTCCCTAAACTCAACAAACCCTTCTTACAAATGGAAACAAACTGATACCTTGATAAAGCCGACCCGTCCGCGTGACATAAAAAGGCCACGCCAGACTCCACTTGTACCTCCAAAAATTCCTTAACGTTCTTCACTGGACAAACCACGCAGTTATCCACACTGGATAAACCAACTCTACGCCCCCTACCCAACTGATCAGTCTTGGAGTTAGAAACCCAAATAACAATTTCCTTAACTCCCAACCAAACCGCATCAGCTCCCAAACCACCACCTCCTCTCCTAGAATTGCACACCAGCTCACCCACTCGAAATGCCCCAAAAAACCACAAACAAAAATCCGCCCTCATAAGCAGAACCTCATAAGGTGAAGAACAAAAATTCCTGACAAATTCCCAAAGACCCTCCAATAACTGCTTCGAAACTAGACGCCGAGCGTCTACCCTGCACCTCCCCCTCACATAACCACGAACTGCACACCTGATAACAAAATCCTTGGTAACATCTCTTTTCCCCGATACCTGGAAAAGGAAAGCCAAGACGGCCAATGACTGCCGTACCACCCCAGGAGATGTCCCTGACTCGAATAACCGAATGAGGTATGCCCTAAGCAAACTCTCCTCATCCAATCCACCCACCGAAACGTAAATGAACCGTTCAGCCAATGCGTCTCAATCCCTCCAAACTCGCAAGTAGGCCTTCCAAGAGGACTCAGACAAAGAACCTCTCACCCATCTTCCAAAAATTCCGAGCCTAGCTGCCAAAGGCCCTCCTGCCAAGGGGTGCCCACCTCCTCCGCCAACGGAGCCAGGGAACAAAACTTGTCCTACTGTAAACGAGACAAAGCATCCGCCACTGAGTTAAGGCGACCCGGAACATGATGTTCCCTGCATAAAACATTAAATTTAAGACAAAGCAACGCAAACCTCTTCAGCGATCTGATGACTGGCAATGATGAAGCCGACAAAGAATTAACCGCCGACACCACCACCATGTTGTCAGAACGGAACAGAATCCTTCTCCCCTCCAGAATACCTCCCCACAGCTCCAATGCCACCACTAATGGAAACAACTTCAAAAATACCAAATTCTGCACAAATGTAGATGCTAACCAACGATCAGGCCAACGAGAAGCACACCAACGCACCCCATAGTATAGCCCAAAACCAACATCTCCCGAGGCGTCCATGAAAAATTCCAGTTCCCTCCCCAAAACTTCTCTCAAAGGGAATATGGCCACCCCATTAAACAAAACCAAAAAGGTTCCAAATCTTCCTTCATGGCACCAGATATTCTAACAAAATGATGACCTTCCCGAATACCCCGTGTCACCAAAGCCAATCCTCGCAAAAAGACTCTTCCAACCGGAATGACCCTGCACGCAAAATTCAAACGACCAACCAGCAATTGCAGCTCTCTCAACTGCAATTTCCTAACTGATAGGGCCCCTTCCACTTGCCTCAAAGCTTCCACCACTTTCCCCATAGGTAGACGACACTCACCCTTAACCGAATCAATCTCAATCCCCAAGAAAGTGATGACTGATGCCGGACCTTCTGTTTTATCAAAAGCCAAAGGAACACCAAAACGGTGTGCCACCCACTGAAAAGACCGAAGACACTCTCCTGTCCCTTCCCTACCCACGCACAGAAAATCATCCAAATAATGTTTCAAATTAGCCGACCCTGCCACTTCACAACCCACCCATTCCAAAAATGTACTAAAACACTCAAAAAAGGAACAGGAAATGGAACAACCCATAGGCAAACATAGAGCCACATAAAATTCGCCTTCAAACCAAAATCCCAGAAGATGATGACACGAAGGATGAATAGGTAATAGCCGAAAAGCCAACTCAATATCCACCTTAGCCATCAAAGCCTCCTTTCCTGCATCACGGACCAAACTGACCGCGGAATCAAATGAGACGAAAACACCGAGGCCAACTCCTCACCAATATCATCATTCACCGACCCTCCCCACAGATAGGATAAATGATGAATCAAGCGAAACTCCCCCGCCTTCCGTTTAGGCACCACCCCCAAAGGGATATCCTCAAATCCCACACCGGCGGAGACGAGAATGGACCTGCCATCCTACCAGCCCCGATCTCCTTAAACACCTTCTCCCGAACTACCTCCGGATAAACTCTAGCCGACTTTAAATTTCTTAACTTTCCACCCCCTGGCCTTACCACAAAAGGAATCTGAAAACCATCACCAAAACCGTCCTGCAGAAACTCAGCATCCCTACGTCTTCCGTAAAGCCTTAGCCACGGTAACATTGCGTCGAGTTTCACTGGAGAAGCCCCCATCTCCAGACCCTCCAAAAGGCAGACCTCCCTGTCTTGCCCTCTTAAAACATCTGGACAATGAATGCAATCCTCCACAATTTGAACATTCGTGCTTGAACCTGCACCCGTTACCAAACTTGCACTGACCCTCGTTAAACTGCCAGCAAGATCCCTTTTTAACACCTGCCGGTGGAGAACTGACCCCTCCCCCACCGGCGCCCCCTGGGAAGGGCAAAGCCTTCTGAGCCCCATCAGACGCAACCACAGCGTAATGTCCATCTGATCCCACCCCATCCCTGGGTGAGCCGCCAAACGTTGCCTAAAGTGCTATTCGTATTTCCACCACGCCCAACCACCATAAATCCAATAAGCCTCCCAAATTCCATCCACATAACAAAAAAGAGCCGAACAGTGTTGTGGGTTCTTCTCCCCCACCACACTTGCCAAAATACAAAAAGCCCAGAGCCAATTCCCAAACGACTTAGGAATCCTTCGATACCTCTTTTTCCTTTCCTCTTCCTCCTTTAAACCTTCCTTAGACGAATCCTCCTTAACCCCTGCCACCTCATCCAAAGGAAGCAGGGAAAAAAGCTCCACATACTCACCCCGACAGATACCTTCTTTAACCTCTTGTTTCAAATGAAACCCCAAAGAACCAGAAAATGTCACGTAAGCATTCCTCCTGGCCACATCCGCCACCCCTGCGGACTCACCGAGTGAACCCGACACACCACTCGGTCCTATTGAAGCCAGAGCTTCACCACCAAGAGCTCCACCAACTCTCCCAACTGGCCCACCTGCACCCTTCCATGCTTGAGCCAAATCAACTCCATGGCTCACACCCCCTTTCGAAACTGACCAAGCTTCAAAGGCCCCCTGTGAAAAAGACATGAAAGAACTCATATCACCTCCACTTCCATTACCTGTCGCCACACTAGGTCCAGCCGAACTTCCTGGAACCTCCTGTGCCACACACTCCGAACCCCTCACTCCAACTCCACCGACTCCACCAACCTGGAAACCACCAACCGGCTCCGGACTCCGCTCCCGAACCATCGGAACTGTGGACGAAAAAACATTTGTGCGATGAGCCTTAGAACCCGAAGTACCATAATCATTATCTCGCTCCACCACACCAAAATCCGGAGCCACTTCACCTCCACCATCTGAACACCAATTTACTTTGAGCTCCTGAGTGACCTCATCCCGCACACCATCACCTTGTGCCACACCACCGTCCACACCCCCACCCACCAACTGCCTTACCGCCAAAACATATGTCCCCGAGACAGCCATCACTCCACCTCTGGGACCCCTGGCGGACCACCGAACTCTTCTTCTACCCGAGGAACTCCTCGACCTCCGCACTCCTTCTCTCCTGGTAGCGCTCACCACACCACCACTCTGACCAGAAGGATCCTTAGCCCCTGATACCGGCCTCGAGCTCCTACCTTCCACACTTCTGGAAATGCTCACGCCAGCCTCAGTCCCAACTGCATCACCTCCATCCAACATCCGCTGGACCAACCGTCCTCGGCCTCTCACTGCCTCCAACCTCAACCTCTCAGACCCTGATCCACCACTGGTTTCTCCTCCCGGACTGAACCGCTCTGGAGGCCTAGAAATCCTGACAGGCCGAGCTACCACTTCCGACTCTGCCGCCAGCACCTCCGACAAGCTTCTTCTTGCCCACTCCACACCACGAAGCCAAGCCGCCTCCCACACTTCCTCCAACAGCGATTCCAGCTCACCGCCTTCCGCCATACTCAAAGACAATTTTTAAGGCAAAAATCCAAAAACACCGCTCTCTGACGCAGCTCAAGATTTTTCCAGCTCTACCTCAGGAGAAAAAGACACGCAGAACCTCTCCACATGCGCCTTAAGTACCCTCCTGGTGACTCCTCCCACACCTCTCCCACTCAAACCTCCACACACGCTGAAAACCCTTTTAGAAAAATCCTCCTTGCGTCCTGGCATCAGAGGAAACTTAAGGGCCCTACGCCTTAGGTGCTTCAGGCCTACATTACTTATTTTTTCTGTAACAGCCCTTTTTATTATCATTCATTGGCTCTTATATGTAAATTTCAGACATTTTCGCTCAGTAGTTTCTTTGCAAGCAGCGTTTCACTTTTCAAACATTCAAGCAAACTGTTTTATTAATTTATTCACTCCATTCGTCTGCGGTGTCAGCTTTTTCCGGCGGCTGCGCTGCGTGTGAACGGCTCCTGCTCGGGTTTTTCCGGCGTTTTTTTTTTACAGTATAAGGGCACTAAATGCTTTAAAATAGGTGGGGCCTATTTAAACCCTAGTCTAGGGTTTAAATGGGAGGTGGGATTGTGGCGCTACACATTATCACCTTATTATGACCAACTTGGCGCCCCACCGCTCTCCCATTTTAAAACTTTGCCCGGTTCTCCCTCATTGCTGGTCCAGACATGACATGCAGCGGGCTTCCTGTAACCTGTAGCAGTTACAGAAGCACTGAATGGCTGGATGATCGTATATCCATCCTCATTATGAAGGAATTGAGTGTTATTGGATGTAACTGGTTCCCAAAAAGTGTCCTGCTTCAAGGTCCATGAATCTGAGATCAGAGCTTTCGGACCAGAGCTCCTGGGCAGAGATAACCCCATGCATTCGGAGGGTTCAATCAGTCCAATAAGGAGTGGGAACAGGGATGAGGACACCCAGGTCACTATGCCCTAAACCTTTAATGCCTCCCATTTACTAAACCTCTATAATCTTAATTAGATTAATCATCTTGTTACATAATCTAGGTCTTTTCATGCCTGTTCTCTAGCATTGTTGATTTTTCAGTTTTCGTTTACTAGTCAAGTCTCAGATATCTGCGTGAACAGGAATGTTGTTCAGCAGTATTTAAGTGATCTCTGTAATTCTAGTAAAAATTTACAAGTTTCGATTCGCATTTCTACCCACTGATCTCTAATGAAAATAAGGCTGATAAGCATGTCCCAGAAACTCTCAAGGATCACACGATTTAAAACGCTTATCAACGGAAGCAAATTTCTTTTGTTCTGCTATTTGAGTTAGTTAATGAGTTCCATTGCTCTTTCAGTCGGAGGGATCAGAGGGCTCACAGGCCAAGTGTGGCCTCAATCATAACTAATGCATTCTCCATTAACGTCACAAACCAAGGCGTGTTAACGCTTTATAGTGTACTGTCTATTCTTCTCTGCTCTCAAGCCAAAAAAATAACTATGGGTATACAATACAGTCAAATTGTTTGCAAACACCTCTATATGATAAGTTGAAGATCACAAATACAGATCACAATGTCTGTTGCCTGTGCGTTTCATGCATATGCAATTAAAAAAGGTTGCCTTCAATATATCAGTAATGATGCTGCTATGTACATTTGTGTGTGGCTATATACTGTATATAATACATAGCATTATACCTGATCTCTGCTAAAAAAAAAGCCATAGTATGGCATGGCATTGATATAAGGGTTCTGTATAAAACCAGACCCAGGATGCAATAAAAGTGAGACAAATGTCATTTGCATATCCTTCCCAGAGTTCCTTGCTGCATATGGGGTATGTAGCACAGGAGCTCTGGGAAGCGGTTCTTTGAATTGCTGTGATATGCAGATGGCTTCTGCAATAATAAACATATATATATATATATACAGTATGTATTTTTTCTACAAATACACATACATTTTATACAGACACACAACTTTGTATTTATATATAAATAAATATATATTTATATTAATTTACCTTGCTGACACTTTTATATTTACAGGGATCAGCCAAGCCTGTGCAATAAATGTGCAGATGTCATGAGATGCAGGAGAGGACTGTGGCTTCTTAACTTCTTCCCTAAGCAAAGCATAAGGACATCTGTGTTGAAAGAGACTGCTGCTGAATCCCCAGACAGAACGCAGATGCCAGAGCCGGGAATTTTGCTTTCTTCTTCACACTTCCCCGACACCATTTTTTCCGAATACACCTGAAATTAAGACTTACTTAAATTGTTGGGTAATATTTTTTTTTTTCCTTTTCCTAGTGAGATTTTAACTTACTTATGTGTCAAGGAAGCAAAAGGACGATGGGAATTTTATAAAAGGCTATTTGTATTAATGTACTGTTATGTTTATTTATAAATACTTGCCAAAAAAGAAATATATGTACAAAGTGTAGATTGATCTTCTTTCATTCGCCTTTAGTTATGCGTTACACAGATTTCTTGTTTTAACTAAAGATAATTTAAACACTGTGAATTCAATTCATCAAATGTAAATGTTACCATGAAAATTAGCCACGGGAAGATATATTTAAAGCTCGGAACAGATTTAATGCATTGTAGGCATTTCTCACTTGGAATGTGTCCAACAGGTTAATTGTTTCTCTCTCAGCCCAATCACGTGTTGTTAGAAATGTCTATACCCATTACATCATAATGTGACCGGATGTCCTGCATGAAGTACCGGTATATTGGCACAGTGAGTGTAACCAAATTGGAGAATTGTTGAGGAGATGCTCTATGGATTGTAATGTGAAGAATGGAAGTCACCTTGGTGCGAAGTGAAAGACACAATGCATTGCACCACCAAAACATACACACAAACTGCAAATAGGCATAAATATCAGAAAAAAGAAAGAAACTGTGGTTTCTGCAATAAAAAGAATAACTGTGTATGTTATATCACTGCTGGGAAACCTCTATTACTTATAATAACTTCATTATGTCTTTACAAATATTTTCTTTTGGGACCTTGAGTTGACATGCAGCTTGTATGACTTGTTTGGGACAAGTGTGTCCATTTTGCACGCATCAATTTTTCTAGCTCTGGGTGCCACATTCTTGATTGTGAATGCTGGATCAATTTGCTTATCGATACATCCATGGGCAAACATATTAAAGTCCTGTGGTGCTATAACATTGCTACTGCTGGTGTGGACACCATATACAGTATTAAAAGACATGTCCTTGGACCTAACAAGTGCCACCTTTTCCTCTTTTTTAGACGGACCAAACACAAGCGGTCCATGGTGGTTCCTCAGTTCTCATACAGTCGGGATTGTACCGCTGCATATATTTGCACTTTAGTCTGCATTCTCCTCAATATAGGCCGGCCATGCAGTCGAGTCTTGCCATTTTGGAGTTGGAGAGGTCACCTGCTTTTGTGCGCTTGTATGTTTTTCTACACTTTTGAATTTTTGTGTGTGCCTGCAAATGAGTTGGAGACAAAGGAGTTATTTTTCAGTGTCTTATTTCCTTTTGTCTCAGCTGCAATCGGCCAGTTAAATTTTAATTTGTTGAACACAACTGCATTTTGGGCAGGGTGAATGTCAAGTCGCAAGCACAAGTACAGGTCCGTAAACAGTCCTTAAAAGGTATGTAGATTGCCACTCTGCCATGGTGATGCAGGTCATAGTGACCTTTGGGTTCTTCGAGTAATGGTATCTTCACTTTCTGCATGATCACATTCCTATTTCAATGATTAGTGGATCTAGTTTCCTGACTCTCATCAAACAAAAACCACTGGAACGGGTCAATGACCTGTATCAATGCTTATTATGGACTCGGAGTTTCATTCAAGTATGTGTTTAATATATTTTGCTGCCATGTGCTCTCTTTCAGATAGAGAGTATAAAATAAAATAGTTTTAAGTAGATCATGTTGGGTATTTTGTTTATTATTTATTATCTTTATCATCATTTATATATTGCACCAACAGTTTCCACAGCGCTTTACAATAGAATGAAACAAAATTACAAACAAACAAAAGAAAAGAAACTAGAGGCCAAGAGGATCCTGATCAGAAGAGCTTACAATCTAGAGACTTTGGGTGGGGAAGAGAAGGGGATATTTATTGGTTGTCAGAATGACTAACACTAGAATTTCAGAAATGGTGAAGGCATGGAAATGACAGCTTTCATGATATGGAGGAAGGCAAGGAGAGGGATAATACAGGAGGAGCGGGGTCGCGTCTATTCCCCGATGGGGCGGCTGTAACCACCAAATTGTATCCAGCCCAGCAACATGTATAAAACATAACAAGAAGAAAAATGGCATATGCGCTTATTCCTATTACACCGTGTGAAACAAAACACAATTAGAGGCTTTGGTTTCTTTTAATGGTCATTAAGAGAGTAAGCTCACCCGCCAACGTCAAGGCACCTCTAGTGAAGATGAGTCCTATCCAAAAAAATGAAGCCACAGGCTGCTGTGTAGTGAACCATCACTGCTCACGCTGCTTTTCAGTCATGAGGTAGACTGGTGGGCCTTTTTTTAATGCCCTCCGAGAAACAAAATCCACCTTGGGATCAAAAAACAAAGACACGGAACGGAACAGCTGCAATGATGACCTGGCTGGAGGTACAAACAAGCATACATAGTACAGGGGGAGCGGGGTCGCGCCTATTCCCCGATGATGGGGCGGCTGCAACCACCAAATTGTATCCAGCCCAGCAACATGTATAAAACATAACAAGAAGAAAAAAGTCATCTGCGCTTATTCCTATTACACCATGTGAAACAAAACACAATTGGAGGCTAGAGGTGTCACTAGAGGTGTCTTGACGTTGGCAGGTGAGCTTACACTCTTAATGGCCATTAAAAGAAACTAAAGCCTCTAATTGTGTTTTGTTTCACACGGTATAATAGGAAAAAGCGCAGATGACATTTTTCTTCGTTAAGGAGAGGGATAAGTCACAATGTTTCTAACACACTATTTTCATACAGCATTTCTCTGAATACACATGCGTGTTATATGTAGTATTTTGGTGGGGTAGAGTCATACATGTGAATATAAAATGCAATAATTCCCAAAGGAATAATAAAGATAATAGCAATGGTAACTGAGGTCATCAGGTCAGATGGTCTGAGGGCCAGGGCTATAGGTTGACATTCCTAGCACCATCCTTAAATATTGTCCCTGTAACAGCCCTCATTGCTGTTCCTGTGGATTTACCCGTAACACCACTAGAGGAATTTCAGTCAAAGTTTTAGCTGGGGTTGCTTGATTAAAAATGATCCTTTACATTGGCACTTTACCTTGATTATTTGCAGTCACTGAATGTACTGTGGGAGATTTTGATAGTGACAATCAATATTTGGAAAATCATGTTCCTAATCCAAACATGTTCTAAAGACCCAGTAACTCTTATGAAACCTCATTCATATCAGTATGTTTTATTCAGACAGAATTTTGAAGCTGACATCTATTCTTAGATAAGGATTCATTTCCTTAAATGGATGCACTTTCTTTTCTTTTTTTTTTTTAAATCACGTCGTCTCCCCATTGAGCACAGCATGATTTGAACAGCTTTACTTTTCCACTTGATTCTACTTATATTATGTAGAATTGGGAGAATTCCCTCTTCCAAACCTTTCATACATTTCAGAACAGAATGGCATTACCTGTCGCGGATCCTCGTATGACAATTAAACGGACCTGGTTTATTTTCGGCAATTTATTCTGCTGCAAAGTTCTAGATCAAAGCATTTGGCTTTAAAGTTCGACATCTGGTATTAATTTACATTTCAAACCTTTTGACAAACAAAGGAGGGTTCTTGTTAATCTTTCAGATGCTTTTTTTTTATTCTCACATGTATTTTTAATGCAATATAGAGGCTTCTCTTCCAAGTGGGCCGTTTGCCAGTAAGCCATTAATTGTCAACACTTTCATATTTTGTATAGGACATGCAAACGTAACGCGATCCTCAGAATAGTCGCCTGAGACAAATCGCTCACTGTTCTTCCGGTCAGTAGGGAAAAAAATGTCTGTCCGGCTTCCAGAACCTGGTATTAGTTCATTTTGCTATTGCAAAAATCACTTAATGTCAGAGTATCCCTTGGTGAAAAGGAGAGTGCATACAACGTTCTTCTTTTGATACTGTTGTAAGGTCACACAGAACAAACAGTTCTTCTCTGTCCTTCCCTAGGACTGCCCACCTTTGCGTAGTTACTTGTACGCAATACTCGTGACATTCCATGGATTCTTATGGACTTTAGAAGAGAGCACTGACAGTAGTTCTTGTTTCTGCAGTATGAATTAGTGACAGAAAGTACATGGTCTACCACTTCACTCAAAACATTGGTAGCTAGTGTCATCTAGTATCGCAAGAGAGATACACTAGTCATAATGGCTTACCAAGAGCAGTAATTACTAGAGCAGTCCCAGATCACTGTTCTAATCCAAATAGTCACCCCGTTTTTAAATTGTCTGCAAAATACTAGTAGTACGTGATCATTGTAGATGCATTTTAACAAATGTTTATTTAGATAATAAATACAGCAAAAATTGAAAATAATAAAAAATAAAGGTTGATGCACTTAGTAAAATCTACTTAAATAAAGCCAAACGTTTTTAATTTAATTCAAGTGACTTTATAGGTTATTTAAATTGAGCATATGTGTATAATTATGTTTTATGTGTACATACCCTTAAGTCCTGGAGAAACATGCATTGCAGTGTAAGATAACATTTCTGTTACACTTGTGTTAGTTTGTATACTGCTCTGTTTCTAATTGTTCTAGTCTTTAAATAAAATTCTCCATGTTATGGAGTTTACAGTTTTGGTGACGGGTCTTCTTGACGTATGTTATTCGGATTTCATTTAGACTGAGGCTGCAGGATATGTATTTGTATTACAGACAATAAGATTTCTTATGTTGAGCAGAAAGTGCGTAATTGGAAGCATAAGTCAACGCAGTGGTCAGTGATAAATATCATGAGGATGAAGGCTTTATTGGAAAACAGATTATGCTACTTTATGCTTCTGTTTCTTAACCCAAAACTGACAGGGTTATTCAGAGAAAGGTGAAACTCTGGAGCACTTTTTCAGAAGTGAAAATAAAAGGTCAATATAGCTGATTTAGAAAGTGAGATAAATGAGAGAATTTTTCTGGTTTGGCTTTTTTGACCTAGAATTTTCAATTCTCCAAAAGTTCTCCAGAGTTTCACCTTTACCTGAATAACCCTGTATATTCCTATTATTATTTCTATATATAGTCAATGACTTTAAAACAAAAATGTTCAGTTCCAAGGCCACAGACATCCTACAAAAATATATATATTTACTGGGACTTCTTTCTCAGATCTCATTTACTCCTGTTTTTATTCAATCTAATTAAATATATATGATTTCCTCATTTAATATTGGATATATTTTAGTTTATTCTATCATTAAAGGAAGGGAATGTGAGCTAATTTTTCAAATGCAGTTTTGTTTCAAATATCAACTATTTAAACATAATTGAAAGCCTACGGGCTCTATCACCTCCTTCAAGCTCACGCTAGGGCTCACTTTAGAGCTAGCTTAAAGGAGGTCATGACTCATAGCGCGCCGCACAGATCACCTGCGGTTGGCAATGACCCATCTTTGTTTATTTACCAAAAGAAATGATTGCATTTGAAGAATTTGGCCTTCGTAACTTTCCCTTTTCACCCCGTTCTTGGGCTCTATCACCTCCTTCAAGCTAACACTAGAGTCAGCGTTAGCGCTAGGAAAAAGGAGGTCATAGCGCTGCACCCACATTGCCTTCGAATCGCTGTCGGGTTAAAAAACCCGTTAGCGATCGTTAATTTGCGATTTGTAGCATGAGTTTACTGTACTTTGTGCTCGCTATACCTAACATGGAGAGCGCAAAGTAAAAGCACAGATTAAGACAAAGAACCGGTGCTCGGCGCTCCCGCGTTCACGATATAAAGAAAATCTCTTCCGTGTGGAGGAAAAGATATGTGTTATAACATAGGGTAAATATTTTACTGTCTTGGACAATTGGTAGTTCATCAGAGTGTTCACTCTCCAGAGCCTCGTTAGGCTCGATCACTTCGCCTGCGGGTGTTTCACACGGCTCACCCGATAGCCCTCAGTGGTTGTCTTGTCTTATAGCCTTGGTGTCTCTTCAGAATCCTGGGTAGTCCACAGGTCCTCAAATGGTTGATTACCAATGGCCCTCAATGGTAAAATTATCTTATGGCCTTGGTATCCCTTCAGAGTCCTGGGTAGCCCAAGATAGTCCACAGGTCTTCCACTGGTGGAAATCAGCGTGCAATCAGCATTCAATAATTATAAAAAAACTCAGCGTGAAGAAGATAGGCAAACCTATAAGATTAGGCAGAAAGAGGCAAAGCAATTTATAAGAGCTTCCAAAGCACACGCAGAAGAGAAAATAGCTCAGTCAGTAAAAAAGGGGGACAAAACATTTTTTAGATACATAAACGAGAAAAGAAAAGTAAAACAAGGATTAGTTAGATTAAAAACAAAGGAAGGAAGGTATGTAGAAGAGGATAAAAGTCTCGCTGACTGCCTCAATAAATATTTTTGTTCAGTCTTTGCAGAAGAAAAGGAAGGAAAGGGACCTCAGTTAGGAGAGAACACTAAAGAGACATTTACATATGAGTTTACAGAGGAGGAGGTTCTAAAGCAGCTGTCTAAAGTAAAGACAAATAAGTCAATGGGGCCTGATGGGATCCACCCTAAATTATTAAAAGAGCTCAGTGATGTAATAGCAAAACCGTTAACAGATTTATTTAACCAATCCTTGTTAACAGGAGTCGTCCCAGAAGACTGGAAATTAGCAAATGTTGTGCCTATTTACAAGAAGGGTAGTAGGGAGGAATCGGGGAACTATAGGCCAGTTAGTCTTACGTCAGTAGTAGGGAAATTAATGGAAACCATGTTAAAGGAAAGGATTGTTGAACATCTAAAAACACATAGATTACAAGATCAGAAACAACATGGGTTTACCTCAGGGAGATCATGCCAAACTAATCTTATTGATTTTTTTGATTGGGTAACAAAAATAATAGACACAGGTGGTGCAGTAGACATTGCTTATTTAGATTTCAGTAAGGCTTTTGATACTGTTCCGCATAGAAGGCTTATCAATAAATTGCAATCTTTGAGCTTGGATTCCAATATTGTTGAATGGATTAGGCAGTGGCTGAGTGACAGACAACAGAGGGTTGTGGTAAATGGAGTTTATTCGGCGCAAGGTCTTGTTACCAGTGGGGTACCTCAGGGGTCAGTACTTGGACCCATTCTCTTTAATATTTTTATTAGTGATATTGCAGAAGGTATTAATGGAAAAGTATGTCTTTTTGCTGATGACACAAAGATTTGCAACAGGGTTGACGTTCCTGGAGGGATCAGCCAAATGACAAATGATTTAGGTAAGCTAAAAAAATGGTCAGAGTTGAGGCAATTGAGTTTTAATGTGGATAAGTGCAAGATAATGCACCTGGGACGTAAAAACCCAAGGGCTGAATATAGAATATTTGATACAGTCCTAACCTCAACATCTGAGGAAAGGGATTTAGGGGTTATTATTTCAGAGGATCTAAGGGTAAGTAGTCAATGTAATAGAGCAGCAGTAAATGCTAGCAGAATGCTTGGTTGTGTAGGGAGAGGTATTAGCAGTAGGAAAAGGGAAGTGCTCATGCCACTGTATAGAGCACTGGTGAGACCTCACTTGGAGTACTGTGTGCAGTACTGGAGACCGTATCTCCAGAAGGATATAGACATCTTGGAGAGAGTTCAGAGAAGGGCTACTAAAATGGTGTACGGCTTGAAGGAGAAAAGTTACCAAGAAAGGCTTAATGATCTTAACATATGTACAGCTTGGAAAAAAGACGAGACAGAGGAGATATGATAGAAACATTTAAATACGTAAAGGGAATCCACAAAGTAGAGGAAGGGAGTATATTTAAAAGGAAACAAAATAGCAAAACAAGAGGACATAGTGTTAGATTAGAGGGTCAAAGGTTTAAAAGTAACATCAGGAAGCATTATTTTACTGAGCGGGTGGTGGATACATGGAACAGTCTTCCAGTAGAAGTGGTAGAGGCCAAAACAGTAATTGAATTTAAGCAGGCATGGGATAGGCATAAGGCTATCCTAAACAAAAGATAAATCCAGGTAAAGTATCCATGTAATTGGGCAGACTAGATGGGCCGAAAGGTTCTTATCTGCCGACATTTTTCTATGTTTCTATGTTTCTATGTTTCTAATCCCTGGGTAGGAGATGCAAAAATTCAGGCCTTCTCTCATGAGTTTACTGTACATTGTGCTCGCTATACCTAACATGGAGAGCGCAAAGTAAAAGCACAGATTGACTAGCCTTAGTAACTAGCTTTAGGGCCAAGTGATCCTAAGAGCTGGCACTAACGAAAAAGTTAGCAACAGCTCAGAGGTGTAGTTAAAGGATTGCGCTTCTACAGAATCTGTTGCCTGCAGCTCTTATCCCCCCTGAGAATGATGACTCGATCCGGTGCTTCTGGCCACCAGCAGCAAAGTGAGGCTGGGGAAAAAAGTCCCCTGTCTCACTCTGCAATCACTCTGCCGACAAGCAGGATCTTACGAGAGACGAGATCCTGCTGGTCATGTGATTCGGCAGAGGAAGCCTCCATGGAGTCCTATGGACTCCAAGGAGCAGATGCTTGGGACGTTGCGTTAGCGGTGCCTCCAGCATTCGTGAGCCTATGGCCACTATGGGGGCTGGATTCTGCACTCATCACCTGCCTCATAATCTGCTGGTTAAACTGGGATGCAAAGGGGAAATTACTGATCGCTAATTTTCCCCTTAGTGTCACGGTTTTAGTGAGCAGCACGCGATAGTGCCCTACATGTATATAGACAGTTAAAAGAATTCTTATTACACATGAGTAAATACAATGTGGTGGGCAGATGAAGTTGGTGTAAAAAAATAGAAAAGTGGTGTTGATAACCCAATTTAGTTCAGGGATTGTAAAATCATAAGTCCTGATATTAGCACCTTCAATATGATCGGGTATACACAATCTTTAAAAAACACTGCAGGTGCTCCAATGTCCAAGAATACTTCATCTGGACTTATTCTGGAGCAATGCAAAGGAATTTGATTTATTGCATGTGAAATTTGCTTGCAAATGGGCTCCAGGATGGGTCCACAAAGTTTTTACACATTTGACATGACAGCGAATGCGTCAAAACAATATGAAAACCTAGCAAATCCATTTTTTTCCTTCAAGGAAACATGGAGCCCATCTATCATGTAAATGTAGTAGCACTTATTGGCCAGCAGAGGGAGCCCTCTGATTCTCAAATAGGCCTTTCTACATGAAAATATACATTGAGACTCTTCTGTATATTATTACTGGGGGTAATGGAAAAAGGTTTTGTATAAAACTACTGGAACCTGCCAGTGGTTTTATGGAAAAATCAGTTGTGGTGAAGGGGTTAATAACCATTTTGGCACATCAATTATTTAACAATTATGCATGCATCAGTATTACTAAAATAAACTTTGGAATAATAATTTCCTTAATTATGCAGAAAGTACCCGTCATTTAGCTGTGAATTCAATAACTCAATGTTTAATTAAAAGTTGGCTATACCACAGCAATTAGGAGATGGTGTTAAAGTCGTCAGATAAATCACTTGCTGTTAAAGTGCCATTAAAGACAATGGCTAGTCATTTAAAATCCACCTGTGCTGTCTACAGCTATATCCTAAAAGATAACCACAGTATGTGATTTTCCAAGGTAAGATCACTTTGCATACAGGAGAATACAGAATTTAATGACACTCATGCGGCGCCGAAGTGCAGCCTAGCTCCGGTGGGGGCCGCCATCTTGGATGACGGCTCCACCCCCGGGTCCCCCCTCACTGCCTGACGTCCTCACGCATAGCGTGATGACGTCAGATAGCCGCCAAAACCCTAGCTGCCCAGAATCCCCTGGTGGAGATATGGGGTTCATTTGAGGGATCACAGAGATGCTGTGAGGTTGTGTATAGAGATGCTGTGAGGCTGTGTATAGAGATGCTGATGGGGTTGTGTATAGAGATACTGTGAGGTTGTGTATAGAGATGCTGATGGGGTTGTGTATAGAGATGCTGTGAGGCTGTGTATAGAGATGCTGTGAGGCTGTGTTTTTATTGATGCTGATGGGGCTGTGTATAGAGATGCTGTTTGTGTATAGAGATGCTGTGAGGCTGTGTATAGAGATGCTGATGGAGCTGTGTATAGAGATGCTGTGAGGTTGTGTATAGAGATGCTGATGAGGTTGTGTATAGAGATGCTGTGTATAGAGATGCTGATGGGGTTGTGTATAGAGATGCTGTGAGGCTGTGTATAGAGATGCTGTGTGGATGTGTATAGAGATGCTGATGGGGTTGTATATAGAGATGCTGTGAGGCTGTGTATAGTGATGCTGTGAGGCTATGTTTAGAGATGCTGATGGGGTTGTGTATAGAGATGCTGTTTGTGTATAGAGATGCTGATGGTGTTGTGTATAGAGATGCTGTGAGGTTGTGTATAGAGATGCTGATGGGGTTGTGTATAGAGATGCTGTGTGGCTGTGTATAGAGATGCTGTGTATAGAGATGCTGAGTATAGAGATGCTGATGGGGATGTGTATAGAGATGCTGTTTGTATATAGAGATGCTGATGGGGTTGTGTATAGAGATGCTGTGAGGTTGTGTATAGAGATGCTGTGAGACTGTGTATAGAGATGCTGATGGGGCTGTGTATAGAGATGCCTTTCAGCGCCGAAGTGCGGCCTAGCTCCGGTGGGGGCCACCATCTTGGATGCAGGCTCCACCCCCGGGTCCCCCCTCACTGCCTGACATCATCACGCATAGCGTGATGACGTCGACGTCAGATAGCCGGGGAACCCCGAGCTGCCCGGAATCCCCTGGTGGTGATAGGGGGTTCATTTGAACCCCGATATATCCAGAACTGTGGCAGCTAGGGGGTCATGGAGGGTGTCAATCGAAAGGCCCGAGCACAGCGTTTCGAATGATACCCAACATGACCAGGTATAAAGTAAAAAAGAATTAAGAAAAAACATGTATTTTTTTTGTGTGTTATTTTTATTAATGCAGCAATATTGTTCACATTTCAATTATAATGTGAACAATGATGCAGCACTAATGATTTTTTTCTATGGGGTGTGTTTGCTATAAATAACGTAATTCCCCCCACAAAATGTAACAAGTCCCCATTTCAAATTTTTGTACAAGCGCACCCCATAGAAAACATAATCGCAAACGCTCATGTGCTAATATGTGAAAAAAAAACACTTTACACACTGCAGAGGATTAAAAATTCAATTTTCATTGCATTTTTTGTCATAATATACAGGCAGGACATGACGTATACATATAAAAATGATATATTATGAATCTGCGGAGTCTGCCGGAAAGAACGATATCTAATATGTCTGGGTCATTTAATAAAATGTGGCTTCAAATCGCGTTTAAACATGATGAGCGAAAGCAGTAAAAATGAGCTGAGCACACAGCAGTGAAATGCAGGGTTAAGGGGTTAAACAGCATATCAGAGGAAGATTTAGTAGAGAAATGAACACTTCTCAGAAGCACAGGTGTTGTTTGATACATGTTCAGGAGACACCACACCCTCAGTCTACAGACAGTGTATCAAATTCAGAGCAGCCTAATTAAAAGCACATGTTATTTCCAAACACTAATTAACACCTGTTGTTTACGGCGTTTGAGAACACAGGTCATTTAGAGGTGAGAATCTTTTCACGTAGACATTATTTTGTAATTCTTGATCTATAAACCGTTGCTTATAATATTCTGCAGTAAAGAGTCTCTTAACCCTTTCGCTGCTGAGGCGTTTCACGCCTCTGTGCTGAGGTCATTTTTACCGGATTTGCTCACCATGTTTAAACGTGTTTTGAAGGCTTATTTTAGTATATGACCCAGACATATTATATACCGTTCTTTCCGTCAGTCTCGGCAGATTCATAATATGTCATTATTATATGTATACGTCATGTCCTGTCTGTATATTATAACAGAAAATGAAATAAAATATGAATTTTCAATAATTTACAACGTGTAAAGTGTTGTTTTTTTCACATTTTAACATGCGAGCAATTGCGGTTATATTTTGTATGGGTTGCGCTTGTTAAAAAAATTAGAGATGGCGTCTCGTTACATTTTTTTTGGGGAAAATTACGCGATTTTTAACAAACGCACCGCATACAAAAATTGTTAGTGCAGCATCATTTTTCACATTATAATTGAAATGGGAACAATATTGCTGCATTAACAAACAAAAAAAAAATTTTTTTTTTTTTTTTTTAGAATTTTTTTTTAAAATATTTTTTTATTTTTATTTTTAATTTTAATTTTTTTAAAAAACTTTTTCACAGTGATGTTTGGTATCGTTGGAACGGCCATGCTCTGGCCGATCCAACAGTACCAAACATTAACCCCTAGCTGCCACGGATCGGGAGATAGGGGGTTCATTGGAACCCCCTATCTCCACCGTTGGTGGCAGCTAGGGGTTAACTCCAGGACTGGCGTCATCGTGCATAGAACGATGATGCCAGTCCTCAGGGGGAGTTCCCGGAGGCTTGGCCGATATCCAAGATGTCGGCCAGCTCCGGGAAAGGATCACGAACCGGCACTTTTCAGCGCCGATTCGTGATCTGGCTCCCCAGGGGTTAATGACAGCCACCGTTTGGAAGGGCAGGCTGTGCCCTTCCAAGCGGTGTCTGTATTAACTCCCTACTCCCCGGCGATCGGGAGGGAGAGAGGTCCGAAGGACCTCCCCCCTCCCTTTCAGGCGCCTCCTCCACACATGCAGGGGGGGGCGCCTGCATTAGATGTCATCGCGTCACCGCCGGGGTCCCGGATTGACGGGCTGACATCCAAGATGTCAGCCCGCACCGGGGGCGCAGCAATCCGCCGGAATCCGGCGGATTGCTGCCTCCTGTGCTCGGACGCGCTGAGTGCGTCCGTAGCACAGGAGAACAACTTGGCTGGATGCGCTGAGCGCGTCCATAGCAGCCAAGTGGTTAATTTCTAGATTTTTTTATATTTTTTAAGCATTTTTTATACTTTATACTTATACTTTAAACTTATAATAATTTTATACTTTATAATTTTGAAGTACTTTATACTTCAAAATTATTATCTTTTTTTCGAACCCGAACCGAAAACGCCAAAAAGTTCAAAGTTCGCGAACTTGCGATCGGCCAAAGTTCGAATCGAACTCCGAACTGATCGAACCGAACAGCTCATCCCTACATACAATTAGGCCGTATCTTCATTGATAAAAAAAGGCTTTCTGTTTTTTTGTATTTCAAAATTTTTATTTTGCAACAAGTCTTCAATATAATAGACATAGAAAGCAGATAACAATAGGCAGCAAGGGAACAAAAGGGGACACTCAGAGAGACATAAGTCAGCAATATCAGAGAGGTGTTAGAATCAACGGGTAACAGCAGGTTAAGGTATCTGTGTAGGCAAAAATAAGTTAAAAAAAGGGGGGAGGAATGAGGGACCGCCCGGGAAAGGTGGCATCCCTGGCTCGCTCCAGAATCCCGCAAGGAATTGGAGGCCATGGGAGAGGCCACGTGGCTGGGTGATCTGGGGCCAGAAGGAGTGGTCAGAGCCATGGTACCCACTCCAATGGCTCGCCCAGAACTACCCAATGTCCCATATTCAAAAAAAAGTGCATACACAGAATCAACACGTAACCACCTCCCCGTAAAACAAGGTCCACAAAAGAGTGTCCAGAGGGGGGGAGGTGTCTTCAAAAGAGTCTCTGAATAGGCCAAATAAAGGGGGGGCATTTCAAGAGGGCAAGGGCTGAAATAAGTGTCCTCAAAGTCATTTCCAAGTAGGTTGGTCTCAAGTAAACGAAAACAGCATAAGGGGTGTACGTCAGAATGGAGTTGGGCCTGGATTAAAAAATAAAGCAGGATAGTTAAGTTAGTCCGAGCAATATCAAAAACAACAAAGGGGAACCACAGTGAAAATGCAATATAACAGGTGAGCAAACCCAACCGGGCACAGAAAGGTAACTGAGAAAGGAGGGTCAGAGAACTCCACCCGAAAGATGAAGTATCTTCACCCTGAGTCCAGAGCAGCCACAGCTGATGAGCCTCCTCCATTCCCACCCGGGGATGAATCAGCAGGCATGAGGGCAAATGTGTGTTCAGAAAGGCTCGGGCCTCCTCAGGCGTAAGTACATTTGACGTAATATCAGCAGGGAGCCCGATGGCTCTGTTACCCTGTTCTCTCATGATAGTCGTCTCCGCACGAAAACGTCTCAGTGCCATCAGCGTGAGGAACGGCAGGTCCCGATAAATAGAGATCCGCATATCCTCACACGTCACCAACGGAGCATTCCCGGCTTCCCGTAGGATCCTCGTGTGAGTGGGAATGTCCCGGGCTGTGACAATACCGTCTCAGGGGTCTGTAGCGGGTGCTGCAGCTGCCTTACGGATCCTAAAGACTGAAGTAAGTGGAGCCGGACCAACCTGGGACAGGTGCAGTAACTTCACCACTACACGGTCACACATGGCAGACGGTTCTCATCATTAACGGTCTCGGGGATCCCCCGCAGTCAGAGATTACGACGTCTGTGTCGGGCTTCCATAGTCATCACAGCTGAAGTCAAGGACAGCACCTGGGACTGTAGATCTTCCATTGTCGTCGAGTGCTCCCGTTGCCCCTCCTCTAAGACATCCAGGCGCGTTCAAGGCTGCCGAACCAGTAGAGATCACCGAGATATCAGCCCGCACCTGGGCAAGATCAGAGTGCCATAGTTCCCTGAGGTCCATGTACAGCTGACGGAGGTCTTCCTTCGTGGAAAGCTGCACCAATGGGGTCAGAGTGTCTTCCGAGCACAGCGGCTGCGGGGTCAGTGATTCTGGGCACTCCACACTGAGCAACAGGACGGGTGTGGGTCAGGACGCCTAGTGACACTCTGATGTCTGGGAGCCCCAGGGTGGTAGGGTGCTCCGTTGCTTTGCCACGTTTGCCCATGTGCAGGGAAGGCCACGAGGTAGGCCACAATCAAAGATGGCCGCCGGCTGGGAAACGGAATTTCATCCTAAATTCTTCCTGGGGAGTCGGAAACAGCGCTTGGGTGGCAGGAAACTTAGCGGAACAACTCCGGAGCCAGACCGGGTCGCGGGCAGAGAGCAGAGACTGTAAATTACCAGGTAACGTTAAGATCGGCACGGGAGCTCCGCTACGGCACATCCTCTCAGTCCGGCTTCCGGGCACGCGCCCCGGCTTTCTGTTTTTTATTAATTATGTTAATACAGTTGTAAAAGTCAAATAGTATTAAAATACTTAAAATTAGTAATCAATCTAGAAATAAAAGTAATCACATGCCTATATATGCATATTTATATATGTTTGTAGCATCAGGAAGAATTCCAAGAAATATAAATGTCAAACTGTCAGATATTACGCCATTGATGGCATTTTAAGAATCTGTTTTCCATTTACTTTCAGCAGATTCCTCACAATAAAAAAAATCTGAGGATTTGACACTTCTTATGTACATTCTTGCTACTGTAGCGCTCACTCCCGGAGGAGCCGCTGAAATTGAACCACGGGTCAGTCTCCCCGCACTAGGGAATAAATATACTCCGGCACCGTTGTGGATTTTATAAATTATATAGTTTACTAGAATGAATGGCATATAATAGATAACACGGTGTTCGTAGATATATTTACAGTATTTCGTATTTCGGGAAACGCGCAGCAGAAAAGAAATACGAGGCTTCGTATTTCGGGAAAACACGCATCGGAACAGAAAATATAATGCTTCGAAATTCGGGAAATGCGTATCGGAAAAAGAAAAATAAGAAACGAATCTTTAATCCCTTTCGGAGATTAGGAAATGAGTCCCCCACAGGTTAAGTCCCGGAATGTAAATGTGTGTGTGTATTGTGGTACCCGGGTACTATTCAACTGGCCAGTGAAATGCTTAAAAGGTGTCTTCGACTAGTCAAGTTGGGGCCCTGTGGGTTTTAGAAACAACAGCAGCGTGCTTTCGTTAATCACAAACGGCCTTGGAGGCCTCTCACCCATCCGCCAGATTCTTAAGGCTCCACTGACCCAGGACGTCTCTCCGCTCGATTTTTACTGGGGTGCCAGCTACTGGATCCGTTGTCTGGCTCTCTCTGCTCCGGCCGTGACTTGTCCAGCTTACCGCCCGCTCTCCCAATCCGATCGACCTGCGGTACGCCTATCGCGGGGTCCTCCGGCTTCCTCAATAGCAGCTCGGGTAAGATGGTGGATCGCTGGGTCTCCCTCTTGTAAGGCTGAACAACCCGATCTGGGACTCTGATAGGCCGCACCTGCGCTCCGGCCTAGTCACTCTTGCGTTCTCCAGCACTGCGTCTTGTCTCACTCACTCCCTGGCGTGCTCTGCCAGCTATCTCCACGAGGCTCAGGATGTAACGCTGTCTGTCCCACCCACTTCCTGTGTCCGCCCGCAAAGCATGCCGGGAAATGTAGTCTCAATGCAAAGTTCAGTGTCTCTCATCACGCTTGATTCCCTCCGGTGGCCAAAAATAGGTACTGCCACGACAAGGATTTAAACACAGCGCTACACTCTCCCCTCCTAGAACTCTTGGGTCTCTCCAAGGAGGTACAACAGTTGCATTACATTTCAACACAGTTTAGATAACATATACAGGTTCAGCAGCAAACATACAGTGGGTTAGATACACTTTTTCAAGTTGACTCATGCTTTGGGCTACCTCAGCTAACATAGCAGACACTTCGGGCAACCTTCGCACTGTGGTGACGACCTCTTCAGTGCTATGTCCTGGTGAGTCGTAGGTGAGTCGCTGGGGCGGTCGAACAGAGCGTTTTGGTTCTGGATCAATCGGTTCCTCTTCAGGTGGAAGTACTATAGGAGCTGGCTCAGTCCTTCTTTCTGCCACTGGAGCAGACATCTCTTCGGAGTATGATCAATCCAGTGAAGGCATAGAACTGTATTCATAAGATTCGGCTTCAGGAGCTATAGGGATTCTCAGTCTCAGGAACTTCTAGCTGAAATTCAAGAGCTTCAGGGATTTCTAACTGAAATTCAGGAGCTTCAGGCCTCAAATTACTTTCCCACCGTTCAGGAACTGAGACAACCTCTTCAGGCTCCGGTGAACGCATCCAGTCCAGACAAAAACTCTCTTCCTCACTGTCCCTTTCGTTCTCTTCGACAACCCGGGTCTGCTGAGACCGAGTAACAGGAGGCAAACGTGGAGCAGGCGGATTCGGCAGAGAAAGTTCGTCCCCAACTGGTATCCTCACAGCCTCTCTCAAAGGTAACAAATGATTCCGGTGCCAGTTCTTAAGAGGCCCAGCCTTCCCATCCGGCCGGATTTGATACACCGGCAGACCCGGCAGTTGCTTGCAGACAATGTATACTTGAGAACTCCATCTATGCGCCAACTTTTGCCTCGCTGCAGCGAGCCATTCCGGCGAAACGCGCGTCGGGTGCACTTGGCAGGCAAGGACTCTCTGCCTTTACTTTAGGAATTCATATTTTTGGCAATTGAATATTGTTGTCTTTTTTTCATCATGCTAACTTGCGCAATCAACTGCAGTATGTCTATGTTGGGCTAATTGAGCCAATTCCTTGCACCAGAGGTCTCTTGCTATTGTCCACTCTGCCTTAATACATGCAGTATTCTATGGTCTTATATGGTTACCAGTATCTTTACCGCCTACAATACCTTGAAGTGACCCTCGAAGGTTACTTACTGTATTGATTTTGACCATTTTTCTGCCGCTATATATACAACCTCCATTGCAGTATTTTGTTTTTATGATATTCGTTTTTTGTGAGCACTGTCTATTTATGTCTATTCTATTTATTTTAAATTGAGTTCATTAAAAGTTAATTATTAATTTGGTCTCAGGGAGACACCAGTACTCTGATATCTTTATCAGGGTAATTGTAGCGATTAAACCTTTCAGGCTGAGCATCACCTTGAGGGTGATATGGTGTAGTTCGGGTCTTTTGGATTCCCAATAGTTCCAACAATTGTCCAACAAGTCGGCTTTCAAAGTCTCTACCCTGATCAGAGTGTATTCTCCTTGGTAGGCCGTAGTGAACAAAGAACTTCTCCATCAGAACCTTGGCCACTGTCGGAGCGCGTTGGTCTCTTGTGGAAACAGCCTGGGCGTAACGTGTGAAGTGATCAGTCACTATTAGAATATTCCCTTGCCCACTAGCATCCGGCTCTAAGCACAGGAAGTCAATGCACACCAAATCCATGGGTCCCTGACTCTGCAGATGGCTCATTGGAGCGGTTTGGGTCGGTAGGGTCTTCCTCTGAATACACCTCAGACATGAATGACAATAACTTTCCACTTCAGCTCTCATGCAAGGCCAATAGAACCTGTCTCGCACCAGCTTAAAAGTTCTATCCGCACCCAAATGTCCATGCTCATCGTGTAGTGATCGCAGCACACTCTCTCTATGCTTAGTGGGAAGGAACAACTGTTGGGTCTCTTCAGCGTTAGTTGAGGGGTCCCTTCGGTAGACCACCCCATCCAACATCTTCAACCGTTCCCACTCTTTGTAGACCAATCTGGCTCCATCTGGGGAATTTGTCAGCAGAATTTCCCGCTGGTTCACAGTTAGGGCCTTTATGGTCAATGCAATTAAAGGGTCTCTGGCCTGATCCGCTTTCAGGTCCTGTTTGGAAAAGGTAGGTAGACTTTCATCCCTCAATTGCGTAGGATTGCAGTAGAACTCAGGAACAGCCGCAGCCATGACTCCAATGGCCTCTGCTTCAATCCCTCCCTTGACCCGGCGCTCTGCTCCTTGACACAAAGCTTGCACCGCGTCTGGAGTCAACTGAGTCCATTCTGTAGTGTATGGTCTTCTCGATAAAGCATCAGCATCTCGATTATTCACCCCAGGGCGATACTTCAGGCTGAACCGAAACCCTGACAGAGCGGCCAACCACCGGTGTCCCGTTGCGTCCAGTTTCGCAGTAGTAAGGATGTAGGTAAGAGGATTGTTATCCGTCTTTATCACAAACTCGGCTCCATACAGATAGTCCTTTAACTTGTCTACCACTGCCCACTTTAAGGCTAGGAACTCCAACTTGTGGGTAGGATAGTTCTTCTCTGAAGGCGTAAGGCTTCGGCTCACGTACGCTACACGCCTCAGTAGTCCACCATACTCTTGATACAGGACTCCTCCTAAACCTTCTCTGCTGGCATCCACATGTAACTCATACGGCTTGTGAGGGTCCGCGTAGGCCAAGACAGGAGCTTGAGTTAGACTCTCTTTCAGCTTCAAGAAAGCACCTTCACATTGACTAGTCCATTCGCCCTGTATGGACTCTCGAGCTTTCCTTGGTCCTGGAGCGGACGGGTTTCGGTCAGAGGCCTTGCAGCCTTCTTCGGTACTTTCCTTGTGTAGGAGTTTGTTCAGTGGTTGAGCTATTTTCGCGAATCCTCCTACAAATCTTCGATAATATGAACAGAACCCCAAGAAAGATCTAAGTTCAGTGACGTTTCGAGGTCTAGGCCATGAAACTACGGCCTCCAACTTCCGAGGATCTGTCGAAACACCTTCTGCTGAGACCACATGTCCCAGATATGTAACGGACGGCAGACAGAATTGGCATTTCTCCAGAGACAGTTTCAATCCCTCTTCATGGAGCCTCTTCAAAACCTTCTCCAAACGTTGCTCGTGTTCTTCCAGAGTCTTCCCGAACACTATTATGTCATCCAGGTACACTAACACTTCGATCAGATTCATGTCCCCGACTGTCTTCTCCATTAACCGTTGGAACGTGGCTGGAGCCCCCGTAAGGTCTTGAGGCATTCGGTTAAATTCAAAGAACCCCAGTGGACAGATGAATGCAGTTTTGTCTTTGTCTTCGGGATTCATCGGTATCTGGTGATACCCGCTTCGCAGGTCTAGTACACTAAACCATTTTGCTCCAGACAAACACTGTAAGGCATCTTCTATCCGAGGAGTAGCATATTGGTCTGGGATGGTTCTCCGATTCAGCGTGCGATAGTCTATGCATAGGCGGACAGAACCATTCTTCTTCTACAGGACCATCACTATAGGAGATGCGTATGGGCTCCTGGACTCTTGAATCACCTTGGTTCTTTGCAATTCATTCAGCTGTTCTCGCAGATCATCCAAGTCTCCCAGCGGAACTCGCCTTGACCTTTCACGAAATGGCTTGTCTTCTTATAATCCAATGCGGTGCTCAGTACTTTTAGCTAGGCCTACGTCGAACTCATATTTCGAGTACAATTCTCTCCACTTTAGAACTTGAGACTGAAGACGTTTCTTCCATTCAGGTGAAATGGGAGCATCCTTGGGGTAGAATCTTTCATCTGGAATCTTTTATCCAGTCCCCCTCCTAAATCGGTAGGAGAGAGGGACGTAGCGGACGCTACTTGCCCGATAGGCATTCGTGCTTTAAGGACTACTGGAGAATCAGACACATTGCACACGCTGACTGAGACTTTTCTTCGTGTTCTTTTCAGAGCTTTAGTGGAGATTATTTCAGGGATTACTTCGACTCCGGTTTCACTCCCATGATTAAAATCGGTTTCCAGCACCACATAGGGGCCTGGTTGCGATCCGTTCAACTTGACTGAAGCCCGGAAGCTTGCCACTTCTCCAGCTTGCAGAACCTTCTCTGTTCCTTCTAATCTCCATAGGCGCCCCACTTCGGCAGGTGCTTTCTGTTCTTCGACCATAATCTGATAGACTGGACGTAACATTGGGTGTACTCCTTGAGTAGACCTTCTTCCAATACGATAGGTGTCAGGAGACGCCGCACCAAATCAGTATTTGTCCCCACTATCATGGAACTTCTGTTTGCACCTGAGGGTCGAGGACACACAATGGCCAATGCATCACAGCCTCCGGACTGTCCGATGACTTCGGATCTGATCTCCAACTTCACCTGTAGATACCCGTCATAAGGGAGTTTCTCAGTTCCGATACCCCAGATTTCCAGATCCTTCAATTTCTGTAGAGGAATGTGCTTCAAGTGTTTCTCGTAGAAGTCTCGGTAGATCAATGTCACCTGAGCCCCTGAATCCAACAGGGCTTTAGTGTAGACTCCCTCCACTTGGATTGGCACAATAGGAGAAGGACCTATCAGTTGGTCAGGAAACTTGGTGGCGGTATCCGGACACTTAGACCCAGTTTGCTGTACCCTGGCCTTTTTCTTGGCCCGTGTAGGCTTTGGGTGTGCATTGCCTCCCCATGACGTAGGACCGGATGCTAAGGGAGTGACTCTTTCAGTCCTGGCAGGTTCAGCAGTTGGCCTGACTTTGGGCCCTCTCGCCCTCTTAGTCCTGGCTTGATTTTTGGAGCGGGTTTCAACCTTCGGGCACCTAGGTTGCTCCTTCACTTGTGCCCTCTGGCGTTTCCCGCCGGTGAGGTAGATAACAGTCCTTCTAAGGCTTTTAACAGCTCCTCAACTTTATTCCCTTCAGGCTTTCGGCCTTTGCATTGTGCGCGGAAGTGGCCCATTTCTCCACAACCGAAACATCTCTTCTTAGAAAGTGGAGACGCAGTCGCCTGCTGTGATTCGGTTAAAGGACCATGGCTAGACGCCACAGCAACTCCAGTTGTCTGCATGTCTGTTAGGAACTTCTGCATCTCTGCCTGCATCTCTGTCACCTTCATCAATACTCGGCACAGTTCCGCGTGCGCCTGTTGCAATTCAGCTTGAGCTTCTTGTACTTTCTTAACAATTTTGTGCAACTCACCACATTCAAAGAGGTTTAATTCTTTGGCAGCCCTCTCTGTGGATTTAAAAGTAATCAGATGCTCTTGCTCGTCCCCATCGGATCCGTAAGTATCCAGCGAGTCGCTTTCAGGCTGCAAACCGTCGTTATGCCTCACAGGTTGTGCGTAAGCTCTTTCCCCTCGCCTGAAGGATTTTTCTTCCAGCAAAGCCTCCTCCTCTCTGACAGCTCGGATCAGTTCTTGATTACCTGCTCTGCTTCTCAGCTGCAGCATCACTGGATCTAGAGATTGAGAGCCCCTCAGGATCTGTTTTATTCGAATCTTATCCACTTCGGCCGGTTCGGCCCCTTTCTTGAGGAGTATCTGGTGCAGAAACTTATCTAGGCGCCTGATGTATTCGGTCATTCTCTCACCTCTCCGCTGGTAGGTGTGTTCATACTGATATACAAGCTCTGCAGCCTTTTCTGTTCGCCCAAAAACTTCCTCCAGAACGTTTAAATAATCTAAAGCAGTACAGTCTTTCCTACTCAGTTTTAGGTTTCTCACCGCTTCTGACGCAGGTCCCTTTAAACTCTCGGTGATCCTTTGCTTTTTCTGGGCTTCAGGGATGTCCCACTCATCCAGAGCCTGCATCGCCTGTTCCACCCATTCTTCAAAGGTTTCTTCTCCCGCCGGAGTTGGTACGTTTCCTGTAAAATTTCTCAACCGTCGATAACCGAAGTTAGTGTGCGGAGGGCTTGTTCTCTGACACTTAGCCAGCAAATCTCCAATAGCCACTATGAATTCAGCCCCGATCATGGCCAACGGACTGGGTGCAGAAACACTTGCGGATTCGCCACGTGGTGCACTTGGCTGAATCAGTTGGACTTCCACCTCATCGGTCAGCTTCACGCTCGCGCCCTGAAAACACACTGGAACACCCTTTCTCCATTCAAAAAGAACATACGTGTGAGAGGTATCTGTGTTCTTTTTAATGTCAAGGATTAACCCCCGATGATCTGGTGTCAGCGCGGCCACGGTCTGGCGAATCTGATCTTCGGCCCAAGTGTCTGCGGGAATATCCATGACTATACAACATTCTAACTGACTACTGTGCTCCTCACACCATTCGGCAACAGTGTCTGGATCCATATTTAACCCTTTAGATGCGGTTTTTCCAGAGACTGGATCCCAGACGAGCCCCCACGTGTAGCGCTCACTCCCGGAGGAGCCACTGAAATTGAACCACGGGTCAGTCTCCCCACACTAGGGAATAAATATACTCCGGCACCGTTGTGGATTTTATAAATTCTATAGTTTACTAGAATGAATGGCATATAATAGATAACACGGTGTTCGTAGATATATTTACAGTATTTTGTATTTCGGGAAACGCGCAGCGGAAAAGAAATATGAGGCTTCGTATTTCGGGAAAACACGCATCGGAACAGAAAATATAATGCTTCGAAATTCGGGAAACGCGTATCGGAAAAAGAAAAATAAGAAACAAATCTTTAATCCCTTTCGGAGATTAGGAAATGAGTCCCCCACAGGTTAAGTCCCGGAATGTAAATGTGTGTGTATTGTGGTACCCGGGTACTATTCAACTGGCCAGTGAATTGCTTAAAAGGTGTCTTCGACTAGTCAAGTTGGGGCCCTGTGGGTTTTAGAAACAACAGCAGCGTGCTTTCGTTAATCACAAACGGCCATGGAGGCCTCTCACCCATCTGCCAGATTCTTAAGGCTCCGCTGACCCAGGACGTCTCTCCGCTCGATTTTTACTGGGGTGCCGGCTACTGGATCCGTTGTCTGGCTCTCTCTGCTCCGGCCGTGACTTGTCCAGCTTACCGCCCGCTCTCCCAATCCGATCGACCTGCAGTACGCCTAACGCGGGGTCCTCCGGCTTCCTCAATAGCAGCTCGGGTAAGATGGTGGATCGCTGGGTCTCCCTCTTGTAAGGCTGAACAACCCGATCTGGGACTCTGATAGGCCGCACCTGCGCTCCGGCCTAGTCACTCTTGCGTTCTCCAGCACTGCGTCTTGTCTCACTCACTCCCTGGCGCGCTCTGCCAGCTATCTCCACGAGGCTCAGGATGTAACGCTGTCTGTCCCACCCACTTCCTGTGTCCGCCCGCAAAGCATGCCGGGAAATGTAGTCTCAATGCAAAGTTCAGTGTCTCTCATCACGCTTGATTCCCTCCGGTGGCCAAAAATAGGTACTGCCACGACAAGGATTTAAACACAGCGCTACACTCCATACAGGGTTATTCAGAGAAAGGTGAAAAACCAGGATAATAGCAGGAGAAGAGAACAATCTAGACCAAATAGCCGATTTGGAAAGTGAGATAAATGGGAGAATTTGTCTGGTTTGGCTATTTTGACCTAGAATGTTCACTTCTCCAGTCATTCTCCTGGTTTTCACCTCTCTCTGAATAAACATGATAGTCATGCATACTGCTCTTGAATGTATTTCTAAAAGTTATGTAGGACAATGAATGCCACCCTGAAGATGGTCAGCTTCATACTGCGCTTAATCAGGTGAATAATTAAAATCCTGAAGAATTTAAAAAAATCTAAATCAAAAAACTTTAAATGTATATAACAGTTGTTAATGCCACGTGGTAAATCAATGTTATGCTAGTATATTATTTAGAAAAAGAATAGGTAATGTAAACATTTCTATTAAATCAAATTGTATCACCCGTCCCATGAAAAAGAAAAATGCCAACACAATACATGAATCCAACAGTCGCTAATAATTCATACGGGCTGCATCCATGGGTGAAATGTAGGGACAAAAACACCCAAGGTGTGAGTGATTAAACACAATCAAACGTTTTTGAAAATAGAACTCTCATATCCCAATAGGAAATGAGCTCTACTGACAAATACGCTCAACACGCGTTTCACCTCCACTCTTACAGCGGTTTCATCAGGAGAATGGTGAAACGCTCGTTGAGCGTATTTGTCAATAGACATTGATTGATTTTGAGCATATGGGTCAGTAGACAATAATTGGTTTTTGTAACATTGATTGAGCTTATTTAAGGAGTGACAATATTTGAAGAAGTGATATTTTTGTTGGAGAGACCACGGTATGGTATAGTGGTTGTTACTACTGAAAGGATACTTACTGGCATTGATCACATGTTTCTGGAAAAGAATCAATGTTATTGTGCGGTTTTTGGAAATAGGGTGAGATATACAAGTCCCACAACAAGGAGACTCGAAGGAAAGTAACCGCCCACAATTTAGCCCAATATACTTGACACTACTAAGTGACATGGGTGTCTCTGATACTTTAATGGTTATTCAATATATGGCTTTATTCTGATCCAATAAAGGTTATTTTTTATCATACACTCTAGGACCTCATTTCCTACTGAGTTATGAGAGTTCTATTTTCCAAACAATACATGAATACGCTTAAAGTGCAGCTGTAATGCAGCTGGGACTCATTTGATTGGGAAGCCAATTTTGTTTGCCAACACATGTAAAAAAAAAAAAAAAAAAACACGAGATTCCCTTTAAAAACAAAAATCTGTCACTTTCGGTGGCATGTCCTAGAAGTCAGCTCAGTACTCACTCCATGCATCCCATTGGAGCTCGGCACTAATAAGCATGCTGAGGTCTCCATTGAGGGCTATTTGAATGGCAATAATTGATGGCTCTCAGTAAGCTCTACCCATGAACGAAGAAGAAGTTGGTTCCCGTGTTGAATCTAAATACATCTGTAATACCTTGTCAAAGTGTGAAATATCACATTGATCTCCAAGACCAATGCAATAACATCCTCTGATGAGATATCAAAGCAAATTGAATCAGGTCATTACTGGTACCCTTTAATGTCTATTGAGCCAGTCATTAGACAATACTAATGGTACTAATTATTATTGATATGGGATAATAAAAAAAGAGTATTTAATAACGTTAGTAAAATAAAAAGTAAATACTGTTTACAACTTATTACAACAAGTATTAATGCACATGGAGGACAATAAAAAGCAATATATAAAGAACAAACAAACACTTCAAGCAGCTGCTAAAAACTAGATGTGTAGGCAATATTTTGGTTGTACCAAAAAGTAGAAGTTACAGGAACAGTCTCATCATGCAAGTCTTATGAGTCCAAATAAATAGACTGTAATTTCAGTACCATCGAGGACAAAAACAAAGCTTGTGTAATTAACCTTTGTCTGTTAGATGCATTTCATTGAAAAGATTTTGAATATCATGCAAGAACAAAAGGGATCCTGTGTGATTTTGTGTGTATTGTGTAACTATTCTGTTGCATCTGAATACAGATTGAAAGAGTAGTTGAAAGCTTCATGAGAAAATATGAGATTAAACATATTTTGAAAAAGAGCACTAGATAAAGGAAATATACAGAGTTATTCAAAGAGCACCAATTTGGCGTCAAAATTGCACCGAACAGTGAATTTCCCCAATTTTGAGGCCGCTATTCGAAAACCTGGCAATTCACTAAAATTGGCGAATTGCCAGCAAAATATGACCTTCGGTGGCAGTGAAATCCCCATAGAGTAGTAATGGTTAATCTATTCAGAGAATACCGAACAGCACCGAAATGGTAGTGAAATGCCCTGATTTTCCGTGGCTTCATTCGACAGGTTAAGGCTAGGGTCAGAGTGGGGCAGTCGGAACGCGCGTGCAGACGCACTAAATCACGGCGGCAGTAGCAGCACATAACGGCCAATGACGGCCAATATACGCAGTACGTGCGTACGAAAGTGCGCCGACACCACGCAACCAGCAAATGAACGCATTTTTATCAGAACGTGAAACCGCTGCTACTGACGTACAAAGTGCGCTGCGGCCGCATGGCAGCGTGTGTGCGTGATTAGGAGACGTCAGACGCTGCTAGTGTGCGGCCAACATAACGTTCAAACAGCCGGATTTCCCTAGACTTCTTTTACCCCACCGTCATGAAATACGTCCAGAATTGCGCATCGTCTGACCACTTAAGCGTATTCCGTGAAAAAATGCGTGCGCACGCATCGACGTACATTTTGACGGTGGCCGCAGAAAATGCGCTCATCTGTCCCTAGCCTTAATCAGGCGCATCCTATAGGTTTCAATGTTAAAAAATTCCCATTTTTTATCATATAATATATTTATTCAACTGTTTATTCTTTTCAATTGCAGCAAAAAGTTTCGTTATTTATTTTTTTAGGCATTTTTCTGCGCAATTATTTTTTTAAAATGGCGTGTTTTTTTTTCCTGTAACAGACTTTTTTATTATTATTCATAGGACCTTATATATTATTCCCAGACATTTTCATGCAGTAGTTTTTTGGGAAACACTTTTTAAAAGTTGTGGTGTTTTTTTACCACATTTGGCGGCTTTTCGGCTATTTGCGGCAGCTGGTCGGCAGTTTATTCATGGACTCCATGGAGCAGATGCTTCAGCGGGTCATGTTTTTTCTTTCCGATCAATTTGGCGGTTTTGCGGTTGGATCGTCGGATGGTTTTTCGAATCGATTTTGCAGCTTTTTTTGATTGGTTTCAGCATGTCGATTCGCCGTACTACAGGGACGCTGCAGTGAATGCAGAAATGTCGGTGCCATTTCAGTGCTCTCTGAATAACCCTGATAGAGGATATAAAGTTAGAACAATGATAACAAAAGTGTAGGATAACATACTATGTACATCAGTACCAATAAAAAAAGAACTGATGGCCCACTGACATCAGAAATGGGTATTACATTTATTGATGATCGAAGGAAGACAGAACTACTGTTTTTGTGTCTTGTAAATTTGAAAAATAAAGAAATGATAAACACAGCTTGGAAAATAATTGTAAGGAATACAGGAATTCTCTCAAACATGATAATGGCTGTCATAGCACAATTTAATAAAGTAATTCAAGTGTGTACACACACAGGAAACAGCACACAGACTAGTAAGATCAAAGCCATTGTTTATATTTTAATTATTTCCTTACTTATTTTATCACAGTGTGATGATGTGAGCAGGCGATGACAGTGTAAAAAAATGATCATAAACTGTCAATTAATTTCAGAATGTGATAGCAGTTGCTGAACTGGAGCGTGTTGGTGTCAGTCTCCAGTACACATAACACCTGATGAGACACTGGTTGCTGATGTATTTTCATAGCTTGTATCTAATTAGGTAGCACACATAGACTCAAAACTTGTGAGCACAGCAAAACGACTTTGCTAAAATCAATAGTTCCTGACACTTCCCTGTGGCTAGACTATATAAACGGACTCTTCCCTAGCCTTGAGCGTACCTGGTGATCGAGTGTTTTCCCAGGGGATCAACTGTTAATTTGTAGGTCATTCAAGATCACAAAAATGATGTATTGCCATACCAAGCTCTATTTCTTCTTTCTTAAAGTGTAAATACTGCACAGCAGAAGTCATTAATGCAGACAATATGCTTTCCAGGTGCCTGAAATGTTACCATACATAAGATGTTACAGTACATGGATTCTTTTGGACGCTCCTGAATTTGTGCTTTATGTCATCCATTCATTTCTAATCAAGTCATAAATGATATGTTAGACCTCTTCCTTGCTACCTTACTTTATAAAAGCAGAACCAAGGAAGGGAGTATATTTAAAAGGAAACAAAGTAGCAAAACAAGAGGACATAGTCTTAGATTAGAGGGGCAAAGGTTTAAAAGTAACATCAGGAAGCTTTATTTTACTGAGAGGGTGGTGGATACATGGAACAGCCTTCCAGTTGAAGTGGTTGAGGCCAAAACAGTGATTGAATTTAAGCAGGCATGGGATAGGCATAAGGCTATCCTAAATAAAAGATAAATCCAGGTAAAGTATCCATGTAATTGGGCAGACTAGATGGGCCGAAAGGTTCTTATCTGCCGACATTTTCTATGTTTCTTTGTTTAAATACTGGTTCTTCTCAACAACAATGTAATATAACCAGCACATACATCCTTAAACTCAACTCTGACTTCATCATGGCCAGAAATGATGTATGAAAAAGAAAGAAATCAGAATAAATCACCAACGTTATATGCCAAATTAGAACAGTTTCTGTTTTTCAGTGACTGTGCCACTATCCCATAGTAAACGCTAACTGTAGCGTTCGGATTAATAAGTGTTAATCATATAAAAAAAACAAGGAAGTGTATAATCTCTAGCCCCTGGGAGCGGGTCTTAATTTACCGAATGTGGATCTTCTAAATGACGACTTGAAGGGTATATGCTGCTCCTTCCTCGGCATAGATATCAGAAGAGACCCATGAGGCTGTTGGTGTGGCGTTGATCAGGAATTGATGGAATGGCAATTTAAAACCAATTGAAGTAAAAAATATTTATTAAATGAAATAACATGTATAAGAAAAGCCTGACGCGTTTCGTCTACTATAGTAAACTTCCTCAAGGGCGCAATTAACATAAAATATCCATACAAATGAATACCCCCATATTACATTCTTGACACTAAACCTATGTAAAATCTGTTAACGCATCAGTGAGTGTTCCAGCTTCCACAAACTTACTGTACTTTATGCATCCTATACTTAACATGAGTAACGCAATCACTAATTAGCGTTTCAATAAGTAAGGTATTACCAAGTGCTAGCAATAATTACCGCAGCGATGCACAAAGCCAAATTTTAGTGACACCTACAAGCTGGTGCTAACTGATTCAGCTTTTGCAAAATCATTTAGCACGTCCCAAACTCCACAATAAATCCTATACTCTCCTCTCATCCCGTGGTGAGAACGGTGACCCGAATTGCCGCTTTTTGTCATCGGGAGCAGAGTGAGACTGGAGACAAATGTTACCCAGGCTCCAGCTGCAATCACTCTTTGGCGCTGTGCGATTTCACCGGATATCACCAGAAGCCCAACTCTCCATGGAGTCCTATAGAATTCAGGAGGTGATACTCACGTCGGCATAGAAGGGCTACCTCGATTATCACTGCATGTAGCACTGCATTCCGTGTAAAAGTGCTGAGGTAGCACCTGCCACTGAATATCACGCTGAAATGGGGACGATATGTGGAAACCTGTAGGCGCAGATTTTCCCTGTTAGCGTCCCCATTTTAGTGTTAACTTCGGAATAGGGCCCTATGGGGCCACAGAACTGAAACAGTCAGTAAAAGTAGATAAAGCAATAAAAATATACATGGGTACAATTGGTTAGGGCCGGGTGCCGGACAAAATCCCTACAGCCAGGTTCCCTAATGCCAACATTCCGACAGCCAACTTCCAAACAGAACAAGTGCCGGACATCCCAACTTCCCTACAAGGCCAACTTCCAGACATCCATAATCCCAGCAGCTAACCTTAATACTAACACCCTAACCCTAGGTTTAAGGGGGTTAGGGCTAGGTTTAGGGGGTTATGGTTAGGGCTAGATTTATGGGGTTAGTGCTAGGTTTAGGGGGGTTAGGGTTAGGGCTAGGTTTATGGGGGTTAGTGCTAGGTTTAGGGGGGTTAGGGCTAGGTTTATGTGGGTTAGTGCTAGGTTTAGGGGGTTAGTGTTAGGGCTAGGTTTAGGGGGTTATGGATAGGGCTAGGTTTAGGGGGTTAGGGCTAGGTCTAGAGGGTTAGGGCTAGGGCTAGGTATAGGGGTTAGGGTTAGGGCTAGATTTAGGGGGGTTTGGGTTAGGGCTAGGTTTGGGAGGGTTAGGGCTAGGTTTGGGGGGTTAGGGTTAGGTTTGGGAGGGTTAGGGCTAGGTTTGGGGGGTTAGGGTTAGGGCTAGGTTTAGGGGGGTTTGGGTTAAAGATAGGTTTAGGGGGTTAGGGTTAAAGCTAAGGTTTAGGGGGTTATGGCTAGGTTTAGCGGGGTTATGTTTAGGGGTTAGGGAGTAGGGTTAGTGTTAGCCGCTGGGATTTTGGATGTCTGGAAGTTGGCAGTCAGGGAGATATCTGTGTAGGGAAGTTAGCCGTGAAGGAAAGTTGGCTGTCAGGGAGTTGTCTGTGTAGGGAAGTTGTCCACCGGGATTTTGGCATTCGGGAGCCTGGTTGTAGGGATTTCGACCCAAACCCGTTAGAGCCACACTTAAGGCTGAATTATCAGCATGGATTCAATAATACATTGGATACTTCTCCATGAGGTTGAAATGATGCTAAGCATGTATTATACCGCAAACAGTCAAAAAGTATCATTACCACGAATATTGATTACTGTTCATATGTTTATGTCAACTTTTGACCTTTAAATCATCACAATGAAAGACATTTTATGTTTAAATTCAAGCACGTACCTGTTTCTAATGTTCATTCACTTTGTTTCGCTTATCACACATTAATTGCAACCTTATATTTCTATTTCGAGCCGACAGGAGTGGACCACAACAAGATCGTCTGCAATCTACAGATAGTGTGACATGACTTCCAAATGTTCTTTTGCAGATCACTGTTGTAAATTTATCTTCTAAGACACAGAAACACATTTGTTTTTCTTCATAGTACTGCAGATCTCTATATACTTTATTGCTAATCAAACCATTTTCTATTAATTGCTGAGTGAAATATCAGTTTTTTTTACCATTACATTTATAACCAAGAGGTTCTCTTAAACGACTCTTTTTGTGACGTTCCAGTGTTTGCACAACATCCTCTAAACCACTTATGACTTATTCAGTACCTACTGTCTATTTCATTAGAGAGCAGGTGTACTTAATAAAATCAATGTGTAAACAGCACCTGGCTCATTTCAAGTACCAGCTATACAAAGACAAGAAAACACTTGATTTAATTTAGTAATAACCTTTGTAACTATTTGTACAGTTAGCATTTAATGATTTGCCAGCCACCATGTAAGACAGGGGTCAGCAACCTTGATCCTCCAGATGTTTAAGAATTACATCGCCCATGATGCTCAGCTGATTACTGTGATTGTCTAAGCCTAATGGTAGATGTAGGTCTAAGGCTGGGGTCAGACTAACGCATTTTTAACGTGCGTTTAGGCGCACTTAATCACGGCCGCAGTAGCAGCAAATGAAGGGCAATGACGGCCAATATACGAAGTACGGTCGCACGAAAGTCCGGCCGCGCAACGCAAGTGGAAAATGAACGCATTTTTTCGAGAACGCAGCACCGCTAGTACTGATGTACAGAGTGCGCTGCGGCAGCATAGCGGCGTGTTTGCGTGATTAGGAGATGTAAGACGCTGCTAATGTCAAGCCTACATAACGTCCAGACGCAAAAAGTGTTTTATTGACGATCCGTAAAAAAAAATCACGCACGAAAATGCACGTCGTCTGACCGTTTTCACGCATTCCGTGAAAGAATACGTCAATGGATTCGGACGCACTTTTCGACAGTCGCTGAAAATAATGCGTTCGTTTGACCCTAGCCTAAACCATCTGGAGGACCAAGGTTGCTTACTACCTGATGTAGGCCATCATAATTTTTCATGATATTTTTACATACTAGCAGGGTTATTCAGAGAAAGGTGAAAACCAGGAGAACTGGCAGGAGAACAGAACAATCTAGACCAAATAAGCGATTTGGAAAGGGAAAAAATTGGGAGAATTTTTCTGGTTTGGCTATTTTGACCTGGAATTTTCTCTTCTCCAGTCATTCTCCTGAGATTCACCTTTCTTTGAATAGACCTGTAGATTTTCCTATTACAGTTGTTGACGGTTCACATGGATTCAGTTGCATCTAAAAATCTAAGTATCCCACAAATGTAGATTTCAAAATTTGTTTTGAAATTCAATTTGACTGTATAATATGACCTTCTCAATGAAAACATGTCTAGGAGGTGCATCATCTAGATTTCCTAACCAAGAGGCATCAAGCGTTAACATTTAATGAGGTTTCACATCATTCAGCGTAAAGAGGATAACTGCTTGTTCTTCTAATTGCTTTCTCTCCTCAACATAGCTTCCAGCTTGAATTGTTAAGAAAGTATTTATCATTTCGGAGCACGTACCAAATTATCCACACACCCTACCTTGGTCTGCGGTACATATGACATAGTAAATTAATATCTTGATCAGATACATCCAAATTACAATTGACACGACATATTATATTGTTGGTTGTATGAAATATTATTATTTTATACTGCTTTAGATTATTTTGGTTTCATGATTTAGTTGCAAAAAGAACCTGAATTGTCAGCTTTCCTTTTTGCGGTTAGAGGCACATGTGTGTATTAGAACATTGTCATAGATGTGGAATATGTTTAGGGACTAAAACCAGGGGTCCTATTCCACAGACGACAATAAGATAACTTCTCTGAAGTTATCGTATCTCTGGGAATTACTATTCCACTCTTGGCGGAAGATGTGCTTGTACCTCGAGTATCGAGCTTCCCTACTGTAAATTAACATGCATTATGCTTTGCAGAGGCGGCATTCATTTCTGCCTTTCAACAGAAGAATGAGCTATTCCAAGAAACTCAGTCTTCTATCTTTGTGCCGATATTACTCATTGAGATATTGACACCTAAAAGTTGGTGTTAAGTGATTTTGCATTTATAAAATCACTTAACACACTCTAAAAACTATACCAAAAAAATTCCATACCTACCTCTCATCCATGGTGGAGAAAGCAACACGATATGCCATTTCCTCTCACTGGGAGCAGAGTGAGACTAGGAACAAATAGTTCCAAGTCTTCCTCAACGATGCATTTGTAGGCAAAAGTGGAAAAATTATGCTATGTATCCTTCCCTATGAATTCTCCACACAGTCATGAGTGGGACTTTAATGAGAAGACTGAAGGAGACATATATAGAGGGTAGTACACATAGACAGGAAGACACATGTGCTTGATGCAAAATGATTTTAAACACACATTGGTTTGGGAAGAGGAAAGAAGAGAATGACTCAAAGCCATATTATGGTCAACCTGTATTAGGGAGCTATAAATATATAAATTTGTAGTAAGCATTGATGGCATTACAATTCTCTAACCACGTACTAGATTACAAGTCACTAAACCAGCAGTCGACTATTTTGCTCCAGCCAGCAAAAGAATGCCAGCTGCAGTGCCATGTAGTTCACTCGCATAGTCCATAGGATTTCATGGCAACTTAGATAATACCTGTTTAAAAGCACTCTTTAGAGTGGAAGGACAATGGAGAACTACGTGTTCCCTGTGTCCTTCCATTTACAGCAAAATTAAGCTGCAGATTCCTCTTTATGGTGGAATAAGAGGTAACAATTTTTTTTTTTAATGGTTAGGTGGCTTTACAGTTGCTTGGCTCACTCTCTAGCTATTAGTAAGTGTTTTATTTTCTTCCTCTGAATTTAATAATGAGCCAATGGGCACAACTTATTATTGACAGCTTCCACTAAATTTATGCTTGCTATATGGGGTGTAGAAAGCATGAATTTACAGCGATGTGCTGCACGACACGAGTTGCGACAGGAGAAGGATGAAAAACATAAATGCATCTAACTAGCATACACAAACAACAACATGAAAGGGTACAAGGGTACACACTGCAAGGGTACACACTGATAATACAAGAGAAGGGAGATACTTCATAACATATAATTCATTAGTGCATAATTCATGTGCGTGGATAGGCTTTAACCCTTTATCATCTCTTATATAGTCATTTAAAACCATCGTGATAAAAATCATTTTAAAAGATGTAGCTGTTGCATTTTTTGTAGTAACAATTAAAACAATAAAAAAGAAACATTGTCATTTCTGTAATAATTTCTTGTGATTCAAATTGAAATATGTGTATGCAGTGTTTAGATCTGGGGGCCCTATCACCTCCTTAACGCCATATGTTAGCATTATCTCTCGGTTAATGGAGGTGATAGTGTGCCGCAAAGATCACTATTGTGTTAAGAAATCCGTTAGCGATTCAGTATTAGCGCTTTTTAGCGCCAGCTTGCAGTACGCTCCTCTCTCTATACTTAACATGGGGAGCACAAAGTGTAAGGAAAGAGTAATTGGCGTTAGGATCAAAGTCCTAACGCTAATAACTAACCGCTATCGCTAACAAAGTTTGCTACAGCTTAGAGCTGCTACAGAATCATGTAGCGGCAGCTTTAAAGTCCCCCCAAAAATCAAATAGTCACCTCTCATCCCGTCCGAGAATGGCGACCCGATCCGCTTCTTCTGGCCACCGGGAGCAGAGTGAGACTGGGGAATAAAAGTCTCCAGTCTCCCTCCGCCAAACTGCAGGATTACGTGAGAGGGGAGCAGAAGCCTCCATAGAGTCCTATGGACTCCATGGAGGGGATGCCTTGAGCATCCTGGACCCAGCGGCCTCTATGAGGCAGACTGCCGGAATCAGCGCAATCTACAGGTAAAATGGGGACGCTAAGGGGAGGTTAGCGAAAGCAAATTTTCCCCCTTAGTGTCCCTGTTTTAGCTGTAGGAAAATAATAGTGCCCTATGTCTTTCAAATCTGCAAAGCTGGTAGCAATGTTTCTAGGTGTTCTTTTATGTGCTTTTACATATGTTTTTATGATACAATGCAATGTGATATAATGCAGTGAGGTAACCCACTTAAATTTGCTTATGTTTTATATATTTATATATATATATATATAGAGATTTAAGGTTTACAACTTCACTTTATATTCCGTTAGCAATATCTGGAGAATTTATGCAGTAGTACATCATTTGCAATCACTGGTATCTCAAAAGACATGGCAGGATAGATTGCTGGTTGTAAAAGCATCTTCAAACAGACTTGTTTTCATTCTCTTTGTTAAAATGACAGTGATCCTCTTAGAAAATCATATCTAGGTCACCTTATTATTATATTACTATGGATATCTGTCATTTTTGCAGTCTAACCAGGATATGTAAAAATTTACTTTATGCATTAATACATTAACTCCTTCACTACCATGTTGTTTTTCATATAACCAGTTCCAGGACCCATTGGATCTATGGAACACAAGGTCCAATGGCAGGTACTGTAAAAAATGAACATACTGTATCTAAATTGTATTTTATGAAGGGTAAGATTATTTAATACACAGTGGGCTGCTGGCCAACACGTGCTACTACATGTATAATAATTTTGCTGGGGATATGTGTTTCATTAATGGAACTCCAAGCTGTTCAAACAACTTCAATACCTTGAATGACATGATCAAGGCGCTGAAATCTTGCGGACACATTCTGGAGCCTATTTGCATAGCGATCATTTCTTTTGCAGTAAATGAAATTCCTTTGCATTGCACAGGAATATGACCAGATCGAGTTTACTCAATGTTGGGCTCCTGCGGGAGCTTTTGATCATCAAATATATATACTTGAAAACGAGAGAAATCTCAATGTATCCTTCCTGGTAAAATCCTTTATAAATAATTAAATAAATAAAGTATACTCCATCATGGTAGTGAAGGGGTTAAATAAGAACATTTAAGTATTAAAGTACATTTTATACCATATTTTATCAGCAGCAGAAAAGTGATTTGCCATAATAATAATAATATTATTATCATCATCATTTATATATCGCCAACAGTTTCCGCAGCGCTTTACAATAACCAAATGGAACAAGATACAGATAAACGGACATATAATGGAAACAAGAGGTGTAGAGGGCCATGTTCACAGGAGCTTACAATCTAGATTCTTCTGTTTAGTATCAATGTTGCCTGTCTTACATAATTACTATATAAATTAATTTTACACTATCAAATAACTTTTCATTTCTGAGACCCCCCCAGCCAAGCCATTAGCATTGAGTTCGCTGATAAGTATATTGGCCCCACTTAATGCTAATGGCTTCTCTTCTGTTCCAGCCAAGCCGCAGAATACACTATTTTACAATAAAACTAATGTGTAGGCAGTGAGGGCCTCCAGAGAAACAGTTATAAAATGTGAAAAAGATCTGGAAATGTCCCTTCTTCCCAGGAATAACAGTAATGTTGCATTATACAGATTTGCAAATGGGGTTTTATATGTCAATTTTTGTTTTCCATCAATGCAAACTCATGTATACACTTTTTTAGTATGATGGGGTAGGATGGGGTAAATGGCACAGAGTGAATTATTTACTTTTTATAATGCCTGCCATGCTCTAGATAGCTGGCTTTGGACACGAATACAAATTTCTGTCTTATACTCCCACGTCTGAAAATGCAGCAATTAACCAGTATACTACCTGTTTTTTTCCTCCCTAATCCAGGTAAAACTAGGAAAAAAGCAATATGTCTAGTGTTTATGCTGTAGAAAAGGTTTTATATTTGTCAACTCTCTCAGCTTCTTGTCAAAAGGACACTTCCCAAAGGACCAGAGATATTGATCGTTCCTCTTAGATGGTCACTGACAAAGGAAATGTTGACATTCTACATCTTTTAGAGAATCGTTTGCGGTACAGAACACCGCCTGGCAAAGTTAGCAAAGACATACTGTAAGTTAAAGGTTGGCTATTATGTTGTTTTCACTTATTTTAGGAAAGCAGTAAATGACACATGTTAAACATAAAGGTTATTATGCACCCTTAGATCGTTTATACCATTTCTTGAAGTCACCATTCATAACAAAATCACTTAACCCCAGGATCTCTAATCAGAAAAGAGGAGAGTCTTGAAAAGAGAATAACAAACTACCATGGAATAGCTCATTATTCTCCAGATGACTACAAATTAATACTTCTTATACAAAGCATAGGAGCGTCTAACTAACACTAAGGAGCTGGTAAATTGGAACTGCAAAGCTTGTGGTTTGGTAGGAATAGCGGCTCCAGACATTAGATTATTGAGTGGGGCCCTTAAAGTGGACCAAGCATGACCAAAACAACTTTAGCGCATTTAAAAGTTCTCCCAAATCTGCCAATATGTTGTGTTACCCAAACTGCTGACCAATGGATGGTTTTGTTTTTTTTAAAAAGGATTGAAAAGAACTCTCCCTCAGCTCCCTGTTTTCTCGCTGTGCTGCTGCATGTTGCGTGATCCGTTTCCCTCAGCAGCAATTTATGTCTCTGCATAGGAGGAGACGTTTTCCCCGAGCTGCCTCCTGTCTGATCTCAAAATCCATAGAGAGCATAGACAAGACTGGGCTGCCCTCCAAAATCTATGAACAGATACAGAATCTCTCAACACATATGGAATGTCGGTTCGGTTCAACTACAAACCCTTCCCTACAGTGCTGTGATCCCCCCGTGACTGCCAGCTAAATATATATTCTTCAGGTCTATTCACTAAAAGGTGAAACTCAGGAGAACAATCTAGACAAAAATAGCCAATTTGGAAAGTGAGATAAATGGAGATTTTTTTTTGCTATTTTGACTTAGAATTTTCTCTTTTCCTGGTAGTTCTGAGTTTCACCTTTAGTGAATATACGTGGTGTGTGTGTATGCACTGCTGCTAAGCAGTAAAATGGGGAAGAAAAAAACAGGAAAACCTGATCTTGCGAGAGTTAAAATTACAGTCATCCCATGCTATCTGAACCCCCTCCCCTTCCCCTCTGAGTGCTCTGACAGAAGATAAGCTGTCAATCATACAGGTTGAAAACTGGGTGACACCCTCAAGCAGATAAATATTGCCACTTCCATAAGAGAGGAGTCAGATTGAGAAATGAAATAACTCACAAGACTCCATTGGAAGTGGCGAAATAAAAAGGTTTACTGTAGGAATAAAATTACAATAAAGCACATAGAAAAAAAAAAGCAAAACTGTGTTTTGCCATTGTAAATTAGTTGGAAACCTAACTGAAACATAATAACATTGTAAATGTCTGACAGTGTCAGTATAGGGTTTGGGGTTAGGGTTAGTGTCAGGGATTAGTCAGGGGTTAGGGTAGGGGTTAGGGTCAGGGGTTAGGGTTAATGCCAGGGTTAGGGTCAGGGTTAGGGGTTAGGATCAGGGGTTAGAGTCAGGGGTTAGGGTTAGTTTCAGGGATTAGTCAAGGGTTAGGGTCAGGGGTTAGGGTCAGGGTTAGGGGTTAGGATCAGGGGTTAGAGTCAGGGGTTAGGGTTAGTTTCAGGGATTAGTCAGGGGTTAAGGTCAGGGGTAGGGGTTAGGGTTAATGCCAGGGATTAGTCAGGGGTTAGAGTCAGGGATTGGGGTTAGGGTCAGGGGTTAGGGTTAATGCCAGGGGTTAGGGTCAGGGTTAGGGGTTAGGATCAGGGTTTAGAGTCAGGGGTTAGGGTTAGTTTCAGGGATTAGTCAGGGGTTAGGGTCAGTGGTAGGGGTTAGGTTCAGGGGTTAGGGTTAATGCCAGGGTCAGGGTTAGGGGTTTGGGTCAAGGGTTAGAGTCAGGGGTTGGGGTTAGGGTCAGGGGTTAGTGTTAATGCCAGGGATTAGTCAGAGGTTAGAGTCAGGGGTTGGGGTTAGGGTCAGGGGTTAGGGTTAATGCCAGGGGTTAGGGTCAGGGTTAGTGTCAAGGGTTAGAGTCAGGGGTTAGGGTCAAAGTCAGGGGCTAGGGTCAGGGGTTAGGGTTAATGCCAGGGGTTAGGGTCATGGTCAGGGGTTAGGGTCAGGGGTTAGGGTCTATGGTCAGGGGTTAGGGTCAGGGTCAGGGGTTAGGGTGCAATGCTTAAAACAGTTGAAATGAGTCACACATAATGTGGTTAGGGTCAGGGGTAGGGGTTAGGGTTAATGCCAGGGATTAGTCAGGGGTTAGAGTCAGGGATTGGGGTTAGGGTCAGGGGTTAGGGTTAATGCCAGGGGTTAGGGTCAGGGTTAGGGGTTAGGATCAGGGTTTAGAGTCAGGGGTTAGGGTTAGTTTCAGGGATTAGTCAGGGGTTAGGGTCAGTGGTAGGGGTTAGGTTCAGGGGCTAGTGTTAATGCCAGGGATTAGTCAGGGGTTAGAGTCAGGGGTTGGGGTTAGGGTCAGGGGTTAGGGTTAATGCCAGGGGTTAGGGTCAGGGTTAGTGTCAAGGGTTAGAGTCAGGGGTTAGGGTCAAAGTCAGGGGCTAGGGTCAGGGGTTAGGGTTAATGCCAGGGGTTAGGGTCATAGTCAGGGGTTAGGGTCAGGGGTTAGGGTCTATGGTCAGGGGTTAGGGTCAGGGTCAGGGGTTAGGGTGCAATGCTTAAAACAGTTGAAATGAGTCACACATAATTAACAACGCTAAAGTACAGTTTTACCAAAAACCCTCCACATGAGACGACAGGGACACTTTAAAACTAATAACTCTCAAATTATGTTTAAAGGTATGGTAGGAATAGGGCCCATGATCACCAATTATTTGCGATATAGACTGCAATAGTATTGGATCATAGTTTTATTTAGGTTTATTTAATAGATTTGGAAAACTACTGAACATTTTTGATTTTACTTCCAACGCTCGTTACCACATGGAGACATCAGGTCAAGAGTGTGATCTATTACGGTTTGACATTTTGTTTATAGCAGACAAGCTCATGAAGTATAGATACCCATGTCATGAACACAGACACTGACATGCCCCTAGATTAATTATTCTTTTTTTTCCACATTTAAACCTGTCTCCAACAAAATTCATTCTTCATATAATTTCCTGTCATCTCCCAGAAAGCTTGTATTTTAACAGAATTATATAACCACTTAACTGTAGAAATGAAGGTACGTATACATTCAAATGATCGAGGTGTAACATTTTCCTGTTGGCCGGGGATTTAAGGTTAATTTGACACAGATTGCTGCTTCTCTCATGTAATTAGGTCTAGGACTTTGGTACACATACAAATTAATTTTTACAGCCAATTCCAAGACGAGCCCCGCGTTTTCACCCAGTCACTTTCCGCAATGCATGCTAATGCTATTACTTCAAAAAGCTTGATGTTATCTGCTCAAGGTATAACGACAGGGTAACGCTTTTGTAATAACAAAAGACCATTAAAAGCCAATTATTTTGATATGTTCGCATCTGGAATGATGCCTGGTGGTTACTGTCAGGGTTACTCAAAGAGATCTGAATGGCTGGAGAAAGGTAACCGAACGCTGAAAATCAGCATTCAGTTACCTTTCTTGGCCATTCGGCTATAAAGAGAGCAGGCAATTCGCCAAATCCTGGCGAATGGTCTGTACATTCGGTGCCTGTTCGAGGGCAGTGAAATCCCCATAAAAAAGCACTGCTTCGGCTATTCAGAGAGCACAAACCAGCAGTGAAAGGTTCCCGAAACGCCCTGCCATTTGGTGGTTTAATTCGGCAAGTTTATTCAGGAGAATCCCATAGGCTTCAATGTTAAAAATATTCCTGTTTTAATTCAATATCTAATAAACCGTTTATTATAAAATTCTGCAGTAAAGAGTCTCTTTATTTCTGGATTTTTTTGGATATTTTAATCATTTTTCTGGATTTGTTTTTTTTTCTAAAAAGTCCGATTTTTTTTTTTCTAAGTTTACTTATTTTTTCTGTAACAGTCCTTTTTATTATCATTCCCTGGACCTCATATGTAAATTTCAGACATTTTCGCTCAGTAGTTTATTTGCAAACAGTGTTTCACTTTTCAAACATTCATGCAAACTGTTTTGCTAATTTATTCACTTCACTCGTCTGCGATGTCGGCTTTTTCCGGAGGCTGCGCTGCGTGTGATCAGCTCCTGCTCGGGTTTTTTTCCGACATCTCGGCGGGTTAATCCAGATGTTTTTGCGGGTTTTGGCGTGCATTCGCTGGGTTTTTGCGGTGACTTTTCGTCGGGTTTGCGGCAGCTTTTCCCTGCGCTTCGACGGCCCTGTGGTGCTTGCTGAATACACCGCAGGGTTGCCGAAATGGGATCGCCGAATCGGCCTGAATTGAAGAGAATGAAAAGTCACCGAACGTGTGGTGACTTTTCGATTCTCTTTGAATAACCCTGTGTGTATCAAAACGACATTGACAAAATTTCTGGAGTTTAAAAATGATGTATAGACATTTTTCTCTTATAGAAAAATGTCAAATCAACGATGCTAATTATTTTTAAAATAGAGACAAATTAAATTGTCTGTCAAAGCTCTGTTCAGTCTCTTTATATATCTGCACATGCACTGTAAATGGCAGCCCCTTATCATAAAGCCAGAGCTGGATTTGCATCACAGGAGTCTGTAGGCAAAGAAATATTAACATGTCAAAATGACTTTTTAAATTTTAGTTTTGTGGCAAACTAAAATAATAAATATAAAACATTTTTTTAAAAATGAAACAGTTTCTCTCTGCGCTCAAATCAAAAGAAGGGGCAGAATCTGTTTCCTTAGTTGAGTTAGGGCAGTGACATTGTTTGTTTGTTTTTTTGTTTGTGGTATCATTGTAAAGACCAGACTCTGACTTTTCCAATGACACCTCACTTAACCTTGTGTGGTGTGCAATTCAGTGATGCAGGTTCCAAAGTCCCACTGTCTCTCCTCTCTGCAGTGCCACGGTCTAGTTTGTCAATGAAACAATGTATAGCATAAGTGCCACACTTGCTGGCAGTGTGTGAAATGAGAAGGTGAGCTAATGCAGCAGTACTGTTCACATTATATTTGTAAACTGATATATAGTGCTGCATTAAAATCATTTTCTCTTATTTTCCTATTGGTTATATTACTTTCACATAATTCTAATCTGGTTATATTTGGTATCACTGGAAAGCTCATAATCTGGCCTTTCCAATGATACCTCTTATGTTCCTCTAGCCCAGTGTTTCCCAAACCTGTCCTCGGGATCCTCAACCAGGCCAGATTTTGCAGATCACCTTGGAGCAAAGTAGACTGAATCCTGCAATCACTGAGCAGCAAATGCTATCACCTGCGCTGTGTTTGAGATATCTGGAAAACCTGGCGAGGCAGAGGGTCCTAAGGACAGGTTTGGGAAACACTGCTCTAGCCCTTAGGGCTCCAGAGATACAATGGCCTAGATGATTGTAAATTGTAAAACAATATATATTTTTTTTATTATAGAGCAAGGCACCCCCTTGTGGCAGGCACCTGTAGGCACATGCCTACTCTGCCTAGTTATAAACCCGGCCCCGCATAAAGCAGGGGTAGGCAAACTTGGCCCTCCAGATGTTTTGGGACTACATTTCCCATGAGGTTTAGCCAATTGATAAGTACCTGAGCATCATGGGATGTTTCAAAACATCGGGGGGAGGGGGCGAGGTTGCTGACCTCTAAAATAAAGGAGGTTCCTGTTATAACTAAAGACGTTTCTGTGCTAACACAATCCCTTGTTTAAATTGTGAGCCTGATATTTTAACCAAACCGTATCAGTGGGGAAATGCTTAAATATGCATATATAATATATGTGTTACGATAAAGTCCAAAGTGCGGTTAATGTTAGGATTACCCGGGTAATCCTGACATTACCCAGGTGTCATTAGCAAAAGTACTAAGTGAAATTAAATGTTGGACTTTATCCGGGTAATCTGGAAAGTATCCAGAGGCCTCTGGGTACTTTGATTTTCTGTTGTGTTTCACCCGGGTAAAACGCACATTACCCTAGTGTTGCTGGATAAAGTGTGATGTGCAACGAAACATCGAACTTTATCCAGGTAAACTGCAAACGCCTCTGGGTACTCCGCTTTTCTTGGATTTTTAGCAGGTTACAGTTGATTGAATTCCAAGGATTACCCGGGTAAAGCTGCAAACTGTTTTCTAACTGATAACAAAATTGTGTTTTTTGTTATTGTTAACCAAATTGTATCCATAGACACAAACCACACTAAATAACTGTCATGTTACTTAGTGCGTTAATTGTCTGAAAATTTATTTATGAAGATAAAGATATTACATAAATAGTAACCTGATGGTTATTATGTTTTAAAAAATGATATACAGTATAAGCACATATGACACATAATAACCCCTTAAGGACCGAGGACGTACCATGTACGTCATTGCAGCGGGTCTCTCTTAGACCCGCTGACGTACATGGTACGTCCTGCCGTTTTTTGAGTGCTGGAAGCGATCGGATCGCTTCCAGCAGCTCAAACGCCATTGCAGGCTGCCTGGGAGTCCAGGCAGCCGTGCAATGGCGTTTAGAAGTGCCGGGGCACCATGTGATCGCTCCCCGGGAGCGATCAACATCCGGTTTCACCGGAGAGGTGCCCGGCACTTCTAGAGAGCGCTGGAAGCGATCGGTATCGCTTCCAGCTGCTCTGAGTATATTACAAGGATGCCTCGACATCGAGGCATCCTTGCAATATGCTTACCTGCCGCCGGTCCGTCCGTGATCGCTCCCCCCGAGCGATCACTTCCGGTAGCGGCAGGAAGTACTGAGTGCCACGAGGTATCGTGGCACTCAGTACAAAAACGATCACATCAGTGATCAGGTGCTCTGCTGGGTGCCTCGAGGGATCAAGGCACCCAGCAGAGTAAAAAAAAGTGTAAAAAAAAAGTGAAAAAAAAGTAAAATAAAAAGTAAAATAAAAATAAAAATAAATAAAATAAACTGACGGTTAGGGGTAGGGTTAGGGTTAGGGTTAGGGTTAGGGTTAGGGTAGTTGGGGTAGGGTTAGGGTTAGGGTTAGGGGTAGGGTTAGGGGTAGGGTTAGGGTTAGGGTTAGGGGTAGGGTTAGGGTAGGGTTAGGGGTAGGGTTAGGGGTAGGGTTAGGGTTAGGGTTAGGTTAGGGTTAGGGTTAGGGGTAGGGTTAGGGTTAGGGGTAGGGTTAGGGGTAGGGTTAGGGGTAGGGTTAGGGGTAGGGTTAGGGTTAGGGGTAGGGTTAGGGTTAGGGTTAGGGCTAGGGTTAGGGGTAGGGTTAGGGTTAGGGTTAGGGTTAGGGCTAGGGTTAGGTTTCTAAGGGCAGGGTCATCTTGGGGCTGAGTGGGATGTTCCTAGCCTGCCTCAGAGAGGCAGGCTAGCAACATCCAATCAGAAGTTAGAAAAAATCAAAATAAAATTTCTAATTTGTCAGGTCAGGTCAATATTTTGTAAATATTGGCTCTGACCTCTGTGATTCTCCCTCCTCTCCTCACTTGTGTTTTGGTGAGCGAGAGAGAGAGATCAGATTTGACAGGTTAGAGATTTTAGTGAGATTTAGTGAGATTAGAAAAATTGAGGCAGATTTAGAGAGATTTTAGGGAGATTTAGAAGAATTGAGGCAGGTTTAGAGGGATTTAGAGAGATTTAGGTGTTTATTTGTATTTTCTTGTGAAACCCAACGGTTCTTCTAAGAACCAACAATCCGCTTATATATATATAATAATTATAAAATTTTATAATCTATTATATATAATGTCTGAGAGGGTGTACAGCGCCGAGGAGGCATATGCCATCCTGGCGTCAGAATCTGAGGCATCTGCGTCAGACTCAGACCCTCATTTCGACCCCGCTAACTGCTCAGAGACGTCGCTAGATACATTATCTACGCTGGCTGATGTATCTAGTGATGTTTCTGATGCAGATCCTGGGTCACCACCTGCCAGCAGGAGACGCACAGCTCCAGCTGAGGAGTGGGTAGTGCCTCATCGCCAGAGGCCAGATATCCCTCCTTTCACGGCAAATCCTGGCATCAATATTGATGTTGCAGGATTTACCGCCACACAGTTTTTGCAGGTGTTTATGGGGGATGATTTGTTGGGCCACATCGTGGCCCAATCAAATCTGTATGCCCATCAGCATTGTGCTGCGAAGCCAGACTCCTACTTGGCAAGGCAGCAATGGACCCCCGCTAGATGTGCCAGAATTTCTGAAATTCTGGGCACTTACTATGCTGAGGGCATCATAAAGAAGCCCTCAATTCGCTCCTACTGGAGCAGTAGCCCCATCTGCTCTACCCCCATTTACCCCCAATCAATGTCACGTAGAAGGTATGAAAACATTTTGCGTTTCATGCACTTCAGTGACAACAGCCTGTGCCCCCCTAGAGAGCATCCCCAGTTTGACAGGCACCAGACTTTTACATTTTATTCGTACATTTTTATGTTCTACAATTGGTGCTGTATTTTGCCAAAATCTTTGCACACCTATGCATGGGGGGCATGGGTGTACTCAGGAGATCTTGCAGAAAACAACCTGGAGAGTTTTCATGCAGTAACAAACAACAGTGTCTCCTAAATCACAGTCCAAAACTACTGTGGGCGTAAAAATCTGAAAATTGAAAAATTACACCACACACCTTCTCAAATGTTTTGGGCTAAAACCGTTGCATCCATGGCATCAAAGCACTCCATATGCAATACCTTGGGGTGTCAACATAACAAATATAAACAATTTTCTGGCAATAATTCAAACTGGGGTATGCGGTAGACCCAATACCAAAGATAGGCCTAGCTGAAGAAATAATCTCAATTTCAACTCCAATGACAAAGTCATAAAAATTGTATTTGAACCTTCCCAAAATCCTGGCAAACCTATGCATGGGGGGCATGGGTGTACTCAGGAGATCTTGCAGAAAACAACCTGGAGAGTTTTCATGCAGTAACAAACAACAGTGTCTCCTAAATCACAGTCCAAAACTACTGTGGGCGTAAAAATCTGAAAATTGAACAATTACACCACACACCTTCTCAAATGTTTTGGGCTAAAACCGTTGCATCCATGGCATCAAAGCACTCCATATGCAATACCTTGGGGTGTCAACATAACAAATATAAACAATTTTCTGGCAATAATTCAAACTGGGGTATGCGGTAGACCCAAAACCAAAGATAGGCCTAGCTGAAGAAATAATCTCAATTTCAACTCCAATGACAAAGTCATAAAAATTGTATTTGAACCTTCCCAAAATCCTGGCAAACCTATGCATGGGGGGCATGGGTGTACTCAGGAGACCTTGCAGAAAACAACCTGGAGAGTTTTCATGCAGTAACAAACAACAGTGTCTCCTAAATCACAGTCCAAAACTGATGTGGGTGTGAAAATGAAAAATGACCACCAAACTGTATCCAATTTGTTTGGAGCAAACGGATGCATCCATAGCATAAAAACACTCCATTTACAATACTTTGGGGTGTTAGCTTACCAAATATATGCACGTTCATAAAACTGGGGTATGTAAAAAGGCCCCTAAAAAGAAGATAAGCAAAGAAGATACTGTATGTCAAATTAGAAAATTGACAAGCACATGTCAAAGATTGGCGTAGCACCCCAAAAACAACAGAACAAATCTATATATGGGTGGTATCAATTTACTCAGAAGATGTTGCTGAACATATTTTGGGGTGTTTTTTGGCAGTAACCCATAACTGGATTTGACAATTCATGCCTAAAGTACAATGTGTGTGAAAAAATAACACAAAAAGTGACTACCTGAAAGTTTGACATAGAGCTAGTGCATGGAAAGTGTTAAAATACAACTCTTTGAAGCACCCTAGGGTGTGCCCTTTCTAAAAATATATGGTTTGATGGGGTAAATTACTTTGGCCGGCTTCAAAAATGTCCCAAATAGGACATGGGTGCATGATGACGAAATGTGAAAATTCCAAGTTGGAAAACTGAAATGCGCACCCCCAAATAAGGCCTATTAGCCCCCAAATGACCCGACATACCTATACATGGGTGGTATCAATTTACTCAGAAGATGTTGCTGAACATATTTTGGGGTGTTTTTTGGCAGTAACCCATAACTGGATTTGACAATTCATGCCTAAAGTACAATGTGTGTGAAAAAATAACACAAAAAGTGACTACCTGAAAGTTTGACATAGAGCTAGTGCATGGAAAGTGTTAAAATACAACTCTTTGAAGCACCCTAGGGTGTGCCCTTTCAAAATATATGGTTTGATGGGGGTAAATTACTTTGGCCGGCTTCAAAAATGTCCCAAATAGGACATGGGTGCATGATGACGAAATGTGAAAATTCCAAGTTGGAAAACTGAAATGCGCACCCCCCAAATAAGGCCTATTAGCCCCCAAATGACCCGACATACCTATACATGGGTGGTATCAATTTACTCAGAAGATGTTGCTGAACATATTTTGGGGTGTTTTTTGGCAGTAACCCATAACTGGATTTGACAATTCATGCCTAAAGTACAATGTGTGTGAAAAAATAACACAAAAAGTGACTACCTGAAAGTTTGACATAGAGCTAGTGCATGGAAAGTGTTAAAATACAACTCTTTGAAGCACCCTAGGGTGTGCCCTTTCTAAAAATATATGGTTTGATGGGGGTAAATTACTTTGGCCGGCTTCAAAAATGTCCCAAATAGGACATGGGTGCATGATGACGAAATGTGAAAATTCCAAGTTGGAAAACTGAAATGCGCACCCCCCAAATAAGGCCTATTAGCCCCCAAATGACCCGACATACCTATACATGGGTGGTATCAATTTACTCAGAAGATGTTGCTGAACATATTTTGGGGTGTTTTTTGGCAGTAACCCATAACTGGATTTGACAATTCATGCCTAAAGTACAATGTGTGTAAAAAATAACACAAAAAGTGACTACCTGAAAGTTTGACATAGAGCTAGTGAATGGAAAGTGTTAAAATACAACTCTTTGAAGCACCCCAGGGTGTGCCCTTTCTAAAAATATATGGTTTGATGGGGGTAAATTACTTTGGCCGGCTTCAAAAATGTCCCAAATAGGACATGGGTGCATGATGACGAAATGTGAAAATTCCAAGTTGGAAAACTGAAATGCGCACCCCCCAAATAAGGCCTTTTAGCCCCCAAATGACCCGACATACCTATACTTGGGTGGTATCAATTTACTCAGAAGATGTTGCTGAACATATTTTGGGGTGCTTTTTGGCAGTAAACCTTAAAGTTCACAGTACATGTATTCTTAAATTGCGTTCAAAAAAAAAATCACCAAATTTTTTTTTTTTCTCAAACTTTGGCATAGATTTGTGGTAAAATGGTTTGCATGGAAAGAGTCAAAATACCCCAAGTTTAATACCTTGATTTGTGTACTTTAAAAAAATATGTATATGTGGAGGGTTATTCAGGAATTAGTGACAGATATCAGTGTTACAATGTCACTATCACTAGTTTTGAAAATAAACTCTTTGGAAATGGCAAAGTGCTACTTGCATTTATTGTTGCATAAAATAAGGAAAAAAGCGAGGAATATGTAAACATTGGGTATTGCTAAACTCAGTACTAAATTTAGAAACTACTAAAGAATAAAAAAAATTTTGACGGTTGTTGATACATAAGAAATTTTGGGGGTCAAAGTTCGAAAAGTGGTGTTTTTTCAATTTTTGTGTCATATTTCACAATATTTTTTATAGTAAATTATATGAAATGATGAAAAAAATGGTATCTTTATAAAGTCCATTTAGTGACGAGAAAAACAGTGTAAAATATGTGTGGGTTACATAAACGAGTAAGAGGAAAATTTGACGTAAACACTAACAGGGTTATCCAAAGAGATCCGAATTGCTTGAGAAAGGTAACCGAACGCTGAAAATCAGCGTTCGGTTACCTTTCCTGACCATTCGGCTATCCAGAGAGCAGGCAATTCGCCAAATCCTAGCGAATTGCCTGAACATACGGTGCCTGTTCGGTCCCTGTTCGAGGGCAGTGAAATCCCCATAAAAAAGCACTGCTTCGGCTATTCAGAGAACACACAACCAGCAGTGAAAGGTTCCCGAAATGCCCCTGCCATTCGGTGTTTAATTCGGCAAATTTATTCAGGAGAATCCCATAGACTTCAATGTTAAAATATTCCCGTTTTAATTCAATATCTAATAAACCGTTCATTATAAAATTCTGCAGCAAAAAGTCTCTTTATTTATAGATTTTTTAGGATACTTTAAGCATTTTTCAGATTTATTTTTTTTTTGTTAAAAGTCCGATTTTTTTTTATTTATTTTTTTCAGTTTACTTATTTTTTTTGTAACAGCCCTCTTTATTATCATTCCCTGGACCTCCTGTGAAAATTTCAGACATTTTCGCTCAGTAGTTTCTTTGCAAACAGCGTTTCTTTTTCCCAGATTCATACAAATGGTTTTTCTAATTTATTCACTGCCTCCTCTACGTCACAGCTGCTTCGGCTCTGTGTGATTCGGCTCATGTTCGGCTCCTGTTCGGCTCCTGTTTGGCTTTTTCGAAGGTTAATCCAGATGTTTTTGCTTGTTTTCAGCGTGCATTCGGTTAGTTTTCGTCAGGTTTGCGGCAGCTTTTCCCTGCAATTCGGGGACCCTGTGGTGTTTGCTGAATACACCGCAGGGTCACCGAAATGCAATCGGCAAAAGGAACCGAATTGAAGAGAACGAAAAGTCACCGAACGTGCGGTGACTTTTCGAATCTCTTTGGATAACCCTGTAAGAGCGCAGAAACGTAAAAACAGCAGCGGTCACGAACGGACGGATTCGTGTAAAACCGCCCGGTCACTAAGGGGATAAAGATCATGTAACTCTTTCACATTCATATAAGAAACATATCCTGTTACTCTGTATATTCATTATATCCGCAATACATTTTAATGTTCGTCTTTTCCCATTTTCATTGATAATATCCATAGATAATAGCAAAATTCAATTTTACCCAAGCGGGGTTGGATGCTCTGCAGATTACCCAAGTGAAGCTGTGGATAGTGCTCAGATTACCCGGGTAAGGCTAATGTCAGACAAGCACATTCTGAGCGCACTATGTGTCCGTGCACAACTGACGGTCGTACTGACGGAAGATACTGTAGACACAACATGATCCGTTTTTCTTGACGGATGTAGGAAAAAAAAGGGAACTATGGGAACCAAAATTACCAACCAACTACCCACCAAAGACCCTCAAAATTGACCTGACTACATTACAGGATTACCCCTTTTGTACTATGCCTGGATTCCCCTTGTGCCCCTTCGGCTACCTGCTGCACCCCAATATCTACCTCCCTTGGATCCTTCAGTTTCCTTGTGTCACCCCAAGTATCCTGGTTCTTCCACAGTTCGTGTCATTCTCAAGTTTCTTGCTGTGTCCAAGAACCCTGATGTACTCAAATCCCATTTACCCTCCAAGACTCCTGGTTGTATCCCAATATCCAGCCTGGTCAGCCCTCTTCAAGTCCTGCCCATTGTTCACCTATTGCTGGCTCTCCTGTTCCTGCATGTGCCTCCACCATTTCTCTCAAGTTTGTGTGTTCATATCACTGCATGCCTGACTCATACCTGCAAGGCCCCTACACATCTGGTAGCGAGCCTGTCACTTTCTCCCGGAACAGTGCAACTTGCATAATCAATAAAAAGCAATCTGTCGCCGGGCTCATGCAAGTCTCCATAGAGTCCTAATAACACTAGGAAAGGGTACTAGTGGTAGCTGCGCACTGTAATTACAAGATGCTAACAAAGCAGCTACCTTGTAAGTGAGCTGGTAATAGAGAGCCACTAAAACCTAACACTCTGAGGGCCCTATCACCTCCTTAATGCTAGCGCTTGCGCTCACATAATTGAGCATTAGCGCTAGGTTAATAGATTGGATCCTGATCACTAACAGGTTAAAAAATCCGTTAGCACATTGGTAATAGCGCTTTCTGGCGCGAGTTTACTGTACTTTGTACTCCCTATGCTCAACATGGGGAGTGAAAAGAGTAAGCAAGGAGTAATTAGTGTTAGGATCACATAGTCCTAATGCTAATTACTCACTGCTGCGGCTAACTGAAAAATTAGCCACAGCTCTAAGCTGGTGCTAACTGATTCTGTGTCAGGTATCCGACCTAGAGGCCACTCACCTCCACGCCACGACGGCGTACAGCAGCGCCATGGACGTGTGGGTCGCGGCACCATACAATGCTGCACTCCCTTCAGCGAAGGGGGCTTCTCCCCTCGGGACCCGCGGGAAGCGCAGGGCATCTACAGCCTGACACACGGAGCCGAACACCAGCATACTCCCTCTGTCTACCATGCTTCCTGCATCTCTAAGGGCGAGCACGCCGCACCACACCCCCTTTTACCTCCTGTCTCTTCCTGGCACTCAGTGATGACATCATCGGTCAGCTCAATGGGAGTAGGGGTGGAGCCATATCCCAACACTATTTAAACCCAGCTCTCACTAAGCACAAACGCTCTGGTATAGAGTTCCCTACCCCTTGCTAACATATACCTTACTCCAATACCTTCTGATAGAATCCACGTGTACCGAACCTTTTTGCCTGTCTCCTCGTTTATGCACCGAAGCTGCCTGCCCTCAGACTATATTGCCGCTCCAGACTATCTACCTACATCTAACCAATCGGTTCCTGCATCCTGAGGTCTCCACCCTTCCTGAAGACATTCCTGACAATATACCAGAGCCAGAAATGGACCTCGCAGGACTGGCCGATGCCATCAATGCCGTGTCAAGGCAAGTCTCAGTACTGACTCAGTCAGTCCAGGATATACAAGCCAATCAAAACCAAGGCCTACCTGACCTGATCCACCACTAGAGGGTGCTCATTTGCCGGAACCTAGACTTCCTATGCCTGATAAATTCTCTGGCAGAAGAGAGAGCTTCCGTACTTTTGTCACATCTTGTGAACTAATGTTCGCCATTCAACCACATACGTACTATTCAGATTATGTAAAGGTACATACGGTCATAGCCCTACTAACAGGCGAGGCCCAATTATGGGCCCATAACCTTGTACGGTCCAGACATCAAGCCTTGGCGACCTGGCCCACGTTCCTGACCCTCATGGAAGAAATGTATGACGACCCATTCCGCGAAAATACCGCCCAAACTGCCCTTAGATCCCTACGACAGGGGAGAAGGGCCGCGGAGGAATACGTCACAGAATTCCGTAGGTGGGCATCGGAGACGACCTGGAATGATTCAGCATTGGTAGACCAATTCCGTTTTGGTCTCAACGATACCCTAAAGGATGAATTCGCCAGAATTGGTCTCCCTTCCACTCTGGATCAATTAATCCATCAATCCATCCAAATAGATAGAAGAGCCAGAGAGAGGCAAAGAGAAAGAGCTTCACACCAAAGTGAAATGCCGAGAGTGGCCATGCGTCCTCTACGCGCACTCCCCCGATACCGACTCAATTGGCTCTCCCAGCACCACCAGAAGAACCCATGCAATTGGGGGCCAGCAGAAGACTGCATCCTGAAGAGCTCCAACGCCGTCGCGAAAACCTTCTCTGCCTATACTGTGGAAGACCGGGACATCAATGTCGCGCCTGTCCCATAAGACCGGTCGGCGGAAGAGGTAAACATGCATCTCACTGTATATACAAACTGACTCCTGATCCCTTCCATACACCTATATCTCACCTCTCCCTCTCTGTTTGTCTACAGTGGGGAGAGAAGACAGTGGAGCTACTGGCCATGGTGGACTCCGGGGCGAGTAATTGCTTTATGGACTTCCAAGTCGCAATAAATCATGGTGTTCCCCTTATTGAAAAAATAAATCCTATAAGCATACATGTAGTTGATGGCTCTTTCTTAAAATCCGGTCCAGTCACACAAGAGACCGCCGTATTGTCCATGTCGGTGGGCACATTACACATTGAACAGATACAATTCGATCTGGTACCTACCCCAATGTTCCCCCTTATCCTGGGGTTACCATGGCTTCGCCTTCATAATCCCACCATCGATTGGGAGACCGGAAAATTTATATTCTCGTCTACAACTTGTCGTAAGACCTGTCTACAACCCTCTACAGGAGTGTTGTTCTCCATCCTTGACAAAAACATGATACCCATGAACAACACCTCTCTACCGGCAGTATACCAACAATATGCCGATGTATTCAACGAGAAAGAAGCAGAAAAGCTACCGCCACATAGGCCTTATGATTGCCCCATCGAATTGCTAACCGGAGCGCCCATCCCCTACGGACACATATATCCGCTATCTGAACCAGAGTTACGAGTACTCCAGGAGTATATCCAAGAGAATCTCAAAAAAGGATTCATCCAACCATCCACCTCCCCAGCAGGAGCTGGAATCTTCTTTATAGAAAAAAAGGATGGAGGATTACGTCCTTGTGTGGACTACAGGGAACTTAATCGGGTCACAGTGAAAAACAGGTATCCTTTACCTCTCATCCCCGAACTCATGGAACGCATGCAAACCGCAACAATATTTACAAAGTTGGATTTGAAAGGGGCATACAATTTAATCAGAATTCGGAAGGACGACGAATGGAAAACGGCCTTTCGTACGAGATATGGCCATTATGAATATCGTGTGATGCCATATGGGTTGTGCAACGCTCCCGCTACTTTCCAGTGCTTCATAAACGACATATTCAAAGATCTATTAGACAAATATGTAGTCGTCTACCTGGACGATATCCTGGTATATTCCTCCTCATTAAAGGAACACCGCCTCCACGTACAAACAGTTCTCTCCCGCCTTCGTCAACATCACTTATACGCAAAATTGGAGAAATGTGTCTTCGAGTCTACATGTATAGAATTCCTGGGCCACATCCTCACTCCGGGCCATATAGGGATGGACAAAAAAAAGGTAGAAGCCGTCGCCAACTGGCCTGTACCCAAATCAGTTAAAGAAGTACAACGATTCCTTGGATTTGCGAATTATTATAAAATTCATAAGAGACTTTTCACAAAACGTCGCTCCATTAACTGACCTAACAAAACATCACAACATCTTTACATGGACCGCAGTTACGGAAAGAGCATTTCAGGAGATCAAGCATAAATTCTGTTCTGCCCCAATTCTCAGTATCCCAGACCCCAAGAAATCCTTTGTACTTGAAGTAGACGCATCTAACACAGCCACCGGGGCCATCTTATCCCAAAGACAGGAGGAGGACGACCGACTACATCCCGTATCATTCCTCTCACGCAAACTACAAGCGGCCGAAAGGAATTATGACGTGGGTGAGAGGGAACTTCTAGCAATCAAACATGCCCTAGATGAATGGCGGCACTTACTGGAAGGAACCCTATATCCCATCACGATTTACACTGATCACAAAAACCTTGAATATTTACGCACAGCTAAAAGACTCAAACCTCGTCAGGCTCGATGGGCCCTTTTTTTTTGTCGATTTAATTTTCATGTAACCTACAGACCCGGAAAAAAGAATACGAAAGCAGACGCCCTTTCACGACTACACGAACCCCTACAATCTCTTGAAGACTCCTCTGGTACCATTCTACAAGACAAACATTTTCTAGCTGTAACCTCTACGCTCTTAGATCGCATACGTCTTCTTACTCCTTCCTCATTACCCAGATCCCCAGATGGCTATCACAGGCATCATAATCGCCTGTTTGTTCCAGAAAATCTACGCCTGGAGGTAATGAAGCAGGTTCACGACTCCCCACTGGCAGGACACCCTGGTATTCGAAAAACCAACAGACTCCTGTCACGTAACTATTGGTGGCCCTCTTGGTCCACAGATGTCAAAACATATGTATCTTCCTGTGATGTATGTCTACGAAACAAAAACAGCACCAGCAAACCAGTAGGGTTGCTCCACCCACTCCCAACTCCAGAGAGCCCCTGGTCCCAAGTGTCGGTCGATTTCGTGGTCGGGCTACCCCCATCAAGAGGATATGATACCATCATGGTCGTAGTAGATCGCCTCACCAAGATGGCACATTTCATCCCTAACAAGGGCCTCCCGTCAGCTGCTCAAACAGCCGATCTGTTCGTAAAGGAGGTGTTCCGCCTCCATGGCATACCCCAAAACATCTTATCGGATCGAGGATCCCAATTCATTTCACGTTTCTGGAAGGCCTTCTGCAGCGCTCTCAAGATAAAGGTCGACCTGTCCACAGCCTACCACCCACAGACAAACGGTCAAACAGAACGCACAAATCAGACCTTAGAGAAATATTTACGATGTTACCTTTCCCACCTACAGGATGACTGGATCGATATCCTGAGCCAAGCCGAATATGCTTACAATTCCCAGACGCATGACGCCACGCAAGAGACCCCGTTCTTCCTAAACTACGGTTATCATCCATCGGATCTTCCTGACCTTCCCTCCATGATCCCTTGTCAAGCGACGGAGATTCGTCTCAAAGAGTTACGTAATCGTTTACTACAAGCTAGACAAGTACTCCAACACACTCAAACCATGAACAAACACCATGCAGATGGACATCGATTACCCGCGCCCGTATACTCGGTGGGGCAAAAGGTTTGGCTGTCGACTAAATATCTCAACCTCCAGATTCCATCTAAGAAATGGGGTCCGCGATATGTGGGACCATTCCCTGTCGCCGCATTGGTGGGTCCTGCCGCTATTCGACTTACGTTACCCCCTACTTACCGATGTCACCCTGTATTCCACGTCTCACTTCTAAAACCATGTCCCCCGGATCCTTTTTCCAGACTTCGTCATCCTCCTCCTCCTCCTCCTATCACGGTCAACGGAGACCTGGAATATGAGGTCCACCGTATTATAGCCTCCCGTCGACATCGGGGCCGCCTGGAGTATCTGGTCCATTGGAAAGGCTACAGTCCCGAGGAGAGGACATGGGAACCTGCATCTGGCATCCATGCCCCCAGATTACTTAAGGCATTTCACCTTCGTTATCCTCATCTACCCGGTCCGGGTCGCTCCCGGAGGGCGCTCCTTCCGGGGGTACTGTCAGGTATCCGACCTAGAGGCCACTCACCTCCACGCCACGACGGCGTACAGCAGCGCCATGGACGTGTGGGTCGCGGCACCATACAATGCTGCACTCCCTTCAGCGAAGGGGGCTTCTCCCCTCGGGACCCGCGGGAAGCGCAGGGCATCTACAGCCTGACACACGGAGCCGAACACCAGCATACTCCCTCTGTCTACCATGCTTCCTGCATCTCTAAGGGCGAGCACGCCGCACCACACCCCCTTTTACCTCCTGTCTCTTCCTGGCACTCAGTGATGACATCATCGGTCAGCTCAATGGGAGTAGGGGTGGAGCCATATCCCAACACTATTTAAACCCAGCTCTCACTAAGCACAAACGCTCTGGTATAGAGTTCCCTACCCCTTGCTAACATATACCTTACTCCAATACCTTCTGATAGAATCCACGTGTACCGAACCTTTTTGCCTGTCTCCTCGTTTATGCACCGAAGCTGCCTGCCCTCAGACTATATTGCCGCTCCAGACTATCTACCTACATCTAACCAATCGGTTCCTGCATCCTGAGGTCTCCACCCTTCCTGAAGACATTCCTGACATTCTGCTTCTGTGGAATCAGTCAGCACCAGCTGAAAAGCCCCCACAAAAATCAAATACTCACCTCTCATCCCGCGAAGAGAACGACAGCCCGATCCACTGCTTCTGGCCACCAGGAGCAGAATGAGACTGGGGACAAATAGTCCCCAGTTTCCCTCCGCGATCACTCAGCAGCCATTTACGATCTATTAAACTATATTTGACCTTGATGTCCATCCTGAAAGTGGATCTGTATGAGAAAATACTGGGAGCTAAATAATTGATTGTATTGCTGGTTGCATTTTTAAACCATTCTAACATCATTTGGCATTTACTTTATATTAGGTAACAATTAAGTGAGATGACAGAGTAACTACCAAATCTAACACAATCTTTGCGCTTCCATTTAGAATACAGGCCAACATTTTAGGGTGTTAGGATGAAAGTATCGCATCTCCATAATAAAGCTCCAAGTCATATCATGTTTGGAGTGACCTGTCTGGTTTTCTTCTTTGGATACAGAAGATAATGGGTCCAGCCTTTTGAGATTAAGTATGTGTACCTGTTTGCATATTTGAATAATTGTGTTTGTGTTTGTGTAAATGTTTGGTGAAGTGTATGTTTCTGTGTGGAAATTTAAGGTTAAGTGCGTATACATGGATATATACATGAATCTTAATGTGTATACGAGTGTGAATGTAAGGTGTGTGTAAATAGGCATATACATGGGGGGTGCATAAAGGCTAAACCGCAATCAATACTTGCATGGATCATGCTCCTAATTCATGGTGACATTTTTTCTTTTTGATAAAAGTCTTATGGCAAAATCCTTTCTATACTGTATGTGCTGTATTTCTATAGTGAGACTATTATTTTATGTGCCAATACTCTGTTAATACGTAACATTTTGTATTACTGCCTCGCAGCAATTTAGGACACAGGCATTTGAAATTAAAACTGGATTTGGTGTTTTGCAGTTATAGCGAAAAGTGACAGGATTTTCAACCCTTTGTCTGAAACAGGAAAAATTGCATTATACTTGCTATTGTTAAGTAAAGCCACAAGGGGACAACATTCCACTACAAAATGCTTCATGGTCTGCTAAATTCACAAAAGATTCATTACCCTTACATTAACACCAAATAAGAACACTTGAAAACCTATCTGGTCAGATATCAAACACAAATAGAACTCTTTTCACAGCTTTACTTAGATATATTTGTTTCATAAACGGCTTTATGAAGGTTAATCCTGACTCGGAATGATCTTGAGAACAAAGAAAACCCATCACATTACTTTCCTTTCATATGGTCTATGGATTATTATGGTCCAAGGGTTTATTTTTTGAAGAGGGCAGGATCGTGTATGCTGCAGTACTTGTTTTCCAACTCTTGTATTCCTTGTGCAATTTGCTGCATTGATCTTCTTCAGGATATGATAAAGAACACACAAACTTGCAATCTCTACCTGTAATGTTTCAAGAAATGTATCACCGACATTTAAATTTTAAATTTTTTTCCCGGATTATTTTTTCTTGTCTTACTACTTCCTCACCTTCACAATTCAACTGTGCTCATAACTTACAAGTCATCATTTTCCTTGTACTTTTCCGACATCCAGTCAATCGACCTATAATGTACATAGAGAACTATTCTTCATTTGATGTTTGCAAAGGGCATTGAATGCTGTATACGATTATATTGCTTTGAGCCAATGTACATTGTTTCCATGCTCGTGATCGTGAATCCAGCTATTGGCGGCATAATGTGATTTTGCTCATAAAAATCCCAAGAGATCCTTTGGCCAGAGAGCACCCTGGCTCTCTTTAATACCATTTGTAACAGAGCGGCTGTACCCTTACTGAGTACCTCCGTCAGCAGGCTCTCTCCCTTTAAAACAGTCCCCACAGTCGCCGGTGCAATCTTCCCTAACAGCCCACCCAAACTTTAACCGCAGTTGAAAGAAGAATGTAAACCATTTGAGAATCCAAAGAGAAACTAACAGTTTATTCAAACAGACATACAGCTATACAGTTAAGGAACAACTCCCTTCATGAATTCATCACAGATATCATCAAAAGATCAAATAACTGCACAGGGAATGGGACCTTCAAACAATGGACAATGGGACCTCCTGGGAGGAGAAGTGGGGGGGGGCAGGTAAAACAAAGGAATATTCTCTTAGAGAATTTTCACTATACAGGGAGCGGGTACTAATATTATTATTATTCCTTTATTTATAAAGCGCCAGCATATTCCGCAGTGCTGTACAATAAGCACAGTATAGACAGGGTTACAATACATTGAACAACATTTGACAAACAGTACAGGAGGAGATGAGGGCCCTATTCCCGTAGGAACTCACAATCTAGGAGGGTTGGGGTTGGAAACAGGAGGAGAGGACTGTAAGGTGAGAGTGATTGATGGTTGTGTCAGTGAGTTGTGTGGTAGGCTTCCCTAAATAGGAATGTTTAAGGGAGCGTTTGAAGGAAGAGAAGTTAGGGGAAAGTCTGACAGTACGAGGGAGAGCGTTCCAGAGAGTGGGGGCTGCGCGTGTGAAGTCCTGCAGTCTATCATGGGAAGAGGTGATGCGGGGAGAAGCTAGACGCAGGTCACTGTTTGACCTTAGGGAGCGGGCTGGGGTGTATTTGGTGATTAGTGAGGACAGGTAGTGGGGCGCTGAGTTAGTGAGGGTTTTGTAGGTAAGGATAAGGTCTACATGATACAGAGAGGTTAGATAATAGAGGGAATATACACAGTATACACAACAGGAGACTACAATAAATACATAAGTGAATAATACACAGACATCAGAAATCTTTAGTTAGCTGGGGATGTTTGAGGTTAATGACAGACGAATGCAGTCTGAGCGCACTCTGCGTGCGTGCATAATGGACATATGTACTGTCAGACCTTTTCAGATATGAAATTTCTATAACGCATTATATTTCGCAGGACTGTTTAAATTTGGGGCCAGCAATTGCTTCACACAGACAACTCGTCTGCGTGGTTAATATATAACAAGAATATGCATTCTAAAGACAATGGATAAGCTAAACTCGTTATTGTTAAGCATACAAGGGAATACATTTTCCATTGATCAAAGACGGTCTAATGGACTCTGGTTGTAAAAAAATAAACAAGCAGATGTTAGATCAAATTGTTTAAAAGTAAGGGAACACAATGACAACTGATCTTACCCTAGGATAGGTATCTCAGTATTGTGTTTATTTTGTCAGATCGAAACTCTGAAAGCCACGTAAACATTGAACAATGGGTTGCCCAATAAAGAAAAAAAAACCCAGAGAAGGTTAAATGGCTTGGATAAAGATGCTATGCTATTCGGCGATATGATCTAACACTATATGGTATTTGAATATTTAATTTATGTGGTCAGTTAGAATAGATAACCTTGGCGTCTTATAAAAAACAGAGGCCCTACCACATTCAGTTGATTATTACAAATGTCTGGTGTACTAACCTGCATAAAACAGATTAAGTCTTTTAATTGTGAATGTTAAAGACGATATCACGAATGAATGAATTGATGTATGTCTGCAGAATCCTCTCATATACAAATACCTGTGGATTTAAGTAAAGGGGGTATGAAATGCACACATGCCGTGGCAAAGTATGCAGGCGATGCCACAATAGAAATAAATTTTGATTTGTTAATAAAATCTATGGAGTCCCGGGGTATAGGAATAAAACGACCCCAAATCAGTAAAAGATTGGCCAAATACATAAATTAATTCCTGCAGAAGGTTGATGGTTGATCTGAGAGTGCCATCTGCTGGCCAGGTAATATAACACCTGGACAGACCCCTGGAGTTGATGAATATATATATCCTCCAATCAAATGAGGCCACATAGTGATGGGCTAGATCTAAAACTGGGCGGAAGACCACTATATAGAGGGGACACTCCAGAGGGACAGACACACTGAGAAAAGCTTGGAGAGACCTGAGGGACGCTTGGAGGGGAGAAAGGGCAAATATCATCAGCCCCCCTTAAGACGTGACCACACCCTAATCTTCCACCACTATATCTTCACTAACCGGATGGTAAAGTATGCCTGAATAACTTGATATCTATTTTCTAATTGCATAGTCCTTACTTTAGATGTCCATCACAAAGGAATATAAATGAAATATTTTGCTGTTTAAGCCTACTCAGTAGACTAGTAATTCAGCCTTTCCACTCCACTGCAGGGGCGTGCCAAGGAAGAAACTATTCCCAGCTAAATACTTGAGCCATAATCTAGTGAAATTATTTATATTCCAAGAATACTGGTTATGGACATCTAAAGATCAATTGTATACCCATAGTGAGATACGCTGGATCCGTGAAATAGTTTTCATATGTCAAGTGCCGTCAGCCCCATTCGTAAAACTAGCATAACCCCTTCCATATCCATCTTGCAGCCCTTTCAATTTGAATGCATGTAAGTCAATAAGAAGCTTTGGGTTAACGTGTATTGAATGAAGTGCTGTGAATGATCTGTGGAAGAGATAGTCAACCTATCGAGTGTGTTATGTATCTCCCTGAAGGAAGTTGCATTTAGTGAATAGGCCCCCACAATAATAAATTGTGCTGCAGGTGATGCCCAGTAACTGAGTGGTTATTTTAGCCAGGTGGAGGATTGGTTTATAATGGGAAAGGTTTAAGTGAATAGAATAGAGCTTTGTGTTTAAGAACTGAGGCGTGTATATCTGTGGTGCGGTCTATAAACCTAAAATATTTGTCCATTAGATTATTGCGTGTCACAGTATCGCTACTAATCACGATCTATAATCACTTGTGAAATTGTATCTTGCTAATCCGTTGATAACATATGATTGTATGAAACCTGACGTGTGAATAAATTCTGGTTTGAATTGTTTTACCGTTACGCAGTCTCATATCATCTTTATTGATTTTATTGTGTTTAAAAATATCTAGATAGCATCAAAAGAACTCGGGATAAGGCGCCATATATTTGTTAAGACGTATATTCATTGATTGGTTATTAATCCCTATTTTAAGGGTTAAATACCAATTTATACCACTGGTATTGGAGGCACTGTCAATATATCTATATATATATATATACTATATATATCTACAATAAGAAAAATATACATCATAATTAATATATCCCTGACCTATTAAAGAAGTCAATAATCTCTAACAGTACTGACGGAAGATACCGTAGACACCACACGGTCCGTTTATTTTTGACGGATGTAGAAAAAAGGGAAATATCGGAAACAAGATTAATCAAAATTAAAAGACAGGTACAGTCAGCCAGACCAAAGAAACTTCTGAGCATCAACGTGATGGATGTCGCAAATGTGCTGCATCTGACGTCGTGTCATCATGCACACAGGCCGCTATGTGGACACTGCGCACTCTGGGCATCCATCTTAGCGCTTTTACTTTGAGGCCTAAATGGCATCCGTTGCCACCTGCACGGTGCGTGCGCACTTCAGTGCGCACGTACTTCGTGTGTTGGTGTCTATTGATCACAAATCAATACTACGACGGACGTTAAACTGTGCAGCGACACGGACGTGATGACTGCATTCGTCTGACGCTAGCCTAAACCAGTGAAAACTAAATATACTGTATTTAAAAGGTCCACCAATTCCACAACTGTTTTTTTCACAGGCCATAGTCACTGGGCAGGAGGCTAGCCCACAGCCCCCTCCAGATGCCCCAGTGACAGTAGATTCCGTCAAACCATCACAACCAAGGGATTTTCCAGAAAACCTCTCCCAGGAACCAGCGTTTATTTTGGAAAATAATTTTTAATGAATTATAGAGTTAAAAAATATTTGGAAGTATTCCAAATGCATTCCTTTTTGCAATAATCTGCTTGGCAGGCTGGTGATACCATATGCTGGCCAAAAGGAGCTACTACACCCTTGAGCTCTGTGCTGCTCCACTTGGGGTTATGTGTTTAAGGCTAGGGTCAAACGAAAGCATTTTTACACGCGAACGTAAAAAAGTGCGTCCGAACGTATTGACGTATTTTTTCACGGAATAGGCGAAAACGGTCATACGATGCGCATTTTCGTGCGTGATGTTTTACGAATCCAAACCAGGAAACTTTTTGCATCTGGACGTTATGTTGGCCGGACATGAGCAGGATCTGACGTCTCCAAATCACACACACACACCGCTAGCGGGCGCAGCGCACTCTGTACGTCCGTACTAGTGGTTCTGCGTTCTCGAAAAAATGCGTTCATTTTCCACTTGCGTTGCGCGGCCGGACTTTCGTGCGACCGTACTTCGTATATTGGCTGTCATTGCCCGTCATTTGCTGCTAGTGCGGCCGTGATTAAGTGCGCCAGAACGCACGTTAAAAATGCGCTGGTTTGACCCCAGCCTTAGACATGTATTCCCAGCTAGCTTTAAAGAGTATTAGCACTTTATGCTCAATGTGCTAAAACTTTAGAGGCATTTTCTTGGGCTCAATAGAAAATGCATTTCATGCGCAATAAATAAAATTCCTTTTACATTGCTCCAGAAGAAAACCATTTCGACTATATTCATCAATGGGGTGCCAGCAGCTGCCCTGCAGATCGAGTATAGACAATCTTGATAGTAAAAGGGTTAATAACATTTACACGGAGCTCAAGATGAAACTGAGCAATCTGTAGACTGAGGCTCACTTTATAATGAAATGGTAACTGCTACCTCTGGTTCTAGAAAATATACTTAAAAAGTTGATTATTTCTACCACAATCTTTCTCTGTATGATGGCTCTGCTAGTGACCTTTATTTAACAGTCTCCACTATTCCTCTCTGCCTGATACTAGAGGGATTATTTAAAGAGAGCTGAATTGGCCACCGAATTGCACCGAACAGTGAATTTCCCCGTATGGTGCAATTTCGTGGCAATTCAGCTATTCCATAAGCTGGTAATTCGCAAAATTTTGGCGAATTGCCAGCGAAATATGGTGCAATTCAGCAGCAGTGAAATTCCCCGTAGAGAAGTAATGGTTAATCTATTCAGAGAATGCTGAACAGCAGTGAAAAGTTGGCAAAATGCCCAGATTTTCAGTGGTTCCGTTTGACAGAGTTAAACAGGTGAATCCCATATGTTTCAATGTAAAAAATGTCCCCATTTTTATTCAACCACCTATTCTTTTCATTCGCAGCGAAAAGTCTTTTTTTTATAATTTTTTTTTAAAATTTTTAGCCATTTTTCCGCATTTTTTTCAGCAACATTTTTTATTAGGATTATTTTTTTTAAATGGCGTTTTTTTAAATTCTGTAACAGACCTTTTTATTGTTATTCATAGGACCGTTCATATTATTTTGATGCATTATTTATGTTTAAAACGCCTCTTAAAAGTTGTGGTGTTTTTTTTCTTTGTTTTGTTTTTTTACCCCCTTACAGGTGGCTCGGCGGCTTTTTTTGGTGGCTGGTCGGCTTTTTCTGGTGACGTTTGGTGATCTGTTCAGTGGGTCGATGATTTTTCGGTGGCGTTCGGCGTTTTATCCAATGCGTTCTGCGGGTTTATTGGCGGTGTTCGGCCGATCAATTCGGCATACTTTGTGGACACTGCAGAGTGAATGTTGAATTCACTGCATGGTCGGCGAATTGAACGCGCCACTGTGCACCAAATGAAAGAGCACCAAAATTTCTCTTTGAAAAACCCTTAGGACTTTTATTTTATCTGTCTAGAAAATACAATAATTAAAAGAATAAATGGTTTATTAGATATTGTATAAAAATGGTAATATTTTTAACATTGAAACCTATGGGATTCACCTGATTAAACTTGGCGAATGAAACCACCGAACATCAGGGCATTTCTCTGGTGTTCGGTGTTCTCTGAATAGATTAACCTTTGCTTCTCTATGGGGGATTTCATTGCCTTCAAACAAGAAAAAAAGTGTCATCTGCGCTTATCCCTATAACACTGTGTGAAACAACACACAATTAGAGGTTTTAGTTTACTGAAATGGCCATTGTAGTGTAAGCTCACCTGCCAACGTCAAGACACATCTGGTAAAGATGAGTCCTAACCAATGAAAACACAGGCTGCTTTATAGCAAACCACATATGCTCATGCTGCTTTTCAGTCATGAGGAAGGTTGGTGGGCTTTCATTTATACCGTCCCAGAAACAAATCCATCATGGGATCAAAAGTCACAGACCAGAGTAGCTGCAAGGATGACCTGGCTGGAGATACAACAATGGATCTCCAGCCAAAAGGACTGGAGAAGTGAAATTTCTAGGTCAAAATAGCCAAACCAGAAAATTTCTCCCATTTATCTCACTTTTCAAATCGGCTTTTTGGTCTAGATTGTTCTCTTCTCCTGCCAATTCTCCAGACTTCATGCTTTGTATGGGACAATTTTGCTGCTGCTGCAGATCAACTAATTGCGATGATCTGCGTGAACTGCACCTTATTCCGATGTCAATTCGCCAGTTTTTCTCCAGCTTTCTGAATAGACGAACTGCCACGAAATTGCACCATACAGTGAAATTCACTGGTGTAATTCAGTGGCAAGTTTGGCGCTCTTTGAATAACCCTAAGGCTAGGGTCTAACGAACACATTATTTGCAGCAACCGTTAAAAAGTGCGTCCGAACGCATTGACGTATTTTTTCACGGAAAGCTTGAAAACAGACAGACGACGCGCATTTTCGGGCGTGATTTTTTACAGATCGTCAATAAAACACCTTTTGCGTCTGGACGTTATGTAGGCTGGACATTAGCAGCGTCTGACGTCTCCTAATCACGCACACACGCCGCTATGCCGCCGCAGCGCACTCTGTACGTCAGTACTAGCGGTTCTGCGTTCTAGAAAAAATGCGTTCATTTTCCACTTGCGTTGCGCGGCCGGACTTTCTTGCGGCCGTACTTCGTATATTGGCCGTCATTGCCTGTCATCTGCTGCTACTGCGGCCGTGATTAAGTGCGCCTAAACGCACGTTAAAAATGCGTTAGTCTGACCACAGCCTTAAAGTGAATGAAGCAACAAGTAAAGGATACAGGATGTCTTCTCCATCAATCACATACAACCTTCATGAACGCCATACCTAAGCAATCAGGGTTATTCAGAGAATGGTGAAAACCAGGAGAATTGGCAGAAGAGAACAATCTAGACCAAATAGCCGATTTGGAAAGTGAGATAAATGGGAGATTTTTTCTGGTTGGGCTATTTCGACCTAGAATTTTCACTTCTCCAGTCATTCTCCTGATTTTCACCTTTCTTTGAATAGACCTGTATAATTACCAGTTCCAGACTGTTCTTTTTTTTCCTGTGGTTTTGAGCCTTTTTACACTTTTACACCATGCACGTTATAATCTTAAATAATATAGTATAAAATCTTATTTTTATTAGAAGATAGACTGCTTGTGTTTAGGCATTTTGCATCTTTAGCCGGGACAATGACTCACTCACTGTGTTGGCAAGAAGAGATAATAAAGTTAAGGTTAATCTCTTCTATTTATTTGGAATTCCTATCCAGGAGAAAGGTGAATGGTTAAATTCAAGGTTAAAGTATTGATTGCCAGGCAATCTTCCTGAATAGTCCAATGTAATTACAAGACGATTAGAGGACATTTAGGCTAACTAATGACTTTCAATCAAGGGTGTCTTATGCTAAAAATCTACATATCTGCTAGCCATAGAAAAGTTCTAAACCTAAGTCCTCTACACCTATATTAAAGTTTCCCAGCCTTAAAGGGACACTACCACCAAAGATGAACTGTTCTCATTGTGTTTATTTCATGTCGCTGATATTGTACATGTGCTTTGTGGCATTGAGCATAGAAAGGCCTCCATGGATCAGAAGTCCAGAAAACTGACTTATTGACTTGCATTTTAAGGAATGTTTGTAAATGACATCACCAGGGAGCAGATTAAACATAGAAACATAGAAAAATGTCGGCAGATAAGAACCTTTCGGCCCATCTAGTCTGCCCAATTACATGGATACTTTTCCTGGATTTATCTTTTGTTTAGGATAGCCTTATGCCTATCCCATGCCTGCTTAAATTCAATCACTGTTTTGGCCTCTACCACTTCAGCTGGAAGGCTGTTCCATGTATCCACCACCCTCTCAGTAACATAATGCTTCCTGATGTTACTTTTAAACCTTTGACCCTCTAATCTAAGACTATGTCCTCTTGTTTTGCTACTTTGTTTCCTTTTAAATATACTCCCTTCCTCTACCTTGTGGATTCTCTTTACGTATTTAAATGTTTCTATCATATCTCCTCTGTCTCGTCTTTTTCCAAGCTGTACATGTTAAGATCATTAAGACTTTCCTGGTAACTTTTCTCCTTCAAGCCGTACACCATTTTAGTAGCCCTTCTCTGAACTCTCTCTAAGATGTCTATATCCTTCTGGAGATACGGTCTCCAGTACTGCACACAGTACTCCAAGTGAGGTCTCACCAGTGCTCTGTACAGTGGCATGAGCACTTCCCTTTTCCTACTGCTAATACCTCTCCCTACACAACCAAGCATTCTACCAGCATTTCCTGCTGCTCTATTACATTGACTATTAAAGTGTTGTTAGCCCACAATCAGATCTCATTTAGCCCCTTCATTACCAAGTGATTTTCCAAAAAAACCTTGTCAGAATCCAGTGTTCTTTTTTTTTTTTGAAAAATCATTTAAAATAAATATTACATTAACAAATATTTGCGCATATACCCATTGTATTTCTTACTGTAAATAACCTGTTTTGGCCAGTAGATGGCGCCATCTCCTGCCAAATTGAGTTACAGTAGTTTGAGCGTTTGGTCTATTTTCTTTTTTCTTCCCTGCATCGGCTGCTGAAAGCCCGATGTAAGGGCAACACCAGATGACTTTACACAGCTTTAGCTCTTTTGGACATTATGCCCACAGCGCTAAAACTTTGGGGCACCATCTGCAGCCCAAAAGCATACAAATTTGTTTGCTGCAAATTAATTTCATTTGTTCTTGGGCTGCAGATCACCAGATCAAGATATCTTGATACTGGGGCACCGGATGGTGCCTTTGAAGCCCGAGATATCGCGATCTCGGTAGTGAAGGGGTTACATATCATCTATTATCTCAGGTAGCCTAGACAACACAATAGATCCCCTGTAGCCATGTGTAAACATTCTCTCCAGGGGGCGTGGCTGGGCAGCCGATGGCGACGGCTGCTTGAAAGCAGAGCTCTGGCAGCGATCACCATTGAGAGGTGATAAATACCTTTGGGGAGACGCAATGGCTCACAAAAAGAAGGGACAGGGGGGGGTAAGCCGCAGGGCACCCCCAGACCAACCCGATTGGAGGATATCTCCACCTTTTTCGCCGAGCACCCGGCGGTGCAGTGTGACAGGCGCCATTCCAAGATGGCGCCGGCGTCGGATGGCACTCCGGCGTCCTCTCCTCCCCGCAGCCCACTCCAACCAGCAGAGGAAGAAATGTCCATCAGAGACATTTTGAGGTCCCTACCAACCAGGACTGATTTGGAATCCTTGATGCAGAGGATGGAAGCGGCATGGGAAGCATGCTGGGACCACGTGACTCAGGATATCATCCATCTTGGATCGAGAGTTCAAGGCCTAGATGATATTAAAGACCAGAATGAGGACAGAGTGCTAGCTCTTGAGCAGCAGGTCAGTGCACACTCCAAATATTTCACCATGATACGCAGAGATCTGGATGATGTGGACAACAGGGGACGACGAAATAATTTAAGAATTCGGGGTATCCCTGAACCGCAGGGCCCCTCGGAAGATATCCCAGCCTTGCTGCGCACTTTGTTTAATCCACTCCTACAACGCCCGCTTGAAGCCCCGCTTCCATTTGATCGAGCCCATAGGGCACTGAGGGCAAAGGGGACCCCATCATCAGCCCCGAGAGACATAATTTGCCGGCTACATTATTACATGGACAAGGAACGCATCCTGATGGCAAGCCGGAAAACAGATCTCCGTGACCGGATGGGACATCCACTTCAGGTTTTTCCAGACCTTTCCTGGTCCACATTGCAGGCGAGGAGGGCCTTGCGCCCGCTCACCCAAATTCTCCAGGAACGACAGATCAGATATCGCTGGGGATACCCCTTTTCACTTACTACCACAATTGAAGGGGAATCCTTTTTTGTGTCCACCCCGGAGGATATACCGCCATTAACCTCGGCTCTGGGTGTCCCGCCTTTGTCTATCCCAGACTGGTTTGCTATCCCCAGCGTAACTCACAACGCCGGTCAGGTCAGGCCCCAACGCTCCAGATGGCAGACCCCGGTGAAGCGCAGGAAACCACCTCAGAGACCCTCGGACTCTCCGCATGACCAGCTACCCACTACTCCATCCTCGTGTGGCTGAGTAAACGGATGGACTCCTCCTTTTGCATACTCAACCTATCTTCCACTCTTCACCTACATTGTTTCTCTTTATGAGACTTTTTGCATTTGATCGCCTGCCCGGTTCGAACGTCGAACATTGAGCTACTTCGCTTTTACCGAGCTTATCGCTGCTGACCGCACCCCCACCAGTAGCGGTGACCGTTATTATGTTTACTATGTACTCTCTCACGGCCCCTAGTCCCGAGACTGGGGACCGGTTGAGAGGTCAGTGTATTTCAGACTTGCAATTTCCCACGGGGCTCCGAAACACCCCGAGGAGGAATTCTCACTGCCTCTTTGTTTATATGTTTATTACTTTATTATTGATTGATTTTTTTCTTTTTGCAATGCCTTATTTCCCTCTCCCCTTAGACGCTCTCAGGTTTTTCTCTTCAGGCTGGTGCCCGTGGCTAGTCTTCCCATTACCTCCACTATGGCGACGGTCCGATTGATCACGCTTAACGCGAGGGGGCTGAACACCCCCGTGAAACGTCGGCTGGCCCTGGCTGATGCCCGCGCGCAGGGCGGGGACATCGTCTTTGTCCAAGAGACGCACTTCCGAGCAGACTCCGCTCCGACCTTATCATCACCGCATTATTCCACTAGTTATGTGAGTAACTTCGTAACCTCAAAATCTCGAGGGGTGGCCATACTGATAGCCCGTCATGTCCCCTTTGTATACGATTCTCATGTCTCAGATCCGGGGGGTAGGTTTTTGTTTCTCAAAGGGACCTTGGGCCTCACTCGCTGCACTCTGGTTAACATTTATCTCCCCAATCGTAACCAATGCCAGGCACTTCGTTCTATTTTCAACAAATTGTCAAGTTACAGTGAGGGCATAATAATATGTGGTGGAGACTTTAATGTCCATCTGGATGCCCCTGGGGAGGGCAATCCTGCTTCATGTCGACCCGACCCTTCTTTAAGGCGGCGGTTTCTCCAATTGTTACACGGCCAGCAGTTGGTAGATGGCTGGAGGGTTCTTCACCCGGAAGGGAGAGACTTTACATTTTTCTCCTCTGCTGCGGGTTCCTACTCCCGACTGGATACTTTTCTGGTATCTCATAATGGCCTCCACTTCTTGAAGTCCGCCACTATTAGGCCCATCACATGGTCAGACCATGCCCCAGTACATTTAGTGATCACTCTCCCTGCAGTCCCAGAACGTGACAGGACTTGGCGACTTAATGAGGCCCTTCTCAAAGATGACGTAAACAGGACTGACATTGAAACGGCCATTACTGACTATTTTGGGGATAATCTGACTCCAGACGTATCCCTGCCTATGGTATGGGAAGCCCATAAGTGTGTTCTAAGGGGCAAACTTATTCAAATCGGGGCACGGCTAAAGAGACTTCGGACGGGACAGATCAAAGACCTCCTAGATGACATACATACTCTCGAGACATCTCATAAAGCACATGGGTCATTAGATACGCTTAAAGAACTGACACTACAGCGAGCGGCTCTTAACAACTTGCTCACAAGTAACACTCTTCGTTCCCTACAAATCACTAAACTAAAATATTATACCCAGGGAGACCGTTGTGGCCGTCTGTTGGCTAACGCAGTCCGACAACGACATATGGCCACGTATATCCCTAAAGTACGTCACGTGGGTGGGAAGATGGCTCACACGTCCCCAGATATTTCTGCGGCCTTCCTATCCTATTATAAAGCTCTATACAATTTGAGAGATACCCCCCCTCCCTCAGACGCAATTGACAAGTACTTGCGAGACTCATATGACTCTACTATTTCTCAGGAGGCCCGGAAAGCACTAGACGCTCCCTTCACCATGAAGGAACTTGCCTCAGCAGTTAAATCTATGAAATCGGGTAAGAGCCCGGGCCCAGACGGGTTTACGATGGGGTATTATAAGACCTTTCTCCCATCTTTAGGCCCTCATTTTTTGCAGGCCTTTAATTCCCTGGATGACCAGGTTACTATCCCCCAATCAGCCCTCCTAGCCACGATTACTCTCCTTCCTAAACCTGATAAAGATCACACTTTAGTCCCTAACTACCGCCCAATCTCCCTTATCAATACAGACGTTAAATTGTTTGCGAAATTGCTGGCTCTCCGCCTCAGCCCCTTATTACCCGCCTTGATTCACCCTGACCAGTCGGGCTTCGTGACTCAGCGCGAGGCACGGGACAATACCATTCGCACTATTAATCTCATTCATCGGGCTCAAGCTCAGGGACACCCTACCATATTCCTCTCGGTTGATGCCGAAAAGGCATTCGACCGGGTGGACTGGCATTATCTATTTGGAGTCCTTAGACATATGGGCTTTAGCACTAAATGGATGACATGGATACACGCACTGTACTCCTCCCCGACGGCACAGATTAGAATTAACGGTACACATTCGACACCTTTCTGCATTAGAAATGGGACGAGACAGGGGTGCCCTTTATCCCCTCTGTTATTTGTCTTAGCTTTGGAACCCTTCATGCAACGGGTTCGGGATAATGACGAAATTCGAGGTTTTCATCTCCCATTCCACCACTATAAAATTTCAGCATACGCAGATGATGTCCTTTTCACTCTCACCAATCCCCTCCGATCCCTCCCACATGTACTAAAGGAATTACGAACCTTCCAGACTTTGTCCAACTTTTTAATTAATGACTCAAAATGTGAGGCTATGGGGGTGGGGGTGTCACCAGACCTCTACCAGGCCCTGACGGATATATGCCCATTTCAGTGGACGAGGGACTCCCTACGTTATCTGGGCACTACTCTCACGCGGTGTACCAGGGACCTGTTCACAGCGAATTATACACCACTCCTGAACAATACTTTACTTGAGCTCCGCAAATGGCGTAAACCGCATATCTCGTGGCTTGGCCGTGTTAATTATCTGAAAATGACTATCCTCCCAAAGTTTCTATATGTATTTCAGGCGGTTCCGGTTAAAATACCTCGGGCTTATTTCCAGGCGTTGAGATCGGGCTTCCTGAAATTTATATGGGGTGCTACCTGCCCTCGGATATCTTATAAGGACATGACTCGCCCTAGGGATAGGGGAGGTTTGGGACTGCCCCATATGGAATCTTACTACCAAGCAGCCTTGCTGACGCGGATATGTGATTGGTCAAGGTCTCCTCCGATCAAGTTATGGGTGGCATTGGAGCAATGCGCTTTCCAGGTACCGATTGCATCTGTGCCATGGCAACTAGCGGCCATTAGCTCCATGGTGATATCCCCAGATCACCCCACTGCTCCACAGCTTCTCCGACTGTGGAGAGAAGTCCGTTCCAGACCCGACCTTTCCCCAGATATTTCCCCCCTGTACCCCGTGTCGCATAATCCTGATTTCCCTCCGGGCAGGCAAACACCTATTCTAGACATAGACCCGGACGGACCATACCTGCCCATTGCGCGCTGTTGTACAGATCAGGTACTGTCCCCATTACTACTATTGGCACCGAGACCCACTCATAACCCCCCTTGAGTGTTTTCAAAATGGCCAATTAACTCATTTTGTAACTAAATTAACATTGTCGGTGCCTCTCCGCACCACTATGACTGTATTCGAGACCTTATGTACGATGGACCCCCCACCAATACATGTTCTCTCGTCCCTCTACGCACTACTCCTTTCCTCATCCCAACCCAAGGTACCCTCCTATGTGTCCAAATGGCATGATGAACTCCCAGAACCCATTTCAGAGGAGGACTGGACAAAAATTTTTTCTATCAATAAATGCTCCTCTATAAGCCTTTCAGTGCAGCTCTCTAATTTTAAACTCCTAGCACGCTGGTACCTTACACCAGTCCGCTTAAATCGTATGTTCTCGCAAACTTCCTCTCAATGCTGGAGATGCCTTGCTGCGACTGGTACATATGTACATTTATGGTGGAGCTGTCCGGTCCTCACTGCTTACTGGTCTGAGATTTTGGCGCATATTGAGGACATTACTGGCTTTAAATCAGATGACTCACCTCAGTTGATACTTTTTCACTTAGTCCCACTCCCAGTCAACACGTACAAAGCCTCTTTACTGTTACACCTTTTAAATGCAGCCAAATCCCTCATTCCACGGAAATGGAAACAGACAACCGCCCCCACTGTTAGGGAATGGATTGAAGCGGTGGAACGCATTCGTACTCTGGAAGAGCTCCACTACTCATTAGAGAACCAGTATCAAAAATATTTTAAGACGTGGTTTTGGTGGTCAGATTTCCTTCTTAAACGTTCAGCTCTCTCTCCCGCGGTGCGGCTAGTAGCACCCATCTCAGACCCGGTACTTACACCACCTCCTCCCGCCACTTGAGATCGACGGATCTCCCACTTGAAAATCTAGTACTGACGGCGGTTACACTCGCACCTCACCTGGAATTTATGTGATTTAATTTATTATATAAGGCGTCTTCCCTGTTTTTCCCCCGATTTTCTTTTTATTTGATAGTCTTCAGACCTGAGTTGATCTGCTTAGTGTAAATGACTTATTTGGTTCTCATATTCATATGTTGTTACTGTATGTTGTGCCACAAAATGGAGCGCTGTGCCTAGCGCGTACTTATGACACTGTTGCATTTATGGCATTTTTTGTTTTGAAAAATAATAAAAATTCTTTTAAACAAAAAAAACATTCTCTCCACCACCCCATGGCCTCTTAATTGCTACTTTATGCATTACCGCAGCTGTAAAATAGTAAATGTTGCATCCACAAAATGGAAACAAGAGATTAAAACTTTATTTTCTTTTTTACATGCAATTACTTCAAACAAAGAAAAAAAAAGCAGCCTGTGTTTTAGAAAATAAAAATTGTAATGGAAATGTAATCTAGCAATAGCTTCTGTTAGTGCAGTGTTTCCCAAACCTGTCCTCAGGACCCTCTGCCTTGCCAGGTTTTCCAGATATGTGAAGCACAGCACGCAGGTGATATGATTTGCTGCTCAGTGATTGCAGGTTTCAGTCTGGTTTTCCCCAAGATGTTCTGCAAAATATGGCCTGGTTGAGGGTCCCGAGGACAGGTTTGGGAAATACTGTTAGTGGTAGTGTCCCTTTAAGTCAGTGGTTCCAAACCTGTCCTCAGGACCCTCTGCCTCGCCAGGTTTACCAGATATCTGAAGCTCAGCACAGGTGATAGGATTTGCTGCTCAGTGATTGCAGGATTCGGTGATCTGCAAAATCTGGCCTGGTTGAGGGTCTCGAGGACAAGTTTGGGAAACACTGCTTTAAGTCCTGGTCTCATCATCAGTATAGCAAGATGCTTGTTCCGGGGATCTGCTTCTGGGAGTGTGTGTGTGTTTCTGTGAATCCTTATAAGTGTGTAAGAGTATCAGGGTTATACAAAGAGATCCGAATTGTGGCCGAAAGGTAACCGAACAGTAAAATTCAGCGTACGGTCAACTTTCCTGGCCATTCGGCTATTCAGAGAGCAGGCAGTTCGTCAAATGTTGGCGAATTGCCTGCACATGCGGTGCCTGTTCAAGGGCAGTGAAATCCCCATAGAGAAGCAATGTTTTGTCTATTCGGAGAACAAAAACCATCAGTGAAAAGTTGCCGAATTGCACTGCTGTTCGGGGGTTTCATGTGCCAGAATCCCATAGGCTTCAATGTTAAAAATATTCCTTTTTTAATCCAATATCTAATAAACCGTTGATTGTAATAATCTACAGTAAAAAGTCTCTTTATTTATAGATTTTTTAGGATCTTTTAGGCTGGGGTCAGACCAGCGCACTTTTAACGTGCGTTCTGGCGCACATAATTACGGCCGCACTAGCAGCAGATGACGGGCAATGACGGCCAATATATGATGTACGGACGCACAAAAGTCCGGCCGTGCAACGCAAGTGGAATTTGAACGCATTTTTCTGAGAACGCTGAACCGCTAGTACTGACGTACTGAGTGCGCAGATGCGGCATAGCGGCGTGTTTGCGTGATTAGGAGATGTCAGACACTGCTAATGTCCGGCCTACATAACGTCCAGACGCAAAAAGAGTTTTATTGACGATCCGTACAAAATCACGGCCGAAAATGCGCGTCGTCTGACCGTTTTTGCGCATTCCGTGAAAAAATACGTCAATGCGTTCGGACGCACTTTTTCACGTTCGCGGGGAAAAATGCTTTCGTCTGACCCTAGCCTTATGCATTTTTTGGGATTTTTTTGCTAAAAAAATCTGTTTTTTTTTTAAAAGCGTTTTTTCTTTTTTCTGTAACAGCCCTTTTTATTATCATTCATTGGATCTTATATGTTAATTTCAGACTTTTTCGTTCTGTAGTTTCTTTGCAAACAGGGTTTCATTTTCAAACATTCAAGCGTACTGTTTTATTTTTTTTCTCTCCATTCGTCTGTGGCTTCTCGGGTTTTTCCGGTGTGTTCGGCGGGGTTAATCCAGATGTTTTTGTGGGTTTCGGTGTGCATTCGCCTGGGTTTTGCGTTTTGTTCGGTGGGTTTGCGGCGGCTTTTCCCTGCACTACGACGGCCCTGTGGTGCTTGCTGAATTCACCGCTGGGTCGCCGAAATGTGATCGCCAAATTGCACCGAATTGAAGAGAGAGAAAAGTCACTGAACGTGCGATGACTTTTCGATTCTCTTCGAATAACCCTATATACTGTATGTGTGGGATACATTATATATTTATAGCAAGAAGGAATAGTAGGAAAATGTGGTCAACAGAGGGAAAAGTGACGCTGTTGGGATATGATGCAAAGACAATGACAGCTACTGTGTGATTTCAAGGGATGAACTACTAAGTAACTTGCACAAAAATACCACCACAAACTGTTTATTGTGACATATGACATGCCCCCCTCCCCCGTGCAATGCAAATACCCACTCTATAGCCATATTCCAACATATGCCACATTACTGGTGGTAATTTTGTGGGAGAGTGCTTGGTTGTGAAAGGGTTAACCACAGATTCAAATCTACTTGATTCAAGGCTAATAATGACTGCAGACATGCTCATCCAATCATCCTGTCTAACACATACAGCCATAATGAATGCATTAAAAACAAACATTAGAAGAAACAAAACAAACAGAAAACCCATTTGGAATATTGCTCGGGTTCTAAACTATAATGATAGTAAAACAAATGTCTTTTAAAGCCACACAAAGGAATAACAAGATTCAAAATGGTTAGCTGCAATTTATGCTGATAACATGAAATCATTTTCTTCATGCCTTTGTTTATTACAATCCTCACATTTATCTAACTCGGCTGGAAAAAGCAATAGACATGACAATCCAGAAGCAAGAAGCCAGAAGAAACAACAACACAATCTCCTTTCATGGCTCAGCTTCAAGGAAAAATGTCAAACAATACGACCAATGCAAGATTGAATGGATGATGTTTGATTGACGTCATTAATAGCAGTTTTGATATATAGCAGGTTATCCACTAATTGCTGTTGTTTAGTGTTGTTGCAGGCACGATAAACATCGGCGATCCAAATACGCAGGGGCGTAGTTACCAGGGGTGCAGAGGGTGCCACCGCACCTGGGCCCTTGAGTCCAGAGGGGCCCACACTTGCCTGCCTGGGCCGGGGGGGGGCTTGCCTATATTTTATATATATAATTCTTTTTTAATTTATTTTCTACTTACAGTATGTGTGAGATTTACTTTGGAGCTCAGTGCTACACTCAAGGCTCAAGTCGAGCGGGAACGGCGTTCCCGCACTTCTCCCACAGCGGGAACGCTGCGCGAACGCAGCGTTCCTGCTATGGCTCGAGCCCGAAACGCTGGAGCAGGCCGCCACCGCACTTTGCCGGCGGCCGCATGCTTCCAGCTAGAATGGCCGCTGACCGGAAGTGCAGCCGCTCGCCTGGCTGTTTCATCAATCCTAGGCGAGCGGCTGCACTTCCTGTCAGCGGCCGTTCTAGCAGGAAGCACGCAGCCGCCGGCAATGTGCGGTGGCGGCAGAGGCAGAGGTGAGCTGGCGGCAATAATATCCATGAGAGCTGCGGGCAATATCCATGAGACCTGGGGGCATTATCCATGAGACCTGGGGGCAGTATCCATGAGACCCGGGGCATTATCCATGAGACCTGGGGGCAATATCCATGAGACCTGGGGGCATTATCCATGAGACCTGGGGGCAGTATTCATGAGACCTGGGGGCATATCCATGAGACCTGGGGGCAGTATCCATGAGACCTGGGGCATTATCCATGAGACCTGGCTGGGGGCAGTATCCATGAGACCTGGGGCAATATCCATGAGACCTGGGGGCAGTATCCATGAGACCTGGGGGCATTATCCATGAGACCAGGGGGCATTATCCATGAGAGCTGGGGCATATCCATGAGAGCTGGGGGCATTATCCATGAGACCCTGGGGCATTATCCATGAGACCTGGGGGCATTATCCATGACAGCTGGGGCATATCCATGAGACCTGGGGCATTATCCATGAGAGCTGGGGGGCATTATCCATGAGACCTGGGGGCAGTATCCATGAGAGCTGGGGCATATCCATGAGACCTGGGGGCAGTATCCATGAGAGCTGGGGCATTATCCATAAGACCTGGGGGCAATATATACCCATATGAGCTGGGGGCTATTATATCCATGTGAACTGGGGACAGTATCCTTGAGACCGGGGGCATTATCCATGAGACCTGGGGCATTATCCATGAGAGCTGGGGGCATTATCCATGAGACCCTGGGGCATTATCCATGAGACCCTGGGGCATTATCCATGAGACCTGGGGGCATTATCCATGAGAGCTGGGGCATATCCATGAGACCTGGGGCATTATCCATGAGAGCTGGGGGGCATTATCCATGAGAGCTGGGGCATATCCATGAGACCTGGGGGCAGTATCCATGAGAGCTGGGGCATTATCCATAAGACCTGGGGGCAATATATACCCATATGAGCTGGGGGCAATTATATCCATGTGAACTGGGGGCAATTATATCCATGTGAACTGGGAAAAATATATCCATGTGAACTGGGGAAAATATATCCATATAACCAGTGCTGTGCATATTATTCTTGGGGTTCAGTCTGTGTATATTATTCTGGGGGCTCAGTGCTGTGCATGTTATTATGTTATTCTTGGGGCTCAGTGCTGTGTATATTATTCTGGGGGCTCAGTGCTGTGTATATTTTTCTTGGGGCTCAGTGCTGTGTATATTATTCTTGGGGCTCAGTGCTGTGTATATTATTCTGGGGGCTCAGTGCTGTGTATATTATTCTTGGGGCTCAGTGCTGTGCATATTATTCTTGGGGCTCAGTGCTGTGTATATTATTCTGGGGCCTCAGTGCTGTGTATATTATTCTTGGGGCTCAGTGCTGTGTATATTATTCTGGGGGCTCAGTGCTGTGTATATTATTCTGAGGGCTCAGCGATGTGTATATTATTCTGGGGGTCCAGTGCTGTGCATATTATTCTGGGGGTCCAGTGCCTGTGTATATAATTCTGGGGGGTCTGTGCCTGGATATATATATATATATATTATATATAAAACGCGTTAGTCCAGTTGCCAAAATCACGAGTATACCTGTACGGAGTGATACCTTTCACTGATCAGTATAGTTTCCAGTTTACACTCTTGAAAGCTTGTCTTTTAATTTAAATACGTAAAGGGAATCCACAAGGTAGAGGAAGGGAGTATATTTAAAAGGAAACAAAGTAGCAAAACAAGAGGACATAGTCTTAGATTAGAGGGGCAAAGGTTTAAAAGTAACATCAGGAAACATTATTTTACTGAGAGGGTGGTGGATACATGGAACAGCCTTCCAGTTGAAGTGGTAGAGGCCAAAACAGTGATTGAATTTAAGCAGGCATGGGATAGGCATAAGGCTATCCTAAACAAAAGATAAATCCAGGTAAAGTATCCATGTAATTGGGCAGACTAGATGGGCCGAAAGGTTCTTATCTGCCGACATTTTTCTATGTTTCTATGTTTCTAAAGTTAACCCAATAAAAATGGTATCACCGGCACGCACTGCTATACTCGTGATATATATATTTTTTCTTCAGGTAATAGGGGTTGTGGAATTCGTGGGTGAGTTCCCTCACTTTTTTTCCCAGGACTTGACCCCTGGCTACACGACATACACACTGCACATTACTGTGAGTTTTATTGCTGTGGAGCTCTGTGATCCACTAATACACACTGCACATTACTGAGATTTATTGCTGCGGAGCCCTGTGATACGTTCATACACATTTCACATTACTGTGAGGTTTATTAATGTAGAGCTCTGTGATACACTCATACACAGCGCACATTACTGGAAGTTTTATAAAAGTAGAGCTCTGTGATATGTTTATACACAGCACACATTACTGGGAAGTTTATTAATGTAGAGCTCTGTGATACGTTCATACACAGCGCACATTACTGGGAGTTTTATTGCTGTGGAGCTCTGTGAGCTACAAATAGTGCACATTACATTAAAAATGGGATGAACTGAAGAGGTCATAGTGGACCTGAAAAAAATGGGACACTGAGGCCCCTATTACATTCTTTGCGCAGTGCGTTACAACGTTCACGCAAACGATGCGTGTTAACGTTTAACGCGGATGGACCTGCGCGAGCATGATGAACTATGCGCGTCCTATACTTAACATTGTGAACGCAAATTTGTTTGTGCGCTGGTACGCGGATGGTATTTCAATTGATGCGCATCTTTTTACGTACGACGTTTGCGCGCATAATTTTAACGTCTTTTAAAAGCTGGTGGTAACTGCAAATCTGACAGGACCGGCGTCTATTATCCAAGCTTCTCCGGCAAAGTGCTAGGACAGATGTTGACGGAGCTGCAAAGTGCAATTCTCCATAGGAGGATCGAGCCTTGCAGCGCTGACCGCACTGAGACGCCAGACAGGCGTTGAGTGGAAGGAACGTCCACTCTCACGGACGTTCCTTCCGCTCTCCAAAGACGCTCGTCTGACACTAGCATTAAGGCTGATGAAATTACTTGATCTGATTCATACATAATCTAGAAATAGTCTACAGCCTTTATCCTTTGGACATTCTTTAGTCTATTGTGGGATCATCGCTAGTAATTCTAAGGACTCTGAATCTATAGGGTCTATTCACTAAACGGTGAAACTCCGGAGAACTTTTGAAAAAGTGAAAATCCTAGGTCAAAATAGCCGATTTGGAAAGTGAGATCAATGGGAGAATTTTTCTGGTTTGGCTATTTTGACCTAGAATTTTCAAATCTCCAAAAGTTCTCCAGAATTTCACCTTTTAGTAAATAGACCCTATAATTTAGATTTTATTAATGATCTTAATTTTGGGTTTGTGACTAATGAATTGGCCACGAAATTGTACTGAAAGGTGAATTTCCTCATACAGTGCAATTTCATGGCATTTCGGCTAATCAAAAACCTGGCGATTTGACAAATATTGGTGAATTGCCAGCAAAATACAGTGACCTTCAACAGCAGCGAAATCCCCATAAAGAAGTAATGATTAATCTATTCAAAGAACGCCGAACAGTTGTGAAAAGTTGACGAAATGTCCTGATTTTCGGTGGTTTCATTCGACAGGTTTAATCAGGCAAATCCCATAGGTTTGTAAGTAAAAAAAATTCCCCATTTTGCTTAAATATTTATACAGCTGTTTATTCTTTTCATTTGCAGCAAAAAGTCTCTTTATTAATTTATCTTTTAAAATTTCTTAGGTATTTTTTGGGATTATTTCGGCGAAATTTTTGATTCTGTTTTTTTACAGGGCGGTTTTTTGTTTATTCTGTAACAGATCTTTTTATTGCTATTCATAGGACCTTATATATTATTTCCAGACATTTTCATGCACTAGTTTATTTTAAAAAATGCATTTTAAAAGCTGCGTTTTGTTTTATTTTAACTCTGTTTGGCGGCTGGCCGGCTTTTTCCGTCTGTTCAGCGGGTCGTCGGCAGCTTGAGGATCAATTCGGTGATCTGTGTGGTGGGTTGGCGGGATTTTTTGGCTGGTTTGTGGTGGTTTTTTTAATAGATATGGCAGCTTCAGGGACCCTGCGGTGAAAGTGAATTTAACTCGCCGAAGTGTGGCGAACGCGAGAGCACCGAAATGTCCGTATAATCCCTTTACTGTTTGGTGCACACCAGGGAAATCTAACACCTCCTAAAAGCTGGTGTTAAGCTCATAAAGACACGTAAACCTTGTGTAAACTTTCCAAAGCAATTGAAGTATATGAGGTTGCTAACTCCTAAACGCGTCTCGGCGGTAAGTGGGCTCGCTTTTATGTCCAGTTTTTGTTGTGGTTTGCTTGTGCTTTTTTTGCCATCAGTGGACACTACAGATGAGTATGTAGGTGTTTTTTGTTTCTCTAATTTATTCGTGTATGGCCTTCATTATGTATTTCCATTTTTTAATTAGTTTGGTGACAAAAATTTACCTTAAAATTGGAGGAGTCATGTTATATTCGAGACATCTGCATCGCGTGTACAGAAAAAAAAGAAAAAAAAACTTGCCATGCTCTGGATCCCAAGTCTCCCTGAAGTTCTGGTAGTCTCGCTGAAGTGAATGCGGGTTCCCTGATGCTTGCAAACACTTCAGGAACTCCCGATTCGGGAGAATTGAGATCCATCATGGGCAAGCTCGGTTTAAGCCAATCATTCACCTCACTCGCCTCCGCCAGCCATCTAATCGCTAGTAAAGAAGACGGGTGGCCAGAGGCTTCATACTTAGTAACAACTGCAATCATTCTAGAGCAGAGCACCCTGGCCTGAGGGGAGCCTGACTGTGTTGAGAGAAACTGGAAGGATTTTAATGGTTTACCAGTACAGTATAATTTTGCTCCTTGCGTTATATTCGAGTCTTGAGTATTCTCTCATTTCCATAATAAAGCTCTATCCATCGCGTTATATTCGGGTCGCGCTATATTATTATTTATTATTATTCTGTATTTATAAAGCACCAGCATATTGCACAGCGCTGTACAATGGGGGAGTGCAGACATGAGACATACTAAAACACATAAGGAACAGATGGCCCTGCCCTTAGGATAATTGTCCACTGATACAGCACTTTACACAAGTGCTCATGCTCAGCTAGACATCCCATGAGCTTACAATCTAAAGGACAGGGGTAAGTGAAACAGAAGGGGAGCTGGGGAGGGTGGATCTGGTGGTTAGAGAGAGAATAGCAAGCCACAGGTTGATTAGAATAAAGTGGCTACAGGTGGAGGGGAATGAATAAGTTTGGGCCTAGGACTGGGTGGCACTGCAGAGTACAGAGTCTGGAGTGCTGGCTGTGTGTGTTGTGAGCTGTGGGAAGGAAGAGGCAGAGCTTTAGGAGAGCAAGCAGGTAATGAGATGCAAGGGGGAGGAAGTGGAGGTGGGGAGGAAGTGGAGGTGGGGAGGGGGAAGCATGGTGGTGAAACAAAAGTTTATTGTATTATCAAAAATGGCGGGAAGGCATTAAAGGGAAAAGTAATCAGCCTGATAATACATAAAATGCAGAAGAGTTTGAACACAGCAAGAGTGAAGCAGTGGAATGGCTTGAATGACGTCATGGTCGAACGCTACCGTGAGAGTCCTTAAGGGTCGAGTAGCTACGGTATTGTTATTATTTATTTTTAGCTATTTAGGCTAGGGTCAGACGAACGCATTTTTCGTGTTGTCCGTGAAAAAGTACGTTCGAACGAATGGACGTATTTTTTCACGGAACACGCGATAGCGGTCATACGATGCGCCTGTTCGTCCATGATTTTGTACGGATCATTAATAAAACACTTTTTGTGTCTGGACGTTATGTTGGCCGGACATTAGCAGCGTCTGACGTCTCCCAATCACGCACACACGCCTCTAGCGGACGCAGCGCACTCTGTACGCCCGTACTAGCGGTTTGACGTTCTAGAAAAAATGCGTTCGTTTGCCACTTGCGTTGCGCGGACGAACTTTCGTGCGGCCGTACTTCGTGTGTTCCCCGGCATTGGACGTCATTTGCTGCTAGCACGGCCGTGATTTCGTGCGACTAAACACACGTTAAAACTGCTTTCGTCTGACCCTAGCCTAAAAGTTTTATTTTTTTTCTGCCTAAATACCGACCCAAGCGTCTATTATATTGCATATCCACCTTTTTAGCAGAAGCACAAACCTCACACTCCACTGTGAAGATGACTCCTGTTAGGACCAGCCCTGCACCATGAAGTCATTTCAGGCAGGCATATATAACACAGCTACAGATTAAGCATTATTTCATTATAATTTGCTATTTTTATCCAAAAGAAAAACTGACAGCCATTTAATTTAGTATTTTGCTGAATCTCAGCACGCAATCAATTGCAGTTTAACGCCTAACTTGCTATATAAAGAAATGCACAGAAAGATGAAGGGACGTATTGACATGTATTGTACACCTCCTTAGTGCTACTGGTGTGTGGGAGGCTGCTAAGTGTGCACTTTTCTTTCTACATACAGCCCATCTATTAAGATAATCTACCAAAATACTTAGCTCCATGTTACGAACACATGAATGCTTCTGGCTTCAGTAGGAGCACCCATAAAAATAAAAACACATAAAAAAATAAGGGGGTTATTCAGAAAGCACCAAAATGTAGCCGACATTTCATAGCTCTCTCGTTCCCTGGACTTCACTGCACTTCGGGGAATCAAAGTTCCCCACCCTGCAATGAATACAGCATTCACCACCGCGACCCCGGAGTGCGGGGAAAACCCGCCACAAACCCGCCGACCACCTGTCGAAATACCGCTGCAAAAAAAACGCAGAATATGTCGGAAAAAGCCACTGAGCCACAGATCACTGTGCAGACCAGCCGACGGAAAAAACGACAAGCTGATGAACGGGGTAAAAAAAAAAAAAAGCAATATGATTGAAACGCTGTTTGCAAAAAAACTACTGAATGAAAATGCCTGTAATTAACATATAAGGTCCTATGAATGATAATAAAAAGGTCTGTAGAGAAAAAAGAAAAACACTTCTGAGAATAACGGAAAAAAAAATTGCTGGAAAAATACCTAAAAGATCCTAAAAAAAATCTATAAATAAAGAGACTTTTTCCTGCAGATTAAAATAATAATAAATGGTTTATTGCACAGTGAATAAAAAAGTGAATATTTTTAACATTGAAGCCTATGGGATTTGCCTGATTAAACCTGCTGGATGAAAACACCGAACATCAGGCACTTCTGCAACGTTTCTCTGCTGTTCGGTGTTCTCTGAATAGATTAACCATTAGACATGTGCACAGCACAAAATTTCATTTTGAACTAATGGATTAGTCCTAAAACGCAATTTATTTAGTTGCTAAAAAATTTCGTTTTCAGTTCTTTAGTATGAAAACTAAATTTCATTCATCCGAAAACCAGTGAATACAATTACTATTGTAATGGCTCTTCAGAGGGCTGAGATCGCTGCTTGTTACAGTATCTCTCACTCTCAGCACAATGTGTCAGGCAAAGCTGTTACAGTAACTGACTGCTGCTCATCACGGCGCTCAGAGTTTCAGTAAAACTAGTAAATAATAATTTTTATATATAAGAGGTTAGAACAATATTATTTCCTTGTTTTACTGAAACTCTGAGCGCTGTGATGAGCAGCAGTCAGTTACTGTAACAGCTGAGCCTGATACATTGTACTAAGAGATAATATAACAAGCAACCAATCTCAGCGCTCACATCCACTGGATTTAAAGGGCTAAAACAAAACGCTCCTCTCTGTATAATGTATAGAACATCCTCCTGCATTAATTAATACCCCTCTCTGTATAATGTATAGAACATCCTCCTGAATTAATTAATGTCCCTCTCTGTATAGAACATCCTATTGCATTGGCATGTGGAGGGTGCAGAACGTCGGAATGCAATGCTTATCCAGCACAGGAGAGGGAACTTTTACTTAAACTTTTGTATCTCTGTGGGGAGACAGACAGGATTATAAAAGCAGGGAGAGGGAAAATATTAACGTAAATCGGTCTGAAAGCTCAGAGAAGAGATGACTGGTGCAAATTTATTTTTATAATAAAATAAAGCACTTTAATTCCAGGGAAAACATTCAAATAAATCACAATGAAGACTCCTAGTGACAGAATGACTGTGAGAGCTGGATACTAAATGTATCAGACGTAAAAAAAAAACTTTATAACAAGCAGCACTGGGAGAAGAGAGGGACTTTATATAAAACGTGTATTCTAGATGAGGAAAGGGGGATAGTGCTCCTGGATAATATAAAATGTATCAGACCTAAGCCCCTATTATGCAGAGCGGGAGGGGAGATTATAAAACGTGTGTTAAGTCCCTCTCTTCTCCCAGCGCAGCTTGTAATAAAGGAGTTTTTACTATCCAGCCCTCCCTGTTATACTCTGTCATCAGCTTTCAGTGTGATTTATTTGAATGTTTTCCTTCTCCAGCTGCTCTTATCATCTTGTCTGCCTCATAGACATGCAAGGGTTAAGTAAAGGTTTCCTCTCCTGTGCTGGCTGTCTGTGCTGCGAGTGAGTATTCTGGAGCTCTATCACTGTCATATTTTCGGGGAGGGGTCGGGATTTACGCATACAAACCTTTTCTGTAGCTTTGCGATGTTGCGCTCTTCATTACTGGTCTCCTTCACTCAATGTAATATCACAAAAAGGACTAAAACTAAAATGTAGCACATTTTATTTTAGTTTCTTTCGTTTTTAGTACTGAACAGTTTCGCATCTCTTGAAGTCATACGAAAACTAAATTATCCCAAAATTCGGACTAAATCGTTTTAGTACTAAAACGAATGCACATGTCTATCAACCATTGCTTCTATATGAGGGATTTCACTGCCTTCGAACAGTCACCGTACAGACAGGCAGTTTGCCAAAATTTGGCGAACTGCCTGCTCTCTGAATAGCTGAATGGTTCCGAAATGTCACTGTATGGGGAAATTCCCTGTTCAGTAACATTTCGGAGCCAGATCGTCTCTCTCTGAATAACCCCTTTTGACATGAACACCCATATATAAATATATTTATAACTTTGCTATAAACACTACAAACCCAAGAGGAGAAACTTAATCTGCAGCACTACAACCACCCTTGTCTGCCTTCTAAGGCCCCATTCACACTGTGCGATTTGAAAATCGCGCAATTTTCCGCCTGATTTTCATAATCGTGACATAAAGCGTTAATGTCGCATGATGTCGCGCGATGTCACGATTTTGCAAAGCACCACCAATGCAAGTCGCCAAATAGCAAATCGCAAAAAAAGAGTCATGTACCAGCGACATGCTACCATGATGCGCGACGCGCGACATGCGACATGGCACATCGTCGCGCAGCAAGATGTGAACAGCTCCACTGAAATGCATTGGAGAAGCTACATAGCGTGGATTTTGCCGCGATTTTGCGGTAAAATCGGCACGATAAATCGCAGTGTGAACGGGGCCATAGAGGAAAGGTACAGGTATCAGTGTAAAATTATGCAGATTTATTTTAAAGTTTTCTTCTAGTATTCTAGTGTGTGTAAAACACACACAAGACAATTATTGGGCTATTTTCAAACTATGACTATGACTTCCACATTGTGCAATGAATAGCAAGGTCAAAGGAGAACAGCTCATCAAGTGCCGCAAGTGTACGTTCAATATAAAAAGGAAAATCTACCACCAATCAAGGGCTTGTTCCCATCACAGTCATTAAGATTTCCAAACGAGCTGTTAAATATAATAACGCCACTAGCTGTCTGCATATCCCTTGCTATTCCAAAGCAAGCCGCATCTGCTCGCATATGTGCAGTGTTGCGTCGGTCTCATTTGACTCTCATGGACTCCAGAAGTGAATGCCAGAGGCAGCGATGCTGCCGATATTCATTTGTGGCTTTTAACAGTTAAGAGTTTGTCATGTATCAAAACCGATGGCTCGGAATTTAGGGAAAGGCATAACATCTCTCACGGAATTCACTATCAGGGTTATTCAAAGAGAATCGAAAAGTCACTGTACGTTCGGTGACTTTTCGTTCGCTTCAATTCGGTGCGATTCGGCGATCCTATTTCGGCGACCCTGCGGTGTATTCAGCAAGAACCACAGGGTCCCCGATGTGCAAGGAAAACCCACCGCAATCCCGCTGAACACTCACCGCAAAAACCGCCAAACAGTCAATAAAACCCGCAAAACAGCTGGATTAACCCCGCCGAACACGTCGGAGAAACCCGAGCAGCCGCCGATCACAGCGCAGAGCAGCCGCTGGAAAAAGCCGACACCGCAGACGAATGGAGTGAAAAAAAGAAAACAGTACGCTTGAATGTTTGAAAAGTGAAACGCTGTTTGCAAAGAAACTACATAACGAAAATGTCTGAAATTTACATATAAAGATCCAATGAATGATAATAAAAAGGGCTGTTACAGAAAAAAGAGAAACGATGTAAAGAAAAACCAGAAAAAAAATCATAAAACCCCCCAAAAAATTCCAAAAAAATCTATAAATAAAGAAACTTTATACTGCAGAATATTATAATCAAAGGTTTATTAGATATTGCAATAAAACGGGAATATTTTTAACATTCAAGCCTATGGGATTCGCCTGAAATAAATCTGTCGCATGAAACCACCGAACAGCAGGGCAATTCGGCAACGTTTCACTGCTGGTTTTTGTTCTCTGAATAGACGAAGCAGTGCTTCTCTATGGGGATTTCACTGCCCTCGAACAGGCAGCGAACAGGCACCATATGTGCAGGCAATTCGCCAACATTTGGCGAACTGCCTGCTCTCTGGATAGCCGAAAGACCACTGTTCGGTTATCTTTCGGCCACAATTCGGTTCTCTTTGAATAACCCTGTTTATTTATGTCTTTGGGCTCCCTAATACTGTCGGAGCCTCAGTAATGATCCTATTATTAATTGGAATCATAAATAATGCAAATAGATCCATCTCAGGTTAACCTTTTACAACTTGCCTGTCAAATCAGCTTAGAATGATGTTACAAATGACCACCGGCTCCGGCAATCCACACACTGACTCCCAATTAATTATAAATAAGACCATGGGGGTTATTCAGAGAGCACCGATACGTCGCCGACATTTTGGTGCTCTGTTGTTCCCCGCACTTCGAGGAATCAAAATTCCCCACCCTGCGGTGAATTCAGCATTTACTGCAAGGTCCCCGGAGTGCAGGGAAAACCCGCTGCAAACCCGCCGAACACCCATCAAAAATCAATATTGTATACATATCTGGTCAGCACAAATTCAATTGCTTTCAGAGTTCGGATGTCTCTTGGGAATATACAATTCACATGTGGGTATATGTAAAAAAAGCAAAAATAAACATATATTGGTGCAGTATATCAAATCACAGTAATGAGTTGAATAACATATGTTCGTTGCACTCACAAATCTAGAGCCCTAGCACTGGCTCTGAGTGGATCATTGCATCTGGGAACTTTCCATAACCTCTTCAAGGTATCCCTCACCTTGTCAGAATGGTGTCTCACAGCAGCAGTATGATGTAGGAGAAAGAAGATGGAAGAAACTCCTTGTGTAAATCCAGATATTAAATGGATATAGGATCTTTTGACAATATTGAACTTTCACTTGATGGAGCTTCCAAAGCTCTAGGGTAGAAGCATATGGATTTTTTTAGGTCTGGCAAATCCAAGAAAGCCACCCTAGGACTTGATCTCTTTTAATAAATTTATTTAAAACATAAAAGTGTAAATAAAACCCAATCAAGTGTCCAGAACACGTTTCGCCGCCTAGAGCAGCTTCATCAGCTGGATGCTAGTTCCAAGGGTGGCTTTCTTGGATTTGCCAGACCTAAAAAAATCCATATGCGTCTACCATAGAGCTTTGGAAGCTCCATCAAGGGTAAGTTCAAAATTGTCAAAAGATCCTATATGCATTTAATATTTGGATCTACACAAGGAGTTTCTTCCATCCAGCACCAATATATGTTTATTTTTGCTTTTTTTTTTTTACATATACCCACATGTGGATTGTATATTCCCGAGAGACATCCCAACTCTGAAGGCAATTGAATTTGCGCTGACCAGATATGTATACAATATTGTCTTTCTTTGGTTAAGGGGAAACCACTATTTGTCTGGTCTAGCATTGGGGTTCTGGTGGTGGTACATATTGTGGGTACTTACTATCTCCTTTAACCCATTGAAAATCCGCCGGAACCACCACAAAAAACATGCTGAACATGTCAGAAAAGGCTGCCGAGACGCCGACCACAGCACCAACCAGCCACAGGAGAAAGCCGACAAGCTGACGAACAGGGTAAAAAAAAAAGGAAACAATATGCTTGAAAGTGTCAAAATTGAAAAAGCTACTGAAAGAAAATACCTGGAATTAACATATAAGATCCTATGAATGATAATAAAAAGGTCTGTTACAGGAAAAAAAAAGATTTTAAAAAAAAGCAAAAAAATCTTTCCTGAAAAATGCCTAAGAGATCCTAAAAAAAAATAATCAATAAATAAAGTCTTTTTCCAGCAGATTAAAAGAATATACGGTTTATTAGATATTGGATAAAAACGGGGATATTTTTAACATTGAAACCTATGGGATTCGCCTGAATAAAGCTGCCGAATGAAATCACCGAACAGCAAGGCATTTTGGTAACTTTTCTCTGCTGTTCGGTGTTCTGTGAATAGATTAACTATGGCTTCTCTATGGGGGATTTCACTGTCTTCGAACAGGCTCCGTACTTGTTGGCAGTTCCACAAAATAAAAGGGAAGATTATCAAGAAGACAGTCAAATGCGATAAGAGAATGTGTATAGAAGCATGGAATGCCAAGTGATACAAACAGGAAATAAGAGATTGATTGAAAGTCTATCATGTATGCAATGACTGACACTTTCATTTAGTTAATAATGTGAGCCAGACTGCACACTGGGCTCTGACACATCATCACTGATCAACAGCACAGCTCCAGATGCAGACCGCACTGCCCTCCCACTGGACCACCAGGGATGAAGCTATTTTACATATTAAATGGAAACAGTGGCTCCAGAGGTCCAAGACTCCTTGCAGTTTTCTCAATGGACCAGCAGGGATTGTTGCTATACAACCATCCACCAAGCTGCCAAGGATTTAACCCCTTATTGGATAAACAGGGATTTAGCTCCATTCCTGCAAAAAGGTAAGCAGGGGAGGAGACTGAATAAATAGATAACTATATTATTGATTTTTTTAAAAAATTACTTAAAAAATAATATACATAAAAAAACCACCACAACCATATTTGTATTTATAGTTTTTCCTGTCGTTTTCGTTTCAGCTGGCGCACTCTCCGGTATGGATTGTCTAGCAGCGTAACCAGCTCCTCCATATCCATTTTTGCACACAAACAAAGAACTGCAGTGTTTCCAAAAGCAAAATGCAATATTATATACAGGGTTATTCAGAGAGAGGTGAAAACCAGGAGAATGACTGGAGAAATGAAAATTCCAGATCAAACTAGCCAAACCAGAAATATTCTCCCATTTATCTCATTTTCCAAATCGGCTATTTGGTCTAGGTTGTTCTCCTGACAATTCTCCTGGCTTTCACCTCTCTCTGAATATCCCACATAGTCTCAGAAACAAATAAAACAAGAATAAATCGTTTTTTGGGTCCATAGTCGTCCACAGTCACTGTTTGCTAGTCCAGTGCAGTGGATGACCCTCGATCCGAGATCGCACATACAGTAGATGCTGACTGAAACCTGTTACTGATGGTCAAGGAGACCACAAATCTTTCATAGCATTTTGTTTACACTTCTAAGCATGAATCCTGTAAGCCCTATAGTTTATTAGCTTCTCAGATCTTTCAATTGCAGAATTTCAACTGTCATATTTATTATGAGTTTCAAAACCATATGATCTACCACGGTATTAAACCAGCAGGAAGATTTGTGATTATTGCATGTGAAACATTAAAAATTCTGATAAGAAGTGTGAAAGAGGAACTTCGTAAATCATTACAGAAAGGTAGAACAAATACACATGTAATAAGTACAACAGTAATGCCCTGTAAATTTGTTACACTATAACACCGAATCAAAACGAAAACAGTGAATGATTTCAGCAGCCGATGAAAGATTGCCTATTAAATTCTGTGCAGCCACGTTACACCTCTGTTCTACATCGAACCTGGGCTTCTGGAAGGCATAAACCATCGGAGGGACTTAGAGCAATGCACTTTACAGTAATGAATCACAATTATAGGTATGGATTAAAAGAAAACAAGAAAAGAAGGGATGATGAGGGAGACGCTCTGAAGTGCCAGTGGGCAGATGAAAATCTAATCCTTCAATAATTATGTTTCTTGAACTTGGCTTCAATGTGTCACTGTGTCTTGTCCAAAAAGATTATGGAAAGCTTAAAGCTCCACGGTAAGAATTAACTAGCCAGCAGTGGATTGAATTGATGCTGTATATCTCAGTGTGTCGAACAATAGAGTTATGCTAACAGCTAATTGAGAAATCAATATATTTTTCCTACATTGCAGGAATCGTCACATGCCATCATGTATCAAGACTTCAAGGGATACTCTAACAACCATGATTATTTAAGTTCATTTAAATGATCATGGTGAATGGTGGGACCTCCATTTTTGGTTGTCATTGGGGGCTCTGATAGAATTCCAAAATTAAAGACTTGTGGGGTTATTCAGACAGCACCAAAACGTTGCCGACTTTTCGGTGCTCTGTTGTTTCCGGCACTTCGGTGAATCAAACTTCCCCACCCTGCGGTGAATTCAGCATTCACCGCAGGGTCCCCGAAGTGCAGGGAATCGGCCACTGAATGGCCCCGCAGCACACCCACAAGTCGCCGCCGCAAACCCGCCACAGACCTGCAGCAAACCCGTTGCTGCCAACCCACCGAACATCCGCTGCGAACCCACCGGACATGCGCCACAAACCTGTCGGAGGGCCGCCAAGTCAGCCGACAAGCCGCCAGACAGGTAAAAGAAAACCCATAAACAATACGATTGAAAGTGTCAAAATTGAAACGCTGTTTCCAAAAAAACTACTGAATGAAAATGCCTGGAATTTACATATAAGGTCCTATGAATGATAATAAAAAGGTCTGTTACAGAAAAAAAACGCTTTTAAAAAACGGGGGGGGGAGAAATTGCCGAAAAAAATCCCAAAAAATGCCTAAAAGATGCTAAAAAAAAGCAATAAATAAACTGCAGGTTTAAATGAATAAACTGTTTATTAGATATTAGATAAAAACAGGAATATATTTTAACATTGAAGCCTATGGGATTTGCTGAATATACCTGCCGAATGAAACCACCAAACAGCAGGACATTTTGATAACTTTTTACTGCTGTTCGGTGTTCTCTGAATAGATTAACCATTGCTTCTCTATGGGGGATTTCACTGCCTTCGACCAGCACCATACTTGCTGGCAGTTTGCCAAAATTTTGCGAATTGCATGCTCTCTGAATAGCCGTATGGCCACGAAATGTCACTGTACGGGACTTGATCCCAATCGACTGGGGTCTTCCCCTTAGCAGTGGAGACTCCATGACATGTTGGGGACGTCGTCCTCGTGTAATGGGGAATCCTGAAAAATGTCTCCCACACATCATCTGCAGTGAAGGGGTTAAACTGCAAAAGGGTATAGGTTAATTCAGCTTAAATTTGTCCCTATGTTATTTCCTTGCTTTAAAAGCTTTACTAGTAGCAATTATACAGGATTGAACTGACAAGAACTAAAAATTAACATTATTATCATAAATTCATTCACATGGGTGCGACTATTTTCTACCTTTTTTATCATGTTCGATGAAAATCCCAGGTAAGGAAATAGATCCAGTCAATAGATACAGTACATCACGCCTACACTTCCCTTACATACTAGACTTGTGCGATTCAGTTTGGTCCGAATTGAAATTTAATTGAATAGCAGCGATTAGGAATGTCAGAAGTATCCACTATTCCAAATTGTGATCCGTGGTACTGAATCGCAGCAGAAATAAATATAAATTAATGTAACTCAATTGAGCAATTGAAAGTATTATTAGACTGGATTTACTAACAGTGTTATTCAAAGAGAATCGAAAAGTCACCGCACATTCGGTGACTTTTCGTTCTCTTCAATTCGGTGAGATTTGGAGATCCCATTTCGGCGACCCTGCAGTGTATTCAGCAAGCAACACAGGGCCGTCGTAGTGCAGGGAAAAGCCACCGCAAAGCCAACGAACACTCATAGCAAAAACCCGGCGAATGCACACCGAAACCCGCAAAACAGCTGGATTAACCCCGCTGAACATGCCAGAGAAACCCGAGCAGCCGCCGATCACAGCACAGAGCAGCCGCCGGAAAAACCCGACACCGCAGACAAATGGAGTGAAAATAAAGAAAACCGTACGCTTGAATGTTTGAAAAGTGAAACGCTGTTTGCAAATAAACTACAGAACGAAAATGTCTGAAATTTACATATAAGGTCCGATGAATGATAGTAAAAAGGGCTGTTACAGAAAAAAGAAAAAGCGATTTTAAAAAAAAAACAAAGAAAATTCTCAAAAAAATCCTGAAAAATGCCTAAAAAATCCCAAAAAATCTATACATAAAGAGACTTTTTACTGCAGAATATTATAATCAACGGTTTATTAGATATTGGATTAAAACGGGAATATTTTTAACATTGAAGCCTATGGGATTCGCCTGAATAAACCTGTCGAATGAAACCACCGAACAGCAGGGCAATTCGGCAACTTTTCACTGCTTGTTTTTGTTCTCTGGGTAGACGAAGCATTGCTTCTCTATGGGGAATCCACTGCCCTCGAACAGGCAACAAACAGGCACCGTATGTGCAGGCAATTCGCCAAATGGCCAGGAAAGATAAGCGTGTGCTGAATTTCAGTGTTCGGTTACCTTTCAGCCACAATTTGGATCTCTTTGAATAACCCTGTTTATGAAAAGAGATTGCACTCGCAACCCTAATCCTAATTCAAACCCTTTTACTAACCCTATCCCTACAACAAGCAGAAATATTCAACTTCTTGTTGATGTTTATTCTTCTGAAAAATGAAAAAGTAAATCATAACATATAAACTGACACGATATCCTCTAATATTACTTCAAATCCATGTCTTTCTTTGTTAGAATGAAGAAGTGAAGCCGTACAGTATGTAGCAAAAAAGACAGCTTACAGATCTTTAGATTCTCAGCATGAAATTGCCTCAAGACTTGACTGTTCCCTTCATGTTTTGCAGATACATCTCATACACTAGTGTTGTGATCACTGATCGGCCATGAAAACCGGATCTTTGTACACATAATAAACCACAGAGCTTTGACTGAGATCCATGAAGGAACATTAAAAATAAAAATCAATACCATGTTATTAACTGTGTACAATAGAAATATAAAAATACAGTTAGCCGTCACATAATGCAAAACATAACATTTAACTCTTAAATTTCTTCTAGAAGGTTAGCATTCCTGAGGAGCACGCAAGTGAAACGCGCGTCGAATGCCTTAAGAAATGATCTTATAATCTTAATTTAAGATATTTGATAAAATGATATATTATCTTTCCAAAAGAACTGAAAAGTGATAAAAGAATTATTGAACCCTTGGTGAGATGATGAATGATTGCAATCTCTTCATTGAAAAATCAGTGAGATAATGAATGACTGAAATATCTCTGTTAAAATTCTACTTAAACGCTGTTTTGGGCGTCACTACTCTATATACAATTTATGTGCATCTCTGCAAAATAATACCTTGTGATACTTGAGGAATGAACGCAACAGCTTAAAATTCCAGAATCGAGTATATAATTATCTTTTGTATGCCAATAATGCAACAATTGTCCATTTGAATGCTGCTTTGGACGTCACTACTCTATATACATACGTGCACCTTTGCAATATAGCACCTTGAGATACTTGAGGAACGAATTTAACAGCTTAAAACTTTGAACTGTGTATACAATTGTACTTTGTATGCTAATAATGCAACAATTGTCCATTTAAACGCTGCTTTGGGCGTCACTATTCTATACACATTTGAGTACTTTTTGCAACATAGTATCTAGGGATACTTGAGGAATGAACGCAACGGTTTAAAACTCCAGAACTGTGTAAATAATTGCACTTTTTATGCTAATAATGCAATAATTGTCTATTTTTAGGCTGTCTTGGGCGCCATTACTTTAAACATAACATGTGTGCACTTTCTGTAATATAGTATCTCAGAATAAGTGAGGAATGAACGAAACAGCTTAAAACTCCATAATTGTATGTATAATTGTACTTCATATGCAATTACGCAATGATTGAGACAACAAAGGTATTATTTAAGTGGACATTTATTTATACCAACTAATTAATTCCATTTACCAAGTTATTTCAATCGGTATGCAACCATGTTAAAAATACAATGATTGAGACAACTAAAGCATTATAGAAGTGAACGCCTATTTGCATAATTAATTAACCCTGTCAACAAAGGTTACTCCGGTTTGTAATGCAAATAGTCTCAATATATATAAGGATTCCAATTTAAAACGCTATTCTGGGCGTTATCACCTCATTCTATATACAAGTGCCTTTACAACTTAGCACTCCAAGGTATCCGAATTAAAGGTGCAACAGTTCTAATTGTAGGACTATGACGAAATCGTATTCTTAATAAGCATAATATAGTGAGATGTTGAATGTATGCAGTCTCTTTATTGAATAATCTGTTAGTTTACGAACGATTGGAAAGTCTCCTGGTGCAATTTTATTTAAACGCTGCTTTGGGCGGTTTTTCTATACAATAATACGTACGGTTGGAATATAGCACCTTTAGATACTTATTATTAGAATGTAACAACCTTTGAACTGTATATATGGTCGCACATTGTATGCTAATAATGTCATGATTGAGATACCTTTAAGCACTTAACTCCATCCCAGGAGCGAACGTTAATTTATACCAACCAATCAATTCCAAAAACAAGGGTTACTCTTGATTAAGCGTACAATCTATTCAATTTAAACGCTGTTTTGGGCGTTATTATCTCGCTCTACATTATTGTGCTTTTACAATTTAGCACCTAAAGGCATCTGATCCAAAAGTGTAACAGTTCAAAATGTGACTGAACTCTGTATGTAATAATTCATCTAGTAACTGCAGAACTGGTTCACAATCGAATTTCAATCATCGCACTGTTAATTTATGCTAATAGATAGTGACGTTTTCTATTTGTATTGGGGGTAATTCCACATTCAAGTGGCCCTAAAAGATAGTATGAATTGATTTAGATAGCAATCACTATCATACCACACAATTTTGTGAAACCATTGATACCCCGTTTTAGAAACGAATGCTTTAAACAGAAGGATTTAATCTAATGGTTATTTCACAAGTTCTATTTATCATTGAATTATTATAACCACTCCTTGAGGTAATTTACCCATTAACAATTGTGGTTATATTGATTTTATTTATGTCTATATTTGTTTTGAGTTGAGTCTTATTTACCTTCTTAAGGGTTTATGTTTATATGTTTAATAAAGTATCTAATGTTTTATAGTTAATGTCCTAGCCGGTCACCTCTAGTTTAGAGGTCCTTTCTTTCTTAAATTTCTTCTGTTTCTTGCATTCCTTACCTGATTTTTTAAATAATATGGGGGATGAGGACATGACTAGAAAATATATCTATCAGAGAGAGCAGCCACATACATATTAAGTTACTCAAAATTATTTGTTTTCCTCCAATTTTATTATGGAGAAAGAACCGGCATATTTTTACCTGATATTTCCAGTGCAGGGGCCTGGTCATAACCTGGTCATCATCATCGGGGGCCTGGTCATAACCTGGTCATCATCATCAGGGGCCTGGTCATAACCTGGTCATCATCAGGGGCCTGGTCATAACCTGGGAGCAAAGCACAGTGCTTGTGTCGTACAGCATAACGGTTTGAGCGCTGTGCTTATCTTTTAACTATCCTATTCCATCCGAGATGCAAGCTGAGCTGAGCTTGTGTCTCGGATGTTCCACCAAGTTCCTGTACATTAGTGTCTCCTATACTTTGTATGGGAGATGCTACTTTAGCCTCAGCAAATGGAGAACGAGCTATTCCAACCTGCTAGTTCCCCATCTGTGACTGATGTTATTCTGAAAAGAGTAAGTTTTCTCAGACCCTGGTTTAAAGTAATTGCACTTCAGCACAATCACATGACACACAAAACTAAACCCAAAAATCCCATACTGACCTCAGATCCCTTGGTAGCGAGAATGCGCGATCTGACACTTCCTCGTTCCGTGGGCAGAGGCACACTGGAACAAATAGTTCCAGTGTTCCTCCGCATATCCCTCAGTTGTGCCCTATCCGGATCACATTTGCAGAGCTCGCGCAAGATCTCGTCCATCTCCATGGAGTTCTATGGACTCCTGGAGCAGACAACACTTAGTGCTGCTGTTGTTATCACCCTGCGGCTCCGCAGTATTATGACTCTGGCTGCTGACAAAGCGGCTGGGTTGTAATACAGTTGTAGGTGAGCCACAAATGGAAAATGGCAGACGCAAAGGTTTTCCATTTGCCTCGCCTTTAATGTCCAGGTTGTTATCAGACTCCAAGGGCGACAATACAATCTTCTTGCTAACGTTAGCGCTCAACTGCGTGAGCATTAACGTTAGCCCTGGTGGCCCTAAAGCGGGCTCACCATATTACCATCGGAACGCTAACGGGTTAAGAAACCCGTTACCGTTTGGAATCCTGCGCTGTACTGCACGAGGTTACTGTACTTTGCGCTCCCTATGCTTAACATGGGCAACGAAAAGTATTAATTAGCGTTAGTATTACATTATAATAATTAATACTAATTAACGTCTGGCTGTGGTTAACAGAAAGTTAACCAAAGCAAGGACTTGGTGCTAACGGATTCCACTGGTGCAGAATCCGTCAGCACAAGCCAAAAACCACCCAAAATAAATCGTATCCTCACCTTCTATCCCACGGCGAGGACTGTGGCTCCAACCGCCTCCTCCATCCGGCGGGAGCAGTGAGAGACTGAGTGAAAAGTCCCATTCTCCCACTGTGGATCACTACGCCAACCTGCTGGATCTCCCCTCGCGAGATCCGGCAGGTCATGTGACCGGTGCCATCTGCCTCAATAGAGTCCTATGGACTCCATGGAGAGGATGCACGCGGCGGCGCTTAGCGCAGCCGCGCGGATCCCAGGGCTTATCGCTCGATAACAATGCAGGCAGCTTTCTAAGTGCCTGCATTGTAATATCAGGCTAAAACAGAGGAACCAGTAGGCACAGGTTTTTTTCCTTTGCGTCCCTGTTTTAGCGTGACCCTTGTAATGTAGCCACAAGTTTTCCCAAAACTATACATGTGCCTTTTATGTATTGCAAAGATTACTTTTTTCCATTGATCTAGTACCAGTCATTGTAGGTAAAAGAAAAACTCCATGTTGGTGAGGTACAAGTGAAAAGCAAGAGCTCTGAATAATTATATATACTGGATATATTTAGATTTCATACACTTTTCAACCAGTTAAGTTTAGTATATGGTTTTTGGACCCTGATTTCCCCTCAGGGGGCATTATATATATATATACTGTATATACACACCCATGTGTAATAGCCATTAAACAAAGTTATACTTTATTTAAGACCATTGCAGAAATCATGTGGTAAAGCAAGAAAAGAGAATCTCGAAATAGTCACTGATAACACATTCTGGCGCGATACATTATATGTCCTGTATCCAATTTTAAGAAGTCCTTCATCTTTTCAAAAGGAACTGGGGCACCGTGAATATTTTTCATGTGATGTGATATAATTGTACAAGCTATTTCCACGTGTCGAAATGTGATAACATTTCCCCATCATAATTCTTGCAGCTTTCAAGAAAGTTAGGCTGACACATTACTTTAAATTCCCCTATTTTTTCCCACCTGACCGAGGAACATCCCGATACATGAAACACCGTCCTTGACAATGTTATAAAAAATCTTCCCCCTCTGGTTTATCTGTCTTTTTCTCGTTAATATTGGCTCTGAGGGATTTGAACCTTTCATTCTAAAGGTTTGACCGTTCTACATACAGAATGCCCCAGGGCATTTCAGACGTTAAGTACAGCACATGATTTGAAGGCATCCTCATCCTTTGGTATGGATTTATGTGTGCGGTCCACGTATTTTTTGCAGGCCATGAGACGTGTATTTCATGCATTTGCGACATTGACATGCCTCATCTGTCAAATATTTTAGACCCCAGGGAGTGTGCTATGGGAATATGCAATATTTCTATCTGCATGTTATTTTGCCTCAATTCCTCCTGATATCTTGCACAGAGTTTCCTGTTGGGGGTGGTAAGTAACCACTAAGGCTAGGGTCAGACGAAAGCAGTTTTAACGTGCGTTTAGACGCACAAAATCACGGCCGTGCTAGCAGCAAATGACGTCCAATGCCGGGGAACACACGAAGTACGGCCGCACGAATGTTCGTCCGCGCAACGCAAGTGGCAAACGAACGCATTTTTTCTAGAACATCAAACCTCTAGTACGGACGTACAGAGTGTGCTGCGTCCGCTAGAGGCGTGTGTGCGTGATTGGGAGACGTCAGACGCTGCTAATGTCCGGCCAACATAACGTCCAGACACAAAAAGTGTTTTATTGATGATCCGTACAAAATCACGGACGAAAAGGCGCATCGTATGACCGCTATCGCGTATTCCGTGAAAAAATGCGTCCATTCGTTCGAACGCACTTTTTCACAGACAACGCAAAAAATGTGTTAGTCTGATCCTAGCCTTAAAGATCACTTTATACCAGATTTTTTTTAACGAATTCTTTTCTGAATTTCCCCCTGTCTGTCAGCTGTACTGCTGTCCTCATAGCATTACGGAAGGTTATTATGTGGTTTTGCGGTTTGCATCACAATCTGTATCGTTCGTATTTGTGTTGTAGCATACGTTGCATATACATACTGTGTTACTTGACATATATGAAATGCCATAGTGCTATACATTTGTGTATACAAAGGGTAGTCATATGGCTGAGAAATGTCTTTTTTAGCTGACACAGCAGGTTTTTTTGAGATCGCAGGTTGGTGATGCCACTATTTTCTGTGCAACCAGTTGCATTTTAAAATACAAGGTAAAGGTCATCTGCTAAAAAACATAGGCCGACTGCTGTTTTCTGACCATGGCAAGGCTGGCGTTTATAAATAATCCGTGATTAAGTATGAAAGTTGGTGGATTCAGCTGTGTTTTGATCACTCACAGGTCTATTCAAAGAAAGGTGAAACTCAGGAGAATGACTGGAGAAGTGAAAATTCGATGTCAAAATAGCCAAACCAGAAAAATTCTCCCATTTATCTCATTTTCCAAATCAGCTATTTGGTCTAGATTGTTCTCTTATCCTAGTTTTCACCTCTCTCTGAATAACCCTGATAGAGTAGAAACACTGTAACTTCAGAAATCAAGTGGGGTAACCCGAAATACGCATTGGTTAGTTGAGATGAGACAGTCAGGGTTATTCAGAGAGATCCGAAAAGTCACCGCACGTTCGGTGACTTTTCATTCCCTGCACTTCGGGATGAGTCGGCCATTCCTAGTTCGCCGACCCTATGGTGTATTCAGCAAGCACTGCAGGGCCCCCGTAGTGCAAGGAATACTAGTCGCAAACCAGCAGAACACTTGCCGAACACTCACCGAAAACCCGCAGGACACTCACCTAATACTCACCAAAAACCCGCAGAACACTCACCGAATACTCACCGAAAACCCACAGAACACTCACCGAATACTCACCGAAAACCCGCAGAACACTCACCGAATACTCACCGAAAACCCGCAGAACACTCACCGAATACTCACCGAAAACCCACAGAACACTCACCGAATACTCACCGAAAACCCGCAGAACACTCACCGAATACTCACCGAAAACCCGCAGAACACTCACCGAATACTCACCAAAACCATCAGAAACTGCCGCAAAAACCTAGCCGAACATGCCGGGAAAATCCAAGCAGCCGCCGATCACAGCGCAGAGCAACCGCCAGAAAAAGCAGACACTCAGATGAACAGGGTGAAAAAAAAAACTGTCCGTTTGAGAGGTTCAAAATTGAAACGCTTTTTGCCGAAAAACTACTGAACGAAAATGTCTGGAATTTACAGACAAGATCCAAAGAATGATAATAAAGAGGGCTGTTACAGAAAAAAGAATTTAAAAAAAAGGGGGAAAACATTTTGACAGAAAGATCCCAAAAAATGCCTAAAAGATCCTAAAGAAAATCTAAAAATAAAGAGACTTTTTACTGCAGAATAAAATGATAAATGGTTTACGAAATATTGGATTAAAACTGGAATATTTTTAACATTGAAGCCTATGGGATTCTTCTGAATAAACCTGCTGAATGAAACCACCGAACAGCAAGGAATTTCACTGACATTCCTCAGCTGTTCAGTGTTCTGTGAATAGCCGAAGCATTGCTTCTCTATGGGGAATTTCACTGCCCTCGATCAGGCCCCGTACGTGCAGGCAATTCGCCAGAATTTGGAGAACTGTCTGCTCTCTGAATAGCCGAATGGCCCCAGAATGTCACCGTACGGGGAAATTCCCTGTTTGGTGACATTTCGGCACATTTCTGATCTCTCTGAATAATCCCCAGTGTGTAGCCTGTGATCCAGTGAACACTGGTGTATTGAAAAGAAGTTAGAGGAGTGGTGCTGCTCAATTGAGCTAACTGGCATAACATTTGAATTTACATTTTAGGCTGGGGTCAGACGAACGCAGTGCGAACACGCGTGCAGCCGCACTGTTTCACGGCCGTAGTAGCAGCAAATGACGGCCAATGACGGGCAATGTACGAAGTACGCCAGCACGAAAGTTCGGCCGCGCAACGCAAGCGGCAAACAAACGCATTTTTTTCGAGAACGTGATACCGCTAGTACTGACGTACAGACTGCGCTGCGTCCGCTAGAAGCATGTGTGCGTGATTAGGAGACGTCAGACACTGCTAATGTCCGGCCAACATAACGTCCAGACACAAAAAGGGTTTTATTGATGATCCGTACAAAATCACGGACAAGAAATGCGCATCGTATTACTGCTATCGCGTCTTCCGTGAAAAAATACGTCCATTCGTTCGAACGCACTTTTTCACGGACGACGTGAAAAATGCGTTCGTCTGACCCTAGCCTTAATCTTTGATCTCAGACCCTGTACCTTGGAGGACTTGCTAACCCTCGAGCAAACTGGCTGCTATCACTGCAGGATAGCAGCACTGCTCCTCTAACCTCTTTTCAATACATCAATACATCTAACTTCTTTTCAATACATTATTTTCAAGTGGTCACTGGTGCTTTACTTGTATCAAGGATTCCTTTGCCCATCTGTCCATTCCCAAAAGGGCAGCTTTACAGGACCACTTAAGGATCATAAGGGACAGAAATACTGAAGGGATACACTCAACGTGTACCCGATCTCTTCCTGGTGCCCTTTCTCCTTATATCCACAAAGCTCACAACCTCAACTCCCCAAAGGGATGTGTGTGCAATCCTGTCTTTAGCTTTATGCACCAATATCCAGAGACTACCTACCACTTTAAGGATCCCAAGGGAAAGCTGACAGGACACACGTCCGTGCAGCAGGCCTCTCCATCAAAGCGCTAGGACGCACGTTGAAGGAGCTGCATAGGAGGATCGAGCCTTGCAGCGCTGAGCGCAATGGCCAGATGGGCGTTGAGCGGAAGGAACGTCCACTCTCACAGACGTTCCTTCCGCTCTTCAAATATGCTCGTCAGACGCCAGCCTAAAAGAGATGTACAACATACAAATCTATTTCCCAGATGTATGTGGATGGAAAAATTACCACTGATCATAACTTGGTAATATCAGCTCCATTTACATATTTAAATCTTTAACTAAATAGTATTAATGTGATTACTGAAATAAAGCTGCTTCCCTAGATCTTGAAACAGGTAGAAAATTCTAATTATTCACGTTTCCGCATCTCAGTTGGGTGTCATTGTGCGGCATGTTTAATAAAAAAAGAGCATAGATTTGCAGATGTGAGAAGCCCAGTAAATGTCAAATGTCATGGAGTGTTAAATGCAAAACGCTGAGGTAGTGCTGCAGGTGTTTTTATTTATTTAGCTATCATGCTGAAAATCAATGAAGGGCAAGACAGCACAATGTCCATGTCTGCGACTAATGATTAACAAACCTTCTCAGCCATAGGAGCTTGCCATGTCAGCTCTGTCACTTATCTATATGAACGCAAATTACTGCCAGTGCTCTACCAGCGTGAAAAATTAGAAATGGTACCCTGGAGAGCAAACTAATAAGTATGGTGTCATCCTCTAGAGAGGTGTCCTATAATCTCTGTTTGGTAGCCTAGACAGTAAATGAAAAAATTGCCGCAGGAGTACAAAAAAGGCAACGCATCGGTGTCAGTACCCAGTGTTTTACCTACTATAGAGGTGAATGAAAGAAAAGGGAAGCACTGAACACTATACAGAACTCAAATAGCTTTGTCGCTCTGTGAGTCCTGTCTGCAGAGAGTATAAAGCATATGTATTCTGCCTCCCTAGCAAAGCTGTGAGGCGTGGGTGCTTGAGACTAGCTAAGTCTGTATTGACCAGTACTCACACGATGAAAGTTCAGCAGACAGTGTCAACTCAGCAAAACTGACGCGTAGAAAGATGAATCTAGTTGAAACCTTTAATGATCAGACTGACAATCTTTGCAATAGTGTACAGCAATGAAGGTGAAAAGACATTAGTTCTGTCCAGCATTGAGCAAAGATGGCTGCTATAGGTGACCACCAGTAAGTACCTCAGAACAAGACTGAACAAAAAGGGGTGGAGCTAGCTGGATGCAGCAAGGCTAAGGGAACCGAGCAGGAACAAAATAGCTAGGAAATAATAGCAGCAAGCAGCAAAAGGCAGATTCAACACATAACATTAGAATATACAAATAAACCCTGAATCACGGGGCATGACAATATGTAAACTGCAAAGTGTACAAAGATGTCGAGAAAACATAAAAAAATATAAATCAAAAATCGACTCTGTATTACACATTGTGTCTCAGTGCTATTAGAAGAATACACTTACAAAATGGAAAAGATACAAAGCTTGTCTGGGAATCCAGCTTTGATAGCCTGGCTAAGGAGTAGAACACAGATACATATGGAAAGGCAGAACAACTAAGAAAATCCACTTCTATGAAACAGCCACCATGTGGCAGCAAAGCTAACCATAGTTTAAGACAATGGGAAAAATTCGACAAAGGTAAGCAAAGTTGATGCAAACAATGATGCTCAAAAGTACCACCATAATTGTCCTAAGAAATGAGTAAACTGCATCTATTATCCAGTTAACATTGTTCCACTACTGTCTGCCACACTGCTGAATGTACTTCCATCATTTGAAAGCCTTTATCTTCTTTGAAATCCAATTGAAACAACACAGAAAACAACAGTAAAAACAATGATATAGATTTATTTATTGTTAGAGGTTGCAAAGGCCAAATCTCCTTCTGAGGGAGTGGATGTGAGTCTAAAACGTAACTTTTTTTTTAGGTTTTATGGTAAACGTTGGGTCCTTACACCATTTTCATAGTATTTTCCATTAACAGTTATGTTTTAGACTCACATCCACTCCCTCAGAAGAAGATTTGGCCTTTGCAACCTCCAACAATTAATAAATCTGTATCATTGTTTTGGGTTACTCCCGCTGTGTGTTTCGTTTGGAGTAGGGATGAGCCGAACACCCCCGTGTTCGGTTCGCATTTGAACTCGAACAATTTCAAAAGTTCGAGTTCAAACGCGAACACGAACCGAACTCAATGCAAGTCAATGGGACTCAAAAGTTCGATTTTTAGAGTGCCCTCCAAGAGGGCATATATGCTAGATATTTGCCATAAAAGGTGTATGGGGGTCTGGGTAGTGCCCTGGGGGACAGGAAACACGGACAAAAAGTTTTAAAAAATACGTTTTTAAAGGAACAGTGAGGTTTCCATAAAATAAGGGTTAAAAATAACAAAAAAAAAAAGAATTCAAATATCATGCCTAGGAGGTCCCCATAACCTGCCCGTGAAGTGGCGGATTTGTAGGATGTATAGAAATATCGCCATCAGAGACCCACACACGACACCTAGCCACCCTTAAGGGGTTAAAATGCACAGGGGCTGGCTACTATCCTGTTAGATGAGGGAATGTATTATATGTATAAAGCAAGGTATATATGACAATGGATAGTCAGAGACTCTAGGGACTCAGCTTGCATGCTTTATGATAGACATTTTCACGTTGTGTTACTAATCAGCACTAAGCACTAAGCAGCAAGCCCTTCCACCACACTTGCACCAAAACTATAGATCTAACACAATAATAATTGTGTGCTCACATAGGCCCTTCGGGAGAAGAAAATGACATACAAATACTGGAATATTACGTTTAAATCTAAGGAGTCTGATAAAGATTTTATTTAGCCCTTGTTGACAAATGACGTAACCTCTACATCATTATTGATTGGTTTTACAGAGCCCTGGTCCTTAAAGGGTTAACCAGCATATCAGAGGAAATGTAGTAGAAATGAACACTTCTTAGAATTCAGAAGCACAGTGTTCATACATGTGCAGGAGCCACACCTAGTCTGCAGGCAATGTATCAAATTCATGAGACCAGACTAATTAGAAGTACATGTTATTTCCAAACACTAATTAGCTAACTAATTAACACCTGTTGTTTACGCCGTTTGAGAGCCCTGCTGACTCTGTAAGCAAGCACATGTCATTTTTGCACCTAGACAATACATTAGGCAGACTGTAAAGCATGCTTTCCTTGTAAAATAGATAATCCACATCACCCATTGCAGCATTTTAAAGATAAAACACACAGGCGGCGCAAAAAATCCTATGCAAGCCTCATGCACAGTATGCCAGGGGTCTCAAACTCACGGCCCCCAACATGATTTGGACTACAAGTCCCAGGCTGATTTCAATGCAATACATGGCGAGGGAATCCTGGGAGTTGTAGTTCAAAAACATCAGGGGCACCAGAGTTTGAGACTAGAGCCCTGCTGTGAGCACATGTCATTTAGAGGTGAGAATCTTTGCACCTAGACAATACATTAGGCAGACTGTAAAGCATGCTTTCCTTGTAAACTAGATCATCCACATCATCCATTGCAGCATTTTAAAGATGAAATACACAGGCGGCGCAAAAAATCCTATGCAAGCCTCATGCACTCTAAGCACATGTAATTTTGAGGTGTGAAAGTTTCAGAAAAACGTCCACGTGTGCAAATATTTTAAATAAAGCCAGAATAATTTTATGACAGTCACATTTGTCTGACAAACAGATAATACATTACGCTGCAGCATGTGTTGACATATGTTGGTAGATGTATTTAATGTGTGTTATGTGTATGTAACATGTTTATGCTATTATACATACCGCTACTTGACGACATACACAGTCCGTCCATTGCTAATCATCGCCCACATGCGTGCCTTCTTGCCCTGGGTAATTTTTTAATTCAATATCTAATAAACCATTGCTTATAATATTCTTCAGTAAAGATTCTCTTTATTTCTAGATTTTTTTTGTATTTTTTAAGCATTTTTATACTTTTTTCAATTTTTATTTTTTTTCGAACTCGAACCGAACACGCCAAAAAGTTCGAAGTTCGCGAACTTTCGAACTGCCAATGTTCGAGTCGAACTCCGAACTGATCGAACCGAACAGCTCATCCCTAGTTTGGAGGCTGCCCCCTATTTTCCGTTTTCTTTTTCTCTGTGCATCACCACTTTCAGAGGTTGTCATACTATTAAACCTTGATAGCAATTTGTCTCTTGCATCCATCTCTAAGTATCAAAACAATGTCTGTGTTTGTTTTATACCGATTGTACAGTGTCACAGAATAAGTCAGAGCTGTATAAATAACTGTAGTTTGGATGGAAATAATGGTGAAAGGTACATAGAACAATGGTGGTTGAATTCACCATTGTTTCACTAAATTTGCTGAATGCATTCACCCCTGGAGTAATAAAAGCTGGGTCTTCTGGATTTTTTATCTTTTACCCAATATTTTCTGATTCCTCCATGTTGCTAACTCCTTCCTGTTCTGACCACACTACTTTGAGAAGTGCAGATAATTATAGTACCTGCATGAAAAACGCTGCTCAACCAGCACGACACCAGGGAAGTTTTGTTCTCGTATCCTTTTGAGGTACGAAGAGCAGATATCCAGCTGTATCTGCTGCCTCCAAGTCACTGACCTTGGCCACTACCCAAATATGTATTGATATTCTGTTGGTCCTTTCCTACCTCTATTCTTCAACTAACCAACCCTCCTAGAGCTACTGACCTGTTTTCTAAGCTCCGCATCAGCCAAACGGGTATATTGTTATTTAGGGTTTTGTTGTTAGATAAGTCTGGATCTGTGTAATATATATTGTTTACCTCTGTGTGATTACCTCTCAATAAATACTCTCATTGTAGAAGAACCCTAGTGCTTTATTTTATCATTTTAGTGGAACTACCACAATAGGGACAAAAACAGGTGTTAGTAGGGAGATATGAAGAATATCTCCTAGCCAATAATCGTCCCACTGCAAACCTTGTGAATTCACTGGGGGTTACTCAGATCGCACCGAAATGTCACCGACATTTCAGTAGAGATGTGCATTCATTTCGGAAAAATTTGGAACAAAATTTCATAATTTGTATTCGGAAGTACCTCCGAATAACGAACCAATAAGATACGAATTCAAAACGAAATGGTATATAACAAATTTATTTCGTTTTACACTGTGTCATCATCATAAAAGAAAAATTTGAATAACTGATATCAACTATCGAATTTGAAATTAACTATTAAACTGATATCAACCATCGAATTTGAAATTAACTATTAAACTGATATTAACTATCGAATTGATCTTAACTTACAATACAAGGAATAGTCAGCAAAGGTCTTTATGAAACAAATTAATTTTGTTTCACTCTTTAATTTAACTCAAATACTAAATCTGTGACAGAGCTTAAAATTTAACCCTAGCTTTTCTTTTAACAGCAAAATTTGATTAATTGGGGTTTTATTTAGTGATCCAAAATTTGAATTGATATCAACTATCGAATTGATATATGAAATTTGAATCGATTAGAAATTTCAAATTGATTCAAAATTTCAAATCGATCCGAAACGAAATACAAAACAAAATTAGTTACGAAATTCCAAAAACAAAATTATTTAAAAACGTAACAAAATTAAACTAAACAAAACAAATTTTTCAGCCATGCTCATCCCTATCAGGGTAATTCAAAGAGATTCGAAAAGTCACCGCATGTTCGGTAACTTTTCGTTCTCTTCAATTCGGTTCCTTTTGCCTATCCCATTTCGGTGATCCTGCGGTGTATTCAGCAGCAAGCTGCCGCAAACCTGACGAAAACTAACCGCAAAACCCGGCGAATGCACGCCGAAAACCCGCAAAAACATCTGGATTAACCTGCCGAAAACCACGGAAAAACCCGAGCAGGAGCCGATCGCAGCCTCCGGAAAAAGCCGAGACTGCAGAAGAGGCAGTGAATAAATTAGCAAAACAGTTGGCATGAATGTTTGAAAAGTGAAACGCTGTTTGCAAAGAAACTACTGAACGAAAATGTCTGAAATTTACATATGATCCAATGCATGATAATAAAAAGGGCTGTTACAGAAAAAATAAGTAAAGTTAAAAGAAAAAATCTGACTTTTTTTAAAAAAAAGAAAAATGCTTAAAATATCCTAAAAAATCTATAAATAAAGAGACTCTTTACTGCAGAATTTTATAATGAATGGTTTATTAGATATTTAATTAAAACGGGAATATTTTTAACATTGAAGCCTATGGGATTCACCTGAATAAACTTGCCGAATTAAACCACCGAATGGCAGGACATTTCGAGAACCTTTCACTGCTGGTGTTTGTTCTCTGAATAGCCGAAGCAGTGATTTTTCATGTTCACTGCCCTCGAACAGGCACCGAGCAGGCACCGTATGTGCAGGCAATTAGCCAGGATTTTGCGAATTGCCTGCTTTCCGGATAGCCGAATGGCCAAGAAAGGTAACCGAACGCTGATTTTCAGCTTTCGGTTACCTTTCTCAAGCAATTCGGATCTCTTTGAATTACCCTGTATGTTTCAGTGCTCTCTCGTTCCCCACACATCCCTGCACTTCGGGGAATCAAAGTTCCCCACCCTGCGGTGAATTCAGTATTCACCACAGGGTCCCCGGAGTGCAGGGAAAGCCCGCCGCAGTCCTGCCGAACACCCACCGAAAACCCACCAAAAACACCGGAAAAAGCAGACGAGCTGCCGATCACAGCACAGACCAGCCGATGGAAAAAGCCGACAAGCTGACGAACAGGGTTAAAAACAGCCAAAAAAAAACAATACGCTTGAAAGTGTCAAAATTTAAACGCTGTTTGCAAACAAACTACTGAACGAAAATGCCTGGAATTTACATATAAGATCCAATGAATGATAATAAAAAGGTCTATTTCAGAAAAAGAAAAAAACAATAAAAAAAAACAGGAAAAAAATTGGCAAAAAAATCCCATAAAATGACTAAAATATTCTAAAAAAAATCAATTAATAAAGAGACTTTTTACTGCAGATTAAAAGACTAAATGGTTTGTTAGATAATGAATAAACACGGGAATATTTTTAACATTGAAGTCAATGGCTTTCGCCTGAATAAACCTGCTGAATGAAACCATTGAACAGCAGGGCACTTCGGCAACTTTTCTCTGCTGTTCGGTGTTCTCTGCATAGATTAACCATTGCTTCTCTATGGGGGATTTCACTGCCTTCGAACAGGCATCATGCTGGCTGGCAGTTCGCCAAATTTGGGGCCCTGAATGACCCGAAATGTCACCGTATGAGGAAATTCACTGTTCGGTGACATTTCGGGGCCAAATCATCTCTCTCTGAATAACCCCTTGTGTTTGTTTTCAGATGTCTTTTTTATTTTAGTATATACAAGTTATAATTCACAACCATATCTTCACAAACTTAAAACTATAGAGTTTTACGTCTGCGAAGATATGTTTGTGGAAATAACTAGTTTGCGATTGCAAAATGCATTTTTTATTTAAGCCATTACACTGTGGCTAGTCCCAAGCAATACCTCGCTCTCTGATCCCTTATGTGTAGCGTTTATACCTTCTAATGGGTAGAGGCTCAGACATGACTTTTTTCTGGATTGTAATCCTTTAGGACTTCGGGTGGATTAGTTCTTAACTCAAGCAGAGAATGCTAATGATTTTAGTCCTTTGTTTATGCCCTCGCAGTTCTATAAACCTTACTTGAGATAAATTATTAATATTAATAAATTATTAAGTTTAAACCAAGGCATATGTTTATTATTTAATCAATAAACTTGCAGATGGCTATTTCAAAGGGATCATTACACATTTCCTGGCCAAAAAAAATCACCATCTACCTTACAAACCTGTTATGATTTTGGGTTTCTTCAGTTGGTCAGGTCTAGATTCAGCAACATCATGTGCCCCAAAAATGAGGTCAGCTGACTCCCTGACTATACTGAATGAACAGGTTTTTCCATCAATGGGTTTTTCTTACCTGATCACGCGGGCTTAACTCAAGATGGCAATGCCAGGTTTCATTGGGCTCAAATTGTGCAAGAGTGGTTCAGTGAGCGTGAGACTTAGAGGGTTATTCAAAGAGAATCGAAAAGCCAGTGCACGTTCGGTGACTTTTCGTTCTCCGCTCCGTCTCTCCCAACATCAATACAAGATCTTGGTGACAAATTAATGCAACTCTGGACAGAAATAAATGTTGTGACTTTGCATAAACTTATCGAAACGACGCCATGGCGAACACGTGCTGCAATCAAAGCAAAAGGCGGTCCAATGAAATATTGGAGTGTGTGACTTTCCTTTTGGCCAGGCAATGTTTATTTAATATACACTGCTTGTCAGCAGCCCCCAGGGACACCACAAGGTCCCACGTTTCTGCTACCTCTTTTAGAGGTATACATCTTGTGGATTTCCTTAGTTTGAACACCCTCAAAATCCATGATGACAAGCTCTAAAAAATAATGCATTGATAGTTAATATAAAAATAAATAAAGAAAACAAAACAATAAAGATGGAAATATATATTGTGCTTCCTGCTGTCTTTTATTATATATACATTTCACAATTCATTATACGAATGCCGAGGCTTCCTGCAACTGCTTGAATGGGTTTTTATTGCAAATTCCTCGATGCTTTTATGGCTCCTTTGCCTTTTAATGCATTCACTTACAGAAACTTCATAAAAGATGACGCAAGATACAGTGGCAAGAAAAAGTATGTGAACCCTTTGGGATTACGTGGAGTTTTGCATGAATTGGTCATAAAACGTGCTCTGATCTTCATCTAAGTCACAACAATTTGAAAAACACAGTCTGCTTAAAATAATACAACACAAATATTATATGTTTTCATGTGTTTATTGAACATAACATGTAAACATTCACAGTGCAGGGTGGAAAAAGTATGTGAACCCCTAGCCTAATGACTTCTCCAAGAGCTAATTGGAGCCAGGAGTGAGCCAACCTTGAGTCCAATCAGTGTGATATTATTGAATGTGTTGCTGAAAGCTGTCCTGCCCTTTAAAAACACACACCAGTTTTGGGTTTACTGGTTTCAAGAAGCACTGCCTGATGTGAACCATGCCTCGCAGAAAAGAGCTCTCAGAAGACCTTCGATCAAGAATTGTTGACTTGCATGAAGCTGGAAAGGGTTACAAAAGTATTTCCAAAAGCCTTGATGTTCATGTGTCCACGGTAAGACAGACTGTCTACAAATGGAGAAAGTTCAGCACTGTTGCAACTCTCCTTAGGCGTGGTCGTCCTGTAAAGATGACTGCAAGAGCACAGCGCAGAATGCTTAATGAGGTAAAGAAGAATCCTAGAGTGTCAGCTAAAGACTTACAGAAATCTCTGGCACATGCTAACATTTTTATTGACACATCTACAATAAGGAAAACATTAAACAAGAATGGAGTACATGGGAGGACACCACGGAGGAAGCCATTGCTGTCCAAAATGAATATTGCAGCACGTTTGAAGTTTGCAAACGAGCACCTGGATGTTCCATAGTACTACTGGCAAAATATTCTTTGGACAGATGAAACCAAAATTGAGTTGTTTGGAAAAACACACAACACTATGTGTGGAGAAAAAAAAGGCACAGCACACCAACATCAAAACCTCATCCCCACTGTAAAATATGGCTGAGGGAGCATCATAGTTTGGGGCTGCTTTGCTGCCTCAGGGCCTGGACGGATTGTTGTCATTGATGGAAAAATGAATTCCAGAGTTTATCAAGACATTTTGCAGGAAAACGTAAGACCATCTGTCCGCCAACTGAAGCTCCGCAGAGGATGGGTGATGCAACAGGACAATGACCCAAAGCATACAAGTAATTCAATAAAACAATGGCTTCAACAAAACAAAATACGCCTTCTGGAGTGGCCCAGTCAGAGTCCTGACCTCAACCCGATTGAAATGCTGTGGCATGACCTTAAGAGAGCGATTCACACCAGATATCCCAAGAATATTGCTACACTGAAACAGTTTTGTGAAGAGGAGTGGTCCAAAACTACTCCATATAGTTGTGCAGGTCTGATCTGCAACTACAGGAAACATTTGGTTGAGTTTATTGCTGCCAAAGGAGGGTCAACCAGTTATTAAGTCCAAAGGTTCACATACTTTTTCCACCCTGCACTGTGAATGTTTACATGTTCTGTTCAATAAACACATGAAAACATATAATGTTTGTATTGTATTATTTTAAGCAGACTGTGTTTTTCAAATTGTTGTGACTTAGATGAAGATCAGAGCACATTTTATGACCAATTCATGCAAAACTCCACGTAATCCCAAAGGGTTCACATACTTTTTCTTGCCACTGTACATAAAAAGAGCATTAGTGTCTGACTTTTTAAAACAGATTGCAATTGTGGTCAAAAAGCGATTCATTTTAATAATATGGCAGTTCAAATAAGAATATAATATAGATAATGAAATATTGAAGAAGAAGGCTTTCCCCCCATGTAACTAGTACCTTTGTTGGTCTTCAAGAAAAATAGGATGCTGGATGTACAGTAGCTGTTGTAAACCGAAAGTTGCCATTTCCAAATATGCAAACTTGTCCCTTCAGATCATTAAAGCACTGCAATAGAGAAACCACTTCAAGAATATTTATTTATTTGCAAAGGATTTTACCAGGAAGGATACATTGAGATTTCTCTAGTTTTCAAGTACGTCCTGGGTTCAAGAACATTGAAATTTTACAGTCGTTACAGAAATACAAAGTAATAAATGCAAGATATTAGAATCAAAACACAAATATACAGATTAACACAGAAAATAAATATGTAAGTAATATAGTCACTATGTTACATGTTTACAGGCGCATATTATTCAATAATAGCTGGCTTTTCACAGACTTCATATTCAAAGAGCAGCAGGAGAAGCTTCACAATGTAGTAGAGAGTGGAGTAAATGATCTGGGCCCCTTTAACAACCAAACTGTTATGCTAACTGCTTGAGCCATTATACATAACAGCTCTAGCCATTACTTTAACAGCTTGAGACACTATTACAAAGAACACAAGCTTTGTGACTCCTATACTTAGTTCAAGAAAGGGCCCATCAGTACAGGAGCCTTTATTCTGCGACTACCAGGAGAAGAATGTGCAATTCCGACATAGCTTGTTCCATTTATCTCGAGCTGGAATTCAGGTATGAATAGCCCATTGTGTTAAGCGATATTGCAAAATTACTTAACATTAAATAGCTTAACCCCTTTGTTACCAGGTAATTTTTCCAAATAAAAAACAATGTTTGAGACCAGTGTTTTTTTGAAAAATCATTTTAAATTAATTATACAGTAAGAATGGGATTATTCCCAATGTATTTGTTACTGTAATAACCTATTTGGCAGGCAGATGTCACCATCTGCTGGCCATACGGAGGTCCTACAGTCCAGGGCTCCGTGCATTATCACCTGGGGAAAAGTCCATCAGAGAGATTCCCCAGGCGGTATTAACCCCTTACCACCAGGTGGGTTGTACCCAGGGGCAGGGCATACTCCGGCCCACCTACACAGCTGCCGCTTGGCCCGAATCATAGGCTGCAGGGGGATGGCCTGAGTTGCGGCCCACAGACACCAGCGGGCGTGCTATGCCATTCTGTAGTGTTGTGGCCCACCCGCCGCGGGGATGGCATAGTACGCCTCGTGACAGGAAAGATTTAAAAAGTGTTAGCACCTCGAACATACCCACACTGCTAAAACGTTAGGTGCATGTTCTGAAGCTTAAATGCAAACAAAGTTCATTTGCTTTTGTCCTTCTCAGCTGCAGATCGAACTAACTCAATATCGGGTACTTGTTGATGCCTATGAAGACCCAACTCATCTCGATCTTGGGAGTGAAAGGGCTTAAAAAAAACAAATACGTAAGTATTTCACGCAGACAGTAGAGTAATTCGCTGCTGCCTCTGTCTACAAGCAGCAGAACAAATAGTTCCAAGTATCTTCCACAGCCGCAGGTTCACTATCAGTGTGGCACCACGCTTGTGTCATGGTGGGACACCCAGGATGCGACCATTCAGGCGAGGATACACAAAGACAGGCTTGGCAATGGTTAAAATGTATAGTACTTCATCTGGGTAGCACAAGAAGGAGGCTAGACACAGAGTGAATGAACAAGGCTGTACATGGTGAGACTCACGAAGGTTGGACAATGCTGAATTACTGAAGATAAGTTGCAGGGCTTGATGCAGGCAGACAGGTTGCAGGACTTGATGCAGGCAGACAGATGAGGGTACAAGGCTTAAGGCTGGAGGGCAGAGACCACACGGCTGAAATTGCTGGACTGGAACACTGTGGGTAGCAGGATAGGAACACTGTGTGATAAAGCACAGGATAAACTGCAGGCTTGGATCACAGGAGCACTGCAGGCTAGAGGGCAGAAAACACTGCTGGATTTATCAGTAGAAACACTGGAAGCTGGATCACTGGAAACACTGCAGGCTGGAGCACTGGCAACACTGCAGGCTAGAGCACTGGAAACACTGCAGGCTGGATCACTGGAAACACTGCAGGTTAGAGCATTGGAAACACTACAGGAACACTGCAGGCATCTAAACTATAAAACAAGAAGGGCTGGCGTGTCTGTCGCCAAAACCCTACTGCGCATGCGTGTGCAACCTGCGGCGGTTGGCTGCGCGCGCATCCAACTGCCGCGGCACGCGCACAACCGGTGTGCGAGAGGGACAAAACAAATCCGATCCATTGGAGAGGCGCACAGCACAGCACAGCGCCTCTCCAATGGATCGGATTTGTTTTCTGCATCTCCTCCTTGCCGGCCTCCATCTCCTCTGTGCCCGGCCTGCCATATTACCAGTCTGCCATGCCTGCCATGCACAATACCAGTCTGCCATGCACAATAACAGTCTGCCATGCATATTACCAGTCTGCCAAGCACAATACCAGTCTGCCATGCATATTACCAGTTCCCAGCCATATTACCAGTCTGCCATGCACAATACCAGTTCCCAGCCATATTACCAGTCTGCCATGCACAATACCAGTCTACCATGCACAATACCAGTCTGCCACGCATATTACCAGTCTGCCATGCACAATACCAGTCTACCATGCACAATACCAGTCTGCCATGCATATTACCAGTCTGCCATGCACAATGCCAGTCTACCATGCATAATGCCAGTCTGCCATGCATATTGCCAGTCGGCCATGCACAATGCCAGTCTGCCATGCATATTGCCAGTCTGCCATGCACAATACCAGTCTGCCATGCATATTACCAGTCTGCCATGCACAATACCAGTCTGCCATGCACAATACCAGTTTGCCATGCATATTGCCAGTCTGCCATGCACAATACCAGTCTGCCATGCATATTACCAGTTGCCATGCATATTACCAGTCTGCCATGCACAATACCAGTTTCCAGCCATATTACCAGTCTGCCATGCACAATACCAGTCTGCCATGCATATTACCAGTCTGCCATGCACAATACTAGTCTGCCATGCACAATACCAGTCTGCCATGCATATTACCAGTCTGCCATGCACAATGCCAGTCTGCCATGCATAATGCCAGTCTGCCATGCATATTGCCAGTCTGCCATGCACAATACCAGTCTACCATGCACAATACCAGTCTGCCATGCATATTACCAGTCTGCCATGCACAATACTAGTCTGCCATGCACAATACCAGTCTGCCATGCATATTACCAGTCTGCCATGCACAATGCCAGTCTGCCATGCATAATGCCAGTCTGCCATGCATATTGCCAGTCTGCCATGCACAATACCAGTCTACCATGCACAATACCAGTCTGCCATGCATATTACCAGTCTGCCATGCACAATGCCAGTCTGCCATGCATAATGCCAGTCTGCCATGCATATTGCCAGTCGGCCATGCACAATGCCAGTCTGCCATGCATATTGCCAGTCTGCCATGCACAATACCAGTCTGCCATGCATATTACCAGTTCCCAGCCATATTACCAGTCTGCCATGCACAATACCAGTCTGTCATGCATATTACCAGTCTGCCACACACAATACCAGTCTGCCATGCACAATACAGTCTGCCATGCATATTACCAGTCTGCCATGCACAATACCAGTCTACCATGCACAATACCAGTCTGCCGTGCAAAATACCAGTCTGCCATGCATATTACCAGTCTTCCATGCACAATACCAGTTCCCAGCCATATTACCAGTCTGCCATGCACAATTCCAGTCTGCCATGCATATTACCAGTCTGCCATGCACAATACCAGTCTGCCATGCATATTACCAGTCTGCCAGGCACAATACCAGTTCCCAGCCATATTACCAGTCTGCCATGCACAATTCCAGTCTGCCATGCATATTACCAGTCTGCCATGCACAATACCAGTCTGCCATCCATATTACCAGACTGCCATGCATATTACCAGTCTGCCATGCACAATACCAGTTCCCAGCCATATTACCAGTCTGCCATGCACAATACCAGTCTGCCATGCACAATACCAGTCTGCCATGCATATTACCAGTCTGCCATGCACAATACCAGTTCCCAGCCATATTACCAGTCTGCCATGCATATTACCAGTTCCCAGCCATATTACCAGTCTGCCATGCACAATACCAGTCTGCCATGCACAATACCAGTCTGCCATGCATATTACCAGTCTGCCATGCACAATACCAGTCTGCCATGCATATTACCAGTCTGCCATGCACAATACCAGTTCCCAGCCATATTACCAGTCTGCCATGCACAAAACCAGTCTGCCAGCCATATTACCAGTTCGGCAGCCATATTACCAGTCTGCCATGCACAATACCAGTCTGCCATGCACAATACCAGTTCGCCAGCCATATTACCAGTCTGCCAGACATATTACCAGTCTGCCAGCCATATTACCAGTTCGCCAGCCATATTACCAGTTCGCCAGCCATATTACCAGTCTGCCAGCCATATTACCAGTCTGCCATGCACAATACCAGTCTGCCATGCACAATACCAGTCTGCCAGCCACATTACCAGTTCGCCAGCCACATTACCAGTTCGCCAGCCATATTACCAGTTCGCCAGCCATATTACCAGTCTGCCATGCACAATGCCAGTCTGTCAGCCATAATGCCAGTCTGCCATTCATAATACCAGTGTGCCTAAATACCAGCCTGCCATGCCATGCATACCACGTGCCATTAAATATACGCGTAATGTATACGCTACAAAAAAATGCCCGCCCAAGCCCAACACAATCTAAGGGGCCCCATGAGTTTACAATCTAAGGGGACCATGAGCTTACAATCTAAGGGGTCCCACGAGTTTACAATTTTGAGGGGTCCTGCGAGTTTACAATCTGAGGGTCTGGTTCACGTGAGCTTACAATCTAAGAGGGAAGAGGAACCTACTCTAATATGTAAATTCCTTTGCAATGCGCTGTCAGCTGTGCGCGCACCCATCACAGCTGCTCAGTCGGCCCTCCTGTTGCAGATGGGATGGCGATGGACACATTACAAACGTATTTATATAGAGAGATACTCTTGGATAGGCATTGAAAAAAAACTATGTGGACTTGAATTCTGACCTGGCGACAACAACAATAGACTGCCCTCTGGGCAGGCTTTCCACCTAGTAGATTATAAAATAGAAGCTGGAGGAGCAGTACTGACTCCAAACTGGAACTCAGAACAGAGCCCTGTCTAGATGGAGAACAGCCCTAATATAGGGAGTGGGTCAGTGCTCAGTTGGTCAGGTGGTAGGAAACAACGCAAGCTGGAGAGAAGTCCTTGACTGCATGTAGAAGAGGGATGACCAGACAAAGGTAAGACCTGGCCGGATTATGAAAAACAAGGGATCTCCAGTGATTCTCATGGTTCTCCATGCTGGTGGCATGACAGTCATGCTTCTGTCCAAAGAGTTCTAGTGTCAGAAGTTAGCTGCAAATAGATGATCAACTTGCAAGCTGCTATTAACAGAATAGGGCCCAATAGTTCTCACTTATATCACAAAAATGAAGCCTAACTTAGATACATATAGGGGGTTATTCAGAGAGCACCGAAATGTCGTCGACAAAACCAGGTGCTGGTAGGGAGATCTGAAGAATATCTCCTAACCATTAATCTCTCCACTGCAAACCTTCTGAATTCACTGGAGTTTATTCAGAGAGCACCGAAATGTCGCCGACATTTCAGTGCTCTCTCGTTCCCCGCAGTTCCCTGCATTTCGGGGATCAAAGTTCCCCACCCTGCGGTCAATTCAGCATTCGCCACAAGGGTCCCCGGAGTGCAGGGAAAACCCATCAAACACCCGCTGAAAGCTCACCGAAAACCCGCCGGAAGAAAATATGATTTAAAAAGAAAAAAATGCCTAAAAGAGCCTAAAAAGGCTATAAATAAAGAGACTTTTTATTGCAGAATAAAATAATAAACTGTTTATTAGATATGGAATAAAAACAGGAATATTTTTAACATTAAAGCCTATGGGATTCGCCTGAATAAACCTGCCGAATGAAAACACCGAACAGCAGGGTAACTTTTCTCTGCTGTTCGGTGTTCTCTGAATAGATTAACCAATGCTTCCCTATGGGGATTTCACTGCCACCGAACAGGCACTGTACTGGCTGGCAGTTCGCCAAAATTTGGCGAACTGTCTGCTCTTCGATTAGCCGAATGGCCCTGAAAGGTCACCGTATGGGGAAATTCCCTGTTCTTTGACATTTCGGAGCCAGATCGGCTCTCTCTGAAAAACCCCTATAGTGTCTTTTTGTCTATTTCTTTATTTTTATAATTCTTTATTTTGGAAAAGCTTTAAACACAGAAAACAGGTAAACAACCACCCGCGACATCACCACGCAGGGCAGGGAGGGCAAGCCGAGTAAAGCTTGACCTAGCACAACTTTCAGAATCAAGGTGTAAGCAAATAAACATATCAGTCGAGTTCGGATAACATGTAGCAGATAAGCCCTTATGCCCAGCACTTGGCATGCCATGCAGCCGGCTTAGACAGGACAAACATTAAACCACATAAAACAAAAGAGGGTAAAGAAAAGGAAAGAAAAGGACAGGGAAAATAGAAAAGGGGAACCTCACTCATCTAACCCACTTCAGGTATTAATAGGTTTTTAATTGGTTTCTTCCCATCGACTCCAGGTTTTGTAAAGCGAGGGAAGCGAGTTGTGGATTACCGCCAACAGTTTATCCATGTGGTGCGCCTCGGCTATATAAGCCCGGGCCACCTCAACGGAAGGCACATCTCCATCTCGCCAGTGCTTAGCGAGAGCTCTCCAAGCACCCAACACCATCCTGTGAAAGAGTTTGCAATCCGGCCCCCGAAGGGATGCCGGAGACCTATGGAGCAGGAAGGCCCAAGGATCAAGTGGGAAAGGCTATTGAAACACCTCCTCTAATAGGTCACCTATCTGGTCCCAGAAAGTACGCACCTTCGGGCAAAGCCACCACATGTGAAACAAGGTACCCCGAGCCCCACAGCCCCTCCAACAAACATCAGGGGTACTCGGCTACAGGTAAGACAGCAAGACCGGGGTAGTATACCATCGGTACATCGTTTTATATGCCTGTTCTTTCAGCGTAACACATATAGACATTTTTGCAACATTTTCCCACATATCTTGCCATTCCTCCCCCTCCAACTCCTCCCCGATATCCGCCTCCCAACGGGCAATGAATCCTGGGGTCAGCCAGGAGACATCCTCGCATGAAAAATGGTTATATAAAGTGGAAATCAGAGTTTTCGGAGTCCTACCGGAATCACACATGAATTCAAAAAACTTTAGTTTCTGTCTCGCTGCCTGTGAAATGTTATGTTGAGATAAAAAGTCCCGGATCTGTAAAAATCTGAAATGTTCAAAGGTCCGAAGGTCTCCCTTCGATTGTAGGTCCGAGAAAGAGAGCCAGTCATCTCCTGAAGATCTGAAATGCTTTATCCTCTGCAGGTTGATATTTTCAAAAGCTGCAAAAGCGGAGGGGGACAATCCCGGAGCAAAAGCTCTGTTGCGTAGATATGGCATTAGAGGTGAGTAACAAGAGCAGAGGTGGAATTTGTCCCGGACGGAGTCCCATACCCTCAATGAGGTCAGAGTCGCTGTACAAGTGGACCGTAATAACGAGCGGAACTCCTTGGGTAGCCAAAAATAAAATTGCGGGAGGTCTGGTGCAAATAGGTCGGATTCCAAATCGGCCCAACGTTGGGAGTGTTGGGGCAGATGAAACATCACAAACTGAGCAACCTGAGCCGCTTGAAAATATTTATACAAGTGTGGAAGGCCCAAACCCCCTCGTTCCTTAGGACGGTATAGGACATATTTTGAAACCCTTTTCCTGCCCCCTGCCCACACAAAACCTTCAATTTGGGACTGCAGCTGTCGAAGAGATCGGGGGCACACCCAGATCGGCAGGGCTTGAAATAGATATAGTAATCTAGGGAGCAGGTTCATCTTTATACAATTGATCCTGCCAATCCAGGAGACCCCCTCTCTCCCCCACCTCTCCAGGTCCTCCACCAGAAGCTTAAACATTGCCTTATAGTTTAAGGAGTGCAATCCATTCACATCAGGTGTAAGCCACACTCCCAGGTATTTCAAAGAGGAGCGAGTAAGACGGAACCCCGAAGACCGTCCAATATCCTGACAGGTCGAGTCCGAGAGAGAAAAAGGCATAGCTACTGACTTTTCTAGGTTAACCTTATAACCCGAGACTGCTGAGAAATCGCGCAGGAGGGATAGCAGGTGAGGAATGGAGGCGGAGGGATGGCTGAGTGTAAGCAAGACATCATCGGCGTACGCCGATACCTTATATTCCTCTTTTCCAACCGTCACTCCTGTAATGTGGGGGGAGTGACGAATGGCCGATAAAAGGGGTTCGAGAGATAGGGCAAAAAGGAGAGGAGACAAAGGGCATCCCTGTCGTGTCCCATTTCCGATAGAGAAACCCATGGGGACAGTACCTGGGATAATGACAGCAGAGGTAGGGGAATTATATAGGGATCGGAGGACCAAAAGAAAGACATTGGGAAGCCCCACGTGGTCAGAAGTCGAAACAAAAAAGGCCATTCTAGTCGGTCAAACGCCTTCTCCGCATCCAAGGAAATGAGCAGAGAAGGCAGTCGGGTGCCAGTCATGCGCTCCATCAACACCACAGCACGTGTGGTATTAGCAAATGCATGTCTGCCCGGGATAAACCCTACTTGATCCGGGTGGATTATAGAAGGAGTTCAGTCTATTTGCAAGTATTTTCGTAAATATTTTATAATCAACATTCAAAAGGGAAATAGGCCTATTATTTTGTGGATAGGACGGGTCCTTTCCTTCCTTTGGAATTAAAATAATGTCAGAGCGGAGAAAATCAGCTGGGGCTGGGGCACCCTCCCACAGGGACAGATAGAATTTGTGTAAATGCGGTGACAAAGTTTGTGCAAAGGTTTTATAATAAAAGGCAGAGAACCCATCCGGGCCAGGGGCCTTGTGAGGTTTTAATGATTTAAGGACCTCAGCAATCTCCTCCTCAGAAGGAGGGTGTCTAAGCGTCTGTCTCTGTGCGGGGGATAGCCGGGGGAGGGGAGCATTCAACAGGAACGGTCAATAGATTGGCCCAATGGTACAGAGTCAGAGACGTGGGTCGGGGAATGGTTGTATAAAGTCTGGAAGTATGAGTAAAACAATTTATTAACTGTAGCTGGGGACGTGTGCAGGACTCCCTCCCCATCACTGGCTCCCGTTATATGTTTGGACCTAGTTTTATTGCGAAGTTTAGATGCTAAAAGGGTGTGAGATTTGTTGGCAAATTAGAAATAGGTCCGCTTGGACCAGGCAAGTGAGCGGGCCGCGTCCTCCCAGAGCAGTTGACGGATTGCGGTCCTGACTGTTTTAATCTGGGCGGTCAAGACTTCTGAGGGCGAACGTTTGTTCAGAGCTTCCCATATAGCTTTTGTTGTCTATTTCAATAGATATACTTACATTTAAGGTACATCATTTTTTACCTTATGTCCTTCTTTCAAATATGTGATAAAATGTATTTGATTTTTTTTTGTAATTTAAACCATACAATATAAAGATTTAATTTCTCACAAGCAAAAACAGAGTGTAAGAGACATGTTAAAATGGACAAAAAGGTCGCGGCGACCATTTGTTATCAAATACAAATTTTAGCTTTTTTTTAGAAAGGGAGCTTATTACGGCCCCTATTACACGCTTCGCGCAGCACATTTGCATGCAAGCAAATGCGCTTTTGCGCGAGGACAAAACCATTTGCGCGGAATGTCGTAGTATGACATTCGCGCAAACAATGCGCGTTATCGTCTACCGCATTTGACCCTGCGCGAACCCAGCGCGAGCGCAAGTTCGTGCGCGCATCCTATACTTAACATTGTGAGCGCAAATGTGTTAGTGCGGATGGTATTACAATATTCACGCCAAGTCGTACGAGCGACGTTTGCGCGAATTTTCGTAACGTCTTTGAAAACTTGGTGTTAACTGCAAATATGATAGTTGTGGCCGAAACGAAACAACTCAGCAATAAAAAAAAATACAGCACAGTACAGTTACACATTCTACACATACCCAGACATAAAAAATTAATAATTTGTCGAATTTTTTTTTGCTGCAGCACATATACGCAGATTGACTTTGACAGGCGCAACAACCTAACTTTAGAAAATGGTGGTTCCTAATTCTGATTACCCACCGATTCCTGCACGCAACGGTCATTTGCGCCCGGCTTTGCGCGTCGGATTTGCGCACGTAAAAGGTTGAAGGCTGAAAAACTGCGCTCGGAGCGTAATACCTCGTTAATTAGCGCCCGCTAACGTTTTTTGAGTGCCCAAAAAAAATTGCGCTGCGCGAGCGCATTTGCGCGAACCGTGTAATAGGGGCCTATAATTGCCCACCAGACTATTCTCATACAAGAATTCAAACAATAGACGTGTCCCAGGTAATGGAGCCATAAACCCAGTTTCTCTTCGATAAAAAGATTCTAATTTTAGACAATGTAAGAAACAGATAAACCTTATAGAATCCACCTTTATCGGTTCAGTTTTATGCTTTTCATGTGTAATCCCACTTTAAATTGTCTTATAGAAATAATTATAACAAATAATAATAAAAGTCAATAAGAATACACTTCATTAAGGTGATTTTATAACATTTTATAATTCCCCTTGAAATGTCTTACATCTGCCTATGTTTCAGGTGTACCTCACCAATAAAGCATTAAAGCTGTCACCTTTAAGCCATACTGAAAGATTAGCAGCTGTTCCTTTGTTTATTTAGAGTAATTAGTATGACTTTACCTGTTAATGTGTATAGATCTGAGAAGATATCGACCTAAAGGTTAATAAAAACATTAAAAATGTGAGCAGACGCAGACACTTCGAAATGCACATACATAAATTATCCCCATTCTGCTCCTCATCTCATTAATACCTCAAGTACAGATAATAAAAATGAAGCTAACAGGGCACATGGATCTCATGTTTTAATAAATGTGACAACAATATGACTAGTGAAGATTAACATGTATAGATTTCAGAAGATATTCCTCAAAATGTCATCTGTAAAACTCAAAACGTACAGGAGAGTTGGGCTGCATGCACAATACAATCTATTGCAAGAATCCAATTACTGTCATGATGATCCTATGGGAAGCAGAGCAAGGAATACAGTAACATTTCATTATCTGTAGCAAAATGTACCGTAATTAAAGCAAACAGAGTTACACTAGGAAAGAAATTCCTTTTTTGTCAGTTTCTAGTAGTTGGTATACTGTAGTAAAGTTGCCGCCTTGTGGATGCGGCGGTAAATGACATGTCAAAAAAGTCACGGATGTAGAAAGCTTCCTAATATTCACAAGCCAGGAAAGAAAATCAATATTTCATGAAAAATGGATTGTGTAGAAAAGGTAACATCATGGCTCTGTAACTGAGGAGACTCAGGTTCGAATCCCGGCCAGAGCACCTCCTCAGCAGTAAGTGTCCTTGGGCAAGACACCTAAGGGTACATAGTTGCGTACCACACATGGGGCCCTATTACATTCTTAACGCAAAAACGCACGCTAAATGCGTTTTTTTGTGCAAAGCGTTAAACGTTAACGCGTGAAAATCACCGCTGGAATTACATTCCTCGCGCATTTTTTCATCCGTCGGGAAAATTGCGCTCGTAAAACCGACGCGCAGAAATGCACGCAAAATACCGTTGCACGCAGAAATCAGTGAGCGCAATGTAATTTTTAAAGCGAGTCCGTCATTTTGGGCGGACTGTGCACAACAGACGTACGTTCTGACGGAAGACAATGTAGTTGCTGTCATTTTTGACGGATCTAGTAAAGAAAACGTGCACATCGACGTTCTCCGTTGTGAATCCGCAGTTTGGTACAGTCAGGTTGTTACAATTTGCCGTTACCACCAGCTTTTCAAAGACGTTAAAATTATGCTCGCAAATGTTGTCCGTTAAATTTTGCGCTAAGATTGTAATACCATGCGCGTACCAGCGCACAAACGCATTTGCGCTCACAATGTTAAGTATAGGATGCGTGCACTAAATTGCGCTCGCAAAGGTTTCACGCAGGGTCACTCGAGTTAGACGTTAATTCGCATTTTGTGTGCGAACGTCGTAATACGACATTCAGCGCAAAGGGTTAATGCGTTTTTGTGCGCGCGCACAATTGTGCGCGAAGAATGTAATAGAGCCCATGATCAGCTGTGGAGTCCAGTGGTAATGTCTCCACCCTTCAACTGTGAAGAAGCAAGTTAAATCCCATGCAGCACATACACCAATACAACTATGGAGAGGTCTCGACTTTACGAGAAGCGGGTTCAACCTAACTACATGTTGCTGCTCTACAATCATGGAAAGACGACTTGATCCCACTCAGAAGACACCACCAGTGAGTGTCCTTGGGCAAGACATCTAACGATATGGATGTGCCTTTCCCACAAAAATACTTTTACTTCTCATAGATTGTAAATTCCCTTGGTAACAGGGTCCCCCTGAATCAGGCCGTATCATCCATGTGTGGTATTCTAATGTATCAACCCCTTGTACACCGATCTTATAAAGCGCTGCGTAATATGTAGCACTATATAAATAAAGGTTAATAAAAAAAATGGTGCACTTGCGCAGTTTTTCAGTAGTACAATTTTTAAAATACTCTTTTAATTTTACTGACACGTTAACGTTGCAAAATTGAGACTAGTATTAGTTTTAGAGTTATGGTTGTGTCAAAAGAAGGAGCAGAATCTGTTGCCTAAAAATGAAGCAAAATGGAGCAGAATTTATTGGTTAGGGTTAACACTAACCCTAAAACATGCTCAAACCATAACACTAACCATAATCTTACACCTAAAAAAATAATATTTATTTTTCTAGAAAGGATTTTACCAGGGAGGATACATTGAGATGTCTCTCGTCTTATAGTATGAACTAGGTCGCGAGTATGTACTATGTACCGTTAGGTGTCTTGCCCAAGGACACTTACTGGAGAGGTGCTCTTGCTGGGATCGAACCTTTGTCTCCAAAGTCTTTCTCCATGGTTATAGAGCAGTGATGTTTCCTCTACTCCACCCAGTCGGCACATATAAAAAAAAAAAAATAGTGTTGATTTTGTGTAATTTTACTGCATGAAATATAACTAATTTTTTACCTAGCATCTAAAGATCTGGAAACTGTCAAAGGGTGATCCACAATGTGGCAATCTTCCCTCAGGATAATGAAAATAGGTTCCCAACAAACAATGGGTTGACTGCAGGCTCTGTGTGCCTAGCTTCATCACCTATTCATATCTGTTGATCAAATAGAATATGTGTCAAATTCACAGTTGTGTCTCCCCTGATCTAAAGGAAAATGCACTAATAAAATAACAGTCATGTGGTAAGTGTTTCCTGTTATCCTTTGCATTGCAGACACAAACTAGCAGATAGATTAGTCTTCAGATTAATGAGTAACCATAGCTCACACAGAACGTGGATTCAGCTGTTTGTGTTGAGAGGTACAAAGGACAGCAGGGATTAGGTAGCAGTCCAAGACATGCTAATAAGTATCTTCCTGGGCAATACCTCCTTCTGTTGGGCATATATTTTCAATGTAAGAAATGCACATATAATAGCATAAGGTAAAATCACATATTACGGCATGTGCATTCATGCGATGTGCTGCGATTTGAATGAGTTTCCCAATTTTTCGAGGACAAAACTAAATAAAAGAAGTTAGCTATGAACGATGCTGTCAACAGACTTAAAATCCCAGGTGTTACATTGTTATATTGTATAGCAAATATGTCAAAGTCTAAACCCCCCCGCCCCCCCAGATGTTTGATGACCTATAAATCCCAGAAATATTTCGGGCCGATTACGAGACTAACGCTTAAATAGGGGTGCTAACATGAAAACCTGGGTTTGCAGACATTCCGATGCAGGCGTGAGAATCCGGGGCAGGCGCTATTTCGGCACCTTGGCCAGGAACCATGTGCTACCCTCAATGATACTCGTGATAGCGGTTCTGCGCCACCACGAGTATCACATCCTAGAGTCCATAGGACTCAATGGAGGCTTTCTTTGTCGGACCGCGAGTCCTGCTTGATCTTGCTCTCAGAGTGATCGCAGAGGGAGACTGAGGACTATTTGTCCCCAGTCTCACTCTGCTCCCGGCGGCCAGAACAGAAGCAGCGGATTAGGCCGATGTTCTTGCCATAGAATGAGGGTTGAGTATCTAATGTATTGGGGCAATTGTAATCATTTAGCACCAGCTTTCAGGTGACGGTAAAATTCCATTTAACACATTGGTGCAGTAATTGGTGTTAGGACTTTCTCTTACCTTACTTTTCCTAACGCTAATTACTGATTGCGCTCACAAAGCTAAGCATAAAGTGAGCAAAGTACAGTAAGCTCGTGCAAGCTAGCGCAACAATCAATACGCAAACAGATTTTTACTGTTTTTAGCACTAGTATGTTAATATGGGAGAATGCGTTAAAGTCATTTATCCTGACGTTAACACTTACATATCCAAACACTACAGTTAGCGTTCGGTATGTAGTCTAGCCCTTTGAGTTTCATAGATGGTCAGAGAATCATGGGAGCTGTAGTTTATCATCATCTGCTGGGGGACCTGAATTTGACTTACCTGTTGTATCATGTCATTGTTTTAATTGAAAGGGTTTATATAACCCATGTACAGAGCCTATACAGGAGCTATTCCCTTTTTGTCTATGTCGGGTGTGTTGACACTGTAAAGCAGACATCTCAAAATGAGAATTGTCTAAAAGGGGCAAATGCCTGATGACGGCTGCAGTACTTAAAGGCCACAAAGCCACAGGCCAACTGGAAGACCAAGTTAAAGCCCATGTAAAGCCAGTGAAAAATTTGGAAGATTTCTGTAGCTGTAACGCTGCCTTGCTTCAGTTTCCCCTGCATGAATCAGAGTAACATTCATAGGCGTGCGCACAGGGTGTGCCTGGTGTGCCCAGGCACACCCTAATGTTGGGTGAAGGGTTCATATTTGACCCCCTACATAGATATTTTGGATGTTCCTTATCTGTTTCATGATTACTATTACATGAGTAATGACTGTATCTCCGCATAAACATTGGTTATGCCCGTAGGTGTGTCTGGTGTGCCTAAGAAGAAGAATGCGAGGTCCTTTTTCACCTCCTACATTGACATTTTAGATGTCCCTTATCTGGTTCATGATAAATAACATTAAAACTGACTGTATCTCTGGTTACAGGCTCATTATTTTGAATGAAAAATGTGTGTTTTTTGCAAAATCTTCTAAACTTTAGTTTCAGTTAATAAATGTTCTATGGGTGCACACCCTAATGTAACGGGCTGCGCACGCCAGTGGTAACATTGATGAGATTGGATCCTCTTATCCCATCCAAATCAATCCTCCATGCATGCAGTATACAAATGGGACCTAGCCATAGAGCCTTTTTATGACATTGATGTTTGTCTATGCTGGAAAATGGGAACGCTCTGGTCCTGATTGCAGTTCAATCCTGCCTTGAACTAAGGATGTTTGAGAAATCCCTGTGTTTGGCATTGTATATATTTTCTAAATTACTGGGCAAGCCTTTAAATAGAATATTAGTGAAAATAACCCAAAAAATGTGTTTTCATGTGAAAACAATTGAGGTAAAATGCAGCAGTGAAAATATGATAATAGAAATTTCAACGGGTAAACATTACTTCTCTTAATCCCCCCCACCCGACATCACCCACTACCCTTTTCCCACTAGTGTGTCACTTTAATACTTACTTTTTCTCCAGCATCGACCTTTGCCTGTCTCTTCTCCCACTCAGATAGAGAAGAAGCTTCCAATAGCGTCACTGAATAGTCATGATGAAACCACCGAGAATCAATTAGATGCACAGCTCCTAAAAACCAAGGGAGATGGGCTTACCAATTTAATGACCATCTGTAGAGAACCAGAAAAGCTCTGCTTTTATATGTAGGTTGATGGATTTAGCACATATGACAAAAATTGTTATTGTACTGAGCAGTCAGGACTGAATGGTGATCTGAGCGTCTATTCCCTCTGATGCCTGTCAATGTTTCTTCATGGAGAGGCATTTGCTGGTCAGAAATGCACAGAGATGTGCATTCCAAGCCTACACCCTGGAAAGGTGATCAGCTCAGATTCAACAAGTTCCAGTGGGTAACACAGGCCATGGTCGTTATGCCATCAGTGAATATCTGCTGATTTTAGTACCACAGCTTTTGCTCTACCACTGTAAAAATTATGCTGCTTGTCCCGACCCCATTGCCCTGATCTGACTAAGGATTCTTGGATTCTTTCCTTCTATATACATAGGTATGCGCAGGGGGTGTGCCCAGGCACACCCTAATGTTGGATGAGGGGTTCCTCTTTCATCTCCTACTTTGATGTTTTAGATGTCCCTTATTTGGTTTATGATGAAAAGCAGGAAAACTGACTATATCTGATTACAGGCTTGTTATTTCTAATGAAAAAGTGTGTATTTGGAGCAAAATCTTTCAAATAAAAGCTTTAAATTAATAAATGTTCCATTGGTGCACACCCTAATGTAACGGGCTGCGCACCCCGGTGTCTACATACAAGGCTACTAACCCCAAAACCCAGACACCAACACTGTGCAGGTTAAGTATCTATAATGGACATGTCATATTATTTTTTGTAGTACTTTGAGGTCGTAATATATTCATTAATAGTAATCATCCACTTCTAGCTTTACAGCATTTTGTCACTTTGATAGTTTGTAGATTTTATGCCTTTCATTTTGATGCATATTCTTTATCTATTCAAAGCACGCTTGTGCGTTTATAAGTCTACCATCTGCTAATGTAGCCATGTGTGATGGCGACAAATCAAACAAGAACATTGAAATGTAACAAAATTACTGATTAGCTGCAACAAAAAGAAAACGGCTCTTATGAGGACACACAGAGATTCTCACCAATGGCAACCAAATGTAATATTCACAGTAAGTTAATACCTTTTTTTTCTTATCCTTGGCAGCTGTTGATTAAATGGAGCCACGGAACATACCTCATTGTCCCATAGTTCCTGTAAGGCAATTACAGATCAGCTACAGGATGAAGCCGCATCCAGCAAAACCCCCAGGCTTCTCTTTTGGGCAAAGTGACACATTTGTTATATGTAATGGGCAATGTTTCTCTCTTTACTGTTTCTTTTCCTAGAAATGAAACCTATGGCATAAAACCCAGACCCATAAATAACACCGGGCTTATTTAGCGCAAGATTGAATATGCTGCAAGGCGCTGCTCTCACCACTCTACAATCATCTGCACAATCTACTCTACGGCTGACAATACATGTTATTCATGAAGCAAACGCTGGATGTAAACATCGTGTAAACTCTTATTTTCAAATAGTTGTATAGATACAGAATGCCTGACAGATTGCATTAACTTTTCAATGCTGACTTTCAAACCTTCTGCTGGTTTCTCATGAGGGGTTATTCAGAGAGAACCGAACTGGCCCCGAAATTGCACCGAGCGGAGAATTACCCTGTACAGTGCAATTTCGGTGCCATTCTGCTATTCAAAACCTGGCAATTCGCCAAATATTGATGAATTGCCAGCGAAATACCGCTGATCTGATTCTTTTAATTTGCAGCAAAAAGTCTCTTTATTTATATTTTTTAGTTTTTTTTCGGGATTTTTCAATATAAATTTTTTCCCAATTTTTTTTTTAATAGCATTGTTTTTTTTCTGTAACAGACCTTTTCATTATTATTCATAGGACCTTATATGTTAATTCCAGACATTTTCGTGAAGGAGTTTTTTTGCAAACAGCATTTCAAATTTTAAAAGTTTTTTTTTTGCCCCGTTCATTGGCTTGTTGGCTTTATCCAGCAGCTGGTTGGCACTGTGTTTGACAGATTGTCCACTTTTTTTGGACACACTCGGTGGGTTTTCGGCGGGTTTTCGGCGGCTTAGCAGATCGGATCCGATGTTTTCTGGTGTTTTTTTGTTCCGATTCGGCACTTTTTTGACACATTTTCCCTGCGCTTTGGCGACCCTACGGTGAATGCTGAATTCACCGGAGGGTCGGAGAATTTGATTCCTCGCAGTGCGGGGAATGAAAAACCCTGTAGGAAACAAATGCACCAGTTTTTTTCTTACATGTCAGCTTTAGTCATTGATCTATTTTTGTTAACGTTACAGTAGACTTTTAACCCCTTAGTGACCGGGCGGTTTTACACAAATCCGTCCTTTAGTGACCACTGCTGTTCTTACGTTTCTGCGCTGTTTGTGTTTAGGTCAAATTTTCCTCTTACTCGTTTATGCAACCCACACATATTTTACACTGTTTTTCTCGTCATTAAATGGACCTTCTAAAGATACAATTTTTTTCATCATTTCATATAATTTACTATAAAAAATTATGAAATATGACAAACAAATTTAAAAAACACCACTTTTTCGTACTTTGACCCACAAAATTTCTTATGTATCAACAACCGTCAAAACAATTTAATTCCTTAGTAGTTTCTAAATTTTGTCCTGAGTTTACAATACCCAATGTTTACATATTCCTCACTTTTTTCCTTATCTTACGACAAAAGTTCAAGCAGCACTTTGCCATTTCCAAAGGGTTTATTTTCAAAATTAGTGATAGTGACATTGTAACACTGATATCTGTCACTAATTTCTGAATAACAATCCACATATACATATTTTTTTAAAGTACAGAAATCAAGGTATTATACCTGGGGTATTTTAACTCTTTACATGCAACCATTTTACCACAAATCAATGCCAAAGTGTGAGGAAAAAACTTTTTTTTTGTGATTTTTTATTTATTTTTTGAGTGCAATTTAAGAATAAATGTACTGAGAACTTTAAGGTTTACTGCCAAAAAACACCCCAAAATATGTTCAGCAACATCTTCTGAGTAAATTGATACCACCCATGTATAGGTATGTTGGGTCATTTGGGGGCTAATAGGTCTTATTTGGGGGGTGCGCATTTCAGTTTTCCAACTTGGAGTTTTCACATTTTGTCATCATGCACCTATGTCCTATTTGGGACTTTTTGAAGCTGGCCAAAGTAATTTACCCCATCAAACCATATATTTTTAGAAAGGGCACACCCTAGGGTACTTCAAAGAGTTTGTATTTTAACACTTTCCATGCACTAGCTCTTTGTCAAACTTTCAGGTAGTCACTTTTTGTGTTATTGTTACACACACATTGTAATTTAGGCATGAATTGTCAAATCCAGTTATGGGTTACTGCCAAAAAACACCCCAAAATATGTTCAGCAACATCTTCTGACTAAAGTGATACCACCCATGAATAGGTATTTTGGGTCATTTGGGGGCTAATAGGCCTTATTTGGGTGGTGCGCATTTCAGTTTTCCAACTTGGAATTTTCACACGTCGTCATCATGCACCCATGTCCTATTTGGGACATACCACCCATATATAGATTTGTTTTTGTTGTTTTTGGGGTGCTACGCCAATCTTCTGACATGTGCTTGTCATTTTTCTAATTTGGCATATCTTCTTTGCTTATCTTCTTTTTAGGGGCCTTTTTACATACCCCAATTATTTTTATTGCCATGAACGTGCATATATTTGGTAAGCTAACACCCCAAAGTATTGTAAATGGAGTGTTTTTATGCCATGGATGCAACCGTTTGCCCCAAACACATTGGATACTGTGTGGTGGTCATTTTTCATTTTTACACCCACATTAGTATTGGACTGTCATTTAGGAGACTCTGTTGTCGGTTACTGCGTGAAAACTCTCCAGGTTGTTTTCTGCAAGGTCTCCTGAGTACACCCATGCCCCCCATGCATAGGTTTGCCAGGATTTTGGGAAGGTTCAAATACAATTTTTATGACTTTGTCATTGGAGTTGAATTTGAGATTATTTCTTCAGATAGGCCTATCTTTCGTTTTGGGTCTACTGCATACCCCAGTTTGAATTATTGCCAGAAAAGTGTGTATATTTGAAATGTTGACACCCCAAGGTATTGCATATGGAGTGCTTTGATGCCATGGATGCAACGGTTTTAGCCCAAAACATTTGAGAAGGTGTGTGGTGGTAATGTTTAAATTTTTTTTTGTTACGCCCACATTAGTTTCCGACTGTGATTTAGGAGACACTGTTGTCGGTTACTGCATGAAAACTCTCCAGATTGTTTTCTGCAAGGTCTCCTGAATACACCCATGCCCCCCATGCATAGGTTTGCCAGGATTTTGGCAAAATACAGCACCAATTGTAGAACATAAAAATGTAGGAATAAAATGTAAAAGACTGGTGCAGTAAAAGAAAAAAAAAACTAAACTGAACTAACTAACTAGACTGTAAGAAAAAATAGAAAGGAAAAAAAATCACAGATCACGCACGGTGTGATACACCTTGAAACAGTCCCCAAGACACAGACTGGGTTGTCCATGGCATTCTGGGCAGTAAAAAGTTGTGTCTATCCTCTGCCCCTCTTGAAACACACCCTGCATCTTTTTTGGGGTCTCTGTTTGCCCTCAGTAGGGGGGATTTTAAAAATATAATGTGTAGCCCCAACTCTGTCCCCCATCACCGCCCGGGGAGCAGGTGCATCCTGGTACAAAAGCCTCGAAATGACCTGGCGCTGAAACTGTAAAAAGGACAGTGTCACTCCGGGGTTTGCCTTTTTGCAGAGCAAAAAGGCATTGTGGGTTGCAATTTGAGTCAGGTAAATTGCAACCTTTTTGTACCAGGCCCTTGACTTCCACATAATTTGGTAGGGCTGGAGCAGCTGATCTGCCAGATCAACCCCACCTATATGCCGGTTATAGGCTTTGATGCACACTGGCTTCCTGATGCTCTCAGCTCTGCCACGTACAGAGACCTCCACAGACCTCTCAGAGTGGATGGTGAATAGAAGGTATACATCCTTCTTGTCTCTGTACTTGACCGCCAACAGCTCCTCTTGGTGCAAAGCTGAGGTCTCCCCCCTTTTTAACCGGGTGCGGGCAAGCTGTGCTGGGAAACCTACGCGGTTCTTGTGAACAGTACCGCATGCTACTGTATCAAAACAATACAGCAGCTTGAACAAAGGGACACGTGTATAAAAGTTGTCAACATACAAGTGATACCCTTTGTTCATCAGGGGAAAAAGTAGGTCCAAAACAATCTTGCCACTGGTTCCCATGTGTTCTGGGCAACCTGGAGGGTCAAGGCTACTATCCTTTTCCTCGTACAACCGGAAGCCCGAGTATACCCACTCTCGCTGTCACAGACGTTATACACCTTCACTCCATACCTGGATCGTTTGGAAGGAATATGCTGCTTGAATCCCAGCCTTCCCTTGGATTTCATTAGGGATTCATCCACGCAGATATTCCTTCCAGGTGTATAAGCCTCTGCAAACCTGGCAGCGAAGTGGGTAATCAGGGGCGGATTTTATATAGTCTGTCAAACTGGGGATGCTCTCTAGGGTGGCACAGGCTGTTGTCACTGAAGTGCATGAAATGCAAAATATTTTCATACCTTCTACGTGACATGGATTGGGGGTAAATGGGGGTAGAGCAGATGGGGCTACTGATCCAGTAGGAGCGAATTGAGGGCTTCTTTATGATGCCCATCAGCATAGTAAGTGCCCAGAATTTCAGAAATTCTGACACATCTAGGGGGGTCCATTGCTGCCTTGCCAAGTACGGGTCTGGCTTCGCAGCACAATTTTGATGGGCATACAGATTTGATTGGGCAACAATGTGGCCCAACAAATCATCCCCCAGAAATACCTGCAAAAACTATGTGGCGGTAAATCCTGCAACATTAATATTGATGCCAGGATTTGCCGTGAAAGGTGGGATATCTGGCCTCTGGCGATGAGGCACTACCCACTCCTCAGCTGGAGCTGTGCATCTCCTGCTGGCAGGTGGTGGCCCAGGATCTGCATCAGAAACATCACTGGAAGATACATCAGCCAGTGTAGATGATGTATCCAGCGATGTCTCTGAGTACCTGGCAGGGTCAAAATCTGGGTCTGAGTCAGACGCAGATGCCTCAGATTCTGACGCCAGGATGGCATATGCCTCCTCGGTGCTGTACACTCTCTCAGACATTATATATAATAGAATATAAAATAAAATTTTATAATTATTACATATATAAGCAGATTATTGGTTCTCAAAAGAACCTTTGGGTTTCACAAGAAAATAAAAATAAACACCTAAATCTCTCTAAATCCCTCTAAACATGCCTCAATTTTTCTAATCTCCCTAAATCTACCTAAAATCTCTAACCTGTCAAATCTGATCTCTCTCGCTCACCAAAACACAAGTGAGGAGAGAGAGGGAGAATCACAGAGGTCAGAGCCAATATTTACAAAATATTGACCTGACCTGACAAATTAGAAATTTTATTTATATTTTTCTAACTTTTGATTGGATGTTGCTAGCCTGCCTCTCTGATGAGGCAGGCTAGGAACATCCCACACAGCCCCAAGATGACCCTGCCCTTAGAAGGGCAGCGCCATCTTGGCTGTCACTTTTATTTTATTTTTATACATTTTTATTCCTTTATTTTTATTATTTTTTTTGTCTGCTGGGTGCCTTGATCCCTCGAAGCACCCAGCAGAGCACCTGATCACTTATGTGATCATTTTTGAACTGAGTGCCACGATACCTCATGGCACTCAGTACTTCCTGCCGCTACCGGAAGTGATCACTCGGGGGGAGCGATCACGGACGGACCAGCGGCAGATAACCATATTGCAAGGATGCCTCGATGTCGAGACATCCTTGCAATATACTCAGAGCAGCTGGAAGCGATACCGATCGCTTCCAGCGCTCTGTAGAAGTGCGGGGCACCTTTCCAGTTAAACCGGATGTTGATCGCAACGATGTCGATCACAAAGGGCCCCGGCACTTCAGACCGCCATTGCACGGATGCCTGACTCCCAGGAAGCCTGCAATGGCGTTTGAGCTGCTGGAAGCGATCCGATCGCTTCCAGCACTCAAGTGGCTTCAGGACATACCATGTACGTCAGCGGGTCTAAGGCTAGGGTCAGATGAGCGCATTTTGTACGGAATGTGCGTCCGTGCAGTACGGACGTACTTACTGACTGACAACAAGGTAGTGGCCACACAGTCCGTTTTTTTCACTGACGTATTTTTTGACTGATGTAGCAGGGAAAATAAATTACAATGATAAAACATTCTGTCCGTCAAAAATGCTGGATGTATAAATGCAGTCCATCTGACCTTGTTGCATCACTCACACACAAAGCTATGCGGACGTTGTGGACGTGGCGCACTCCGCACGTCCATTCTAGCAGTATTACGTTCTTGCCTAACCTGCGCCCCTTTGCAGCGTCCGTCAGCCACCGCACTTCTGTGCAGACGTACTTCGTGTGTGGGGCTCCATTTAACACAATTGTATGCTATCACGGACGTACTTATGTGCGGGCAACACGGACGTTAACACTGCGCTCGTCTGACCCCAGCCTAAAACAGACCCGTAGCCGTGATGTACATGGTACGTCCGCGGTCACTAAGGGGTTAAAGGGCTATTTCCCTTTATTTTTTACCGAAGTTAACCATTGTTGCAACTGTGTTGCACTTTAGCGATCCACAGAAGCGGAACAGTCCTGCTCTCTCTTTCACGTTCCCCGTGCTGGTGATCAGAATCCACACTTCGCTATATAAAGTTATTTAAAAAATATCACAATAACTCTTGCCATTCTTTTATTTTAGTCTTCTTCCAGAGAAATATTGTATCACCAAAAGGGCACAGCATGTACGCAAGTTTGGTCTTGTACGATCACAACAGGAAGATTATTTAAATCTAGCACTTTATTTGCTGCCATATTAGTCACAATAACACTTTTGCATTTCAGAGCAGTAAGAAATTGTTTTCTGTTTAAAATACAGCAGGTGGCAATGACCAAGAAGCAACTATTATTATACTTTATTATTTTTTAAAAATAAATATTGTTATACTTTATTTATAAAGCACCAGTAGATTTCACTGTATTGCATACTTCAAATATTCAAGGGGACAATACATTGTAGCATACGTTTTGCATTGTACTGTACAGTTACTGTATTTAACCCCTTACTTACATATTTACTAATGAATATTTAGCATCTAATAGTATAATTAAGGGGTTATTCAGAAAGCGACAAACTTGTTAATGAATTGCACCGAACTGTGAATTTTCAGATTTAAACAGGCGAATCCCATAGGATGCAATTTAAAACATATTGTCATTCAATTCTTATTTTATTTTTATTCTACAGTTTCTTTTCATTTTCAGTGAACCGTCCTTTTATTTATTTATTTATTTTGAACACCTTTATGTATTTTTTATATTTTTTAGACAAACTTTTTGAATCCTAATTTTTGTTTAAAAAGCTTTTTCATAAATTCTGTAACAGACTTTTTATAAATTTTTAAGGGACCTTTTTATTATTTAGATACATATCAATGCATTTTTATTGGTTTAAACACCTATTAGAAGAATAGCAGAGTTCTGGGGTTTTCTTTCTGCGTTTGATGGTCAATTTGGAGGTCTTCGGCAGCGTACTGCAGTCAGTTCGGCGGTCTTCGGCAGCGTTCGGAGACTCCATGTTCACCGCACTTCAGGCACCCTGCGGTGAATAGTGAATTCACTGCAGGATCGGCGAAATGGAATCGCCGAAGCTGAACCAGAAAGCACCGCTTCTGAATAACCCCATTATTGTAATGTAGAACAGCTTTTAGAAACGAGAACTATGAAGAGCAAAAATATAAGGGGTTATTCCAGAGAGAGCAGATCTGGCCTCAAAATGTCACCGAACAGGGAACTTCTCCGTACTGTGACATTTTGGGGACATCGGCTATTCAGAGAGCAGGCAGTTCACCAAATTTTGCCAGCAAGTACGGTGCTGTTCAAATGCAGTGAAATCCCCCATAGAGAAGCAATGTTTAATCTTTTCAGAGAACACCAAACAGCAGGGAAAAGTTGTCGAAATGCCCTACTGTTCGGTGCTTTCATTCGGCAGGTTTATTCAGGTGAACCCCATAGGCTTCAAAGTTAAAAATATTCACGTTTTTATCCAATATCTAATAAACCATTTATTCTTTTAATCTGAAGTAAAAAGTCTCTTTATTTATTGATTTTTTTTTTGATCTTTTAGGCATTTTTCGGGATTTTTTTTTCCATTTTTTTAAACGTATTGTTTTTTTTTAAAAAAAAAATTATCCGTCCGGTGGTTTGTCAGCTGCGTTTGGCGGCCTTCCATTGTGTTTGCAATGGATGTTCGGCAGGTTGGTGGCGGCGGGCAATGGGTTTCAGTTGGTTGGCAGCGGCGTTCGGCGGTCGATTCCCTGCACTTTGGGGATCCTACGGTGAGTGCTGAATTCACCGCAGGGTGGGGAAATTTGATTCCCCGAAATGCGGGGAAGTGCGGAGACTGAGAGAACACTGCCAGCGACATTTCGGTGTTCTCTGAATAACCCCCATAATCTCACACTATAAGAGGAATTCTGCATCTGTGTTACATAAAACAAAACCAGAAAAACATGTCATGTTGTATTATACTTTACCTTTGGTTAATCAGCTAGAGGACTGAAAAAATGTGTATAGAGACCCTTACAATGTACATGATTTGCAATGCATGCTTTTCTTGAGATCACCTATATATCAGTGGACTATTGCTCTGTGTTTTATTCCTAGATTTGTGCTTGAAATCCATTGTGGTTTGTATGTTCCCACTACAATGCACACACATAGTGCTCAACAGATTTCATTAAGTCATTTTTGAAGATAAAACAGCTTGATTCTGAAAATAAATCCTATATTATCACCATGCAAAGTAAACAGGCTTGGAGTCAATAATATTTTCTATTTTTCTCTGCACATCAGGAAATTGAAAACACAGGCAAGATTTCCCTGTGAAAACACACAAAGCCATCATGTTAATAATAATATTCAAAACAAAATTATTCAAAGAAAAGAGAGAAATAATGTGGTGATATTACTCACTGTATATATATATGCACATTATACACATAATATACACAAATATATTGTTTATTTCATATGTATGATATACACACATTTAAATTAGGAATGTGCATGGCTGAAAATTTTGATTTGTTTAGTTTCGTTTCGTTACGTTTCTAAATCATTTCGTTTTCGGAATTTCGCAACTAATTTTGTTTCGTATTTTGGATCGATTTGAAATTTCGAATCGATTCGAATTTCATATATCAATTCGATAGTTGATATCAATTCGAATTTTGGATCACTAGATAAAACCCCAATTAATCAAATTTTGCTGTTAAAAGAAAAGCTAGGGTTACATTTTAAGCTGTGTCACAGATTTAGTATTTGAGTCAAATTAAACATTGAAACAAAATTAATTTGTTTCATAAAGTCCTTTGCTTACTATTACTTGTATTGTAAGTTAAGATCAATTCGATAGTTGATATCAATTTGATAGTTCATTTCAAATTCGATAGTTGATATCAATTTGATAGTTCATTTCAAATTCAACAGTTGATATCAATTATTCAAATTTTTCTTTTATGATGATGACACAGTGTAAAACGAAATAAATTCGTTATATACCGTTTCGTTTCATTTCGAATTCGTATCATATCGATTCGTTATTCAGAAGTACTACCAAATCCGATTTATCAAATTTCGTTCCAAATTCAGAATTTTTCCAAAACTAATGCACATTTCTAAGTTAAATCATGTTTCAAAATGGCCACTTCCCACTCAAAGCTTATGCCTAGGAATCTTTCTATATTAATGGACAAATCAACCTTGTGCATGTGCCTATAACCGACTCGCCAAAAAAGTCGGTGAATCAAAAAGTAGCTCACATTTACCAGCCAACGAAAAAGTCAGTTTTGACATGAAATAGCAATGCACTCATATCTTTATTCAGGTCAACGTAGTGTCATAATCACAGACATTTTCTGGTACCAGAAAGGTGTACAAACGATGCTGGTCTTAGTTTTAGGTTTGGATTTACTTAATATCCATATCCAGGGTTGCATTCACATCAAAAGAAGAAGCAGAATCTGTTGTCTAAAAATTAAGTAGAAAATGGAACCAAATTTGTTTGTTAAAGGGTTAAGGTTATCCTTAACCCCAGACCTCAAAATTAACCTAAAACAAGCACAAATACTAACTGTAATCCAAATACTAGACCAATCCATAATACTAACCCTAACACCACCCCTAACCTTAAAATTTCAAAGAGCATTTTTTTTGCATTGCACATGTGTCAGAAAGGTGACATGAATATGGTATGATGTTGCACCGAAAAAACAACACAAGTTGTTTTTTTTTCAAGTCAGATGCAAATTTTTCCATGGCATCTAAATGTGAGCTGCTTTTTTTAAATCGGTGACTTTTTTGATGCGTCATTTTTAGCCATGTCCACCATGTGATGACATAGGATACCACTTATGTCAGTTGTAATGCATCATTGTCAGTGGTTACGTAGACCGTTGGAAAAGTCTTTGATGCTGGGAGATTGAAGGTCTGACTAGAAAGTTTTTTGGTCTTGCTAAATAGTGACAGTAGCTAGAGCTGGAAAAAAAATATTGGCCAATTAAAAAAAAGGTATTCTACTACAATTCCTCATAATGGTTAAGAATCAGCTATCACCAGCAATGTTAGCTTTGTACTACAACACTCTTAAAGGGATATGCATGTCAATAATTTTTTTATTTTTAAATTGACCGTTAAACACTTTTATTATACCAATAGACAAACGAGAATAAATCAATAAAAACTTAAAAAATGTGTAAAAAAATGTGTATTTTCTTGCTTTAAATTCTGTTATTTAATCTTCTCCTGCCACGCCCCCCAGCTACCACTTCCTGAATATTCCCCACCTCCTCCGCACCCACTACTCCACCCATCAAAGCTTTACATGAACTAGCACAAGCTGTGCACGCTCACAACCTCAGACTGAGGAAGTGAGGAAATGAATATTAGCATCTCTGCAACTGTGAAAGCAAGACTCTCTTATCTGAATCGCTCACACACTCACCCTCTGACTCGCTCACACACTCACCCTCTGACTCGCTCACACACTCACCCGCTGACTCGCTCACACACTCACCTGCTGACTTGCTCGCTCACTCATACACAGACTCACTCACTGACATGCTGTCAGGGTCAGCACGCTCTGGCCCCTGTCACTCACGCTAACCCTGTAATATGAACAATGCACATTCCTGGACTTTCTACATGCATCCGACGTTCTAGCCCTGGAGCCCCACCTAGGCTCACCTTCCTCTGATTACTCCTGCATATCAGGAAGCTACGCCCTTCAGAAACCACTTCCACATTGAAGTCCCAGACTGTGAGAACCTGTTTGCCAAAGCTCCCTGAACTTCTTGAGTTTTAATGTGGATAAGTGCAAGATAATGCACCTGGGACGTAAAAACCCAAGGGCTGAATATAGAATATTTGATACAGTCCTAACTTCAACATCTGAGGAAAGGGATTTAGGGGTCATTATTTCAGAGGATCTAAGGGTAAGTAGTCAATGTAATAGAGCAGCAGGAAATGCTAGCAGAATGCTTGGTTGTATAGGGAGAGGTATTAGCAGTAGGAAAAGGGAAGTGCTCATGCCACTGTACAGAGCACTGGTGAGACCTCACTTGGAGTACTGTGTGCAGTACTGGAGACCGTATCTCCAGAAGGATATAGACATCTTAGAGAGAGTTCAGAGAAGGGCTACTAAAATGGTGTACGGCTTGAAGGAGAAAAGTTACCAGGAAAGGCTTAATGATCTTAACATGTACAGCTTGGAAAAAAGACGAGACAGAGGAGATATGATAGAAACCTTTAAATACGTAAAGGGAATCCACAAGGTAGAGGAAGGGAGTATATTTAAAAGGAAACAAAATAGCAAAACAAGAGGACATAGTCTTAGATTAGAGGGGCAAAGGTTTAAAGGTAACATCAGGAAGCATTATTTTACTGAGAGGGTGGTGGATACATGGAACAGTCTTCCAGTTGAAGTGGTAGAGGCCAAAACAATAATTGAATTTAAGCAAGCATGGGATAGGCATAAGGCTATCCTAAACAAAAGATAAATCCAGGTAAAGTATCCATGTAATTGGGCAGACTAGATGGGCCGAAAGGTTCTTATCTGCCGACATTTTCTATGTTTCTATGTTTCTTGAGAACCACCTGATTCCTCCGCCAAAGACTTTCCTAAGGACCCTCTGCTATATCTGGACATTTCATCATTCTACCTGTACCCCCCCCATCCTGCTCCCCTTCTGCCCCCATCTAGGATCCATGTGTACCAGACCCATTGCTGAACTCTGACCATTCTATTGCCTGCCCCTTGCATGAGACCGTGACTTCCAAGTTCTGTGTTATATGTTTTATATCTGTATTATTGTTTTTTCATTGCTTGCCCCATGTGCTGTTAAGTTCCCTTTGTGTCTATTTTCACTCTCACCCTCTGATCTCTTATTCTTATCTTGCTATCGCTTATTTCTCCTGTTCCTAACCGCTCCCATTTAGTTCTCCTTAACCTCCCTTCCCACTACTCCCAGCCATCCCTCCTATTACTTCAGCCTCCTTCTCTTGCACCTTCTCCTTCTCTAAGCTATTCCCTTTTGTGCCCCGTTTCCTCCAGTGTCTAGTTCTAATCTCCTCCTTTTATTTAGTTCATGTCTTTTATGTTCTTGTGTTTATTCTTAAATAAACCCTTTTGTTACTTGTAAACCTGCCTCTTTCACTGCATCCTGGTTTTACAACCCAATTTGCTGTATAAATCCCAGGCTACATGTGACAGAATGTGGAAGTCTAAAACCTATATGATATATACTGTGGTGGAAAATCTGAAAGATGCCATTCTAAAGATCCAGCAGCACCTGGACTCCCTGCTTCATTACATGCAGCAGAGTTTAAGGGACACCTCATCTAAGGTGCGCATTCCTGCTACAGAGGGAGCCAGAGGACCGCTGACCAAAAATGAAATGGCAAGGAGGAGGGCGCTAGACCTCTGCTTCTATTGTGGGGGTCATTCGCATGCTATATCGGCCTGCCCACTGCGCCCACCAAAGCCAGGCACAAAAAGTCTCCCTAAACCTGTTTCTGCGAAGCCTGTTTATACCAAGCCTGCACCTGTCAAGACCACAAAGTCTTCTTTTTGAAACCGGTGCTTGCCCTGCAAAAAATGACTTCATCAACTGTCAAGCAAAAAAAAACCTGCAAGCCAAGGAAAAACCTGTATCCCAGCCTGCTTCCAGAAGGACTCTGGTAATTAGAGCTCCTCAGCAAAAAAGGGCTCCTGCTTCAAGACCTGTGCCTACCCCACGAGCAACGAAACTCCCTGCCTCCAGGAGCATGGTGTCTCAAGAAGCTACTTCTGCAGAGTCAGACCAGGAGACCCTATGGAGTGCGCTGAACCCGAATCTGACCCTGAAGTGCCCATGGAGCAGGAATCCAGAGAAGCTGAGCCAGCCATGCCTATGGAGATCGAGCCTAGCCAACACATCATGGCTGGTGTTACCAGAGATCCAGAACCCAGCCCGCTACCTCCATGCTGCGTATATGCCTCAAATGGGACTGTCATTCGCAGGGAGGACCTGGAGGTCTTCAAACTGGCCCTGAGACTTCGGGAAGCCGCTCCTCACCGGCTTGCTGTGCCACCTTCACCGTGTCCTTCTGATGATGACTCGGATACAGAAGAAGGGGACGCCGATGATGCTGGTCTGGACCTTTCCAGACAGACTGCACGCCGCACCCAGGGACCCCCAGGTCAGCATGTGGGGTATGTTGGCATTGCCGGATCTGTCTGTCGCCCAACTGGAGTGACTCACCGTACTGCTGTACCCCACTATTTCCTGGGGAAGGACTACAATCCCTTCAGTGACTCCTCTGGTGACTCCGACCTTGAAGGGGAACCAAGTGAGGAGAATTGGCCCTCCATAAGTCCAGCCACCTATCTGTGCCACTCAGTGGCCAACTACAGATCTCCAGCTACCAAAACCGTCTCAAGTGCACCGTGCCAGAGATCAGCCTTCATTGGCACCCTCTTCTCCATGTCACCCACAGTTTTCGTGTTGTGAAACTGAAACCCCAAAGGCTGAATCCTCACCCTTGGCTCATTGACCTGGAGTCTGACCAAGAACCAAAGACCCTAGATACCCACCTATGCCAAGGTTCTCCAGGTCTTGGCTACACAGCTGTTGGCGCAAAAGCAATTCAAGCCACCGTTGAGGTCCAGCCCAGTCAGCTGCATCCCCATCCCTGTCCTGCCGAGTGTCACCACAGGGCCGTCGCCGCAGAGCCAAGCCGGCCGCCGCCCAGCAGAGTGACTACTCCAAACCTGTTGCTGATGACCTGTGCAGTACCAAGGTTGCCACCATTGAGCCGTGCAGTACCAAGGTTGCCGCCGTTGAGCTGTGCAGTACCAAGGTTGCCGCCGTTGAGCTGTGCAGTACCAAGGTTGCCGCCATTGAGCCGTGCAGTACCAAGGTTGCCGCCGTTGAGCTGTGCGATACCAAGGTTGCTGCCATTGAGCCGTGCAGTACCAAGGTTGCCGCCGTTGAGCCGTGCAGTACCAAGGTTGCCGCTGTTGAGCTGTGTGGTACCAAGGTTGCGCCGTTGAGCTGTGCAGTACCAAGGTCGTCGCCATGGGCGCTGCCCCTCCGAGCCTCTCCAAGGGTACTGCCCCACCGAGCATCTCCAAGGGCGCTGCCCCACCGAGCCAAGCTACAGTGTCGCTGTCACTGCAGACCCGAGCTGCTGTTGCTGCCATGCAGAGCCATGCCACACAAGCTTCACCCTCACTGCAGAGCCCAGCTGTTGCTGCCACCGACTACCTGTGCCAGTCGGTCCAATGGACTCTTTGTTCCAAAGGAACCACTGGTCGTCATGACCATTATTCTGCCCTCCAATGGTGCAGACAGTGCCTACCTGTCCCGTCATCCACTGGTGTGACAGTGTATCTCCTAACCCGTGAGCGAGCTTTAGCCATCTGGGGGGTCAGCTCTTAAGAGGGGGGTAGTGTCAGGGTCACCACGCTCTGGACCCTGTCACTCACGTTAACCCTGCAATATGAACAGTGCACATTCCTGGACTTTCTACATGCATCCAACGTTCTAGCCCTGGAGTACGCCTGAGCTCACCTTCCCCTGATTACTCTTGCATATCAGGAAGCTACGCCCTTCAGAAACCACTTCCACATTGAAGTCCCAGACTGTGAGAACTTATTTGCCAAAGCACCCTGAACTTCCTGAGAACCACCTGATTCCTCTGCCAAAGACTTTCCTAAGGACCCTCTGCTATATCTGGACATTTCATCATTCTACCGGTACCCCCCATCCTGCTCCCCTTCTGCCCCATCTACCCCCATCTAGGATCCCTGTGTACCAGACCTATTGCTGAACTCTGACCATTCTATTGCCTGCCCCTTGCATGAGACCGTGACTTCCAAGTTCTGTGTTATATGTTTTATATCTGTATTATTGTTTATTCATTGCTTCCCCATGTGCTGTTAAGTTCCCGTTGTGTCTATTTTCACTCTCACCCTCTGATCTATTATTCTCATCTTGCTATTCCTTATTTCTCCTGTTCCTAACCGCTCCCATTTAGTTCTCCTTAACCTCCCTTCACACGACTCCCAGCCATCCCTCCTATTACTTCAGCCTCCTTCTCTTGCACCTTCTCCTTCTCTAAGCTATTCCCTTTTGTGCCCAGTCTCCTCCAGTGTCTAGTTCTAATCTTTTATTTAGTTCATGTCTTTTATGTTCTTGTGTTTATTCTTAAATAAACCCTTTTGTTACTTGTAAACCTGCCTCTTTCACTGCATCCTGGGCTCACAACCCAACTTGCTGTATAAATCCCAGTCTACACAGGACACAAGCTTACTTGCGCTCTTTCATCGGCTGCATGCTCACTGTCTCACTCAAACTCCCTCACACAGTCACTCACTCTAACATTCTTTCTTGTGCTGTCTGTATCTTGTGAGACTACTGGCGCATTCAAAAGGTATTGCACATTTTTAAAGGCACCCTAACAAACCATGCATGTCCCTTTAAAGAGAAGATAGACAGGGTTATTAAGAGAGCACTAAAATGTCACTGACGTTTCGGTGTTCTCCCTTTTCCCGCACTTCGGCGAGGTCAATTCACCCACCATTCAGCATTCACTGCAGGGTCCACGAAGTGCAGGTAACAAGCTGCCAAACGCATCGGAAAAACCGCCCCAAAATTCCCGAATCCTTTGAAAAACTGCCGCAAAACTGCCAATTCAGTTTGAAAAACGCTGAAAACCTCCAAATGCATCCGACGATTCGCTACAAAACTGCTCGATAGATCAAAAAAAGCTGAATAATAAACTTTGCAAGATAAGAACTAATGGAACAAAATAAAAAGGATTTAAGATACAGGATTATTTGGAGAGCACTGAAATGTCAAGCTGGCAAAAGCTGACAAGCCGCTGAACATGGGTAAAAAAAAAAACACTGCAACTTTTAAAACATGTTTGCAAAAAACACTACTACACGAAAATGCCTGGAAATAATACATTAGGTCCTATGAATAATAATTAAAAATAAAAGTTCTGTTACAGGAGAGAAAAAAAAGCACCATTTAAAAAAATTGGGGGAAAAAATTTCACTGAAATAATCCCAGAAAATGCCTAAAAAATCCTAAAGAATAAATAAAGAGAAATTTTTGCTGCAAATTAAAATAATAAACGGTTATATAAATAATGAAAATAAAGTGGATTTTTTTTACATTTAATCCTTATGGGATTCACCTAATTAACCCTATTCACTACCGATATCGAGATATCTTGGACTTCAAAGACATCATCATACGTGTCCCGATATCGAGAAATCTCGATCTGCTGATCTGCCGCTCAAAAGCAAATGAAATTAATTTGCTGCAAACAAATTTTGTTTGCTTTTGGGCTGCAGAAGGTGCCCCCTAAGGTTTTAGCCCTGTAGGCATAATGACCAGAGAGCTAAAACTGTAAAATCAGCTGATGACTGCTCTGAAATATCAGGCTTTCTGCAGCATTCAGCAGCTGATGCAGGGAAATAAAAACGTGCTGCTCAAACCTCTGTAACTCAGTTTGGCAGTAGATGGCACCATCTACTGGCCAAATAGGTTATTTACAATAATTTTATTACTGTATAATTAATTAAAAATGATTTTACAAAAAAAAATTGGTTTCTGACAATGGTTTTTTGGACAATCACTTGGTAGTGAAGGGGTGAAACATGTCAAATGAAACCACTAGCAATCAGGGCATTTCACTGACATTTTGGTGCTGTTCGGTGTTCTCTTCATAGAATAACCATTACTTCTCTATAGAGACCAGTGGCGACTCTAGGAACAATATTTAGGGGGGGCACATATGATACCGCAGTCAAAACTGGGGGGGCACTAATTATTTTCACAATTAAATCATACCACTGAATAAAACGAAGGGCCCTATCACCTGGTGTGAGCTAAAACACCATCGCTAAAGCAAATTTAAACATGGTCCACACAGTCACCCTAATAATCAACCGCTTCCATACTATGAATAACCCCCAGCATAAAATGTTTAAAATTAGGCAATATATTAGAATTAGGATATATGTGGATAAAGGATACATCTATATCATAATAGAACATAACAAGGAAAAAAGGTGTCATCTGCGCTCGTTTCTATGTGTTCCATGTACAACAAAACTGAGGTTTATGTTTGTTTCAATGGCCATTGCAACGTAAACTCACTCGCCACTTTCCATGTTTTTGTTTTTAATCCCAAATGGGAAGTGTTTGGTGCGTGTATAAATAAAACCCACCATCTCTGCCTCTCCTTAGCTGAAAAGCAGCAGGAGGGGCTTGGAGCTGCTCAGTAGAGCGGCCTTTTGGTTACAATTGTTAGGTACTCACTCTGTAAAGAGGTGCCGTGTAGTGGCGAGAGGAGCCGTGAAGTGGCCATTGAAACAAACAAAAACCTCAGTTTTGTTGTACATGGAACACATAGAAACGAGCGCAGATGACACCTTTTTTCCTTGTTATGTTTTATACATTAACTGGGCTGTTACTCCTGGCAGTTGCTGCCGCTCCGGTGAGTATGGGCGCGACGCCATTTTTTCTGTATTTATGTATATCATAATGGAGATCACTGCAACAGCAACGACAATGCGGACCAGATCCATTGTTATGGTGTATGGGGCCAAGAGAACACCTGTGCTGCATTCCTTTACATTGTCTGTTAATTTTGGGTGAGGATCTGGTTTTTCTGTTTTTTTGGAGTTGGCACCAGGGTTGAGCAGTAGGTAAAATGATGCAATTAGCACCTCTCAAACAATTAGCTCTGGCACCAAGTGATCTGCTAGCTGCAAAACGCTGGAGATCTTTAGTGCTCCCGGAAAGTACAGTAAGCTCGAGGTACAAATCGCTAATAGCAACGCACTAAGTGATTTTTCCTGTTTGTAGCGGGAGGCAAACAATCTGTTGGTCAGGCGCTAGACTCGATTAAACTGGCGCTAACGCAAAACCATGCCGACGCAAGGGCTAGATGGGCCGAAAGGTTCTTATCTGCCGACATTTTCTATGTTTCTAAGGGTTAGCTCACACCAGGTATTAGTGCCCTAAATAATTATATATAAATAAGATTCCAAAACCGCAGAGTAATGTGATGCAATGAGTAATGTGATGCAATGATGCCTTTTTGTTGTACTAACCTGATACTTAAATTCAATATTTTATTTGCTGCATTTCGGCAGTTTTCGCTGAATGTCTGATAGCTGCTTCAGCGACACCACTTTTAACAAATTACAATGACCATTCGCTAAATAGGAATTCACTATTTTTGGCGAAATGAATTCCACGAAATGTGACGAAAAGCAGAGGATCTAACGATAATTAGAGTCTTTAGATTCTAACTTCCATAATAACCCCTAAAATGCCATAAACCCAGGGAAATACAATAAAAATAATAAACAATGTGACATTTAGGCTACCCATTAACCCCTAAATTGCCATTAATCAAGGTAAAACATGAAATGAATACACTGTGAGGCATGTAGCCAACCCATTAACCCCTACAATGCCATAACTCAAGGAAAAAATAAAATGTATACTGTGAGGGATGAAGCCTACCCATTAACCCTTAATATACAACTAAACCAAGGCAAAAACTAAAATAATACACAATGTAATGTATAGTCTGAACATTAACCACTTCACTGCTGAGCCATTTCAACCCTGTGAAAATGTTTAAGTGCCCGTTATTATTTAATGTTTTATGACTTTCAATTCGCACTGAATATGGACATGTTGGGTATCATTGGAAAGGCCAGAATCTGCCCTTTCCAATGACACCTAGATCGTCCATATACGATGCACAGGGACGGAGATACAACGGTCCGAATAAGTGTAGGAAGCTGGATGCTGATTTTTGGTGGGGGGGCACATGGGGGGGCAAGGAATAACCTAGGGGGGGCAATTGTCCCCCCTTGCCCCCCTGTAGAGTCGCCTATGATAGAGACTTTCACTAACACCGAAGATCACCGTATTTCGCAGGTAATTCGCCAATATTTGTCAAACTGACAGATTTTTGAATAGTCGAATGGCCACTAAATTGCGTACGGGGAATTTCACCGTCCGGTGCAAGTTCGGGGCCAATTCGGCTATCTTTGAAAAACGCTGAAAGGCTCTATGGTGAGCTGAAAAGACTTTATAAAGGTCATGCAGTCTATATAGTCTGCAAGATTATTCTTCAAAATAACTTTTATATCAGGAAGTCGATGGTTTCTTAAGAAAGAACCCTTTATTTACGAGACATTATAATGTCATTAGTAAAGTTACAAGTGTTATTTAAGTTCTTTTTTAAGAAACAATTTCACTTTCTGAAAAATGGAGGATTTCCTTGAAAAGTTAAAATGTAGATTTTTATGTTCCCTCTGGTTTCTGATGATATGCAATCCTGTAACTTTATTTAAATATTTGTGTGCAAAATTCTAGTCTTATTTGTTTACTTCAGCTTGTGTTCTTTTGTTAACCCCTTAACGCCGCAGGACGTACATTTACGTCCTGCATTAGGCGGGCTTTGCCGCCGCAGGACGTAAATGTACGTCCTCAGCGTTTAGAGCCCCCCCGGGAGATACTCACCTTCTCCGGTCGCTCCCACGCTGTTCTGACTCCCCCGGAGTCAGATCAGTGTGATCCCTCCTCCGGCGTTGTGACGTCATCGCGCCGGTGGCGCGATGACGTCAGTTTCAGGCGTCCCCCCCCGCCGGAGCAGGGAAGCGCCTGGAGGGGAGGGGAGGGATCCTTCGGATCCCTCTATCTCCCGATCGCCTGGTCCCCGGCGGCTGTGGCCAGCATCGCTGGAAGGGTCACAGCCTGACCTTTCCAGCGATGTATGGGGGTTAACCCCTTAGTTGCCAGGTCGCGACCGGGCACTAATTTGTGCCCGATCGCGGCCTATTTCCGGTGGGGGCCGCCATCTTGGATGGCAGCCCCCACCTCTGGGTCACCCCCGGTCAACTGACTCATCGCGCCATGCGCGATGATGTCAGTTAACCGGGAACCCCCTAGCTGCAAAGGATTTCCTATGGAAATCCCTTGCAGGAGATAGGGGGGTTCTTTGAACCCCTTTATCTCCTGATAGGTGGCAGCTAGGGGGTCATGGCTGATATTGCTGGAAAGGCCAGAGCATGGCCTTTCCAATGATATCAAACATGACCATGGTAAAAGTGAAATAAAAGTGTAAAAAAAGTAAAAATAAAAATAATAAAAAAATAATAAATTAAATAATAAAAAAATAATAAATTAAATAATAAAAAAATAATAAATATAATAATAAAAAAAATTTTGTTTTTTTTAATGCAGCACTATTGTTCACATTTCAATTATAATGTGAACAATGATGCTTCACTAATGATTTTTTTTTTGGGGGTTTAGATAAAATCACGCAATTTCTCCCCCAAAAAAAAATGGGTTCACCGTTCTAATTTTTTTAATCTACCCAATAGAATATGACCGCAGAGCCTCGGATAATAAAATTAAAAAAAAAAAACACTTTACACACTGTGGAAGATTGAAATTTTATTGAAAATTCAAATTTTTTTACATTTTTTGTTATAGCATTTTGGCAGGGCATGACATATACATATAATAATGATATATTATTAATCTGCCGAGTCTGACGGAAAGAACGATATATAATTTGTCTGGGTGGTATAAGAATACGTGACTTAAAAATGGTCAAAATGAGCTCAGCAAACTTCTACTTCCGAAACAGCGCCGAAGTTGTAAAATTACTCCCGTCCTTAAGGGGTTAAACCCTAGGGAATGTGCTAGTAATAATATTGAGTAGACAACATGTTTTACATTTATATATTTTATTTTGTTATTTCCATATGTTTTTAATAGTATTTGTCTTTACTTTAATCTGCATGTTATTCTTTTCAGAGATTTATATTTTTTGTATCACTGGAGGTGAAACATAATTGTCCAATCCAATGGGTATTTTGCTAACTCGAGATAAATTAAACCCAAAGGATTTGTGCAGTAGTTGTATTCTACAGTGTTTGGTTGTTTTGAGGAGCTCTACTTATTCTTCATTGGTATGCACCTATTCATCAAGCCCTCTAAATTCTCTATAGAGCCCATTAGATTGTATTTGTGCATTGTCATCTGAATGTAAAAAGACAGAGATGTCATTTGTCTGGAGTCATTGAGGTGTAGTGCTGTTTCTTTTCTCCTTCTTTAGGCACATGTTTCAATATTATTTATTCGCTATAGATCCCTTAAGGCAGGGGTCAGCAACCTTGGCTCCCTGATGTTTTGAGAACTACATTTCCCATGTGGCTCAGTCACCCATTAGGATGACTGAGCCACATGGGAAATGTAGTTCCCAAAACGTCAGGGAGCCAAGGTTGCTGACCCCTTCCTTAAGGTAACAATATTTCTGACATGGAGGTGAGGGAGTCAAAGGGCAGCATCACTATGAACCAAAGTTGATGCCTACAAGTGTAATTCAGCTGGATTAGCTATGGTTAACATTACTGGCTTAACTGACGCTTCATTATATTACTAACAGGTTTATTCAGAGAGGGACGATCTGGGCTGGAAATGGCACTGAACAGTGAATTTCCCCGTACGGTGACAATTTGTGGCCATTCGGCTATTCATACAGCAGGCAGTTCGCCAAATTTTGGCAAAACACCAGCAAATACAGTGCCAGTTCGACAGCAGTGAAAGTCCCCATAGAGACGTAAAGGTTAATCTATTCAGAGAACACCAAACAGCAGTGAAAGGTTGTCATGTCAAAATGCCCTGATGTTCGGTGGTTTCATTCGGCAGTTTTAATCAGGCGAACCCCATTGGTTTCAATGTTAAAGATATTCCCGTTTTTATCCAATATCTAAATAAACCATTTATTTATTTTTTTAATCTTCAGCAAAAAGTATCTTTATTAATTTATTTTTTTTAGGATCTTTTAGACATTTTTCGGCAAAATTGTTTCCCGTTTTTTTAAAATAGTGTTTTTTCTTTTTTCTAAAACAAACCTTTTTATTATCATTCATAGGACCTTAGGAGTTAATTCCAGACATTTACGTATAGTAGTTTTTTTGCAAACAGTATTTCAATTTTGACACTTTAAATTTTTTTTCCAATGACGTCAGTTGACGAGTGGAGACCCGGAGGCAGGGCTGACATCTAAGATGGCAGTTTCCACCAGAAATAGGCCGCTACCTGGTGCAGATTTATGCCGGATCGCAGCCTGGCAGCTAAGGGGTTAAAGCGAGGCATCGCTGGAAAGATCAGACTGTGACTCGAATGGAGAAACAGATGCAAAACTGCCAAAAAAACATCAGATCGATCAGATAAGCCACCGAAAAAACACTGAACGCAACAGACGATCTGCCACAACACCGCCAAATGAATCCGAAAAAAGTCAACGATCCGCCGAGCAGAACGGAGGTGCCTTTGACTTATGGGTAAACGTTGACAGCTCTGAGTTTCTAGGGTTTCAGAGTTTTTAGATTTCTCAGAGTTTCATTTTTTTATTTGTCAGTTATTTTGAGATTGTATTTTCTGTCTTTGTGTGAAAATATCTAACGGATTAGTTCCAAATTGCCCATTGAGTGAACATGTTACATAAACCAAAAAATAGGTAACATGATTATTGATTATAATCCCATCACTATTAAGTAATATTTTTTAAAAACATTGTCAGGAAACAGTGTTTTTTTTTTTTTTTTAAATGTCTAATTAATTATACAGTAAGAAATATTTGGGCATATCCCCAATGTATTTCTTACTGTAATAACATATTTGGCCAGTAGGTGGTGCCATCTACTGCCAAATTGAGTTACAGCTGACACAGTTGCAGCTCGAGGTTCCCTGTATCGGCTGCTGAATGACCAATGTCAGGACATTCAGTTAACCCTTTCACTGCTGAGGCTTTTCCCGCCCCTGTGCTGAGGTCATTTTTACCTGTTTTGCGCATCATGTTTAAACGTGTTTTGAAGGCTTATTTTAGTATATGACCCAGACATATTATATTTATCGTTCTTTCCGTCAGACTCGGTAGATTCATAATATGTCATTATTATATGTATACGTTATGTCATGTCTGTATATTATAACAAAAAATGCAATAAAATATGTATTTTCAATAATTTACAATGTGTAAAGTGTTTTTTTTCACATTTTAACATGCGAGCAATTGCGGTTATATTTTGTATGGGGTGCGCTTGTTAAAAAAATTAGAGATGGGGTCTCGTTACATTTTTTTTTTGGGGAAAATTACACTATTTTTAACAAACGCACCGCATACAAAAATCGTTAGTGCAGCATCATTGTTCACATTATAATTGAAATGGGAACAATATTGCTACACTAACAAACCAAAAAAAATAAAAAAAGTGTTTATTTTTTTTTTATAATTTTTTTTTAAATTTTTTTTTATTTTTATTTTTCATTTTTTTTTTTTTTACAACTTTTTTCACTTTCATGTTTGGTATCGTTGGAACGGCCATGCTCTGGCCGATCTAACCATACAAAAATTTAACCCCTAACTGCCACGGATCGGGAGATAGGGAGTTCATTGGAACTCCCTATCTCCACCGTTGGTGGCAGTTAAGGGTTAACTCTAGGACTGGCGTCATCGTGCTACGCACGATGATGCCAGTCCTCAGGGGGAGTTCCCGGAGGCTTGGCCGACATCCAAGATGTCGGCCAGCTCCGGGAAAGGATCGCGAACCGGCGCTTTTCAGCGCCGATTCGCGATCCAGCTCCCCAGGGGTTAATGCCAGGCATCATTTGGAAGGGCAGGCTGTGCCCTTCCAAATGATGCCTGGGTTAACCCCCGCAGAGCCGCCGATCGGGAGGGAGAGAGGTCCGAAGGACCTCCCCCCCTCCCTTTCAGGCGCCTCCTCCGCACATGCGGGGGGGCGCCTGAATTTGGTGTCATCGCGCTGCCGCGATGACACCAAATTCCGGCGGCTGCTGTTCCGGATGCCGGGCTGACATCCAGGATGTCAGCCCGCACCGGAGGGGCCAGCGATCGGCCGGAACCCGGCCGAACGCTGACCCCAATGGGAGGACGCGCTCAGCGCGTCCTCCGCATACCAGCATCCTCAGCATCGAAGTGGTTAAGCGATTTTTTTTTTATTTTTTTTACACAGTTGTAGCTCTTTGAGCATTATGCCCACAGGGCTAAAACTTTGGGGGCACCTTCGGCAGCCCAAAGGCAAACAAAATTAGTTTGCAGCAAAAAAAATCATTTGATTTTGGGCTGAAGAGCTGCAGATCGAGATCTCTCAATATCGGGGCACTGGATGGTTCCTCTTGAAGCCCGATATATCTCGCTCTCGCTAGTGAAGGGGTTAATGATCCCTCTGTATCCTATTTAAAACTATTTTCAATTATCTTTATACAAAACCTCTGTAGGTTTGTTTTTTCTCATAATACATTGAGGAAAATACTAGCAATAATATTCAGTGGTCAAAATACACTTAAACATTTTTGCTTTCTCCGCATTTCCATTTTTATTTGTGTAAATGTTTTATTATTATATTTATAAATGTTTTCATTCTTCTTTTCAGATTTGCATATGCATTTTATTTCTTGCCATCAAATAACGAAAACATAAGCTTATAGTCTTACATCAAGCATATTTTTAATTTGAGGAACCTCTGCTGCCAAGCAAGTTAATAACTAATATTAGTGTTTCATCTCTTGCTCTTATACTTTATAAGTAGATTAATTACGTATGTTCATAATGTCAAGTAAATTAGTTCAAGTACTCATGGTACAAAAAGTTTTATTCCCGTCCATTAAGGAACACCCGTGATGCATATGTTACTTCACCATAGTTCACCTTAGATATTTCTCCATCTGCTTCACCGTTCACCTTTCCTCTTTAGTTAATTTAGTTTCTCAGCAGGAATTTATAACCTGACTAACAATTGCAATACAAAGTTGTATTTATTATAAAAAAATATTACAGATAAAAAAAACAACTATACATTAGACCTACAATGATCATAGATAAATAATGAGTAATTTGGGCAGGGATTGATGAAGATCCTATTTACAACTAGGTGTTAAGTCTGCCCAGAGGGCAGTCTAGTGTTGTAGAGGATTTGGCTACCCAATGATGTGGCTGCTTGTCGCACCCAGGATCTGGCTTCTCAGGTGCACCCCAGGATCTGGCTACAGGATTGGCTCTTTGGTGCTCCCCAGGATCTGGCTGCTCAGGAGCTCCCCAGGATCTGGCTGCTCAGGTGCACCCCAGGATCTGGCTGCTCAGGTGCACCCCAGGATCTGGCTGCTCTCAGTGCTCACCAGGATCTGGCTGCTCAGGTGCACCCCAGAATTTGGCTCCCCTGGATCTGGCTGCTCAGGTGCTCCCCTGGATCTGGTTGCTCAGGTGCTCCCCTGGATCTAGCTGCTCAGGTGCTCCCCTGGATCTGGCTGCTCTCAGTGCTCCCAAGGATCTGGCTTGTAACGTTCTGTGCCCCCTCTGGCAGAGGTGGAGGTTGCCAGTTATGATATGGACATTCTGTCTCTGGTGCCACCCCTGGTCTAAAATGGACATTGCTGCTTTGGACTTTATATGTCGTTCACTTTTTGGAATCCAAGCCTGGACACTTACCTGAACTCAATTGTTCTTAATTGAACTGTGTATAAAGGCAGGCATCGCCCTAGGAAGGGCACTGCTTAATTTTGTTCAAGACTCAGTCTGTCTTGTTCCTAGCCTCCAGTTGTTCCATGCTCTCAGTTGGTCTGTATCCCGCGTCTTGAATCTAGCCTCATTGTCATCCAGATTTATTGTATGCTGTTCTGGTTTAGCCCTAGTTTGCTTTTGTTTTTCATGTCTGTTTTCAGGTCACATCCCGGTCAGGTATAGTCTTGTTTATTCCCCTGCCTAGTTCTGTTCATGTTTTTCTGCTTATAGTTACCCAGGTCCTTGGTCGTTTGTGTTTATCTACTGTGTATATATATATATATATATATATAATCATCTACTTTCAATGATAGCACGGTAAAATGACAGGAGAATTTGATTTGAATTAGGCAATGAATAGCACTGATCTACTTTTGAGTCCGATTTTTGTATACTGTATGTCGAGGTAGGATACTGATATATTGTTGTTAGCAACTGGTTAAATGTTTTATTGTTGCGCTATATATATATACGTTTGACTTGCATTACATGTGACCGCTCAGGGAGACATTAAAAGATGTTGGAGAGATTGCTTGAATCACTTTGAAGGAAATGCTAAGTCTTTGCTTTGTTATATAGCAGCTGGAAAAAAGTTGTATAGATTCAGTAGGTGAACATAATTATGTATTTCCAAAAGAACAGGCACAGAAAACCCCGTCTATCACAAGCTACTTTCTAAGACTCTGCACAGCCGGTGATTCCCAGTTGGACGTGCATCTGGTTCTGCTGAATAATGAAATTCTGTAAAACTATGACGAACTGACTTTATTCTGTCTAGTCAAATAAATGTTATGCATTTGACATTAATCACCATTTTATATATGTCTCTTTATTATATGTCTTTAGAAGGGGAAATGATTAAATGTCTCCCTTACAGTATTGGTTTTTAGAATCCTGACATTCTAATGTGTGTTAGATGATTATACTCCAAAATGAAAAGCAATTTGTCATTTTGGTCATGTTTACACAAAACACAGCTTTAACTTATGTAATTTATTATGTAAAAAATATAATTTATATAATATGAAGTTGTCACTTTCTATTATAGCATTTTTTTCTATATTTTGTCTTTTTTGCTGTGACTGTACATTTTCTCTGTACGTAACTCCTCTCTACTAACTCCCTCCATTGTCTATATCAAAGAACCAATTATATACAGGGTTATTTAGAGAAAGGTGAAACTCTAGAGAACTTTTGGAGAAGTGAAAATTCTAGGTCTAATTAGGAGAATTGTTCTGGTTTGGCTATTTTGACCTAGAATTTTCACTACTCCAAAAGTTGTCAAGTTTCACCTTTCTCTGAATAACCCTGACAGTCAATTAGCTTACATCCTTTATTGTGGTATAAATTGGCATGATCTTGCCAAACCAGACCCATGAACTGCATGGCTAAATCTTTTCAAAAAGTTTCACCGTTCAGCCATAAATGAGCTTTTTCTTACAGGTATCGGTTAACATCTGAATATGGACAATTGTGGATGAAGATTGTTCGTAGCAAAAATACATAATACTTAACTTTTAATTTATAAGGGTAAAATTGAGTCAAAAGTAGGCGACATGAATGGTCACACAAGGCTGAACGTTGCCCAGCACAGCTGGTAGGATTACCTACACATAAAAAAGTAAAAAAATGGAAAAAAACCATATGGACAACACAAGAAACAATGAATCTACCTAAACCATGGTATGGAGTAAGGTGTCCACCCAGCTGGTGGCTATCTCTCAAATTATCAATTACTAAGGAAATAGGAACAAGGGCCTTCTTGGGTCCGCGATAATAGGAAAGCAAGAAGGATAGGGTTGATAGCACCATGAGTCACCAGGGACTGGACTGAGGGATAATGTCCAGATGAGCTATGGATGAACATAAAGGGGGTCTGTTGAGAGCGCTCAATACAACAGTGCTCTAACTGGGACTGTAAAGTAGGTAAATCATGGTCACGGTAGTTGTATGGATAAAAAGCTCTACTATGTTACTCCATCAAACTCTACGCCGCGTTTCACCTGTAGTTGGCATCCTCAGGAGCCTAGATATAGTGGTATGTTGGTAGAAAGTAGTATAGTTTTCAGGATTACCCCCTACTTGTGTCAACAATATTGCAGCCTATTTTTCTCTTGCCGTTTTGGCCTAGGGAGTACCCTTTCATTTCTCTTTTTGGATTTAGACACTAAACACTACCTCTTTACATCCTTAAACATCTGAATATGGAAGCGAGCTCTCCTTTACACTGTTTGATGAAGGCCAGATTAAGATCTTTATGGTCCTAGAGCAAAAGATTTTGGTGGGCCGATTGTTGGAATTGCACGAAATGAAAAATACATCTGGGAAGATAGATGTATTTTACAGAGCAGATACGCATATGTAGGTGTGCAGACAGATAGGCAGACAAACAGACATGTAAATAGATAAATATGTATAGACAGACATGCAAAGAGACAGACATATAAATAGTTAGATAGAGATACACAGACAGGTACAGCTCGACAAAGAAATAGACAGAATAATATAATTAATGGAAAAAACAGACAAACAGGTAGATAATAATACAGGCTCCTCTGGCCACTTGACAGCCTCTGCTGCTATGTAGTTAAATCAGCATTGTAGGGGTTACTGCAGGGTATCACTTTGCTGCCATAACTCAAAAAACCCTCGGAGACACAATGCAGGCTGCATTAGATGCTGCCTGTCACTGGAGGGTCTTATTCTCTGCGTCACCCACCCAAAAGTGCTGCTGTTGTCCTGCCCAGCCAACATGGTTTTGTAGAGGACTGTCCCAGCTCACCACTGTTCGTCAGCAATTATACGCTCATTTTCATTTTGGCACTGAATATTGTGCTTGACGTGCTTTAGGGTTTTAGTAAAAATATGATGGTTCTTAATCAGTTAAATCTTTATATAGAGAAACCCATTAAAGCCAATCTAAGATGCAGAACAAGTAGCCTAAGTACTATAATCTTTGCAGAGACATTTAAAGATCTTTTTTTTTTACATTAAGGTAATTAAATCTTTTTATTTTTGGTACGTTTTTCATTTTATAGGCACTTTTATTACAAAAGCCGCATTGCGTGAGGCTGAATAGAACAGCAAGCCACATTTTTAAGTGCAATTTTATAAAACATTGTTATATATATGACAGAAGATTAAACCAGAGAAAAAGACTGGCAAAAAGTATTAATAAAGTTTGTTGTTCCAATTTCTCTTTATTTTTTAACTTACTCAAACTAGTTCAAACTAGAACTACGATTTACGGAAATTCTATTGTAGCGCTGTGATGAACTGAACTTTGAGAATTGCAGCATTATGCCTCTAGGGGGAGCCAGAGTGTTACGTATGTGAAAGACTATGAGAGACTTAAGGACTCCATCTCCCAGAAACCTCTGGGGAGATGACAGGAAGTGGGTGTGCTGGCGCCAGGAAAGATATCAGGAGCCTCGTGCACGGCATGGGCAGAGCAGCAAGACGAGTGAGACGTATGCAGGAGACTGTCTGGGATCACAACCAGGCCGGAGCGTTGACGGTGGCGTATCCAGTGCTGGAGATCGGGGACGATGGGTGCAACTTCGCATACCACATTCCGCTGAGCAGTTCGGATGACAAGCATGTTCCAGAAGGACCTCGAGTAAGGAGGCTGCGGATTGAATGGGAGGATCGTGGATCGGTGGCGGATCAGTTCTGGTTGCGGAGATTCGGCATCGGGAGAGCGGATTCGTTGACACCGGGTTCCAGTCGGCGGAGAGAGATCCTTTGGTCGAGTCATCAATTCTGGACACATTGTTCGCCGGATGGGTGAGAGGCCTCAAGGCCTACGATTCCGAGAAAGTGTGCACTTGCTTCAATTTACAGGGCCCCAACGTTGACTAGTCGAAGATATTTTTGTTCATTCACTGGCCAGTTGAATCTATTACCCGGGTACAATAGGACACCAATTTATGAGCCTTTTTGAGTGGGACTTAAACTCACGAACTGAGGGGTATTAACCGTTTCTTTTCCAGCGCATGTTTTTCATCATGTCAGTTATTCAAAGTTAATTGCTTTGTGCTCCAAAGTATATGTGTATTCAATGACGCTTTATTGCTACAGTAAAGTATATAACCTAGAAAATCCATAACAGTGTGCTGGTGTATAGTAATTCCTAGTGCGGTGAGACTATCCTGGGTTTATTCAGCGGCTCCTCCGGGGGTGAGCGCTACACTATTATGACATAACCGTCTTTTGTTCTATGCAAGTCTTATGTGTATGGATTCTCTTTTTAATAGTGTTAAAACTTGGGATACACAGAAATTACTCTTTTAGAACAAACTATAACAATGATCTAGGGAAATACTATTATGACATAAAAGCCTTACGTTCTATGTGAGTCATATGTGGATGGATTCATTTTTTTAAATAATGTTAAGATTTCCAGTAAGTGTCCTTGGGCAAGACACTTAACAGTACATACTCGCCACCCATGACATACTTGAAAACGAGAGAAATCTCAATGTATCCTTCCTGGTAAAATCCTTTCTCAAAAATAAAAGAAAAAAAAGATTTGGGATACACAGAAATTACTCTGTTTTTGTTTTGGTTCTTTTAGTTCTTGGAATTTCTTAAATGTATCTCATGTGATATAAGTATGAAATCAACCAATCTCCCAATGCTGGAACCTATTTGTCAAACTGTAGTACATTTTGTCACTGATGTATCACTCCATAACAAAGCTAACATAGAAATATGCCTTATTTCCCTTGTGTAAAATTACATAAATCTTTAATGAATAGAACAGAGATCCCCGGCTTTATTATTTTTAACTGAGAGCCATTCATAACCAGCTTTAATAGCCAAGGAACATCATGCATTTACAGTGAATGTATACCTACTATTGAAAATTCATAATAATCAGTTTTAAAGAGACGCTCCCCAGAGTTCACATCTTGAGAATACCAGAGTAAAAAGGTACTACCAGATTACAGAGCCGCAAACTCCTCTATATTATAATAATAAAAAAAAAGGTCCACACTGTCAGGGTTATCCAAAGAGATCCGAATGGCTGGAGAAAGGTAACCGAAAGCTGAAAATCAGCGTTCGGTTACCTTTCCTGGCCATTCGGCTATCCAGAGAGCAGGCAATTCGCCAAATCCTGGCGAATTGCCTGCACATACGGTGCCTGTTCGGTGCCTGTTCGAGGGCAGTGAAATCCCTACAGCTTCGGCTATTCAGAGAACACAAACCAGCAGTGAAAGGTTCCCGAAATGCCCTGCCATTCGGTGGTTTAATTCGGCAGGTTTATTCAGGCGAATTCCATAGGCTTCAATGTTAAAAATATTCCCATTACGTGACCCCACTCAGTTTGAAAACCTTTGTTTGTCGAACACACCTCTCTCACATGGCCTATCGGTCCTTTCAACAGTCCTGAGAGAGTCGGACTCTACAGAACCCCCATCCCATGAGGTCCGATGGGACAGAGCCTTGGGGTAGTCCTGGGAGAGGAAGACTGGACCAAGACGTACACCTTGACACACAGGGGTACGCGTCAATCGAAATTACAAGAACAAGCATACAAGCTACTATCGTTTTGGTATTGCACGCCCTCTCTACAGTTTAGGGCGGGGTTGCGACACACTCCTAGCTGTTGGAGATGTGATGCGTGCCCAGGTGATTCTCTACATATGTGGTGGACATGCCCGGTGGTATCGGACTTCTGGAAGAAGATACACGGCACCATACACACTGTGACTGATGTAGACTTACCATTCACGGCAGCGGTCTTCCTCTTACTCCAGATACCTTTGGCTACAGACGACCTACGGTCCTCCCCACTGCTATACATGATCTTAGTGGCAAGGTCCATTCTCGCTTTAAATTGGTCCACCGCTGTAACTTTCTCTACGAAAACTTGGGTGGAACACATGGAATTGCATCGGTCCCATGAAAGTCTCTTGGCAACCGCAGAGGGGAAGACACAGTCCCACCTCCGTAGATGGTTCTATTGGGAGCAGTTCCTGACCTCGGCGGCAGGTGGTGCCTTGCTGGCCGGCTGATGCTCCAACTGGACATACTGGGGCCCTGGGCGGTCCCGGGGGGGAGACGGCGACGAGGGGTGGGGGCTGTATGGCCAAGGCCCTCGCCCCCCCTTTTTATCTTCGGGTGCGCCCCGCTCCCGCCATGTAAGTTGCCACTGGGCCCTGTTGTGTGCTAACTCCTTCCTTACCGCCCACACCACTGATGTTACTCACTCCTTCTCCTCTTACTTACGGAACTCTGTTATCCCACCTATTTCGGAGAGGCCTCTTGGAGAGGGGAAGAGAGTACTGTGTTCTTTCCTTTTCTCTACTCTTTCTCTCTTCTTCTTTTCCTCTCAATTTGTTTCTCTCACTTAAATTCCCTATTTTCCTTTCCTCTACCTCTCCCCCCTTCAACCCCCTCCTATTTCTATTTTTCCACACACCCGCCCTCCTCCCCATCTTCCTACTACCCAACTCTCCCCTACTCAGGCTCGTTTCCGTTTATCTTCCTCCTGCCCCCCCCTGCCATATCCCGATCTTACCACTGATATATGGAATCCCGTGCTAGGACCTGTCCGAGGCGCATCGACTTTCTATACCGTACACCCCCCCCCTCTCCCCCCCCTTTTTTTTTTTTTTTTTTTCTGGGAGAGTGCGGTTGAGGGCTGGACACACTTGGGACACTCAGAATGTTTTTCATAGCTTTCTTTATGGTTGTTACCGACTAGCTTTCTTTAGCTGCGTATTGAAGAGGCGTAAGCTTCATGTTCATGATTTGATGAGCCCGACTGCTAACTTACGCACCTTGTTTTATGTTACTGTTCATGTTGCATATATGTACTACCTTACCTTGTACACTCTTCAGCTTTGAATAAAAAAAAAAAAAAAAAAAAAAAATATTCCCATTTTAATCCAATATCTAATAAACCATTCATTATAATATTCTGCAGTAAAGAGTCTTTCTATTTATAGATTTTTTAGGATATTTTAAGAATTTTTCTGGATTTTCTTTTAAAAAAAAATTGCAATTATCTTTTTTTTCTAACTTCACTTATTTTTTTCTGTAACAGCCCTTTTTATTATCATTCCTTGGACCTCATGTGTAAATTTCAGACATTTTCGCTCAGTAGTTTCTTTGCAAACAGCGTTTCACTTTTCAAACATTCAAACAAACTGTTTTGCTAATTTATTCACTGCATTCGTCTGAGGTGTCGGCTTTTTTCGGTGGCTTCGCTACGTGTGATCGGCTCCTGCTCGGGTTTTTCCGGCATTTTCGGTGGGTTAATCCAGATGTTTTTGCAGGTTTTCGGTGTGCATTAGCCGGGCTTTGCGGTTAGTTTTCGGCGGGTTTGCGGCAGCCTTTCCCTGCAATTTGGGGACCCTGTAGTGCTTGCTGAATACACCGCAAGGTCGCCGAAATGGGATCGGCAAAACGAACCAAATTTAAGAGAACGAAATGTCACCGAACGTGCGGTGACTTTTCGATTCTCTTTGAATTACCCTGTGTATCTATGATTTATCAGAATAACAAAGAGCAAAGATGTTGATTCTCACAGAGCCTTTATCAATGCTTTATGTCATACAATACGTTGCTTGTTGGTTTTCCAATAAATCTGTTGGAAATACCAAGAGTGTGGGTTCCTCTTTCTTTACTATATTAAATTCAGAATCACGGCTTAAAACAATCGCGATTTCTAATTCATCATAATGACATAAAAAATGACCTAAAGTAATAAAAAGAAATGTTGGCAAATATTTAAATTCCTTCAGTTGCTGTCAATATCCAATCTTCACTACCAATGCCAGATGCTCTTTTTTTTTTTTTTTTTTTTTTTTATAATTATGTATTTAAAACTTTTATTTTGTATGAAAGGTCACAAATTGACCAGCATAAATGGCCTCGCAGGGCCATAAAGTATACTCACAAAAAAGACTGAGAAACAAAAGGGGAAGGGGGATCTCAGAGGAGCAGCTAGGTGTGCTAAAACAAGGGGGAGTTTCTTATCAGAAAAAAAAAAATAAAAAAAATTAAAAATGAATCAAGGTCCTCAAGTAAGTCTTCAGGTAAACAGCGTATGACCAAGGAGAACAAAAAGACATCAGAATATACCATAGCATCAAAAAAAAATAAAAAGAGGGGGGGAACAAAAACGTCCACGGTGGAAGCTGCAAAAGGAGAGCAAAAAGCGTCCCACAAACAACGCACAGCGGGGGGGGGGGGAATATGGCAGCAGGGGGGGTCATATCAAAAAGTACGGTTCGGCAACGGAGAGGTAACACCACAGAACAGGGCCGCTTCAACCCGTGTCCAACAATAATACGACGCGGGTAGCACCATCACACTGGCGCCACTCCTGGAGAGTGCAGCAGACGAATAACCAGCAAGCCAGCCCCACCACAACTCGGGCTACATCTCCTGGACCAGGTATGCACTGCTGGTCTTCGGCGCATGTCCCCTCGATAATTCCATGCTGTCCTGACCCATAAGGCGCAGGGGGAAGGATGGCGAATCGCATAGAATCCTCCGCTCTGACGGATCCGTCAGCCAGCTGCTCTGCTGCGGCACTCTGCTCCGGAGTCCCGAGTTCCACCGTGGCCAACGAGCCACTGGGCATCTCCCCGGTCGCTTCATCGGGTTCCTCAACTCCCTCCAGTGCTCCTTCGGGCATAGCTCCACTTGGGGTACTCACAACTCTGTAGCTCCTCAAAACTTCCGTGAAGCGCCATAAGATGCCTCGCGTCAGCGGGCACTCATCCTCTCCCTCCTCCATCAAGAGGCGGTCGAGGTGCGAGAACGCTGCCTCCAGGCCGAGCATCGGGAAATGCGAAGGGACATCAGTCTGCTTCCGCAACGTCGCTCCACCCGCCTCCATCAGAATGTCTGCAGCAGCCGGGAAACGGGGGCCCTCCGTCGCCATGGTCTGCATCCAGGTCAAGGGTATTGGGGGCAGTATAGGCGCCACAGTGTAGGGCAGAGCTTCCGTATAGACGCTGGGGGAACTCTCCGGCCGGAGAGTACCCATGGCATCCGGTGTAGGGAGCAGCCTGGTAGTAGGCCCCAAGATGGCCACCGGCAGCCCACCTTGTCTACTAAATGAAAGTCTCTGGTCCGGGGGGGTGCTGAACGGGCCCCGGACATCTCAAATCCGATGGCCGGCCGCTCCAGGTTCCAGGGAAGAAAAATCAGCGGATAAAGACAGCTAGGGAACCTAGTGAGAGAGAGACGGGTCGGAGCTCCTGAAACACGCGTCCTCTCCCATGTGCAGCCGGCCACGCCCCCCCCAGATGCTCTTTTACTATCGGGAAATGGTCAAACAGAAAATAGATATTCTGGTCTTAGAGGGCTGACTATAGATCAGCACCAGCTTACAATAGGAGACTTGCAAGGGGAATGGACTGTGTGAGGGCCTGAGCTTCTAACAGAGCATGTCAGAACAAATGAGATATTGAGGACCTACTTTACTTTAACCCTTTCACTGCTGATGACGTGTGGGACACGTCCTCATTGACGCCCGCTATATGAGGAGGACATGCCCCACACGTCATCCGCTCATCGGGAGCCCAGAGAGATACTCACCTCTCTCCTCCGGGATCCCGCGGAGGTCTGACTTCCCCGAAGTCAGATGTGTCATTTAAGGGCGACCCCTGGACATCGCACGGAAGGGAGGGGGGATCCTTTCGGATCCCTCTCTCTCCCGATTGGGAGATCGCGGCCGCTCAAACCAGGCACCGCTTAAAAGGGGAGAGTCTCCCCTTTTAAGCGGTGCCTGGTTTTAATCCCTCACATACCGGGCTACGATACAGCGCCATCCGGCACTGCGTCGCAGCCTGGCTCCGGTGGGGGCCGCCATCTTGGAGGGCGGCTCCACCTCCGGGTCCCCCCTGGCTACCTAATGTCATTGCACATGGTGCAATGACGTCAGTTAGCCATGGAACCCCTAGCTGCTTGGGGATTTCCCAAGGAAATTCCCTGGTGGAGATAGGGGGTTCCTTTGAACCCCCATATGTCCCAAACCGTGGCAGCTAGGGGCTCATGTATGACATTTCGAATGATACCAAACATGACAAGGTACAAAGTAAAAAAAAATTAAAAAAAAAATTAAAACATGCTTTTTTTGTGTTGTTTTTATTATTGCAGCAATATTGTTCACATTTCAATTATAATGGGAACAATGATGCTGCACTAATGATTTTTTTCTGTGGGGTGCATTTGCTAAAAATCACGTAATTCCCCCCCAAAAAATTTAACAAGTCCCCATTTCTAATTTTTGTACAAGCGCACCCCATACAAAATATAAACCCAAACGTTCATGTGATAAAATGTGGAAAAAAACACTTTACACGCTGTAGATGATTAAAAATTCTAATTTGATAGCATTTTTTGCTATAATAAACAGGCAGGACATGACGTATACATATAATAATAATATATTGTGAATCTGCGGAGTCTTCCAGAAAGAACGATATATAATATGTCTGGGTCATATAATAAAATGTGGCTTCAAATCGCATTTAAACATGATGAGCGAAAGCAGTAAAAATGAGCTCAGCACACGGTGGTGAAATGCCTCAGCAGTGAAGGGGTTAATCAGGACTCTCCTAAAAGGCTCATCCAAGCACTTATTATCTCCCGCCTTGACTAATGTAACCTCCTTCTCTCTGGCTTTAAGAGGTCCCATATTCTCCCTCTGCAGTCTATTATGAATGTCAGTGCTAGGTTCATCCACCTCACCTCAGGCACCTCTCGCACCTCGCCTTTTGTCAATGTTTGTCATGGATCACGTTGTCACCGCCGTGGCAAGACAGCCGAAAACCGCCAAATGCATCCAATGATCCGCCACAAAACTGCCAAATCGATCCGAAAAAAGCCAACAACCTGCTGAACGGAGCATGACCAGCCGCCGGGAAAAAGCTCACAAGCTGCCAAAAAGGGGTATAAAGAACAAAAAAGACACACACACCAGAACTTTTAAAATGTGTTTGCGAAAAACTACTGCACGAAAATTCCTGGAAATAATATATAAGGTCTTACGAATAATAATAAAATGCTCTGTTACAGAAAAAAAAAACGCATTTTAAAAAAATCTGTAAAAAAACATTCTGTCAAACAAATCCTGAAAAATGGCTAAAAAATCCTAAAAATTAAATAACTAAAGAGAATTTTTGCTGGAAATGAAAAGAATAAACGGTTGAATTAATATTTAAGAAAAACAAGGATTTTTTTTTTTACATTGAAACCTATGGGATTCGCCTGATTAAACCTGCTGAATGAAACCACCAAACCGCTGTCAGGGCATTTCACTGCATTTCGGTGCTGTTTGGTGTTCTCTGGATAGATTAACCATTACTTCCTTATGGGTCTTTCCCTGGTGCTGAAGATCACCTTATTTCGCTGGCAATTCACCAATATTTTGCGAAACTGCTAGCTCTTTGAATAACCGAAAGAGCACCATACGGGGAAATTCACTGTTCGGTGCAATTTCAGGGCCAATTCATCTCTCCTTGCCTACCCCTGATAGGTATTAATATGAATGTCACTGTTATTGCGGCTTCCTCAGTTAGTTCCAGTAGAGCGTATCCAAGACAAAAACTTTCATCAATGATTCATCATTCTGAACTAAATTAAACTCTGAAATAAAAAATTAGCCCGGAATTATCATTAATATTGTGTTCAACCTTTTGTACGTGCAAGTGTGAATTTGCATACGCTTTTATACTCACTTCATGCTTTTCATTTTAGAGTTTGAAATGCTAAATCATTTTTACATTACATGTTTAATCTGTTTATTATGTTACAAAGCACTTTTTAAAACCTCTTCCACAGTAAAATAAATGCTTAAAAGTAGAGATTACTGCTGAGTAATTCTCGTTAAGTCAAAATTTCTTCATTCCGGTAATCTCTTAATAAAGGCTTTCCGAATTTTATCGTTGGAGACAAAAATCACTCTTTTACCCTAAAAATAAATGAAAATAGTGTTGGGTTAAGAATAAGATTTTTAAGCGTTTTGAGGGAAGCTGTGTTATTTAATAAGTTGTATGTCAAAGGGACATAAATGAAAAGATGACCTGTTATATTGATTTCTGTTTAATCAGAAGCCATCCATATTCATTAAACAATGGGGAAACCCAACAGAACATTGTGAAGGAACCGTTCCCTTCCGTCTGTCCTGGCTCTCCAGACACCCCTTCGTTGCGGTCAGCCCGGCTACTGGGAGCGCTGTCCTCAGCGCCTCGAGCGGCTTGACCTGCCTGCTTCTGTTCCTCTGCCCTGGAGCCGTTAGGAATCTCCAGAAGGCCGCTCTCTGCCTTCTGAGGGTGAGTGTGGAGTGTAGCGTAGTTTGTAATAAAGACACCAGGCGCGGCTGTATGCTTTAAAACAGGATCCTCTCTCTCTGAGCTCTGAGAGTTCTCTGACTTTTTAATGAACAAAACGCCACCATTTATGCTGAAGTCCAACAGTCATAATTTGCAACCCATACTAATTACATTAAGTCAGTTATTTACAATAAACATTCTTTACTTTCTCTAGCCTTTCAGCTCACACAACATTTGTATATCCATTCTTCTAACACATCAGATTAAACACACACTATCAGAGATCCCTTGAATTAAACATGCAGCTAGATAATGGGAAAAGCCCTGGTGCATAAATTACACAGCAGTAAAGCTTGTTTACTGTATACACAAAAACACATTTACCTACAGGAATATAAGTATTTTTAAAACCAAAGCTATGCCATTTTACACTAAACTAAATTAAACTAAAACCAAACGATGTAAAATATATTTAAAAACACACGATATAAATGAACATAAAGTCTCTTGGGGTTTGAAGCATGGAGCGTTACATCAGCTCCATGACAAACATCATGCACCCCAAATGCAAATTTAAACAAGCAAATACAGGCTGAGAAAACAGCTTACCCATAAACCCACATGCAAACTAAAGCAAGCAAACCCAAGCAGATTGACCAAACAGCTCAACAGAACTCCTTATACCCTTGTGCACTTTGAAGCAGATAAGGTTTTTCATGAAGAAGCCAACTGACCCCTCAACCAACTACTTAACTCTCCTGTACATCTGTGTTTCATCTCTCATTGTATCTGTAATTGGCCATTGCCAGTCACTGCTTTTACTATCATGCAATGTGATCACTTATGTTAGATAAATTGTATTGCTACCTTTGGGTCCTATTAAAATCCTGGGGCCTTCTTCCAAGGTTGCCATTATTCTTCACGTTTGAGGCACACGACATAATGTCAGGCATTATTAGGTTAATATTTTCACGTCCCATTCCAACTTTGCTGTGAAAGGATATGTTCTGACCTTAATGTCTTAACGGCTTGCGTTTAATTACTGTACTTGGCGTCTCCTATACTTAGCATGGGACATTCGAGTCATTAAGAAATGCGTGAATAGCGACCAATTCCAAGGTCATGAAAAGACTTGACGTCTAGGTGCAAAGCAGCGAAATGTAATATCTTCTAAAAGCTGGTGTTACATTCATAACAACATTTAAACCCTGTTTTAACTTCAAGGAGAAATTGAAGTCTATGCAGGGCTGGTCCAAGACACTGTGTTGCCTGGGAACAAGGATGAAATGCTGCCCATCCCCCCAAAATAAATCACGCACTGTGTATGAGCATATCACAGAGCTGCACAGCAATAAAACTCACAGTAATGTGTGGTGTGCCTCGATGAGGCCCAAAATGCTACCACTGGCAAACTGCTGCCTGGCGCTATGGCCCCATCTGGCCCCATCTGGCCCCATGGACTGGCCGGCCCTGAGTCTATGCAATTGTTAGGTTTACTGTAGTCCTGAAATACAGACGCAAGGGTTTAATTAGCGTTAGCGGAGCCTCCAGTTTCAGTAGCGCCAGCTATACATTTCACAGTTCCACCCATTTTTTAACATCTTGTTAAGAAATTTTAACATTTCCAGCCAACTTTAAAGCCTTGGCATGCGACTTGGTTGGAACAAGGATGTTAAAGTTGAGACACAAACAGGGTTATTCAGAGAGAGGTGAAAACCAGGAGAATGACTGGAGAAGTGAAAATTCTAAGTCAAAATGGCCAAACCAGAAAAATTCTCCCATTTATCTCATTTTCCAAATCGGCTATTTTGACCTAGAATTTTCACTTCTCCAGTCATTCTCCTGGTTTTCACCTCTCTCTGAATAACCCTGTAATTGTTAACGGCTGTGCATGATTTTCCCATTAGCATCCGATTTTTAACAATAACCTAGGAGTAGGGCCCGTTGTTTTTTATTTTTTTTATATCCCTATGCCCACGTTTTTTCTTTTTGTTATGTCAATCCCAGTTCCTCTTTCCCTATCCCTCCTTTACACTTTAATAATATATAACAGATTTTATTTCTTCCGTGTCCTCAGCACAGACAGATTGACGAGTAGCTCACCAGAAGCCCATACTCATCTTCAACTGGCATACACTCCTAAACCAAATGACAGAAGAGGTGGTGGCGTTTGAATTTTACATTCCTTTCTGTGTTTTCTTCGGCCCTTTTCACCCTGCCCTTACCTTAATTTCTGCACTTTTAGGGCCATATTCCGTTCTTCACACTAAAATGGAGACGCTGACAAGGAAAACCTGCACCTACAGGTTTCCCCATAACGTCCCCATTTTAGCGCAAGGCACTAGCTGAGCACCTCGACTCAGAATGTACCGCTAACCACTGGGATACTAACGGTAGCGGTTCCGCACCGCCATGAGTATCAGCCCCTGGAGTCCATAGGACTGCATGGAGGGTAGTGCTTCTGAGCCGCGAGCCCTGTGCGATCTAGTCGCGAGATGAGAGGTGAGACTGAGTATCAGATTTATTGGGTAGTTTTTAGGGGGTGTTAAATGATTTCGCAAAAGCGGAATTATTTCTCACTAGCTTTTAGGAGTAGCTGAAATTTTGCCTTGTGCTTCCCTGCGGTAATTATCGCTAGCACTTTGTAATACCTTACTTATCAAAAGACTAATTTTTGATTGTACTCCCCATGTTAAGTTACCGCAACAACTGAAGTGCTAGTGAGAAAAGAGTTCCTTGACTTTGTAAAATTTCTCTTGCATTATTTTTTTATTTCATTAGGAATTCAATAATCGGAATCTTGTCTAATAAACCCTTCAATGCGTTTCTGCGTTGAATGTCTAATATTAAGAATTGACAGGACGTTGGGTTACCCTGCAATGGACAACAGAAGTCCTTCGTCGGATGCCAGTTTCTGTCTAATTTGGTAGAGAAGTCAGATAGCTTTGCGCATAAAGAAGACACACAGACAATGAATACGTCTATATAGCTTCCGAGCCACATGACTGCTCTGAGCCCATTTATTTGATAATCAACAAGCCTTTTTATACTTTATTACATGTACTGATTACAGGCTGTTGCCCAACATTCTATTCGTCATTATATCCGTCATCACAGACATTGTTTAATACAGTTTAAAGAAAAACATCAGTGTCTTCGAGCTGTTCCTTTAGCCGTCAAGGACATTTGTTACAGGACATTCTCGGATGTTCCCAAAACATGACCTTCAAGATGTTCTCTTCACAGGACAAGAAACGTCATGTGCGTACTCAAACAAAGATAGCGTTTAAGAATAATATGCATTTGATTCTTAAATCCTAATTAACCACTTACATTACTTAAATGAGCATTTTTCTAAGCCTTTGAATATTATTAGCAAATATATACATTTCTGTCCACAACAACCCAATATTACACAGCATTTGTCATTTTCAATATTGCAACTTTGATTTATGGTTTTCTATTTAGAGAACAGGGTTAGGTGCAATTTTCGAATTTTGCTTTATAATTTACACCTAGCATTCTGCGATCATAGCATTAAATCTTACAACGTAAATTGAGTGCACTTGAATAACCTCCATCTGATTTACCTCATTACCTGCTCAATCTGTTGTATGAGCTTAAAATGAAATAGAGAGGAAAACCAATTAACGTGCAGCAATATCTGCATAAAGCAAATGTTGGTAACTCCTTTCTTCCATTCTGCATCCTGTCACCCACCTTGTTTGGTTAATAATATCCCCAGGGGACTGTGCAATTCTTTTTTTTTTATTCTTCTAAGAAGCTGTTTTGATGATCTTCAGTTGAAGCGACCAACAGTTTCTTCAAGGCACAAATTTGTGTGCTTTTTGATTCATTGTAAATAGATGTTTTGTTATTTAAATTGGAAGATATGGCACAACATACCGTTGCAAAGTTTATTTATTTATATATTTATTTATAAAGGATTTTACCAGGAAGGATACATTGAGATTTCTCTCGTTTTCGAGTACATCCTGGGTTCAAGAACATTAAAATGTTACAGTTGTTACAGAAATACAAAGTAATACAATGCAAGATATTAAAAAAACACAAATATACAGAGTAACACAGCAAATAAATATGTAGGAAATAGTCATTATGTTACATGTTTACAGGTGCATTCTGTATTGAGGTATGTTAATAGGGAGCTCTTGAGTGACACTGACTATAGACTGGGGGAAGATTTGATGGCATCTGGGAGGTTATTCCATAACTGCGGTGCTCTGTAGGAAAATGAGGACTGAGCCACTGTCAAGGTTGCTAGCGGATAAAATTTCAATGTATTTTTCTGACAAGTTATTTACTAAGTTTTCTTAGGTACAATTAATACAAATGATTGTAGTCTTTGAGCTATTACTTTTTAAATTATGCTAGTATTTTGTTGTAATTTATTAAATGTATTGGAATATTAAATAAATGTGTGTATAGCACCATTTGTTTGTGTTAAAGTTACAGTTGCAAGTACTTATAAAGCGCCAACAGATTCCCTATCGCTTTACAAATGGGGAAGCACAAACAGGAGACGTACATGATAAAAAGAGGAAAGACAACCCTGCCCGTAAGATAACTGCCCAGGTAATACAGCACTTTAAGCCAAGAGCTCAGGCAGACATCCCGTGAGCTTGTCTAAGGGACAGGAGTAACTGAAACAAATGGGAGCAGAGGGAAGTTGAAACTGGTGGCCAGAAGAGTATCGTAGGTATTGCATGAGAAGGACCAGAAGCTTGGACTTAGTAAAAGTAATTAGAGAGAGAAGTGGAGACAGCTGGAAAGGAGACCTGAAACTAGGGACCAGGTGGGTTGGGACAGCAGAGGGAGAGAAATGGAGGTCAGTCGGTGTGAGTATGCTGTGGAAAGAGAATGAGGTTTAGGGAGAATGCTCAGATTGCTAACCATTTACGACTTGTGTCAATGTGCGTGGGTATGCATGTGCAAAAATAACTGAAATGTATTTAACAAAGTATTATTGTAATATTTTTGTGACTTAATCTGTTTAATTGTTCATTTTTTTAAATTTTTGTCTTACAAAAATCACTGTTTGCTGAATTAAACAATGTTTGCCGTGATGTGAGGCATACTATACATGTGAAAAAAAGCAAATAAAAATTAAAAATTCAGATTGAAAGATATTTAAGTAAAACCAATAATTCTGTCATAAAATTACAAAAATAGCAATAAAAGAAAACGAATGTTAGTTTTCAATATGTTCATTAATTGTGTATGTATAGACAAAGAAAATTAAGAAAAGGAACAAAGGTTCCTATTCAGTCATTTCTACAAAATATCTGGGAATTGTTGTAATCTGTGTGTTCTCACAGCCACCAACTATCCAGTCACAGTCATTACAGTTAAAGTTCTTCTAATTACAATTGCTGTTTTATTTTCTAACAGTTTTACATAAACCTTATCTGTTAAGAGATAATTTACATGATTTTTGCAATTAGTTGTAACCTTCTGTTTTTATTTGAATCTGTAATTATTAGTGTGGTGACACTGGAAGAAGGTAAAGGAAATATTTTACAGTTTCACTTTGCATTAGACTTGTGAAAGGTGGGAAAATCCGTTCGTCAGTATAGTTTCATCAAAAAATTTTGATTTGCCTTTTTTTAAATTTTGCTCATGTTGAAATTCGGTTGCAATGAATTCTGTTGAATAAATTTGTTTTCATACAAACTGATTTGCAACATGAAGCCCATCACCACGAGAGTTAATTTAGTGATGGCAAAATAATAATCCATTGTAAACCAAACTAATTTTACAAATAAAAAAAGAACTGGAATAACTCATCCTCCTGCCACTCATATCAGGTCCTTCTCTGGAGTGTCTACATTTTCCACATCACCAATGAGGGACACACTGGGACAAACTGTGCAACGGCAGCGTGAATAATACTTCTTGGTTAATGCAGCCGCTCTGGTAAGGAATAGGCGCAAAACCGTGTTTTCTGCATGTACGTATATTCTGTTGTATCCCCAGCCAGGCCATTTTTGCTGCTGTCCCTTTCCATGTTTTTGTTTTTAATCCCAAAGTGGGAATGCTTCTGGTGAGGGTAGAAATAAAACCCATCAGTCTGTCTCTTAGCTGAAAAGCAGCATGAGAATATGTGGTTGCTTAGAAAATAAGCTCTTGGTTTAATTAAGTTAGAAGAACCCACCTGACCAAAGGTTAAATGACGTGGCAGGTGGGCTTACACGTTAATGACCATTCAAGTAAACCAAAACCTCTAAATAGTTTTGTTTCGCATGGAGCTATAGGGGTAAGCGTAGATGACACTTTTTTTCCTTGATATGTTTTATGCATGTCATTGTCCACACAGCCAGGGTTCGCAGGGAATTTTTACATCTTACATGATAGCTGTTACTTCAGTAGCAGAAAATTATCTCAAAACAAGAAAATGTCAGCCGTTCAAAAACTGCGGGTACCGGATCCCACTGGGAACTATTGCTGTGCAGAATCTATTTGCGGAGTAGAACAACAAACATGGGCGCCTTTGATTTTCCGGACCACTTTGCAATTTCATCTATTTCTTGGTGAGGTGATGAAGGAAAAATGTCCACAAAGTCAAAATGGCAAACTATTTTATATTGAGATTGAATAAAATCACCATGCTGTGAAGTCAAGATTGGAAAAGGAACTACCAAACATAGCCTTTACCTAGATTTACTCCCAACCACCAGTACACATGAGAATGAAGAAGGCATGACCTCTATCGTCCGTCACTCATAGATAATGTTTGAAATAAAAGCCACTTTACTCTGTGTAACCTTCTTTTCCTGCCAACAAACTATACTGCCGTCAATACTTGGAAAGCCACTAGACATTTACTGACTCCGTTTAGTTTACTACCGCAAAAAATATACAACCATAATCTTGAACAACTGCAGAATTATTTATAATTTATTTTGCTCAATTGCACAGTGTTTTACCTCAAATAAAGAATTGCTATTGCGATGCTTTCAAGTACATAATGGAAAATACGCAACAAAAAGAGAGTTGCTAGAAAAGTTAGAATTTTAGAAAATAATCCATCGAATGCAGCACTTGCAGGGCACAATCTTCCAGCTGCACTTCATTATGCCTCTGATCACATTCTGTGATATAAATATGATTTAAATCAGAGTTTTCTATCACAATGTTTCCTGCGACTAAGAACGTGTTTTTTGATCTAGGTTCCCATTGAGCTGTTACTGGAATCATTAATAGAAAGTACAACATCCTAGAAAAAAAGTTAATAAAAATGTCTCTGCCTCTTTCTGATTTTCCTAAATATATAGGGACAAAGGATGACGTAATGTCTCGAAGTTCCCCAAGATAAATAAATAAGCATTACTTTATTGCTTTATTAAGCAATTTTCGCTAGTCTAACAAAAAAATGTGTTGCTATGAAGAACGTTTATAGTAATCCTTGGCCCTCCAGATGTTTTGGAAAAACAGTTCCCATGAGGTACGGCCATAAATACTTATAAATACGTACAGGGTTATTCAAAGAGATTCGAAAAGTCACCGCACGTTCGGTGACTTTTCGCTTTCTTCAATTCGGTTCCTTTTGCCGAACCCATTTCGGTGACCCTGCGGTGTATTCAGCAAGCACCACAGGGTCCCCAAATTGCAGGGAAAAGCTACCGCAAACCCGACAAAAACGAACCGCAAAACCCAGCGAATGCACGCCGAAAACCCACAAAAACATCTGGATTAACCTGCCGAAAACCACGGAAAAACCCGAGCAGGAGCCGATCACCCGCAGCGAAGCCTCCGGAGAAAGTCGACACCGCAGACAGAGTGAAGTGAATAAATTAGGAAAACAGTTTGCATGAATGTTTGAAAACTGAAACACTGTTTGCAAAGAAACTACTGAGCGAAAATGTCTTAAATTTACATATGAGGTTCAGGGAATGATAATAAAAAGGACTGTTACAGAAAAAATAAGTAAACTTGAAAAAAAAAAATCGGACTTTTAAAAAAAAATAATAATAATTCAGAAAAATGCTTAAAATATCCTAAAAAATCTATAAATAAAGAGACTCTTTACTGCAGAATTTTATAATCAACGGTTTATTAGATATTGAATTAAAACCGGAATATTTTTAACATTGAAGTCTATGGGATTCTCCTGAATAAACTTGCCGAATGAAACCACCGAATGGCAGGGCATTTCGGGAACCTTTCACTGCTGGTTTGTGTTCTCTGACTAGCCGAAGCAGTGTTTTTTCATGGGGTTTTCACTGCCCTCGAACAGGCACCGAACAGGCACCGTATGTGCAAGCAATTCGCCAGGATTTGGTGAATTGAATGCTCACTGGATAGCCGAATGGCCAAGAAAGGTAACCGAACGCTGATTTTCAGCGTTCGGTTACCTTTCTCAAGCAATTCGGATCTCTTTGAATAACCCTGGTAGTTTTAATATACGTAATTATAAAACTTTGCTAACTGCAAAGTCCCAGTGACCATGTGGTTTTGATCATCTCCTTCACCATGGCGCTGTTCCATGAGGTTGATTGGTTCTCTAGTAGCCCTAATATATCCAACTGGACTTATTATTCTTCTGTCCCTTTACCTGGTTTAGGATATGCGCTTCATACTCAAAGTGCGTGTCGACATCACCCTCTGAGACCACTCACCGTACTGAGCGGTCTCATAGAGGCAGCCAATGGATCATGTGTGCGCAGCTCCTACCCATCGTTCCGCGCAGGCACTACAGAACTTGTATACATAAAGTGCACAAGTATCCTAGCGGTGCGCGATTTGTGGTTTTTACACTTTGCAAGTTCCATAGAAGCACAAATTATGCAGAAAAGCTTCAGGGACTTCCAAGAGTGGAAGAGAAGGAGCAGCGTGTGACGAAGGACAGAAGGTCAGCAGCCTCTGCCCAATTATTTAAGGACAAAAGAAGGAATTCTATTTTTAATAGTGTTCCTTTAACCCAAGCTTTTGCGAACTTCCAGAGGCTTTGAGGTCTATGGTGTTTCTAAGTTGACAGCAGCTCTGGTTAAGTTTCCACCTGACTTGAGGTCCTAGTTCAATCAAGCAGTTATGCTTAAAGAGCCTTTAATGAAATTCCAGAGAGGGTAGTTGGAGTCGCACTATTCTAGCTGCCCATTGTACACCAATCCTTCTTATTGTTTGTATAGGAGGTGCAAACGGGTAGGCATCTGGCGAACAGTGAGCTATTGCTCCTGTATCTACAGCAGATACATTGCAGCTCACCACAGTTCTGCTTTTAGCATCTCCCTTAACCATACAGTTGTGTTCAAAATTATTCAACCCCCAATGCTGTAAAGGGTTTTAGGGAATTTAGTGTACATTTGTAATTGTATTCAGAATGAAATCCTACAAGGACTTTTTAAAGAACCATATGCAACTAAAATGACATCAATTGGTTTTGTAATACAGTAGTAAATGTTTCTTTTGTGAATTCTTCATTGACACAATTATTCAACCTCTTAAAGACTACCACTCTGAAGAACAGAGGTTCATTCAAGTGTTTTCAATCAGGTATTGAAAACACCTGTGGATGTCACGGAGCAGCAATAAAGCATAATAAGTACCAATTAGGCAGCTTTAAAATGACTGTGATACTCAGCTCCTTCTAGACATTTACTGGTGTGGTTACAAACATGGTGAAGTCAAGAGAATGGTCCAGGAAGACAAGAGAAGAGGTGATTACTCTTCACAGGAAGGGCAATGGCTATAAGAAGATTGCAAAGATGTTAAACATACCAAGAGAGACCATAGGAAGCATCATTCGCAAATTCAAAGCAAAGGGCACTGTTGAAACGCTACCTGGTCGTGGCAGAAAGAAGATGCTGACTTCGACTGCTGTGCGCTACCTGAAGCGTAGAGTGGAGAAAAGTCCCCGTGTGACTGCTGAGGAACTGAGAAAAGATTTGTCAGATGTGGGTACTGAAGTTTCAGCTCAGACAATACGGTGCACACTGCGTAATGAAGGCCTCCATGCCAGAACTCCCAGGCGCACACCCTTGCTGTCTCCAAAGAATAAGAAGAGTCGACTGCAGTATGCCAAAAGTCATGTGGACAAACCACAGAAGTTTTGGGATAGTGTTCTGTGGACTGATGAAACAAAATTAGAACTGTTTGGGCCCATGGATCAACGCTATGTTTGGAGGAGGAAGAACAAGGCCTATGAAGAAAAGAACACCTTGCCTACTGTGAAGCATGGCGGGGGGTCAATCATGCTTTGGGGCTGTTTTGCTTCTGCAGGTACAGGGAAGCTTCAGCGTGTGCAAGGTACCATGTATTCTCTTCAGTACCAGGAGATATTGGATGACAATGTGATGCAGTCCGTCACAAACCTGAGGCTTGGGAGACGTTGCACCTTTCAACAGGACAATGATCCCAAGCATACCTCCAAGTCCACTAGAGCATGGTTGCAGATTAAAGGCTGGAACATTTTGGAGTGGCCGTCGCAGTCACCTGACTTAAATCCGATTGAGAACCTCTGGTGGGACTTAAAGAAAGCAGTTGCAGTGCGCAAGCCTAAGAATGTGACTGAACTGGAGGCTTTTGCCCATGACGAATGGGCGAAGATACCCGTAGATGGCTGCAAGACACTTGTGTCAAGCTATGCTTCACGTTTAAAAGCCGTTATAACTGTAAAAGGATGTTGTACTAAGTACTAAGATTGAATGTCACTTGGGGGTTGAATAAAACTGATAACGATGTGAGCACAGAAAAGACATTTGTGGTTATTTCATTATAAATATTATGTTATATTTGTCTGACCTACACGTGCTTCTTTGATTTAATTGTAAGCAAGATGACTGAATGATCAAAATCAATGTCAAACTGGCCAAAACACTCAATTTCAGTGGGGGTTGAATAATTTTGAACACAACTGTACGTGGTGGTGGTGGTGTGGGTGGGGGGGTTGGCTGGTTGAAAGATGGACTCTGGTAAATCCACCTGGAACTGTACCCCCACTTAATTCTCACTAGTCACCCAGTAATGGGAGTTCCCCCTGATTTTTAATTAACGAGCGGGTGGATACTAACCCGTCTGCTTCCAGCAGGCTTTCATGCCACAAATCAATTAATCCAAAACAAATGTAATAGAAAAAAATTAGTGAGAACCAAGCTGACTTCTTTAAAAATATAGATTTCTTAATATTTTTATGGTTAAGCCACCCCCTCTGTAGGTGTCCTGGGAAGTCCCACTTTTTCAGAGGTCAGGTTTACATGAGGGTCTTTGGAGGTGATGCTCACCGGAGGGACCTCATGTCTTTGGAAGTCAGGTTCACTGGAGGGGCCTCACACCTTTTGAGATCAGGCTGTCGGGGGGCCCCCCAATGTCTTTATAGAGCAGGTTCACAGGGGGCCCCCATGTCTTTTAGGGGGATGGTTCACAGTGGGGCCCCCCTAGGTCTTTTTGGGAGCAGGTTCACGAGAGGTCATCTATGTCATTGAAGAGCAGGTTTGCGGGAGGTGTCCATGTCATAGAAGACCGGGCTCACGGGGAAGGCTCAGGTCTTTGGAGAGCAGATTTGCTAGGCCCTGCCACATCAGTATGGCACAGGTTCCCCCGTGGAAGCACACAGGGGTTCACATACCTCAGTCTTGAAGGGTGATGTTATTCATTCTTATGTTACAAGCATTTATGACCAAGAGAACGGGGCTTATCGACAGGTCATCTCTACAACGACATAAGAATATGAAAATCTAAAAGCAATCTAAGGCCGCTGCCACTACTCACCTTCTCATTTCCCATGCAAAGAGTTCAGTGTTAAGATAGTCATGTTATTATTCATTAAATGTATGGGGAATTTCTCTGCCTTCGAACAGGCACCGTACGTGCAGGAAATTCACAAAGATTCGGCAAACTGCCTGCTCTCTGAATAGCCGAATGGCCATGAAATGTCACCGTATGGGGAAATTCAGTGTCCGGTTACATTTCGGGGCCAGATCGGCTCTCTCTGAATAACCCCTTAAATAAAAAAACTGTAAATTCCCATTCAGACTTTAATCATTTACCACATCTTAAATATTTTGGCCCCTATTACAATCCTCGCGCAACGCATTTGCGTGCGCGCAAATGCGCTCTTGCGCGAGGACAAAACCATTTGCGCGGAATGTCGTATTACGACGTTCGCGCAAACGATGCGCGTTAGCATCTACCGCGATTGACCCTGCGCAAACCCAGCGCGAGCGCAAGTGCGTGCGCGCATCCCATACTTACCATTGTCAGCGCGAATGCGTAGGAGCGGAAGGTATTACGATCTTCACGCAACGTCGTACGAACGACATTTGTGCGAAGTATCGTAACGTCTTTGAAAACCTGGTGTTAATTTACAATCTGAACGTTCTGGCCGAAACAAAATGAACTTGGAAAAAAAAAAAATATAGCACAGTACAGTTACACATTCTACACATACCCAAACAATAAAATTTATAAATTGTTTAATTTTTTATTTTTGTTGCAGCACATATACACAGATTGACTTTGACAGGTGCAACAACCGAAACCTAGCAAATGGTGGTCCTTAATTCTGATTGCCCACCGATTCCTGCACGCAACGGTCATTTGCGCCCGGCTTTGCGCATCATATTTGTGCTTGAAAAAAACATGAAGGCTGAAAAACTGCGCTTGGATCGTAATACCGCGTTAATTTGCGCTCTCTAACATTTTTTTGCATTTGCGCGAAGAATGTAATAGGGGCCTTATTTTTTATCATGTAGCCGTCATATATTCTATGCTGTACTAAAAAAAATAATCAGAAACTAAATTTATTGCTTGTATTGCTCTCTGAATAACCCCTATAGAATTCTGACCTGACAAGATATGTAATGTATGTACACATGATATATTTTGAACCTCCCGACTCTTATATTTTAAGCTCTCGAACAGAGTCCTCTCTCCCACTGTTCTGTGTGTTTATTAACTTATATGTATATTTGTTATTCTGTCTCATCCATTGTACAACGCTATGGAACTTGTTAGCACTTTATAAATACCTGTAACCGTAACAGTCCTGCCACTACGGAATTATGTTTGTATATATATAGGTGCCATATTAAGAGCACCGCTTAGTGATATGCCTGAAAGAAGACTCCTGAAGCATTGGCTCATCTTTTATTTAACATCCACAGGTTTTATCTTTTCCATTATAAAGGAAATAGTCCCATATTCTCACGCTTAAAACAAAATGCATATATAGAGTGCTTTTATTTTTTAAATGACTGGCAGTTTACAGCATTTTAAAACAATTTTGCTCTGTTGCCAAGGTTGTTATTCCACTTCTTTTGTTGCGTTGCCTCAAAAACTGAAAAAGAAAATTTGGCACAGGTTCTCAGAGTCCCAAAAATGTCTGGTGCGATATCTTGAAACATAAATCATCAAAGCTCACTCCTGTTCGTAGGAAGCGTTCATGTAGACCTGAAACTATGCTGTAAAGCATGAAATAATCACTCTCAATCACGTCCAGATTTGCATCTCAGGAGCCTGTAGGCACAGAGTTCCTTTCACTGGAACTAAGGGGCCAAGCCCAGCTCCTGAAAAACAACCCCACACCATAATCACCCCTCCACCAAACTTTACACTTGGCACAATGCAGTCAGACAAGTACCGTTCTCCTGGCAACTGCCAAACCCAGACTCGTCCATCAGATTGCCAGATGGAGAAGCGCGATTCGTCACTCCAGAGAATGCGTCTCCACTGCTCTAGAGTCCAGTGGCAGTGTGCTTTACACCACTGCATCCGATGCTTTGCATTGCACTTGGTGACGTATGGCTTGGATGCAGCTGCTCGGCATGGAAACCCATTCCATGAAGCTCTCCATGCGCACTGTTCTTGAGCTAATCTGAAGGCCACATGAAGTTTTGAGGTCTGTAGCGAATGACTCTGCAGAAAGTTGGCGACCTCTTCGCACTATGCACCTCAGCATCCGCTGACCCCGCTCCGTCAGTTTACGTGGCCTACCACTTCGTGGCTGAGTTGCTGTTGTTCCCAAACACTTCCACTTTCTTATAATACAGCTGACAGTTGACTGTGGAATATTTAGGAGCGAGAAAATTTCACGACTGGATTTGTTGCACAGGTGGCATCCTATCACAGTTCCACGCTGGAATTCACTGAGCTCCTGAGAGCGACCCATTCTTTCACAAATGTTTGTAAAAACAGTCTGCATGCCTAGGTACTTGATTTTATATACCTGTGGCCATGGAAGTGATTGGAACACCGGATTCGGATTATTTGGATGGGTGAGCGAATACTTTTGGCAATATAGTGTATATATAAATTTAAATAAGCCTGAGGGCTACTTGGAAGTTATGCTGATGTTGCATTGAACATAGCTCAACCTTGTGACATTTCTGAATAAAGAGAATAGAAAATGTTGTTAGGTTCTATAGAACACAATCATCTCAGTATCCTTGTGCAATGCGATAGGTCTGTTTAACAGAAAAAAAATGATGCATTTCATTGAGATGACAAAAATTTTCAATTAATGCATCCACTGCCAGAAGAAATAAATCTCTACTCCTCTGGTAGTTTCCTTGGAGAACATGTTTTAGAGCAGAAGATACATAATACATCACACATTGCCTTTTACATTGCAAGGTGTCAGATCCTAGTCTTATTTATCCGCTGTTGTTACTGTTCTGGAATCATCCCAATCAAACAGTAAGAGGCAACTATGTGAGGAAAGTGAAGAAGAGGGAGAAATAGAGAAAGGGAAAGTTAGAGATGTTGGGAGTGAGACTGTCATATAGAAGATATATTTGCATTATTATTATTATTGTCATCATTTATATAGCGCCAACAGTTTCTACAGCGCTTTACAATAAACAAAGGGAACACGATACAGATACACGGACATAGGATGGAAACAAGAGGTGTAGAGGGCCCTGCTCATAGGAGGGTACAGTCTAGAGCAGTGGTTCCCAACCGCGGTCCAAAAGTACCCCTAACAGGTCAGATTTTAAGGATTACCTTGGAGAAAAGACTGAATCCTGCAATCACTGAGCAGCAAATCATATCACCTGTGCTGTGCTTCAGAAATATGGAAAACCTGGCCTGTTGAAGATCGAGGTTGGGAACCACTGGTCTAGAGGGATGAGATAGATAGATACAGTATAGAAGATGAAACGCATATGATACAATAGATAAGACAACTAGATCTAGTGATAGATTGGCAGATACATTAGAATAGAATAATATGTAAGATGAGATAGATAAAACAGAATAGACAGAAGGGTAGATAAAAAGAATGACAGAATAATACATGTAGGATACGTTAGTCAAGAGAAATATATCCTGTAACAGATGCGTTGAATTGATAAGATAAATAGATCTAGTGATGGATTGATGGATGGATGGATGGATGGATAGATAGATAGATAGACAAGCAAAGCAAAAAGGAATATATCAATGCAAGAAAGCGTTCTGTCATTCCAGCCTCAATTTTGCTAAGTGAGGTCCTTTTAAAAATGTGAAAAACAAACACTCTGCCGATACGATATTTCTGCCATTGAGATTTCTCATGTTTTACAAGAAGGATACATTGAGATTTCTCTGGTTTTACAAGAAGGATAAATTGAGATTTCTCTGGTTTTCCAGGAAGGATACATTGAGATTTCTCATGTTTTACAAGAAGGATACTTTGAGATTTCTCTGGTTTCCCAGGAAGGATACATTGAAATTTCTCATGTTTTACAAGAAGGATACATTGAGATTTCTCTGGTTTTCCAGGAAGGATACATTGAGATAGCAATGATACAAAATTACAGAATCAGCGATATAACCGAAAAATACGATGTCCGAAATTACTGAAATGGAGCCGAAATCAAGAATGGAGCGAAAATGAATTTCGACTTTACACATTGCTAGTCCATTCGAAAATTCCGAAAAGTTTTCGTTTTGGCTCGGAAATTTGTTCGGATCCAAAGTTTTTGGATCCGAAAATTTTCGGAAAATCGGCCGATTCCGAATGCACGAATCGGGAAATTTCGTGAAAATTCCGAAAACCCCCCTAGCAGAAATATATACTGTATATAATATAGGATTTATATTATGCAGAAGATATGTGCATGGCCAAACGTTTTGAACCAAATGCCTGGCTACAGGCTGAAGTGGAAATATACTGTATATATATTGCCAGTTAAAACTTAACCTGTATTCCAAATTTAAAATATACAAAAAACCACATCAAACCAGAAAATATATGTAATATTAACAACAAAACAAATAATGAAAAGATGAAAAAAACAACTAATGTAATCAATTATCATCAATTAAGGTCAATAAAAGATAGTATATAAATCAGCCAGCAAAAATCACCCACTATTCATCCCAGTTCAAAATGTTTATCCTGTGATTCAATTTCAGAGTATTAGGTGGGTGATTCTAATTCTATTATGTATTTGCACTTGTCATCCAAAGAAAAAATCACTATAATCCACAACTTAATATTAGACCATCATCACTTCCTGGACACAGATGTTAATTACTCATTAGATTTCTCTTAATAAAGCGCCTGTTGTTACAATACTCTCAACAGGTAAATGATTGTCAATATTGAACATTCCATAATAAAAAAAGGTTCTCCTGTGTGCAAGTGTAGTTACAGTAAATGCTCACTACTTTGTTTCCCTTGTGCTCTATATCTCCATACTAATATAAGCCACTAATATTCATATTAATTCCCCAACATTCCAAACAAATACACAACTTAGTATCAAAAAAGGGTGCGAGCAACAGATTGCGTCACGCATCCTACGCATGTTTCTCTCATGGCTCTTCATGGATGCAAAAGAAACATCGTATCTGCAGCTCATTATAAACCTATCTTCCCCAATCACATGGTAATGTTTAGCCAATAGTGTTTCATGCCTCTTAATTACACCAACCTAGGCTGAATAATTAAAAATGCCTGGTCAAACCCTCCAATCCTTGTTCTTCTTTCATTTAATTCAATCATAGTGACTCCGTTTGGTTCTTACAATCACACGCTGGCCAAAAATTTTGGTTCAGATTTCAAAATTTCTGATTTGGACCGTTCTAACAATATCAGACCGATCCGTTATTGTATCGGTGTGGAAAAGACTGAAATTTCAGAGGCATGTATATCCCCCATACTCCCATCTACATATCCCTCTATACCCCTCCCCATTTTATTTTTTAAGGTTATGGTTACAGTTAGGTTTAGTTTTACGATTTTTGCAGGCTGCATGATATGGGGTTAGGGATTTTGCATAGCATACGGAGTGCAATCTGTGTGACTCAGAATCGATACGATTATGTTCAGATTGTTTTGGGATTAATTCAATAGATTTCTACCAAATAGATTTGGTAAATTTATATTAGATCAGTTTGGTAATTCAGAATTCAGATGCTTACGAGAAAACAGTGGGCCACATTACAATCTTGTTGCTAAGGATAACGCTTACATGCGTGAGCATTAACGTTAGCCGCGGTGTCTACTGCATATTACAATCCAAACGCAAATGGGTTAAGTAACCCGTTTGCGTTTGGTATCTTGCGCTTTTCAGCGTGAGGTTACTGTACTTTGCGCTCCCTATACTTAACATGGGGAGCACAAAGTGTTAATCAGCGCTGGATTACAAAGTCCTAACACTGATTAATGCCTGGCTCTGGTTAATGGAAAGTTAACCGGAGCCAGGACTTGGTGTTAACAGATTCTGCTTCTGCAGAATCCGTTAACACCAGCCTGAAAAAACAAAAAAAGAATCGGATACTCACCTCCTGTCCGCAGAGTGTGGCTCGTCCGCCTCCTCCGTCCAGCGGGAGCAGGGAAAGACTGGGGGAAAAAGTCCCCTCAGTCTCTCCCTGCATATCACTATGCTGACCGGCTGGATCTCGCAAGGCGAGTTCCGGCTGGTCACGTGACCTCCAGCGTCTGGCTCAATGGAGTCCTATGTACTACATCGAGTAGATGCTCGCAGCTGCGCTCAGCACTGCCGCGAGCATCCCGGCCGTAGTGCCCGCTACCAATGCAGGAAGCATTTTTGCACCTGTATTGTAATCCCCCGTTAAAACGGGGGTGGTAGGGGGAAAACTGCAGGCACAGTTTTTTCTCCCTACAGTCCCCGTTTTAACACGGGGATTGTAATTTAGCCCATTGTGGTTTTAACCTTGAAAAAGGCCCTTGTATCAGCCTGAACGTCGGTTGTTGTAATGTTCCTTAAGGCTAGGGTCAGACAAAAGCATTTTTCCCCGCGAACGTGAAAAAGTGCGTCCGAACGCATTGACGTATTTTTTCACGGAATGCGCAAAACCGGTCAGACGACGCGCATTTTCGGGCGTGATTTTGTACGGATCGTCAATAAAACTCTTTTTGCGTCTGGACGTTATGTAGGCTGGACATTAGCAGTGTCTGACATCTCCTAATCACGCAAACACGCCGCTATGCCGCAGCTGCGCACTCAGTACATCAGTACTAGCGGTTCAGCGTTCTCAGAAAAATGCGTTCAAATTCCACTTGCGTTGCACGGCCGGACTTTTGTGCGGCCGTACATCGTATATTGGCCGTCATTGTCCGTCATCTGCTGCTAGTGCGGCCGTAATTATGTGCGCCAGAACGCACGTTAAAAGTGTGCGCTGGTCTGACCCCAGCCTAAATAAACGTTATTATTTTTTATTCAAGACCTCACGTGCAGTTCCGTACCTGGTATTTTTATATATATATATATATATATATATATATATATATGTAGAATTAGGCAATAGAGGATGCACTCACGGTCTTCCAAACAAATATAAAGAATTTATTTTACAAAACTCACATGGACATCAACGTTTCGGCTCGCAGAGCCTTTTTCAAGATAAACAAACAACACCAAATAACACATTTTTATACTAACAAACCAATGAATGAATTAACTCACAAATCTGTCAGAAATCTCACTAATGAGTTGCCCCACCCCATCCTGAATCAACAAGATTACGGGCGGGGCCCAACAACACATTGACAATGGGAATGAATACTAAGAAAAAAATATATAACAATACAGAGATACAAAAATACAAAAAAGTTAAAAGCAAAAGATGAATGACTGAATATTGTAACTAATATTGCAATGAAACAAAAATCTTTTTACACCAACTGACCCAAAAAAATATGAACCACTAAATGTAAAGTCAGTGATTTAACGGGGAGATAAAAAAGATGTAAAGGAAATATATTCGTTCAAACCTCTAGGTGAAACTGTATCTAGTTTCATTGTCCAGAACGCTTCTCTTTGCAACAATAATTGAGACCGATTACCTCCATGTTTTAAAGGTGGTATATGGTCTATAGCCTTAAATTTGAGTGTAGGTAACCTATGCTGTAAAGCCACACAGGAGATTGTCTTCTTAGACGTGTTAGTGTTTCGAGCAGGTGACCGTTTAGGTTACACATTACATCGAAAAGCAACAGCCAGGAACACTATTTTAAGAGCAGATAGTTTCCATCCACCGCACTTAAAACAGTCTTTGCCAGTGTCCCAATTCCTACGTACATTAAGAAACAATAGTGATGAGGAACGCTGTACTTTGCAATTAGCCGATACCTATAATAGGTTTAAACAGAGAGGTTATTCTGACAACGTTCTTCAGCAAGCCTTTGTGAAGGCTTGTGAAAAAATTTCATCCAAGAAAATAGAAAATCCTTTGGCCAATAGTAAGATGTACTTACCTATGACATATCATTCCTATAGTCATAAAATCACACAAAATATACATCGACAATGGGAAATGTTTAAATACGATAGTACTTTGCCCTCTAAATTTCATAATACTCCTGTAATAAGTTATAGGAGGTCCAGAAGTCTTCGTGACTGGTTGGTCAAGACAGACCCAATTAAATCATATTCATCTAGTTCTATCTCTCTTCGGCATGGTTGCTTCAGATGCACAAGTTGTGTAACGTGTAGCCATATGCAGCCTGGCTCAACTTTTTCACATCCTAGGTCAGGAAAAATCTTTTCCATTCGTCATCATATTACTTGCACCACAGAGTTTGTGGTGTATTTAATTACATGTCCTTGCGGACTCTCTTATGTTGGAAAAACCGACCGACCTCTTAGAGATAGGATCCGAGGCCACAGGTCTAATATTACCACTGCCTTTAGAGATGGGTCTACTGATAAGCCTGTGGCAAAACATTTTTTGGCTTTACAGCATAGGTTACCTACACTCAAATTTAAGGCTATAGACCATATACCACCTTTAAAACATGGAGGTAATCGGTCTCAATTATTGTTGCAAAGAGAAGCGTTCTGGACAATGAAACTAGATACAGTTTCACCTAGAGGTTTGAACGAATATATTTCCTTTACATCTTTTTTATCTCCCCGTTAAATCACTGACTTTACATTTAGTGGTTCATATTTTTTTGGGTCAGTTGGTGTAAAAAGATTTTTGTTTCATTGCAATATTAGTTACAATATTCAGTCATTCATCTTTTGCTTTTAACTTTTTTGTATTTTTGTATCTCTGTATTGTTATATATTTTTTTCTTAGTATTCATTCCCATTGTCAATGTGTTGTTGGGCCCCGCCCGTAATCTTGTTGATTCAGGATGGGGTGGGGCAACTCATTAGTGAGATTTCTGACAGATTTGTGAGTTAATTCATTCATTGGTTTGTTAGTATAAAAATGTGTTATTTGGTGTTGTTTGTTTATCTTGAAAAAGGCTCTGCGAGCCGAAACGTTGATGTCCATGTGAGTTTTGTAAAATAAATTCTTTATATTTGTTTGGAAGACCGTGAGTGCATCCTCTATTGCCTAATTCTATATACTTCAACTGGATTGCACCAGGCAATGAACGGTAATATGGAGAGTGCTGTATGCAGTGGATTTTTATATATATATATATATATATATATCCCAACAAGGAGCTGAGATTTTTTTATTAGTTTGTTAGTGTGCAAGACAAATTGTGACATTAAGAATCTTTATTCTAGCATGCACAGATGTTTTATGCTAGAGATTTGCTCTTTTCATACCCTTTTCATGCCAGCTGCCCTTTTAGTAGATAGCATAGCATAACACGTCCCTCTTTATTTTTTTAAGCATTAAAGCTGAAGGTATAGTTTCACATTTATCACAGCTGTCAGCTGTACCTTCATATGTGAACCGCCGAATCTGTTCCTCACCTTCGTCAATGTAGTAGTTGGTAATTCAAGCTATCATAAACAATGCAGATTTGGGGAGGAATATTAATCTTAGGAAAAAATAAAGCACCGTACTCCTATTTAAAGTACTTTTCAATGTGAGTGTGCTTTAAGCACAATGTGTTTGCATCACATGCCAATAATAATTATAATTTTTACCTTTTTGTCCAGTTTTACCAGTGCAGTATCAGGACCTTGTAACATCCATAAAATCCTGCACTCAACAGTGAAATTTCCATTAGGCAAGATCAATTGTACCACCCTATCACTTCTACTAAGCAGTTGTATACCATAGGTTCATTATCCACGGCCGGGTCACTGGACCACCGGTAAATGATGAGCCGTTATATTATGGGTGACTATAGATGTCCATTGAGAAGGTAGTTGTTATAGATTTGTTAGGGAATTGCATGTTTATTTGGACCAAACCTCTGCTATTCTTTCAGCTTCGTGTTTTTGGCTTAAATGGGAGCGTTGTATGGAGCAGGAGCTGCTGACAGTCTCTGCCCAATTATATTTTCTTTTTTTCTCCTTTTAGGTGGTTTTTATTCACCTTTTATCCCTCGCTACACACAGCTCCTCTTCCTCATCTCAGGAACTCCCGAACCCGGAAGTCCCTAAAGTTTCTAATGCAATTTTCACTCATGTGCAACTTGCGTAACGTAGGAGCCGCAAGTTGCAGAGCGCAATGGAGCTTGCAGTAGGGATGTGCGTTTCGGGTTTCGGAACTTCGGAATTTTCACGAAATTTCCCGATTCGTGTTTTCGGATGCGGCCGATTTTCCGAAAATTTTTAGATCCGAAAATGGCAGATCCGAAAAGTTTTCCGAGCCGAAACGAAATATTTTCAGAATTTTCGAATGGACTTGAAATGTGTCAAATCGAAATTTATTTTTGCTCTATTCATGATTTGATCTTTATTTAATAAAAAAAAACACGATAGAATCGCCAGAATTATCGTAGACACTTTGAAACGAGGAGAACAGAAGTTCCGAAAAAATGAAAATTTCCGAAATTTCCGAAAAGTCGATACAAAAAACGAGCAAAGTGACACGAAAATATGAAAAATGGTCAATATTCCGAAAAAAAATGTACACGAAAAACGAACCGAACCGAATCGAAACAGAAATCGGTCAAAACGAGCCGAATCGAAAAGTTTAAACATCCGAACAAATGGAACCGAATCGAACCGAAAAAAAAATCGGTGCACAAGCCTAGCTTGCAGTTTTTAAATACATAGGTTCCATGGTGCCTGCACAAAACAATGAATTGCAGATATGTGCATTCGCAGATCCGATCCATCGGCTGCCTCTCTGACACCGATCACTACTGCGATTTGGTCTCAGAGAGAGTGACGATGGCATGCTCACTGTGTGTCAACATCACTGGTGACCAACCTGGTGATCAGCAGGGGGGAAATTTAAAAATCCCAGCCGTTAGGGTGCATGCAGAGTTCAGGTGGCAGAGCCCAAGATGCAGCAGACGGCAGACAACAGGTTGGGGTAAAGATAAGGGACTAAGTTACATAGTGAATGCTAACGGTAGTGTTCAGGTGAGTACCTTTTAACACTATGATAAGTGACTTTAATGCATGCCCCACATATTAAATTCCTGAAGCTAAACCAGTGAAAATTCTGTTACCACATCGGTGATTGTGCGTGCTACTGCGAGCTTACTATACTTTGCAAATCCTATACTTGACATGGGGAGTACAATCATTAATTAGCGTTAAGATACTACTAGCACTAATTACCACTGCAATGGTAGGCTAACAAAATTTTAGCAACACCTAAAAGCTGTTGTTAATTGATTCTGCTGTTGTAGAATCATTTAGCCCCCTAACCCCCCTGATAAAACCGATACTCACCTATCTTCCTGCAGCGAGAACGGTGGCCCCATCAGCCGCTTCCTTTGGCCGCGACAAGAGTGAGACTGGGGACAAATTATTCCCAGTCTCGCTCTGCGATCACTCCGCAATGCTGCCCGGAAGCACAACCCTCCATGGAGTCCTACGGAGGAGTGCTGTGTTCTAGGGCTAAGTGCCGAGGTAGCGCCTGCATCCGAATCTAAAGCTAAAACGGTGGGGACACTACTGGAGAAACTGCAGGCATAGGTTTTCCTCGTTAGCATCCCCATTTTAGCTTCGGGTAAGGAAGTTAGCCCTAGGAGTTTATCTACAATGGTTGACAAGAGGAACAAGGCAGCATAAATACACAGGTAAGCATGAACGCAGGTGTGTGTATATTTTTAAATATTGAGGTGTAGGAAACGAATCCAAAAGTACTATATCTGTCATCATTTTAGTTCCATGAGGCCCCATCACCCATAACGTGGTTCTTTTACAGTTTTCTGGGCTTAGGTGGGACCTTCAAGGTGGGACATATGGGGACAGGTCAGAGAGGGGGCATTCTCTGTCCTGACACCATGACCACTTAAGTAGCTTAATTTGCTGTTGGCTCCATCAACACAAAAACTCAAGCCCATTTTTGACTGTATTGTCATTTCTTATAACATAGAAGCACAAGTTGGTATCATGGAAATTGGGGGAAAAAATCTAATATAAAGGTAATTTTCTCTATCGATTTTTCTGACAGATTATAATGGGGTAAAATGAAAAAATGAGGACTGAAACACTGGAAGAAAATTATATTAGAAATATAGCAGTAAGGATTGAAGGGAATGGATATCAGAAATTGCTGAACACCATGTGTTTTTAAATCCATTTTCCCTTTCACTCTGGTATTAATCTTTACTGTTGTGACACAAGGTCAGCTGCAAAGGTCTCTGTCGCCCTGATGTTACAGAATCAATCTGCAAACATTACCATTTTTATTAAGAACTCACGGGCAGCTGGCTGCTGAACATCTGATTTACAGAAGAGCTGCTGCAACTCAAAGGTAAATATTTATGGATTGATATGTTTCCTCTCCAGGGCTTATATTTGCTAAAGGTCAATAAATTGAAAAATGATATGGCCTTTAAAAATATTATATATTCACAAAACTCTTGAACAGCGAATATGAAACTGACTGCCCGGGAGGATTCCCTTTATTATTATTTGAATGTTTTTTTATTAATATTTCATTAAGCTTTTATGATTACAAAGGATTTGTTAGCATTTATTTATTTATGTACAGAAGGAAGTTCTGAAAGAATGAAGATTTGAGCCATTGGGAGCAGAGACAGACCATATCCAGGGGGCCACACTTGAGAAGCTACGCAGAGAAAAGGCAGTGGTCCAGTGCTTGACTCTTCAAAGGCTCGTGTTACTTGAAGCAAAAAATAAGAGATCAGTGATTTTTTTCACTTCTCTCTCTATCTTACGAACCAGGAATGCGTAGAGATTTTTGACTGCAAGGATGCTTCTATTTCACACAAAAAACAGTGGCTCGATTTAATTAGGCCCTCTTGCCAAAACCCTTTTTGGCCATTTTTCATTTCAGAATATTCTATTTTGGGTTTACCCGGATTTCAATTCATTTTAAAAAATGTGGATCAAATATCTGGACTTGCTGCTATATTTTTAATGGACATTTTGGAAGTTTTTCAGTATGCTGATTTCAGAGAAAATTACAATGCTGAATGGTGTTGATTAAATTGATATTCAGGCAAAAAAATAAAGGTTAGCAAGAAAAAAAGTGTCAACTGTTGTCATTTCTATATAATTCCTTGAGAAACAAAATACAATTAGAGGTTTTGGTTTACTTGAATGGCCATTGAAGTTTAAGCTCACCTGCCCCATCATGGCTTGACGTCGGCAGGTGAGCTTAAACTTCAATGGCCATTCAAGTAAACCAAAACCTCTGATTGTGTTTTGTTTCACAACGAATTATATAGAAACTAGGTGTAAAGCCTGCCCAGAGGGCAGTCTATTGATAAGTGTGGTGCGTTGTGCTTGGTTCGGTGCCATTTATTGTGCTGTGTTTGGCTCTGTGCTCGGCTCTGTGGCGTTTATTCTGTTGTGCTCGGCTCTGTGCCGTCTATTGTACTGTGCTCGGCTCTGTGGAGTTTATTGTGCTTGGCTCTGTGGCGTTTATTCTGTTTTGCTCGGCTCTGTGCTGGGCTCTGCACATCGGCTCTGTGCTCTGCTCCGTGCCGTATATTGTGCTCTGCTTTTTATTGTGCTCTGCGCCGTTTATTGTGTTGTGCTTGGTTCTGTGCTTGGCGCCGTTTATTGTGCTGTGATTGGCTGTGCCGTTTATTGTGCTGTGCTCTGTGCCGTATATTGTGCTGTGCTCGGCGCTGTGCCGTTTATTGTGCTTGGCTCTGTGGCGTCTATTGTGCTGTGCTTGGCTCTGTGGCGTTTATTGTGCTGTGCTCTGTGGCGTTTATTGTGCTCGTCTCTGTGGCGTTTATTGTGCTCGGCTCTGTGGCGTTTATTGTGCTCGGCTCTGTGGCGTTTATTGTGCTTGGCTCTGTGGCGTTTATTCTGTTGTGCTCGGCTCTGTGCCATCTATTGTACTGTGCTCGGCTCTGTGGAGTTTATTGTGCTTGGCTCTGTGGCGTTTATTCTGTTTTGCTCGGCTCTGTGCTGGGCTCTGCACATCGGCTCTGTGCTCTGCTCCGTGCCGTATATTGTGCTCTGCTTTTTATTGTGCTCTGCGCCGTTTATTGTGTTGTGCTTGGTTCTGTGCTCGGCGCCGTTTATTGTGCTGTGCTTTGTGCCGTTTATTGTGCTGTGCTTGGCTCTGTGGCGTTTTTTTGTGCTCGGCTCTGTGGCGTTTATTGTGCTCGGCTCTGTGGCGTTTATTGTGCTCGGCTCTGTGGCGTTTATTGTGCTCGGCTCTGTGGCGTTTATTCTGTTGTGCTCGGCTCTGTGACATTTATTGTGCTTGGCTCTGTGCAGTCTATTGTGCCGTGCTCGGCTCTGTGGCGTTTATTGTGCTCAGCTCTGTGGCGTTTATTGTGCTCGGCTCTGTGCCTTTAATTGGTTGTGCTCTGCTCTGTGCCATCTATTGTGCTCTGCTCTGTGCTCTGCACTCGGCGCTGGGCTCTGCGCTCAGGCGCTGGGCTCTGCGCTCAGGCGCTGGGCTCAGGCGCTGGGCTCAGGCGCTGGGCTCTGCGCTCAGGCGCTGGGCTCTGCGCTCAGGCGCTGGGCTCTGCGCTCAGGCGCTGGGCTCAGGCGCTGGGCTCTGCGCTCAGGCGCTGGGCTCAGGCGCTGGGCTCTGCGCTCAGGCGCTGGGCTCAGGCGCTGGGCTCTGCGCTCAGGCGCTGGGCTCAGGCGCTGGGCTCTGCGCTCAGGCGCTGGGCTCAGGCGCTGGGCTCTGCGCTCAGGCGCTGGGCTCAGGCGCTGGGCTCTGCGCTCAGGCGCTGGGCTCAGGCGCTGGGCTCAGGCGCTGGGCTCAGGCGCTCAGGCGCTGGGCTCTGCGCTCAGGCGCTGGGCTCAGGCGCTAGGCTCTGCGCTCAGGCGCTGGGCTCAGGCGCTGGGCTCTGCGCTCAGGCGCTGGGCTCAGGCGCTGGGCTCTGCGCTCAGGCGCTGGGCTCAGGCGCTGGGCTCTGCGCTCAGGCGCTGGGCTCAGGCGCTGGGCTCTGCGCTCAGGCGCTGGGCTCTGCGCTCAGGCGCTGGGCTCAGGTACTGGGCTCAGGCGCTGGGCTCTGCGCTCAGGCGCTGGGCTCAGGCGCTGGGCTCTGCGCTCAGGCGCTGGGCTCAGGCGCGTGGCAACCTCCGTAACAGGCTGTTGCGGTTGGATGCGCGCGCGCCACCTGCCGCGGCACGCCCAAAGCGTCCAACGGAGGTTGGATGCGCGCGCAGCAAACCTCCGTAGGATGCTTTGGGCGTGCTGCGGCGAGTGGCGCGCGCGCACCAGGCTGCGCGCGCATCCAACAGCCACAGCACCCCGTGGGCTGTGCGCATGCGCAGTCCATACATATATATATATATATATATATTATACACACACACACACACACACTGTAACCCCATGTGGATATATATACACAAATATATGTTTTTTACAGTGTGTGTGTGTATGGCGGCATCCAGGCTCAGGCGAGCCCCCGGCTCGGCTGGGCCTCTAGGCCCAGGCCAAGCCGGGGGCTCGCCTTAGCCTGGATGCCGGCCAAGCAAGTAGCTCGGGCGGCATCCAAGCTTAGGCGAGCCCCCGGCTTGGCTTGGGCCTAGAGGCCCAGCTGAGCCGTGGACTCGCCTGAGCCTGGAGGACGCCCGAGCAGGCAATTCGGCCGGCCTCCATGCTTAGGTGAGTCCCCGACTCGGCTGGGCCTCTAAGCCTAGGCCAAGCCGGGGGCTCGCCTAAGCTTGGATACCGGCCGAGCAAGCAGGGTGGGTGTGGAGAGCACATACTCACCTACATCGGCCCTCCAGCGATGGCAGTCCCGCTTCCAGTGTCCTCTCTCTGTTGGTCACCGGTATGACATCACAAAAGCCTTTGACCCAGGGTCAAAGGCTTTCGTGACGTCATACCGACGACCAACGGAGACACAGAGGACGCTGGAAGCGGGACTGCCATCGCTGGAGGAGCTAAGGGCCGATGTAGGTGAGTATGTGTAGGCAACATCCTCCTACATTGGCCCTGAGCTCCAGCGGTGACCGTCCTCCGGCTGTCGCTGGCTGCTCGGCCGGCCTCTAGGCTTAGGCGAGTCCCCGGCTCGGCTGGGCCTGTAGGCCCGAGCCAAGCCGGGGGCTCGCCTGAGCCTGGAGGCCGGCCTAGCAGCCAGCGACAGCCGGAGGAAGTCACCGCTGGAGCTCAGGGCCAATGTAGGGGAGTATGTTTTGGCAACTTCGGCCCTGAGCTCCAGCGGTGACCGTCCTCCGGCTGTCGCAGGCTGCTCGGCCGGCCTCCAGGCTCAGGCGAGCCCCCGGCTTGGCTTGGGCCTACAGGCCCAGCCGAGCCGGGGGCTCGCCTAAGCCTGGAGGCCGGCCGAGCTGCCTGCGACAGCCACCGCTGGAGCTCCGGGCCAATGTAGGGGGATGTTGCCTACACATACTCACCGACATCGGCCCTTAGCTCCTCCAGCGATGGCGGTCCCACTTCCTCTCTCTCTTCGTTGGTCGCCGGCATGATGTAACGAAAGCCTTTGACCCCGGCATTTTGACCCGGGGTCAAAGGCTTTCGTGACGTCATACTGGCGACCAACGAAGAGAGAGAGGACGCTGGAAGCGGGACCGCCATCGCTGGAGGAGCTAAGGGCCGATGTCGGTGAGTATGTGTGGACCGGTGGAGGACTCGAGGCCGATGTAGGTGAGTATATGCTCTCCACACCCACCCTGCTTGCTCGGCCGGTTACCAAGCTTAGGTGAGCCCCCGGCTTGGCTTGGGCCTAGAGGACCTGTCGAGCCGGGGACTTGCCTGAGCATGGAGGCCGGTCGAGTTGCATGCTCGGGCGTCCTCCAGGCTCAAGCAAGTCCCCGGCTCGGCTGGGCCTCTAGGCCAACGCCAAGCCGGGGGCTCGCCTAACCTTGGATACCGGCCGAGCAAGCAGGGTGGGTGTGGAGAGCACATACTCACCTACATTAGCCCTGAGCTCCAGCGGTGACTGTCCTCCGGCTGTCGCAGGCTGCTCGGCCGGCCTCCAGGCTCAGGCGAGCCCCCGGCTTGGCTTGGGCCTACAGGCCCAGCCGAGCCGGGGGCTCGCCTAAGCCTGGAGGCCAGCCGAGTTGCCTGCGACAGCCACCGCTGGAGCTCCGGGCCAATGTAGGGGGATGTTGCCTACACATACTCACCGACATCGGCCCTTAGCTCCTCCAGCGATGGCGGTCCCGCTTCCAGCGTCCTCTCTCTCTTCGTTGGTCGCCGGCATGATGTAACAAAAGCCTTTGACCCCGGCATTTTGACCCGGGGTCAAAGGCTTTCGTGACGTCATACCGGCGTCCAACGGAGAGAGAGAGGACGCTGGAAGCGGGACCGCCATCGCTGGAGGAGCTAAGGGCCGATGTCGGTGAGTATGTGTAGGCAACATCCTCTTACATTGGCCCGGAGCTCCACCGGTGGCTGTCCTCTGGCTGTCGCAGGCTGCTAGGCCAGCCTCCAGGCTTAGGCGAGTCCCCGGCTCGGCTGGGCATGTAGGCCCAAGCCAAGCCGGGGGCTCGCCTGAGCCTGGAGGCCGGCCTAGCAGCCTGCTCGGCCGGAGGAGGTCACCGCTGGAGCTCAGGGCCGATTTAGGGGAGTATGTTTTGGAACTTCGGTCCTGAGCTCCAGCGGTGACCGTCCTCCGGCTGTCGCTGGCTGCTCGGCCGGCCTCTAGGCTTAGGCGAGTCCCCGGCTCGACTGGGCCTGTAGGCCCAAGCCAAGCCGGGGGCTCACCTGAGCCTGGAGGCCGGCCTAGCAGCCTGCTCGGCCGGAGGAGGTCACCGCTGGAGCTCAGGGCCGATTTAGGGGAGTATGTTTTGGGAACTTCGGTCCTGAGCTCAAGCGGTGACCGTCCTCCGGCTGTCGCTGGCTGCTCGGCTGGCCTCTAGGCTTAGGCGAGTCCCCGGCTCGGCTGGGCCTGTAGGCCCAAGCCAAGCCGGGGGCTCGCCTGAGCCTGGAGGCGGCCTAGCAGCCTGCTCGGCCGGAGGAGGTCACCGCTGGAGCTCAGGGCGATTTAGGGGAGTATGTTTTGGGAACTTCGGCCCGGAGCTCCAGCGGTGACCGTCCTCCGGCTGTCGCTGGCTGCTCGGCCGGCCTCTAGGCTTAGGCGAGTCCCCGGCTCGGCTGGGCCTGTAGGCCCAAACCAAGCCGGGGGCTCGCCTGAGCCTGGAGGCCGGCCTAGCAGCCTGCTCGGCCGGAGGAGGTCACCGCTGGAGCTCAGGGCCGATTTAGGGGAGTATGTTTTGGGAACTTCGGCCCGGAGCTCCAGCGGTGACCGTCCTCTGGCTGTCGCTGGCTGCTCGGCCGGCCTCTAGGATTAGGCGAGTCCCCGGCTCGACTGGGCCTGTAGGCCAAACCAAGCCAGGGACTCGCCTGAGCCTGGATGCCCGCCGAGCAGGCCGCGACAGCCGGAGGACGGTCACCGCTGGAGGATCAGGGCTTGCGGCGTCTAAACACACGGGTAGCTGCGCGCGGCTCGTGCCAATTTTTTATTTTTTTTTGCAGGCGGCCGGCACGCGCAGCTACCTGTTTGTTTTAACGGCCACTTTCAAATGTCCGTCGCGCATGCGCAGACCGCTTTTGGCGACGGACACTTGAAGGCTTACTCTTTTATAGTATAGATGAGCGCAGATGACACTTTTTTACTTGTTATGCTTTATACATGAACTGGGTTGTTACTCATGGTCGTTGCAACCGCCCTGGTGGGCATGAGCGCGACACCGCTTTTTCTGTATGTAAAAAAATAAATAAATAAAAGGTAATAAAACTGAAATAACTTTTAAACTTCAGATTTTTCTCAAAGCCATGTTTATAATAGAAAATTTGAATGCTAGCAAAAAAAAGCTTTTTCGGGAGTTTTCTTCTTCTGGACCAGTTAAATTTTTTCAAATTTCAGCTCTGAAAGAATTTTTTTCAATTGACTCAGCTGTTATTTAAAAACATATACACAGTATATCAACTGAAAGTAGATGATATGATATTTTAAAAAATAAATCACCTTATAAAATTAAATTGAGGCCCGAGATGGAATTTTTTCAAGTTTTCGGCACAAGTAAAAAATGCTCAAAGTGGTGGCGTTGTTCCTTATTTTGGATCAACAGCAGCAACAGGGCTTTGTGGCAGTATGTGCTGACTGGGTGGAGTAGAGGTAACATCCCTGCCCTATAGCCGTGGAGAGAGACTGTGGAGACACAGGTTTGATCCCGGCAAGAGCACCTCTCCAGTAAGTGTCCTTGGGCAAGACACCGAACGGTACATAATCGACAACCAGGACATACTTGAAAATGAGAGAAATCTCAATGTATCCTTCCTGGTAAAATACTTTCTCAAAAAGAAACCTTCATGAATATTAGCCTTTTTTCATCCTACACTACTAAGTTACGGAGTTAAAAAAGTATATTAGAAAGGATTATTGTGAGTATGAATGATGTCTGGGAGAAGGTAAGAAAGAATAGGAAAATGGGCAGGAGAGATGGTAGAGGGAGAAGAATGGACCAGGAGTGGTCATTTGGAAAAGGGAAAGTATAAGGATGGATAGTTTTAAAGAGAAAATCAGGAAAGAAGTGCCGGGGTAAGGGCTAGCATGAACCAGTTGTTAAAAGCGCAGCAGGACCAAGAAACATGACGACACATATAAATGTAAACCAGAGTTTCAATGGGTGAACCCAACCATGGGCAGGGCTAGCAGTTCCAACCAAATTTGCTGTTCTTCTCCAAAAGATGTATTATAGAGCAGATGAGGATGCACTAATTAGAACAGTTGAAGTCAACAGGAAGCAAAGGTGTACAATAAGTAGCAGGTTAAAGTGAGAATGACAGAGGAACATCTAGAGCAGTGTTTCCCAAACCTGTCCTCAGGACCCTCAAACAGGCCAGATTTTGCAGATCACCTTTGGGAAATGCAGACTGAATCCTGCAATCACTGAGCAGCAAATTATATCACATGTGCTGAGCTTCACATATCTGCAAACCTGGTGAGGCGGAGGGTCCTGAGGACAGGTTTGGGAAATACTGATCTATACTGAGTCTAAAGCCTCAGGTGGTGACCCTTCCTACCATGCTATCCACGACAATAACTGGATCTGCCTCAAATAAGATTCCCTAAACTTTGGAACCATGACTAGAATTCCAGGGGGAGTATATCGCAACCTATCCTACTGCTGGTAAGTAAAATGTGGCCTGCAAATGTATGGTGTCCATTTTGATTGGTGAAAGCCAACTGTATAAAATATTATAGATTATCGTTCTTCTTTGAGGATCCGCTATTCATCTGTCTGTCAGAGATTCATAGGAAATGTAGTTCTAAAATATCTGGAGGACCAGGGTTGATTGCTCTTGTTTTAGGTAATCTCTAAAAACAAAATTTAACAGCCTTGGATAAAAAGGACATGTTCTTGCTGTTTGCAATTAAAGTTAATCATTACCTGTTTGTACTAAATTATCTTTTTTATTGCTCATTTATATCTACAGATAATGAATACCACCAATGTTTTCCAGCATTTTTTACTTACAATTTTGGCGGCTTTACCCTACACTTCAAGGGCCCTGATTCCCCGATGTGCGGGGAATGAAAGCTCCCCGACATTCCGGTGGAATTTCAGTGCTCTTTGAATAGCCCCTTTAGCGTATGGTATACCTTCTTTATTGTTTTGTGATTTCTCTATTGAGGTGGGGAGGACCTCCTGGTATCTACTGTGCACTCTGACATGTGGTGCTTCACTGTCTTTCTATTGTATTATATGATGATGCCGCCATATTTTTATGTAAAAAAAGACCAAGCAGGGAATTTAGTCTTCAGCAGTGAAAACTATGAAACTTATCTATAGACAAATGTAAGAACTGTCTGGCACAAAGACAACTTAACCTTATATGGAATATAATATATATATATATATCATCATTTTGAATATATATATATATATATATATGTTTTTATATATATATATATATATATATATATCAAAATATATGTTTAAAAACATGGAAAGTTTAGAAAAATCTTTTATTCCATTGTCCAAAAATACATTATTCATTGGTCTTTTCCCATTATTAAACACTAAAGCTACAAAAACTAACGCGCTGAACTGGAGAAAAGCTTTAGATACCAATTACGCTGCTAATCCTTTTGAATTACAATAGCCTCATCTAATCTCCAAACCATGTTAAAAAAATATTAAGTCTACTGGAAACTCAGTGCTGGTGTTAAAAGAAATAAATTAACTGTTCTACCCCTGCATTGAAACTGACCACATATCTGCTGCCTTTGCTTTTTAATTCAAAATGATGAATAATTTTGGGAACTATTAAAGCCTTCTTGTTCATAAGCAGATTACTCACTAGGTAACACGCCATGTTATATTGTGCAGAAGTGTTTTGTGTTGCCTCAAAGTATTCATCCTCTCCAGATAGAAGTTAAATTGGCTTTTTCCCTCAATTAACATAAAACTAACTAAAGCCCATTGTTTTGGCCTTGGATTTGAGATTCCTTTCTCCTGGAGATCCCAAGCTGACTGAATAATTGCTAATATGTTACGATTACCAATAAGATTGAAAGTAAACTCTCCTCACCGGAAAGATATTGTGTGTGGAAGGGTAAACACCCAAATAATACGTCATTTGAGGGTGACTAATAAGGATCAGTCAATCTATCTTAACGTCTGCCAATTCCATCAAACTTCATCCCTTCACTATCAGGTGGCATTCCAAAAACACAATGTCAGTAATCAGTGGTTTCATGGAAAGCCACTTTAAACTAGCCATACTGTATAAATGTGCTGTAGAATCCCTACAGGACATCTCCATACTGTAGACACTATTTGACAAGCAGTGGGCTCCATCTGGCCAAAAGTGCTACTGCTGTGTCTCTGACAGGAGACTAACACATGTATTCAAACCATTGTAGCACATTGGTGTAATGTCCGATGTGCCAGAACCTTAGAGGCACAATCTGGAGCCCATATACAGTGAATTTCGTTTGCAATATATAAAGTGGTTTGCATTGCTCCAGAATACATCCAGATTGACTCAACTCAACTCTGCAATTGCTTTTCAAGATAGAGTTAAGTGGCTTTTGGTGGTTAAGAAAGAAGAGCACTGAAAGGCCAATTTGATAGCAATGAGGTTTATGAGAGCACTGAGGCTGTCCTGTAATTCAGTGAGCTACTGCTTTCCAAAAATAACAATGTCAGTAACCAGTGGTCCCATGGAAAACCACTTTAAAGTAGCCATTCCATGTAAATGTGCTGTAGAATCCCTGAAATGCGGCAAACGTGGAGCTGCAGAAGACCTCCGCTAACCGTCGAATTGACCGCTGAACGCTGGCGAAGACCGCCAAACTAACCGCCGAATGCCACTGAACTGCAAAAAAACAAAAATCATAAACAAAACTCTGCTATTCTTCTAAAAGGTGTTAAAGACAATACAATTCTTCATTGCCTTTATCTGTTGGTGTACCTCAAGGCTCTGTCCTTGGTCCTCTGCTCTATTCCATCTACACCTCCTCCCTGGGCAAAATCATTAATAGCTTTGGCTTTAATTACCACCTCTAAGCTGATGATACTCAGATCTAACTCTCTACCCCATATCTCTCTCCTCCTGTCCTTTCCAAAGTCAGTGACTGTTTATCTGGCATCTCCTCCTGGATGGCCTCTCACCACCTAAAGATCAACATGTCTAAGACTGAGCTCCTACTAATTCCTCCTCTTAATGCCTCCCCGCCTCCTGACTTTTCTATCATGGTGGAGGGTATCACTATCGCCCCATCAAACCAGGTTCACTGTCTTGGAGTTACACTTCAGTGTAACTGGAGTTCTTTCCTTCATCCCCCACATCCAGTCTCTTTCCTCCTCCTGCCGACACCAACTACGTAATATTCCCAGAATTCAGCCATTTCTTACCGCTGTCACCACAAAACAACTCATCCATGCCCTGGTAATCTCCCGACTTGACTATTGCAATAATCTCTTAGCTGGCCTCCCTCTCTCCCGCCTCGCCCCCCCTAAAATCCATCCTGAACGCCTCCACCAGGCTAATCCACCACACCCGCCGCTCTGTCTCTGCCGTTCCCCTCTGCAAATGTCTTCACTGGCTCCCCATCCACTGCAGAATTAAATTTAAAATCCTTACCCTGACCTACAAAACTGTCACTAACTCAGCTCCCCACTACCTGTCCTCACTAATCACCAAATAAGGTCAAACGGTGACCTGCGGCTAGTTTCTCTCTGCATCACCTCTTCCCATGATAGACTGCAGGACTTCTCACGCACAGACCCCACTCTCAGGAACGCTCTCCCTCGTACGGTCAGACTTTCCCCTAACTTCTCTTCCTTCAAACACTCCCTTAAAACGTTCCTATTTAGGGAAGCCTACCACCCGACTCACTGACGCAACCATCAATCACTCTCACCTTGCAATCCTCTCCTCCTGTTTCCAACCCCAACTCTTCTAGATTGTGAGTTCCTACGGGAATAGGGCCCTCATCTCCTCCTGTACTGTTTGTCAAATGTTCAATGATTTGTAACCCTGTCCATACTGTGCCTATTGTACAGCGCTGTGGAATATGCTGGCGCTTAATAAATAAAGAATAATAATAATAATAAAATGCATGAAAATGTGTTGAAATAATTAAAATGGTCCCATTACTTCTCTATAGGACAATTTTGCTGCTGCCATAGACTGCCAAATTGCATCAATCTGCGACAAACTGCATTTGGCAAATTGACAGCTTTCTGAATAGTTGGACTGCCACGAAATTGCAGCGTACGGTGAAATTCACTGTTCGATACAATTCAGTGGCAAGTTCGGCTCTCTTTCAATAACCCTTTAAGGAACCCTGCTTTGAACGACAGATACAACAACACTTGAGCTCCGTTTTAGCCCTAGTAGGGAGAGACCAGGGCTCGAGTCGAGCGGGAACGCGCGAGAACGGCGTTCCCGCACTTCTCCCACAGCGAGAACGCTGCGGGAACGCAGCGTTCCCGCTGTGGCCCGAGCCCGAAATGCTGGAGCAGGCGGCCGCCGCACATTGCTGGCGGCCGCGTGCTTCCTGTTAGAACGGCCCACTGACAGGAAGTGGAGCCGCTCGCCTGGCTGTTTCATCAATCCCAGGCGAGCGGCTGCACTTCCTGTCAGCGGCCGTTCTAACAGGAAGCATGCGGCGCCGGGTGCAGATAGGTGAGCTGGGGGCACTATCCATGAAACGCTGGGGGGCATTCCATGAGACCTGTCCTGGGGGCACTATCCATGAGACCTGGGGGCATTATCCATGAGACCTGGGGCAATATCCATGAGACCTGGGTCAATATCCATGAGACCTGGGGGCAATATCCATGAGAGCTGGGGCATAATCCATGAGACCTGGGGACATTATCCATGAGAGCTGGAGCATATATCCATGAGACCTGGGGGCATTATCCATGAGACCTGGGGCAATATCCATGAGACCTGGGGGCACTATCCATGAGACCTGGGGGCAATATCCATGAGACCTGGGGCATATCCATGAGACCTGGGGGCAATATCCATGAGACCTGGGGGCACTATCCATGAGAGCTGGGGCATATATCCATGAGACCTGGGGGCATTATCCATGAGACCTGGGGGCATTATCCATGAGAGCTGGGGCATATATCCATGAGACCTGGGGGCATTATCCATGAGACCTGGGGGAAATATCCATGAGACCTGGGGGCACTATCCATGAGACCTGGGGCAATATCCATGAGACCTGGGGGCAATATCCATGAGACCTGGGGGCAATATCCATGAGACCTGGGGCTTTATCCATGAGACCTGGGGGCATTATCCATGAGACCTGGGGGCATTATCCATGAGACCTGGGGCAATATCCATGAGACCTTGGGGCATTATCCATGAGACCTGGGGGCAATATCCATGAGACCTGGGGCATTATCCATGAGACCTGGGGGCATTATCCATGAGAGCTGGGGGCATTATCCATGAGAGCTGGGGCAATTATATCCATGTGAACTGGGAAAATATATCCATATAACCAGTGCCGTGTATATTATTCTGGGGGTCCAGTGCTGTGTATATAAATCTGGGGGGTCTGTGCCTGGATATATATATAGATTATATATAAAACGCGTTAGTCCAGTTGCCAAATCGCGAGTATACCTGTACGTAGTGATACCTTTCACTGATCAGTATAGTTTCCAGTTTACACTCTTGAAAGCTTGTCTTTTAAATGTAAAGTTAACCCAATAAAAATGGTATCACAGGCTCGTCCGGCTATACTCGTCATATATAATTTTTTTCTTCAGGTAATAGGGGTTGTGGAATTCGTGGGTGAGTTCCCTCACTTTTTTTCCCAGGACTTGACCCCTGGGAGAGGCTGTCTCTGAATAAACCCTTAGATGTGTGTAGCTTGTACAAAGTGAAGCTACTCCTCTCTAACGAGGCCCTACTAGGGCTAAAATGGAGCAGGCAGTTCGCCAAATTTTGGCGAATTGCCAGCTAAATACGGTGTCTCTTTGACGGTAGTGAAAGTCCCAATAGAGAAGTAATAGTTAAGCTATTCAGAGAACACCGAACAGCAGTGAAATGTCAGTGAAGTGCCCTGCTGTTTGGTGGTTTCATTCGTCAGGTCTATTCAGGCAAATCCCATAGGTTTCAATTTTAAAAATATTCCCATTTTTATGCAATTTCTAATAAACCGTTTACTCTTTTAATCTGCAGCAAAAAGTCTCTTTAATTACTTCTTAAGGTTTTTTTAGGCAATTTCGCAAACAAACTCTTGTTTTTTTTTAAATAGCATCTTTTCTTTTTTCTGTAACAGATTTTTTTTTATTATTCATAAGAACTCATATGTTAATGCCAGACATTTTCGTCCCGTAGTTTTTTTGCAAACAGCGTTTCAAAATTGACACTTTCAATCATTTTAATTTTTATTTTTTTTACCCCGGTCGTAGGCTTGTCGTCTTTTCCGGCAGCTGGTCGTCGGTGTGTTCGGCAGATCGTCAACTTTTTCCAAACACGGATCGGCGGGTTTGCGACAGCTCATCGGATCTGATAATTTTGGCAGTTTTTGAAGCGTTTTTTTTTTTGATCGGCAGCTTAGCGGCAGCTTTTCCCCGCACTTCGGGGACCCTATGGTGAATGCAGAATTCACCGTAAGGTTGGGGAATTTGATTCCCCAAAGTGCAGGGATGTGGGTGACATTTTGGTGCCCTTTGAATAACCCCTCTAGTGAATGCCTAAGATTGAAACAATCGTCAGGGATTGCTATATCTCTCATGCAGGGGAAAGTAACTAGATTTTCCCTTTGATGGCACCAAAAGGTTAAAACTCTTGTATAAAACTTAAGCAGAAACTCATCTTAGGACAGGCCAGCTATGTCTTTCAACATCCTCAGGCCCTTCACAGATCTGCTTTTATTCTCATTTGTAAATTCTATCCGAGTTATTCAGAGAGCGTGAAAAGCAGGAGAATGACTGGAAAATGACTGAAGAATGAAAAATTCTAGGTCAAAATAGCCAAACCAGAAAAATTCTCCCTTTCATCTCACTTTCCAAATCGGCTATTTTGACCTAGAATTTTTCATTCTCCAGTCATTCTCCTGCTTTTCACCGCTCTCTGAATAACCCTGTATATCTTCACTTACTTTTGCATTAAATGCTATTTTTAAGGTTTTATTATCCATAAACCTACAAATAGCGCAATTCAGTTTAAATAACAATAGATTTCCAGTGACAACAAACTAGATTTACTTAGCTGATTGGGTGTGTGTTAGGAGAGCCCACCCCCTACTTTTTTATTTTTTGCCACTGACGCTCTTTCCCACTTACAGAGCGGATGAATATAGGCAAATGACTAGCTCTGCTCTGTTTCGTCTCATGAATCACAAATCCCTATTTTATTTTTTATTGAGAAAGAATTTTACCAGGAAGGATACAATGAGATTTCTCTCGTTTTCAAGAATGTCCTGGGTGGCGAGTATGTATCGTTAGGTGTCTTGCCCAAGGACACTTACTGGAGAGGTGCTCCTGGTGGGATCCTTTAATTAATAAACTTTCCTGATCAGAATCAGATTAAACATTGTTTCCACTTAAAATCCAAAATAAGGTGAGGATCAGCTTAATAAAACCTCAAATCGGCCATCATGCTAAGCATGCTTTGTTTAAAAATGACTTTGTTATCAGTCACCAGGCATTGCTTTGTAATAAAAGCTTTAAACAGGAGTTTATCTTCACATAAATCCTGACGCTTTTAGGAAGTTAACTTTTTGACCTATACAGAATAATAGATGATAATCCGGTATTGCTGACACAAGATCGGCTTTTGGTAATTGCTGCTAAATCCCAATTCAGAATTGTATGACCTCTGTATTGGATTAACAAATGTCAGATTGAGTATTATAGACGGAGGGCTGAAGTCAACATCTCTGAGCGATTACATAAATAAAAAGGCTAAATGAGGAATTTTGATAGATAAATGGCTGATTTTCATCTTTTAAGCTAAAGAAAAATCTGAAAATCTTCAACTTTGCTATTCACAATTATGGTTCTTTTTTGCCATTATATGCATGACACATTTATAATATAGAATACATTCAACCACCTGAATGGAGAAAATTAAACATAAATAATGAACTTTAGAGCTTCAGAAAGTAAAGCCGGTAAATATCTTGTGGCCCCAATACAAGCTCTTTCTGTTTTATTGATGGCTCGTTTCTTATGAAAATTAGTCAAATTGCTAAAGAGAACAAACTGGTGGGTTTATATTTATACCCTCACCAAGACATTTCCACTTTGGGATTGAAAAAGAAAACAAGGAAAGGGACAGCAGCAAAAAATATTGCTGTATATATATATATATATACATATTTGTATATTTAGCTGTATTCCCAGCCAGGCCAGCCGTTCGATGCTATTCGGTGGCGAGTTAGGCAGTCTTTGAATAACCCCATATATATATATACACGCACACACACACACACACAGGAATATTGCCACTGGGCACAGGGATCAGTGCATCACGATTTTCTTTATTTTGCTGCCACAGTACTTGCAGGGCACAGCATAAACAAGAAAACAAAACAAATGTAAATCAAACGCCTACTCCTTTATGCGGAGCCTAACTAAACATAATATTCCTGACTAAAATATTGGGTGGGATTTAGCTTCCTTCCCTGCTGCACCCAGCACCAAGGCTACCATCTCAGAGGGAACCAGAACTCCTATAAGGGCAGGGTATTCTTAATGAGCGAATGAGAGAGAGTGAGAGAGAAAGGATGATAGAGAATGATAAATAATGAGAGAGAGAATGAGAAATAATGAGAGAGAGAGAATGAGAGAGAAAGAAAGAGATAGAATTCAAAAAATGTATACAAACATCAACACTCAACAGTTGTTATATATACCTTTTTTAAAACCCATATTGAGTTGTGGAGCAATGTGTAGTATTGTGTTTCCTTTAACAATATCAGTAGTCATCTTTTGTCAGGACCGTACCTGTCCGTTCCTGTAATATTCCATGCAAGTAGCAGCTGCATGAAAGGTGCTGCCCTTCTGCTCAGCACCAGTATTAAAACAGTTAACTCACCTAACACACACACCTCAGGTCACATGACACACCCCTGTGCCTAATCAATAAAGGCTCCACACATTTTGGCAACTAATTCCCCCCCCCAATTTGGCTGATCCCTCCAGAAGAAATGTTGAACCCGATAGAGCAGAGAATAATATATATATTCTCTGCTCTGTCGGGTTCAACATTCCTTCTGGAGGGATCAGCCAAATTGGGGGGGGGCGCATTTAGTTGAGATTGTCCACATACCACCCCCCATGTGCATATGTGTATATATGGTGTGAGGTCTGAGGTCTGTGGGTGTATATATATATGCGTGTTGATATTATTATTATTATTATTATTATTCTGTATTTATAAAGCGCCAGCATATTCCGCAGCGCTGTACAACGCGGAGTGCAGACATGAGACATACTAAAAACACAAATGGCCCTGCCCTTAGGATAATTGTCCTAATGATACAGCACTTTACACAAGTGCTCAGCTAGGCATCCCATGAGCTTACAATCTAAAGGACAGGGGTAAGTGAAACAGTAGGGGAGCTGGGGAGTGTGGATCTGGTGGCTAGAGAGAGAATAGCAAGTCACAGGTTGAATAGAATAAAGTGGCTACAGGTGGAGGGGAATGAAGAAGTTTGGGCCTAGGACCGGGCGGGCGGCAGTGCAGAGTCTGGAGTGGTGGTGCCTCTGTGTTGTGAGCTGTGGGAACGAAGAGGCAGAGCTTTTAGGAGAGCAAGCAGGTAATGACATGCGAGGGGGAGGTGGAGGCGGAAGCAGGGTGGTAAAACAAAAGTTTTTTGTACTAGCATTAACTATGAAAATGGAGGGAAGGCATTAAAGGGAAATGTAGTCAGCCTTGGGATAATACATAAAAGGCAGACTATGAAAACGACAGAAATGAAGCAGTGGAATGGCTTGAATGACGTCAGGATACCTTGGGAGTCCTTAAGGGTGCAGAGTCTGGAGTGCTGGCTGTGTGTGTTGAGCTTGAGAGTCCTTAAGGGTGCAAAGTCTGGAGAGGTGGTGCCTCTGTGTTGTGAGCATGGGAGTCCTTAAGGTTGCAGAGTCTGGAGTGGTGGTGCCTCTGTGTTGTGAGCTGAGGGAAGGAAGAGGCAGAGCTTTTAGGAGAGCACGCAGGTAATGACATGCGAGGGAGAGGTGGAGGTGGAGGTGGAGGAGGGGGAGGGGGAAGCGGAAGCATGGTGGTAAAACAAAAGTATATATAGGTCTGCATGTTGATATATAGGTATATGTCTGTGTGTGGTATCAATGCATCCCTACTCTATACACAGTACTCCGTTTCCCAATAATATATATGATCAGAGGTTACCTTTTTTTTATATTTTTATACTATTCCTATTAAATTAACAGTATTTTTTGATGTATTTTATTCACTAGAAACTTTTTTGCCTATATAACATGTGCTTTGTGAAAATAAAACGGTTTTGTGTGTACATTTTAATTTAGTTAGTGGATTCCTGTCCAATGCGGTGAGAAGCAAACGTAATGCAGTGTAGACACGCTGCGAGGCGGAGCGGAGCGGAGTGAAGTCAAGCCTGCAAAATGTTTGCTTCTCTTCACTTCGCTACGCTGTGTGTTGCTACACGTTCAGTGTGTCTCAGCCTTTATTCCCGCATCGCTAGCTTACCGAATCAGCTTGTATACTTGTTACTGACCCTGCTTGTTCTGAGGACCCGATCTGTTGCCGACTTTACCTGCCATTTGACTATTCTCTCTGTGTATTCCCTGCCTATTCTGTTTGCTTCCTGTTGCTACTGGTGTGCGCTGATTCTCACCATATACAGCAGCGCAGTACAAGTGCCTAAACATTGCTGACCCGGTCTTGTCATAGCTGCTGATGTAACTGAATAGATCGGGGATCTCTTCTGCATTACCAAAACCTCCTCCACTACACTCTTCCACAATACCTCAGAGGGGTTACGGTGTGAAGGCACTTGCTGCCACCAAAGGCACAATATTTGGGTGCACTGCCACTGACGCCTATACCAGATTCATATCATTTTAATATTGGACCGCTGGGTCCACCGCTGCACTCTTCCACAATACCAAAGAGGGGTTACGGTGTGACAGCACTGTTGCTGACACTAAAGGCCCAATTTTAAAGCACCTATTGTTACTTTCATCCAAAGCCTGCATAAGTTTCACCATAATTTAGCCCAAAAAATCACTAAACTTGTTCTACGTGTCCTAAAACGTCTCGTCTTTTCATACAGGCTGCCGCCCCAAGCAGTTGTTTAAGAATAGATTAAAGGAAAACCATTTACCGTCATTTGAAATGTCATTTTTTTGTTTTTAAATGTTTCTATACATCCTACTAATCCACCACTTCACGGGCAGGTTATGGGGACCTCCTAGGCATGATATTTGAAGGAATTTTTCATTTTATTCTTAACCTTTATTTCATGGAAAACTCACTGTTCCTTTAAAAAGTTTTTTTTAAAACTTTTTGTCCTTGTTTCCTGTCCCCCAGTGCACTACCTGGACCCCCATACACCTTTTATGGCAAATATCTTGCATATATGCCCTCTTGGAGGGCACTCTAAATATCGACCGTTCGAGTCCCATTGACTTGCATTGAGTTTGAATCATGTTCGCGTTCGAACCCGAGCTTTTGAAATTGTTCGAGCTCAAATGCGAACCGAACACGGGGGTGTTCGGCTCATCATTATCGAGCAACGCGAGGCCATTTTGAAGTGGTATTGTAAATTTGAAAATGTTTGTGAAGTTCAATGACAATGGCGACGTGAGTTTGGAACAGAACGCCTACGCGACTAACAATCACACTGAGTCATGATAAGTTCGAAATCGATGGCACTGTGTTTGATTTGCACAAGCAAAGATCTGGGAGGCGTCGCAGAGCAATAAGTTCTGCTTTGCAGTTACGGTGTTGCAGCCGTTTGCACACTCACTGCAAAAGTCTGCCAAACAATGTGCATGTGAAACAGGAATTAGCAGATCAGGCATACAATGTATTCTGAAGAGAGCAAATTGGAAATTTTACATCCTGAGACTGTTCACGCCATGATTGAAAATGACCCGGATTGGAAAATGGAGTACTGTGAGTGGTTTTGACAAAAAGGTCATGAAGATGGGGACTTTGTACAGAAAATGGGGTGTTGGGTCTGTTGAGCACCAGAAAATCCTCACATTCATGTGGACAAAGCAGTCAATTTACCAGGGCTCAATGTCTGGGGTGGACTCTTATACAAGGGTTTAATTGGACCATCCTTTTTTTGAAGGCAAGGTCACTGGTCCAGTGTACCACGGCATGCTTCGCACATCCATTTTACCAGCCATTCGTGCGTTTTATGTGGCTGAGCAATTTTACTTCCAGAAAGATAGCGCACCACCTCACTAATACCAAGACGTTCAGAGCCTATCTTGATGACATTCTGCCAGAATGTTGGATAGGACGCAGAGGTGCTGTTGAATTTCCTCCACATTCCCCGGACTTAACACCCCTCGATTTCATAGAAAACCACCTACGCTGGCTGCACTGTAGGAAGAAATTGAAATATCCTGCAGAGCAATCCCTGTGGACACTCTAGTCAATGTTTTTCATTCAGTAGTGCGCCAAAATCAAGTGTCTGGATGCTAATGTTGACCACTTTGAGCACCTAATGTGATTGCATAATTCAAACATGACTTACAGCAACCCTTTAATGTTTATATAAATCTAGTAATAAAATTGTATCCTATATTTTTATGTTGAAGTGTGTATAAATTATATGGGTCCCTCTGCATATATATATGCCAAAAACACATAATCTATACAGCACTCCATCCAAACACATAGCTGTGTCAGTAGAGTCATTATGAAATATGTATGTTTGCCCTCTTGTTGTGTGTATTAAATATATAACTTTATTCTTTTATTTATTCTTTAAGGATACATTGAGCTTTCTCTCGTTTTCAAGTTTGTCCTGGGTTTAAGAACATTGTATTTCTGTACCTACAGTGGCAAGAAAAAGTATGTGAACCCTTTGGGATTACGTGGAGTTTTGCATGAATTGGTCATAACATGTGCTCTGATCTTCATCTAAGTCACAACAATTTGAAAAACACAGTGTGCTTAAAATAATACAACACAAACATTATATGTTTTCATGTTTTTATTGAACAGAACATGTAAACATTCACAGTACAGGGTGGAAAAAGTATGTGAACCTTTGGACTTAATAACTGGTTGACCCTCCTTTGGCAGCAATAACCTCAACCAAACGTTTCCTGTAGTTGCAGATCAGATCTGCACAATGATCTGGAGTAATTTTGGACCACTCCTCTTCACAAAACTGTTTCAGTGTAGCAATATTCTTGGGATGTCTGGTGTGAATCGCTCTCTTAAGGTCATGCCACAGCATTTCAATCGGGTTGAGGTCAGGACTCTGACTGGGCCACTTCAGAAGGCGTATTTTGTTTTGTTGAAGCCATTCTTTTGTTGAATTACTTGTATGCTTTGGGTCATTGTCCTGTTGCATCACCCATCCTCTGCGGAGCTTCAGTTGGCGGACAGATGGTCTTACGTTTTCCTGCAAAATGTCTTGATAAACTCTGGAATTCATTTTTCCGTCAATGACAACAATCCGTCCAGGCCCTGAGGCAGCAAAGCAGCCCCAAACCATGATGCTCCCTCCGCCATGTTTTACAGTGGGGATGAGGTTTTGATGTTGGTGTGCTGTGCCTTTTCTTCTCCACACATAGTGTTGTGGATTTTTTCCACACAACTCAATTTTGGATTCATCTGTCCACAGAATATTTTGCCAGTAGTGCTGTGGAACATCCATGTGCTCTTTTGCAAACTTCAAACGTGCTACAATATTCTTTTTGGACAGCAATGGCTTCCTCCGTGGTTTCCTCCCATGTACTCCATTCTTGTTTAATGTTTTCTTTATTGCAGATGTGTCAACAAAAATGTTAGCATGTGCCAGAGATTTCTGTAAGTCTTTAGGCTAGGGACAGATGAGCGCATTTTCTGCGGCCACCGTCAAAATGTACGTCGATGCGTGCGCACGCATTTTTTCACGGAATACGCTTAAGTGGTCAGACGATGCGCAATTCTGGACGTATTTCATGACGATGGGGTGAAAAGAAGTCTAGGGAAATCCGGCTGTTTGAACGTTATGTTGGCCGCACACTAGCAGCGTCTGACGTCTCCTAATCACGCACACACGCTGCCATGCGGCCGCAGCGCACTCTGTACGTCAGTACCAGCGGTTTAACGTTCTCGAAAAAATGCGTTCAAATTCCACTTGCGTTGCGCGGCCGGACTTTTGTGCGACCGTACTTCGTATATTGGCTGTCATTGCCCGGCATCTGCTGCTAGTGCGGCCGTGATTATGTGCGCCAGAACGCGCGTTCGCACTGCCTCAGTCTGACCCTAGCCTTAGCTGACACTCTAGGATTCTTCTTTACCTCATTAAGCATTCTGTGCTGTGCTCTTGCAGTCATATTTACAGGATGACGACGCCTAGGGAGAGTAGCAACAGTGCTGAACTTTCTCCATTTGTAGACAGTCTGTCTTACCGTGGACACATGAACATCAAGGCTTTTGGAGATACTTTTGTAACCCTTTCCAGCTTCATGCAAGTCAACAATTCTTGATCGTAGGTCTTCTGAGAGCTCTTTTCTGTGAGGCATGGTTCACATCAGGCAGTGCTTCTTGAAACCAGTAAACCAAAACTTGTGTGTGTTTTTAAAGGGCAGGACAGCTTTCAGCAACACATCCAATAATATCACACTGATTGGACTCAAGGTTGGCTCACTCCTGGCTCCAATTAGCTCTTGTAGAATTCATTAGGCTAGGGGTTCACATACTTTTTCCACCCTGCACTGTGAATGTTTACATGTTCTGTTCAATAAAAACATGAAAACATATACAGGGTAATTCAAAGAGATTCGAAAAGTCACCGCACATTCGGTGACTTTTCGTTCTCTTCAATTCGGTTCCTTTTGCCTATCCCATTTCGGTGACCCTGCGGTGTATTCAGCAAGCACCACAGGGTCCCCGAATTGCAGGGAAAAGCTACCGCAAACCCTACGAAAATGAACTGCAAAACCCACCGAATGCACGCCGAAAACCCCCAAAAACATCTGGATTAACCCGTTGAAAAACCCAAGCAGGAGCCGATCACACGCAGCGAAGCAGCCGAGACCGCAGACGAGGCAGTGAATAAATTAGCAAAACAGTTTGTGTGAATGGTTGAAAACGAAACGCTGTTTGCAAAGAAACTACTGAGCGAAAATGTCTGAAATTTGCATATGAGGTCCAAGGAATGATAATAAAGAGGGCTGTTACAGAAAAAATAAGTAAACTTAAAGAAAAAAATAAATAAATAGGACTTTTAAAAAAAAACAGAAAAATGCTTAAAATATCCTAAAAAATCTATAAATAAAGAGACTTTTTACTGCAGAATTTTATAATGAACGGTTTATTAGATATTGAATTAAAATGGGAATATTTTTAACATTGAAGCCTATGGGATTCTCCTGAATAAACCTGTCGAATTAAACCACCGAATAGCAGGGCATTAGGGGAACCTTTCACTGCTGGTTGGTGTTCTCTGAATAGCCGAAGCAGTGCATTTTCATGGGGTTTTCACTGCCCTCGAACAGGCACCGAACAGGCACTGTATGTTCAGGCAATTCGCTAGGATTTGGCGAATTGCCTGCTCTCTGGATAGCCGTATGGCCAGGAAAGGTAACCGAACGCTGATTTTCAGCGTTCGGTTACCTTTCTCAAGCAATTCGGAGCTCTTTGAATAACCCTGGTAATGTTTGTGTTGTATTATTTTAAGCACACTGTGTTTTTCAAATTGTTGTGACTTAGATGAAGATCAGAGCACATTTTATGACCAATTCATGCAAAACTCCACGTAATCCCAAAGGGTTCACATAATTTCTCTTGCCACTGTACTGTAAAAATTCTATGTAATAAAATGCAAGATTTTAAGAATATAATGAATTTACAGATTAACACAGAAAATAAATATGTAGGAAATATACAGGGTTATTCAGGCAGAGGTGAAAACCAGGAGAATGACTGTAGAAGTAAAAATTCTAGGTCAAAATAGCCAAATCAGAAAAATTCTCCCGTTTATCTCACTTTCCAAATTGGCTATTTTGACTAGAATTTTCACTTCTCCAGTCATTTTCCTGGTTTTCACCTTTCTCTGAATAACCCCCACTGTCACTATGTTACATGTTTACAGGTGTATTCTGTATCAAGGTATGTTAATAGAGAGCTCTTAAGTGACTTTAGACTGGGGGAAGAATTGCGGTGCTCTGTAGGAAAATGATGATCGAGACACTTTCTTTTATTATTGTGGTATTGCAAGTAAGGTGCAGGTCCTGGATCGGAGGTTATAGGATGAGGGAATTGCTAGGGGAAGCAACCTATTCAGGTAGGGTGGTAGCTTTCCCAGAAAACCGCTTAAGCAACAGGTTGGAAATTTGAAGGGTGCGTCTTGATTCCAGCGATGGCAAGTTTAGCTCTTTAACATGTCACAATGGTGGGTCATAAAATTACATTGTAGCACAAAGTGACAGAATGAGTTATACAATATAGTAAGTTTATGAAGGTGCGTTTGCGGGGCAGCTGCATAACCTACATCTCCGTATTCAATAGCCGGCATAAGCATTTGCTGTACAATCTGCTTTCTTACCGCGGGGCTCAGGTACGATTTGTTTCTGTAAAGGGCACCTAGTTTGGGGTAAATTTAGATGTGGGGGCCAAAACATAGATTTGGGTCTAATCACATACCTAGATATTTGAGAGACCTGACTTTGGTAAACGCACCATTTGATTTTAACCTCCGGCTGCGGGAGATTTGGTTTGCTGGTTTAGATTACAGTGTCGTCTGCGTACTGTTGAGGCTTTGCAGACATTAGGCAGATCATTTATGAATATTGTGAATAGCAGGGGGCCGAGTATCGAGCCTTGGGAGATTTGGTTTGCTGGTTTAGATTACAGTGTCGTCTGCGTACTGTTGAGGCTTTGCAGACATTAGGCAGATCATTTATGAATATTGTGAATAGCAGGGGGCCGAGTATCGAGCCTTGGGGTACACCTCACGTGACTGGATTTTAATGAAAAATAAACTTCTATGTTCTACAAGCCCCTGTGAGCGTCATACAGAACTTTATAACCCCTTAGGCTGGGGTCAGACCAGCGCACTTTTAACGTGCGTTCTGGCGCACATAATTACGGCCGCACTAGCAGCAGATGACGGGCAATGACGTCCAATATACGTTGTACGGCCGCACAAAAGTCCGGCCGTGCAACGCAAGTGGAATTTGAACGCATTTTTTTGAGAATGCTGAACCGCTAGTACTGACGTACTGAGTGCGCAGCTGCGGCATAGCGGCGTGTTTGCGTGATTAGGAGATGTCAGACACTGCTAATGTCCAGCCTACATAACGTCCAGACGCAAAAAGAGTTTTATTGACGATCCGTACAAAATCACGCCTGGAAATGCGCGTCGTCTGACCGTTTTTGCACATTCCGTGAAAAAATACGTCAATGCGTTCGGACGCACTTTTCATGTTCGCGGGGAAAAATGCTTTCGTCTGACCCTAGCCTTAAGGAGGTGTGGGTGGCACCCTTATGGAGTGGCTTTTTACAGGTACGTTTCGCCGACAGGAGCCGACATGCAGCGTGCGTCATTGGCTGCAGGGGACGGCTTGAGTTCAGGCCTTCCCCATGCAGCAAATGACGTGCGCCGTGAGTCGGCAGGTGCAGGCTGCGGGGAGGGTCCGAGGCAACCCGATTGAAGACAGCGGGGTGTACATACACGCCCTGCATCTTCAAAGCCCTCCCGTTGCCAGGATGGCATGGAACGTCCTGTGGCGTGATGGGGTTAAAGATATTTATTTTTGGGACTTTGCATCAGGGCTGGATATTTATTTTTATGTGAACAAAAATATACATGTTTATTTTATATTATATAAATATTTTTTTTCTTTAATTTATATTAAAAAACATTGAGGAACTAGTTGCAGCATGGGATCCATATATAGGACCAGAAAGTATCTTCTAACTCACTGTTTTAGTTTATTGTTTCCAGCAATGGTAGAATGCTATAATGACAAACAGGGCTATTCAGAAAGAGGTGAAAACCTTGAGAATGACTGAAGAATTGAAAGTTCTAGGTCAAAATAATCAAACCAGAAAAGTTCTCCCATTTATCTCACTTTCCAAATTGGCTATTTGGTCTAGATTGTTTATTCTCCTGCCAATTCTCAAGGTTTTCACCTCTCTCTGAATAGCCCTGACAGTGTAAAATATTATAAAGAAATTAATATATTAAATGTATTAATCGCTCATTAGCAAAAATACTTTTTTGAACAGAAATTCCTCAACCAGACTGTTATGTCCTTCATTTACCTCTAACCTGTCTCTCCCATCAAGAGGTTATCTATGATATTGAGGAGGTCTAGCAGAGAATCTGCAGGCAGGGGGGCTGCAGATCCAGACAATATAAAGACTAATAGCGTAAAGCTGGCTGAGAGAAAGCGACTGATACAAATTCAACCAATGTATATAGGATGTGCTAGTTTCGCTCCCAGGCGTCAGGGTGCTATTTTTAGAATCCTTTTTCCTTTCCGAGCGGGAGTGGGAGAGCTGTAAAGTGGCAAAGGCACATAGAAATGTATTGAACACAAAGGAAAAAAGCGAGGAGAAAGGCTTGGAAATACAAATACCCCAACAACAACAACAAAAGCATCAACGTTGACTCTAGTCATTCCAGAAAAAAAAACAAGAGCCTTCGACTGCACCTAAGCGGTAAGATTCATTTTTTATTTAGATTCTATCAAATCTGGTTTAGATATGATCACGATTTGCATTGCAGGCCTAGCAGCATCTGGGAGCGAAAAACGAGGGAAAGAAAATACTGCGTATTTATGTATGATGTTTTGATTTTACGATTGAACATGTGATGGTGGAATCTATCATGTGAAAAGAAAAACAATCAATAGAATGTTCAAAATATCTGGCCTCTGTATGCGAGATGAGCAGAGCTGCCATGGGGGAGCAGCCTTATTCAGCACCACAGCATAAGAGGACAGCTCCTAACCGCTGCCAAGCCAAGCACAAAGCACAAAGAAATGACAGTCAGCCGGGCACACGACTGCAATTAGAGCACAAGGCTGCACGGCCTTTATTCTGTGCTTGCGTATGGAATAGCTGCAAGTGGGAGAGTGATTGTCAGTATTGACATTAGAATCATGTTCCCTGAGTCGTCTCTGGGTGTGATTTTCTATTACAGGGATAGTCATAATGCAGCAGGGATTTCCCAAATAGATCAACTGAGGATTAAAGAGGGAACGGCCAATTTTAGATATAGCAGAGATAGTTATATAGTTTTTTTTCTAACGTAGGTTTTATGGCCTCAGATTTGCAATTCCCTTCTCGTTGCCTGCTTATATATAAACCTGTTTATCATCTCCAAGCCAAGACGTAGGGATGGATCACTAAAACTCGCATTTAAAAAAAAAAAATGACATTTGAGATATATATCAAGGCTACAACTCCACGGGAAAATGTCAAGATTCATTACATTTTAAAACCACACATTGTAACCATGATATATATCGGCCATTATAGGTTTAGGAACTCACAAAGGCACGTAATGTGGACTTCTATACATGGTGGCCAAAAAGGCGCCACAGGGAAGTCCACCCTCCCTCCCTTAAGCTTTGTGCATAAAAAAAAACTTTTAAAAATAAAAGAAACTCCTAATTTGCCCCTAACCCCTTTGGCAACACATGCAATATTTTAACTTTTTTTAAAAAAAAAAAATATTACATGTTGCATTCAAGCTTGCGAAGCTCAGCAAAAGGGGAAAAAAACGTAATACCAAAATACTCCTGTAACAACCGTCGGTTTTATCACCGCACAACGAGCAATGTACATGTATAATAAATATATATATTAGTGTGAAAATATAATAGATATAAAAATACATATATACCTAACCCTAAATAAAGCCACATTAATGCCATAACTGTGTTAACCTTCTAACTACCTAGCCACTCACGTATGTATATATATATACATACATACATCAGTGTGTACACACACACATATTTATATATAGGGCACAATAATAAACCTGAAACAGTTGTACGTGAGTGGCTGTGACCTGTTGCAAATTCCTGATCTTTGATTAAAAAAAAAAACATCTAGTATGGCATTGATTAGAGGGTTCTGTGTTAAAACAGACTCAGGATCCAAAAAAAGGAGAAATTGTAAAAGTCATTTGCATGTCATAGCAATTCAAAGAATTCCATCCCAGAGCTCCTGTGCTACACTCCCCATGTGCAGCAAGGAACTCTGGGTAGGATATGCAAATGACCCCTGTCTCGCTTTTATGCATCCTGGGTCTGTTATTACACAGAACCCTAAAATCAATGCTATGGCTTTCTAGCAGAGATAAGGTTTATATACACACACACACAAACCTTGATGTGTATATATATTTATCATCCTCAGACAAAACCAAAATCAACCCCTTAACTGCCGATTAGAATACATATATAAACAAAAGTATATATAAATATTAATTGGAGTATTAATCAAAACCCTACATAAGCCCCTTCATTAACCCTATTACATCTATGGCCTAACTCCCCTTACAGTAACCCTAAGTAAACTCTAAATTCCCCTAATTAAACCCACAATAATAAAGCCATAATTTAGAATACGCTCAACTTCCTTTGGTCAACAAGGTCCAAAAGATCCCTCCAGGCCAGAGGCTTGATGTAGAATGAGCCCTATAGGGTGTCATGGTTCACGCCGTCACCCCCGTGGCAAGAAGGCTAAAGGTGGTACTGCACCCTCCCGACTGGACCAATACAGCATCTTTCTTATTACACCACCTTCAACTTTCCCTCAGGCTGTGTTAATTTCAGGTGCTACCAATAATAGGCCCGTCGTTCCCTTTATAAGGGTGGAGCACCCATGATCCAGTGCTGCATTGTACCACTTACATTCTGGTAGCCTTTCTCCTGTGACCTGCTCCCATACTCTGCTAATATTGATTCCTCATGTACCTATCTCTTGCTTATGGACATTAACTATGTTTGACAGCCGCCTACCATGACCTTCTGCATGGACTATATGATTACGTATACTGCCTGCTGCTACCAAGCATCCCATGCCTGCTGCTACCAAGCATCCCGTGCCTGCTGCTGCCAAGCATCCCGTGCTTGCTGATGCCAAGCATCCCGTGCCTGCTGCTGCCAAGCATCCCGTGCCTGCTACTGCCAAGCATCCCGTGCCTGCTGATGCCAAGCATCCCGTGCTTGCTGCTGCCAAGCTTCCCGTGCTTGCTGCTGCCAAGCATTCCATGCCTGCTGCTGCCAAGCATCCCGTGCCTGCTGCTACCAAGCATCCCGTGCCTGCTGCTGCCAAGCATCCCGTGCTTGCTGCTGCCAAGCTTCCCATGCTTGCTGCTGCCAAGCATTCCATGCCTGCTGCTGTCAAGCATCCTGTGCCCTCTGCTTCCAAACCTCCGATGCCCTCTGTTTCCTGTCTCGTGTTGTATGTAAGTCTCCTGCTGTGTTTTCCCTCAGTGTCTCCCTGTGTCTGGTTCCTCCCTGCATTGCCTACCCAGACATCTCCATTCCTGCCCTGTCCATATTGCTGTATTATTACAATAAACCCCCTTTGTACTTCAGTTACGTGGCTCAATTTGTTTGTCACTGCATATCGGGCTCATACCCTATTCCCCTCTGCCAGGACCGTGACATAGGGCCAACAGAATTCAACTACGAATGCTATCAAAGCATCCATTGGTTACATTTCCGCTTAGCCAATGAGAGAGCTCCATCCAGTGTAGATCCTTCATTGGTTTGATGAAGTGTGGGCAAGTGTGACAGAATTAACTAAACCGATAAGAGGTAATATGGCTCTTTTCTGAATGGTCAATGTTATGTATGGTTACAATTTGTTAAACCAATCAGGGAAGAGCCCTTTCACCTCTTTTCTGTTTGGTTAATTCTGGTGCAGGTGGCCATCCTAAGCCAAACCAATGAAAGAGCTTTACTATGTAACCACGCAGCTGAGCAAAGCTTGGCTTTCCAACCAGTACCAACCCATAATGATGCAATCTGATTGTGATGCGATTCGGCGCATCTTGAATAAGGTGAGCAGGTTTGTGTGTATATCAGTATTCCTTGCGCACAAACCAAATCAATACTTCCCATAGATTTTCCTGCACAAACACACTTCATTCACAGGTACCACACACATCTACTTCTCTCTAGTCAAAAAGGCTTGCATCGCAGTTAACCTGTTCAATAGACATAAAGAATGCTTTGCATCACCAAACTATAGTTTCTATAGAAAATAAACAAGCCTTGGAAGGTGGAAATGGAAAGCTTAACATTATATCAGTGGTTAATTCAACGAAATGGAAATTGTGGGGACAAACACACAGGAATTGCATATCTTAAACCACAAAAGTCAAATTTGCTATTTTGACCTAAAATGTCTTTTTCAATTCTTAGCAGAAACCAATTAATACTATTTTTTGTCTGAAGACGGCTATCTGACACTCTGATAATTTGACTGTAATTACATACCTCTTGATACATTATTTTGCTTCAAATTACATGTGTCAAAATGTAAACCATTTAAGCGCTATTTTGAAATAACCGTATTGTGTTTTTATGGTTTGTGACTTGTACAAGGGAGCAACATAAGTATTTCTATATCTACGGTCTACATATGAGTGCACATATTTGTGTATATATATATAAAAAATTTGAGAAAGGATATATTGAGATGTCTCTTGTTTTAAAGTATGTCCTGTGTGGCGAGTATGTACCGTTAGTTGTCTTGCCCAAGGACACCTACTGGAGAGGAGCTCTTGCTGGGATTGAACCCATGTCTCCACACAGAGCAGTGATGTTACCTCTACTCCACCCAGCCTGTATATGCACAGGATAGTAAGTGTTGCATATCCTTTCTTGAGTGTATAACACAGTGCATAAGGCTATTGGTCATCGTGAAATTTAGTAAGAAGTGTTAAAGGTCAAGTAGCCCCCCCCCTATAAAAACAGATATAGTCTGAAGTCAAAAAACATGTAATTCTCTTCTACGCAGTATACATTTTCTCTGCTTTTGTAAATGCAGAGTTATTGGTAGAGAAAAAATAACATTCTGTGAATAAACGGCAAAATACCATATTCGGGGTCAACATTTGCTTAAAAAATATTACCTTAACAATCATAATTGATCACAACCGTCTTTGGGCACTATTTCACAGTGGATGCTAAGGCCGGCGGCACACGAGCGTTAACAGAGAGAGGAAGGTACGTCCGTGAGAGTGGGCGTTCCTTCCACTCTGTGCGTTCAGCGTACAAAGCGCGATCCTCTTCTTTGGAGGATCGCGCTTTGTATCCCTGTCAGCATCCGTTTAGCTTTTTGACAGGTTGACGGGGGGAGGGCTTTTTCACATCTGGTGGTTGGCCCTCCCTGTCAAAACGGTTTCGGACGCAGGCAGGGAAGTGCGGGTGCCCACAAGTACCAAATTCGCACGTGTGCCGCCAGCCTAACATGGAGACGGTAAGCAGGAAAATCTGTGCTTGCAGATATTCACTTACTGGCTTACTTTATGATAATAAATAACATCCATGAATGTGGACGTGGGAGTGGAGTTATGCCAACAACAAAACTTCAGGCATAAATGGAATTGGTTTGTCCAGCACTTCTGTAGCCAGTCGGGAGATCTCTTTTCATAATGGAGAAATAGGGGGGCAGTGCCACTATAGGGGTCATTCAGAGAGCACCGAAATGTCACCTACATTTCGGTGCTCTCTTGTTCCCTACACTTTGGAGAATAAAATTTCCCCACTCTGCAGTGAATTCAACATTCACCACAGGGTCCCCGGAGTGCAGGGAATGGACCTGAAAATCTGCCGCAAAACCGCTGAAAACTCGCCGAACAAAATGAAATTCCGCCAAAAAAAACGCATCCGATACTATACGTAGTATCGGATCACTCGAACCGCCGTAAAAACACACCAAAAAAGCCGCTGAGCCATCGAACACAGCGTAGACCAGCCGCTGAAAGCTGACAAGGCGATGAACGGGGGGGGGGGGCGGACACAAAACGATTGAAAGTGTCAAAATTGAAACGCTGTTTGCAAGAAAACTAATAGACGAAAATGTCTGGAATTAACATATGGTTCTATGAGTAATAATAAAAAGGTCTGTTACAGAAAAAAGAAAGCACTATTTAAAAATACAAACAGAAAAAAAAATTTACTCACAAAAAAGCCTGAAAGATCCTAAAAAAAAAATAGTTTATTAGATATTGAATAAAAACAGAAATAGTTTTTACATTGAAGCCTATGGGATTCGTCTGATTAAACCTGCCGAATGAAACCACTGATCATCAGGGCATTTCACTGACATTTCTCTGTTGTTCGGTGTTCTCTGAATAGATTAACCATTGCTTCACTATGGGGGATATCACTGCCGTCGAACAGGAACCGTATTTTCAGGCAATTCGCCTGTGAATCCTCTGTACAGTTTTCTTAGCTGTTTGGTAGAAAAATATCTATCAGGTGCTACAGTGCAACAATGGAACTATTGTGTAGTGCACCAGTGGTAAATGGTAAAGTGTATATGGTGGATTGGAGAGGAGTCGATGCCCTTTATAATCCTTCACTCAAAGCACTGGATGACAGAGTGAGAAATTTTATTGTAGACCTGAAATGGGATGGACATGAAACTTACTGGGATTATTTCCAGATTTAATGTTGCGTATTGTCCAAAATAAGATCTAGAATATTTATATAAGGGTTAAAGTGTTAAGGAATCAATTGAAAATCAAGTATACTTCCACTGAGAACAATAATAAAGGTTGAAAACAACCCCACACAAGTTCTGATTGCTGTGTCTCCATTGATACTAATGATACAAAAATGTTGATCTATAAAACAGATACTATAATTAAAATGAGGCACAGAGTCAGAGGTTCAGGACAGACAGGACAGACAGATTTCATTCCCAGTTTTCTTCTCTCAAAGCGTAAAAGTCCATTATTTCTTGTGTACGCTCATCGTAGTGTTGTGTAGCAGGCTGAAAGACTTCTTGCTCAGTGACACTTGTCTATGTCATATTCTGGCAGCTAATAAACACTCTGAGTACTCCTAACCTTTACACTTTAACATATATGATACAAGTCAAGTCTCCCACCTACAGCCTCTTCAAAAGAGACAGGTTTATCTGTGGTTTGCTTCAATGCTAAGAATCTTTCTTTAAAGTAGTAATCGAAGCAGTCACCAGAGGGATCCTTGCCTGCTTTCAATACAGGATTCTAGGACTTCCAGAATAAGGGGGTTCATCATAAACAAAGTGACTGGGGTATGAATAAATTGTCTTGTAATTCTGGAGATATAATGGATTTTGAAGAATTGACAAGAATTGATGAGCAAGATTAGGGGTCTTTGTACGATAAATACAAATTAACATTTAATGGATTTGATAGATGCAAAGAATAACAAAATACAAGAAGATAAAAATCTGAAGGATACATCGCACACAACGGCGGACCAACCTGTGTATGATATATCTATCACTCTATCCATCATAATAAATTATGGTTATAGTATTCGTTTTGCTGGTAGTGACTTCATTATTTGAAAAATCAGCATCATTTTTCCAGCTGTTGTTGTTTTTAATGGTTTAAAAAAGCATCTTACCTGAGATTCTGTTAGGAACATTTGTGGTGGCACAAGGCTTGGTAATTAAGGGAATACTATGAACTAAAAACATGGTGTGGGGGTGCTGGGGGGTTTATTAATACCCTCCCCTATATTTCTAGGTGCTCTTCTGACTGACAGCATCTGTTTCAGGAAGAAGCAAACACTGTCCTTGTGCTGAGTGCTAGGTCAAGCAAATTCATCGAGAGGCATTGACCAATACATCCTGCATATCCTGTCCATTGTTAATTAGAAGCCCAGAAGACAGTCCCATCGTGAACTATAGATAGTCCGTCTAAGCAGAGGGAAACCCTCAGGTTTGGTAGATTGTCACAGCCCACTGGGACATCCAAAGTGGTTAGAGATACCTAGCACACCATAACCAATTAAGGGCCCTAATATGTGCTTAATACTAGCGTTAGCGCTCTGATATGTAAGCTAGCCCTAGTACTAGGTTAAGTGACTTTAACGCATGCCCCTCATATTACATTCTCAATGCTAACGCTGTACTTTGCACTCCCTATGCTTAACATAGATTTTTGCTCTCTCTTCCTACGGGTTTTTGCCTCTGAGGTACACTCCTTTTGCATGATTTATATTTGCTTCCCCTTCCTACACCCCCTTTTTTTCTTGGTTACTTTTACCTCCTCGCTCCACCTCTCTCTTCCTCTTTTTTCTATATCACTTTATTACTCTTCTTCTTAGATACTCCTTCTCTACTCCATGCGGTTATGAGTACTTCTACACAGTCCAACTCACCATTACTCCAGTAAAATTGAACTGACTTCTCTGGACACGATAATTGTCATTTGCAATGGTACCCTGACGGCATTCCTTTTACCTTACACTTATGATGTATTAATTTTACTTATTATCGTTATATTTCTGTACTCTCTGTATATCTTTACCTTAATAAAAATTATTTGATTGCAAAATTTTTTTTATTTTTGGTGGGGTATCAGCTGTGCCAACTGACTGAACAAAAGTTGTTTTACGTTACCACATTGGTGCGATAATTATATTTGGATTACAAACTCCTAACGCCAATTATCGCACCGATGTGGTAACGTAAAAGTTAACCACAGCTTTTGCTCAGTCAGTTAGCACCACCAAAAATCAGATACTCACATCTCATGAACTGCTTCTAGTCTCTGTGAGCAGAGTGAGACTGGGGACAAAAAGTCCCTAGTCTCCCTCCGTGAATCACTCCGTGACCCTGCACGATCTCGCGGGAGTGTACGGTGCCTGTTTGAGGGCAGTGAAATCCCCCATAGAGAATCAATGATTAATCTATTCAGAGAACACCGAACAGCAGTGAAAAGTTGCCGAAATGGTTTCATTCGGCAGGTTTATTCAGGCGAAACCCATAGGCTTCAATGTTAAAAATATTCCCGTTTTAATTCAATATCTAATAAACTGTTTATTATTTTAATCTGCAGTTTATGTCTATTTCTAGATATTTTTTAGGATCTTTTAGGCATTTTTTGGGGATTTATTTGGCAAAAATGTTTCCGTTTTTTTAATTGTTTTTCCTTTTTCCTTAACAGACCTTTTTATTATCATTCATAGAACTGTATATGTAAATTCCAGGCATTTTCGTTCAGTAGTCTTTTTGCAAACAGCGTTTCAATTCTGAAACTTTCATACGTACTTTTTTTTTCTACCTTGCTCGTCAGCTTGTTGACTTTTTCCAGCGGCTGATCTGCGCTGTGATCGGCGGCTCGGCGGCTTTTTCTGGCTTGTTCGGCATGGTTTTTCTGGCAGTTCAGGTGGGATTGTGGTGGGTTTTCCCTGCACTCCGGGGACCCTACGGTAAATGCTGAATACACCGCAGGGTGGAGATTTTTGATTCCCGAAGTGCAGGGAACGAGCGAGTATTCTGAATAACCCCTTAAATATGTTCTTGTGTAATTCAGTTAGGAACGTCTAGATCTACATACTCTTTAGCTTTCACTAGCTCCTAATGCACAACTCCAGGAATTCTTGATAGATCAGTAAGATTAGTACATGCAGTATTTTACCAGGAAGCATTGAGATGTCTCTCATTTTCCAAGTATGTCCTGGTTAGGCAAGGCATAGGCTGGCACTTTCCAGGGGGTGGCAAAAGAGTTGCCACTCTGCGTCCAGCGCCCGCAATAATTGTCGCCCGGAGGGGGCGAGTTGACTGGCAGAGGCTGGAGCCAATCGTAACATCTTGCGCAGCCTGCTGTGTGTGTGCAAGCACTCAAAATGGGCTGCATGAGCCCAAGTGCTTGTATACACACAGCAGGCTGCGAGCGAGATGTTCCTATTAGGGATGGGCTGCCGGTTCGATTCAAACGTGAGTTTGAATCGAACATCGGTCGTTCGAGTGTTTGGCGAACACCGAACATTATGGAATGTTCGTGGCCTGTTCGACCGCGGACATTCCACAGTACAGCAGCTGCCGGTACATTTAGGAGACCTGTGGCTGCAGCCCCCCGGCCCCTGTGCCTGCTCTTCTGGTCCGGTCTGTCTCGTCTGCTCCTCCGGCCAGCCGCCACTCCTCTGCCGTCAGAGCTCAGTATTGAATTAGAGCCATGATTGGGCAATCAGGGCTCAGTCAGCAGGAAGACGAGGCGAGGGGCAGAGGAGTCGTGACAGGCCGGATGGAGGAGCGGACGAGACGGACCGGACCAGAAGAACAGGCACGGGGGCCGGGGGCTGCAGCCACAGGTCTCCTAAATGTACCAGCAGCTGCTGGTACATTTAGGAGAACTGTGAATACATTTTGCGTGTTCGACCCCATTGGGTTACATTGTGTTCGAGTTTGTATTCGAACATTTGGGCTGTTATAATGTTCGAATACGAACCGAACACAGGAGTGTTCGGCCCATCACTAGTTCCTATAGGCTCTGTCAGTATTTCCGGCTCCCGCTAAGCTCCTCTATCACGCTGACACCACGCTTCGCATTGTTGGCGCCGTCGTCAGTCAGTCACGCGGGATTCGGGAAGGAGCAGAACAAGCTTCACTTGTAACAAAGTATCAGATTTATCTTCAAAATTCTGCTCTGAAAACAACATACTACTTAGCCACAAATTAATTGTGTTATAGATGGATTACACAGAGATAATTAAAACTATTTTTACCATTTAACACAGAAATTACACTTTAAAAACATACAGACATGCGCCAGGTTTGCGTTGCCTCAAATTATGGAAAAAAAACATATGAAGTATGCAGCTGGAATATCTTAAATATGTGTGCAAGAGTTTAAAATGTGCCAAAATTCCAGGTTTAATTTACTGCAGCTGCCATTTCAGTCACAAACAAAACTTGGCGCTGATCTGAGCGTTCTAGCACCCATGCATATAACGGGGAGTACTTTATGGCTCCCAGGCAGAGCAGTATAGGTTAATGAGTAGTATTTGCATTTTTTGAGCTGTGAGTTTACAGCTGGATTCTAAATCTAGAAGGGAGATGTAAGGGGTTATTCAGAGGGCACCGAAATGTTTCTCTTCAGCAATCACCGCAGGGTCCCTGAAGTGCAGGGAAAAGACGCTGCAAAAATGCCGCAAAAACGCCAAAATTATCAGATCCGATAAATTATAATAATAAGCTGCCGCAAACCTGCTGAACACATCTGGAAAAAGCCAACGATCTGCCCTACACAGCACCGACCAGCCACTGGAAAAAGCCGACAAGCTGACGAACAGGGTAAAAAAAAACAAAAAAATATTGATAGTGTCAAATTTGAAACGCTGTTTGCAAAAGAACTACTGGATGAAAATGTCTGGAATTAACATATAAGGTCCTATGAATGATACTAAAAAGGACAGTTATAGAGAAAAAAATGCTTTTTAAAAAATTGGGGAAAAAAAATTGGCAAAAATGCCAGAAAAATCTTTAAAAAAAATAGATTTTTTTGCTGCAAATTAAAAGAATAAATAATTTAATAGATATTGTATAAAAATGGGAATATTTTTAACATTGAGACCTATGGGGTTCGCCTGATTAAACCTGCCGAATGAAACAAACGAACATCAGGGCATTTCACTAACATTTCACTGCTGTTCGGTGTTCTCTGAATATTATTATTATTATTATTCTTTATTTATAAAGCGCCAGCATATTCCGCAGCGCTGTACAATAGGCACAGTATAGACAGGGTTACAATACATTGAACAACATTTGACAAACAGTATAGGAGGAGATGAGGGCCCTATTCCCGTAGGAGCTCACAATCTAGAGGGGTTGGGGTTGGAAACAGGAGGAGAGAACTGTAAGGTGAGAGTGATTGATGATTGTGTCAGTGAGTTGGGTGGTAGGCTTCCCTAAATAGGAACGTTTTAAGGGAGCGTTTGAAGGAAGAGAAGTTAGGGGAAAGTCTGACAGTACGAGGGAGAGCGTTCCAGAGAGTGGGGGCTGCGCGTGAGAAATCCTACAGTCTATCATGGGAAGAGGTGATGCGGGGAGAAGCCAGGCGCAGGTCCCTGTTTGACCTTAGGGAGCGGGCTGGGGTGTATTTGGTGATTAGTGAGGACAGGTAGTGGGGAGCTGAGTTAGTGGGGGTTTTGCTTCTCTATGGGGATTTCACTGCCTTTTGAACAGACACTGTATTTTCCTGGCAATGAAAATTTGGCAAACTGCCTGCTTTCTGAATAGGCGAATGGCCACGTAATGTCACTGTACTGGGAAATTCACTGTTCGGTGCAATTTCGGGGCTAGATCGGCTCTTTCTGACTAACCCCTTTTTTGTGTTTCTAACACATTGTTATAATGTGATAAATGGCAGGCTGTTTATTGTGGAAAGCTTAACCCCCTTCAATACCAAATGATATTCTATAAAACCACTGGTTGGAACTTATGGTTTTATGGAAAATTACTATTACCCACACAATAAATATATACAGAGGCATTCCACTGTATGTGTTCGTTGTACATAAGCCCTAAATATACATAATGGCTTGAGTTCCGTGGTTGCGAGCACAAAAAACAATCCTCAAAGTTCAAATAATTTCACCACATTTAACACATAAGCTTTCATGTCCGATATGTTGAAATTCTATGGGTATGTTCTGGAGCCCAGTTGCAAATGAACTCCTTTTGCAAGAAACAAAATTCCTTTGTATTGCTCCAGATTTAGACCACTTTGAATATATTCCACATCAGGCACCAGAAGGTGCTTTTGAAGAATGAGCCTACATCTTGGTAGTGAAGGGGGAACTACAAAAACTGCAAACCCTTTAGACAATTAGGGCCCTATTACATTCTTCACGCAAAAATGCACGGTAAACGCGTGAATTTTTGTGCGAAGCGTCAAATGTTAACGCACGTAAATCAACGCTGGTATTACAATCCTCGCGCATTTTTTCAGCTGTTAAAAAATAACACGCGGAAAACGGAGGCGCAAAAGTGTGCGCGCAGTAACGTTGCGGGCAGAGATCAGTGTGCGGACTGTTTTTTTCACGCGATTCAGCCAATCAGAATTAAGAACCTTAATTGTCTCACGTTAAGTTGTTGCGCCTGTCAAAATCAATCTGCGCATATATGCTGTATAAAAAAAAAAAAACAAGCACAACTTCTCAAATTTATTGTTTGGGTATGCGTAGAATGTGTAACTATACTTTGCTGTATTATTTTTTTTTCGGGCTGGTGTATTTCGGTTTGGCCAGGACGTTCAGGTTTTCCGTTACCACCCGGTTTTAGAAGTCGTTAAAATTTTGCGCTTAACCGCTGTGCGTTAAATTTCACGCATAAATTTTAATACCATCTGTGTACCAGCGCACAAACGCATTTGCGCTCACAATGTTAAGTAGAGGACGCGCGCAGTACAGTACACTCGTGCAGCGTTCGCGCAGGTTCACCCGCAGTAGACGTATACGCACGTTTCTTGTGCTGACATTGTAATACGACATTCAGCGCAAAGGGTTTTGCCCCTCGCGTTAATGCGTGCGCGCAAATGTTTGCGTGAAGATTGTAATAGGGCTCTATATGGTGTAAAATGATTATTTGGAAGGTGGAATATGGTCATTGATTCATTTCATCACCTTCAGGAACGACAAAACACCCTCATTACAATCATGGTAAACCACGGAGAATACGATGATGGCCACTGTTTTGCTGTTTGTACGTCTGTAATTATCTTGTGAGGTACAGTATCTCATTTGAATCATCATGAATCTCACCTGCTTTTTGATGTCTGCTACTAATTATGTGATACATTACTTTAAGAAATAACTGTTAATGAAGGCTTTGAACACTAACCGTTGTGAATACTGGAAGCAATGAGCAATACGAAATCCAGTATCTGCCTGCTCAGGAAAGGTCCACCAGATTTAGTTTGAGCCTTGAAATCTCATTCTGTAATAGTCTTCTGCCGAGTTAAAAAGCTAGAAGAAGACACAAACTACTTTATAAGTATCACAAAGTAATACCAGGAAATAGGCTTGTGCACCGATTTTATTTTCGGTTCGATTCGATTCGATTTTTCGGATTTTCAAACTTTTCGATTCGGCTCGTTTCGACCGATTTCTGTTTCGATTCGGTTCGGCTCGACTCGTTTTTCGTGTACATTTTTTTTTCGGAATATCGACCATTTTTCGTATTTTCGTGTCACTTAGCTCGTTTTTTGTATCGACTTTTCGTGATTTCGGAAATTTTCGTTTTTCAGAATTGTACATGTTTCCGGAATATCGACCATTTTTCGTATTTTCGTGTCACTTAGCTCGTTTTTTGTATCGACTTTTCGTGATTTCGGAAATTTTCGTTTTTCAGAATTGTACATGTTTCCGGCATATCGACTATTTTTCGTATTTTCGTGTCACTTAGCTCGTTTTTTGTATCGACTTTTCGTGATTTCGGAAATTTTCGTTTTTTCGGAACGTCTGTTCTCCTCGTTTCAAAGCAATAAATTTCGATTTGACACATTTCAAGTCCATTCGAAAATTCCGAAAATATTTAGTTTCGGCTCGGAAAACTTTTCGGATCTGCCGTTTTCGGATCTAAAAATTTTCGGAAAATCGGCCGCATCCGAAAACACGAATCGGGAAATTTCGTGAAAATTCCGAAATTCCGAAACCCGAAACGCACATCCCTACCAGGAAATACTGGCCAGAATTTCAGTGGTGTTAACAGACACAAAGGTATAAATTCAGTGCAAGCTGTCATAGCATAGATGTATATTTTTCTGCACTTTGATAAAGACCAATTAGGTCGATACGCGTTAGTGCTGCAATAAATTTTACTTTATTTTATCCTGCCGACTTTTCGTCTGTGACACATCCCGGGGATCCAATATTTCATCTATGGACCAGGTTATCACCACGGATGGTTGCTGGTAGGACGGGCTGGTGAGATCATATCCACAGATATATGCCTATATAGTCCAGAGCCGACTTTATGGGGCTCAGAAAAAAGTGAGTTGAATACTTTCTCGCTGGAAACCAGGTGTCATAAGGATGTACTGCGCAATGTATGTCTCCTATTATGTTTTATAGATTATATTGAAGTATTACTCACTGGACACTTGGCGTAAGCGCGAGGACTCTACCCATTATTTTATAGCTGTGTGATTGCTTAAGATCAGCGCAATTATGAGTTTCTATATCAGTGTTTCCAAAACCCGTCTTCGGGACTCACTAACAGGCCAGGTTTTAAGGATTACCTTGGGGAATTTCAGACTGAATAATGCAAACAAACACTAAGTGAGCAGCAAATCATATCACCTGTGCTTTGCTTCAGATATCTGGCAAACCTGTCCTGTCAAGGGGTCCTGAGGACAGGTATGCAACAGAATGGAACCAAAATTGTATCAGCTTTCAAAAGGTAATATATCTACAAGACTCCCTGTAGTGTCACAGAACACTGGCTTAATAGTGCATGAATGTATTCTTGTGGGATTGTACTTTGAAGAAGAAGGACCGTGAAGAACTATTTGTTCTCCATGTACTCTTTATTGGGGGGGTGGCTCGTGCCATCCTTGACCAAAGAATAAAGAGGTGAGTTTTCCATTACTTGTGCTTCTTAAAGTGCTTTATAGTATATATATATTTAGACTGAAGTGCGATGCCATAAAGATTTTTTTCTATTTTCACTGTATAATCTGTATTTTCTATTGAAAGACATGATGAGCATTTTAGATCAATATTCTACATACAATTCGAGTAACCCATACACAACTTAATTAACTGGTTTTAACAGTTGAATTCTGTAATGGAGATGTGAGTGATGTGTATTAAAAAAATGAGCTGCAAACACTTGCAATATAGCTGTTGGCGCAGACCTGTCTATGATCTGCTGTACTGTTTATCTTGCATAATGTTTAGTTAACATTACAGCACTGCCTTGGGTATCAATATGAAAGAGAACTATCTGAAGAGAATTAAATAGCACTTTATTGTTACAGTTGTGAGGTTTAATGTTAAGCCCTTACTAACTGAATATTGACAGTCAATTTACATCTTTTGTGTATCCAGGAAAACGTCTACTTCAGATACTGTGCACATGTACATGAGGTTTTACAAAGTAACTTCAAAACATATTTTAGAAGCAATCATACATAATTGTTTGCCTGTTTATTACACAGCTCGGTTCAATAGATATATAATGGCAAGCGTGTCGAGGGCCAGGACCACCCCGCCATGCTGGCCCTCAGTAAATAGCAGTTGTAGGTTGCTTCAACCTACTTTATTTCTTGGTGGACCAGCCAGTCAGTCAGTAGGTGAGTGAGGGTTGGAGGGCATCCTTTGTATGTCCACAATGCACAATAAAATAACGCAATGCAAAGGCTCTTTAAACTGCACATCTGAAAAGTCAAATATTTGGGGATCTGGCTAATCAATATGGGCATTTCTTGTGACGCCTACCATTACTTTGATGCACCCCTAGCTTCCAGATTCAAGCTGATGAAGCCGCTACTTGATGCGGCGAAACGCGTTCTGGTGGTTATTTTAATCATATTTTAATAAATTTTATTTTCCATTTTTATCCTGTTTCCTGCTTTGCTGTTTCCTGGATCATTGGCGGTTTTTCCTCTGGGTTTTTCTCCCACCCTAAAAAAAAACCATGTGTATACATCCACGAGCTATGTGAGCTCCTCAGAATGTGAGTACGATTCCATCTGTACATAACATTGTGACCTTTGTTTGCGGACCTACACAAGGGATTTTCCCCTTTTTTTCTTTCCACTGCAAAAACTTTGGACAGAAAATTTGCTGTAAGGTGGGGGTCACCTAAGAAATTGAAGATAATTTACCCGCATGCCTGGACCCACTTAGAGCCAGTGTTACGGCTCTACACTTGTGAGTGGGACATATATTACATACACCTACAGCATATTGTATATATCAGTGTTGCACTATTATTGTCTCCTTTTTCATATATATATGCGAGATTCCAGGACCCCAGAGAGCAATACTTGCGCCGATCCAGGTTATTTATTCTATATACATAATTGTTTGCCTGTTTATTACACAGCTCGGTTCAATAGATATATAATGGCAAGCGTGTCGAGGGCCAGGACCACCCCGCCATGCTGGCCCTCAGTAAATAGCAGTTGTAGGTTGCTTCAACCTACTTTATTTCTTGGTGGACCAGTCAGTCAGTCAGTAGGTGAGTGAGGGTTGGAGGGCAACCTTTGTATGTCCACAATGCACAATAAAATAACGCAATGCAAAGGCTCTTTAAACTGCACATCTGAAAAGTCAAATATTTGGGGATCTGGCTAATCAATATGGGCATTTCTTGTGACGCCTACCATTACTTTGATGCACCCCTAGCTCATTGGTTCTTAACTTCTTTACAACACTGTATGTTAGGTGTTTGGATTTGAGGTCTGCTCTGTCCTGGGAGCTCTCCTATAATGTAGAACATTTGTTGTGGGACACCTATTTTGGAGTAGGAGAGCTTAACCCATGGTATCTTCTCAGAGCTTAACCAATGGTACCTTCTCAGATCTCATGGTTCTAATACAAGAAAATCAACATCCCCACCCTTCCTTGATTGGACATATAGAAGAATGAATAATCAATGATGTAACTTCTAGGATTGCAGCAGTTGCAGTTGTGGTACAGGGACACACACAATGGGAAGTGTTGGTACAGGGACACAAAGGAAAGTGAGGTATGGGGACACAAAGAGGAAGTAGGGACTCAGGGACGTGAAAGTGAGGCCACAGGACATACATAAAGGAAGTGGTAACACAGGAAGGGGAGGTGGTCACAAATAGAGTCACACAAGGGGAATTAGGGGTGTAGAGGGCAACATAAGTTAAAGTGGGGGCTGGGAATACATAAGGACATGGAGGCCAATGCTACACCTTTAAGAAGAGAGAGACACACTCCAGAGCGCAAACCTGTACCTAATGAAAGAGTGGGTGGATCCCAGAGCAAGGTGTAGCATTGTCAAGAAAAGGTTTCACAATACCTATATATGGAGCGCTGGGTGAGGTGGTGAGGGTACCTTTTGGGTGCAGCTCTGTGATGAGTGGGTTGACAGAGTCAAAACCCCAAAACACTGTTTTCTCTCTAGGTGGCGTAATGCTCAAAGGTTGAGTCTATGTGTACATATATTCACCCAAAATTGCATATATTCACACAAAATTGCATAAGCAAAGATGTAAGCATACATATATCATATAAAATATAAAAAAAGCATTGCATATATGGTCTGACTGATATAAAAGATCCTTTGTAATGCAGTATTGGTGGTATTTTATTCACATAAGTATAAAAAAACAATAAAATGGGCTTGGTGGAGATATAAAACAAATTAAAATAACTGGTGTCCTTTAAAACGTGTTTCACCGCTCAGGTGGCGGCTTCATCATATACCACCAAAAACTGCAATCCAAAGGATCTTTTATATCAGTCAGACCATATATGCAATACTGTTTTTATATTTTATATGATATATGTATGCTTACATCTTTGCTTATGCAATTTTGTGTGAATATATGCAATTTTGTGTGAATATATGTACACATAGACTCAACCTTTGAGCATTACGCCACCTAGAGAGAAAACAGTGTTTTGGGGTTTTGACTCTGTCAACCCACTCATCACAGAGCTGCACCCAAAAGGTACCCTCACCACCTCACCCAGCGCTCCATATATAGGTATTGTAAAACCTTTTCTTGACAATGCTACACCTTGCTCTGGGATCCAGTATGGCTAATTGCACCAATGCCGTCTGTATGATGTGCATAATGGCTTTTTCATAACTTTTTTCACTGGTGCCAGGGTTGCCAATCACACAACAGTATCTGAATTTATATTAAAGATCCTTGTTCATTTCTAAACTTCAGATGCATTGACAATAATTCCAAACTCACACATATGATACCCAATATCTGAATTTTCCCTGCATTTCTCAGTTCAAGACAAATTCTCAAATTTTTAGCAGTTTATTTACTAAAAATAGAATAAACCATAAACTCATGAAACAAATCTGGGCAATTCACAGTCAGAAGGATTAGTACTTTACTAAATTTACTGCCATATTCAAAGAGATAAGTATGAGCTCTGCATTGAAGTATGAATCATGCTGAATGGCCTTTATGGGCTCCGATAGCATTATCTATCATTATGAAATAATTTAGCTTGTGAAACCTGTAGCAAATGGTTTAAATTTAATTAAACCACGTTTATTCATTGTGACCTATTCTGTAAAAAAGGGACCCAGCTAAATGGTTCCACCCATTCCCTAATGCCATATGAAGTGTACTCCTGCTACATCAGGGAACTCAAACTCCCCAGATGTTGCTGAACTACAACTCCCGTGATTCTCTTACCATCTATTGCTTTCACAGAATTCTGGGGATTGTAGGCCGTCAACATCTGGGGGCAAGAGTTTGAAATCCCTGTGCTAGACAGTTTTGGCAAAATCTAATTTTCATTATTTATTTTGTGTAACCATTTGTCCACTCACTTCATGACTAAAACTATATTGCGGTTTGGTGCTTATTCCTCTAGAGCAGGTGTCAGCAACCTTGGCTCCCTGATGTTTTGGGAACCACATTTCCCATGTGGCTCAGTCAGCCTAGTGGGTGACTGAGCATTGTGGGAGATGTAGTTCCTAAAACATCAGGGAGCCAAGGTTGCTGACCCCTGTTCTAGAGGAAGCGGACGAACAGAAATGTGCCTCCTCCTGTACGTGTCATATGTAACTTTGTCAACATTCTGTTTGTTACACAAATAAGTCTTCTAACTATTCTTCTACGTATCCTAGTAATCTTTCTGGGCTGAACGTCTCACCCATTGTGCAGCGCAACAGAACTTGTTGGCGCTTTATAAGTACTTTTATCTGTAACTGTTTCATTCTGTGTAAATAGCATCCATTGTTTTAATTTTGGCACATAGGCCGGGATCAGGTGAGCGCACTAACAGCTGGTGTTAAATGATTCTGCATATACAAAATCATTTATCCCACTCCAAACCCCCCCCCCTCTAAAAATCCCATGCTCACCTCTCATCTGTGGTGAAAAGAGTGACCTGATCCGTTACTTCTCCACGGGAGGAGAGTAAGACTGGGAACAAATAGTTCCTAGTCTCTCTCCGCGATCACTCCACGATCCCATGAGTCCTATGGACTCCTGGAGTTGATACTTGCAGTGGCGCAGAAGCGCTACTGCAGATATCAATGAGCTTAACGCTTCATTCTGGAGTGAAGTGCTGAGATAGCACCTTGCCCGGAATGCGATGTTAATATGGTGCGTTCGTCTGACCCCGGCCTTACCTGTCATTTTTAAAATTGTTTTTATTTAGTAAATATTTTTGTTTATAAAGCATTTTTTTTCTGAATTTATAGCATAAATACTATACAATTTATTTTTCTATTAGGTTTAATTTTAGTGAACATTGCTGTTATGCAACTAGCTATAACCTGAACTCTAACCCGAATATGCATGTGTTTTATATTAACACCTTTTGCATTTTGATTAATGGAAATCAAGATGTATGCAAATTACCTGTGGCGTAAAATATATATATATACTTACATATATATCACTGTTTTGTTCCTAGCTTATGTTTTTGTGGATATCTTTAGGCACAACCGCAATAAAATGAAGATTTCTTGTTCTTTAATTCTTTAATAGAGATATGCATGCTGAATCACTTAATTCTCCATATAAATTGGTAAGTTTAGAAGCCCTCCAATTAAAATCTCTAGGCTATCAGAAAAACACCGTCTGGGCAGCTGTAAAAGATATTTAATGACTAGATTCATGGGAAGAAGTCTAGGAAGTAGAAGAGCGAGGGAAAACCTGCTGGTCGAGATGGATGTTGATAGTAAAATTTTGCTGATCTCCTTTGTACAACCCCCTCAGGCCTCGTTCACACCTCAGCGTTTTACAGCGCTTTCCTGAGCGCTGTAAAACGCTCAACCCCGGAAATGCCGTGATTTCCTATGGGGCTGGTTCACACCTGAACATTTTACAGAGCGCAGGAATGCGGGAGCTTCTTTGGGGCGTATAGCAGTGCATTTGCAGCCATAGACATAGCCGCGAACCCGCTGCATTGCGCGTTCGCACGTTTTTTCTTATGCGCGAACGTGCGTATAAAAAACGTGCGATCGCGCAAGTTTGAAAACCGCTGAGGTGTGAACCCAGCGTCACAATGACTATGAGGGACATCAGGCTGCATACAAACATGCATTAATAAGATCTCACATGCAGGCATTCTGGCATTCTGTTTAAAGTAAGCCTTGGTAAATCTAGCCAGGTAAAAGAAGCATTTTAGCACTGAGATATTTTATTTTCTGCCTACAGGGAGTTAATCCTTTTCTTCAGTCTTCAGGGGCCAGCCAACTCAGCTAGAATCCTTATCATTCTTGTTTGAAGCAGGAGATAGGAATTTCTGCTGCTGTTTTCAGTGCTGAGGAGGAGAGGGGAGCATGATTGAGATCAGCTTACAAAGACAAAAGACTGGAGGAAACAAACACTGCCATGCAGGTATTCACTAAACGGATAAGAATTGTTGTCATTTGGTAAGTCTTTCCAGATATTTAAAGAGAATCATAAAGCAGTGTCAGCAGATGGAATGTATTTAGAGTACAAGTGAATTTCCCTTAATGCTCTCTGATTCTCCTTCATTTATAAAGAATCGTAGACTACATCATGTGTTCTGACCATTGAACAGCCATTTTTAGGCTCCTACATCTCAACGTCCACCCTCAATCTTATGACCAGACCTGTCTGAGAGCTGCCAATGTGTTGGCTCAATTCCATCGGATGTTGCAGATGCTTACCGTAAGTGAACAGCTCCTACACTTTGTATAGGAGCCAAAGGATCCGACAGAGAAATGAGCTATTCCCTGGGACTTCATTAGTCTCAGCTCAAGCTGGTATTCAAAATAAATGAATACCTGTTTAGAGACCCTGGTGTTAAGTCAATGTTACCCAAACCTGTCCTCAGGACCCACTGACAGGCCAGGTTTTCCAGATATGTGAAGCACAGCACAGGTGATATGATTTGCTGCTCAGTGATTGCAGGATTCAGTCTGCATTTCCACAAGAAGATCTGCAAAATCTGGCCTGGTTGAGGGTCCTGAGGACAGGTTTGGTAAACAGTCAGGGTTATTCAAAGAAAGGTGAAAACCAGGAGAACTGACAGGATAAAGAACAATCAGCTGATTTGGAAAGTGAGATAAATGGGAGAAATTTTCTGGTTTGGCTATTTTGACCTAGAATTTTCACTTCTCCAGTCATTCTCCTGCGTTTCACCTTTCTTGGAATAGACCTGACTGTGTTAAGTGAATTTGCATTTGGAAAATCACTTGACACTTAACTATAATTGGCTTATAATATTCTTTACATACCCCTGATCCAGCATTGAAGTGGGCGATGCAATCCTCCACCTGCTCTGTATGAAGGACACTGGAAACCAATAGTTCCTAGTGTGTGTCCACAGCCTCGGTGCGACTACACTTAAGATCAGAGTCGCACTTCTCTTCATGGTCTACTATGGACTCCAGGAGCTTATACCAGCAGCAGAATTTTGCTGAAATGTTACTGTTCTATAGTCATGTTGTCTTATAAACCTTTCTGAAAAAAAGAGGTTAATTGCCCAGTCCAGTGCTTTTTTCACTCTACTCATCTATAAAGACATCACTTTTTCTTGCTTGAATCACCTGAAAACTGGATTTAACAGCAAGATGAAATGAGACTTGCATGGTTTCTTAATTGTAATGCAATCGATTTAAGGCTAGGGTCAGACGAACGCATTTTTCGCGTCGTCCGTGAAAAAGTGCTTTCGAACGAATTGACGTATTTTTTCACGGAATACGCGATAGCGGTCATACCATGCGCATTTTAGCCCGTGATTTTGTATGGATCAATAAAACACTTTCTGCGTCTGGACGTTATGTAGGCCGGACATTAGCAGCGAATGACGTCTTCTAATCACACAAACACGCCACTAGCGGACGCAGCGTAATCTGTACGTCAGTACTAGCGGTTTCATGTTCTCGAAAAAATGCATTAGTTTGCGGCTTGTGTTGCCGGGCCGAACTTTCGTGCGGCCGTACTTCGTATATTGCCCGTCATTTGCTGCTACTACAGCCGTGATAAAGTGCGGCTGCACGAGCGTTCGCACTACGTTCGTCTGACCCCAGCCTAAGCTGGCGGCACACGAGCGTATTATGCTTTCATGCGCCCGCACTTCCCTGCATCTGTGACGTTTTTTTGCCATGAGGATTGTGCTTTGTACGCTGAGCGCACAGAATGGAAAGACCGTCCACTCTCCCGGACGTTCCTTCCTCTCTCTGAGAAACACTCGTGTGCCTCCAGCCTTAATAGGACCTAGGATTCAGAACCCCAGTTATTTTGTCTTTCACAGCATATGAAACGGATTAACATCCAGGTATATTCACTAAAAGGTGAAGCTTAGGAGAATTGGCAGGAGAAGAGAACAATTAAGACCAATTAGCTGATTTGGAAAGTGAGATAAATGGGAGAATTTTTCTGGTTTGGCTGTTCTGACCTACAGGGTTATTCAGAGAGAGGTGAAAACCAGGAGAATTGGCAAGAGAGTGAACAATCTAGACCAAATAGCCAATTTATAAAGTGAGATAAATGGGAGAATTTTTCTGGTTTGGTTGTTTTGACCTAGAATTTTCACTTCTCCTGCCAGTTCTCCTGAGTTTCACCTTTAGTGAATAGACCTGTTTGCGTCTTGTATTATCTTCTTGGGAATTTTTGGATCATGTGGTCTGTCTTTCTGCTCTGTGGATTTCTGTCTATAAACACCTGCATTATGGTTTCACCATCAATCAGTGGCGTAGCGTGGGGGGGGGCTCGGGGGCGGTCGCCCCGGGCGCAATTTTCTTAGGGGGCGCAGAATTTCAAAAGAAATTTGAACCACTATTTTCCAGCAGGGATCAGCAAGGTGTCCGCTCACGAACACTGGTGTCCGTGAGAGGCCCTTGCACAAGCAGCCGCCAGTTTTAACTTAGCACTCAACGTCTGGAAGGAAGGACCAGGACAGACAATTCTGGTCCTGTCCCGACTGCTCCTTAATGCTGATATGAGTCATGTGAAGCAGCGCGGCATTATCCGACGGATAATGCAGGTAGGCGACACTGTGTGACACCAGAACAGTGTAACCAACACACAGTGAGGGGGTACTGGGGGTACGGGGAGAGGGTGATTGGGGGTACTTGGATAGAGAGAGAGGTTGACTGGGGGTACTGGGAGAAAGTGGGGGTACTTGGAGAGAAAAAGAGTGACTGGGGTACTGGGAGAGAGTGACTGGAGGTACTTGGAGAGAGAGAGTGACTGTGGGTACTGGGAGAAAGTGGGGTACTGAGAGGGAGAAGGAGAGAGTGACTGGGAGTACTGGGAGAGAGTGACTGGGGGTACTGGGAAAAAGTGGGGGTACTTGGAGAGAAAAAGAGTGACTGGGGTACTGGGAGAGAGTGACTGTGGGTACTTGGAGAGAGAGAGAGTGACTGTGGGTACTGGGAGAAAGTGGGGTACTGAGAGGGAGAAGGAGAGAGTGACTGGGGGTACTGGGAGAGAGTGACTGGGGGTACTGGGAAAAAGTGGGGGTACTTGGAGAGAGTGACTGGGGGTGCAGAGAGAGAGAGAGAGTAACTAGAGGGTACTGGGAGAGAGTGAAAGGGGTACTTGGAGAGGGAGAGAGTGACTGTGGGTACTGGGAGAGTGTGACTGGGTATAGTGTGAGAGTGGAACTATGCTAGCATATACTGGGACAGGGTGACTTGTAGCAGTGGCTTAGCGTGGGGCATGTGTGTTTCAATTTTTTATTATATCCTTATTTTGTTAATATACAAAACCTGTGCTTGTGGGGTAAGGGGGTCAATACTCTACTTGTAGAAAGGAATCAGGGTGTGTTACCGTGTCCACAGGTTGGGGGGGGCGCACAATTCTTGCCTTGCCCCGGGCGCTGGCAACCCACGCTACGCCGCTGCCATCAATGTGTTTAAGCTATTTAACGCCAAATCAACATCGTTAACCCCTTTCATTCTGTACCTCAAAATGGAACACACTGCAAAAACAATAAATGGTTAAAACATAACACAGAGAAGGGAGAAAACAATGAGAAACATTACATTTGTTTACATCAAACTTCAGAAATACCACCTGAAGTGATATGAACATTATTATAATGTAGTGCGAGCCACATGTTGAGAAGCAAATAATCATTTTAAGCAATTATGCACACTTTCAAAAAGTTAGCATGCAATCTTGGAATCTTGGAGTTATGCATAATTGCTTGAAATGTTTATTGTACTGACTGTCTTACATTGATTCTAATGTGTAAAATCTGACTAGACAAAGCAAGTTGTGCGCTGCTCAGAATTAAAGGCTGTTTAATTTAAGGTTACTTTATTGATATAAAAAAACATATGGATTTTTCATGCGCATGATGGACATAAGCTCTTCATAATGACATCTAGAAGGCTTGCACTCTCTGTTTCTCTGCGTGACTTAACCCCATAACACCAATGCTAAGGTCTCAGTGTCTGAACGTAAAAGTATTTACCTAAGGACCCTAATCATCTATGACATCATCACAATCCAAAATCTGACATTTGATTCCATCTGTAAAAGCCAAACCTAGTTAGCATGCGTTGGACGTTCCGTGTTAGAAGAATATGATGTACTAGGAATACAACCTAGAGTTGAAAGACACTTACTGGTCCTTTGTGGGTTAAGATTGTCTGTATTGTACAAATCCAGCGTGTTATAGCTTGCAAAAAAAAAATACTTAGAGATTTGGAAAGGCTCTCTTATTGGTCTTGATACATGATCATCCTGCATTGAAACATAATAAATAAAACATAGTGCCTGCACGTCTTCAAGCCTAGCATTTTGACAGCACTTCACTGATTAAAGTGCTTGTGGTTGCATTCAGAAAATGTCTATGTATTGAGTGAACTCGTCTCTTTTGAGCGACTAGTTATTTTAACAAGATCCAGTGTGGGGGCTAATAAGCAGCATGGTCAGATTACTTGGCAGATCATTTTTTCCTAGTACATGCTTGATGTTAGTCCTGGGAAGATTTATTAGATACTCGAGTATACCGCTAGATTTTGGTGACAAAAATTTACCATAAAATTGGAGGGGTCGTGTTATATTCGAGTCATCTGCATCTCATGTAAATGGTGTTTTTAAAAAAAAAAAAAAATTCCTTGCTCTGGATCCCAAGTCTCCCAGAAGTTCCGGTAGTCTCGCTGAAGTGAATGCGGGCTCCCTGATGTTTGCAAACACTTCAGGAACTCCCGGGTTCGGGAGAGGTCAGATCCATCACGGCCAGAGGGCATGTTCTGTTTAAGCCATCATTCATCTTGCTCGCCTCCGCCGGTCATCTAATCGCTAGTAAAAACGGGTGGCTGACGGCTTCATACTTAGTAACAACTGCAATCATTCTAGAGCAGAGCACCCTGGCCTGAGGGGTAGCCTGACTGTGTTAAGAGAACCTGGAAAGATTTTAATTGTTTACCGGTATAGTATACTTTTATAATTTTGTTCCTCGCGTTATATTCGAGTCTTGAATATTCTCTCATTTCCATAATAAATCTCTCTCCATCGCGTTATATTTGGGTCGCGCTATACTCGAGTATCTACGGTACTATATGTTTTAAGTTGCTATACAGAATAAGTACCTGCTCACAGACTTACTAACTCTGAAATAGGTATAGGCTGTAGCATAGCGTCTGTTAAATCATAAATATCTATCGATCAACATAGCAGGCAGTGAAGTCGCTCTATGAACTCTCGAACAGACGTCTTTCTGTAAAGAAGAAAACATCTTTTGGAAGAATTTTTTTTTTAATATTTAATATGTAATGCCGATCAGAACCAATGAAGTCAATTGCTTATATAAATACATCTGTTTTGTACATGTTCTTCTACATGTTCATTATTATCCAGTTTGATTATTTCTGCATATGTTAAGCTGGAGGTGATGTTATTGTAGATTTCATTCTAACACTTCATTTGCTTCTTTTCTACCTCTTTCTATACACCTACATGCATGTTATTTGCACTCCCTCATTCTTGTACTAAACCTATTGCTGATTTCATTTTTATTCTTATTCATGTACATGCTTCTTTATTCATCACTCATTGTACACTCCTCCCCCACCTCCCAATCACAAACTGCATACGTTATACCAACATTTCTTTCTTGTGTTGGGTTTATGATTGCAAGAGTTTAATATGCCTTGTACGTAATTTTTTTTTTTTTATGGTGGAATCAAAAAGGTCATGCACGATTTTTGTTTTTTTTGGGAATAATACTTTTTTTAAAAGAAAATCTCTTGGTGCTCAGAGACAATGAATAATTTGCACAGTTTAAGTCTACAAATTGAATTAATATTTTTCTTGTACCCAGGACATGCTTGAAAACGAGAGAAATCTCAATGTATCCTTCCTGGTAAAATACTTTATAAGCAGATAAATAAAGCCTAGCCAGGTGCACTTTGCAAGATAACATCTATGGGATGAATAACGCATTGGTCTTAAATATCAGTGTGATATCTGATCCCTTGATTATATCTCATTCCTAGATGAGATACAGGAGCGTTATAGGGGGATGCACGGGGTGGACTGCCCTGGTGAGAGGGGTCACACACACACGCGCATGCTGTAATGCGGCACAGGCGGCTTCATCACTGCATGAGAATGGGGAGGGGACGCAAAAAATCCAGATTCCCAGTTACTGACCGGGAATTCGGATCTCTGCTCTGTGCACTCACTCTGTTCTTTCGCATCCATTCATTTGAATGCAGTAGGCCGCCCCCTCCCCTGCAGCTGTGTGTCTGATCCTCTGATCAAATGCTCGGCAGGGACAGTATAAACAGGAGGCTAGAACCGTGAGTATTTGTGTGGGGCGGGAGGTCTGGGACTGGGAGTTTGTTTGACTGAGCGTATGGGGAGGGGGCTGGCAGTTTGAGTGTGTTTGAATGGGGAGGAGGAGCAGTGTGTGAAAGGGGGATGGCAGCGTGAGTGAGTGTGTGAATGGGGAGAGGAGCTGGCACTGTGAGTGTGTAAACGGGGAGGGGGCTGGCAGTGTGAGGTGTGAACGGGGGCTGGCAGTGTGAGGGTGTGAACGAAGAGGGGGCTGGCAGTGTGAGGGTGTGTGTGTTTATGGGGAGGGGGTCTGACAGTGTGAGTGTGTGGGGAGGGGAGCTGGCAGTGTGAGTGTGTAAATGGGGAGAGGAGCTGGCACTGTGAGTGTGTAAATGGGGAGGGGGCTGGCAGTGTGATGGTGTGAACGGGGGCTGGCAGTGTGAGGGTGTGAACGGGGGCTGGCAGTGTGAGGTGTGAACGGGGGCTGGCAGTGTGAGGGTGTGAACGGAGAGGGGGCTGGCAGTGTGAGGGTGTGTGTGTTTATGGGGAGGGGGTCTGACAGTGTGAGTGTGTGGGGAGGGGAGCTGGCAGTGTGAGTGGAATGGGGAGGGGACTGGCAGCATATGTTGGTGTGTGTCTGTATGGGGGGCAGTATGTGCGTTTCGGTGCTCTGGGTTCTGTGATACACTCAAACAAAACAAAAACCAAGTAAGGAAAATCCTAACAGGGCTTTCCTACAATTGGTGTAATCTATATTCCCATACCTATATGGGCCTCATCCACTTTATACCCAAACCACAACACCTGAGACGAACAGAGTGCTAAAATAGCCATATTCATCCCACACCTTAGATGGGAATACTGGAGAAATAATGAATTACCGGTACTATTGCCAATTTAAGCTACCGGACTAAGGTGTGGGGTGAATAAGGCTATTTTAGCTCTCTGGTCCCCTCACGGTGTTGTGTTTTGATAAACTCATATAGCACATTACTGTGAGTTTTATTGCTGTGGGTCTTCAAAGCAGCTGTAATATTATATGACACTTACAGCAGACTATCTACAAATCACTCTCCGGTATCCCTATAGTACAGGGATGGCAAACCTTTTTGAGCCCGAGTGCCCAAATTGGATCGCTGAGCCAACTTATGTGTCTCAAAGTGCCAACCCCGCAATTAGACCTGAATACTGCTTTATTTTAGAAAAAACACTTCATACGACTGTCTGAACTAATTATGTGCTTAAAAGAAAAAATACAGTATAAGAAGATGAATATATTGGCCCCAGATCACACATGGATATGATTGGTCCCAGCTCACATTGATATATTGCCCCAAGCTCACGCATGGATATATTTGCCCCAAGCTCACGCATGGATATATTTGCCCCAAGCTCACGCAAGGATATATTTGCCCCAAGCTCACGCAGGGATATATTTTCCCCAAGCTCACGCATGGATATATTACCCCAAGCTCACCCATTGATAGATTTGCCCCAAGCTCACGCATGGATATTTTTGCCACAAGCTCACACATGGATATATATTGGCCCCCAGCTCACACATGGATGTATATTGGCCCCCAGCTCACAAATGGATATATATTGGCCCCAAGCTCACACATGGATGTATATTGCCCCAAGCTCACACATGGATGTATATTGTCCCAAGCTCACACATGGATATATTTGCCCCAAGCTCACACATGGATATATATTGGCCCCAGCTCACACATGGATGTATATTGCCTCAGCTCACACATGGATGTATATTGCCCCAGCTCACACATGGATGTATATTGCCCCAGCTCATACATGGATGTATATTTCCCCAAGCTCACACCTGGATATATATTGCCCCAGCTCACACATGGTTGTATATTGCCCCAGCTTACACATGGATGTATATTGGCCCCCAGCTCACACATGGATGTATATTGCCCCAGCTCACACATGGATATATATTGGCTGTTGCTCACTTGGTCCTCCCGCGAGGCGCCTCACAGCATGCTTCTTAGCATCTTCTCGCGAGATCCTGGTGTTAACTCTGGAGTTAACGCCGCGATCTCGCGAGATCCCGACTGGTAGACTTCAACGAGCGGCCGGGGAACATAATTTGCTGGCGCGTGCTGGGAGGAAGCGGCGGTGAGGCGAGCCTATGGCTCGCGTGCCGACACAGTCGGCCCCACGTGCTAGGTGTGGTACGCGTGCCATAGGTTCGCCATCATTGCTATAGTATATGGAGGACTGCCTGAGAGTGATTGGAGTTGTAGGCAGTATGCTGCAAGTGTCATATCAGGCAATATACATGGAGCTACATGGGATATGTTTTGTTTTGAATGGGTTGGGACTGGGTTATGATCCTTACAGAATGATCTCTCTAACAGAGTGATGCTCTTAAAAGACAGTGTAAAACATTGAAAGCACCTCTGTCAGTGAGACCCCATCCAGGACCCATTACACTCCACTATTGTAATCTCTAATGGGGTCTCTTTCTAATAGAGACTGTCTTAAAGGACACTGAGGGCGCCTCTGTTATTGAGACAATTTTTGCTCAATGAGGATCGGGCAAAAGAGATTATCTGCCCCAGGTGCCAAATACCTAAGTACACCTCTGAGATATCCCATCAGGTACTTATCCCACTCCAGCACTGGCCATTCCTCCATAGGCAGCGCTTACTGAAGGCTGTCTCGCAGTGCTGCACGATTCAATTAGTACTCAGCAGTGATGTTGGGGTGCTGAGATAGCTGTTTGCGCACTGGCCTGCAATGGGGAGAAAGAGGGGCCAGAAAGTCGCTCTGTAGGATGATTATTGTGTCATACCACTGGAAATTAATCACAGCAATTATTTACTATTTGAGTTTGCAAAACCTAATGCTAACCCCTGTATAGGGAATGACCTCAGCAATATTCTGTCTTTATCAAGGGTTCCTTTACTCTGAATAACAGCAAAGTATTGACAAAACGTTGAGGTACCATAGAACTTTTTCCAGACAGCTTTCTGTTCTTACTTAGGTGCTCTTTTGTTGCTGCATTGTTTTTGCTGTTTTGGTTTTGATTTTTCTCGGATTTTTATGATTTATTTTTGCAGTTGTGGAGGTAGGCTCATAGTGATATTGGGCTTATCGAGTTATACTCTTGACTAATCACTGTAACTGCTTTGTGTATGTGTATAACGTTCATTGCATATTTGCTGCCTTTGTCTCTTGATACTTGTCAGGAATACTGCAGACTGCTCTTCCTTTATAAACTGATTTGAACTAATATGTATTCAATTTGTGTTCGATGTATATTTTAGTAATTTTTTTAACATAGAGTAATTGCTACTTTTTTAGGTGTGAAATCTCCTTATAATTATTATTTATTCTGGTATTTGTATTTATCATCTGTTTTTAATGGATTATATTTCCCTAAAAATAAGACCTACCCCGAAAATAAGACCTAGTTGTGATCATTCCAAGGGTTGGTGGTGGCATAAAGATGGCCAAGCTAAGCTATATCAGACAGACTATGCTCTGACAGTTTTATCTTCGGTACATTAGAAAGCTGCAATCTGAAACATTGATATTGCAGCACTTAGCCAGGAATTACAGGTTGAGCACCCCATATTCTGGATGCTTGGGACTCTGGGCATTTCAGATACTTCTGGTTTTCAGAATCCAGGAGAATCTAATGTCGAAGGGTTGATGGGACACTGCTGGGGAGCTTCCCGCTCCAGCACTAGCATGTATACATGCTGGGAGATGCTGTGCAGGTCTTTCGGGGGACATGCTGTACAGAGCCAGCATGTCCCTGTGCAGTGTGCCACATGGTGAGGCTGCACCAAGTCTCCCAACGTGTTTCTCGCTGTACTGCCGCCTCCAGTGGAGCGTTGGCAAGCAGCAGGCAGGGCCGGTGCTAGACTATTTTGCGCCTTAAGCAAGACCAGCTACTTGCACACCCCCAGAAAAAATTGTTAACTTTTTAAATGCAGGGGGGCACACACTGTGCGTGCAGGGGGGCGCACACTGTGCACGGGGGCTGCACATGGTCGTTTGGTGCCCATCTTACCCCTCCGCTGGTCGGGCCCTGGACGGAGTGCGCATCCTTCTTTCCTCTGCCTCTTTCTTTCCTCTGCCCTCTGTGCCTCTTTCTTTCGCCTTTTCATTCATTCATCTGTCTCCTTCTTTTCTTTCATCTGCCTCTTTTTTTTCTTTCTTTCTTTTGAGGCTCTTTTTTTCTTTCTTTCTCTTTTTCTTTTGTGCCTTTCTTTCTTCTGTGCTGTTCTTTCTTCTGCCTATATTTTTCTTTAATCTGTCTCTGGTGGCATCCATACGTCATCTGGTGATGCCCACCTTCTTTGTGAGTCACCACTACTGGCTACATGAGCCGCACAATGAAGGAACCAGGGTTAGGTCCGTCTCCTCCCCTAGGTGGCAGTGCACCCTAAGCGGTTGCCTAGCTTGCCTAGTGGGAGCACCGGCCCTGGCAGCAGGACCCATCCAGCGCATCTGGAAAGTAAAACTGAAATTCTGAAGACTTTGAAAATTCTGGACTCCTGAACCTTCCATATTTCTGAAATACGGATAAGGCTGGGGTCAGACGAGCGTGATTTCTACGGACTGTACGTCCGTGCAGTACGGACATCGTCAGTACGGATGACGCAGTAGTGGTCACACAGTCCGTTTTTTCACTGAAGTTATTTTTTAACGGATGTAGGAGGGGAAAATAAATTACAATGAAAAAACATTCTGTCCGTCAAAAATGCTGGACGTATAAATGCAGTCCGTCTGACCTCGCTCCATCACTCACACACAAAGCTATGCAGACGTTGTGGACGTGGCGCACTCCGCACGTCCGTTCTAGCAGTATTACGTTCTTGCCTAACCTGCGTCCGTTTGCCGCGGCCGTTGTGCGTCCGCAGTTCAGTGCGGACGTACTTCATGTGTTAGGCTCCAATGGACTTACTTTCATGCTATCACGGACGTACTTTTAGGCGCAATCACGGACGTGAACACTACGCTCGTCTGACACCAGCCTAAGGCTAGGGTCAGACGAACGCATTTTTATGTTGTCTGTGAAAAAGTGCGTTCGAACGAATGGACGCATTTTTTCACAGAATACGTGATAGTGGTCATACTATGCGCATTTTCGTCCGTGATTTTGTACGGATCATCAATAAAACACTTTTTGTGTCTGGACGTTATGTTGGCCGGACATTAGCAGCGTCTGACGTCTCCTAATCACGCACACACGCCGCTAGCGGACGCAGCGCACTCTGTACGTCAGTACCTGCGGTTTCACGTTCTCGAAAAAATGCGTTCATTTTCCACTTGCGTTGCGCAGCCGGACTTTTGTGCGACCGTACTTCGTATATTGGCCGTCATTGCCCGGCATCTGCTGCTAGTGCGGCCGTGATTAAGTGCGGCTGCACGCGCGTTCGCACTGCCTCAGTCTGACCCTAGCCTAAAGGGTGCCCATCCTGCAATCACTTCATCATCCAACTAATGAGTGTGCAAGGATGGTGGATAAAGTCCCACTCATTAAACCAGAAGCTAATCAGTGGTCCTTTATATACAGTATAAATTCAATGATTGTGATTACAACCTGTTTAAACATACAGCATGCTTAAAGGGACACGACCACTAACACAAGCTGTAACTAGATTATTTGTGCATTACAAATAAAGTCACATTATAAAACACATGCTGCTGGGTTGTTTTCTTTGAAGTAATTGCATGTAAAAAGGAAAAATATAATTAGGTATTTTGTCTCCGGGTTCCAGTTTCTGGATTTTTACCATAATGCAACATATACCAAAAGCTTTGCAGCTCTTGTTTATTTAATCTACAATAATTACTAGTTAATGAGGTGGAGGAGGGAATGTTTTAAATATGGCTATTGTTCTCCAGGTTACCTGAGATAAGAGATGGCAGCTGAATGAGATATGACAGAACATTACAAGACTTCCAATGTACCCTGGTGATGTCCTTTGTATGCATCCCACACAATACAATGATGGGAGTTGACTGCCTGACCCATAGACTCAATTATATGGCCAAAACCACAAAGTGAGGACCAAGTGAGGTAATGATTCAGGGCCCTGTTTCCTTCTTCACATTTTTTTGGGGTAGTGGTCCTTTAGCACATCTTCAAAGAGGTACTGGAATAGATCCACTAAAGCAGGGTACATCCTGAAATACTGCACAGGACCATGTAGAGTGTTACACAAAGCCTAAAATGCTGTTTCCTCCAAAACAGCTGTCTGTAGTTCAAAGAGTATCTCGCACTAAGCAAAGAGTTTCGATGAGGAGCTGACAACTGAATTGCACAATTTAGAATAAAATGACAGAATGCATTTTTCCCCAACTCAGCTATTTTATCCTTAATTTTTCAGATGTCATTTCACCACAGCTCACTGCATACTGAATACATCTTATCATACTACAACGCAGCTCCTTTTATTTTTTTATGCCATATAGAGATTCTTTTCATCTATCTTTACCACCTTACGTATCTATGTATGACTCACAAAGGTTCACTTTTACATGGATTCCTGGGTATGCTGGAATTATCCTTTAAATTTGGCTTAGGTTTATTATAGTTTTATGTTTGTGTGATTTCGTCACTTATGACAGATATGTATTAAATTCTTTCATTTGCATATATAAAACAACAGTACACACAATAATGAAATCATTTCACTTAGGGCGACTTGAAATGATCCTTGATCTGACAGATTGACGTTCCCAGTGATGTCCCATCAGGGGATGGATATCAGATAGTTCATAAAGACCAATGTGTTATTTCTTCCCTTGGTGAGATATCACAAACCACTATTTACTCCAATCCAGAACTGCTCATCCTTGGTGGGCATCAATGGAAGGGTCATAGTGCAACGCTGTGCAATTTTGCCCTCTGTGTTGACATCGATGTACAGATTCATCATCAGTCGTATGTGTAATTCATTCAGTTACTTTGAATGAACAGAGGGCTGTCATGCTACTGAGAGTGAGTGACAGATTTCTATACATTTTATTCACAACAAATGCAAGCCCTTATCGAAGGAGCTATGCTCTGTCAAATGAGCATATGTATTGGGCATGAAAGTGCACTTTAATATCACATAACACAGAGACTGAATCATGAATTTTTTCATGGTGGTTGTGGAACCAATCCAGTTAACAGCTTGGTAAGTTTATGTCCATCCATCTTAGTACAACAAGGGTCGCTATTTAACCTGAGTCATAACATTAACGAGTGAGCCTTTAAGTATAACAACCCCACAAGTTAATGTTAAAATCCCCTGTGCTATAACTCCTGCTTGGCTGATTATTCTCCTCTGCAACTGGTATTAAAGAAAAACTGACGGCTGTCAAACCTCTATACTCGCCTTATGTCATGCCCCATGGCTGCAGCCATCCAGGATCCCCCTGGTGGTTCTCTTCAGGTACTGCTCCTCTGCAGCCAGCACTGGTTTAGGCACATAAACCGTTAAATACCAAACCATGTCACACCACACCTGAATTACAGGGCTACTCCCCCAGATCTCCTGATCATTATAGTTCACTCCCTGATAGAGTAAAGAAGTAAATAAGTATCCTCTGTTGCTCTGCATTATCAGTTTATCCAAACCCTCTACCTGTTCCTGTGTTCACTGGATTCTCACCATACCTCCTGATTCAAGATCCGGCAACCTCGTTCTCTCCATCTCCAGTATTCAAACCTGGTCAGTCTCCATCCACTTACCTTCCTCCCCCCTTACCTTCTGTGTGTGCACCCTGGGCTCACCTTACCACCACCGGTACCACCGCACCTTAATGAAGAGGAGGGCATGATCCGCGGCCTCTTCTCAAAACAAGCAAAAGGACATGGAGAACAAATAGTTTTCTAGTGTCCTTCTGCCAACCGCAGAATTCTGTGCATGGTTTGCACAACTTTCTATGGAGTCCTATGGAACCCAGGAGAGGATACCAAGCAGTGGCATATGGCAGACAGATAATGAAATCTGAAATTAAGCTAATTGCTATTGAAGTTTCTGTATATTATACAGCAAATGCTCAGAAACCTGACCTCATTTGAAGATCCAATTTCAGATATATACTATAAGGGGTTAAAGTAGCTCACTACTTCTGGGAAAAGGATAAATTGTGAAGACGCTCTCATAATTCCAGAGGTGTTAAAATGCTTTGTGCATTTGGAGAACTGTACACTAAGGAGCTCTCTAGGAAAACCAAGGTTTGCACAGATGTTTTTTTTCACTCTAACATATATTGTGACACAGACACACCAATTAGTGCTTCAGGCTTTTCCTTTATTGGGCAGCCACACTGCATGCAGGGTATCCAAATTATCAAGAAATAAAACAAATATAAACCAAAAGCCCACTCCTCATTTGGGCCCCTAATACATTCTTCGCGCAATTTCGTTCTCGCAGTGCAAATTTTTTTGCGCGCAACGTCCGGCGTTATCGCGCAAAACTTAACGGAGTATTCCGATCCGAACGCATTTTCTCATCCGTCCGAAAATAATGTTCGTAAAAATGAAGAGTAATACGCGCACAGTAACGTAGCGCACGTAAATCAGTGTGCAGACTGTTTTTATCGCCGGATTCAGCCAATCAGAATTAAGAACCTTAATTGACATCAATTTACCTTAATAGACTCACTTACGTTTTTGCGCCTGTCAATGTAAATCTGAGTATATATGCTGCAGCAATAAAAAAAACGCGCACGAATTCACAATTTTTTTGTTTGGGTATGTGTAACTATACTGTACTGTATTTTTTTGTTTGTGCTGGTGTTTTTCGATTCGGCCAGAACGTTCCGATTTGCGGTTACCACCAGCTTTTCAAAGACATTAAAATTATGCACGCAAACATCGTTCGTAAAAAGATTTGCATCGATTTGGAATAACATCCGCGTACCAGCGCACGAACGAATTTGCGCTCACAATGTTAAGTATAGGACGCGCACAGTTCATCACGCTCGCGCAGGTCCATCCGCGTTAAATGATAACGCGCATCGTTTGCGCGAACGTTGTAATACGAAAATGCACGAGGAATGTAATAGGGGCCTAGGTATTTAACTAAACATTACTCTCCCCTCACTATAACATTGGCAGCTTCGCCTTTTACCAAAAAAGCCAAACAAAAATCGTGTACTTCCCTTAGTAACTTCAGGATTTTGTTTCCTCCTCTGCTGCACCCAGCACAAAGACTGCTGTCCCAGAGGAACCACAGTACCTATAAAGGAAGGGCAGTTTTAATCAGCTGAGAATTTTTTTACAGGGGAAAAGGGCTTTTTCCACCCGATTGCTGACAAAACGGTGGTCTATCACCCTGCCCCTAATCACACCGTCACAATAAAATATATATATATTTACACACACATTCACCGGTCACTTTATTAGGTACACCTTGCTAGCACCGAGTTGGACCACCTTTTGCCTTCAGAACTGCTTTAATTTTTTGTGGTATTGATTCAACAAGGTGTTGGAAACATTCCTCAGATTTTGGTCCATATTGACTTGATAGCATCACGCAATTGCTGCAGATTTATCAGCTGCACATCCATGATGTGAATCTTCTGTTCCACCACATCCCGTAGGTGCTCCATTGGATTGAGATCTGGTGACTGTGAAGGCCATTGGAGTACAGTGAACTTATTGTCATGTTCAAGAAAACTGTTTGAGATGATTTGACCTTTGTGACATGGTTCATTATCCTGCTGGAAGTAGCCATCACAAGATGGGTACACTGTGGTCAAAAAGTGATGGACATAGTCAGCAACAAAAATTCAGGTAGGCCGTGGCGATTAAACAATGCTCAATTGGTACTAAGGGGCCCAAAGTGTGCCAAGAAAATATCCCCCACACCATTACACTTCCATCAGCCTGAACTGGTGATACAAGGCAGGATGGATCCATGCTTTCATGTTGTTTACGCCAAATTCAGACCCTAGCTTCTGAATGTCGCAGCTGAAATTGAGACTCATCAGGCAAGGCAACATTTTTCAAATCTTCTATTGTCCAATTTTGTTGAACCTGTGTGAATTGTAGCCTCAGTTACCTGTTCTTGGCTGACAGGAGTGGCACCCGGACGGTGTGGTATGCTGCTGTTGTAGCCCATCTGCTTCAAGGTTGGACAAGTTGTGAGTTCAGAGATGGTTTTCTGCATACCTTGGTTGTAACAAGTGGTTGTTTGAGTTACTGTTGCCTCTTCCATCATCTCGAACCAGTCTGCCTATTCTCTTCTGACCTCTACCATCAACAAGGCATTTTCCTCCACACAACTGCCACTCACTGGATATTTTCTCTTTTTGGACCGTTTTCTGTAAACCCTAGAGATGGTTGTTTGTGAAAATCCCCGTAGATCAGCAGTTTTTTAAATATTCAGACCAGCCCAACTGGCACCAACAACCATGCCACGTTCAAGAACACTTAAATCCCCGTTTTTTTTTTCCCCATTCGGAAACTCGGTTTGAACTTCAGCAAGTTGTCTTCACCACATCTGGATGCCTATATGCTTTGAGTTGCTGCCATGTGATTGGCTGATTAGCAATTGGTGTTAACAAGCAACTGAACAGATGCACTTAATAAAGTGGCCGGTGAGTGTATATGCACTCTCATATTTAGCTGATGCTGATACCGTTGTTGAGAAGTGGTGTGCTACAGCTAACTGTATGTTTTTAACCCCTTAAGGACCAAGGGTCTTTAAAATCAATGCATTTATGACGTAACCGTTACATCATTTGTCCTTAAGGGATTAATAATGGTCATATTCAGTTGTTAAACACTGTTGCAAATGTCAGCCTTCACCAACCAGTTTATGACTTTTTAGAACACCAATCTAGATAACACAAATAACGTTCGAAAGGTTCTTTGGTAATTTTAGACCAACGTATCTTTTGTATGTGCCTTGTTTTCCAAGCTGATTTAGGCTAGGGTCAAACGAAAGCATTTTTACACGCGAACGTAAAAAAGTGCGTCCGAACGCATTGATGTATTTTTTCACGGAATATGCGAAAACGGTCATACGATGCGCATTTTTCGTGCGTGATGTTTTACGAATCCAAACCAGGAAACTTTTTGCGTCTGGACGTTATGTTGGCCGGACATGAGCAGCGTCTGACGTCTCCTAATCACACACACACGACGCTAGCGGGCACAGCGCACTCTGTACGTCCGTACTAGCGGTTCTGTGTTCTCGAAAAAATGCGTTCATTTTCCACTTGCGTTGCGCGGCCGGTCTTTCGTGCGACCGTACTTCGTATATTGGCTGTCATTGCCCGTCATTTGCTGCTAGTGCGGCCGTGATTAAGTGCACCAGAACGCACGTTAAAAATGCGCTGGTCTGACCCCAGCCTTAATTGTAGTAGGCAGCTATACAATAATCTTAAAAAAATAAAACATAAAATATGCTTTACATGTTTTTCACACCGTCGTTTGTCATTTATTCATTAGATTACTTTTAGGGGAAAAAAATATGTGGCAGACTATTTGTGTAGGGAGGACTTAGCGCGTGGGAGAAAGGGAATATTAATCATTGCCAAACAACATATTTTTCTACTTAATGGTTTATTGCTAATCCACGACTTCTGCCTACTCACAACAAACTTGGGAAAACATTCATCCTTTTGGCACCTAGAGAACCATATTAAAAACTTACTCTGAGCAAACATCATTTCTGATGGGTATTTGACAAGGGGAGGCTTGTGACTAATCTGATTGCTCTAAATAGCCAGGGACGAGGATTCAGTGCCTTGCATATATATTCATCCTCTCAATTTCACATTTAAACATTACAACGTGGAATTTGAAGGCATGTCTATATCGTATTTTAAAATTATATTTAAATATGTTCATGCTTGAAGGTATAGTGACAAAAATGTTAATTCCACAATAACTGGCAGCATGGATATTTTGATAACCGCGTTGCTATAATGCTATATGCACGGTATAACGTGATAAAAAATCCTGCTAAAAGTCATTAAAAAACCCTTGATTCCAAGTCAGATGTAAGCTCAGATAGAACCTTACAGGGTTATTCAAAGAGCTCCGAATTGCTGGAGAAAGGTAACCAAATCCTGGCGAATTGCCTGCACATACGGTCTCTGTTCGGTGCCTGTTCGAGGGCAGTGAATCCCCATAGAGAAGCAATGCTTTGTCTATTCAGAGAACAAATCCCAGCAGTGAAAGGTTGCCGAAATGCTCTGTCATTCGTTCATTCGACAGGTTTATTCAGGCAAATCCCATAGGCTTCAATGTTAAAAATATTCCCGTTTTAATCCAATATCTAATAAACTGTTGCTTATAATATTCTGCAGTAAAAAGTCTCTTTATTTTTAGATTTTTTATGATCTTTTAGGCATTTTTGGTGACTTTTTTACAAACTTTTTTTTCCTTTTTTTTTTTTTTTAAATGTTTTTTTCTTTTTTGTAGCAGCACTTTTTTTATTATCATTCATTGGCTCTTGTGTAAATTTCAGACATTTTCGTTCTGTAGTTTATTTGCGAACAGCGTTTCACTTTTCAAACATTCAAGCGTACTGTTTTTTTTCTCACTCCTTTCGTCTGCAGTGTCGGGTTTTCCCGGTGGCTGCTCTGCGCTGTGATCAGCTCCTGCTCGGGTTTTTCCGGCGTTTTCAGTGGGTTAATCCAGATGTTTTTGCGGGTTTCAGTGTGCGTTCGCCCTCGTTTTCGGCAGGTTTGCGGCGACTTTTCCCTGCATTACGGTGGCCCTGTGGTGCTTGCTGAATACACCGCAGGGTCGCCGAAATGGGATTGCCAAATCGAACCGAATTGGAGAGAACGAAAAGTCACTGAACGTGCGGTGACTTTTCAATTCTCTTTGAATAACCCTGTTAGTAAAATTCATAAGGGGTTATTCAGTAAAGAGCGAACTTGTCACCACACCGAATTGCACCAAACAGTGAATTTCACCGTACAGTGCAATTTCGTGGCAGTTCGCTGCAGTTTAGGCTGTCTTCAGTGGCAGCAAAATTGTCCCATAGGGAAGTAACAGTTAATCCATTCAGAGTACGCTGAACTGCACTGAAGTGACAAGGATCAGCCCTGATTTTCAGTGATTCAGTGCGACAGGTTTAACCCTTTTACTACCAAGTGATTTTCCAAAAAAACATTGTCATAAACCAGTGTTTTGTTTTTGTAAAATCATTTTAAATTAATTATAAAGTAATACATATTTGAGCTTATACCTGTAGTATTACTTAATGTAAATAAGCTATTTTTGGCCAGTAGATGGCGCCATCAACTGCCAAATTGAGTTAGAGGTTTGAGCGGCTGGTCTAGTTTCTTCTAATTCTCCCTGCATCGACAGCTGAAAGCCCGATATTTCAGAGCTTTGAGCAGCTGATTTTACAGTTGTAGCTCTTGGCATTATGTACACAGGGCTAAAAATTTGGGGGCACCTTCTGCAGCCCAAAGCAAACAAATTTCATTTGCTTTTTGGCTGAAGATCAGCATACTGAGATATCTTGATCGGGTCACCAGATGGTATTTTGAAGCCCGAGATATCTTTATCGGTAGTGAAGGGGTTAAACAGGCAAATCCTGTAAAAAGCTGTTATTGTTTTTTATTTAATAATTTATTCATTTCATTTTCAGCAAAATACCTTTTAAATTGTTTTTTAGAACTCCTTTTTGTATTTTTTCTTTTATGAAATTTTTGATTCCAATTTTTTTTAAAGGCATTTTTTTATTCTGTACAGACCTTTTTAATTATTTTTTTAAGAACCTTTTTTTTATTATTTAGACCCATTTTAATGCATTTTTATTGGTTTAAACAGCTACTAGAAGAATAGCAGAGTTCGGGGGGTGTTTCTGCAGTTTGGCAGTGTTTGGTGGTCACTTCGATGCTCTTCTGCACTCTTCAGATGTCAGTTCAGTGCTCTTCTGCGGTCCTTGGAGATTCCATCTTCAGCGACCCTGCTTCAAAATTTTAAACGTTGTTTGCAAAAAAACTACTGGACAAAAATTTGTGGAATTAGCATATAAGGTCCTATGAATAATAATAAAAAGGTCTGTTACAGGGGGAAAAAAAGCTATTAAAAAAAAATTGGATAAAGTTTTGCCGAAAAATGCCTAAAAAATCCAGGGAAAAAAAATAAAGAATCCTTTTGCTGCAAATTAAAAGAATAAACGGTTCAATAGATATTAAATAAAAATAGGAATATTTTTAACATTGAACCTTATCAGATGCGCCTGATTAGGCTGGGGTCAGACGAGCGTGATTTCTACGGACTGTACGTCCGTGCAGTACGGACATCGTCAGTACGGATGACGCAGTAGTGGTCACACAGTCCGTTTTTTCACTGAAGTTATTTTTTGACGGATGTAGGAGGGGAAAATAAATTACAATGAAAAAACATTCTGTCCGTGAAAAATGCTGGACGTATAAATGCAGTCCGTCTGACCACGTTCCATCACTCACACACAAAGCTATGCAGACGTTGCGGACGCAGCGCACTTTGTGCGGCCGTTCTAGGGGTTGTACGTTCTCGCCTGCCTTGCGTCCGTTTGCCGCGGCCGTTGTGCGTCCGCAGTTCAGTGCGGACGTACTTCATGTGTCAGGCTCCAATGGACTTACTTTCATGCTATCACGGACGTACTTTTAGGCGCAATCACGGACGTGAACACTACGCTCGTCTGACCCCAGCCTTAAACCTGCCGAACACCACGGCATTTTGCTGACATTTCTCAGCTGTTCGGAGTTCTCTGAATAGGTTAACCATTGCTTCTCTATGGGGGTTTCACTGCCATCGAATAGGCATCTCTTGCTGGCAATGTGACAAAATTTGGCAAACTGCCTGCTTTTTAAATAGCCGAATGGCACCGAAATTGCGCCGGAAGGGGAAATTCACTGTGTGGTGCCATTTCGGGCCAGTTCGGCTTTCTTTGAATAACCCTCTAAGTTACATGTTGTCCTGTGCTGCAATATAAAATAAAGCTTGGATAGTTTGTCATAAAAGATAATTATTATGTTACGCATAGGAAATTCTTACCCTATCAGGACCGCAATGATTTATTTATTTATTGAGAAAGGATTTTACCAGGAAGGATACATTGAGATTTCTCTCGTTTTCAAGTATGTCCTGGGTAGTGAGTATGTATGTCTTGCCAAAGGACACTTACTGGAGAGGTTGCTCGCTGGGATCAAGCCCATGACTCCACAGACTCGCTCCATGCAGAGCAGTGATGTTACCTCTACTCCACCCAGCCGGCACTTGATGTGGTCCTTAAGTAGAAGTCAGATACATTGCTGTGTCTTGTGGTTAAGAATCCAAAACAAACAAACAGGCCTCATTTATCAAGCATTTATTGGGAGGTTTTTCCCTTAAAATATATATATAGTATACACATTTATTTTTGCTACACTTTACTGAGAGGGTGGTGGATACATGGAACAGTCTTCCAGTAGAAGTGGTAGAGGCCAAAACAGTAATTGAATTTAAGCAAGCATGGGATAGGCATAAGGCTATCCTAAACAAAAGATAAATCCAGGTAAAGTATCCATGTAATTGGGCAGACTAGATGGGCCGAAAGGTTCTTATCTGCCGACATTTTTCTATGTTTCTATGTTTCTATTTTATTATGGTTTCATTCTTTATTGTTCTGAAAATACATTTCTAGGAAGATGACCACACTACTTATTTATTGTAAATCAGCCAACATCTAAGGATACCCTGAATAAAAAAGTCTTCTCCGTTCTCAAACATCACATAAAACTTATGGGTAACGAGTACAAAATAAGATTATTGCACTTTTGCGCTTTACAAACTCATTTTATTTTGCTTAGAGAAAACAAATCAATTCAGCCCGGGCATTAATTAGGACATTGTGAGATTGCAATTTCCTGTTCAATCCAAGGTAATTTAAAATTTTGTGTCTTGTAATTACATTGCATTTGACTTTTTTCAATGTTAATTTAAAGTTTTATGTTGACAATGTTATCACATATATAAAACCTTCATTTTTTTTCCAAACCTGAAGAAATATGTGAAATGGATTTGTTTGATATCAGCAAATGAGAGAACAGCCATGGTTGTGTTTGCTCTTTCCATAGCAGCGTACAAAGACCAAAGAGATTTTCGAGAGGTCAACAATTTAAAGCTAAACCGCCAGGTGACAAAGCCGTACATATTGCAAATTAGAATTTGAATGCCCAAAGCTCATTATGCAGGTCTTGGTCCCCTGACACACTATGACCTCACATACTATAAATCTAGATTGATTTTCTTCTGCTCAATGGCGCTGCCCACAATGAGGCCACCAGGTTGCCCAGAGGTTTAACTCATATTTGGCAATAGATGCTGGCAGCAGACTAAGTGGGTAATGAAGCATCAAGCGATAAAACGCCGGCAGTTTGCTGGAACTCTTTCCCGCGTGTTTTATAGCAGAGGACAGCAGATGCGAAGGGCTGTCTATGTAAGGAAAGTAATGCCTGAGGTGAATAGCATTTTTGTGGCACGGGGCACAGTTTGGCACATCAGAAAATCTAGTAGAATGTAACATAAAATAGCTTTGCAATCCCTCCAAGAACCTGTTAGAAGACAAAGAATTTCACACTTGTACGACATTTTTATAAGAACGGAATAGACAGAATATAAAAATAATGGAAATAAAATGAACGTCAATGAAGGAACCTTGGAGAGCATGTGACAGGCATGTGACAGGCATAAGACTCCAGATGATATACACCTGAAGAAACATTCATTGCAGAAATCAATGGATTAAACATTTAATGTACATGTATGTGTGAATAATGAAAATAGCTTTTTTTAAACAATGAACAATCTTTCTTAAACTGTCATCCCTTTTATTATGTGTGTTATCGACCAAGACACTAAAATATACTGAAAGTATTGAAAAAGTGGCCAATTTTTTTTTTAACTGCTGCAGGTCATTCAAATTGCACATGTTGTTGGAATAACCCTTCCTCTGTACCAATGTTTCCAAACCTGGTCCTCAGGACCCTCTAACAGGCCAGATTTTACAGATCACCTTGGGGAAATGCAGACTGAATCCGGCAATCACTGAGCAGCAAATCATCACCTGTGCTGCGTTTCAGATATCTGGTAAACCTGGCCTGTCAGCGGGTCCTGAGGACAAATTTGGGAAACACTGCTCTATGCAAAGGTACTACTCAACATAGACTCCATTACAAGCCATGCACGCCTGTCTGCTTCACTAAACTCTTCCACTTTCTGATGATTAATATCAGTGGCTGCAATTCATGGTCTCGCACTGTGCGGATTGTCTTCAATTCTAGTTTCCCCATGGTAAATGTCTTCATCAAACGGTGCTTGTCCATGGTGTTATTTCCATACATGTTTTGTAGCCTTCTGTGGATATCAGTCAGCCTACACCCTCCTTTGTCAAGAATTGAATGACAGCACTTTGCTTCTGCTTGGAAACCATTATTCACCTGCAGAGAAGAAAAGGATTCTGAAACACCTGTATAGAGTCAGTCCACAATGTGCAATTTCAATGACTTAATAACTTAATACTTAATCACTTAATAAAAACTATGCACACATTTGCATTTCTTTCGATACAGCTCTTGTATTTACATGATTATATAATTATCTGCATATTTTTACCTGTGTGTGTATACATAAAGAGATATAGAGGCAAAAAGAGAGAGGAAAAGACATGGTCAAGTATGTGAATTGGTTACCACTTGATTATTTGGCTAAGGCAAATCTGATATTTCCTTTAGAAAGGAACACCTACAGTATGTCCATGTAAAAGAAAAGGCAGTATGGTGCTGACAAATGGTTAAGCTCTAAGCTTCTTCACCCCAACCAAGGGAGGATGAAGTCCATGCTCTACTGTCTTCCTCACAACCCACTACCTGCCCTCTAGACCCTATCCCTTCACACCTACTATCTTCTCTGTCCCCATCTATCACTCCTGCTCTTACTCACATTTTAAACCTATCCCTCTCTTCTGGCTCATCCCCCTCTCCTTTCAAGCATGCCACTATCACACCCATTCTCAAGAAACCTTCCCTCGACCCAAATTCCCCTGAAAACTACCATCCAGTTTCACTTCTTCAACTAGCAGTAAAACTGCAATAAAGACTAGTATATGACCGCTTAACCCTCTTGCTATCCTAACCCTCTTCCTATTCCTACACTCCTTGCTCGACCAGCTGCAATCCGGCTTTCTCTCCCAACACTCAACAGAAACTGCTCTTCTAAAGGTTACTAACGACCTCCTCTCCACTAAATGCAAAGAGCCACTACTCCATACTGATCCTACTTGACCTCTCGGCTGCCTTGGATACAGTCGACCATCCCCTCCTCCTACAGAACCTCTTCTCTCTTGGTCTCTCTTATACCACCCTCTCTTGGCTAAAATCTTACCTCTCTAATAGATTATTTTCTGTATCCCTTGCTGTCAATTCCTCCTCTTCAATGCCTCTGCCAGTCAATGTACCTCATGGCTCAGTCCTAGGTCCTCTGCTCTTCTTTATTTATACATCCTCACTGGGTAAAATCATCACCAGCTATAGCTTTAAGTATTACCTATACACAGATGACACTCGGATCTACCTCTCCACTACCGATCTCTCCCCGCTGTTCTCTCTCAGGACAGTTACTGTCTGTCTGGGACCTCTGCTTGTATGACCTCATTACCTGAAGATCAATTTGTCCAAGACCGACTTTCTTCTAAGTCCCCCTCAAATGCTACTCTGATTTAGGACTTTTCTATAATTGTTGACAGTATCTCTATCCTTCCTTCAGCCCAAGTCCGTTGCCTCGGAGTGACTCTTGACTCCAGTCTTTCCTACATCCAATCACTCTCATCATCGTGCCCCAATTGCCAAAATTTGTCCATTTCTGACTGCTAACACTTCCAAGTAACTTATCCACTCTCTTATCTCCCGCCTGGACTACTGCAACAACCTCCTGACTGGCCTTCCTAACTCCTGACTCTCCCCCCTGCAGTCCATCCTAAACACATCAGCCTGGCTTATCCATCTCACCCGTCGCTCTGTCTCTGCTGCTCCTCTCTGTGAATCCCTGCACTGGCTTCACAGCAGAATGAAATTGAAACCACTCACCCTGACTTAAAAAAACCTGTCCTTCCTAATCACCAAATACACTCCAGCCTGCCCCTTTAAATCCAACAATGACCTGTTCCTGGCATCCTCCATCATTACCTCTTCACATGCCAGACTGCAGGACTTTTCTTGTGCAGCGCTGACCCTATGGAATGCGCTACCTCACAATATCAGACTGTCCCCAGAGATAATTTGTGAAGCAAATGGAAAATAGCTATAGCCATCCCCTCACCAGTGTCTTGCAAGGTCAGTCTTACAAATCAAATAACCCCTTCACTACCAAGTTCTTTTTGCTGAAAACATTTTTGTCATAACATTTATTTGAAAAATAGGATGAGAAGTTAACAATAACATATATGGTAATATACATGTTTTTGTACTCTAGATGATGTCCTTTTATCTTATAACATTTTACACAGGGTCTGCATTATCAACATAGGAGCTGAAATGGCTTTTGTGTCATCTACAGTAAATATCTATATGTGGCATAATCATGCCTGTGTATGGAAATTACAGTAACAATTTACAGGGATTTTCAGTAATAACCCATTGAATCTTAACCCCAGAGCTCTCATTGTGTTCTGACCTCCCTGACTGTTGTAATGCAGCAGCAAAGTTTTTGAACTTTTGTTAGAGTGAGGTTTGGGGCTGCTTTTTGCAGATTCTTTACTGTAACACAGCATGACTGGAGAGAGATAAAACAAAGAATGTAATTTATCCCTAGTGTGCACACTAATCTAGCATTAAAAGCTATGCAAATGGATATTGATACGCTAATGATTGTTTTACAATGTATTACAATGCAAAATCAAGTTAACTCAAATTTGGTAGTGAAAAGGTCTTTTTATAATGTCAAGATATTTGTCTGTTTATTTCTAAACCATCCTGTATACATTGTTATTCCAGAGCTGCAGAATTTTGCCCGTGTTTCCTAGAGAGTGATAATAAATCTATCCCAGAGAGAGAGGAGGACTTCTATGTTCAATTACATTATTATTCTGATTGTTCATATTTGGAATGATTCACTGTCTTCATAGTTATGAATGAAAGGAGCAGATTAAAGTTAGACAATTGATCAAAAATTCACTCATTCTTCCTCAAATTTCTACATGAATTATTGGGAGCTTGTGGGTTCACAGAGAAGCAAAAGCTATAAAATTAGCAAACATATATTTTATCTTTTGATTCAATTCTTCACAGAAAAAAGATTAGATTGCATTGCAGTTAGGGATGGAGGTCATGTACAATTTATAACAATCCTACTTTCTCACGAATCACCCATTTAACGTGAAGTGAGCAGGCTGCTTCATTTGCCAACAGTCACTCACTGATGTTGCAATAAATGAGCATGTATTTTAGATGTGGGCAAGAAACAAAGTAATTACTACACTTTAAATGTAAAGAACTAGAGTTTTTGAACCATAGAAACAACTAGGCATTGTCATCCGGTTTGTCTCTGCTGTGGAACAATTTAAAAAGTCCACATTTTAATTATGACAATTTCAATCTCTTTTGAAATTGTTAATGTATTTTCAAGATGTTCACAATATCACAGTGACCATTATGACAATATTAAAACCTTTTTATTCAGGAGATCAGAAACAGTTATGTTTGGACAGTAGCAGATCATCCTTAGAGCCAGGTGGTTGAGTCACCTTCTATTATTTGCCCAATAGAAAATGTCCTTTGCATGAGAGATGTAAACAAAGAACAAGAGCAACTAAACATTTCAATATGTACGGGCATTTCTAGAGCTCTGTCCGGTCTGAGGGCAATTGCACATGCTCAGTGTGCCCATTTAAGACTTTTTCAATTCAATTATGCACAGATGTCCACGAAGAAAAGCAGAGGGATATCAGCCTCAAAGGGGAAAATTATAATGACTTGTTTGATATGCTTATATGCTATATAGTTGCAAGTTGACGTATGTGAAATCATTTCATTGACCTATTTATCCCCAATATGCGATGAACGTACCAGATATCCATGGCTAGAGTTTTGGTTTGCGTTATTTGAGTTTGAGTTACAAATGTTTTAGGTTTAAGTAGGACTGGGTGATATCCTTGATTTAACCCAATATTACCGAGGTCGACCTCGATTTCACACTTGTGAAAAACAAGCACTCAAAATTTATTAATTGATGGACATGCCATCCGAGCATCGGCATTGCGGAGCCGACATGTTTAGTAGGTGCTGGCAGAACCTACCAGCTCTGTTCTGCCGACGGTGTGTCCGTCAATTAACAATTCCAGGTTCCTCAATTTTTGCAACAGCAGAGTCTCGGTTGACCTTGATTAGACCGGGCTAAATCAAGGATATTGCCCATCCCTAAGTTTAGGAATAGTATGAGACGGGTTACAAACCCTGAAAAGGAAGGTACACTAGTTCTAAGTCCTCATCAACATAAGAGACGAAATATTAGACTCCACTAAACCTGAACATACACTCTATCTAACCCTTGGATTTCCTCCTAAACCTGCAACATATTGTATCACATTTCATTAGAGCATAGTGCACGGCAGCTTGGTTCTTGCAGTCCTCAGGTTCGATAATACTTAATGGGAACAACGATGATACATAGTTTTACTGTAGCAGCATTATAATCATGGTATAATCGTTGTTGATTACTTACATTTATATTATAAATTTATATTTATATTATATATATTTATATTTATTATAATTAGGAAGTTTTTAAGTTCAATTTTCATAATTCAAGGTTTTAGTTTTGAATTGAGGGGTAATAATCAGTTCAGAACAGATTGTAACTCAAAAGGACATGCTGGTTTTACACTGCCACAATGGGCGCTCTCTATAGGTTTTGTATTATATGTGACATTTGGTTTCAAGCATCATATGATTTATCTATACAATAACAGACTCTACCCTACAGCTTAATGTGTTTTTTTTACATTCTAATTGACTATGGCATAGTTTCTATTTAAATGATAATGCATCTTTAGCAGATATCTTCCACAAATGAAAACTCACCCAGTTCTCCATTAGTGTCACATTTTGAAGAGTCATTACTGAAAAGCAGGGAAGGACACATATAGGTCAAGCTTGTTTTCCAGCCAAGAACTACTTTGTGATGTCAAAATATATTTGAGGACAACTTGAAATGTGACCATTGTTGTCATCTTGGTTTAGGTGTCTATTTGCATTCATTTAATTAGGGTGGCTGTGGTCCAATTTAAGAGGCTCCATGATGAATTCGCTGTTAAATTGCTGTATGTTGGGGTTTACATTGCCCAAAATTTGACAAAATACGACAAACGTCTCAGTAGTCACATGTAGAAAAATATCTTAAGTCACTAAGTGCTAATATACTAGGGGCCACATTAGGATCTTCGCGTTAAAATGCGGGCGCAAGGTGCAAAAGATGCTGCCTGCATTGTTAGCGGGCGCTACCGCCTCACGATGCTCGCGGCTGCGCTGAGCACAGCCGCGAGCATCCACTCGATGGAGTCCAAGGGACTCCATTGAGCTTCCCCCTGCCAGTCACATGACTAGCCAGATCTCGCCTCGCGACATCCGGCCGGTCGGCGTAGTGATATGCAGGGAGAGACTGGGGGAACTTTTTCCCCCAGTCTTTCCCTGCTCCCGCCGGATGGAGAAGGCGGGTGGAGCCGAGTTCCTCGCCGCGGGACAGGAGGTGAGTATACGATTGTATTTTTAATTTTTTTAGGGTGGTGTTAATGGATTCTGCAGAAGCGGAATCCGTTAACACCAAGTCCTGGCTCTGGTTAAGAGTTCCACTAGCCAGAGCCGGACGTTAATCAGCGTTAGGACTTTGTAATCCTAATGCTGATTAACACTTTGCACTCCCCATGTTAAGTATAGGGAGCGCAAAGTACAGTAACCTCGCGCTGAAAAGCACAAGGTACCAAACGCAAACCGGGTTACTTAACCCATTTGCGTTTGGATTATAACACGCGGTAGATACCTGTCAGGATCACCCACGTCAACCCTGCAACCTGCACAATGCACACTCCTGGACTCTGACATTCTACCCTAGAACCTCACCTGCCCTTCATCCTCCCTAATCAGTCCTGCATTTAAGGAAGTCACACCCTCTACCCTGGACTTCCTCATTGAAGTCCCAGAACTGAATTGCAGTACAGAGCTTATCCCAGGAACGCCTGATCCAAAGCCTTTCCAGAGGACCCTCTATATCCTGGACATTTTCCCTTGAAGCCGGTAACACCCCTTTGCATCCGGATTCCCCCATCTTGAACCCCTGGCTACCAGACCCCCTTGATCTTGGACTTTGACCACCCTGATTGCCGCCTTGCCTAGACCCCCCCCTTGCTTTTTGCCCACGACCATTCTATTGCCTGCCCCTTGCCTGAGACCCTGACTTCCAAGCTCTGTGTTATATGTTTATATCTGTATTATTGTTTCTTTGCTTGCCCCATGTGCTGTTAAGTTCCCTTTGTGTCTATTTCCACTCTCTCTCTAGTCTCTTATCCTCTTGCTATCCCTTATTTCTAAAGTTCCGCTCGTTCCCTCTTAACCCGTGTATTTCTATACACGTTCCCTCTAACCTGTGTATTCCTATACACGTTCCCTCTAAGCTGTGTATTCCTATACACGTTCCCTCTAAGCTGTGTATTCCTATACACGTTCCTCTAAGCTGTGTATTCCTATACACGTTCCCTCTAAGCTGTGTATTCCTATACACGTTCCCTCTAAGCTGTGTTTCTATACACGTTCCCTCTAAGCTGTGTATTCCTATACACGTTCCCTCTAAGCTGTGTATTCCTATACACGTTCCCTCTAAGCTGTGTATTCCTATACACGTTCCCTCTAAGCTGTGTATTCCTATACACGTTCCCTCTAAGCTGTGTATTCCTATACACGTTCCCTCTAACCTGTTCAGCTAGTTCCTACTAGCCCTGGAACCTGTATATTCTCCTTAACCTCCCTTCCCATAACTCTCAGCCATCCCTCTTATTTCTAGCTCCTTTTCTTGCATCTCCTCTGCTCCCCTGCATCTATTCCCCATCGTGCCCAGTCTCCTCCAGTGTCTAGTTCTGATCTGTTGTTTTAGTGCATGTCTTTTATGTTCTGGTGTTTATTATTTAATAAACCCTTTTGTTTTCCTGCATACCTGCCTATTTCACTGCATCCTGGGCTCACAACCCCACCTGCTGCATTAATCCCAGTCTGAACGCATGACATAATGAGGAAGTCAGAACCAGTGAGCCCGCAGTGATTACTGCTTTGGTGGAAAACCTGAAAGAGGCTATAACGAAACAAATCCAGCAGCACCTGAACTCCTTGCTGGAGTATCTGCAGCAGAATTTAAGGGGCACCTCAACCAAGGTGCGCATTCCTTCTACACAGGAGGGTGCTCGAGGACCCCTGACCCCAGAAGAAATAGCAAGGAGGAGGGCGCTGGAACTCTGCTTCTACTGTGGGGGTCCCTCACACAAAATATCTGCCTGCCAATTGCGCCCACCGAAGCCAGGCACAAAATTTATTCCTGTTTTTACCAAGCCCGCACTTGACAAACCTAAGACTTTCCATGTTCAGCCTAGAGAAACACCCTCTTCCCAGCCGGTGCGCCCAGAACCCAAGTGCGCTTCCCAGCCGGTGCGCCCAGAACCCAAGTGCGCTTCCCAGCCGGTGCGCCCAGAACCCAAGTGCGCTTCCAGCCGGTGCGCCCAGAACCCAAGTGCGCTTCCCAGCCGGTGCGCCCAGAACCAAGTGCGCTTCCCAGCCGGTGCGCCCAGAACCCAAGTGCGCTTCCCAGCCGGTGCGCCCAGAACCCAAGTGCGCTTCCCAGCCGGTGCGCCCAGAACCCAAGTGCGCTTCCCAGCCGGTGCGCCCAGAACCCAATGTGCGCTTCCCAGCCGGTGCGCCCAGAACCCAAGTGCGCTTCCCAGCCGGTGCGCCCAGAACCCAAGTGCGCTTCCCAGCCGGTGCGCCCAGACCCAAGTGCGCTTCCCAGCCGGTGCGCCCAGAACCCAAGTGCGCTTCCCAGCCGGTGCGCCCAGAACCCAAGTGCGCTTCCAGCCGGTGCGCCCAGAACCCAAGTGCGCTTCCCAGCCGGTGCGCCCAGAACCCAAGTGCGCTTCCCAGCCGGTGCGCCCAGGTGCGCTTCCCAGCCGGTGCGCCCAGAACCCAAGTGCGCTTCCCAGCCGGTGCGCCAGAACCCAAGTGCGCTTCCCAGCCGGTGCGCCAGAACCCAAGTGCGCTTCCCAGCCGGTGCGCCCAGAACCCAAGTGCGCTTCCCAGCCGGTGCGCCAGAACCCAAGTGCGCTTCCCAGCCGGTGCGCCCAGACCCAAGTGCGCTTCCAGCCAGCCGGTGCGCCCAGACCCAAGTGCGCTTCCCAGCCGGTGCGCCCAGAACCCAAGTGCGCTTCCCAGCCGGTGCGCCCAGAACCCAAGTGCGCTTCCCAGCCGTGCGCCCAGAACCCAAGTGCGCTTCCCAAGCCGGTGCGCCCAGAACCCAAGTGCGCTTCCCAGCCGGTGCGCCCAGAACCCAAGTGCGCTTCCCAGCCGGTGCGCCCAGAACCAAGTGCGCTTCCCAGCCGGTGCGTGAACCCGCAGTTGCCCAGAACCAAGTGCGCTGTTGGTGTCCAAGCAAGCCAAGCCGCTGTTGGTGTCCAAGCAAGCCAAGCCGCTGTTGGTGTCCAAGCAAGCCAAGCCGCTGTTGGTGTCCAAGCAAGCCAAGCCGCTGTTGGTGTCCAAGCAAGCCAAGCCGCTGTTGGTGTCCAAGCAAGCCAAGCCGCTGTTGGTGTCCAAGCAAGCCAAGCCGCTGTTGGTGTCCAAGCAAGCCAAGCCGCTGTTGGTGTCCAAGCAAGCCAAGCCGCTGTTGGTGTCCAAGCAAGCCAAGCCGCTGTTGGTGTCCAAGCAAGCCAAGCCGCTGTTGGTGTCCAAGCAAGCCAAGCCGCTGTTGGTGTCCAGCAAGCCAAGCCGCTGTTGGTGTCCAAGCAAGCCAAGCCGCTGTGGTGTCCAAGCAAGCCAAGCCGCTGTTGGTGTCAAGCAAGCCAAGCCGCTGTTGGTGTCCAAGCAAGCCAAGCCGCTGTTGGTGTCCAAGCAAGCCAAGCCGCTGTTGGTGTCCAAGCAAGCCAAGCCGCTGTTGGTGTCCAAGCAAGCCAAGCCGCTGTTGGTGTCCAAGCAAGCAAGCCGCTGTTGGTGTCCAAGCAGCCAAGCCGCTGTTGGTGTCCAAGCAGCCAAGCCGCTGTTGGTGTCCAGCCGAGTTGCCCCTCCGGTCCTTTCCATGGGCGCTGCCCCTCCGGTCCTTTCCATGGGCGCTGCCCTCCGGTCCTTTCCATGGGCGCTGCCCCTCCGGTCCTTTCCATGGGCGCTGCCCCTCCGGTGCTTTCCATGGGCGCTGCCCCTCCGGTGCTTTCCAATGGCGCTGCCCCTCCGGTGCTTTCCATGGGCGCTGCCCCTCCGGTGCTTTCCATGGGCGCTGCCCCTCCGGTGCTTTCCATGGGCGCTGCCCAGCCGGTCCTCGCCAAGGGCGCTGCCCCGCCGGTCCTCGCTGCCCAGCCGGTCCTCGCCAAGGGCGCTGCCCCGCCGGTCCTCGCTGCCCAGCCGGTCCTCGCCAAGGGCGCTGCCCCGCCGGTCCTCGCTGCCCAGCCGGTCCTCGCTGCCCCTCCGGTCCTCGCCAAGGGTGCTGCCCCTCCGGTCCTCGCCAAGGGCGCTGCCCCTCCGGTCCTCGCCAAGGGCGCTGCCCAGCCAAGCCAAGCTACTGTATCTCCATCACCGCAGACCTGTGCCGCACAAGCACCATCCTTGTCTCGGAGCCCAGCTGCTGTTAAGACTATCACTACCCCAGAAGGCACCATCTCTCTGGAACCCATACCGCCTGGGTTCATATATGGCTCAAATGGGACTGTGGTTAGGAGTGCAGACTGGCAGGTGTTCAAGAATGCCAAGAGTGCCTGGAGATCACTCTGCAAAAAGAAAGTTCTGGCCAACCCTGTAACCAGCACCTTTACCCCCAACCCCTTACCTTCTCCCAAAGGAACCCCTGATCGTCATGACTTTTTATCCGCCTCCAGTGGTGCAACGCTTATTTGGCCTGTCATCCACCTGTATGACTCTGGATTCCTGAACATTTCCCCTGCCAGTATTTGGCCACATTGTGGTCACCCTGAGGTTGCCCCTTAACGGGGGGGTAGTGTCAGGATCACCCACGTCAACCTGCAACCTGCACAATGCACACTCCTGGACTCTGACATTCTACCCTAGAACCTCACCTGCCCTTCATCCTCCCTAATCAGTCCTGCATTTAAGGAAGTCACACCCTCTACCCTGGACTTCCTCATTGAAGTCCCAGACTGAATTGCAGTACAGAGCTTATCCCAGGAACGCCTGATCCAAAGCCTTTCCAGAGGACCCTCTATATCCTGGACATTTTCCCTTGAAGCCGGTAACACCCCTTTGCATCCGGATTCCCCCATCTTGAACCCCTGGCTACCAGACCCCCTTGATCTTGGACTTTGACCACCCTGATTGCCGCCTTGCCTAGACCCCCCCCTTGCTTTGCCCACGACCATTCTATTGCCTGCCCCTTGCCTGAGACCCTGACTTCCAAGCTCTGTGTTATATGTTTATATCTGTATTATTGTTTATTCATTGCTTGCCCCATGTGCTGTTAAGTTCCCTTTGTGTCTATTTCCACTCTCTCTAGTCTCTTATCCTCTTGCTATCCCTTATTTCTAAAGTTCCGCTCGTTCCCTCTTAACCCGTGTATTTCTATACACGTTCCCTCTAACCTGTGTATTCCTATACACGTTCCCTCTAAGCTGTGTATTCCTATACACGTTCCCTCTAAGCTGTGTATTCCTATACACGTTCCCTCTAAGCTGTATTCCTATACACGTTCCCTCTAAGCTGTGTATTCCTATACACGTTCCCTCTAAGCTGTGTATTCCTATACACGTTCCCTCTAAGCTGTGTATTCCTATACACGTTCCCTCTAAGCTGTGTATTCCTATACACGTTCCCTCTAAGCTGTGTATTCCTATACACGTTCCCTCTAAGCTGTGTATTCCTATACACGTTCCCTCTAAGCTGTGTATTCCTATACACGTTCCCTCTAAGCTGTGTATTCCTATACACGTTCCTCTAAGCTGTGTATTCCTATACACGTTCCCTCTAAGCTGTGTATTCCTATACACGTTCCTCTAACCTGTTCAGCTAGTTCCTACTAGCCCTGGAACCTGTATATTTTCTCCTTAACCTCCCTTCCCATAACTCTCAGCCATCCCTCTTATTTCTAGCTCCTTTTCTTGCATCTCCTCTGCTCCCCTGCATCTATTCCCCATCGTGCCCAGTCTCCTCCAGTGTCTAGTTCTGATCTTTTTAGTGCATGTCTTTTATGTTCTGTTTATTATTTAATAAACCTTTTGTTTTCCTGCATACCTGCCTATTTCACTGCATCCTGGGCTCACAACCCCACCTGCTGCATTAATCCCAGTCTGAACGCATGACAATACCACAGCTAACGTTAGTGCTTACGCAAGTGAGCGCTACCGCTAGCAACAAGAATGTAATGTGGCCCTAGAGTGGTGATTTTTAAAAAAACATTCCTTACTCCTAATGCACCCGACATGCGTTTCGCCTGTCAATATTGCTACAAATGGTTTGGAACATTAACAGGGTTATTCAGAGAGATGTGAAAAGCAGGAGAATGACTGGAGATTTGGAAAGTGAGATGAATGGGAGAATGTTTCTGGTTTGGATATTTTGACCTAAAATTTTCCATTCTCCAGTCATTCTCCTGCTTTTCACCACTCTCTGAATAACCCTTTATGTTTCCTTGCATATTTATTAGAGTTGCCAATTGAGTGTTTCTTTCCCTACTTTGTGTGTTTTTCTACATTTACTCCCTTTACTAAGATTTATGGATCTGGTGATTGTATAATCATTCAATTCAAGTACCAGTATCATTGGCAGCTATTTACTATCAGTATATAGTGGAAAGATTTTTTGTATGTGATGTGTAATGTTTTGTTTGTGATTTAGGATCATGGTCATGTTGTATGCTTTTGTTAATAATTATGTTGACTAAAAGTTATGTTTTAACACAGCCACGCGTAGAAATTGTTGTCCATCTAGTTATCCAGCGGGATAGAAACTAACATTAATGTAGTAAGCAACTATACTGTACATACAGTCAGGTCCAGAAATATTGGGACATCGACACAATTCTAACATCTTTGGCTCTATACACCACCACAATGGAGTTGGAATGAACAAACACAATGTGCTTTAACTGCAGACTGTCAGCTTTAATTGAGGGGGTGTATGTGCATTTCAGGTGAACGGTGTAGGACTTACAGCAGTTTGCAGATGTGCCTCCCACTTGTTAAGGGACCAAAGGTAATGGGACAATTGGCTTCTCAGCTGTTCCATGGCCAGGTGTGTGATATTCAAGTGTGCTATTTGCATTTGGAATCTGTTGTCGTCAACTCTCAAGATGAGATCCAAAGAGCTGTCACTATCAGTGAAACAAGCCATCATTTGGCTGAAGAAAGAAAACAAACCCATCAGAGAGATAGCAAGAACATGCACTGTTCCTTCCTGGTAAAATACTTTCTCAAAAAACAAATTCATAGAGCAATATGTCAGGATAATTTAATCGCCCACCCATTCATGATGCAGCATGGCTACATAAACTGCAAGGCACATAGCCTGTTGCTCATTTGGTTTTACTGTGCCCTCTCTTTTAGCCATCACATTCAATATCACAAAAATGGCTGTCAACGTTGCTTAGGACATATCTAGAACATGCTCAGGAACCAATTCCTTTACACAGGTTCAATCCATTCAAATAATGCTGTTCAATGTAACCTGGTCTTTCACACTGTAATGTTTAACGATCTACATATCATATCTTTTTATTACACTATCTGCAATTCTCATTAAATTGTCTCTGCAACAATATATATTGCAACAACAAAGTCTGCTCTTACAATGAAATCCCAAACATCCCAAGTTCTGCCATTTTAAAGAGGGACAAACCCATTTGATCCCTCCTACAAATCTTGAAATGTGAGTTTATGCACCAGCCATAGGCCAATTTATTTAACCCCTTAGTGACCGGGAGGTTTTACACAAATCCGTCCTTTAGTGACCGCTGCTGTTTTTACGTTTCTGCGCTGCTCGTGTTTAGATCAAATTTTCCTCTTACTCGTTTATTCAACCCACACATATTATACACCCTTTTTCCGCCATTAAATGGACTTTCTAGAAATACCATTATTTCCATCATATCCAATAATTTAATATAAAAAAATATGAAATATGATGAAAAAAATGGTAAAAACACACTTTTTCGTAATTTAATCCCCTAAGCTATAACCACCAATAAAGACCCGGCTAAATAGTTTCCCAAATTTTATCCCGGGAATAGAAATACCCAATTTTTACATGTTTTTACCTTTTAACCCTTTAACTGCTGAGCCAGTTCACCTATGTGCGCTGCGCTCATTCTAACCATTTTGTGCTAATTATTTTTAGATGACAGCCTAGGTCCTATTTAATTAAACTCCCCCCAGACAAAAAAACTTTTTTAAAAAAAACATTTTTTTATTTTATTTAATTTTTTTATTTTTTTTTTTTTAATTTTTTTTTTTACATTTTTTTTTAAAACCAAACCTGGTCATGTTTGGTACCATAATCAGGCCTTTCAAATGATGGCAAATATGACCATCTAGCTGCCATGGATCGGGAGATAAAGGGATCCTTAGGATCCCCTTATCTCTACATGGCAGCTAGAGGGTTAACTGGCCCACTGACATCCTCACACATATGGTGAGGTTGTCAGTGGGTGGGGGGAGCCTGGAGGCTTGGCTGACATCCAAGATGTCAGCCCCCCTCCAGGTTTGAATCACGTTTTGGCGCCAATTGGCGCCGCAACGTGATCTGGCGGCGAAATGGTTAATGCCATACACCGCTGGAAAGGGGAGGCTCTCCCCTCTCCAGCGGTGCAAACGGCATCTCCCTAGCTTCAATGGTTGGGGAGATAGAGGGCTCCAAAGGAGCCGCCCCCTCCCCTCCATTGAAACACATGGGGGCACCTTCTGATGACGTCACCACGCAGCGTGGCGACGTCATCAGCCTCGCCTGCCCATGTAAATCACATGGGCAGGCTTCCTCCCTGCCAGATCGCCGTGGGATCCGACGAGGGAGGTGAGTATCGGGCGGGAGGGGGATTTGGCGCCGGTGACGTACCCTGTACGTCCGCGGGTCTAAGGGAGACCCGAGGACAGGACGTACAGGGTACGTCAGCGGCCCTTAAGGGGTTAATGATAGATAATCATGTTTAGAACATGAACGTGAATTGAATGAGCAGCCCAATAAACAACAGAAAAAAAGATACAAGGGGTTATTCAGAGAGCACCGAAGTGTCACTGACATTTCAGTGCTCTCTCGTTCCTCGCACTTTGGCTAATCAAATTCCTCGACCCTGCGGTGAATTCAGCATCCACAGCAGGGTCCCTGAAATACAGGGAAAAGAGGCTGAACGGATCCGAAAAATAGCTGAAAAATATCCAAAAATCTGTCGCTATCCTGAACGATTCAAACTCAAAAAATTTCAGACTGGATGAAAATGTCTGGAATTGACTTAGAAGGTTCTATGAATAATAATAAAAAGGTCTGTTACAGGTAAAAAAAATGCTATTTAAAAATAATCAGCTAAAACAAATTTGCTTTAAAAATCCCTCAAAATGCCTAAAAAAAGTCCTAGAAGAAAATAAAGCGACTTATTGCGGCAAATTAAAAGAGTAAACAGTTTAAAAGATATTCAATAAAAACGGGAATATTTTTAACATTGAAACCTATGGGGTTCGCCTGATTAAACCTGCTGAATGAAACCACCAAACATCAGGGCATTTCTCTGACATTTCACTGCTTTTCTGTGTTCTCTGAATAGATTAACCATTGCTTCTCTTTGGGGAATTTCACTACTGTCAAACAGCACTGTATTTCGCTGATAATTTGGCGAACTGCCTGCTTTTTGAATAGTCAAAATGGCCCCGAAAGTGCACCGTATGGGAAAAATCATCGTCCGGTGCAATTTCTGGACCTGTTCGGCTGTCTCTGAATAACACCTATAAAACAAATTGCTTCGTCAAGTCCACCTGCCAATAACAATCAAACCTATTTGTTTGGGATCCTAATGCTAGTGCATTATGTCCAGCCATTTTCAGCTCTGAAACAAATGGTGGCTTGCTATCTCTTTAAGAAATATAGGGCCCTATTACATTCTTTGCGCAGAATTGTGCGCACGAGCAGAAACACATTAACGCGAGGGACAAAACCTTTTGCGCTGTTCGTCGTATTATGACGTTCGCACACAAAATGCGCGTTAACGTCTAACTCGAGTGACCCTGCGCGAACCCTTTGCGAGCGCAATTTAGTGCGTGCATCCTATACTTAACATTGTGAGCGCAAATGCGTTTGTGCGCTGGTGCGCATGTTATTACAATCTTAGCGCAAAATTTAACGGACAACATTTGCGCTCAGAATTTTAACGTCTTTGAAAAGCTGGTGGTAACGGCAAATTGTAACAACCTGAGCGTACCAAACTGCGGATTCACGATGGAGAACGTTGATGTGCACGTTTTTTTTTACTAGATCCGTCAAAAATGACGGCCACTACCTTGTCTTCCGTCAGAACGTACGTACGTTTTGTGTGGTCCGCACAAAATGACGGACTCGTGTTAAAAATTACATTGCGCTCACTGATTTCTGCGCGCAATGGTACTTTGTGAGCATTTTTGCACGTCGGTTTTACGAGCGCAATTTCCCGACGGATGAAAAAATGCGCGAGGAATGTAATTCCAGCGGTGATTTTCATGCGTTAACGTTTATCGCTTTGCGCAAAAAAAAAACGTGTTTAGCGTAGAATGTAATAGGGACGATAATCTTTAGGCTGCCAGTTTGGGCGTCTTACTCTCACTCACTAATGCACCTTTCATGTGTACTGTATAGTTTTGCTCAGGAATGGACTGAAGCAGAAAAATGTCTGCCAGAGGTTGTGGTCATTGTCTGGAAAATAACAGATTGGCCTATGCATGTAGAATGTGTGATGCTGGCCATGGGTGGGTCTGGGCTGGTTGTGGGAGGGGTTTAGTGATCAGCCTTGGCACCCGGCCCATAGCCATTGTGGCTTACTGTGCATTTGCTGGTTTACCCGATGGCCAGACTAGGTCTATTTGTCTTTACTGTGTGAGTGATCTTTACGTGGAGGAAGTCGATGAACATATTCTTTTTCTTTCAATTCATGTATTTAAAGCAATAGAGTTTATCTTGGTTTCCAAAAAAATCACAAGGTCTCATTTCTCCTAAATCATCTCATACAGTTGTTCTCACTTTCAGGATTTCCCTTTATTTTGTTTCTAGAAAAGCCCCGGGTGCCCCACAACCTTGTGTGAAGAGAAGTGGAGATGGCAGATGTTGACCCTTTACTGTTACCTTAGTTGCCAACTCTAACAAAACAATACTTTGGCAATAAGTCCTCACCACCCACCTTCCATCTGTTCAAGTCAGGGCATAGGGAGGTTTAATTACTTAAGTGCGTGACTCACAGTTGCAATTAAACACATTCAGCGTCCTGGGTCTATGGTAACACGAATACGTTTTCGAGTGGTCATGATTAAAAAGATTAAATAAGTTAACCATTGTGTGCTGCATGTATAGGGTAACATTGAATGTACAGAGGAATTAAGAGCAAACAGTAGTTCTATTTCCATGTAACGAGTACATGAAAAATGTACTCGTAACGAGTGCATTAACAAAACAAAAACCAAAAAAAAACTTGTTTATTTTTTTTAAAATATTTTTATTATTTTTTTTTATTTATTTTTTTTAAATATTTTTCATGCTCATGTTTGGTATCCTTGGAAAGGCCATGCTCTGGCCGATCCAACGATATCAAACATTATCAAACAATGAACCCCATATCTCCACCATTGGTGGCAGCTAGGGGTTAACTCAAGGACTGGCGTCATCGTGCTATGCACGATGACGCCAGTCCTCAGGGGGAGTTCCTGGAGGCTTGGCCGATGGGGGGGCGCCTGAATTAGATGTCATTGCGCCGCCGCAATGACATCTAATTGCTCCACCGGGGTCCCGGAGTGCTGGGCTGACATCCAAGATGTCAGCCCGCACTGGGGGGCGCAGCAATCCGCCGGAATCCGGCGGATTGCTGCCTCCTGTGCATGGACGTGCTCAGCGCGTCCATAGCACAGGAGAACCACTTGGAGAACCACTTAGCTAAAATAACATCTAAGGCTAGGGTCAGATGGTAGTGGCCAAACAGTCTGTTTTTTTCACTGACGTATTTTTTGACTGATGTAGCAGGGAAAATAAATTAAAATGAAAAAACATTCTGTCCGTCAAAAATGCTGGACGTATAAATGCAATCCATCTGACCTCGTTTCATCACTCACACACAAAGCTATGCGGACGTTGCGGACGTCCGTTCTAGCAGTATTACGTTCTTGCCTAACCTGCGTCCGTTTGCTGTGTCCGCCATGCATCCACACTTCCGTGCGGACGTACTTCGTGTGTGGGGCTCCATTGGTCAGAATGCTATGCTGCCACGGACGTACAAATGTGCGGCAAGACGGACGTGATAACTGCTCTCGTCTGACCCCAGCCTTAAGCAATGTTATTTTTCACCTCGGGATTAAACATTCACAGGGTTATTCAGAGAGCGGTGAAAAGCAGGAGAATAACTGGAGAAGTGAAAATTCTAGGTCAAAATAGCCAAACCAGAAAAATTCTCCCATTTAACTCACTTTCCAAATCGGCTATATGGTCTAGATTGTTCTCTTCTCCTGCCAGTTCTCCTGGCTTTCACCTCTCTCTCAGGGTTGTTCAGAGAAAGGTGAAAACCAGGAGAATGGCAGGAAAAGAGAACAATCTGGACCAAATAGCCGATTTGGAAAGTGAGATAAGGCTAGGGTCAGACTAACGCATTTTTCACAGCGACCGTCAAAAAGTGCGTCCGAACGCATTGCCTTATTTTTTCACGGAATGCGCGAAAACGGTCATACGATGCGCAATTTTGGGTGTGATTTTTTTACGGATCCAAACCAGGAAACTTTGGGTGTCTGGACGTTATGTTGGCCGGACATGAGCAGGGTCTGACGTCTCCAAATCACGCACACACACCTCTAGTGGACGCAGCGCACTCTGTACGTCCGTACTAGCGTTGCGCAGCCGGACTTTCGTGTTACCGTACTTCGTATATTGGCCGTCATTGCCCGTCATTTGCTGCTAGTGCGGCCGTGATTAAGTGCGCCTGCACGCGCGTTAAAAATTCGCTAGTCTGACCCTAGCCTTAATGGGAGAATTGTTCTGGTTTGGCTATTTTGACCTAGAATTTTCCATTCTCCAGTCATTCTCCTGCTCTACACCGCTCTCTGAATAACCCTGACAGGGTTATTCAGAGAAAGGTGAAACTCAGGAGAATGACTGAAGAGAAAATTCTAGGTCAAAATAGCCAAACCAGAAAAATTCTCCCATTTTTCTCACTTTCCAAATCGGCTATTTGGTCTAGAATTTTCCATTCTCCAGTCATTCTTCTGCTTTTCACCGCCAAAAAGTCAGTAAACTTTTTCTGAGTGTCCGAAAATGTCTTCTCTTTTCATACAGACTGCCGCCCCAAGCAGTTGTTTATGGATATATTAAAGGAAAAGCATTTACTGTCATTTGAAATGTAATTTTTTGGTTTTTACATATTTCTATACATCCTAGAAATCTGCCACTTCACGGCCAGGTTATGGGGACCTCCTAGGCACGATATTTGAAGGAATTTTTGGTTTTTATTTTTAACCCTTATTTCATGGAAAACTCACTGTCCCTTTAAAAACGTTTTTTTTTTTACTTTTTGTCCTTGTTTCCTGTCCCCCAGGGCACTACCCAGACCCCCATACACTTTTATGGCAAATATCTAGCATGTATGCCCTCTTGGAGGGCACTCTAAAAATCGAATTTTCAGCCCCATTGACTTGTATGGGGTTTGAGTTCGGGTTCGGATCCGAACCAAATTCGGGGAGTGTTCGGCTCATCCCTAATGTTGATGAGGTCTATTTCAAAGTATAATATCTGCCCAAGACAAAACAATATGTCTACGCACAAGTCCAAGTGGCTTTATTTAGCGATACAACATTTTGACCTAAAGCAGACTTTTCTTGTTTAAATAATACCCGCAAAAGGACAACAAAAAATAAGTTGTATGACAGTAATTTTTTTCAGAATTGCTTGTGAAATACAGTCCATGCACCAATATTGCCTTTCACTTAACCCTTTTGGTACCATTATTGAGTATACTCATTCTTCAAAAGCATGTACTGTTGCCCCAGAATAAAGTGTACTCCATCGGGTATTATTCTGGAGCAATGCAAGGGAATTTCTTTTCTTTTATTACAAATGAAATATGTTAGCAAATGTGTCCAGAATGGGCCTCTAAAATGTTAACATATTGGACATCACAGCTGATGTGTTGAAATTGTTTGAAAATCTTTGAGACTCGGTTTTTCTTTCATGGAAACACAAGTCCAAACTATAATGTAACTGTACTAGCGCTTCTCCCCAGCGGAGGGAGACCTCTGTCAAAAAGGCCTTCCCGATAGTCAGTGTACACAGTGGCACACCTCTGCATATATTTATTGTGTGGGTAATGGAAAGTCATTTTACCGAAAACCATTGGGTCCTGGCTGTGGTTTTATGAAAAATCACTTAGTAGTGAAGAGGTTGTGAGTGTTTTAAATCAAATCTTGTTCTAAAATGGGGAGAAAATCCATACTTCATGTTTTCATGAAGATAATTTAAATAACGCTATAAAAAAGTTGTAGGCCATCCTGAGTTGCTCCTTGTGATGGCTCATTTCCAAAACTTGCTGGCATGGTGACAGACATATGTGGTGAGCACCGGTCTTCATATTTCCATATTTTCATATGCCCTATCCTTTAGGATCTATTCTCCCAATGCTTATGTATGACATCTTTCCCGATAAGGTGGTGGTTGTGATTTCAGATCCCCACAATCCAAGGCTGTGTAATCAGATAGTGTACATCATTTATTTTGTTTTCTTATTGTAGCCATATTATTATTATTATTGTGACAGTGTGATTAGGGGCAAGGTGGTAGACCATAGGTTTATCAGCCAGCGGATGGAGGACTCGTCTTTTCCCTAAAGGGTTAACTAAATGATGAGGCCTAGTTAGGATTGCCCTGCCCTGTAAAGGAGGTGTGTGGTTCGCTCAGTGTGCAGTCTTGTGTGCAGGGTGCAGAGGGAGGAAAGTCTAACCCTGAGCCCAGGAGGAAACTAAGCAAGATTTTACTTTTGTAGGTTGGAAAACGGCTTAGCCGCCCACCTTGCTAGGCAGATATGTTACAGTGTTAAGTTAGTCTACGCTTCCAGGAGTACGTGTTTGTTTTTGCATTTTGTTTATTTTGCATTTGTGATATTTTACCCCGCAATGGCTGCACAATAAACCAAGAAACCAAAGCACCGATATCTGTGTCCAGTGATTATATTACATTATATAAACAGCACCAACAGTTTTTGCAGCATTATACAATAAAGAACAGAGATCGACATCAGAAAATTACAAACAAGCTTGACATTTACCAATATTACTTTACTCAGATATCAGATATTTGTATTTAAGGTATTTGGTGATAAAATTCAGATCAGAATACCTATAGAAATATTCACTGCCTATCAGCATCAAGGATTCACAGGATTCACAATTCTCTTAGTATTAGGTGAATCCCTAACAAGACTTTGCTTTGAGATTTACTTGAATGTCAATGACCACAAACCTACGTATTGTGCGAATGACAGCGAGAACCCTTTTTCCCACTGGGCATAGTCATCTCTATTAAATCATTTAGGCCGTGCTATAGATAAACTTCAGAAATCCTTGCTGGATCATAATTAAATATGATCAATTATAAAGTTCTTCATTATTAAATGTCAAGCAAAATTCATAGCTTAGCCTTTTTTGATCTCTCCATCTTTAAAGAACATTACATTTGAATTTTTAAAATACCAGATTAAATTGTTCTATTGAAAAAAAAATACCAACCGGCTCTAATTTTAATTCCATTTATTCCCCCCCCCCCCTCGGTGGACATTTATTTAAGTGATTGTTGGTGCATGCTGTGCAAAAACCTGTTGAAAACATTGCTTTCTTTACTGCTATTACCATTAAATGCATCTCGCCATTCAGCCATCTTTCATAATTGAGCGTAATTAAGTAACTGTATTGTATAATAACTTCACTTGCTGTATTGTTTACCTATTGATTTTATAAAACATAAAAAGGGGGGTTCAAATGTTCTAAGAAAAACTGTAAGTTACCCAGAAATTAAATCACGTCGTTCCTTGGACTTTGGTTTTCTTTAAAACACACACAATACATAGTGTAAGGTATTCATAACCGGGTTTTCATAAATGTAACAAACATAAAAGTTTAAAATCCATTAAAGATTATTACACGCATAAAATCTGTATAAACATAATTTAATGCTTTGAGGAGACAATGCAAATATAAAATATTTTACATGTTAAAAAGGTCATTTAATTTCTAGGAAAAAAAACATGTTTGTTAGCTTTGTAAGAAGATAAACAGGGTTATTCAAAGAGATCCGAATTGTGGCCGAAAGGTAACCGAACACTGAAATTCAGCGTATGGTTACCTTTCCTGGCCATTCGGCTATTCAGAGAGCAGGCAGTTCACCAAATCCTGGCGAATTGCCTGCACATACGTTGCCTGTTCGAGGACAGTGAAATCCCCATAGAGAAGCAATGCTTCATCTATTCAGAGAACACAAAACAGCAGGGAAAAGTTGCCGAATTGCCCTGCTGTTCGGTGGTTTAATTCGACAGGTTTATTCAGGCGAATACCATAGGCTTCAATGTTAAAATATTCCCGTTTTAAATCAAGATCTAATAAACCGTTGATTATAATATTCTGCAGCAAAAAGTCTCTTTATTTTTAGATTTTATTTAGGATCTTTTAGTCATTTTTCGGGATTTTTTTGCGAAAATAGTGTTTCCTTTTTTTTTTTCAATCGTTTTTTCTTTTTTCTGTAACAGCCCTTTTTATTATCATTCATTGGATCTTGTATGTAAATTTCAGACATTTTCTTTCTGTAGTTTCTTTGCAAACAGCGTTTCACTTTTCAAACATTCAAGCGTACTGTTTGTTTTTTTTTTCACTCCATTCATCTGCGGTGTCGGGTTTTTCCGGCGGCTGCTCTGTGTTCTGTTCGGCTCCTGCTTGGTTTTCTCTGGCTTCTTTGGCGGGGTTAATCCAGATGTTTTTGCGGGTTTCGGTGTGCGTTCGCTCCGAATTGAAGAGAACAAAAAGTCACTGAACGTGCGGTGACTTTTCGATTCTCTTTGAATAACCCTGACAGTGTCTGCAATATTCACAGAATTGTGTAATCAGCAACAAGTATAGAGCAAATTTTCTCAATTTGCCTGTGGGGATAATTACATTCACACAAACAGGATCAGTCCTTATGTGAGAGATCTTGTCCTCGACACATGTAAAAAGGAAAACAAAATACATCTAACATTGTGTGGCAGTTCCAATAGTCAGTCACGTCTCTTAAAGGGATATGCAAGATTAGAATATTTTTTCTAAAATTGACATTTAAATATTTATATACACTATATTGCCAAAAGTATTCGCTCACCCATCCATATACGAGTCAAGGCAGGTGAGCGAATACTTTTGGCAATATAGTGTACCTTTTGACAAACTAGAATTAATAAAAGTTAAACAATTTCTTTTTTTTTTATTTTCTTGCTTTAACCCCTTCGCTGCTGAGCCATTTCACGTCTGTGTGAGCAAATTTTTACCGCTTTTGCTCATCATGTTTAAACGCGATTTGAAGTCACATTTTATTATATGACTCAGACATATTATATATCTTTCTTTCCGGCAGACTCGGCAGATTCATAATATGTCATTATTACATGTATACGTCATGTCCTGTCTGTATATTATAACAAAAAATGCAATAAAATTTGAATTTTTAATTTTAATAGATTTTTTTCACATTTTATCATACGAGCCTTTGCGGTTATAATTTCTATGGGGGCTCTATGGGGACTCGTTACATTTTTTTGGGGGGAATTATGTGATTTTTAGCAAACGCACCCCATAGAAAAAAATCATTGTGCAATCATTGTGTAATGCGGCATCATTGTTCACATTAGAATTAAAATGGGAACAATATTGCTGCATTAATAAAAACAACACACAAAAAACTTTTTTTTTTAACCACTTCCATGCGGAGGACGCGCTCAGCGCGTCCTCCACATGGCTCCCGCTGTGCGGAGGACGCGCTGAGCGTGTCCTCCCTTTGGGGTCAGCGTTCGGCCGGGTTCCGGCCGATCGCTGGCCCCTCCGGTGCGGGCTGACATCCTCGATGTCAGCCCAGCATCCGGAACCGCCGCCGATGAAATTAGGTGTCATCGCGGCAGCGCGATGACACCTAATTCAGGCGCCCCCCCCCCGCATGTGCGGAGGAGGCGCCTGAAAGGGAGGGGGGGAGGTCCTTCGGACCTCTCTCCCTCCCGATCGGCGGCATTGCGGGGGTTAACCCAGGCACCATTTGGAAGGGCACAGCCTGCCCTTCCAAATGGTGCCTGGCATTAACCCCTGGGGAGGTGGATCGCGAATCGGCGCTGAAAAGCGCCGGTTCGTGATCCTTTCCCGGAGCTGGCCGACATCTTGGATGTCGGCCAAGCCTCCGGGAACTCCCCCTGAGGACTGGAGTCATCGTGCATAGCACGATGACGCCAGTCCTAGAGTTAACCCCTAACTGCCACCAACGGTGGAGATAGGGAGTTCCAATGAACTCTCTATCTCCCGATCCGTGGCAGCTAGGGATTAAAGTTTGGTATGGTTGGATTGGCCAGAGCATGGCCGTTCCAACGATACCAAACACTACAGTGAAAAAAGTTTTTTTTAAAAAAAAAAAAATTAAAAATAAAAATAAAAATATATTTTAAAAAAAAATTATAAAAAAAAAATAAACATATTTTTTTTCTTTTTTTTGGTTCGTTAATGCAGCAATATTGTTCCCATTTCAATTATAATGTGAACAATGATGCTGCACTAACGATTTTTGTATGCGGTGCGTTTGTTAAAAATCGTGTAATTTTCCCCAAAAAAAAATGTAACGAGACCCCATCTCTAATTTTTTTAACAAGCGCACCCCATACAAAATATAACCGCAATTGCTCGCATTTTAAAATGTGAAAAAAACACTTTACACGTTGTAAATTATTGAAAATACCTATTTTATTGCATTTTTTGTTATAATATACAGACATGACATAACGTATACATATAATAATGACATATTATGAATCTACCAAGTCTGACGGAAAGAACGATATATAATATGTCTGGGTAATATACTAAAATAAGCCTTCAAAACACGTTTAAACATGATGAGCAAAACCGGTAAAAATGACCTCAGCACAGAGGTGTGAAAAGCCTCAGCAGCGAAAGGGTTAAATAATTTTTTTAAATTTATTTTTATACTCTTAACATGCTCATGTTTGGTATCAAACATGTTTGGTACCCACCAGAGCTAGGCCACGATCCGGCGCCGGATTGCAGCCCGGTGCCTGAGGGGTTAAAGCCATGCACCACTTAAAAGGGGAGACTCTCCCCTTGTAAGTGGTGCCTGGCTTGTAGCACTGGGACCTCCCGATCGGGAGGGAGAGGGATCCGAAAGGATCTCCCCTCCCTTTCAGGCGTTCTCCCGGCATTGCCGGGAGGTCGCCTGAAAATGACATCATCACGCATGGCGCAATAACGTCATTGACGTCGGGAGGGGTTTAAATTTGGCATCTGACTTCCTGGAAGTCAGAACGCCATGGGACCCCAGAGAGAGAGGAGAGTATCTTTCCCAGGGCTCCCGCTTGCAGGTGACGTGTGGGGAACGTCCTCCGCATATAGAGGGAGTCAATGAGTATGTTCCCCACACGTCACCCACAGCTCCTACTTCCTGAATATTCCTCCTCCCCGCCCACTACTCCACCCATCAGAACTTCATATCAACTAGCAAAGCTGTGCACGTGAAACCCTTTGCATGCTCAGGACCTCAGACTGGGGAAACTGAGGAACTTAATATTAGCATCTCTGTAACTGTGAAACCAAGACTCACTCACCCGCTGACTCGCTCACACATTCACGCACGCTCGCACACAGATTCACTCACCTACTGGCACGCTCACTTGCGCTCTTTCATGGTTTACATACTCCCTATCACACTCAAACTCTCTTACATTGTTTCTTGTGCTGTATGTCTCTAGTGCGCGCTCTCTCTCTCTGCACCTTTTCTCGTGCTCTCTCTGCTTTATCTTGCTGTTTTTCTCTCTTTACCTTTTCTTGCTGTGTCTCTGTGCTTTTTTTTTTGCTGTACCTCTCTGACGTCTCTCAGGACCCGCCCTCCCCTCAGCTAACAGTGCAGAAGGGAGGTGGAGCAACTCAGTCGCAAATGCTCTGTGCGTTTTTTTATCTATTCCTAGGAATACACACTGATTGGTTAACACAAAATACGCCCTGAGGTGGGCGTGGAAAACAGCAAGAAAGAAAAGCAGGTAAATATGAATCAATATCATATTTACTTGCTTTTTATACCTGCTGAATGAGACTATTGACTCATTCAAAAGGCGTTGCACATTTTTAAAAGCACACTAACAAAGCATGCATGTCCCTTTAAAGAAGGAAAGGAATTCCACTCACAAATTCATGAGCCACTTGCCATCTCTAGGTATATACACAGGTGGGCATTTTTCTTCCACCTTCTTGGATGCCCACACACCTTCCACCAACTCCTCTATTGCTCTCCTCAACCACCATTCATATCTACAATATATAAATAAAAAGAGGAAGATATATAGGATAGTATTACAAAGTTGGTGCTATCTTAACCAGAGCTGTTGTTAACTTAACAGCTCCATAGGCTATAATGGCTCTGGTAAGTTTACAACAGTTTTGGTTAAGTTAGCACCAGCTTTGTAATATGGCCCATAGTGTCTCCCCAGGGAAACATTTTCTTGGGTCCCCATGCAGCTTTGCTCTCCACCTAAGATCCCCAACCCCCCCCCAAAATAAAGTAAAAAAAAATGGTTTTTATTTTCCTTTGTAGAGTTTACATGGTCATGTTTGGTATCTTTAGAAAGGCCAGACTCTTGTCTGTCCAGTGACACTTAAGTTGACTGTGTGGGGCATAAAGAATGGAGATACTGTGGTCCAAAGGTCCCCCGCTCCCCTCACAGTGGTGCGGCAGCTTGTGTTTTAGATGGACTATTGCGTAATAGCGCATTGTGCAATCACTCAAAACCATGAGAGACTTTTTGTTAATTTTACAAATTATGTGGTCATATTTGATATAATGGAAAGGCCAGACTCTGATCTGTCCAATGACACTTCACTTGACTTTGTGCAGTGTAACGATTACAGATGAGATCATTGGAAGGGGAGGGGTCCCGCAGGCAGGGGTCAGTCCCTTGCGGAAGAAGTCCAGAGGAGGCCATGGTTTTTACGGACTCAAGGGGCAGCTGCCTTGGGCCCCACAACAATGACTGGACCCAGAGTAACTGCCCCTTTTGCCCTGCATTAAAGATGGCCCTGGGTCTTCCCTAGTGAAATTCTGTTAGATCTGATGCATGCATTTAGATAGTATAGCCAAGCGTCAACGTACTCCAGAAAGAGCATGCTCTGGCTCTATGTTCAACACATATTGTTTTTTCTTTTGTTTTTTAAGGCAAACCCAATGAGCCACCTCCAAACGAGTAATATGTAACAGTATGGAGTAACTGGCCGGTTGAGGGAGTCCTCTGCCTTTCATAGAGGGCTTCCTTACAATGAGCATATAAAGTAGAGACTTTCTGCATATATTTACTGTGTGGGTAATGGAACATGATGATTTTCCATAAAACCACAGGGCTGTGGTAGTGGGTTTATGGTAAATAATTACCAATAATTTGGTAGTGAAGGAGTTAATTATCACAAATGTTTCATTTGACTTGTTTGTGTATATTGTTTTCTTTAGCATGAGTTTTGTCTATGTATTTGCTTGGACAAAAGATATTTGTTTGTTTTCCTTTTTCAATTATGCTGTCAGTTGATGCGTACTTTTATGAATACAGATGTAAAGCGAGAGAATAGGGGACACACAAAGAGAACAGAGACTCAATAAATCCATCTACAATATGCTATTGAAGCACCTGCAACAATGGAAGCCCAGGTGTGTCAATGAGCACATTCTGAAGCTTTTCTACATTGTTTACACCATCTGTCACAATAATCACATTGCTGCATAAAACAATATACGTGAAGAGGAGAGGCAGAGCGCATTATCCACGAATCCCTCGAGATTTATAGGGAAATTAGTCTGTAAAAACACTACAAAAGAAAAGAAATAAATCGTAATTGCTGTGTGTGAGTGTGTGTGTGTATATATACATATATTGAATCAAATGTTCTGCAACCGATAATAATCCTAATTTTTTCTTTATTTTTTAAAGCCCCAGTGCTTCTCGGACTAGATGGTGCAATACACATAAGGAAGGGGGTCATTTAGGGGGTCTTCTTTAACATATGTAACTTTATTGCTTTAAATCTGCATTTCTGCTTTGGTCCACATATGGATCTTTTTTAAAAAATAAACTTTTTTCAATGGTTCTTTTATCTCATTCATATTTATTATTCTTTGTTCCTTGACAGTTGTGTAGAGTTGCATGTGTTGATGAACTGGAGTTTCACTTTTTCTCTATTTTGTCTATTCTTCTTCAGGTGTGGCTTACCAGCCCTCTAACAGGTCTATTCAGTAAAAGGTGAAACTCAGGAGAACTGGCAGGAGAAGAGAACAATCTAGAGATGTTCTAGAAATGTCCCCGTTTGCTGAAATTCAGTGTCCGGTTACATTTCGGCCACATTTCGGATCTCTCTGAATAACCCCCCTTAGAGGAGGAACAGCAGGGACACAGCGCCAGGCAAATAGTTTAAAAATTTGGGTCCCTGTCAAGGCAAGTGACCAGGGATTCAATTTTTTTATGCACCCCCTCCTGGTCTTGTGCTCTTAGGGAGGCGGCACACGAGCATACTGTACCGCGTCCGTTACGGATGCACTTTTTGACGGGAGATATTGTGAGTACTGCGTAAAGTGCGTCCGTAACGTCTGATGTCTCCACACCCTAGGAAAATACATGGTGGCGTTGTTTCTGCATCCATTTAGCTTTTTCACGTCGATGTTGTTTTCGCGTCCGTAGCTATATGCGTTGCCCGTCCGTGAAAAAGTGCGCAGGTGCTTCGTGTGGTGGGTTTCAGTGACTCCTTTATAAAGCTACGACGGACGGCAAACCGTACGGTCAGACGGACGCAAAATGTTTGCTAGTGTGCCGCCAGCCTTAGGCGGCCACCTGTACTGCCTTACAGTGCCAGCTCCTCTGATCACACCGCTTGCCTGACAATCCGCAGCTTCAATGGTGATCGAAAGCCCAAAAGCTAATGAAATTCTTTTGCAGCAAACAAATTTCATTTGCTTTTTGGGCTGCAGAAGGTGCCCCCAAAGTTCTAGCCCAGTGGGCATAATGTCCAAAGAGCTAAAACTGTGTAATATCGTCTGATGATGCTCTTACACCGGACTTTCAGCAGCCGATGCAGGGAAAGAAAAGAAGAAAATAGACCAGCAGCTCAAGCTGCTATAACTCTATTTGTCAGTAGATGGTGCCATCTACTGGCCAAAATAGGTTATTTACAGTAAGAAATACAATGAGTATATGCTCAAATATTTCTTAATGTATAATTAATGTAAAATGATTTTTCAAAAAAAACACTGGTTTCTGACAATGTTTTTTGGAAAATCACTTGATAGTGAAGGGGTTAAGAGGGAAAAAGGAAAAAATAAAGTGATTAATAATAAAAATTTTATCTTGCAACATTATATATATATATATATCATGTACAGGCCCGCCATCAGGGCATTACGCCCATTACTGCCGTAAGGGGCCCGGGCCCGGTGGGGGCCCGGGCCGCCGGGGCCTGGGGGGAGGATCCCGGGCCCCCGACGGCAGCGGCGTCGCCCTTTAACAGCTCCGGTATCGGACTCGATGAGTCCGAATCCGGAGCTGTGTCCCTGCTGCTGCTGCAGGAGCCGGAGGAGACTGAGACACTGTGTCTCCTCCGGCTCCTGGCAGCTTCACTTCCTGGCTGGGCGGGGCCAAGCAGCGTGTGAGGGGCCTCCCAAGCACGTTGCTTTGGCTCCGCCCCTCCACTCGCGCGCCGGAGCTGGAGGGACCAGGAAGAAGAGAAGAAAAGAAGAGAAGAAAATTAAAGAAAAGGTGAAGAAAAGAAGAGCTGAAGACAGAAGAAAAGAAGATAGAAGACAGCGAGTGGTGAGCCAGGGCCCAGACCCTAAGACCCAGACCCCAAGACCCAAACCCAGGGCCCAGACCCCAAGGCCCAGACCTCTAGGCTCAGACCCAGGGCCCAGACCCAGGACCCAGACCCCAAGGCCCAGACCCCAAGGCCCAGACCTCTAGGCTCAGACCCAGGGCCCAGACCCAGGACCCAGACCCCAAGGCCCAGACCCCAAGGCCCAGACCCCTAGGCCCAAACCCATGGCCCAGACCCCAAGGCCCAGACCCCTAGACCCAAACCCATGGCCCAGACCCCAGGACCCAGACCCTAGGGCCCAGACCCTTAGGCCCAGACCCAGGGCCCAGACCCCAAGGCCCAGACCCCTAGGCCCAAACCCAGGGCCCAGACCTCTAGGCTCAGACCCAGGGCCCAGACCCAGGACCCAGACCCCTAGGCCCAGACCCCAAGGCCCAGGACCCAGACCCCAGGGCCCAGACCCCAGGGCCCAGACCCAGGGCCCAGACCCCAAGGCCCAGACCCAGGGCCCAGACCCCAAGGCCCAGACCCCTAGGCCCAAACCCAGGGCCCACCTCTAGGCTCAGACCCAGGGCCCAGACCCAGGACCCAGACCCCAAGGCCCAGACCCAGGGCCCAGACCCCTAAGCCCAAACCCAGGGCCCAGACCCCAAGGCCAGGACCAGACCCCTATGCCCAGACCTCAAGGCAGACCCAGGGCCCAGACCCCAAGGCCCAGACCCTAGGGCCCAGGGTCCAGACCCTAGGGCCCAGGGCCCAGACCCTTAGGCCCAGACCCAGGCCCAGACCCAAGGCCCAGACCCCTAGGCCCAAACCCAGGGCCCAGACCTCTTAGGCTCAGACCCAGGGCCCAGACCCCTAGGCCCAGACCCCAAGGCCAGGACCCAGACCCTAGGGCCCAGACCTTAGGCCAGACCCAGGGCCCAGACCCCAAGGCCCAGACCCCTAGGCCCAAACCCAGGGCCCAGACCCCTAGACCCAAACCCAGGCCCAGACCCCAAGGCCCAGACCCAGGGCCCAGACCCCTAAGCCCAAACCAGGGCCAGACCCCAAGGCCCAGGACCCAGACCCCTAGGCCCAGACCTCAAGGCCCAGACCCAGGCCCAGACCCCAAGGCCCAGACCCTAGGGCCCAGGGTCCAGACCCCTAGGCCCAGGGCCAAGACCCAGGGCCCAGACCCAGGGCAAATGCCAGACCCCAAGACCCAAACCCAGGCCCGGACCCAGGGCCCAGACCCTATGGCCCAGACCCAGGGCAAAGGCCCAGGGCCCAGACCCAGGGCCCAAACCCATGGCCCAGACCCTAGGGCCCAGACCCTTAGGCCCAGACCCCAAGGCCCAGACCCCTAGGCCCAGACCTCTAGGCTCAGACCCAGGGCCCAGACCCAGGACCCAGACCCCTAGGCCCAGGACCCAGACCCTAGGGCCCAGACCCTTGGGCCCAGGGCCCAGACCCTTAGGCCCAGACCCAGGGCCCAGACCCCAAGGCCCAGACCCCTAGGCCCAAACCCAGGGCTCAGACCCCCTAGACCCAAACCCAGGGCCCAGACCCCAGGGCCCAGACCCCTAAGCCCAAACCCAGGGCCAAGGCCCAGGACCCAGACCCCTAGGCCCAGACCCCAAGGCCCAGACCCTAGGGCCCAGACCCTAGGGCCCAGGGTCCAGACCCCTAGGCCCAGGGCCAAGACCCAGGGCCCAGACCCAGGGCAAATGCCAAGACCCAAACCCAGGGCCCGGACCCAGGGCCCAGACCCTATGGCCCAGACCCAGGGCAAAGGCCCAGGGCCCAGACCCAGGGCCCAGACCCCTAGGCCCAAACCCATGGCCCAGACCCCAAGGCCCAGGACCCAGACCCTAGGGCCCAGACCCTGAGCCCAGACCCCCTAGGCCCAGACCCTAAGGCCCAGACCCCCTAGGCCCAAACCCAGGGCCCAGACCCTAAGGCCCAGACCCAGGGCCCAGACCCTAAGGCCCAGACCCAGGGCCCAGACCCCCTAGGCCCAAACCCAGGGCCCAGACCCTAGGGCCCAGACCCTAAGACCCAGGGCCCAGACCCCTAGGCCCAAACCCAGGGCCCAGACCCCTAGGCCAAACCCAGGGCCCAGACCCAGGGCCCAGACCCCAAGGCCCAGACCCTAGGGTCCAGACCCCATACCCAGGGCCCAGACCCCAAGGCCCAGAGCCAGGGCCCAGACCCTAGGGCCCAGAGCCAGGGCCCAGACCCTAGGGCCCAGACCCAGGGCCCAGATCCTAGGACCCAGACCCCAGGGCCCAGGCTAGACCCCAGGGACCAGACCCCAGGGACCAGACCTCAGGGCCCAGACCTCAGGGACCAGACCTCAGGGACCAGACCCCAAGGCCCAGTCCCAGGGACCAGACCCAGGGCCCAGGCCCAGACCCAGACCCAAAGGCCATCATACACAGCCCGTTTCTGTGAGATTTATTGCTGTGGATTCTGTGATATGTTCAGACACACCGCTCATTACTGTGAGTTTTATTGCTGTGGATACTGTGATAAGCTAATACACACTGCACATTACTGGGAGTTTTATTGCTGTGGTGCTATGTTATGTCCTTTTTTTTTTTGAAGGGGGAGAAAAGCTGTTAGAGGTTGAGGGGGGGCCCTGGGGGGCCCCATCGTGAGGTTTAGTAAGGGGCCCCATCATTTCTGATGGCTGCCCTGATCATGTATATGTGTTTATATTAGTTAGTAAATAAATAAATAAATATAATATGTATATTATTATCTCCACACCAGGGAACAACAGAACAAATGTATGTGAAGACAGAAACTGATACCTTTCCAAACAAACACATCAAATATACCAATTTAGTTGAACTGAGAGTGGCAACCCGTTATCATGATTCATGACATCATATACTTAGTAATTTGGGCACTGGCATCACTGAAGGAGTTATTTCTAAATTTAGCAGCTCCCGCCCCCCGGCATAAAAGTTAAAGACAAACATTGCGAATGAAAAGCAGGCAAAAAAGCTAATTCTGGCTAGCAAAACACTACATAAATTGTGCTTCATTTCCAACTATATATAATATTCTTGTTCCGTTTACATAAACATGATATTTTGTGGCAATAAATCCCTCTCCTTGACAGATAAGGCTTTACACTCATTGCATGTTTACTATAGTTTAGGAATGAAATGGAGCAGAGGAAAGTAAACCAGACTTTTATTAACCATCACTAAAAGGAAACAAGAAAAACAAATAAATATTCAGATCTTGTGATTAAACATAAGTACATACATAGCGGTGTCTGAAAACACCTTTATAAATATATGTAACTCGTTATTTAGATTGCTCATTGTAGTGACGTCCTAATATGTTCAAATTTTGGTTGTCATACAGGGTTATTCAGAGAGAGGTGAAAACCAGGAGAATGACTGGAGAAGTGAAAATTCTAGGTCAAAATAGCCAAACCAGAAACATTCTCATTCTCCCATTTATCTCACTTTCCAAATCGGCTATTTGGTCTAGATTATTCTCTTCTCCTGCCATTCTCTTGGTTTTCACCTCTCTCTGAATAACCCTGATGTGACTAAGTTGAGGTTACTATGTAATTTTATTACACTAAAAATATATGACAAAACAGTAGATGGTCCTGGTGGCGCAGTGGTGTACTATAAATCGTATAAACCCTAGCCTGATATTAGGCCCTACAGGTGCTCGTACTAGAGTCTAAGATCTAAAAATGTCGCCAGGAACCTTCAGGTCCCGAGAGACGTACAATTAAAAATGAGAAGTGCAAATTACAATTGATACATAAATGCAGTAGCAAAGCCGAGAGACATGCAAGGATTATGTATAACAATAAAGTGCATGTGCTTATGAAACCATTCTTAAGTAAAGTGCATACACAGGTGGTGCGCTAAAAGCGCAAATCGCTGATAGTTCTTTGGAGGGTTGTACAGTCAATAAGTCCTAAGCCACAGTAAAGTGCACGTGCAAAAGTGCAAATAACATGAATATTTTGTGGCCACTAGTGGTTGCACAGCGTATGAGTCGTGTTGTAGAGATAAACGGTCCACTGCCACAGCTCCTCTCCTCAATGGGTGGTTTATATAAGGGGAGAGAGAAGAAAAAAATAATAATAGTGCAGACTGCTTCAGGTATTTATGGTGAGGATAGAACAAGAATCTCACTCACGGATTACAGAGCCTAGTGTGTCCCTGGCTCTGGGTTGAAGCGCCTCACACCAGATATAGGGTGGCGTATCCCTTCTTTGTCCAATGGTGGAGCCTCGGTTTTCTCAGGCTCGGCTTGTAAGCATATGGTACCATTTAAATCGGTGTGTACCTCACCTCTCTCGCCTGGAAAGTCTGTTTCTTTCCTTCTTCTATGCTGGTACTCCACCTCCAGAAAAATTTAGGGAGGAAAGAGGGGGGGAAAGACCAGGGTAATAAACTAGACGTGGCTCTTGTGGAGCAGCTTCCACAGTCTAGATGGTCTTAAATGAATAAAAAATCTAAATAAAATTAAAAAGCTGAGACCCAAGAATAAAAACTTCAAAGGGTTTATTAGCATTACATAAAATAAGTCGGGGGGGAAATCACACTGAACGCGTTTCGGCACTTAACCTGTGCCTTCCTCTAGCAGTGTGGTGATGGGGGTAAAAGGGAGAGTGCAATGGCTAATCTCTTTTTATACATTACATTACAACACTATTGATATCATGGTCCTATACTACATCTCCCACTTTACTAGAGGGATTCTTGATCCAGGATTACTCTTTAGAGGTCCAACTAGGACCCATGTCAAGATTGTTGCTGTCTAAAGGTTAATGCCAAGGTATGAAGCCACATGAGTGATACTGTATATGTTAAGTTCAAATTGGTCTAACGCACTGCCACCCTTTCATTAAACTTCATTGAAATGTGATAAGAAATAGTGAGGAATTGTACTTGATATGTCATTTTATGCATCTGCCCTAGGTGCATCGTTTCTGTAAAAGAAGTGTGTCCTCCGAGTAGTTCAAGTACTGCAGTACACAGGGGTGGATCCAGACCCAGGTTTTGGGGGGGCATTCTACCAGTTTTGGCCAAGAGCTGGTGTTGGGTTCGCAGTGACAGGCGGATATATTTGCCCCAGCTCACATGGATATATATATTGCCCCAGCTCACATGGATATATTGCCCCAGCTCACATGGATATATATATTGCCCCAGCTCACACATGGATATATTTGCCCCAGCTCACACATGGATATATTTGCCCCAGCTCACACATGGATATATTTGCCCCAGCTCACATGGATATATTTGCCCCAGCTCACATATGGATACATTTGCCCCCTGCTCATATGGATGCATTTGCCCCAGCTCATATGGATACATTTGCTCCCCAGCTCATATATATATATATTTGCCCCCAGCTCACATGGGTATATTGCCCCCAGCTCTCACCTGCTCCTCTGCTGCCAGGCCACAGGCTCTGCCGGCGTTCTTCTCCTCCCTACGAGGCGAGCTGTTGCTGGCATTCAGCTTGGGTGCTCATCAGGCGGGAACCACCTGACCAGCGCAGCCATGTTCTCGGGAGATCATGCCCTGGTAAGGTGGTTCCCATCCCAGGCAAGCGGCCAAGCTGCATGCCAGTGGCCGCTCGCCTCGCAGGGAGGAGAAGAACGCCGACAGTGGCTATTTTATCAGGGGGGGCACCTGCCCTGTTCCCCCCCTGGATCCACCCCTGGCAGTCCATTGGATACATACTGGTGGTCAGATTCAACTAAATGCTGATATCTTTGGATGCCGTGCCGGCTTGCCCCTTTTTTGTGTGTACTATACCATTTCCCTCAAGTTCTATTCTGTACCCCATTTACCTAACCTGAAAAATAAAAACTTTTGAAAGTAAAACAAAAATTGGCCTAATGAGGTTTTGAAGAAAGGCATTAATTAGTCTGAATCTATTATTATTCTTTATTTATATAGTGCTAAGTATATAACTATATAATTTGCACAGGTGATACATTACTTTTACAGAATTGGCCATTGAAATGCTTATATTACTTGCGTTGCATAATAAATCTACTTAACCTCTTCACTATTATGATCATGTTTACATGATCAGAAGCGCAGCAGACAAAGCAGCCCAAGATGCTGTATATCGTGATATGCTGTATAATTGCAAATGAAATTTGTTTGTTGCAAATTAATTTTGCTTACATTTTGCACTCTGGAACACGCCCCTAAAGCTTTAGCACCTTGGGCATGATGAACAAGGTGCTTACATTTTTTTAAAACCAGCTGGTGAATGACTCTAGAAGACATCTTCCTAGCTGATTCTACACGGAGCCTTGATCTGTAGTAACTCAGTCTGGCCAGCAGATGGTGATATCTGCCTGCGAAATAGCTTATTACAGTAAGGAACACATTGGGAATATTCCCAAATATTTCCTACTGTATAAATAAAATTACAAATTCTATTTTTAAAAAAAGACACTGTTCCCTGACAGTTTTTTTTGGGAACAAATAACATGTGATTTGGCACACAAGGTTGCGCAATTTACGTATTCCTGTATTACCCAGTCGACGTCCCTTCCTACTGGCGTCACACCGAAAACAGCAGTATACAAGTGCAGGGTACAAACTACAGGGAAAAAGAACAGATACACTTCATAGTGCAATAAAAGATGTGCATTGGGAATAATGGCCCCTTTCAATTGCTCTCACAATCAGGCACATCAATATCAAATGCAGCCTTTGTTACCGCACACTTCTGGATCCTAGACTCGATGCAGCCTTTCGCCACAGGAAACACCAAGAAGGAAACTGTTGGTGGGTATAATACAGTTACAACTACAACTTTTTATAAAGTGCTAACAGATTCCACAGCGCTGTACAATGGGGGAGCACAAACATGAGACATACATGATACATATGGAAAAGACAACTCTATCCTTAGGATAGCTTGTCTAGGTAGTTTATTCAGTAAAATCCAACGTATGTCATCTGGTGATAGTCCAGACCACATCACGGATAAACAACTGAAATAAAAACGGTATATCATTTTTTATTTCACTTGTTTATCCCTGATGAAGTCTGGACTATCCCCAGACGAAATTCGTTGGAAGTGTATATGTTCTTTTTCCCTGAGTTTTTTTTTTGGGAAAATCTCTTGGTAGTGAAGGGGTATTAATGGGTGAATCTGTGTGAGCCGCATGTTGCATGAATCACTGCGAACAAGGAGAACAGATCCTGTCTGAATTCCATGAAAAGGTATAATAGAAACATAGAAAATGTCGGCAGATAAGAACCTTTCGGCCCATCTAGTCTGCCCAATTACATGGATACTTTACCTGGATTTATCTTTTGTTTAGGATAGCCTTATGCCTATCCCATGCCTGCTTAAATTCAATTACTGTTTTGGCCTCTACCACTTCAACTGGAAGGCTGTTCCATGTATCCACCACCCTCTCAGTAAAATAATGCTTCCTGATGTTACTTTTAAACCTTTGCCCCTCTAATCTAAGACTATGTCCTCTTGTTTTGCTACTTTGTTTCCTTTTAAATATACTCCCTTCCTCTACCTTGTGGATTCCCTTTACGTATTTAAATGTTTCTATCATATCTCCTCTGTCTCGTCTTTTTTCCAAGCTGTACATGTTAAGATCATTAAGCCTTTCCTGGTAACTTTTCTCCTTCAAGCCGTACACCATTTTAGTAGCCCTTCTCTGAACTCTCTCTAAGGTGTCTATATCCTTCTGGAGATACGGTCACTAGTCACTGGTATTGTTTAATAAATGTGACACTTTTAATTTATTGAAATGAAGATCTATCCTATCCAGCAGCTCTGTGCATAATTTATATGAACTAACTGTAAGCAGGGTATATATTTTTATCTTATAGCGAGTGACGTACTTGTTCCAGATTCAGCAGCTTTTCTTAGACTGATCCTTTGAGAGCGGGACATAATTTTATGGAGCTGTAGAAAGTAGTAATAGTTATAGGGATATTCACTAACCACTTATGATATAGAAATAATGTTGGTTTTACCTTAGCGAATCCTGTAGAACTAACATCCGCAGTAAAACTAAAGTCAATTTTCTTTCTAAGGAACTTCCACCTCAGGGCTCAGGGCTTTTCAAGCGCAAAAAGGTGTTGCCAAATGTATTTTCAAAAAAAAAACAAGGAGAGCAGAGCTCTCAAAAAACTAATAGGAGTGCTGAGTTAAAACGTAACTTTTAATTAGTTGCAATACATACATACACATTGACCGACTAGTATAAAAACATAAACACAGATGATATGTACACCTGCCAATGAAGGCTAGGTAGATTAAACAGAAGCGCCAGGTGGAGGCAACGAGGATATATCCCCAATGGCAACACAAGGAGTACAAATGGCGATTGAAATTGAAATACTGAAAGCCAACAAATTGGTGCATTCAAGGTTCCCTAATACCAGGTTGCGCACATCTAGGGCAATGATCAGAGCATTCCTTAATCAGGCCACCTTGTATCGCAAGAGGAGGATAAATAGTGGAATAATATCACAGCTTCAATTGAATTATAGGAATATCCACACAAAACACAGCTTCAAAATAGGTAGCAGCCATGAAAATGCATGACTAATCAAAACCAATTAGTGTTTTTAAACCACAACCCAGCTGATAGATCACTGTCCCTACATAAAGACAGATTCTAACAAAGCCCTGCAGAGTTACATATCACATAGACATAAATTAAAAGCATAGACTCGACACGTGTTTCACCGGTACTAGACCGGCTTCATCGGGAGTCGACAAGTAGTAAATCGTATCGGTACCGTGCATGTTGGGGCTGGCTAAATACCCTTAGAATTCCGGTCACATGGATAGGACCACCAATCATTATTTAATGCCACAGGACAGCAGGATTATGGTCAATCAAATCGACAGGAGATAGGCAAGGACATGAGCAGGCTATTCATTGGCCAAAAGATGCACGTGACCCAAAGGGGCCAATCCATTCAATGAAATGACACGTGATCCAGGGAACCAATCCAGTTCCACACACCAGAAGGGAACAGCACAAGATAATGTGTACACAGCACAAAAGATAGACGCCCATAAATGAGCAAAATAGAGTGAACCCTGCTGAAAAATCAAACGGAGACAATATAAATACAGATCGGAACGAAAGACGTTAGTTAGGTATATTCAGATATAGCTTAGGTTAGAGGGCAGAGCGACAAAAACAACGCAACAGGTGTCTAACCGTATAGTAGTTGTGATCAATGGGCATTGGTATTTAGAAATAATACGGAGTGTTGGTATATAAGTGTTGGCATAAAACATATAAGGGGATACAGTAGAAATGGATGGTACAGCTGGCTAAAGGTGGCTATATGAATGGTGAGAAGGAAAATCCTTCATTAAGACTAAGAGGGGCCAGAGTACGCATTTGATAGATCCACCAGCATTTCCTACGTCGTAACTTTAAATCAAAATCAACTTTTCTGGGTGACGGAGAGACTAGTTCTAACCCGCAAAAACTAAGGACTTTGGCATTGTTCCTATGGTATTGGGCTAGATGACGTGATATTGGAGTCTCCTGTATTCTCCTAGTAGAATGAACACGTTCCATAATTTGTCTTTTAAACGGACGTACAGTTTTACCAACATATTTCTTGCCACAAAAGCATGAAATAAGATATACAGTGCCAGCAGAGTTGCAATTGAAGAAAGAGCTGATTTCAAACTTTAATTCGTTAGATGAATCAGTAACACTTTTTGAGGTTTTGAGGATGTAAGTGCATGCAACACACCGTCCGCATTTATAGGTACCCCTCAAGTCCCTGGAAAGCCACATGCGAGACTTATTACGAGGCGACATATCGTGATGGCTATGAACCAATTTGTCTCTAAAATTGTGGCTTCGCCTTGCGGTAATCGACGCACTGTCAGTAAGTACATCTACCAATTGAGGATCAAATGTTAATAAAGGCCAATAGCGGTCCAAATTTTTTTGACAGGATTCCAACCTGCATCAAAAGTCCCTATACACCGAATCGGTTTGGTATCGGATTTAATGTGGTCTTTCAACAACTCATATCTTGGTATCATTAGGGCATGTTGAAATGCTCTTTTAAGACAACGATTAGGGTAACCCTTCTCCCTAAAGTCATGCCTCAAAATTTGTGATTTAGCAACAAACTCATCATCAGTAGAGCAGATTCTGCGTAGCCGCAGATATTGCCCTAACGAGATACCCCTCTTAAGAGATTCAGGATGAAAGCTATCCCAGTGCAAAAGATTGTTTGAAGCAGTCTTTTTTCGAAACAAGGTACAGAAAAAATGGCGTCGCGCCCATACTCACCGGAGCGGCAGCAACTGCCAGGAGTAACAGCCCAGTCAATGTATAAAACATAACAAGGAAAAAGAGTGTCATCTGCGCTCGTTTCTATGTGTTCCATGTACAACAAAAATTAGGTTTTTGTTTGTTTCCTTGTTTTTTTCGAAACAAGGTGGTAGATATTTCACCAATTTCAGTCTTTGCAATATTCATGTCCAGGAAATTAATCTCATCATTCTGAATTTTGGAAGTGAATTTTAGATTGAGAGGGTTATCATTTAGTTTGACAACAAATTCCCCAAACTCAGCCTCCGTGCCTTTCCAGGTCACGAGTATGTCATCGATATACCGGGACCACATATTGATCTTTGAATTGTACAGACTAAGAATCTCCCCAAAGACAAACTGCTCTTCCCATATCCCCAGATAGAGGTTGGCATATGAAGGTGCACAAGATGAACCCATGGCTATTCCTCGGGTCTGATGATAGTATTGGCCATTAAATACAAAAAAGTTATGTGTCAAAATGAACTCAAGTGACGATACCACAAATTGTCTGGTTACACCTGACAGTGTGTCATCTTTTTGGAAATGTATTTTCAGGCAGAGAATTAGAGGAATTTTTACTGACCTTTTTTTCAACATTAAATATTTATAATAGCCATGTTTCAAGGCACAAATCTGTATGATACTGGCGAAAAATAAATAAACTTTTCGGGCATTTTCCCAGGCACATTTTTCTTGTCCCGATGGCATTGTCAGAATATCAGTCCCAGTCAAGTTTTTTTCAATTAAGTCAACAAATATTTTGTTTAGAGATGTGCATTAGTTTCGGAAAAATTCGGAATTTGGAACGAATTTTGATAATTTGCATTCGGAAGTACTTCTGAATAACGAATCGAATATAAATTCGAAACGAAACGGTATATAACGAATTTATTTTGTTTTACACTGTGTCATCATCATAAAAGAAAAATTTGAATAACTGATATCAACTATTGAATTTGAAATGAACTATCAAATTGATATCAACTATCGAATTGATCTTAACTTACAATACAAGTAATATTCAGCAAAGGACTTTATTAAACAAATTAATTTTGTTTCAGTGTTTAATTTGACTCAAATACTAAGGGCTCTATTACATTCTCTGCACAATTGCGCTCGCGCAGCACAATTTTTTTGCGCAGGAAAAAAAACGTGATTGCGTGAAAATTAGCGTGATATTACGATCCGAGTGCATTTTTTCTTCCTTCAAGATTTTTCGTGCGCAAATCCGACACGCAAAGCCGTTTGCAAATGAACGTTGCGTTAATGAATCGGTGGGCAGACAGTTTTGTCACGGGATTTGTCACGGGATTCAGCCAACATCAATCACCCATTTCCAATAAAATATTTGCAAAAAAAAAAAAGAATTAACAACCACCAGCCAAAAAAGAAAAAATTAACAATGACACAATTTATTAATTTTAATGTTTGGGTATGTGTAGAATGTGTAACTGTACTGTGCTGTATTTTTTTTCGTGCTGGTGTATTGCGTTTCGCCCAGAACGATCACATTTACAGTTACCACCTGCTTTTCAAAGACGTTACGAAAATGCGCGTAATCTTTCGTTGCACGAAGATTGTAATACCATCCGCATACCAGCGCACGAACGCATTTGTGCTGACAATGTTAAGTATAGGATGCGCACAGGAAAATTCGTTTGCGCACGGTCAATAGCGGTAGACGATTACGCGCATCATTTGAGCGAACGTCGTAATATGACGTTCTGCGCAAATGGTTTTGCACTCACGCAAATGCGCATTTGCGCGTGCTCAAAACAAATGCGCGAAGAATGCAATAGGGCCCTAAATCTGTGACACAGCTTAAAATTTAACCCTAGCTTTTCTTTCAACAACAAAATTTGATTAATTGGGGTTTTATCTAGTGATCCAAAATTCGAATTGATATCAACTATCGCATTGATATAAGAAATTCGAATCGATTCGAAATTTAAAATCGATCCGAAATGAAATACGAAACTAAATTAGTTACAAAATTCCGAAAATGAAATGATTTAAAAACATAATGAACCAAAAGTAAACTAAAAAAAATTTTCAGCCATGCACATCCCTAATTTTGTTTGAAAAAATCAGCCGATGGAATTAAATTGAGCACTTAGTTCTCCAGAGTTTTAAGTGGTATTTCCACAGGTTCTCCTGAAGAAGTTATTCATCGCAGATTTCACTGTAGGTGCTATCAAAGCTGTCCAATGTTGTTTGTTTTCGTCCTGGTTTCTACCAGAGTTCAATGAAGATCATCACTAACTATTAGAATTACCATTTTAAAATCAGAGTTGCACTGAGGTAGAAAAATGGTAAATGGGGAAGAGCCTTATTTTACTTTACTTAATGTTGCCAACATTTCGGTGCTCTCTCGTTCCCCACAGTTCCAAGCACTTTGGGGAATCAAAGTTCCCCACCCTGCGGTAAATTCAGCATTCATCGCAGGGTCCCCGGAATGCAGGGAAAACCCACCGCGAACCTGCCGTAATCCCGACGAAAACCGACCGAAAACCCACCCAAAACCACAGTGAAAACTACACCGAACACGCTGGAAAAAGCTCCTGAGCCGCCGATCACAGCGCAGAGCAGCTGCCGGAAAAAGCTGACGGGAAAAAACCCAGTATGCTTTAAAGTTTCAAAATTGAAACGCTGTTTGCAAAAATCTACTGAAAGAAAATGCCTGGAATTTCATCATTATGCCCACAGAGCTAAAACTTTGAGGGCACCTTCTGCAACCCAAAAGCAAACGAAATTTAAATAGCATTTTTTCTTTTTTGTATCAGACCTTTTTATTATTAATTCATAGGACCTTATATGCTAATTCCAGACATTTTCATCCAGTAGTTTTTTTGCAAACAACGTTTCAATTTTGACACTTTCAATAATTTTTTTTTGTTGTTTTTTTTTTTTACCCGCCCATCCGGCAGCTTGTCGGCTTTTTTCTACGGCTGGTCGACGCTGTGCTCAGCGGCTCGGCGGCTGCATTTGGCAGCTGTCTGGCGGGTTCTCAGCAGCTGTCCGGCAGGTTGATTATGGCGGGATTGCGTCGGCAGGTTTGTGACGGCTGTCTGGCGGGAAGGTGGTGGCGTTCGGCGGCCGATTCGCTGCACTTCAGGCACCCTGCAGTGAATGCTGAATTCACCGCAGGGTCAGCAAATTGGAGTCGCCGAAGTGCAGCATCTCACAGCACCGAAATGTGGGTGACACATAATGTGGGTGGTACATGCAGATAGCCCAGAATAAAATTTGTAAAAAAAATTATATGGGTGTTAAGAAACGATATTTCCTATATCTTTGATTGACAAGATCTCTAGGTGAAGCCAGTAACTTTTTAACAAATATAGGAAATATTTAAAACCAATAAAGGCAAGAAAATATGTCTGTTCATTATAATCTCTTGGGTAATATAAAGCAGGTAAGGTGTCCTCTTAAATATAAAGCAGGTAAGGTGTCCTCTTAAATAAATGAATGAACACTTTACAATACAAAATGCAGCGTGATAATGTCTGCATTGTTAAATGAAGAGAATCTCAGGAAGAATGAATTAATTGATGCCCTGGTTCCCGGTACGCTCTCCTTCGATATAGTCCTTCACCTCTCCTCATCCTTGTTATTTGCATTCCCTATGCAGTGTCAACATGTTTCTCTGGTCTCATAGCAACCACTAAATAAACATATATTTTCCAGTTCAGTTAGGCACAAAGGTTGGCGCTGAAATATCATATTCAGTTTTCCAATGCATCAGATCTCTTTCAATCTGATTTTTATATGATAATGAGCTGGCAGTGGCTGGCGCAGCTGCTCTGCGATGAAGGCAAACTGAAGTTATAAACATATTTGCCATCCTTTACATTTTAATTATTTCCAAATTGCTTATGCGAACAAAACAGGTTTTTTATATCTCTTTCTTGATTATCTTTCATACTGATTTGTAGTAAGATTTGTATGGTTTGCGCTGTTGCACCTGCCTTAGTATATGTCACCAGTATCCCTCCTGTGGCTCCTAAGGGCTGCAAGCCTCTTTGTGGCTGCTATTTTGTGTCTGCAATCACTTGAAAATGTCACAATTACATAGTCAGTTTTAAAAGTATTTAGGCATTTCTGTGACGTTGCCAAATGCACAAGAACGAAGTTAAAATACAACAAAAATATGCCGTTAAGAAACAAAAAAAGATAAGGTCAGAGTTACAGCAGTGCTGGGTTTAGGGTTGAACTGTATGGACTCAACGTCTTCACTACCAATAGGGATATTCAGAGAAAGGTGAAACTCTGGAGAACTTTTGGAGAAGTGAAAATTCGAGCAGGGTTATTCAGAGAGAGGTGAAACTCAGGAGAATGACTGGAGAATTGAAAATTCTAGGTCAAAATAGCCTGAAAAATTCTCCCATTTATCTAACTTTCCAAATCGGCAATTTGGTCTTGATTGTTCTCTTCTCCTGCCAATTCTCATGATTTTCACCTCTCTCTGAATAACCCTGCAGATCAAAATAGCTGAGTTGGAAAGTGAGATAAATGGGAGAATTTATCCGGTTTGGCTATTTTGACCTAGAATTTTCACTTCTTCAAACGTTCTCCATAGTTTCATCTTTCTCTGAATAACCCTGACAGGGATTTTCCATAAACCACTAGCAGGATCCAGTGGTTTTTGGGAAATATCTTATTACCTCACAGTAAAAATATGCAGAAGCATCTCCACTGTATATGTTCACTGTAGGAACTGTAAGCCCTGTTTGACAGGCAGAGGGCTCCCTCTACTGGACAAAAAGCACTACTACATGTACATTACAGCTTGTGGTCCGTGATTCTTTGAAGGAAATACTGAATGCAAAGCTTTTCATTCGATTTCAACACATCAGCTGTCATGTCTGATTTGTTGAAACTTAGGAACACTTTCTGGAGCCCATCTGTTATCGAATTCTATTTCACAATATATAAAATTCCTCTGCATTGCTCCAGCAGAAGACCAGATCGTGTATACTCTATCTCAGGCCAGTGCATGTACTTTTGAAGAATCTGCATACTTCATCGTGGTAGTGTAGTAGTTAAAGCTCAACACTAATTAGAGGTGGGATTTGCAGGGTCTAAGAGTGAACATATTGTTCCAGACATTAACGTCAGTGCTTATAGTCTATACAATACATTGGAAAGTGTGGGCTCTGTGCGCTAATTTGTTTCTTTTGAATAACCGGCATTAAAAATGTATAAACATCCTATTACAAAGCTTTTGTACATCTTTGTTACGTTTTTGTTTTGTTTTTTGTTTGTTTTAATCTGGGGGCCGTTTTTGCCAAAGGGATTAGAATCAATATTGTATTTTGAAGGTCCAGCTCCGTTGCACTGCAAAAAAATCATTACAGTGCTTGAAGGGTTTGACATTAACAACTTGGCTACCAGGCGACTTAAGAAAAGCAAAACATTTATATAGAGCAGGGCTCAAAATTTCAAGTCCCAAGCTACTAACCAGCCCATAAGAGTTACTCGCCACCAGTTGCTCCATCTAACCCCTACCCAGCCCCTAACTCTGCCCTAAACACACACCCTTAAATTATCTTATGAAATTACACTGTTAAAGAATTTATTTAGAATAAAGTTACAAAAATAACAGCAATACCCAGACATCAAACCCCAGATACATGTATACCCAGGCATCAGACTCCAGATACATGTATACCCAGTCATCAGACCCCAGTGTAAGCAGAGCGAGGAGGCAGGGAAGCTCCTCTCCACTCTCCTGCCAGTGACAGAGACGAGCTGGGTCAGGTTCGGCAGCTGATGTGCCTGGGTAACGGGGGGTTGCACAGTGGCACTGCTGGAATAAGCAGCACGAAATAATTTATTGTTCTGCCTGTGTGTGCATTTCCACTTGCCCTCACTTAATTTCCACTCGCCAAATGCTAGTAGGCGAGTGGAAATTTTGAGCCCTGATATAGAACATGGCAAAATATTTAAACTTAAGGACTTAAATGAGATAGTTAAGGTCAACATGAAAATTGAAGCAGATCGTGCTAGGCATAATCCTGAGATAAATTCACAGTTAATAGGGTAACACTTGAAAAAGTAAATATTTTGTCAGAAAATAGTGTTGAAACTGTCACTTGCCACTTGCAAGCATTGATTATTTAACCAACAGAAAGTAAGGTAGAAAACATGAATGAAGTTAAATTCTGAGTGTTCTGTGCCACATATTGGGGAATCATTCAAACTAAGTATAGCACAATTGCTCATACCCTTTTTTTTAATGCCTTATGCATAAGCATCTGGCTTATTATAGTTCTTATTTGTTTTATTTCAGAAAACGTCTTGTGGAAAGTCACTTCAAGATGGATAATCTGTTTTCACAATAATAGGTAAGTTAATAAATATATGATAGTTATTTGCAGTATTTGAAACCGTCAAAAAGGCAGCGTATCAACTCAAAAAATGAGCCAAATTAGATTCACAGCTAAAGGAAGCATTTTCGTGGGTTAGATTCTATAACTCCTGTTATAGTCAAAGGACCTGGTCAGAAAGTAGACAAGAAGGGAGCAATAATAATTCATACACAATCCACAATCATTTCTATAATATAGTAATTGTGCACTGGTTGCGCATCCCTTATCCAGAATGCTTGGGATTAGAATTGGATTTCTGAATTTTTTGGGATAATTGAATACAATGAACCTATTAGTTCTACTGATTACCTGACAGCTCTAGGCTGTCACCTGGTTTTTGTAAGGAGAAGGGAAAAAGTAAGGGGAAATGTACTACGAGTATCTGTTTAAGGGCATTCACAGTACTTAAATAGTTAATATTGAGTGCTTTTAAGCCCATACATGGGTGTCAAAGCAGTGCTCATGTACGAGCAGCCCAGATTGGCTGTTCAGCCAGTAAGTCGGTCATCTTGGCGTGCATGCGTGCTGATAGGGCATGCTCACCATTGGGCCTGTGGATGTCGTCTCAGTGATGCTCTGGCCACGCCCCCACCTTTCCGATCTCAGATCGGCCAAAGTTGGCAGATCTGGAGTATTGAAAACCATAGGCATAACAGCAGAACATACATGAGAGAGCATCAAAAATAAAAGCCAGAATATAGTTGCCAGGACGGCAGAGACACCAGATACACTGGCCGAGGTCAAGTGAGCACAGAGAACTCAGACAAACAAGTCAGGTCAAGAGGTAGTAGAACTAAGTAATATTCATTTATCAAACTCAATTCTGCATATGATAAGCAAAAGCAAGAGCCACAACAGATATCGGAGTACTCAGTCCTAAGCGTGGCTGCTTTAAGTGCTCAACTAATGATGAGGCACACTGAGCAAACAGTATCCCACTCAACATGCTCTGCATAACAAAGTGCTTTCAGCAGGAGTCCATTGTGGCTTTACAAGCACTCCTCTCCACGACCATGAAGGTTTTGATTCCTGATGAAGCTGTTTCTGATCCCTTACTTTAACGGGGAAACGCGTCGAATTTAAAATATTTGGCTGACTGTATCTCCAAAGCAGCCAACCATGCGCAATCCTTCTTTAACGTTTTAATATTTTTTGTAGCTGTTCTGCACTTATCCTCAAATGTGCTGCTGCAACTCAGGACCTCTGGCTATGAATTCTAAATTGTGGCTCTTTGCATTGTTATTGCAGGTATAGGGGCACCATAGCCTGCCTACCATTTGCTCTTTCCTCATACAGCAAGGGAGGGTCTGGAAACATTGTTTCCCAGTTTGTAACAGATCTGTCTACTGTATTATTTCCTTTTGCTTTACCAAGCACAGCACACCCTTGGGTTTTCCTTTCTGTCTTTCCTATATATTACGGACCCTCGAAGGCCCGTTGTTTCCTTTTCTGCTCGGCAGATTAACTACTCTCTACATACTGGGGTGCTGCGCTAATGTGTATGTGCCTGAAAGCCAAGGGGCCTTATCCATAGTATACCCCAATTCCCTATATTTACGTCTTGTCTTGTACTACCAGAATCTGTGGATCCTTTTTATAGTACTCTATTAAAAGTTAATTTTTAATCCTTGTTCACACCAATTTGTGTATAGGCCATTGCGGCCATCCTGCTGAGAATTTTCCTTTTACCTGCGAAGGTACATCATACCACATTCACCTGGGTATGTTTATTTTCTTTCTAATGTTGCAGCTGTGTCTAATCATTTTCCTGTCGCTGGTTTTCATTTGTGCATTAAGAGCTAGTTTGATAAACAGCTATAAAAATTCATGATGGCTTAAAGGGACACTTTAGGGTTGAAGAAGGAAGGGGAAAGAAGGAGTTAAACACTAACTCCTCCTGTTCCCCTGCACCTCCTCCCATTTTACCCTATAGACTGTGTATAAACTCACCTGTATTCAAGTATCAATCTTCCTCAGTGCAGCGTGGGACGTGAAGTACTGCAGCTTCCTCTTAAACCCTGATCGGTGGGACACTGGTTGGTTGAACAAGCTTCCAGCCATTGCACTGGTGGGGGGACCAAAGAGATCAGCATGGCTGATCTAGCATCCCTATAGTGGATCCAGTTGAATACCTAGCTCTTCTGCCTGTGTTTCCTCTTGCACCCCATTTATTGTCAAAAGACTTTGAACATTTGGTACAATTTTAATTCCTATATCATGGTAATGCTTTTCGCAATAAAGCATAGCAAAGGGCTACATTCACCAAGTGGGCATCAACATGCAAAACGTGGCTGTACACTCCAAGATACCCGTCATTGCCAGCTAATCACACATATGGAAATGTCAACTAAATGTCAACTAATGCTCCAGACTTAGTTAGCCTTATACTGTGAGATAAGCCAAGCTGGCGCTGACAAGTACAACTCACCGATTGCAGCCAAGTTGCGCTTGTTTGACCCTACTTGACACCTAGTGAACGGGGTCCAAGATGTTTCCAAATGCCACCATTTGACTTAATTCACATTAAGCCCATGATTGGCGTGTACATTGCAGTAGTGGCTAGCATGAGTAAATAAAGCTATAATTGTTTGGATGATTTTATCACGGCAGAATCATTCCTACTATTAATCTATTATTTAATCAGAGAATGATACATGGAACATGCCTACAAGAAATCTTTCATAGGTCATTGCCACTATCAGTAGTACTAGTATTATGAAGGGTAAAAATGTTCAGCTGGAACACATCCATGAGTTATCTTCATGACTTTTAGTAAATAGCCCTCTATATCAAAGTAACAGCTAGGCTTAGGCTCAGCTGGGGAAGGAGCAGTCATTGTGGAGATGAAAGGAGAAAGCTGTGTGATGGCATTACAACCATAGACTGCACAATAATGGCAGCTTAATGGTGATGGACTTGTGACTTGCCCTTGTAAGCATCAGATACCAGTTTAAATTTACTGGTCTATTCACTAAAGGGTGAAGTCAGGAGAACTGTCAGGAGAAGAGCACAATCTAGAACAAATAGCCAATTCAGAAAGTGAGATAAATGGGAGATGTTTTCTGGTCTGTTTATTTTGACCTATATTTTTCACTTCTCCTGCCAATTCTCCTGACTTCACCCTTTGGTGAATAGACCTGTTAGTGAAAGCCACAAAAGAACTTGCTCATTCGGGCATAAATTTAAGTTGGGTTAGATGGTTTTATCATAATATATATATTGTATCTCCCTCGTGCTGTCAGACTTTCCCCTAACTTCTCTTCCTTCAAACGCTCCCTGAAAACATTCCTATTTAGGGAAGCCTACCACCCAACTCACTGACGCAACCATCAATCACTCTCACCTTACAGTCCTCTCCTCCTGTTTCCAACCCCAACCCTCCTAGATTGTGAGTTCCTACGGGAATAGGGCCCTCATCTCCTCCTGTACTGTTTGTCAAATGTTGTTCAATGTATTGTAACCCTGTCTGTACTGTGCTTATTGTACAGCGCTGCGGAATATGCTGGCGCTTTATAAATAAATAATAATAATAATAAATTGTATCTGACCTGAGTTTTAATCGACTTCGGGATTTTACAAGAGCCTTAAATAGCGATATGTCATCAGGTGATATTTGTTCTAGAAGTTGCTCATCTTTAGGATAATTTTCACTCCCCACTATGGATTAGATGTGTATGATTTGGCTTGGTGTGAACCGATATTTGGTTGAATAATTTGCAATTAGGCAGTTTGGAGTGATCCTATCTGCGATAACTGACCTGAGTCTCTCTGAATAAAAAAATCTAGAATGATCCAAGTATAATTGTCCAAATTCAATTATGATCAGATATATTGTGATCAATTCGGAATATTAAAAGTAATTCATACAAATGGTAACACGGCTCAGTGACTGAATTGATACCTATGCCTTCTGAGCATGGTTTAAGCCTATACTCATTATGTGCGCCATTTTTGATCGATTTGTCACATCATTTGTGCGCCATTCAGTGTGTCATTTTGAAGCATATGCTCCATTCTCTGCCTTCTTTTTGGAGAATATTAGGTAAAAATGTATCCAAATAGTTGTCATGTTCTGAGCTGAGAAAGGCCAGATGCTATTTACTTGGATATTTACTCATTTGTTTTCATTTTTTCACATACACTTTCTATTTCGCAAAAGACAATAATATAAAATAAATTGTAGCACTTTCAAAGGGCACATATTACCAATTTAACAAGAGAAAAAAACTATCAGGGTTATTCAGAGAGCACCGAAATGTCATTGACATTTCGGTGCTCTCTGATTCGCCGCACTTCAGCCAGTCCGATTCGCTGACTCTGCTGTGAATTCAGCATTCACCGCAGGGTCCCGAAGTGCGGCAAGTCGGCCGCCGCAAACCTGACTGGCGGCCGCCGCTAACCCGCCAGCCCGCCCCTACAAACTCGCCAGACGCCACTGCAAACCTGAGTCGACGAGCTGCCAAACACAATGCCGCCCAGCAGAAAAAAGCCGACAAGCTGCCAGACGAGTAGAAAGAAAAAAATGATTGAAAGTGCCACATTTGAAACACTGTTTGCAAAAAACTACTGAACAAAAATGTCTGGAATTAACATAAAAAGTCCTATGAATAATAATGTCTGTTACAGTAAAAAAAAGATTTTGCCCAAAAAAATCCGAAAAAATAGACTTTTTGATGCATAGTGAAAGAATAAACAGTTTATTAGATACACTATATTGCCATAAGTATATGCTCACCCATCCAAATAATCCGAATCAGGTGTTCCAATCACTTCCATGGCCACAGGTATATAAAATCAAGCACCTAGGCATGCAGACTGTTTTTACAAACATTTGTGAAAGAATGGGTCGCTCTCAGGAGCTCAGTGAATTCCAGCGTGGAACTGTGATAGGATGCCACCTGTGCAACAAATACAGTCGTGAAATTTCCTCGCTCCTAAATATTCCACAGTCAACTATCAGCTGTATTATAAGAACGTGGAAGTGTTTGGGAACGACGGCATCTCAGCCACGAAGTGGTAGGCCACGTAAACTGACGGAGCGGGCTCAGCAGATACTGAGGCGCATAGTGCGAAGAGGTTACCAACTTTTTGCAGAGTCAATCGCTACAGACCTCCAAACTTTATGTGGCCTTCAGATTAGCTCAAGAACAGTGCGCAGAGAGCTTCATGGAATGGGTTTCCATGGCCGAGCAGCTGCATCCAAGCCATACATTACCAAGTGCAATGCAAAGCGTCGGATGCAGTGGTATAAAGCACGCTGCCACAGGGCTCTAGAGCAGTGGAGATGCATTCTCTGGAGTGACGAATCGCGCTTCTCCATCTGGGAATCTGATGGACGACTCTGAGTTTGGCGGTTGCCAGGAGAGCGGTACTTGTCTGACTGCATTGTGCCAAGTGTAAAGTTTGGTGGAGGGGGGATTGTGGTGTGGGGTTGTTTTTCAGGAGCTGGGCTTGGCCTCTTAGTTCCAGTGAAAGGAACTCTGAATGCTTCAGCATACCAAGACATTTTGGACAATTCCATGCTCCCAACTTTGTGGGAACAGTTTGGAGCTGGCCCCTTCCTCTTCCAACATGACTGTGCACCAGTGCACAAAGCAAGGTCCATAAAGCCATGGATGACAGAGTCTGGTGTGGATGAACTTGACTGGCCTGCACAGAGTCCTGACCTCAACCCGATAGAACACCTTTGGGGTGAATTAGAACGGAGACTGAGAGCCAGGCCTTCTCGTCCAACATCAGTGTGTGACCTCACAAATGCGCTTCTGGAAGAATGGTCAAAAATTCCCATAAACACATCCCTAAACCTTGTGGACAGCCTTCCCAGAAGAGTTGAAGCTGTTACCGCTGCATAGGGTGGACCGACGTCATCTTGAACCCTATGGATTAGGAATGGGATGTCACTTAAGTTCATATGCGAGTCAAGGCAGGTGAGCGAATACTTTTGGCAATATAGTGTATTGAATAAAAAGGGAATATTTTTAACATTGAAACCTATGGGATTCGCCTGATTAAACCTGCCGAAAGAAAACGCCGAACAGCAGGGCATTTCAATGACATTTCTTTGCTGTTCGGTGTCTGTGAATAGATTAACCATTGCTTCTCTATGGGTTTTTTAAGAGAGCACCGAAATGTCAACAACATTTTAGTGCTCTTCCGTTCGCCAAACTTCGGCTAGTCTGATTCGCTGCCCCTGTGGTGAATTCAGCATTCACCGCAGGGACCCCGAAGTGCAGCGAATTGACCCAGGGAACGCAACCCGAAGAACCGCCACAAAACCGTTGGATCGATCTGCAAAACCACCAAACAAATGGAAGAAAATGACAAAAAAAATTACGAATGCATCCGGCGATCCACCGCAAAACCACCGAATCGATCCGACTAAAAATGACGACCCGCCGAACAGACCGCCGACTAGCTGCCGGAAAAAGCCGACAAGCCACTGAACGGGGTAATAAAAAACAAGTTTTCAAAAGAAACTACTCAATGAAAATGCCTGGAAATAATATATAAGGTCTTATGAATAATAATAAAAAGGCCTGTTACAGAAAAAAACACACTATTCAAAAACAAAACTGAAATTTAGCCAAAAAATCCCGAAATATGCCTAAAAAATCCTAATAAATAAATATACTTTTTGCTTCAAATGAAAAGCATAAACGGCTGAATAAATATTTAACAAAAACAAGGAATTTATTTTGCATTGAAACCTATGGGATTCGCCTGACTAAACCTGTCGAATGCAAGCACTGAATATCAGGGCGTTTCACCGACATGTTGCTGCTGTTCTTGTGTTCTCTGAATAGATTAACCATTACTTCTCTATGGGGGATTTCACTGCCGCCGAACAGCACCGTATTTCACTGGAAATCTGCCAGCTTTTTGAATAGTCGAGTGGCCACGAAATTGCTCCTTACGGGGAAATTCACCGTTTGGAGCAAACAATGTTGTACCCACTTACTGAAAGCGTCTCATACCACAAAGATGTTCGATACTAGGTATACAGTCCATTAACCTACCACAATAGTAAAATGGAGTCACAATGGGATTTTATTACATACAAATGGATTGCATGTTGGGAAAGGGGGAGGGGAGAGAGATCATCCACTATCAATAAAATTTAATTCCATGGTGAAACCAAGAGCAACATCATTGAAGGCAAAGGGAAAGCAACGCTAGGTTATCAGCTGACTTCCATCCTGATGTTTCAATTTCAATGACTTGTGTGTAAGGAAAAAAAAAGTCCTGATGTTATTTTTCCCAGAGTCAGACATGATGGATACTGTAAAACTCTAAAAAGCGTGTGTGACAGGAATAATGAAGTATCTCATTAGGATCCTTGCAAGGTCAGATGTGGGAAAGGCCCTGGAGAAGCTAGAATAGTGTCCTCAAACTACAAGGTCACCATCCCTGCCTCATACAAATTGAAGACATCCCCCCTTCCTTTCTGGCATGGCTACAATGGGAGGCAGCACTATGCATTCACTCTTAGGTTGTGTACAGGGAGCCTGGGAAATTCATTTGTAATGTGAGGAGAAGCTACAGGGATATTCCAGTGTCTGCTGAGCTAAATCAGCTGAGGTCCTGAAAGGTCAATAGATCGATTTTTCCTTCTGACATCTCCAGCAGATCACACACAGCGATTCCCCCCACTCTCCACAGAAGCCCTGCTATAAGAATACATTTCTTAAAATAACAGTAAATTAGTTACCATTCTGCTTTAGAATTTTATCTCTATTTATGTCTTGAGCCATATGCAGGGGTCGTGCACAAACCGTTATTCTGGATTGAAAAGGTTTTACGCGTCCACTGTTTAACCTTTTAACTACCGAGCGATTTTTGTTTAAATGTTTCATCACAACATTTATTTGACACACGGGATGCAAAGTTAACAATTTAAGATGGGGTAAAATAGAAAACGTGCGCAGAGATTGTTCTGAGATTTAAGTTAAAAAATTATAATTATGTAAATTCGCTCATTTTTAATTTTTCTTGTATTCGTTTATCCTTTCCAGACATATTGTTGGAATGAAAAATTGTGAACTCAAGATGGTGTCCTTTATCTTGCACAATGTCACACGGGGTCTGCATTGTCAGCATACAGGCAGAAATGGCTTTTATGTCAAATACTGTAACTGTGAAATCTACAACCGCCAAAAAAGACCCCGGCTAAATAGTTTTGAATTTTTGTCCTGAGTTTAGAAATACCCATTGTTTACATGTTTTTGCTTTTTAAGCTCTTCACCACTGAGCCATTTCACCTCTGTGTGCTGAGCGCATTTTGACCGTTTTGCGCTCATCGTGTTTAAATGCGATTTGAAGTCCTGTCTTATTATACAGCCCAGACTAAACAAATTACATTTTTATTTATTTATTGTTACACCAAACATGGTCATGTTTGGTAACCTTGGAATGGCCATGCCCTGGCCTTATCAATGACACCAAATCAGCCACCGATTGGGAGATAGGTTGGTCCAAATGACCCATGTCCATAATAGGGATTTCCGTACGAAATCCCTTGACAGCATGGGGGTTAATTGCCCAACTGATGTCATTACCACATGCGCAATGACGTTAGTGTGCAGGGGTGGCCCTGGAGGCTCAGCTGACATCCAAGAGGTCAGTCACCTCTGGTAGAAGTCTGCGATCCGGCGCCGAATGATGCAGGATCGCGGCCCAGAACCTAAGGGGTTAAAGAGAGGCATCACTAGAGAGGTCCAACGATGCCTCTCTTTTTTTTACCTCTTACCAATCGGGAGGGAGTTGAGTCCAAAGGACTCCCTCCCTTTCAGGCACTCTCCTGGCTGTGCCGGGGGGGGGCACGTGAAATTGATGTCACTGTGTCCATAAAAGCCGTGGTATGACTTCACGTACCAGATATGTCCTTGGTCTTTAAGCGACCTTTTTCTTAGGACCTATCTGGTATGTCATTGGTCCTTAAGGGGTTAAAAGTACAACTCTGTTAGGGTTGTCAGATCCTCCAAGTTTTCCTTGAGAAATATAATTTTACATGTTGGTGGGCAATGCTGGGCGGAGTAAAGATAATAACACTGCTCTACGTGGTGAGAGCCTGCGGAGACATGGGTTCGATCCTGACAAGCACCTCTCCAGTAAGTGTCCTTGGGCAAGACACCTAACGGTACATACTCGCCACCCAGGACATACTTGAAAACGAGAGAAATCTCAATGTATCCTTCCTGGTAAAATACTTTCTCAAAAAAACATTCTACAGTTAAAACCTGTGGAAATATTTTGCCTCCTATTTTCCTCAGCATAGCATCTCTCTGTCCTGTATCACCTGATTGTTATTAACAGGGTCACAGGACCCAAAATAAGAACATTTATAGATTCCTTCCTGCAGAAATACCTGTTTTTATGTTCTAGCCCCCGATTGTTGCCTTGTTCCACACCTGTGCAAACCTTACCTCACATACGTGGATTTTACATGTACATACATCTGCCCTTGCATAATGTAGTCATGAGATTACAATTAAATGCATAGGGCTTGAGGAGGGCGTGCTGACATTACCACTGACCGATCTAGTGACCCGTAGCCAGGAAATTCAAGATCCTGGCTGCCTTATGGCAGGGGAAAGGGAGGGGGACTCCACATACCCTTTTAAAATGCTAAAGTGGTCAGGGTGTTTAGAGTGGCCCTTTACAAGTAACTCATTTCTGCAGAATGGAGCGTTGCACATCTGTTACAAGGACTTCTCCTGAGCTGCCCCCCTTTCTATGGAACTCCCTCCCCCGCAACATTAGACTCTTCCCGCCTCTCCAGTACTTCAAGAAGTCTCTGAAAACGTGTTACTTTAGCGAAGCCTATCGGCTCACTCCATGATCTCCCCACTGTACATTTCTTGCTCCATCTTCTCAGTCAGCCCACATGCACCCCGCTAATACACATATCCAGGTACCCTCACCTACTGTGTCACCCCTCTCCTCTTAGATTGTAAGCTCTTGAGCAGGGTCCTTCCCTTCTACTGGGCGGTGTGTGTAACGTGTATGTATATTAGTTTTTCTGTGTCTCCTGTAGTACAGCGCTAAGGAATCTGTTGGCGCTTTATAAATGCTTGTAACTGTACCTGTTACCTGTAAACGATTTTCTGGTTAGTAATGTATGTGTATGTACGGGCCATGTATAGCTGAGGTAAGTGTTCACATGTGTGCAAGAAAGTAGGGAAACGGCATTTATCTCATAAGCGATAAATTTTAACTGGATAAAATTAAAATCTAGAAATGACTTTTACCTGCAGATAATTGATGAATTCAGCACACAAAGTGTTAAAACACACAGTGCAAAAGAAAAGAAACAGAAAACATCACACACAGATATTTTCTGTCATTGGACTGGTTAATATAAGAAAATACATGCACGCTGTAATTTGGAGTCCTAAAAATAGATGACTTTGTGTATTAACCATTTGAGTCCCTGATATCGATTTTTTTCATCCATGTAGAAGGTTAATGAGTACCTGCGATAGGCACACGATTTTTAACCACACGCGTTAAAAATCTGCCACACGCGTTTTCTGCCACACGCGTTAACAGTTTGCATTGTCTTTTGTTCCGAAAAGATAGAGAGTAACGTTTGATTACGTCTGCTGGAGGGTGGGAAGGATGGGAGGCATATGGGAGATCGCTGCCTTTCATCTGCTGGAAATATCAGCAGGAAAACTGATATATCGCCCTTTCAGGACCGCAGTCAGTTCAGAAAATAGCCCGTGTGCACGTAGTCGTGAGAGAAGGTGACACATCTCAATGGGTAACCAACTTTAGCACAACACCGGCGTCCATCAATCCTCGTGTAACCGTTGCTAGTCATAGAGGTTCACCTGGCGAGGAAGCCAGGAGTGGAGGAGTGGATTGGAGGGAGTGGAAGGAGTGTGGAGGGAGGAGGAGAATCTGCACATCAACTGTACTGGAGGGAGTGACACCAGTGCAGTCACAGCTGTGTTTGGCTATGCAGTAGTGTGAGCAACTACTACACAGTGCGGGCTGAGGGAGCGGGAGACTGTGTGCACCGTGACCTGGCTCAGGAGCATTCCAGGTTAGTGTCTCATTCCCTTCTACAGGTTGAGTCACAGAGCAGCAGCCCAGCAGCAGGGAGCTCTCCATGGTGCTGGAGAACATATCCCTCTGCATGTGTCTGTGCGTGCGCTGTGGCTAACGTTACTTGGTTGTACTTGTGTGATTGTATTTATATAGGTGTATATGTATACTTTTGCAAGTGTCATGTCCATGACTGCTCTTATGAGATTAACCCACTTACACGGGACATACATCCTCCTAGGCATCTCTATAGTGCAAGGTTCCAAACTAAAGCATGTGGTCAGTTTTTTAAATGTTTATGAAATGCATGGTCAGGTTGAGTACAGACATTCTGGTTTTGTATGTTACAATCGGAGGATGGACCACCCCTATCTGGGGTTGCCCCGCTCCCTGTCACAGGTGCCTCTTTGCAGGATCTATTTAAACCTCGCTCTGCAAAGAGTCCCAGGGGGACGTGTGTCCCAAGAAAGTGGGTTAATCTTATAAAAGCAATCATTAGTTTAGGAATGATTGGACCTGCCGTGATGAGACACATTGATGAGGTGGTAGGTTTACGCAATGTATGATCATGTATATGTATATGAAGTGTAGATACTTAGAGAATGTATGAATGTGTCCCAGGACTATTGCAAGGCAACACAATCTCCTCAGAATATTTTGTGATGTGTGCGGTCTCAGAGTCCCATTTATTCCCTGTCTTCTGTACTTTCTTAATTGAATCACATAGCGAGCCATTCTGCATTAGACTGTTTTACTTAAATGCTATTCTTTGCACAGTTTTGATTCATATTATTTGATGATGTATAAATCATGATAAGAATGACAGGAGAATGTTGTTTTGCTTTGTGTTATTGTTTGTTACATTATATACATACTATTTTATACCATTACATCATTGTAGTGAATATGATTTAAGGTTAGCAAGTTCCGTGTCACATGACAGGCAGTTACCGTGTGTGGGGGTACATCTGAATTCTTGTTTTTAAGAGCAAACCTATTTAAGCCTGGGATAACAATACCAGATGGAAGTAATTGTTCAAGTGATTTTTAGAGACATGAATAATACTCCGGAAAAGCAGTATAGTGCAACGAACTTACAGGGTTATCCAAAGAGATCCAATTTGCTTGAGAAAGGTAACCGAACGCTGAAAATCAGCGTTCGGTCGCCTTTCCTGGCCATTTGGCTATCCAGAGAGCAGGCAATTCGCCAAATCTTGGCGAATTGCCTGCACATACGGTGCCTGTTCGGTGCCTGTTCGAGGGCAGTGAAATCCCCATGAAAAAGCACTGCTTCGGCTATTCAGAGAACACAAACCAGCAGTGAAAGGTTCCCCTAATGCCCTGCCATTCAGTGGTTTAATTCAGCAAGTTTATTCAGGAGAATCCCATAGGCTTCAATGTTAAAAATATTCCCGTTTTAATTCAATATCTAATAAACCATTCATTATAAAATTCTGCAGCAAAAAGGCTCTTTATTTATTGATTTTTTAGGATACTTTAAGCATTTTTCAGAATTTTTTTTTTTTTTTTTTTAAAGTCCGATTTTTTTATTTTTTTATTTTTTTTAAGTTTACTTATTTTTTCTGTAACAGCCCTCTTTATTATCATTCCCTGGACCTCCTGTGTAAATTTCAGACATTTTCGCTCAGTAGTTTCTTTGCAAACAGCTTTTCATTTTCACAGATTCATACAAACGGTTTTGCTAATTTATTCACTGCCTCCTCTGCGTCTCAGCTGCTTCGGCTCTGTGTGATTCGGCTCCTGTTTGGCTGCTTCGCTGCGTGTGATCGGCTCCTGCTCGGGTTTTTCGAAGGTTAATCCAGATGTTTTTGCTTGTTTTCGGCGTGCATTCGGTGGATTTTGCGGTTCGTTTTCGTCAGGTTTGCGGCAGCTTTTCCCTGCAATTCGGGGACCCTGTGGTGTTTGCTGAATACACCGCAGGGTCACCGAAATGGGATCGGCAAAAGGAACCGAATTGAAGAGAACGAAAAGTCACCGAACGTGCTGTGACTTTTCGAATCTCTTTGGATAACCCTGTTAGTGTTCCACCCGCATATTCAGATTTAGCTAAAAAGCTAATTTGATCAGGTCTGTGTGTTTTAAGACATTGATAAGAGAATTGGAGCCTTGCCAGCTGTCTTACAGGGTTATCCAAAGAGATTCGAAAAGTCACAGCACGTTCGGTGACTTTTCGTTCTCTTCAATTCGGTTCCTTTTGCCGATCCCATTTCGGTGACCCTGCGGTGTATTCAGCAAGCACCACAGGGTCCCCGAATTGCAGGGAAAAGCTGCCGCAAACCCGACGAAAACGAACCGCAAACCCACCGAATGCACGCTGAAAACCCCCAAAACCATCTGGATTAACCTGCAAAAACCACGGAAAAAGCCCGAGCAGGAGCCGATCGCACACAGCCGAAGCAGCCGAGACACAGGCGAGGGAGGTGAATAAATTAGCAAAAACATTTGTATGAATCTGTGAAAATGAAACGCTGTTTGCAAAGAAACTACTGAGCGAAAATGTCTGAAATTTACACAGGAGGTCCAGGGAATGATAATAAAGAGGGCTGTTACAGAAAAAATAAGTAAACTTAAAAAAAAAAAAGAAAAAAAATCGGACTTTTAAGAAAAAAAAAAAATTCTGAAAAATGCTTAAAGAGACTTTTTGATGCAGAATTTTATATATATATATTTATATATAAAACGGGAATATTTTTAACATTGAAGCCTATGGGATTCTCCTGAATTAACTTGCCGAATTAAACCACCGAATGGCAGGGCATTAGGGGAACCTTTCACTGCTGGTTTGTGTTCTCTGAATTGCCGAAGCATTGCTTCTCTATGGGGGATTTCACTTCCCTCGAACAGGCACCGAACAGGCACCGTATGTGCAGGCAATTCGCCAGGATTTGGTGAATTGCCTGCTCTCTGGATAGCCGAATGGCCGAGAAAGGTAACCGAATGCTGATTTTCAGAGTTCGGTTACTTTTCTCAAGCAATTCGGAGCTCTTTGGATAACCCTGTATATGTGTTTGTGACTTGCCTATATCTTTATTATCTGTGTATTTCATAAATATTTGTCTATCAATCACCTGTTAGGCTAGGGTCAGACTAACGCATTTTTCACGTTGTCCGTGAAAAAGTGCGTTCGAACGAATGGACTTATTTTTTCACGGAATACGCGATAGCGGTCATACGATGCGCAGTTTCATCCGTGATTTTGTACGGATCATCAATAAAACACTTTTTGGGTCTGGACGTTATGTTGGCCGGACATTAGCAGTGTCTGACGTCTCCCAATCACGCACACATGCCGCTAGCGGACGCAGCGCACTCTGTACGTCAGTACTAGTGGTTTCACGTTCTCGAAAAAATGCGTTTGTTTGCCGCCTGCGTTGCGCGGCCGCACTTTTGTGCGACCGTACTTCGTATATTGGCCGTCATTGCCCGGCATCTGCTGCTAGCACGGCCGTGATTATGTGCGGCTGCACGCGCGTTCGCACTGCCTCAGTCTGACCCTAGCCTTAGTAGGGATTTGCATGGCTGAAAAATTTGTTTCGTTTAGTTTCGTAACTAATTTCATTTCGTATTTCATTTTGTTTCGGATTGATTTGAAATTTCGAATTGATTCGATAGTTGTTGATATCCATTTGATGGTTCATTTCAAATTCGATAGTTGATATCAATTATTCAAATTTTTCTTTTATGATGATGACACAGTGTAAAATGAAAAAAAATTGTAATATATTGTTTTGTTTCGAATGCGTATCGTATCGATTCGTTATTCAGAAGTACTTCTGAAATACGAATTTTCAAATTTCGTTTCAAATTCAGAATTTTTCCGAAACGAATGCACATCTCTACCTGTTAGATAGATAATTCAAATATGTTGGTCTGTCTATCTTGTCTTCATTGTATGTTTTGTTTTAAGGCATAGCTATAACAAAGGATTATGATTATGTTTCATCTTCATTAACAGAATGCCACAAACAATATGCAGAGGGGATATATATTTATATATATATTAGTATAAATCCACCAGACGTTCAACATTCTCCATGAAAAATGGCCCTGAGTGTCCACTACTGCTGAAGTATAATTATACAGTATTATTTATTACACTTCCTACACATATTTCTGTAACCTATTACTTGAATGAACAATAACAAATGATCATACCTTAGACCTTAAAAACAACATGAAATGTCCTGTTGATTGACCAACCCATGTGAGGACAACATCCTAAGCACTACATTAATACCACCATCTTTAAGGTGGTCCTGCACATATGTTTGTGTGTACACAGAGTGACGCACACACTCTCTCTCTCTCTCGTCCTTTTATTCTAAATTATTAGATTTTAATATATAATACAGACATTGCAAATACGAGTTTCGGTGATGGAACATTCGAGATATGTGAAAATTTGAGTTGCATGGGGACCAGTAACATGATTAATCAGACAGATGTACAAGCTGCTATATGACAGATATGAGTGTATACATAGTACAGGAGGGGTGGGGTCGCGCCTATTCCCCGATGGGGTGGCTGCAACCACCAAATGTACCCAGCAACATGTATAGAACATAACAGGGAGAAAAATGTCATCTGCGCTTATTCCCATTATACCGTGTGAAACAAAACACATTTAGAGGCTTTGGTTTCTATTAATGGCCTTCTTGTAAAACATGAGAAATCTCAATGTATCCTTCCCGGGAAACCAGAGAAATCTCATTGTATCGTTCTTGTAAAACATGAGAAATCTCAATGGCAGAATTATCGTATCGGCAGAATTATCGTATCGTATAATTATCGTATCCGAAAAACCATTAGTTTACATCAAAACGAATAGACACTTTGAAACGAGGAGAACAGATGTTCCGAAAAACACGAAAATTTCCGAAATCACGAAAAAAAAGTCGATACGAAAAACGAACCGAAACGGAAATCGGTCGAAACGAGTCAAAACGAAAATTTACAAAATCCGAACGAACCGGACCGAATGTAACCGAAAAAAAATCGGTGCACAAGCCTACATTATTCACTTTATATTTGAAAAGTGGACAATACAGCATTAAAAAAATAACAAAAGTTTTGTTTTACTTTTTCATAAAACCTGATCCTGTTTGATATCATTGGAAAGGCCATATCCTAGCTCTAGCTTCTATGGTTCCGGAGATACAGGGGTCCAAAGGACCCCTGTATCTCCTCTATAAGGATTTCCCCACCTGCCTGGCCAGAAGGAAGCCCTGTTTCAGACAACATCATGCCCAATCGCTATGATGTCAGTGGGCAGGGTAGGTCCCGCAGGTAAGGCTGGCATCCAAGATGTCAGCCCCCTGCAGGAGAAGTCCGCGTTCAGTGCCACATCAGTGCCGAACAGAAGAATTTTGATATGCTCGCGGAGGTGTGTCAACCCTGCCGATAGGTGCGGGTACTGAATACTGGCATGTACAGGCAGAAAAACCCTGATAATACGGATCACCCTTAATGCACCTTGTGCACACAAACACACATAATATATATGTTCAATTTAAAATAACATATGTTATATACACATGCTGTAGCCTATATAACCATGCATGTGCTATATAAGTCTTCCAATTAGACATACATTGTGATAGGTGAATATACACCATAGCCCTATATTTAAACATCGGAAAAGTAAAGAGAAAGTCCAGATAGTGCAATATACTTTTACCCCACAGCCATACTGCCATTATAATTCTTGGGGCCCCTTAATAAACGACTGATTGGGACCCCCCAACTAACCATTTCCCTAATTCTCCCTATTTCATAAAACTGGTTAAAAATGGGAATAAAAAAAACCGTACTCTCTCACCTCTGTATACTTTTTTTTGCATGAAAGGGACTTAAACCCTTTTGGTCCAGTGAGGGGTTAAAATTTCTCTGATAGTCCAGTAGTAGAGCAATCAGTTTGCACCTCCGGCTGGTGTGGGCCGTACTAATCGCTCCCTCGCAGTGAGACTTGGAGTACTCTGACTGGCTCCAGATGCTGTGGCCCACTTGGAAGTTACCCAGTATCTCGTAGGCCAGTCCTGGGCTGCATGGAGGGGCCATTTCACCCAGATTCACCTCCTGATGGTGGCCACAGATCCCCCTCCTTACCTAGTGTTGTATGAAAACGTCTCCATGCTTAGATTTTGCCGGCAGCTGGGACAAACACAGCCCTGAAGCAGATGTAGAATGTGTACAACCTGCAAACAATACAGTCATTGTGTTCCAACATAACTGAGATATTGTCTTAATGAATAAATACAGTTTCCACGGGATTACGTGCAGCTGAGTAGCAAGGTCAGGGTTTTTCTGGTGTGTGGAAAAACAAGAGGGGGTTCAAAAAAGGCAGAACGGTACAATAGCTGTTTAAAAACCTTTCATATATTATTATTTTGCTTCATGGTCATTTTACACCCATAGCATTCTTTGTTGTGCATTAAAATTTAAAATGGAATTCTTCAGGATTCAGAGCAAATAACATATTAGATTTCTCATGAGTTACTTGGACGCTAGTGACCTGATATCTAAAATATCTATATCTTGGTTTTATTGCAGCTCGTTTTTGAGCAGGAATACAAAGATAATTGTTCCGTGATGCTTGATATCCAGTAGGATTCGCTAAACCCCAAAATAGGTGCTTCCCGTCACCCAAGATCAAAGAAATCCACAACCATATAGAATAGGGGTAGCGCTTCACAAAAAAACCATAGGTGACACTGTATAGGAATGTCTCACATACAGTAAAAATCAGCATAGGCGAAGCTCTTGATTGGGGCGACTGATGTAAACTGGCAGCATGAATAGTTTCAGTATGACTTTCCTTAGGCGGTAAGCCTCAAAGGGAACACAAAAGCAACAAATAGTGCAATATAGTACACCATAAATGATATGCAATAAATAGAAATAGGAGTCCTACTCACACTCTATGAGAGCAGCCACATCTCAAATGGAAGTAATTCAGGTGTTAACGGGTCACCTGCTTACCCCAAGACAGTCCACAGTAGGTATTTCCAAATACACGCTGATCCGCTTGTTAGTCAGTTTCCTCCAATAACCAAAAACATGTGATAAATGATAAAAGGCAAACTTCTTTTATTGGCAGGAGATAAATAGAGATAAAGGCCAGACGCGTTTCGCCTGTACAATAGGCTTCATCAGTGGCAGAGAAAAGTTACATATGTTTAACATCCTAACATATAAATACATGATAGATCAGCGCCTCATTTTTGAACAGCTTGCAATTAAAGAGATGTACCAAGCTCTATAAAAAAAAAGCAGACTCCTTAGAGATGGAGACTTTGTCCTGTTTTGTTTCTCTCTTCATGCAATGACTTTTTTTAAACTACGACAATTTCCAAAATGTAATACAAATGAGTACACATCATAGGAAGAACACCGCGCGGGAACTGGGATGGAAAATGACAAGGACAATCAAAATAAGCAGTTGAAATCGTGACAACCAGGAGTAATTATGAGGACTTAAGATACTCCTGGTAACTACTACTTCATAATGTGGCTTCCGCTAACATCAAAACTCACGGGGAAAACTAGTCTATGACCTCCTTGCCCACTTTCTGTCATCTAGCTGTGTACTTGACCCCCTCCAATCAGGCCTTCGTCCCCAACTCTCAACTGAGACTGTTCTCACTAAGATTATGAACTACCTTATTTCTAATTAATCTAACAGCCTATACTCTATCCTTATCTTTGACCTGAGTGACCACCCTCTTCTCCTCCTGATTCTTGGCTCTCTTGGTCTCTACAGCACTGCTCTTTTGGATCAACTCTGATCTCTCCAAATGTCCTTTTTAATGCTACTCTCGGAGTACCCCGAGGCTCAGTCTTGGGTACCCTACTCTTTTCCATTTATATATCTTCTTTCGGTAAAAGCTTCAAATATCTTTCATTCCCGATCTCCCTCCTGTGTTTGTGAAATGTTGTCATGTCTTTCAGATGTATTTTAGTTGTCTTTATAACTTTATCAAATATGAATATGTACTCTGTTGCAGAATTTGTTGGTGCTTCATAAGTATTATAATAGTAGCCAACATTTCCATACATGTTATCTGATGAAAATTAGTGCATGCTATCAAATCTACTCATTTACAGAATCTAGAGATTTGAACAAGTGGCTCCTGATTGGCTGAGCCATTCCACTGTTTGGTCTGAGGCCCTTGCTGACTTTGTAAAACCTGTGGATTTACAGCAAATAAAAGAATCGCAAAATGTACAGAGTCCCGATGACCGTATTTTGCACTGGACATGGCTTCATGGTTTGGGAGCAGGGCCCTAGGTGTACATGTGGCAGAGTGCCCTCCTGTGTGCTACTTAGTGCTGTTCCTTGGCAGGGCTATACTGGGACAAAAAATCTGCCCTAGACTTCATCGAGACCGGCCCACTTTAATTATGCAAGCGCGCACAAAAATAGTATATAAACCAGCCGGATCACTCAACCAATCGCTCTACAGATACCGGAGTTGCTGCAGAGCGATTGGGTAAAGAAACGCAGTGGCACTGAGGTTGAGTGCGCACCATGTCTTAAGGTGAGGCAAAGGTGCAACGGGTGTCATCAGCACAATGGCCCCAATAAGAGACTGTGGCAGACTGTTCTGTTTTACACATGGTGAGGAAGGTCTTACCTCACCCATTAAGGGCTTAGTGAGCCACGCGGTGAACACTGGCCAACGACCCACCGGGAATCTCCCTGTAGTCCCAATTGCCAGTACATGCCTGTTCCTTGGTTACTACCAACCCAGGAGGAGTGGATGAACCAAATGGAAGCAACGGACAACTTGGTTGTCAAAGAAGCTTCCAAGTCAGCTGTCATTAGTAGGATTGTAGGATTGAGTTGTGGCACTAAAATTCAATGTCTCTCTGTCTTTTCCATAGTGCTCCGTAGTTTTGCTTGATTCCTATGCCCTGGTGTTAAAACGTTCTGGGTCCCCCAGGACTGTAATGACCACAATTCTGGATATCCTGTGGAATACATTGTGGTCAGATTTATTTTCCATCTGTGCTCCATTCCTATGTGCATTTGGGTTCCAGTACACAACAAATCCTATAAAATATACATATATATATATACACATATATATTTTTAGATTAGATGGGCCGTGTTAAAATTTAAAACCATATTACATAGTTGGTGCTAACTTAACCAGAGCTGTTGTAAACTTCCCAGAGCCATTATAGCCTATGGAGGTTTTAAGTTTACAACAGCTCTGGTTAAGTTAGCCAAGTATGTAATATGGCCCTTAGTCGGGATGCCAAAATCACGAGTATAGCAGTACGTAGTGATACCTTTTTATTGGACTAATATTTTATATATATATATATATATAGAGTGTGTATATATATTTTCGACTTTTGCAAAATTCTATTGCACTATAAAATGCATTAAAAAGGAGATTCATCTAAATATGTGAAAATTCTCTATAAATGTGTCTATACAAGTTTTGGGTGGATTTAGAGTTTCAGGTTGTTACCCCTGTGTTGGCCTTCTGATCTTTTTAACAACTTTAAGGTTTTCTTAAACCTAATACGTGTAACCTCTCTACACCAAAGCAATGTATGGTAGCAACCTGTGGTCTCATTATGTGTGTTCCAATCAGTGTTGACAGGCTTTATTTACTATATATTTCCACATAATCATTAGTGGCAGTCCTAATTAAAATTATTATTTTCATAATCGATTTATTTGGCCAATTATTTTTTAGATTAATCGATTCATTGGATAAAAGAAAAATACAGTTTTTTGTTCCCGTAACCCCATCCCGCAGCAGAACGTTCCATGCCGTCCTGGCGGCAGGAGGGCTTTGAAGATGCAGGGCGTACATGTACGCCCCGCTGTCTTCAATGGGACAGCCACGGCCCCTCCCCGCAGCCTGCACGCACCAACACGCGGTACGCGTCATTGGCTGCACTAGGATGGTCTGAACTCAAGCAGTCCCCCGTAGCCAATGACGTGCGCCACGCTTCAGCTGTGGACGACCGGAATCAGTGCCACGCGACGTCACCTGTCGGCGAGGACTACCTGTACGCCTCGCTATCGAAGACCATCCCTTAAGGGCGCCTCCCGCGCGTCCTTAAGGAGCTAAAAGGAACATTATGGAAAAAATAAATAATCAACCCGTGCCTCCCCCTCTCCTTTTTTTTGTAAGCAATTTGCGTAGTGTACTTAATGTTCGTACATACATGTGCAAATTGTATACTTTTCGCACACAATATACATGAGCATCTGGTCACAGTGATGGATTGATGAGGGGTACGCAGCTTAAGCCCATGTTTGCTTTCTCCACAAACAAACGCTGCAACAAACCCTCAGATAGACCTTATCATGTCAGCACTGAAGCAAGGGGCACTCCACGCAGCCTTACCACTAAAACGTATTAGTGTCCCTTTTTATAATGATTTCATGATCAAACGGAGCAGGAAGAGGGTCCAGAGGTAGAAGGGAGAGAGTTCGTTCAAGGGACTTGACTCGAGTGAGAGAGGGAATGGGTTGGGCAAAACACTGGACCTGAGTGTGGGAGGGAGTTTGTGGGAAGGGACCGGACCAAAGAGAGGGAATGGCAGCTCCAGACTAAAGAGGGGGTGACATGCAGATTGAGGTGGTGACACAGGACTCCTGCTTCAAGTAAGGATAAAAAAACAGTGTTACAGCGCCCATACCCAGTGGCAGTATCCCATGCTTTGTGTTATAGTGCTTCTGAAGTTGTCTACTGAATAAAAACAAACTGGTTATGTCTGACATAACCCTAAAACTAAATCGTACCGAGTAAAGCAGCGACACATCTTCTGCAATCAGCTGAAGCAGAATCTGAGGTTATAACGTTTAACTAAGTATGACTCTAAACAGTATGCTGTACATCAGTCATTTACTTGGCAGGCGATTAATCGATAATGAGAAAAGTTGACAACTATTTTCATTATCGATTAGTTGTCTATTAATCGATTTGTTGTTTCAGCCATAATTTTAATATTATATAATGTCCATCTCGCAAGGGACAACAAAAAAATATGGCTTTTATTGTTGAGTTTTTTTCTTCTTTTTTTTGCATCATTTATTTTAACCTACATTTTTTACCTTGTTGTCTAAATTCCAGTTTAGTGAATAGAACCACTTTGTCTTCTGTCAGTGATTTTTTTTCTTGACACTGGAACTTGGATCTCAAGCAAAATGATATGAACTTGCTTATCATTAAAAAGCAAACACTCCTGAATCATGCAGTATCTATGCCGAGGAATGACACATATAACAAAAGCAGGAGCTGACAGCCTGAAAGAAAAGATGTATTTTATCCATAATTACTTCAGCTGAAATGATAAATGTGAATCTCACTGTTTTAAAGTCTATCGCTTACCTCGAAACAAACATAGGAGAAAGACGTCAGGAACTCAGGACAGCCACAACAACTTTCATAATGACAGCTGGATTGGCGGCATATACAGTATACCAAATGTGTCCTAATCAGCAAGTTTAGAGATGCACCAACAAATAGTAACAAGTGCAAGGATTGCTCCATGACAAAGAACAAGGAAAATATCTTTTAACCTCTTTTTCTCTGGTACCGAACTTGATTCCGGTATAGCACATTTAATAATATCCAGCTGTTCAGTTCATGGCCTTTGATGGACGACAGCTGGAAAATTAATCCGCATCAATGTATTTTCTAATGATAGGATGGAAAGGTTGTTCTATTGAATATAGAGTTTCCTTTCTTTGCCCTTAAATAACTGGAAAGATGCTGATGTCGGCCTCTGCCCAATTATTTTTTTGTTATACTTTAGCTTATTTTACTTACCTTTTTGCGGCTCCTCCTTTTCAGTTAAAGGACTCCCAAATCCAGAAGTCCCTGAAGCTATTCTGCGCAATTTGAGCTCCTTCACAACTTGCGTAGCATAGGAACCGCAAATTGCGCACCTCTATGTGACTTCCACACTTTGGGCTAAATTACAATCTTCGCGCAAACATATGTGCCGGCGCAAAAACGCATTAACGCGAGGGGTAAAACCCTTTGCGCCGAACGCCGTATTACATAGTCAGCGCAACAAACGCGTGTAATTGTCTACCGCGGGTGAACCTGCGCGAACGCTGCGCGAGCTTACCGTACATAGCGCGTTCTATACTTAACATTGTGAGCGCAATTCGTTTGTACGCTGGTATGTGGATGGTATTACAATCTATGCGCAGGAATAAACGCATAGCCGATGTGCGCATAATTTTAGCAACTCCTAAAACCTGGTGTTAAGGCAAATCAAACTGGCCGAACCCAAATACACCAGCCCAAAAAAAAAAAAAAATAAAGCTGCAAAGTATAGTTACACATTCTACTCATACCAAACCAATAAAATGGAGAAGTTGTGTGTGCATTTATTATTGCTGCAGCAAATATACTCAGATTGACTTTGACAGGCGCAAAAACTTAACGTGAGATAATTGTGGTTCTTAATTCATAACATATGACTGGTCAATTCAACAAAAGTTTCACAGAGTGTGGATTACGTGGAAACTTCATTCCCTTGCAAAAATAATGGAGGAACTACATTCCGACGCATTCCCGCTCGACTTGACCCCTGTTAATGGGCTAACCTATTTGAGTGAGGGGTATTCGGCCTCCGTAACAAAGCTGTGAGAAGTGGGTGCTTGAGACTAACTAAGTCTGTATTGACCAGTACTCAGACGATGAAAGTTCAGCAGACAGTGTCAACACAGCAAAACTGACACGTAGAAAGATGAATCCAATTGAAAACTTTAATGATCACACTGACAATCTTTGTAATAGTGTACAGCAATGGAGGAGAAAAGACATTAGTTCTGTCCAGCATTGAGCAAAGATGGCTGCTAGGTGTCCAGTAAGTGCCTCAGAACTAGACTGAATGAAAAGGGGTGGAGCTAGCTGGACACAGCATGGCTAAGGGAACCCAGCAGGAACAAAATAGCCATAGAACAACAGCTGCAAGCAGCAAAAGGCAGATTCAACACACAACATTAAAATATACAAATAAACCCTGAGTCATGGGGCATGACAGGGGGCATACAATATGACCACACATTATATAGTAATATGATGGAATCCATGTTGCACATTAATTTTACACTTAATAAATACTATTAATTCTTTGGTTCTCATTATAACCAAATTGACTATTTTGAGCTAAATTGTTTAATGCGCCAGATCTCATTATACAGAGAATAGACCTTTCCGAAGTAAGAGAACAGCAATGAACCGAAACACTTTCCTATGTATAAGCCAAGAGGTTAAAAAGATCTAGTTTAGTAGCTGGTGCCTGGGGTAGTGACACAGTTTATAGGAAGTGCTTATCAAGCAGAGCTCTTACTGGGATATACTTATTCTTTCTCCTCAAGGGACCTATCCTGAATCACATATCCTACAATTCACTCTTAAGCGCTCAACTTCCTCCCTACAAGCATCACATCCATTTGCTTAGGAAAATCAATGAGCTTGTTTCAGTTACAAGAAGCTTTCATATAGATGAGATAGGGTTCTTGCCCATAATGGATTATATCAAATCTTCCAAGTGAAGGTATTGTTTGCAAGTTGCCTTATCCGTAGCAGTATATTATTTATTTATCTGTTTATTATTTATTACTCTCCAAGGCATCCATTGATTACACAATGTTTTACTTGTTTGTTTGTTTTCTAAGGGAAATACACATTTACAAACACACACATACAGTCAGGTCCAGAAATATTGGGACATTGACACAATTCTAACATCTTTGGCTCTATACACCACCACAATGGAATGAAACAAACACAATGTGCTTTAACTGCAGACTGTCAGCTTTAATTTGAGGGTATGTACATCCAACTCTGGTGAACGGTGTAGGACTTACAGCAGTTTGCAGAGGTGCCTCCCACTTGTTAAGGGACCAAAGGTAATGGGACAATTGGCTTCTCAGCTGTTCCATGGCCAGGTGTGTGATATTCCCTCATTACCCCAATTACAATGTGCAGATAAAAGGCCCAGAGTTCATTTCAAGTGTGCTATATGCATCTGGAATCTGTTGCTGTCAACTCTCAAGATGAGATCCAAAGAGCTGTCACTATCAGTGAAGCAAGCCATCATTAGGCTGAAGAAACAAAACAAACCCATCAGAGAGATAGCAAGAACATTAGGCGTGGCCAAAACAACTGTTTGGAACATTCTCAAAGATGTTAGAATTGTGTCGATGTCCCAATATTTCTGGACCTGACTGTATATACTTTATATATAGTACAGTATATGCTTTTAATTACAGGCTAGATTTGTATGGATCTTTAATGTTTTGAGATTTTGAGTGAGTGGCTTGTATGTTTGTTTTACTTTACTGAACCAGAAATTTTAATGAATTGGAGAGATATTGCCAAATTATAAGTATTTTCTCCCCAATTTCCAGCATAGTGTATTATCAAATTACAAGCATTTATAAAGTATAGAGTGGTACAATGGGTAGGGTAGGGAAAATAGCCGAGTATGAGAAGTAGTGGGATGCATGGGAGCTGTGTGAGAGATGGATCAGAAAAGTGCAATGCCAATGGGGAGATTATGGACTGAGCTGATAGGCGTCTCTGAAGTAATGTGTTTTGAGAGGCTTCTTGAAAGTCTTTCTGAAATGTGCTGCATTAAGTAAAATTGCCTAAAAATAGTTGCTCCCATATTGCTACATTCTATATATGCTATATTTGCTGAAGAAACAATGTGATGGGACAACTGCTCATTGTTATTCACATAGTCCCATAAATATTGCCAATGGTTTGTCACATTTTCCTATACATCGATAATTCTCATGCTTTGAAGGCTGTCAATCAATAGACATTTTTATATTGTTCAGTAATTGCAGATATGTGGAGGAATTGGCAAGTTGAACATTCCTTCGACTCACCATCCATGATGCTTCTTAATGAAAAGCAAAACATCCCTATGACTGTTGACGTGGTAGCTGTGAGAACCTTGATCTCAGTTCTTCTTTATTAGAAGGGCTTCATTAGACAGCAGGCATCCAGCTACTTCCTGTTGCTTAATGCTTATAGCAGAAAAATGAAGAAGAGCATATGGGAACAGCTGCCGGTAACAAAAAAGCACAATGCAACTGGCCATCGCTGGAATCCGGACCTTTCCAACCTGGTGTTTAAGAGCTTTTCTGGAAAGCTACCCCTACCTGAATAGGCTGCTTCCTCTAGCAGTTATTTATTTATTTATTTGCAAAGTATTTTACCAGGAAGGATACATTGAGATTTCTCTCGTTTTCAAGTATGTCCTGGGTGGCGAGTATGTACCGTTAGGAGTCTTGCCCAAGGACACTTACTGGGGAGGTGCTCTTGCCGGAATCAAACCCAGGTCTCCACGGGCTCTCTCCATGCAGAGCAGTGATGTTACGGCTACTCCACCCAGTGTTCCCTGATAATATAACCTCCGATCCAGGACCAGCACCTTTCTTGCAATACCACAATACAAAAAGAAAGTGTCTCAATCCTCATTTTTCTACAGAGCGCCGCAATTATGGAATAACCTCCCAGACGCCATCAAATCTTCTCCCAGTCTAAAGAGATCTCTATTAATATACCTCGATACAGGTTGCACCTGTAAACATTGTGATATAGCCACTGGACACAAATATCAGTACTTTAGTTCCTGCTTTATTGTGCAGCCATTGCAGGGTATAGTATGAACAAATAAAAAATAAACAAATACAAAATAAACACCTACTCCTGGATGAGGAGGCTAACTTCAAATTGCAGCATATCTGTCTTACATGGTGGAAGGCTAAGCCGTTTACCAACCTATAAAAGCAAAAATATTGTGTACCTGTCTCCTGGGCTCAAGATTAGGCTTCCTTTCACTCTGAACCCTGTACAGGAGACTGCTCTCTCAGAGCAGTGGTTCCCAACCGCGGTCCTCAAGTCCTCCCCTAACAGGCCAGGTTGAAAGGATTCCCTTGGGGAAATGCAGACTGAATCCTGCAATCACTGAGCAGCAAATCATATCACCTGTGCTCTGCTTCAGATATCTGGCAAACCTGACCTGTTGGGGGTACTTGAGGAACGCGGTTGGGAACCACTGTCTCAGAGGGAAACACAGCTCCTATAAAGGGCAGGGCAGACTTAATTATGCACTGGCTGTTGGTTAACCCTTTAGAGGAAAAGGGGAGTCCCCATCATCCGCCTGCTGATGAACCTGTGGTCTATCACACTGCCCCAAATCACACTGTCACCACATCTAAGATATTGAGAACATTTCTTACATACTGTATTTATTTTCTGTTAATCTGATATTTGTGTTATTTTTAATACCTTGCATTTTATTATTTTGTATTTCTGTACCTACTCTAACATTCAATGCTCTTGAACCCAGGACATACTTGAAAACTAGAGAAATATCAATGTATCCTTCCTGGTAAAATACTTCATAAATAAATAATAGAATATGCCTCTAATTTGTAAAAAACTATAATGATTGATAGTGACTCTAATCACATGTACTCCTTTCAGAGTATTCATACGTGCACCATGAGAAGAAAAACAAAACAGCAAAGCATTATTCCTAACTTATATGAAAAGGGAAGGTTTTTGGTTACATGCATGAATAAACTTGAAATGGTTTTAAATGCACCATATGTTGAGATATATTTAGGGCCATATTACGTTCCTGGCGCTAACGTTAGCACTCACCTGTGTGAGCGTTAATGTTAGCTTTGGTTGCCCTAGCGCTGGCGCACCATAGTACAATCCGAATGCTACTGGGTTAAAAAAAAGCTTTAGCGATTCATATCTTGCGTTTTTCAGAGCGAGCTTACTGTACTTTGCAACCACAGCTAGTACCTGGTGCTGACTGATTCCGCTTCTGTGGAATCAGTCAACACCAGCTGAAACTCCCCAAAAAAATCACATACTCACCTCTCATCCCGCGGCGAGAACAGCAGCTCGATCCGCTTCTTCTTGCCGATGAGAGCAAAGAGAGACTGGGGGAAAAAGTCCCTTAGTCTCCCTCTGCAAATCACTACGCCGACCTGCCGGATCTCACAGGGCGAGATCCTGCAAATCATTTGACCGGCAGTGGAAGCTTCAATGGACTCCATGGAGGGGATGCTCCCGGCGGTGCTTAGCCATGCCGCGAGCATCCTGAGGCTTAGTACTGTGTTACGGTGCAGGCTGCTGGATTAGCGCCTGCACCGTAATTGTCACGTTCGCCATAGCGCTCACCCCTGATAACCGTGATGTGGATCCTTTTGGACAGACCTCTGTACTTCCCGATTTGCAAGCAGTCTGGACTGCCAGCCCTAGCACTCCCAGCCAGGGAGGTAAGACAGAACACCAACACTAAGTACCACTCCGTAGCAAATGATTTCGAGACCAAGTGTCTAGTGAGCAAAAACAATTTAACTATGCACGAACAGAGATTATGCAGAAGTCTCATGCACCATGGGTAAACATAAGCATAGTCAAATGTATAATCCGAAATGGCAACAGAGAGGGAAGTCGTACAGGCAGGGTTGGCAACAGAGAGGGTAGTCGTACAGGCAGGGTTGGCAACAGAGAAGGCACTCATTAACTTCGTGGCAGCAATGTATTTCGAGGATGCAGCACCCTGCAGGGCAGGCCTACAATCGGAGGCTGCGTCGTGTCTTTTACACTTAACCTCAGTGTCAGCAGAGAGCACAATGAATATACAGAAGGAGTCAGAGAGAGAATGGTCAGTAAGGCAATCCGGGTCAAACACAAGCAGGGTCCTCATACAGGCAATATTGGCAACAGAGCAATGAATCAGAGAGATCAAAAACACAGCAGGCGATGCGGGAATAACTCCACGTCAGGGCGACGACCTGAATCTCGTGCCCTGCATTTAAGGCCGGCGGCTCCGCATCACCACGCCAAGCCTCGCCCCTCCAGACGCCAAAACTCCTGGCACCCGGCCAGCCAGTGACACCGCCGGGTGTCCAGACCCCCCAGGGAGTGCCGCAGGAGCCGAGGATGTGACAGTAATATCATGCTAAAATGGGGACGCTAGGGGCGCAGGTTTTACTCCTTAGTGTCCCCGTTTTAGCGTGATGATTGTAATAAAGCCCTTAGTAAGGGACTCCTCTGAAGGTTTTTCCTTGACACTATGGCAGGGGAGATTAGCATATTTTGGCCAAAACACGTTAAGACATTTTTTGTTTGTGGCCAAAGATGGAATCCAGAACATCCTTTTTTCATATAAGGTAGGACTAGTGCATTGATAGTTTGCACTTTTCTTCTCTAAAAACATGGCACTTTTTATGCTTTCAGCCGCCCGTAAACAAAGGGATTGAGCGCGAGCATTTTCTCTTGCTGTGCTTTATGATATATTATGTGTACCATACCCATTGTATGATTTTATTGGCAGTGAAGGAACCGCACATATACAATATATTCAAAAGTAAAGACAATTTAAATATATTTGAATATTATAATTTATAAGACCGACAGAGCCCCTGTTCACAAACTGCAATAATAATACACAGACATGTGATGCTTTTGATACTGGACCATTTAATTGTGCAGTATTCCAGTAAAATAAATATGTATATAAATAATATTAGTATTACTGTTATTAGGCACGGATATTTTGTATAGTAAGAAAAGAGCATGAATTGATTCAACAAAAATAGAATATGCAACCCCCTATCATCACATCTAAAGTCATCATGTTTCTCCAGAACTCCGTGGTTTTGCAAATACCGGTTTTCTCAAAAGTGGTCCCTAAGCCTCCGTTCATCATCATGCATCAATGCCTCACAGCAGTGGTCATTCTCAAAGCTTTAATAGACTTTGAAGCTTCCACTAAGTTTAAAGTTAATACTGTTGTAAGATTTTATAGAAAAGTTTTTGATTATTTCCTTTTTTTTCTATATCCAATTTTTTTTTTACGGATGTAGAAAAAAAAGGGAAATATGGAAATCAAAATTAATTAAAATTAAATGACAGTCAGACAGACCAGACAAACCTCTGAGCGTCAACGTGATGGACGTCGTAAATGCACTACGTCTGACGTAGCCTCATCAAGCACACAGGCCGCTACGTGGACGCGGCGCACTCTGGGCATCTGTCGCAGTGCTTTTACGTCGAGGCCTAAATGGCGTCCGTTGCCACCTGCATGGTGCGTGCGCACTTCGGTGTGCACGTACTTCGTGTGTTGGTCTCTATTGAGCTACGACGGACGTTAAACTGCGGCGACACGGACGTGATGACTGCGTTCATCTGACGCTAGCATAAGAGTATTGGCTTTATTATAATATTTTTGCCAAAATTTCAAAATAAACAACCTTTTGATGGTAATGTTTATTTTTTCTGTCTCTAAACCGTCTACGTTACTTCTCATTCATTTCTAATTCAACCCCAACATTTTAATTGATGCGCTAATTTTTCCATCATCATCTGCTTATGTATCATCTCTTTTTCTCTTCCTCCTGCAAACTTCTCATTCTTTTCAGTCCTTCGCTGCTCCCGCTCCCTCATCTCTCCTTTCCACTCGTTCTTCTCCAACTTCCAGCGATGACGGGAAGGTGAGGCAGTAAAAATGGAGTTATGGCCATACTAATTCTTGGTGAGACATAAGGTTTTTTGTTTGCTTTGTTATTATAAGCAGTAAATGTGTTAATTCGTAAACATACAGGGTTATTCAGAGAGAGCCGATCTGGCCCTGAAAAGTCACAAACCAGGGAATTTTCCAGTACGGTGCCATTTTGTGGCCATTCGGCCATTGCCTGCACATACAGTGCCTGTTCGACGGCAGTGAAATTCCCCATAGAGAAGCAATGGTTAATCTATTTACAGAACACCGAATAGCAGTGAAAAGTTGCCGAAGTGCCCTGCTGTTCGGTGGCTTCATTCGGCAGGTTTATTCAGGTGAATCCCAAAGGCTTCAATGTTAAAAATATTCCCGTTTTTCTACAATATCTAATAAACCATATTTTCTTTTCATCTGCAGTAAAAAAAGTTCCTTTATCTATTTATTTTTTAGGATCTTTTAGGCATTTTTCAAGAAGAAATTTTTTCCATTTTTTTTTTAAATCGGATTTTCTTTTTTTTGTAACAGACCTTTTTATTATCATTCATTGGATCTTATATGTAAATTCCAGACATTTTCGTTCTGTAGTTTTTTTGCAAACAGTGTTTCAATTTTGACACTTTTGATCATACCTTTTTTTTTTTCTATACATCCAGCTTTTTTCTGCAGCTGGTTGGAACTGTGGTAGGCGGCTCGTCGGCTGCGTTTGATGGCTGTCCGGCGTGTTTGCGGTAGCTGTCTGGCGGGTTGGTGGCAGCGGCCAGCAGGTTTGCAGTGAGTCAGCGGTGGCATTTGGCGGCCGATTCACTGCACTTCGGGGACCCAGCTGTGAATGCTGAATTCACCACAGGGTGAGGAAATTCGATTTTTCCGAATTGCGGGGAACGACAGAGCACTGAAATGTCGGCGACATTTCGGTGCTCTGTGAATAACCCCTTTATTGTTTTATTTCTTGCGTTTTCTTGTGGTTTTTTTTTTTACATAATACATTATTGGTATTTGTCATTTATTATCACAACACTTTTTTCATGTTTTGGATTGAATGAGTACACATGTTATGAGCACAACATGTGCTGACGCATAAAATGCTTTTACTGTTGATGCTTTTTCCATGAAGTGTATCTGTCCCAAAGATAAATTGTGAAACGTGCAAATGATATCATCACATGCCATATGCGACCGCCATGTGTTAGAAAACCACTTGTAAATAAATCAAGCTCACTACTCCCCTCTTGAAGATAAAAGGGAACTCGTGAGGGAGAAGATCTGCACAAGACAATTTTCCTTCCTGGCTCCTTTTCATCGCACCTATTCCAACCCCTGTGTTAATGGCTGGCATCGGAATAGACACCACACCTATTCCAACCCCTGTGTTAATGGCTGGCCTCGGAATAGACACCGCACATATTCCAACCCCTGTGTTAATGGCTGCCTCGGAATAGACACCTCACCTATTCCAACCCCTGTGTTAATGGCTGGCCTCGGAATAGACACCGCACCTATTCCAACACCTCTATTAATGGCTGGCATCGGAATAGACACCGCACCTATTCCAACCCCTGTGTTAATGGCTGGCATCGGAATAGACACCGCACCTATTCCAACCCCTGTGTTAATGGCTGGCATCGGAATAGACACCGCACCTATTCCAACCCCTGTGTTAATGGCTAGCCTCGGAATAGACACCACACCTATTCCAACCCCTGTGTTAATGGCTGGCCTCGGAAGAGACACCACACCTATTCCAACCCCTGTGTTAATGGCTGGCATCCAAATAGACACCACACCTATTCCAACCCCTGTGTTAATGGCTGGCCTCGGAATAGACACCACACCTATTCCAACCCCTGTGTTAATGGCTGGCATCGGAATAGACACCGCACCTATTCCAACCCCTGTGTTAATGGCTGGCCTCGGAATAGACACCGCACATATTCCAACCCCTGTGTTAATGGCTGCCTCGGAATAGACACCTCACCTATTCCAACCCCTGTGTTAATGGCTGGCCTCGGAATAGACACCGCACCTATTCCAACCCCTGTGTTAATGGCTGGCCTCGGAATAGACACCGCACCTATTCCAACACCTCTATTAATGGCTGGCATCGGAATAGACACCGCACCTATTCCAACCCCTGTGTTAATGGCTGGCATCGGAATAGACACCGCACCTATTCCAACCCTGTGTTAATGGCTGGCCTCGGAATAGACACCGCACCTATTCCAACCCCTGTGTTAATGGCTGGCCTCGGAAGAGACACCACACCTATTCCAACCCCTGTGTTAATGGCTGGCATCCAAATAGACACCACACCTATTCCAACCCCTGTGTTAATGGCTGGCCTCGGAATAGACACCACACCTATTCCAACCCCTGTGTTAATGGCTGGCATCCAAATAGACACCACACCTATTCCAACCCCTGTGTTAATGGCTGGCCTCGGAATAGACACCACACCTATTCCAACCCCTGTGTTAATGGCTGGCCTCGGAATAGACACCACACCTATTCCAACCCCTGTGTTAATGGCTGGCATCGGAATAGACACCGCACCTATTCCAACCCCTGTGTTAATGGCTGCCTCGGAATAGACACCTCACCTATTCCAACCCCTGTGTTAATGGCTGGCCTCGGAATAGACACCGCACCTATTCCAACCCCTGTGTTAATGGCTGGCCTCGGAATAGACACCGCACCTATTCCAACACCTCTATTAATGGCTGGCATCGGAATAGACACCGCACCTATTCCAACCCATGTGTTAATGGCTGGCCTCGGAATAGACACCGCACCTATTTCAACCCCTGTATTAATGGCTGGCCTCGGAATAGACACCGCACCTATTCCAACACCTCTATTAATGGCTGGCATCGGAATAGACACCGCACCTATTCCAACCCATGTGTTAATGGCTGGCCTCGGAATAGACACCGCACCTATTTCAACCCCTGTATTAATGGCTGGCCTCGGAATAGACACCGCACCTATTCCAACCCCTGTCTTAATGGCTGGCATTGGAATAGACACCGCACCTATTCCCCAACCCCTGTGTTAATGGCTGGCTTCGGAATAGACACTGCACCTATTCCAACCCCTGTGTTAATGGCTGGCATCGGAATAGACACTGCACCTATTCCCCAACCCCTGTGTTAATGGCTGGCTTCGGAATAGACACCACACCTATTCCAACCCCTGTATTAATGGCTGGCATCGGAATAGACACCGCACCTATTCCCCAACCCCTGTGTTAATGGCTGCCTCCGAATAGACACCACACCTATTCCAACCCCTGTGTTAATGGCTGTCCTCGGAATAGACACCGCACCTATTCCAACCCCTGTGTTAATGGCTGGCATCGGAATAGACACCGCACCTATTCCAACCCCTGTATTAATGGCTGGCCTCGGAATAGACACTGCACCTATTCCCCAACCCCTGTGTTAATGGCTGGCCTCGGAATAGACACCGCACCTATTCCAACCCCTGTGTTAATGGCTGGCCTCGGAATAGACACCGCACCTATTCCAACCCCTGTGTTAATGGCTGGCATCGGAATAGACACCACACCTATTCCCACCCCTGTGTTAATGGCTGGCTTCGGAATAGACACTGCACCTATTCCAACCCCTGTGTTAATGGCTGGCCTCGGAATAGACACCTCACCTATTCCAACCCCTGTGTTAATGGCTGCCTCCGAATAGACACCTCACCTATTCCAACCCGTGTTAATGGCTGGCCTCGGAATAGACACCGCACCTATTCCAACCCCTGTATTAATGGCTGGCATCGGAATAGACACCGCACCTATTCCAACCCCTGTGTTAATGGCTGGCCTCGGAATAGACACCTCACCTATTCCAACCCCTGTATTAATGGCTGGCCTCGGAATAGACACCGCACCTATTCCAACCCCTGTATTAATGGCTGGCATCGGAATAGACACCGCACCTATTCCCCAACCCCTGTGTTAATGGCTGGCTTCGGAATAGACACTGCACCTATTCCAACCCCTGTGTTAATGGCTGGCATCGGAATAGACACCGCACCTATTCCAACCCCTGTATTAATGGCTGGCCTCAGAATAGACACCGCACCTATTCCCCAACCCCTGTGTTAATGGCTGGCCTCGGAATAGACACCGCACCTATTCCTACCCCTGTGTTAATGGCTGGCATCGGAATATACACCTCACCTATTCCAACCCCTGTGTTAATGGCTGGCCTCGGAATAGACACTGCACCTATTCCAACCCTTGTGTTAATGGCTGGCCTCGGAATAGACACCGCACCTATTCCAACCCCTGTGTTAATGGCTGCCTCCGAATAGACACCACACCTATTCCAACCCCTGTGTTAATGGCTGCCTCCGAATAGACACCACACCTATTCCAACCCCTGTGTTAATGGCTGCCTCCGAATAGACACCACACCTATTCCAACCCCTGTGTTAATGGCTGCCTCCGAATAGACACCACACCTATTCCAACCCCTGTGTTAATGGCTGGCATCGGAATAGACACCGCACCTATTCCCCAACCCCTGTGTTAATGGCTGGCATCGGAATAGACACCGCACCTATTCCAACCCCTGTGTTAATGGCTGGCCTCGGAATAGACACCGCACCTATTCCAACCCCTGTATTAATGGCTGGCCCCGGAATAGACACCGCACCTATTCCAACCCCTGTATTAATGGCTGGCATCGGAATAGACAGTGCACCTATTCCCCAACCCCTGTGTTAATGGCTGGCCTAGGAATAGACACCGCACCTATTCTCCAACCCCTGTGTTAATGGCTGGCATCCAAATAGACACCACACCTATTCCAACCCCTGTATTAATGGCTGGCCTCGGAATAGACACCGCACCTATTCCAACCCTTGTGTTAATGGCTGGCCTCGGAATAGACACCGCACCTATTCCAACCCCTGTGTTAATGGCTGGTCTCGGAATGGACACCTCACCTATTCCAACCCCTGTGTTAATGGCTGGCCTCGGAATAGACACCGCACCTATTCCAACCCCTGTGTTAGTGGCTGCCATCGGAATAGACACCGCACCTATTCCAACCCCTGTGTTAATGGCTGGCCTCGGACTAGACACCACACCTATTCCAACCCCTGTGTTAATGGCTGGCATCGGAATAGACACTGCACCTATACCAACCCCTGTGCTAATGGCAGGCCTCCAAATAGGAGTAATAGAGTAGACTTGCATAATGTTAAGGAGGTGAGGGTGTTGGATAAATGCCAGGGTTGAATGTTGGAGAGGTCCTTCAAGGACAAGACAGTTGAAATTTGAAGAAGTGCTTTAATAAGGATGAACAGAGCCGCACCTTGGAATAATATCATATACACATGTATAAATACACATCCAAAATATACTCACGAGCATACATATCCATACAGAATATATGCACATTAATCCATTCTCACATACATTACAAGCAAATCTCTGAAAGTCCAGCAGCAGCAGATCAGCCTGTTTATTTTCTTGCATTCCCATTCGCACCCTACGTACCTCGTCTCAGAGGTGGTGAGCTGCAGGCACATGGGCAGGTGGAGGATTTGATCACTGATGCTTCAGGGGGGGAAGGGGGCCTAGGGGTGCCCGAAATGTTTTCTTGTGTGTCAGCTGTAGCATGATCAGGGTTAGGGATGAGCTGTTCGGTTCGATCAGTTCGGAGTTCGATTCGAACATTGGCCGTTCGAAAGTTCGCGAACTTCGAACTTTTTGGCGTGTTCGGTTCGAGTTAGAAAAAAAAAATTTAAAAAAGTATAATGCTTAAAAAATACTAAAAAATCTAGAAATAAAGAGACTCTTTACTGCAGAATATTATAAGCAATGGTTTATTAGATATTGAATTAAAAAACTACCCAGGGCAAGAAGGCACGCATGTGGGCAATGATTAGCAATGGACGGACTGTGTACGTCGGTCAAGAAGCGGTATGTATAATAGCATAAACATGTTACATACACATAACACACATTACATACATCTACCAACATATGTCAACAACACATGCTGCAGCGTAATGTATTATCTGTTTGTCAGACAAATGTGACTGTCATAAAATTATTCTGGCTTTATTTAAAATATTTGCACACGTGTACATTTTTCTGAAACTTTCACACTTCAAAATTACATGTACTTAGAGTGCATGAGGCTTGCATAGGATTTTTTGCGCCGCCTGTGTGTTTCATCTTTAAAATGCTGCAATGGGTGATGTGGATTTTCTAGCTTACAAGGAAAGCATGTGTAGCGCTCACTCCCGGAGGAGCCGCTGAAATTGAACCTCGGGTCAGTCTCCCCGCACTAGGGAATAAATATACTCCAGCACCGTTGTGGACTTTATAAATTATATAGTTTACTAGAATAAATGGCATATAATGAATAACACGGTGTTCGAATATATATTTACAGTACTTCGTAATGCGAGAAACGCGCAGCGGAAATGAAATACGATGCTTCGTATTTCGAGGAAACGCGCAGCGGAAAAGAAATACAAGGTTTCGTAATTCGAGAAACGCGCAGCGGAAAATAAAATACGATGTTTCGTAATTCGAGAAAGGCGCATCGGAAAATAATTGGAAAATTATCTTTAACCCCTTTTTGATTGGGGAGTGAGTCCTGCACAGGTTGTGTCCCGGAATGTAAGTGTGTGTGTGTTATGGTACCCGGGTACAATATTCAACTGGCCAGTGAATTGCTTATGAGGTATCTTCGACTAGTCAAGTTGGGGCCCTGTGGGTTTTGGAAACAAACAGCAGCGTGCTTTCTTGGTTTTACAACGGCCTAGAAGGCCTCTCACCCATCCGCCAGATACTTGAGGCTCCGCTTGACCCAGGACGTCTCTCCGCTCGATATCGACTGGGGTTCTCTTGGCTTCTGGATCCGCTGTCTGGCTTTCTGCTCCTGCCGCGACTTGTCCAGCTTACCGCCTGCTCTCCCAGTCCGATCGACCTGCGGTACTCCTAACTCGGGGTCCTCTTGCTTCCGCAATAGCAGCTTGGGTAATCTTGTGGATCACTGGGTCTCCCTTTGGTAAGGCTGAGTAACCCGATCTGTAACTCCGTTAGGCCGCACCTGCGCTCCGGCCTGGACACTGTTACGTTCTGCAGCACTGTGTCTTGTCTCTCTCACTCCCTGGCGCGCTCTGCCAGCTCTCCCCACGAGGCTCAGGATGTAAGTCCCTGTGTCCCACCCACTTCCTGTGTCCGTTCCCAAAGCATGCCGGGAAATGTAGTCCCAATGTAATATTCAGTGTCTCACATTGCGCTTGTCTCCCTCCGGTGGCCAAAAATAGGTACTGCCACAATAAAGAATTAAACACAGCGCTACACATGCTTTACAGTCTGCCTAATGTCTAGGTGCTAAGATTCTCACCTCTAAATGACATGTGCTTTCAGCAGGGCTCTCAAACGGCGTAAACAACAGGTGTTAATTAGTGTTTGGAAATAACATGTGCTTCTAATTAGTCTGGTCTCATGAATTTGATACATTGCCTGCAGACTGGATGTGGCTCCTGCACATGTATGAACACTGTGCTTCTGAATTCTAAGAAGTGTTCATTTCTACTACATGTTCCTCTGATATGCTGTTTAACCCCTTAAGAACCAGGGCTCTGTAAAGCCAATCATTAATGATGTAGATGTTACGTCATTTGTCATCAAGGGCTTAATCTTTATCACACTCCTTAGATTTAAATGTAATATTCTAGTATTTGTATGTCATGTACCTCTCCCGAAGGGCCTATGTGAGCATACAATTATTATTGTGTTAGATCTATAGTTTTGGTGCAAGCGTGGTGGAAGGGCTTGCTGCTTCTGCATTAGTAACACAACACAACGTGAAAATGTCTATCATAAAGCGTACAAGCTGAGTCCCTAGAGTCTCTGACTATCCATTGTCATATATACCTTGCTTTATATATATAATACATTCCCTCATCTAACAGGATAGTAGCCAGTCCCTGTGCATTTTAACCCCTTAAGGTTGGCTAGGTGTCGTGTGTGGGTCTCTGATGGCGATATTTCTATACATCCTACAAATCCGCCACTTCACAGGCAGGTTATGGGGACCTCCTAGGCACGATATTTGAAGGAATTTTTAGTTTTTATTTTTAACCCTTGTTTTATGGAAAACTGTTCCTTTAAAAACGTCTTTTTTAAAACTTTTGTCCTTGTTTCCTGTCCCCCCTCAGGGCACTACCCGGACCCCCATACACCTTTTATGGCAAATATCTTGCATATATGCCCTCTTGGAGGGCACTCTAAAAACCGAACTTTTGAGTCCCATTGACTTGCATTGAGTTCAGTTCGTGTTCGCGTTCGAACTCGAACTTTTGAAATTGTACGAGTTCGAATGCGAACCGAACACAGGGGTGTTCGGCTCATCCCTAATCAGGGTGTCTTCAGACTATACAAAGTGCACAAGGCACAGAGTCGCCCCCAGTGGACAGGAAGTGAGGTGAGGTCTTGTTATACCCCTCTCCTAACTGTAACCAGGGAGGGACTGCCCTACACTAATTACATCCAATTGGTTAAAATTTATGGTAGGCAATTATCTGGCACTTTTGATTATCAGTGGGTACATTACTATTAGGTTACTATTTAATCATCATCCTAATCTGGAATTTATAACCGGATACAATAAGCACTGTAGCCTCTCACACATGTTGGAGTCTTTTATTTTTATATATTTTTTTATCCTCTTCTTTTAGTTAAATTTTAAAAGAAAACTCTTTTATTTACATATTAACTTATCTCGTATACATTACAAGACATAAATTATGCCTCACAACATGTGTTGACGTATTAGTGTTTGCATATTTAGATTAAAAATTTTAATCTTGAGGAGAGAGGGGAAAAGCTAGGGGCCCTATTTCCTAGTTGATGCTAGCATGCAGATGGTTAGCAGGAAAATCTGTGCCTGCAGATTTTCCCTTACTGTCTCCGTGTTAACATCATATTCTGGGGTAGGTGCTATCTCAGCACCTCGCCCCGGAATGAGGCGTTAAGCTCATTGATACCCTCAGTAGCGCTTCTGCTCCACCGCAAGTATCGACTCCTGGAGTCCATAAGACCTGCGGGATCGCGGAGTGATTGCAGATGGAGACTAGGAACTACTTGTTCCCAATCTCACTCTCCTCCCGGGGAGAAGTGGCGGATCAGGCCACTCTTTTCACAGCAAATGAGAGGTGAGCATGGGATTTTTAGGGGGTTTTGAGCGTTTGAGTGTTAAATGATTTTGTATTTGCAGAGTTATTTAAGACCAGCTTTTAGGCAGGAGTCAGACGAGCGCACTTCACGCGCCCGCGCTGACATGCCTCCCGACACTGTGATGCTTGTGCCTCCCGACGTTGTGACGCTTCGGGGCCGGCCACAACTGTAGCGTGCACACGAATTGCGTGTTACTGCGAACCTGCTGAAAGCCTCCCGCCTAAACACTACGACGCACGTTTGATGGGGCTGCAAAGTGCGATCCTCAATAGGAGGATCGAGCCTTGCAGTGCTGAGCGTACTAACCACACTAACTGCGCTCAGCGAGGTGGCCAGACGGACGCCAGAGTGGAAGGAACGTCCACTCTCACGGACGTTCCTTGCGTGCTGAAAAACGCTCATCTGACCCCTGCCTAAGGAGTTGTTAATATTTGTCAATTCATGTCCTGACAGCAACTTGCGCCAGGACCTTGGAATACCTCACTTTTCAAGATGGTAAAAAATGATAGCGCCTCCTATACTTAACATGGGGAGTGCAAAATACAGTAAGCTTGTGTAATCTGCGAGGCGCAAACTCATTTTTTTTTCCAACTATGGAATACAGCCCTAGATTTGATAAATCAACTGTAAGATAATTATTCAAAGTGAAGATAAAATATGACATTGTTGTATATAGTTGCATAAATATTTTGCCATTTGTTTATGTTCTAGATTTAATAAAAGATATGCTAAAGAAATAATTTCCTCCAATAAATTCATGACTTTCTTCCAAGTATATGGCTTATTTATCAATGTCTCGATACAAATGATGACATAATTTACACACTAGCAACAGATTCATCAGTACCGACAAGGAGTCCTTTACATAATATAATGGTCTAAAGCAAACATGACAAGAGTTTTATGAGGACTCAAAAAAAAAATGACTACCTAGTTTTTTTTTCTGATTGCCAAAAGGCTACATTTCATTACGTTTCATGTTGGAGTTGATTAGTTTATTCTCCTACTGAGTTTCCTTTAATAACAGTGCAAATGAAAAAAGGGAGAACAATGTGTCCTTCCTCTAGGCGCTCCATCATTCACTGCCAGAAAGCATTGCTATGGATACAAATTTAACAATGGGCAAATCAGAAACTCCCAGCTTTTCCACTCCCTTCCCATTGAACAATGCTCCACTGATAAGGAAAACCTAGCAAAAAACAGATTGGGATTAAAGATACATTTATGTTCAGTTCTTCCATTCAAACATTTTTTTTTGTGCTGATGAGATTCCTCCTCCTTTTCGCTACCTTACCAAACATCTGGACGGCAGGTTCTTCTCTGGCAGAAACCCGTATATCCTAGATCTTCTATGAGGTCAGTAAAACAGCCCTGAGCTGGACAGAGTATCGTTTATATCAATATAGTGTATAAGGGTGTTTTTCTTGCCTATGCCAAACTTGACCTAGGCCACAGGAGGCTGATTAAAAGGAGCAGCAGGTTTTTTTTTAATACTGGAAGTAAGGGGAATATGCTTATAAGTATACAAGCTATATGTACTGTGACAGTGTAATTAGGGGCAGGGTAATAGACCACAGGTTTATTAGCAGGAGGGTGGATAAAGCCCTTTTCCCCCTATACGGTTGACAGTTGAGGCCTGATTAGGCCTGCCCTGCCTTTATAGGAGCTGTAGTTGCCTCTCAGACAGTCCATGCAGTAGAGAAGTAGGAAAGACCTGAAGTTAAGTATATTCTGTTTTGTTTTGCATTATTGGTAAGCGGCTTAGCCGCCCAATGCTATAGTTAGGTATACCGAATGTTTAGTTAGACTCCACACGAGGAGTAAGCTTTACTTTATATTTTTTGTGTTTTTGTTGAAACGACTAATCTGCACGTGCTGTGACTGCCCACATAAAGAAAAATAAACAGAAGCACTGACTGTGTGTCCAGTGGCTATACCACAGTACATAAAGCAAGAAGAAATCTCACCTCAAAAAAACCTTCTTTGCATTCACTGCTAAAATCCGTTGTTTGGGTTGTGATGTTACAAATGTATCATTTTGTAACGTTATATAAATCTGTAAGCTTCCAGATGCAATAATTTTGTACACTCATAAATAGTGCACATTACTGTGAGTTTTATTGTTATGACTGTCTATAATGCACTCATACACTAATGGGAGTTTTATTATTGTGGCTCCCTGGGACACATACACAAACCGCACATTACTTCTCTTTTTGTTGCTGCGCTGCACTGTCACCTGCTAGTGATGCACACTGAACATTATTGGGAGTTTTATTGTTCTGGCTCCCTGTGATATACTCATACACACTGCACTTTACTTCTATTTTTGTTGCTTTGAAAGCATGTCAGCTGCTAGAGAAGAAAAACCTCATGGTAAAAATAAAAAGAACAGCTGGAAATCTGGAATTTGAATAGGAGAGCATATCAAATTACTTTGCTTGGTAACTAAATAGAAATGCGCTTTTATTGAGCCTCTGTCGCAGCCATACACGGAGAACCTATTCTTCCGCTACTTCTCATGTAACTCTTTTATCATCATTTCCATTCCTCACAGAGTAAAGGAAATTACTTGCATTTCCTGGGCAATCCCCGGACTCTAGTAATTTTAAGGGGTAATTTAGCGAACATATATTTGTATCATATAAATAATGACTCACAGGGATCTCTGTTATGCTGACCAGAACACGCAATTCAGTAGAACGCAGCCAATCACACAATTCTATGGAGCTAATGAATGGGAAACAGTGGGCTGCGTGCACCCATTGATTCATTTTACGAAACTTGAAATGAAATCTAAACAGTTGACACAGTAAATAGTATACTATACAGTTATAGTAAAATCTCTACTTTATAAAGGAAAAATAAAAAAATCGTAAGATCTGTATAGCATGGAAGTCGCTAAGCATCTCAGAATTAAGTCATTTCAAAAACGGCGATATTTATGTAAAGGCAGAACTGCTATTTCATATAAAAATAATAAAAGTGAAGATAGATAAATACAAATGGTAAAATGCTTTCCTTATTGCTATTTGCAGTGATGATGCTGATGATGAGATTGCCACCATTGCAATTTCCAAATAATGTAGGAAAGTTGGATTTCAAGGGGATTGTTAAAGGTGAAATGCGTAAAACCATCTTGGGCCTGAAGGGGTTAACAACGAAAGGTTTACGCAGCACTACCAATGTTGATTGAGTGTCATATTTCATTTTGCTATAGGATTTCTAGATTGGAATGTCTGTAATGTTGCCATTATCGGCACTTTCTCGGCCAATCAACACTTTCATTGATGACATATCCCTAAGATATATGGCCGTGTCTAATCCTGCTCCACAACGAATGACCAAAGACCAATTAAACGGAGACGAATGGTACTGCCCTAAGATAATTTCACGTTTACATACACAAAGCTGACATATAGCTATATCACAGGGGCATTCAGAATTTTAAATACAATTTTGTTTCCCAGGAATGAAAGTCAAGAATGCAAGACTGGCAGTAACCTGTCCAATGGTCTTGGAATTAATGGAAGTGGTATTCTTCAGCCAATGATAACCACCAAAATGTTACATTTAAATCCTAGGCAGCTTCTATGTAGACAGCTTTTGATGACAAGTGTAAGCATGGCATAACATGCAGAGAAAAGAAAAGGTGAAGTTATAACAATGAGAAAATACATTTCACGATATCATGGTGATTTCCTACAGGTTATTCATAGAAAGGTGAAACTCAGGAGAACCGGCAGGAGAAGAGAGCAATCTAGACCAAATAGCCGATTTGGAAAGTGAGATAAATTAGAGAATTTTTCTGGTTTGGCTATTTTGACCTAGAATTTTCACTTCTCCTGCCAATTCTCCTGAGTTTCACCTTTCTTTGAATAGACCTGCTAGTTTTGATTTTGTACTATTAATGGGAAGAATTTTCAAGATTATTTAAGAATGACACTCACTGAGGGGCCATTGATGACGAAACTAACTTCAGCTTCTCAAACGCTTGACACAACCAGGTACTTTTGGATCATGTAATGCTGTTTCTATGGTTCACTCTTTCGGTGATGAGATGATTCCAAGAAGATCAAGAGCTATATTGGGAACTTGCAGAGATCAAGACAAATTGCATTGACAGTGCACCACGAACACAATTTAGATACAGTGATTTCAAAAGTCATGTTAAAAAGTCAAAACTTGGACTCACAATTCAACTGCTTATTAAAGTAATTTAACCCAATGTAAATTATCTTGTAAATGGATGTGAAGCTCTTGACTGCTGCTAACCAGGTGGTAAACAGAGGGGTTAATCTGCAACCGCTTCTGACCTTACTTCTGACCCCACTACTGTTTTAAATGTAGAGTTAGAGTAATACTCATCTTCATTCCAGCTTCATCAGCATTGCTCTGGATCTTACAGCTGTGGCTTCCATGGAAGCTGCAGCTGTCACCTGACTGAAGGCAGGCTGGATGCTCAAACTTGTTTCCAGCCAATCCAGTGTCTGTCAGTGGGAGTGCATTAAGAGTCAATGGCTAGCTAGGAATGTACAGCGGTACATTCATGCCTTTGCCTAGAAAGCGGATCAGAAAGCTGAATCAGCCCTCCAGGACCTCCATGAATCAGCCCTCCAAAAGTCCCTTTGAAGTGGGGGTGGGGAGAGTGAAACTCTAGTAACTGTTACCATTTGGTTTGCATATGGTTACTGTGTCTGCACTGCCCTTTTAAAGTTAATGCAAAGTATTGTAATGCTAGGAAATGTTTTACTGTGTATAATTTTATAATTAAGGCTTGCTTATTTCTCTATCATCCGTTTGACATTCCGGCAATGGCAGAAGGAACAAAGCATCAGCTGAAAAGTCATGAAATGCCAATTTGCAATATCAGACATGCCTGAAATCTGTATATTTCAAATGTGTCGATTCAGCAGTTTATTTTCTCACCAGTGATCTTTTCTGTAACGTAAAAAAAAAGGAAATATATAGAAAGTGCAAAGTTTAACTCCTGTGGAAAGTAATTAAAGCTCTTCTCACTTTGTAGGATGCATGTGCAGGACAGCCTTTATCTGATCTTGCAGGTACACAAAAGCTTAGCTTTAACAAGAGCAGCAAAATTTTGGTCCTAAACTTAGGACCTTCCTACTGTAAGTATATGATTGAAACATTGTTGCTACAAGAAAAGCTCCTGTTAAAGCTAAGACTTGTGTGATCGGTCTTTCTTCTACTTCTTCTGTCACTCATGTCAAGTCTGGTGGCTGCGGGATTACTAAAGGGGTTATTGAGAGAGGTCCGAAATGGCACTGAAATGTAACTGGACGCTGAAATTCAGCGTACGGTGACAATTCGGGGCCATTCGGCTAATCAGAGAGCGGGCAGTTTGCCAAATTTTGGTGAATTGCCTGCACGTACGGTGCCTGTTTGAAGGCAGAGAAATCCCCATAGAGAAGCAATGGTTAATCTATTCAGAGAACACCGAACAGCAGAGAAAAGTTGCAGAGAAATGCCCAGCTGTTCGGTGGTTTCATTCAGCAGGTTTAGTCGGGTGAATCCCATAGGCTTCAATGTTAAAAATATTCCCATTTTAATCCAATATCTATTAAACCTTTTATTATTTTATTCTTCAATAAAAAGTCTCTCTATTTATAGTTTTTTTTAGGATCTTTTAGGCATTTTCAGAATTTTTTTCTGGTTTTTTTAAATCTTTTTTTTTTCTGTAACCGGCCTTTTTATTATCACTCATAGGATCTTATATGTTAATTCCAGGCATTTTCGTTCAGTAGTTTTTTTGCACACAGCATACTGTTTTTGTTTGGGTTTTTTACCCCGTTCGTCTGCTTGTTGGCTTTCTCCTGCAGCTGCTCTGCGCTGTGATCGGCGGCTCGTCAGCTTTTTCCGGTATGTTCGGTGAGGATTTTGCAGTGGTTTCTGTGAGTGTTCGGTGAGTGTTCAGTGAGTGTTCGGCAAGTGTTCGTTGAGTTTGTGGCAGGTTTTCCCTGCACTCCATGGACCCTGCAGTTCAGGGACGTGCAGTCAGGGGTTCCAGTAAATTAATGTGGTCATTGTGCTGTAATGACATGTGTGATGTGTATATTTACAATGTAAATTAAGTTTTTATTTATTAAAAAAGTTCTCATACTCAACTGCTCCATGCTCCCTCGCTGTCCTTGCTTCTTCCTCCTTTTTTTTCTCCTGCACTTTCAGTTTGTGTGTGTGTTTGATTTCACTGCAGGGGCAGCACTGAGCCAGCCTAGCTTATGCAATTTGCGCAGCTGAATGCTACCCTATTTGCGAAGCTCAAGCTGGTTCTACGCTTTTCAGTGCCTCCAGAAGCAATGAGAGCAATTGAATGCTTGAGCCGATGGGAAAGCTCCATTGGTCTCAAGCACTTCTTTTTTTTAAAAAAAATGCCCCTCATGGGAGGCAGAGCTCCCCATAGATTGATTGACGCGGGACAGTCATGTGACTGTCCTCGTCAGTCGTGGGGGGGCAGGCAGAGCTCAGCAATCAGCATGTGTGTAATAGCGCCCTCTATTAGTCAGTATTGTAAAGCTGTAAAAAATAAATAAAAAAATGCAAACTTTATAAATAGTGAAACTCTATTCTCCTATATAATGATAATCAAATGCGTAAATTGCGACTGCGTAAACCTGTGTATATCTGGCTCTGATACTAGCCAGTGCCTCACCAGCCACTGACCTCACCGCACGTCACTACTGCAGTTGTATATGAATATACCGCAGAGTCAGCAAACTAGAATCGCCCTGAAGTGCGTGGAACAAATGGGCACCGAAATGTCGGCGACATTTCGGTGCTCTCTGAATAACTCTGTAAGTATACACACATGCCAATACTGATGCCTTCATTTAATAAACCACTACAATAAATACAGCATACGCACTTAAAAGCTATTAAACTCTATGGGCTATATTACAATGTTGGTGCTAACTTAACCAGAGCTGTTGTAAACTTAAAACCTCCATAGGCTATAATGGCTCTGGTAAGTTTACAACAGCTCTGGTTAAGTTAGCAACAACTATGTAATATGGCCCATCATACTTGTAAATATCTGTTTGTTAAGATGGGCATAAATCACACTTTCCTTTACTTTCACACATTCCTGTTAGAATGTTGATTGTGAGTTCCTACGGGAATAGGGCCCTCATCTCCTCCTGTACTGTTTGTCAAATGTTGTTCAATGTATTGTAACCCTGTCTATACGGTGCTTATTGTACAGCGCTGTGGAATATGCTGGCGCTTTATAAATAATGAATAATAATAATAATAATATATTCAGTAATAATGCATTTTGTGTTACTGAACATGCATGAGGCTTGGTGAGAAACCTTTTTGGGTACAAGAAAATAAAAATAGATTGTATGCCTAAAATAAAATTAAATAAACTCAAAGGGACAGTCTGAAAGAATAGCAATGGAATAAAAATTTATATTTTATTTATATCTTCTTTTGAAATGTGCATTCAGTATCCATAATCTACTTTTAATTATCCAATGAACTAACGTTCTTTTAGAGTCATTTGTAAATTATTCACACGATTTTAATTTGTTGCTCTGTTATATCTCTTGCAGTGATTACCAACTGTTGTGCCGCAAGCAAATTCTTCTGTGAACTATAGGACCAACTTCAAAGAAACAGTATGGATTTTGTCATGAAACAAGCTTTAGGGGGTAAGATTGATATTTTGTAACCTAAAGTGTATTTAATTTGCCTGCAACTGCAATGACTTATATTTTATTGATGAATGGTAACTTATCACACTAATTACTGTTTCAGAGCAGTATCGACCTGCAAGCTCTTTTGCAATACTGCTGCTGCTGAAAAGATGAAGGAGGAAAAAATACATTGACTGATGGATATAATATTCTACTTTTTTTTTCAGGGATCTTGCTATTTCAGAATCAATCAATTGCACAATTTCATTTTTAGATACAGTTCTATTTTTGTTCTTTTTCCAGAATGGTAACATCAGTTTAGTGATTTGGGTTGGTAGTTTTTTTTTTTTTTAAAAAAAGGAGGTGAATACTAGTGAAAGTGAATGGAAATACACATTTATTTATTTATGTATAAAGGATTTTACTAGGAAGGATACATTGAGATTTCTCATTTTCAAGTATGTCCTGGGTTCAAGAACATTGAATTGTTACAGTAAATGTGACTCAGAAAGTTATAGAAAAGATATATTCCAATCATAACAAAGTAGAAAAAAGAAATAAACAATGTATTTCCTGACTTGGGGCTCTATCACCTGTCCTAAGCTAAAGCGGGGACTCTAAGGGGAAATATTTGCAGTCGCAAATCTCCCCTTAGCGTCCCCGTTTTACTAGCACATTACAGGGTAGGCGCTGAATCCAGCAGCTTGCCCCATAGCAGCCGCTAGCCTCTAGGATGCTCGTGGCGGTGCTGGGGTGCCATCACGAGCATGCCCTCCATGCAGTCCACCCGGCTAGCGCGACCTTTGACATAATCAGAGGGACGGCCAATAATGAAATTGTCAGATATCCTGTTTAGGGGATTTGTAGTGATCAAACTGAGATTATTAGCAATGCAGCTCCCAAAAATACCAACGCCTGTGTATAGAAATTACAGTAACACCTTGTATCTCTACTGAACGTTTTTTTTAATCATTGTAACCACCTGAATCTTATTCCTGTACAGCAGTGAGTGACCCCAGAGCTCTCCCTGTATTCTGCCCTCTTTCTTGCTGTTCTAATGCAGCAGTGAAGTGTTTGGACCTTTTGATACAGTGTGTTTTGGAGTTTCTATTTGTAACTTGCTTTATCTCTCTCAATGTCATGCTTCCAGCCTGGAACCCCACTGGGTACCCAATTAGCCCTATGTATGTACTAATCCAGGCCGGAATTTACCCTTGCCTGGTCCACCATCATCATCCTCTGCTCCAGGTCTTACCTGCAGTTTGCCATGTCTCCCAAGAATCCACCTGTCTCTCAGAGCCCTTGCTTTCTGTTCCTTCTATTAACCTCGTCCTTGCCATTTGTTCAGTTTATTTGGTTCCTTGTTGCCTTTACCTTGTATTTATTTTGTTTATTCCGCCCTGTTTATTGTTGCCTTACTATGTATTTATTTTGTTTATTATATCCCTTCCTTTAACCCTTCTTGTTCCTGTATGGATTCTCTGTGTACCAACCTTGGCTATCCTTATAGACTACTGTGTTTTAAGCCTTGCTGTGCTTGTTACTCTCTGTGTACCGAACCTGGCTCTTGCTAACTGACCTATCCTCTGTATTAACCCTCAATGTACCATGCACTGTTTTGTATATTGCCCCTCTTTATTTTGCCTTGTCTGTGTATACCTGGCTCCAGTATTGTGCTCCATCCAACAGAGTTATTTCCTATCCTTAGAATAGATCCGGCGATTCTAAGGACCGACCTGTCAGATTAGGGTTTCTTTCCGTGCGATGCTGGGTGTCTGTGTGTTGGGACACCCTTTACCCTTGACATTATTACAGGACTGTGCAGTGTAATTTCTTCAAGTTATTTCTATTGTAAACCTCCTGTCTGTCTGCATTTCAGCCAGTAGCTGTCTCTTGGCTTTTGGGCTTCTTATCCCCATAATATGGGTCCCACAACAGCTCATGCCAGGTGCCACCTTGAAACTGGAGGGTGTTTGGAGATTTTCTTTCTCCTCACGGGCACACTAATCTTGATTTATAAAGGTGTGAAAATTGGCTTTCAATATGCTAATGATTGCTTTTCACTGTATTCAAATGCAAAATTAAGTTAACTCTATTTTGGAAGTTAACCCCTTCACTGCAGAGGACATGTGGAGAATGTCATGGAAATCCGCTGCACTATGAGTCAAGTAGCAGATAGGCAAACTCTTTAAAAAATGCTATTCTTTGCCCGTGTCTATATAACTTATATTTTGAATGGACTGCCTTCTATTGCTGTATGATGTTACTGATTATTTTGTATTCTTCATGTTAATAGATTGATAGATACATACATACATACCCTCTGTATGTTTCCTGGCACACATTCAATACAATTCTAGAACATGTTTTTATTAGACATTTTACCTATTTTTGTCCTTAAAAGCATAAGACTGTACACCACTTGAGCCATTAGAATTAACAAGTGAGCCTTTAAGTATAATAGCCTTAATGGTTAAAGCTGACAAGTCTTATCTAACTTCTGCCAAGCCGCAGGTTGCTGTTGCGGCTCAGCTGCTTTGGCTGCCTACTGGACATTTGCACTTACTACTAATCATTGTGTAATAAGCGCAAATGTTGAGGCAGCCAGAGAATAAAGAAAGATTCCAAGGTCACTCATTATTCTTCCTAAATCTGCAAACCTGGGGTCCTGTTCCACAGCTGGTGCAGAAAGCGAGAGGGTAAGTAAAAAAATTGTCACAAGCAGATTTTACTTACCATCTCCCTTTTACCTCAGCTAGGCCAAAGTAGGGACTTTATTAGCGCCTGCCCCAGAAAGAAGTGCAGGCGCAACCTGATACCGGCAGCGGCACTGCACACTGCTGGACCATAGGACTCCATGAAGCCCAGCTCGTCCCAGGCGAGAACTCTGTGCAAGCTCGTAACCACAGGATTGCGCAGGAGCCGCAGATGAATCAGGGAGGGAAACTGGGAACTATTTGTCCCTAGCTTCACTCTGCTGCCGGAAAGAAGCGGTGGATCACACCGCCATCTCCATCATGGTAAGGGATCTTATTGGGGGAATCTTGCTGTGTTTCGTAACTCAGATCAGAACCATGGACAGACGCCAATGGTGAAACACATATTACCGATCTATTTCTTCATATCAGCACCATGGATAATGACAGGCTTGTTACTATCCATGGTACTGATACTGACAAAATGTATTGTATCAAAAGTCATTGCTGAACAGTACACATACGGACAGACTGTGAGAAGATAATCCAGCTGTATGTGTTCTGCAAAGAAAAAATCAGACCTCGCTATTAGGGCTGCGGAAATTAACGATTAATCCATCAATTAATCATTAATTTTTTTGGTTGATTAAAATATTTTTAAATCGAACAGCGGCGCAAAGCACGCGGCGGCATCGCGCATGCTTTGCGCCGCATGTTCAGCTCCTTGTGGGCGTCTGGCGGCATGCAGCTTTGGGCGCTCACCTGGGGGAACCACGTGAACAGCCACGTTCTTGCGATATCGCTGGGGCAGTATATCCATGAGCTGGGGCAGTATATCCATGTGCTGGGGCAGTATATCCATGAGCTGGTGCAGTATATCCATGAGCTGGGGCAGTATATCCATGTGCTGGGGCAGTATATCCATGAGCTGGGGCAGTATATTCATGTGTGCTGGGCATAGGCGACTCTACAGGGGGGCAAGGGGGGGCAATTGCCCCCCCTAGGTTATTCCTTGCCCCCCCCATGTGCCCCCCCACCAAAAATCAGCATCCAGCTTCCCACACTTTTTCGAAACGCTGTATCTCCGTCCCTGTGCATTGTATATAGACAATCTATGTGTCATTGGAAAGGGCAGATTCTGGCCTTTCCAATGATACCCAACATGACCATATTCAGTTTGAAATAAAAGTCATAAAACATTAAAAGATAACGGACACTTAATCTTAAGGCTACATGCTGCACAGTATTCATTTCATGTTTTCCCATGAATAATGGCATATTAGGGGTTAAGGGGGTAGCTAAATGCCACATTGTTTATTATTTTTATTGTATTTCCCTGGGTTTATGGCATTTTAGGGGTTATTATGGAAGTTAGAATCTAAAGCGTCTAATCATCTTTAGATCCTTTGCTTTTCATCACATTTCGGGGGAATTCATTTAGCTGAAAATATAGTGAATTCCTATTTAGCGAATGGTCACTGTAATTTGCTAAAAGTGGAGTCGCTGAAGCAGCAATCAGACATTCAGCGAAAACTGCCGAATTGCGGCAAATAAAGTATCAGGTTAGTACAATAAAAAGGCATCATTGCATCACATTACTCATTGCGTCACATTACTTATTGCATCACATTACTCTGGGGTTTTGGAACCTTATTTATATATATACTTATTTAGGGAACTATTACCTGGTTTGGGTTAACCCTTGCGTTGGCATGGTTTTGCGTTAGCGCCAGGTTAATTGAGTCTAGCACCTGACCAACAGATCGTTTGCCTCCCGCTACAAACGGGAAAAATCACTTAGTGCGTTGCTAATAGTGATTTGTACTGCGAGCTTACTGTACTTTCCGCGTCCTTTACTTAACTTGGAGAGCGCTAGAGATTTCTAGCGCTTTTGCAGCTAACAGATCACTTGGTGCCAGCGCTAATTTTTTAGGGGCGCTAATTGCAACATTTTACCTACTGCTCAACCCTGGCGCTATCTCCAAAAAAACTGTAAAAACAGGTCCTCACCCAAAATTAACAGGCATTTGAAAGGAATGCAGCACAGGTGTTCTCTTGGCCCCATACACCATAGCAATGGATCTGGTCCGCATTGTCGTTGCTGTTGCAGTAGGCTCTATTATAAATGTATCCTTTATCCACATATATCCTAATATATTGCCTAATTTTAAACATTTTATGCTGGAGGTTATTCATAGTATGGAAGTGGTTGATTATTAGGGTGACCGTGTGGACCATGTTTAAAGTGACACATGGATAAGTCTTGCCCTGAAACATGTATTATTTATATGCTGCAGCAGGGAAATTTTCGTCGCTCACCTGGCCTTCCTTTTGGATCCATTAAATGCAGTGTAATGATTCTACATGCTGCTGGGTGGCATTTATCATGCAATGCCCATCAGCCTTAATATATGTGTGCATCAAAACATGGATAATACGGCCACCATGGAGGATTTTAATAATGCAGGGTGTGAGGTTATTCACTGGATGTGTTCATATTAAAGCTTGTGAGGGCAGGGGATAGGTATGGCTCGGCACTCTGCACTGGAAAGAAAAAACAGTTCTGTCCTGTATACAACTGCATTAGCGCTGGGTCTCAGCCCGATTCTTAGAGTTTTCCTAGCGTGCGCCAAACGACCTTGTTTATGGACTACTGCAGACAAGGTGATCTGTTAGTAGGTCGTCAGGCACTAAGTTTTAGCGACTCGCGCTAAATTTTTCCTTTAGTGATGGTGTTTTAGTTCACACCAGGTGATAGGGCTCTTAGTTTTATTCAGTGGTATGATTTAGTGGTGAAAATTATTAGTGCCCCCCCAGTTTTGACTGCGGTATCTTCTGTGCCCCCCCTAAATATTGTTCCTAGAGTCGCCACTGGTGCTGGGGAAGTATATCCATGTGAGATGGGGCAGTATCCATGAGCTGGGGCAGTATATCCATGTGCTGGGGCAGTATATCCATGCGTGCTGGGGCAGTATATCCATGCGTGCTGGGGCAGTACAGTATATTCATGTGTGCTGGGGCAGTATATTCATGTGTGCTGGGGGCAGCATATCCATTTGTGCTGGGCCAGTATATCCATGTGAGCTGGGGCAAATCAATATATCCATTTGAACTGGAGCAATATATCCGTGTGAGCCGGGGCAATATATCCATATATATATATATATATATATCAGTGAGTTTTATTGTTGTGGATTCTGTGATACGCTCATATACACTGCACATTGCTGTGAGTTTTATTACTGTGGAGCAATGTTATATACTTTTTTTAAGTTTTTCTTTTCTGATCTGTATGTGCGTTATAATTAATCAAAATTAATTGATTAAAAAAATTTGATTAATCGAACAGAAAAATTTTAATCATTACCAGCCCTACTCGTTATACATTTAAAATAAGTTAGGAAGAACCCTAAATATTAACCCAATAATTCCCGAAAAAATGCAAAAATAATCCTAAAAAAGAAAAAACGAAATGGCTGTTTGCTGCAATTGAAAATAATAAATGGTTTTAGAAATATTTACAAAACACTTGAAAACGGGGATTTGTTTTAACATTTATTCATAAGAAAAAACGGATCTTTCATAAAAAAGTATATGTCCGAAGGAACGAATCGGCAGGATTACCGTATCGACGGAAATATCGGAGCATCCGAAATACCATACGTCTAAAGTCAAAACGAAAATCCGAGGATAGACCCTTTGAAACGAAGAGAACAGACGATCCGAAAGACCGAAATTCACCAATTTCACGAAAAAAAATCGATACAGAACAAGGAGCTGAAAAGAAAATGGACCGAATCGATCCGAAACAATATTTTTGATAAACCGTGCGTGCCAAAACGAAACGGAAAAAAAACGTGTGCACATCCCTAATATATAAATAACACACACACATATGTCTGTGGGTATACATGTGTCTGAGGTCTGTGGGTATTCATATATATCTGAAGTCTGGTGTCTGTGTTTGTGGTCAGAGTGTGTTGAGGCCTATGTGGGTAAATGGGGTGTCTGGCCATACATTTCAATATAAACATAAATTGGAAAGATTTTCAGCACATTCCTAAATTCTTTATTGGAAAGAGGTCATGTGAAATTAAATAAAAGTATCAATACTTTATCGGTGAGTATCTGAACAAAGTACCAGTACTCGTACTCGCTCTTAAAAGAATGGTATCGGTGCATCCCTAATATTTATACTCCTAAAATAGTGATGCTCCTAACTACATGGTCCTCGATGCTCTGCCAGACTTAATTATCACTAAGCATTATGGAGCATTTAGTTGTGAAAAATCAGGGGTGCCAAGATCTCTACCCTAGAAGCTTCGTAATAATTGTGAGATATAAGCTTGAAAAGCATTGGATGACCAATACAGGGTACATACAGGGTAATTCAAAGAGATTCGAAAAGTCACCACACGTTCGGTGACTTTTCGTTCTCTTCAATTCGGTTCCTTTTGCCGATCCCATTTCGGTGACCCTGCGGTGTATTCAGCAAACACCACAGGGTCCCCAAATTGCAGGGAAAAGCTGCCGCAAACCCAACGAAAATGAACCGCAAAACCCAGCGAATGCACGCCGAAAACCCTCAAAAACATCTGGATTAACCTGCCGAAAACCACGGAAAAACCCGAGCAGGAGCCGATCACACGCAGCGAAGCCGCCGGAAAAAGCAGAGAAAGCTGAGACCGCAGACAGAGCGAAGTGAATAAAATAGGAAAACAGTTTGCATGAATGATTGAAAAGTGAAACACTGTTTGCAAAGAAACTACTGAGTGAAAATGTCTGAAATTTACATATGAGGTCCAATGAATGATAATAAGTAAAGTTAAAAAAAAATCTGACTTTTAAAAAAAAAAAACAGAAAAATGCTTAACCACTTCGATGCTGAGGATGCGCTCAGCGCGTCCTCAGCATTCCCGCTGGTATGCGGAGGACGCGCTGAGCGCGTCCTCCCATTGGGGTCAGCGTTCGGCCGGGTTCCGGCCGATCGCTGGCCCCCCCGGTGCGGGCTGACATCCTCGATGTCAGCCGGCATCCGGGACCGCAACCGCCGGAATTAGGTGTCATCGCGGCAGCGCGATGACACCTAATTCAGGCGCCCCCCCGCATGTGCGGAGGAGGCGCCTGAAAGGGAGGGGGGGGACCTCTCTCCCTCCCGATCGGCGGCTCTGCGGGGGTTAACCCAGGCATCATTTGGAAGGGCACAGCCTGCCCTTCCAAATGATGCCTGGCATTAACCCCTGGGGAGCTGGATCGCGAATCGGTGCTGAAAAGCGCTGGTTCGCGATCCTTTCCCGGAGCTGGCCGACATCTTGGATGTCGGCCAAGCCTCCGGGAACTCCCCCTGAGGACTGGCGTCATCGTGCGTAGCACGATGACGCCAGTCCTGGACTTAACCCCTAACTGCCACCAACTGTGGAGATAGGGAGTTCCAATGAACTCCCTATCTCCCGATCCGTGGCAGTTAGGGGTTAATGTTTGGTATGGTTGGATCGGCCAGAGCATGGCCGTTCCAACGATACCAAACATGAAAGTGAAAAATGTTGTAAAAAAAAGGAAAAATAAAAGTAAAAAAAATAAAAATAAAAAAATTATAAAAAAAAAATAAACACTTTTTTTTATTTTTTTGGTTTGTTAATGCAGCAATATTGTTCCCATTTCAATTATAATGTGAACAATGATGCTGCACTAACGATTTTTGTATGCGGTGCGTTTGTTAAAAATAGTGTAATTTTCCCCAAAAAAAAATGTAACGAGACCCCATCTCTAATTTTTTTAACAAGCGCACCCCATACAAAATATAACCGCAATTGCTCGCATGTTAAAATGTGAAAAAAACACTTTACACATTGTAAATTATTGAAAATACATATTTTATTGCATTTTTTGTTATAATAATACAGACATGACATAACGTATACATATAATAATGACATATTATGAATCTACCGAGTCTGACGGAAAGAACGATATATAATATGTCTGGGTCATATACTAAAATAAGCCTTCAAAACACGTTTAAACATGATGAGCAAAACCGGTAAAAATTACCTCAGCACAGGGGCGGGAAAAGCCTCAGCAGCGAAAGGGTTAAAATATCCTAAAAAATATATAAATAAAGAGACTCTTTACTGCATATAATTTTATAATGAATGGTTTATTAGATATTGAATTAAAACGGGAATATTTTTAACATTGAAGCCTATGGGATTCTCCTGAATAAATTTGCCGAATTAAACCACCGAATGGCAGGGCATTAGGGGAAACTTTCACTGCTGGTTTGTGTTCTCTGAATAGCCGAAGCAGTGCTTTTTCATGGGGTTTTCACTGCCCTCGAACAGGCACTGAACAGGCACCGTATGTTCAGGCAATTCGCCAGGATTTGGCGAATTGCCTGCTCTCTGGATAGCCGAATGGCCAGGAAAGGTAACCGAACGCTGATTTTCAGCGTTCGGTTACCTTTCTCAAGCAATTCGGATCTCTTTGAATTACCCTGACAGTATTTTAACTCCATTCCTATTGTAACTATATTCACAATTATTTGATCATTTCTGTCTGTTATATACATTGTACTTTATCACTTTGTTCTAATAATAAATATATAAGACAGCTAAATTTAAATGTATGCATGTCTCAGATCAACATAACCTGTATTTACCTGAGAGTTACGGATGTCTGCCTGTAATTCCGGGATGTTTCTGTCTGTGCAGTAAATCTCTTTATATACAATGATATCCCTCACTCCTTCTTTACAACTTTTGTGACCTTTCCTCTATTGATCTCCTTTGTGTCCATATCCACTAAAGTGCAACTGCAATATTTCACATCATGCTTGCAATCAGTAGATTCTATGCATTGACCCAATTGACCCTTACCTTGGCTGACCTTCCTTCCATGCTTTGCATTCTCTCTCTGCACACCAAACTTCACTACTTGCCCAGACCGAATTTCCAATCAAATAACAAATTTTTATCTGTTTGTACTGGAATTTTGTCTTTCTAAAAGATTACTTTTTTGGTGCATCATAACCTAACACTTCCAGAAGGTGGACCTTTTTTTGACAGTAATCCCATAGTTATCACCATCAAAGGTGTCATATTGTTAATAAACTAATATTAAGTGAAATTGAAAAGGCAAATTCACTTTGTACCAGCAAATTATGTACATTAAAAAAAACACACCTTCTACTTGTGCTGGGATGGAGAGAAAGGTTAGATCTCCTGTTGGTAGTTGATTACCAGGAGTCACGATTTGGCAACCAGCCACTCATAAATCTCATCTCGTCTAGATTTTGTATATTTAACAGTCTGCTATATTGACATCTGGTCATGCATATATTCTTTTGCACTAATTTTATAGAAGAGAAAATAATTTCTATGTAACATATTAACATGTCTATTAACATACCTCGATACAGAATGCAACTGTAAACATGTAACACAGTGACTATATACAGAACGCACCTGTAAACATGTAACATACTGACAATAAACAGAATGCACCTGTAAACATGTAACACAGTGACTAAACAGAATTCACCTGTAAACATGTAACACAGTGACTATATACAGAATGCACCTGTAAACATGTAACATACTGACAATAAAAAGAATGCACCTGTAAACATGTAACACAGTGACTATATACAGAATGCACCTGTAAACATGTAACACAGTGACTATATACAGAATGCACCTGTAAACATGTAACATAGTGACTATATACAGAATGCACCTGTAAACATGTAACATAGTGACTATATATAGAATGCACCTGTAAACATGTAACCTAGTGACTATATACAGAATGCACCTGTAAACATGTAACCTAGTGACTATATACAGAATGCACCTGTAAACATGTAACCTGGTGACTATATACAGAATGCACCTGTAAACTTGTAACATAGTGACTATATACAGAATGCAACTGTAAACATGTAACAGTGATTTTATACAGAATGCACCTGTAAACATGTAACATAGTGAATATATACATAATGCACCTGTAAACATGTAACCTAGTGAATATATTCATTTTCTGTTAATCTGTATACTTGTGTTTTGTTTTTAATATCTTGCATTTTATTACTTTGTATTTCTGTAAAATGTCAATGTTCTTGAACCCAGGACATACTTGAAAACAAGAGAAATCTCAATGTATCCTTTCTGGTAAAATCCCAATCCTTTATAAATAAATAAAAAGGACAGACAGAACATTGCTTGTTGCTTTGGTTTGCTAATAAATAGCAATTTAACACTTATAATTAAAATCCATGTTTAAAATACATTGTACTTTTGCCTAAAGGCTTATTGCTAATACATCTGCATAGGCAGTTCTTTGGATGTGGGTCTCTGTCTTTTCAGCGTTATTACAAATCACATTAAACTGTAGAAGGAATTAAAGCGTAAAATAGTTTGTCTAGTGGTACTCTACTGGGTAAATCTAAATGTACATAATATAATTGAACTCTAGCTTTCAAGCTCTTATTGTCTTTTATTCTGATATCTCCCAGACTTCCAAGCCTCAGAGAATGTTCTCTTTTTGTTTAACTATGAAATCATTCAAATTTTTAATTGTACATTCTTCACCTGTATAGCACATAATCTCTCAAATCCCGGCCTCTAGAAACTCGCGTGTCTTGAAATGTTTCTGTAGATTTAAATAAAACTAATAATATCTATACCCCGGGACATGTGCGGAAATGAGCAAAAGTAGGATCTGTCCTTTTTAAATTTAATAATTTTACATTATTAAAACTCTCCCATCTGAAGATTCTCTTATTTTTCATGTCATGACTGATTAGGCCTGAGACCTGCCTAGCCCATACCCCAATAACCCGAATATGAATAATACACAAACACATATATGTCAGTTGGAATGTCCATGGGCCACAGCTTTATTAAACCATATACAGCCATAACTCGCAGTGCTTAATCACAATCCTGCCCTATTGCCCCATGCAATAGGCAGTTCCACCATTATCCAACCAAGAGCTCGTCCCCCCGCAAGCGAGGTTCGTCTCCCCACAAGCCTCACCCGAAGGTGGCTAATCCGTCCTTTAAGCACAGCTGTCCAGGGAAATCCGCCAAACTTCAGCTGTGACACGATAGGATGTAATCCAAAGGGTGGGTGGGTGGTTCTCACCTTGATGTACTTCTCACGCTGGCAGGAACAAGAGGAAGAACACTGCACCCATCACCAGCATATATAGCCCAGATAAGCAACATTGTTGCAAACACACCACCAATAACACCCTAGCTCTCTCCCTGACTGACAGGCCCAGACTATCAGTCCAGCCCGCCCCCCCCCCCTCCTGAGAGGCCCCAGGGTTTCTACACCCTTCCAGATCCTTCCTTAACTTACAGGCCCAGGCCATCAGTCATGTCCCCCTTCCTGAAGGTCCAGGGGGTTCTTTCATTCAAATGATACCAATTTCCACTGAAATAGTCAATGGGTTAAAACTCTATTAGCGGGTGCGTTGCCGTAGAGTCAATAAACCTCATTTCTCCACTAATTCAAAGTCCCATGCAACTGGGTATTAATCAAAATTAAGGGCCCTATTACAATCTTGACGCAAACGTTTGCGCGTGCGCAAAAACGCATTAACGTGAGGGGCAAAACCCTTTGTGCTGAACGTCGTATTACAATGTCAGCGCAACAAACGCACGTAATCGTCTAACGCAGGGAACCTGCGCGAACGCTGCGTGAGCTTACTGTACGTCGCGCATCCAATACTTTACATTGAGAGCGCAAATTGGGTTCTAAGCGCAGTTTGTAACGCACAATCTAAGCGCAGTTTGTAACGCACAGCCTTTGCGCGCATAATTTTAGCAACTCCTAAAAGCTGGTGTTAATGGCAAATTCTATCAACCTGGCCGAACCCAAATACACCAGCCCAAAAAAAATACGCAGCAAAGTATAGTTACACATTCTACACATACCGAACCAATAAATTTGAGAATTTGTATGTGCATTTTTAATTGATACAGCAAATATGCGCAGATTGACTTTGACAGGCGTAAAAACTTAACGTGAGACAATTGTGGTTCTTAATTCTGATTGGCTGAATCACGTGAAAAAAACAGTCCGCACACTGATTTCTGCACGCAACGTCCCTGCGCGCGCGTTTGTGTGCGTCCGTTTAACGCGCGTTATTTTTTAACGGATGAAAAAATGCGCGAGGATTGTGATACCAGCATTAATTTACACGCGTTAACGTTTAACACTTCGAGCAAAAATTCACGCGTTGCGCCTGCGTTTTTGCATGAAGAATGTAATAGAGCCCTAAATATGGAATTGCCAATAAGATTTATTGGAAGGTTACGAAGAAACACAGAAAGGGGTTATTCAGAGTCAGCCAATCTGGCCCCGAAATGGCACCGAGCAGGGAATTTCCCAGTTTGGTGACATTTCGTGGCCATTCGGCTATTCAGAGAGCAGGCAGTTCGCCAAATTTTGGCTACCTGCTAGCAAGTACAGTGCCTGTTCGAAGGCACTATCAGGGTAATTCAAAGAGATTCGAAAAGTCACCGCACGTTCGGTGACCTTTCGTTCTCTTCAATTCGGTTCGTTTTGCCAATCCCATTTCGGTGACCCTGTGGTGTATTCAGCAAACACCACAAGGTCCCCGAATTGCAGGGAAAGGCTGCCGCAAACCTGACGATAACTAACCGCAAAACCCAGCGAATGCACGCCAAAAACCCGCAAAAACATCTGGATTAATCCACCGAAAACCACGGAAAAACCGAGCAGGAGCCAATCGCAGCCGCCGGAAAAAGCCGAGACCAGAAGAGGCAGTGAATAAATTAGAAAAACAGTTTGCATGAATGTTTGAAAACTGAAACACTGTTTGTAAAGAAACTACTGAGCGAAGATGTCTGAAATTGACATATGAGGTCCAGGGAATGATAAAAAAAAGGGCTCTTACAGAAAAAATAAGTAAACTTAGAAAAAAAAAATCGGACTTTTAAAAAAAAAATCCAGAAAAATGCTTAAAATATCTTAAAAAATCTATAAATAAAGAGACTCTTTACTGCAGAATTTTATAATGAACGGTTTATTAGATATTGAATTAAAACGTGAATATTTTTAACATGGGATTCTCCTGAATAAACTTGTCGAATGAAACCACCGAATGGCAGGGCATTAGGGGAACCTTTCACTGCTGGTTTGTGTTCTCTGAATAGCCGAAGCAGTGAATTTTCATGGGGATTTCACTGCCCTCGAACAGGCACCGAATGTGCAGGCAATTCGCCAGGATTTGGCAAATTGCCTGCTCTCTGGATAGCCGAATGGCCAAGAAAGGTAACCACACGCTGATTTTAAGCGTTCGGTTACCTTTCTCAAGCAATTCGGATCTCTTTGAATAACCCTGTATATATTTTTTTTACTATGGTTGTATTCACTTGAAAAACCATCTGAAATGCTCAAAAAAAATTCAAACATCTGATCAATACAAACAGTAACAGCAGAAGCTTTGTTGTAGACATCAGTATGAAGGAAAATGTTATATCTGCCATTTACTGTATGTTGCTGTAGGACGTGGCATTGCCCTTTTAAGCCTGTAGTAATATCACTCACTAAATGCTGTAATAGTTTTCATAGTATATTTTTCCACGTCTTGCTTATATCTAGGGGCAACAAAGGACATGGGGAAGATGTTGGGAGGTGAGGATGAACAAGATCCCGATGCCCAGAAGAAAGAGGAGGAGAGACAGGAGGCTCTTCGGCAGCAAGAAGACGAACGTAAGGCCAAACATGCCAGGATGGAAGCAGAGAGGGAGATAGTTCGACAACAAATACGAGACAAGGTAATCTAATATCACAGTGGATTTCTTAAAATGTACATTTAAAAGTCATATTTCTCAATTCCAGTTATCATAACAACAAAGCTAATATTCCAAGTGCACCCTTATATAATATATTGTCAGTATAACCAATTTAGTGAATTGCAGGTACCTGTGATATTGGAGTGTCAACATACACCCCAATTTCCGATACAAGAAATAGCATTTTTAACATAAACACAGTTAATAGAGACACTCATATTTATTGCATAAGGAAATGTTGTAAGGGTACTTATATTTTGGTAGCGATTCATTTCCTCCTGAATGAGGTATTGCAGTATGGTCATCACATACCCCAAGGATCTCCTAACTGGGGTACTCCACAGTGGATGGTGTGTGATGTGGAAAGAGCAGCAGGACACTTTGGCCCCTATTACATTCTCTGCGCAAACGCGCTCGTGCAGCGCAATTTTTTTGTGCGCATCGTCGTGCGTTATCACGTGAAAATTAACGGGATATTCGGATCCGAACGCATTTTCTCATCCGTCAAAAAATAACGTAAGTAAAAAAAACACGCAAAACGAAGTGGAATATGCACGCAGTAACGTTACGCATGTAAATCAGTGCGCGGACTGTTTTTTTGGCGGGATTCAGCCAATCAGAATTAAGAACCTTAATTGACATCGATTTACCTTAATTGACTCACTTAAGTTTTTGCGCCTGTCAAAATAAGTATACATGCTGCAGCAATAAAAAAAATATGCACGAATTCACAATTCTTTTGTGTGGGTATGTGTAGAATGTGTAACTATACTGTGCTGTATTTTTTTTTCGTGCTGGTGTATTTTGTTTCAGCCAGAACGTTCAGATTTGCAGTTACCACCAGCTTTTCAAAGACGTTAAAATTATGCGCGCAAACGTCGTTTGTAGAAAGTTGCGCATCTATTGAAATACCATCCGCTTAACGCATTTGCGCTCACAATGTTAAGTATAGGACACGCACAGTTCATCATGCTCGCGCAAGTCCATCTGCGTTAAACGATAACGCGCATCGTTTGCGCGAACGTTGAAATACGACGTTCTGCGCAAATGGTTTTGTCCTCGCGCAAATGCGCATTTGCGTGCGCGCAAAACCGATGCGCGAGGAATGGAATAGGGGCCTTTGTGTATATAAAAATATATTGGTATGACTCTATTTTTAAAAGAAGGCCATAAAAACAAACTGGCTGTGTGACAAATATGCGTTAGATAAAAAGTAAAGCGCACACAAACGCGTTTCGCCGTGAGGCTTCCTCAGTGAGAACCTTTAGGAAATAATCTGTCCAGTAATAAAGGCCAAAAAAATTTCCAACTGTTATGTTACACTTTAAAAAGGGATACTGTCTACAGCTTTTGTTTGAAAGGAAACACGCTATGACTAGAATATATCAGCCAATAGATACATTGGTCCAAAAAGTTGCATTATTTTAACGGGCAAGAAACTGTAACAGGATTTGCAGAAACACACAGAAACGCTAGTTTCACTTTATAAAACAAAACAAACAAATTGGAAGTACACCCGGGGCCCTATTCCACTTGAGTCGTTATACTTAATGGCAATCTCGCAAATTGTAACGGCCCTACTTATTAATGCCAATGGCTCTACTGTTATCAGGTATGTTATGACAAGTTATTGTACATTTCCACTTCTTATACTTTACATAGGAAGTGCTAATTTAGTTTTAGCATAATGAGTGATTCCAATGTCTGTTGTTATTTGCTATTATTGCTTGGAGATGGTATTATAACATAAAACCAGCAAAAATGCTCTTTCAAAGCTGGAGTATTTAGCATTTTCAGTGTGCAGCGTCACAGCTTCCAGTATCTGCGGCTCCTTCCCATTATCAGTAAAGCTGCGAACAAAGCGGCATTCTCCTTATGGAGCAAGTGATAAGGAGCCACTAGTGGTTGACGACTCATGACTAATTATTCCATCAGCAGCTCCCTATTACCGTCTCGAGTGGAACATAGCGGCCCGTTAATATTGTCCTAAACTGTGTAATTCCTTTAAACATCTTCCACAATTACTAAGTTTGTGAGTAATTCCCAAGAGAGTAATTTCTGAATATTCCTCAACCAAAGAGTCCTTGTATTCTATATCTTGTTTTGTTCAAAGAAATATATTCAATCCATAAATTAAGTATTGTGTAAAATATAAAATGGGAATACTCCATTGTGAATCTTTTATTGAGCTAATTAAATCACGTAATGTGCTCCTGTGCTGACATCACACATTTGTCACTGTCTGTGAATTTCATCTGTAACGCCTTTTCACAACACAAGTAGAAGGTTGGGGAATGAGTAATTATTTTATGTATCCAAAGGTATTATGTTGCATACTATCATATAATTATTATCATAAGGGTATTATGTATAGTATTTCGAACTATGGAAGAACCAGCTGGATGGAGTAGAGGTAACATCACTGCTTTATAAGCGTGGAGACCCAGGTTCAAACCTAGCCAGAGCTCCTCTCCAGTAAGTGTCCTTGGGCAAGACACCTAATGTTGTCTACCACACAATGGCCCCTATTACATCCTCACGCATTTTCTTTCACGCGCGCAAATGCGCATTTGCGCAATCGGCAAAACCCTTTGCGCTGAACGCCGTACTGCAATGTTCGCGCAAACGATGCGCGTTATCGTTTAACGCGGATGGACCTGCGCGAGCGTGATGAACTGTCCGCGTCCTATACTTTGTAAGCGCAAATTCGTTTGTGCGCTGGTATGCAGATAGTATTACAATCGATGAGCATCTTTTTACGAACAATGTTTGCGCGCATAATTTTAACGTCTTTGAAAAACTGGTGGTAACTGCAAATCGGAACGTTGTGGCCGAAACGAAAAACACCAGCACCAAAAAAAAAAAAACAGCTCAGTATAGTTACACATTCTACACATACCCAAACAGTAAAATTGTGAATTTGTGCATATTTTTTTTATTTCTGCAGCATGTATACTCAGATTTACTTTGACCGGCGCAAAAACTTAAGTGAGTCAATTAAGGTTCTTAATTCTGATTGGCTGAATCCTGTGAAAAAAACAGTGCGCACTGATTTACGTGCGCTACGTTACTGCGCACGTATTACTCTTCGTTTTGCGCGTCATTTTTATGAACGTTATTTTTGGACGGATGAGAAAATGCGTTCGGATCGTAATTCCACCGTTAATTTTCGCGCGATAACGCTGGACGATGCGCGCAAAAAAAATTGCGCTGCGCGAACGAAATTGCACGAAGAAGTAATAGGGGCCAATATCGGCTGTGGAGTCCAGTGGTCATCCATCCATGTGCGGGGTATCAACCCCTTGTACACTAAACTTGTAAAACACTGAGGAATTTGTGGCACTATATAAATAAAGGATAATAAGAAATAAGAAGATCAAAAAATAGATGAAAATACTTGTTCTTAAGATACTAAATGCTGTAAAAATGTGATAGAGTACAAGTTTCAAGAAAGCCAGCAGGTGTAGTATAGGGTTAGATCAGGGCTGTCACATTCTGGACCCCCAGCTGTTGCTGAACTACACCTCCCATGATTCTCTGGCCATCTGTTGCATTCAATGATTTCTGTGAATTTTAGGCCATTGTTATGTGGGGGAAGGCGTTTGACATCGCTGGGTTAGAGGCTTTTTTAAGTGGTACTAAGTGGTCGCTTTGATTGGCCATGTCTCGTCTGACCCCTTTTCTATAGCTGTATAGTTAAATTAAATAAAGTTTACAGTTTTTAAGTTGTATCTCGAATTTAGGATCATAAGGGAGTCTAGTACAATGCATACTCTGGCCAATCCATGGGGTCTCGGCAGCTTCACTTGAGCAAACGGTGTTATTTACAAATTATGAAATGCAATCAAGAGACAACTAAATAAAATACCATAAACAAAAGAAAACGGGCTTTATTACATTCTTCACGAAAAAACACACGCAGAATGCACAGCGTTAAACGTTAATGAGCGTAAAACAACACTGGTATTACAATCCTCGCACATTTTTTCATCCGTCAAAAAATACTGCGCATTTAAAGGACGCGCAAAAATGCGCGCGCAGCAACGTTGCCTGCAGAAATCAGTGTGCGAGCTGTTTTTTCACGCGATTCTACCAATCAGAATTAAGAACCACAATTGTCTCCCGTTAAGTTTTTGCGCCTGTCAAAGTCAATCTGCGCATATATGCTGCATCAATAAAAAAACACGCACAACTTCTCAATTTTATTGTTTGGGTATGCGTAGAATGTGTAACTAAACGTTGCTGTATTATTTTTTTTGGGCTGGTGTATTTCGGTTCGGCCAGGATGTTCAGATTTGCTGTTACCACCAGCTTTTAAAAGACGTTAAAATTATGCGCGCAAAGACTGTGCGTTAAAGTTTGTGCATAGATTGTAATACCATCCGCGTACCAGCGCACAAACGCATTTGCGCTCACAATGTTAAGTATAGGACCCGCGCAGTACAGTAAGCTCGCGCAGCGTTCATGCAGGTTCACCCGCGGTAGACGTATACGTGCGTTTGTTGTGCTGACATTGTAATACGACGTTCAGCGCAAAGGGTTTTACCCCTCACGTTAATGCGTTTTTGCGCCTGCGTTAACATTTACACGAAGGATGTAATAGAGCCCAACATGTTTACATTTCAGAAATGAAGGGAAGCGTATCGCGGGATGAGGCGGATGATGTGTTTCTGGCGATAGAAACAGAGTTTATTTTTTCATTCTGTAACATGTGGATAGTCTATTTAAGTTTCTCTACATTAAAAAATACCATAGAAGAGGGAGAGTGTGTGTGTTCAGAGAGACTGAACAAATTCAACTGAGAGAATGGTGTCTAAGATAAGATGAAAAGGTTGCAGTCGGTGCTGTTTACTTTAGAACACATTGATGCTGTCAACTAGATTTAATCAATATGTATACAAACAGACCGCAGGCCAAAACAAAGAATTCCCCAGATTATTTCACCCAAGCAGCCTTATAAATGGCATGGGTTAACATCCTAAGGCAGGTTTACAAAAGCTCAGAATTATTAAAACCTGATACTCTGAACATGATTTGACCTACCCCCAAATATTGTATCAAAGAGCAAGGCTGAAATAAATGGGCACAGGGATCACGCAGCTCTCAGATGGCTGCACAAGTGTGCCGAAGCTTTTTTTGCAGAATGAAAGAATAGCTTCCATGACTATTTTAAAGGAAAAAATGCACATATCAGAAATTCAATTCCTTTCAGACCAACAGGCACATATATACATACGCGTTTTTCAATGTACAATGCTTTATTCCAACTATGTGTTCCAATTACATTTCTTTCAGTACTTTGAATTTTTAATTGTTAAAACCACCTGTCACTCACCTTTATTTAAATTTTCTTTACTTTTGGTTTAGCATTGCTTTGTTTTTTTTTAACTACTTGTATCTGTTTTTATTCATGAAAAAAAAATTATCAGGGTTATTCAGAGAAAGGTGAAACTCTGGAGAACTTTTGGAAAAGTGAAAATTCTAGGTCAAAATAGCTGATTTGGAAAGTGAAATAAATGGAAGAATTTTTCTGGTTTGACTATTTTGACCTAGAATTTTCACTTCTCCTAAAGTTCTCCAGAGTTTCACCTTTCTCTGAATAACCCAGTAAGTCCACATTACACTGATTAGCCACAGCTTTAAAACCACTGACAGGTGCAGTGGATAACATTGATAGGGTACAGTGGCAGCTGTCACAGGTGGAATATATTAGCCAGTAAGTGGTCAGTTTTTGAATTCCATGCATTGGATGCAGAGAAAATGGACAAACAAAAAGATCTGAATGATATTAACAAGGACCAAATACTGGTAGTCAGATGACTAGGTCAGAGCATCTCCAAAATGGCCAGTCTTGTAGGGTGTTCCTGTTATCAAGTGCATAGAACAAAAATAGTCTGCAACCAATGAGGGTCCACCAGCCGGCATGGATAACTTCCAACTCCAGAATAAATAAGAAAAGATAGTTACTGACTCCTGGTTGTGATAAATAGAAGGATCTTTATTCCACAGTGAGCATAAAACGACAGGACGTCGTTTCGACCCTCAGGTCTTTGTCAAGACTTGACAAAGACCTGAGGGTCGAAACGTCTTCCTGTCGTTTTATGCTCACTGTGAATAAAGATCCTTCTATTTATCACATCCAGGAGTCAGTAACTATCTTTTCCTGGTATCAAGTGTTTAGTACCGATGAAAAAATGTGCAAGGACGGACAACCAGTGAACTGTCGTCAGGGTCACAGGCACCCAAGGCTCATTGATGCACATGGGGAGCAAAGGCTAGCCTTTCTGGTATGATCACACAGAAGAGCTACTGTAGCTCGAATTGTTAAAAACCGCAATGCTGGCCATGACAGAAAGGTGTCAGAGCATACTTGACACATACCATCTACCTAGAGATTGTTGCAGACCACACACACCTCTTCATGGTCATTGTGTTTCCTGACGGTAGTGGCCTCGTTCAGCAGGATAATGCACCCTGCCAGAATGCAAAAATTGTTCAAGAATGGTTTGACAGACATAATAAAGATTTCAAGATGTTACCATGGCCTCCAAATTACTCAGATCTTAGTCAATGAGCATCTGTGGGATACGCTGGAACCTCTAATTCAATCCATGAAGGTCCCACCTCACACCTTGTAGGATCTGCTGCTAATGTCTAAGGGGCAATAACATAGGACTCATCCAGAGGTCTTGTGAAGTCCATGTCTCGACACATCACCACTGTTTGGTAGCACAACGGGGACCTACATGGTATTAGGCATGTGCTTTTAATGTTATGGCTAATCAGGGCATATGTTTTAAAAATAATTTAAATTGTTGCCTGGTAATTTTATAAATATTTAGGCCACAATTGATCTTCATATTTTTTTTTTACTGAATGCTAGCGTAGAATAGATAATCTGTCTTCAGTTTAGCCCCTTAATGACCGCTGACGTACCATGTACGTCCTGCCCACGGGTCTCCCTTAGACCCGTGGATGTACATAGTACATCAGCAGCTCCTAACCTCCCTCCCGCCCGATACTTACCTCCCTCGCTGGCTCCAACGGAGTTCTGGCAGGGAGGAAGCCTGCCCCTCTGCTTTAGAGGGGCCGGCGTGCACGATGACGTCACCACGCTGTGTGGTGATGTCATCAGCAGGGGCCCCCCGGCACCTGCATTGAAAGCCAGGAAAATTTGACCTAAACACGAACAGCGCGGAAACGTAAAAACAGCAGCGGTCACTAAAGGACGCATTTGTGTAAAACCACCTGGTCACTAAGGGGTTAAATAATGAGCAAGTAAAATGACACCTTTGCATTATATTGAGGCACAATTTTTATTATTTGTATTGCAACATCTTCTGCAATGTGGTATAGGGGTTACAATGAGATAGCGTAGCATAGCTCTACAGAGGTGGAGTAGAGAGTTCCCTGCTCCCTATGGTGTTTACATTCTAAAGATGGTGTGTAAACATGGTTGCATCCATCAGTAGATGCTGAAAAAAAATCTTTTCTGTTTGAAGCTATTTTGAAGATTATTGACCTTTTCTTGGGTAATTGAGGTTTAGTACAACATCATCTAGAACTCAAACAGCAAAAACAGGTGTTCATTACAGAATAATTGTAGAAGACAATATACTACATGGCGATTCATATAGAACAGAAGCCAGAGATTTCCGTATAGATCATAAACAATTGAAAGGGAGTTAATGAAAGTTTCAGGAAAAGTACATCCTCTTAGGCCCTGTTCACACTGTGCGATTTATCGCGTGGATTTTTCCTTGACATCGCAGCAAAATCCACGCGACGTCGCGCTGTGTAGCTTCTCCAATGCATTTCAATGGAGTTGGTCACATCTTGCTGCGCGACGTTGCATGTCGCGCATCGCAGAAGCATGTCGCAGGTATATGACCCTTTTTTTGCGATTTGCTATCTGCGATTTTGCGATTTGTATTGGTGGTGCTTGGCAAAAATCGCACAAAACAGCGACGTCGCGCGACATTATCGCACCATGTCACGAATATGAAAATCGCGCGGAAAGTCGTGCTATTTTCAAATCGCACAGTGTGAACGGGGCCTTATGCTGAGCATATCCCATCACAGTAAATGATGGAAGCTGTTGCTAGATGGAAGCAATGCCACAATGACAACACAGCCTCAAGAATAGCACTCACATGAAAAAAAATGACTCTCTTTGGAATCGACACAGGATGCGACATGCTACAGGTTAGCCGATGGCGAGAATTAAGTGTTTTTTTGAGGACCATCTCATTTCCAAGAATCTGTGGCTAGTCCGGTATCACAATCTTATCAACATAGACTTCTCTTTGTGGGGTTTATGAAGAAATGTGTGTACCGTAACAAACCACACTTGACTGACGCCTTAGCAGATAACATTAGGAATGAGATTCAAAACACTTTTGATACAATATTGAGATACTTTGGCAACATACAGCACCACATTGGCAGGAAACATCAGCCACATCCAGCACGTGCAGCGATGGGACATGCTCAACATAAAAGGTGATACAGTTTCTGAAACTCACTTTAATTTCCATTTATTTAAGATCTATTATGAAAACTTTGTGTCATGATCCGTGCTCTGAACCCAGGCAGCATCTTTCACGTACTGCTCCTCACCAGCATTGAGATTTCAGCACACTCACAGTTAATCACAACATCACATGGTACAATTACCTGAATAAAGGGCTATGTCAAATTCCCAGCATTGGCTTTAACATTGTGGCCTTGAAGCTGGCTGAGTAAAGACCTGTGCTCTGCTGATCCTGTTTAACCAATCTATCTGTCAACCAAGAAGTCTGTTTTATAGTATCCTGCCTCTCCCAGGTCACTCTCCTGCTTCTGACAGCAACCTCCTGTTCTATGAGTACCAAGATCCTATCATATGTACCAAGATCCTACCATGTGTACCAAGTCCTTGTGACTCCTGTTACCTGCAAACCACCACCCTTAACCCACCTGCATGTCACCGCATTAACCCACCTGCATGTCACCGCATTACCACATAAAGGGCCCATATTCCTGCAATCCCAGTGCCAGACGTGACACTTTGGATTCGGGTCTATAGAACTCACCCTGTAAAAATAGTCTATAGGACTCACCCTGTAAAATAAGGCTGAGCAGCAGCGTAGGCTCCAAAAATGTATAGAATATATTAAAGATATCCAGTTAGTAAACCTCAGGTTTATAGTATTAGTGGTGAATTTGTGGTCATTACATTTATGGAGATAAACAGAATTTCTGAAATGCTATACAAGAAATTCGGGAAAATCTAAAAATGAAATTCTTCCCTGATGCTGCTCAAGGTTTTTCATTTATACTATTAACTCGAGAACTAATGGATATATATTAACTGTGACCTGAAACTATTATTTTTTAAATTAGGCCTCTTTTTTTTAATTACTTTTTTTCACTGGATTCTTTCCTTCGTGACATCTACCCTGTACAATGTGCTCATGATTCTTCACCAGGCGCACACATATTTGTTCCTTAGAAAACTACTTGATATTCCGATTCATTCGCCAAGCCGAAATGCGACAAAATGCCCTTTCATGGCGACTGCATATCTATTTTTTTTTCCATGTGTGTAAAACATGCACTGACTACAAATTCCTAAAACGTTCTGAGGCATTTCATTGCCATGGAAACTGAGTTTGTAAATACTAATGCGGACACATTTCCGGTTTGCTATTAGAACAACATCTCATCTGGCTTCCCATCATAATGCAATTTGTTACTCTATGGTGCTCAACAAGCCCACTGATCATCAAGAGGGTTAACATGGTTAAGGTCTTCAATGGTAGCGTGCTCACAAATAACATTACAAATTGTCAAACCTGAGATTTAATGGCTGAGTGAGAAAAATCACTTTCTGCTGACATTTCCTATTCACACAATGAGACTCCGGCAAGGACGCAGATCAGAATTTATATTATGCCTGTCCGCACTTCACAGTGTGATCGACATGTCATCCTCTTAAAGTAAAGCAGCACTACAGACATTCTGAATACATAGGATCAATGAGAATTAATTAGGCTTACACATCCAGTCGTTGACACAATCCTGGAACGTGATGTAATTTTCAAATGTGTATTGACACTGTATTTCTGTGTGCGGGGAGAGTTTGTGGATCTATTTGCTAAGTAATGGATTATTCCAATGTACCCTTTAAACTATTATTTGCAAAAACCGAGAGTTAAAAATTAGATGAAAACAATTTTATTGTGTGCGTATTCTTCCTTTATGCAGTGCTATGCACCGGCATGCAATACCTTTATCCCCCAATTGTGTGGCTGCGATGACACTCTGGTGCACTCACAAAACACCGAACACTGTGATACAACAGAGTACAAGAATATAACCCAACTGCGTCTGCGCTACCATTGGCCAATTTATATCCATACAATAATAGAATACTTATATTTATGCATAAAGTTGTATTTCCATAAATTCAGCTCACTAGCCACATTTCCCTTTTCCCCCTCTGTTTTTCCCTATTTTTTCCCTCTTTTTTCTTTATGTGGCTAAAGAGAGCTGAATTTATGGTAGCTTTTCCCTGCAATTCGGGGACCCTGTGGTGCTTGCTGAATACACCGCAGGGTCACCGAAATGGGATCGGCAAAAGGAACCGAATTGAAGAGAACGAAAAGTCACCGAGCGTGCGGTGACTTTTCGAATCTCTTTGAATTACCCTGTAGGAGTTGCCTCATCGCCCTGTTGTGGAGTTCATTTCACACACCGCTACTTCCTTAATCTATTGTATTTACTGTTGACGACCCTGCTTTGTATGAGATTCCTGCTCCTGTTATTTGACCCGGCTTGGCTTTTCACTACTCTATCTCTATTGTGTATTTTACGTTGTTCGTTTATTTTAGTGATTTAACCCCATGCTGGTTGCTGGGTTGATCGCTCGCTGTTTGGTTTCTGTCCCATCACGTTTAGGGGTATCGTTTGTAACCCTCCGGGGTCCCTTTACCCAGGCTACTACTCATGTTAATGTTTTTGCAAAGACCACGTTAACAAACGATTGTTTATTTCTGTTTAATGTTATTTCTAATCGCATTACTGTACATATTAGCAATAACAATCTTGTTTGCAAGTTAATACCTTCCGAGAGTCACCAGGTATCTACTAATCCTAAGTATTTACTAGAACGATTGGTTTCTGCATCTCTGACTGCCCTGCACCTTGAATACTTCACGGACTGTCGTTCCACGTATGCTGTTTCTGAGCGTGTCCTAGGTAATCTGTTGGTCTTGAAACCTTCAGAGTTTAGAGACAATTCAGTTAGTCCTTGTGTCTCCTTGGCTATTAAGTTACAGTCTGTAGTTTATAAACCTTTTGTATTATTCAAGCAGATACTTTTGCCCTCAAGGATCTTAACTCCGCTACTCGTGTGGCAGCGTTACCGCTACCGTTACAATAATACAGCTGACAGTTGACTGTGGAATATTAAGGCTAAGGTCAGACGAAAGCAGTTTTAACGTGCGTTTAGCCGCACGAAATCACGGCCGTGCTAGCAGCAAATGACGTCTAATGCCAAGGAACATACGACGAACGGCCGCACGAAAGTTCGTCCGCGCAACGCAAGTGGCAAACGAACGCATTTTTTCGAGAACGTCAAACCGCTACTACTGACGTACAGAGTGCGCTGCGGCCGCATAGCGGCGTGTTTGCGTGATTGGGAGACGTCAGACGCTGCACACGTCTGGCCAACATATCGTCCAGACGCAAAAAGTGTTTTATTGATGATCCGTACAAAATCACGGACGAAAATGCGCATAGTATGACCGCTATCGCGTATTCCGTGAAAAAATACGTCCATTCGTTCGAACGCACTTTTTCACGGACAACGTGAAAAATGCGTTCGTCTGACCCTAGCCTTAGGAGCGAGGAAATTTCACGACTGTATTTGTTGCACAGGTGGCATCCTATCACAGTTCCACGCTGGAATTCACTGAGCTCCTGAGAGCGACCCATTCTTTCACAAATGTTTGTAAAAACAGTCTGCATGCCTAGGTGCTTGATTTTATACACCTGTGGCCATGGAAGTGATTGGAACACCGGATTCTGATTATTTGGATGGGTGAGCGAATACTTTTGGCAATATAGTGTATGATGGCAATAAGAGGTTTAGAGGGCCCTGCTCATAGGAGTTTACAATCTAGAGGGATTGGGGTTGAGGCCGACGCATGATTGTTATTGTGAAACTTGGCTTCCTTATTCCCCATACTGAGGTCAGTATCACCCAACATTGCACATTGTGTCATTACACTATTGTGAGCTCAGTGCATTATCCTGGGATTCTCTTACTACCGAGACGAGTTCCCATCTATGTTCACAGAAGCTTAGGTTTCTTTTTTACTGCCTTGTCTCGTCCTCTATTCTTCTGTAACCTGATCGCAATCCTCTCCTCACCACTGAACACCCTGAATACAATCCCACCTCCATGAATGTGGATGATACAGTTCACACAGCTCAGTCAGCAGGCCCCTAAATGAGGTGAAAATATAGGATTAATTTAGGCAAGCAGAAAATAACAGAATATATCAGATTGGTAAAACTTTACAGTTTCCTCTGACTGGATTTACACATCTCACATTAAAATCACTATAACGACCTTTAAACAAATGCCTGATGAGATTTCACAAGTAACATGGTTAACAAGACTTCAAAACCTTCAAAATAATTGACGTTATGTGTCTGTAAACTAAACAAAGAGAGCTAAAAATCAATCTAAAAACTAATAAATACGGCACAAATGTTATTTTGATTTATCAAGCTCCAGTCGCTTGCGCCTCGGACTGATTGCATGATAAAAGCTGACATCAAATAATGTTTTCCAGAAACTGTAAAATGATTGACAGGAAACGTAATTTTTTTTTTCATTTGACAAACAAGAAATTACTTTTGTGGATTACTTCCAACTGTTCCATAGGAATTGTAGACTTGTTGTTAACAATCAAGTTATGTTAAACAGAAAAAAACAAACATGCATTCACTTTGACAATCTTTTTCTAAATAGCTTATGGCTCGTTCACATCAGAAAACATTACAGTATATGTCCTTAGGCAGCATATGCTGCAGACAGAGGCTAAAACCTGGGCAGTGGGCACCTTCCTTTACAGACTGCACAGCCACTGATTTGCCATAAGACCAATACACTTAAATTACAATATGTTGTAAAAAAAAGCATTAATGCAGTTGTCATTTAATCATGTATTTTTTTGTAGATTACAACACTTTTTTAAAATTTATAAATTACATTACACAGTCTGTTTAAATAGGTCCTATTTTAGAAATACACACACACTTCTGCATTCTTGGGCATATGGTCCAACAAATACTCTCTTACATTCCAAGTGAGAATGATACATTCTTACAAACACTCTCTTACATTCCCAGTGAGAATGATACATTCTTACAAACACTCTCTTACATTCCCAGTGAGAATGATACATTCTTACAAACACTCTCTTACATTGCCAGTGAGAATGATACATTCTTACAAACACTCTCTTACATTGCCAGTGAGAATGATACATTGTTACAAACACTCTCTTACATTGCCAGTGAGAATGATACATTCTTACAAACACTCTCTTACATTCCAACTGAGAATGATACATTCTTACAAACACTCTCTTACATTCCCAGTGAGAATGATACATTCTTACAAACACTCTCTTACATTCCAACTGAGAATGATACATTCTTACAAACACTCTCTTACATTCCAGTGAGAATGATACATTCTTACAAACACTCTGTCACGGTGAGGGATGGTACCGGGGTGGCACCAGGGGTGAGGAGAGTATGAGCCCAGCGTGCAGTGGTCTGCACAAATAAACAGAGGATAAGGGTAGAGGAGGGTGGATGAATATGATGACTGACCAGGTTGATAGCAGAGGGATGATGGGTATGATGGTTGTAGTAGCAGGAACCAGGTATTGGAAATCAGGATCAGGAATCAGAATAGCAATGAAGCAAGGATGTTCACTCTTCGTGAGCATTAGCCGTAATGAACCAGCAGTGAGTGTGAGTGGGGCTGAGCCCTTTATTTCGTGTGTCACGTGTTTGTGTTTTAACTTTTGCACTGCTGGATGCTGGTTTGCTGGCTGCAGGGCAGGAACAGGATGGAAGTGAACCACCAGGGGGGGTTTTCAGGATGGTGGTAGCCATGGGGCATGACACACTCTCTTACATTCCCAGTGAGAATGATACATTCTTACAAACACTCTCTTACATTCCCAGTGAGAATGATACATTCTTACAAACACTCTCTTACATTCCCAGTGAGAATGATACATTCTTACAAATACACTCTTACATTCCAAGTGAGAATGATACATTCTTGCAAACACTCTCTTACATTCCAAGTGAGAATGATACATTCTTACAAACACTCTCTTACATTCCAGTGAGAATGATACATCTTACAAACACTCTCTTACATTCCAAGTGAGAATGATACATTCTTACAAACACTCTCTTACATTCCAAGTGAGAATGATACATTCTTACAAACACTCTCTTACATTCCAAGTGAGAATGATACATTCTTACAAACACTCTCTTACATTCCAAGATAAGATCGTGAGTTTTCACACATTTAGAATGGCTACGTGTCTCGTATTTGATATTTGTCTAAGTTCTCACTATCTGTAGAGTTGTCTTTAACAAATATATATTTTTGCAGACGTTATTTGCATGTCTTACCCTGAGTTCTGTGCTGCATCATCATCACTCTGCAACAAGCACAAACCTGTTTTCTACTGACGAGGGCAAGCTAGCCTGAAAAGACTGTGCAGGAGTGGTTTGTGGCTTGCTGTAAACCTTGATCTATGCTTGAAGCTGTATAGTACTGTATTCTAATGGAAAGGGTCTAGCAAGGTCTGTTACAATGACTTTACTTTAAAGCTCACCATCATATGAAATACATATATATTTAATATGCTGGTCAGCTCTAAAGTAAAGTCAATGCAAGAGACCGTGGTTGGGTATAAATTGAAATCCTTTTTTTCTCTTTATTTATTTTTTATAAATGTTCTAGAGACTGGCTGTGTTACATAAATACCTTACAATAAGGGAACTATTTCTAGAGTCCCAACAAATCTCAATACATACACTAGTGGCCAAAATTGTGGATACACTTTCTAATTTTGTCCATTTTGGTTGACAAGAAAATTCCTCTGCTTCCCTGTCCAAGAAATAGCCCTGACTTGAATACCATCAAAAATCTGTTGTCAAGACTGAAACGCATGGTCTCGAGCAAAAATCCAAGCAACAAGTGAAGACTCATTGAGGCTATAATCAATTCCTGGCATCATTTGGTGACAGAAGAGGATGACAAAAAACTTGTAGAGTTAATGCCTAGAAGGTGTCAAGCAGTAGTTAAGGCCAAAGGCTATCCAACACGTTATGGAAAAAACACATTGTGACAAACCTAAAATTACCATTGTTATGCTTTATAATAGCCAACATGCATTATGGTACATTTGCAGCCAAAATGTTACTTATTTAAATATTTATTTTGTTATGGCATTTATTTACTATATTACATTTTATTTGTGCTATGACATTTCTAGAGATTTGTATATAAAATGTACTTTAAACTGCAAAGGTTTGTAAAAATGTAAGGTTTTGGCCACCAGTGTAACTGTATATTCTAATTTCAATGATATGATATTAGAAATATGTATTTCTACTTTCAAACAAAATAATTTTATTTTTTATCTGGGTTTAACTGCTACAAAGGCATTTTGAAATGGAAACATCACTTCCTTCCTTATTTCTCACTAGAAGTGTGCAGTGTTCCTTCCATGTTTGACTGATGAGGGTGGAGCAGAATCAATGAGCCATAGATCCCTCCATCTATCTATTACAATGTCACCCAACAGTGGAAGTGAAAGAATCAATGTTGCATGGATGCCTTCTTAGACTTGCTTCATTTAATGCAAGGTGACCTTCAAACATGAAATTCTCTTCCTCCTCCTCCTTCATTCCTTCATCCTCCTTCATTCATTCCAAAGGCAGATCACAGCATTCAATGCATGTGGATATAAATATTTAAAGATATGTAAATCAAACATTCAACATGAAGTGCTTTATACATTTTTAAAAAAAAATTATTTAGTGAAACCTTTTGATGTTTTATTTATGTTCCTCATTTTCTTTTGTGAATCACCTTTATATTTTGTTTAATCTTCTTCTCGCTGTTTTCTTCCTGTTTCCCTTTTCATCGTGCCCCGTGTCCACTTTGTTTCTGCTGACACATTTCATTTTACATATTGCTAAATGTCCTGTGAGCAGGATGTGCAGTTGGTTCAGACACGCAATAATTTATTTGGAGCTCCGTATTATTGCTGAATGCATGTTTAACACATCCATGACTTTACAACATTAAGCATATCTGATACATTCACAATATGTGTGTGGGTGGGTGTGTATGTGTATGTGTATGTGTATGTGTATGTGTGTGTGTATGTGTGTGTGTATGCGTGGGTGTATATTTGTGTGTGTGTATGTGTGTGTCTGTATATATGTATGTGTATATGTGTGTGTGGGTGTGTGTGTATGGGTGGGTGGGTGTATGTGTGTGGGTGTATATTTGTGTGTGTGTATGTGTATGTCTGTATGTGTGTATATTTGTGTGTGTGTGTGGGTGTATATTTGTGTGTGTGTGTGTGTGTGTCTGTATATATGTATGTGTATATGTGTGTGTGGGTGTATATTTGTGTGTGTGTGTGTGTGTGTGTCTGTATATATGTATGTGTATATGTGTGTGTGGGTGTGTGTGTATGGGTGGGTGGGTGTATGTGTGTGGGTGTATATTTGTGTGTGTATCTGTGTGTATGTGTATGTCTGTGTATGTGTGTATGTGTGTATATTTGTGTGTGTGTGTGGGTGTATATTTGTGTGTGTGTGTGGGTGTATATTTGTGTGTGTGTGTGTGTCTGTATATATGTATGTGTATATGTGTGTGTGGGTGTGTGTGAATGGGTGGGTGGGTGTATGTGTGTGGGTGTATATTTGTGTGTGTATCTGTGTGTATGTGTATGTCTGTGTATGTATGTATGTGTGTATGTGTGTATATATGTGTGTGTGTGTGGGTGTATATTTGTGTGTGTGTGTTGTGTGTGTGTGTATGTATGTGTGGGTGTATGCGTGGGTGTATATTTGTGTGTGTGTATGTGTGTGTGTCTGTATATATGTATGTGTATATGTGTGTGTGGGTGTGTGTGTATGGGTGGGTGGGTGTATGTGTGTGGGTGTATATTTGTGTGTGTGTATGTGTATGTCTGTATGTGTGTATATTTGTGTGTGTGTGTGGGTGTATATTTGTGTGTGTGTGTGTGTGTGTCTGTATATATGTATGTGTATGTGTATGTGTGTGTGTGTGTGTATATTTGTGTGTGTGTGTGTGTGTGTCTGTATATATGTATGTGTATATGTGTGTGTGGGTGTGTGTGTATGGGTGGGTGGGTGTATGTGTGTGGGTGTATATTTGTGTGTGTATCTGTGTGTATGTGTATGTCTGTGTATGTGTATGTGTGTATGTGTGTATATTGTGTGTGTGTGTGGGTGTATATTGTGTGTGTGTGTGGGTGTATATTGTGTGTGTGTGTGTGTGTCTGTATATATGTATGTGTATATGTGTGTGTGGGTGTGTGTGTATGGGTGGGTGGGTGTATGTGTGTGGGTGTATATTTGTGTGTGTATCTGTGTGTATGTGTATGTCTGTGTATGTATGTATGTGTGTATGTGTGTATATATGTGTGTGTGTGTGGGTGTATATTTGTGTGTGTATCTGTGTGTATGTGTATGTCTGTGTATGTATGTATGTGTGTATGTGTGTATATTTGTGTGTGTGTGTGGGTGTATATTTGTGTGTGTGTGTGGGTGTATATTTGTGTGTGTGTGTGTGTGTCTGTATATATGTATGTGTATATGTGTGTGTGGGTGTGTGTGAATGGGTGGGTGGGTGTATGTGTGTGGGTGTATATTTGTGTGTGTATCTGTGTGTATGTGTATGTCTGTGTATGTATGTATGTGTGTATGTGTGTATATATGTGTGTGTGTGTGGGTGTATATTTGTGTGTGTGTGTGTGTGTGTGTGTGTGTGTGTCTGTATATATGTATGTGTATATGTGTGTGTATGGGTGGGTGGGTGTATGTGTGTGGGTGTATATTTGTGTGTGTGGGTGTATATTTGTGTGTGTATCTGTATGTGTGTGTGTGTGTGTGTGTGGTACTAGCAAAGAAAAAACACACCCTGATTAGTAAAATGGAATAAAAAAAATAAACGAATCTGCATTAGAAGGTTGGCACAATGCATGGAGTAAGAGAAAATCAGGACATGGAAAACAATGGGAGGGTTGGTAGCAGCAGTAATAAGATAGTATCGCAGAAAGGAAAAAGGGGGGAAAGTCCCAAAACTACAAGGGCGAGCAAGAGGGGTGGAGATAATAGATTAAAAAATTAAGTAAATATAGATAAAATGACAGAGGAGGAAAGATGAGATAGGGTAGTATGAGAGTGTGTGGAATGTGTATAGATATAATAAATATGTATGTACATATTGTGTTATTTTTCATCTGCCATAATAAACAAGCCATAAAGAAGCTGTTTTGAATATATACTGCATATAGACACATATACAAAACAAAGCTGCATTATAAATCATTCATTAGAACAGATGAAGAACAACGCAGTAATCTCAGTAAGCCCCCGACATGCTAGAGGTGTAACAAACCAAGTGTCCCAAAGTATCTGTCTTTTGGGATGCATTGAGCAGAGTTTAGCGCTTCTTTCTGTCTGTTCCTTATAGGGGATAATATCCTATATCTTCACTAGTAGGTAGATGGTGAATGATCCTCAATGTCTCAAAAGGAAACATTGAACAAGACATAGCGTAGTATAGCCTGACACCGTATGTCAAAAAAATGAATGAAAGATTACACTCACATGGAATGGTGTCTCACGTCAGACACCGGATTTGAAGGCGGCTGGCGGCTTAAGTGGGAACGCCAGATTTCCCCAACTCACGGCAAGGAGTCCTGAGTCTGTAATTTCGCTCTGCAGCAGGAGATGCAATGCTCATCTGTGGTGGATAAATCAGCCAAATTCTTCTGTGATGAGCTGTCCCCCTAGAGCATATTGCAACAGGGACTGTGCCTTAGCCTCAGTGAAAAGAGGCAAAAACGTTCACCTGCTGGTTTTTAAATGTTTTTGTTCCTCTAAAGTTAAAATAAGTACATGGTAAAAGAATGAAATAAAAAGGGGTAATACACTAAAACGTGTTTCGTGGATTACAGCCGCTTCCTCAGTGTCACACACATACAGTATGTACTCACACATATATACAGTAACAGTATGTATTCACATCCACATGCACAAATACAGTCGATAAATACATTTACTCACACTTATATGCACAGTATACATTAATATCAACATGCACACACATATATAGTATATACTCACATCCACTCACTCACATATATCATATATATATATATGCACATTGCACAGTAAATCCAAACTCATACAAACAGTATATACACACATATACGTCATATACACAAATTCATATATATATATGAACCTCTGGAAGTCAAGTGGGGCCACAGCAAAGTGCCTGCTTGTCAGTCAGCCCCCATCCCATAGGTGGAGGCTCACGGTGCTTGGATCGGTCCAGCAGGGAGAGATGGAGTGGAGCCAGCACTGCGAGACAGCCGGATGTCTCCATGTGGTACTCATTTTCCTCTTCGGCATCTGGTGATACTTGGAGGGACTTCTCAGTCTACTCAATATGTTCCCACACACTCCTGCTCTGCAGGTGCCCTTGCAAGGAGATTTCTTAGCACAGTGGTTCCAAACCCTGTCCCTGTCCTAACAGGACAGGTTTGCCAGATATCTGAAGCTCAGAATAGGTGATATGATTTGCTGCTCAGTGATTGCAGGATTCAGTTTGTAATTCCCAAAAGTTATCCTTAAATCCTGGTCTGATAGGGGGATTAGATTTGGGAACCACTGCTCTGGGGACCATATTTTTTACGATTTACACGCAGGTATATTGGTATTGTATTGTGAAATCATACTGTCCTGCTGCACTTGACTCCTGATTAGGGATGAGCTGTTCGGTTCGATGTGTTCGGAGTTCGATTCGAACATCGCCAGTTCGTATGTTCGCAAACTTCGAACATTTCCGCGTGTTCGCAGCATGTTCGCCCACAATGCACCACAATGGACCACAATGCACTTTTCCACTGGCCTGAAGCTTGTAATTGGCTACAGCCTGCACCTGACCACAGTTTAGGTGCAACACAGGTGCAAGACTATGCCAATCACAGCTCAGAGTCCTGATTGGGCAAATTTTGCCCAATCATGGGCTCATAGAGCGAAGTCCCGCAGCACACTATATAAGGCGTCCCTTGCAGCCCCAGCACGTGTTTTTTGAGAGGAGATTGTTGTGTTAGTGTATGTTCTCACTGCCAGTCTGCCAGCAGCTATTGGGGGGGGTCTCAGTTCTACAAAATATCTGGCAATTGTTGCAATCTTTGTGTTCTCACTGCCACCAACTATTTTGGGTGTCTCATTTCTACAAAATATCTCGGAATTGATGTAATCTTTGTGTTCTCACTGCCACCAGCAATTGTGGGGGTCTCATTTCTACAAAATATTTGGGAATTGTTCTAATCTTTGTGTTCTCACTTGTTCTGCGTGTCCTAAAATGTCTCCTCTTTTCATACAGGCTGCCGCCCCAAGCAGCTGTTTATGAATAGATTAAAGGAAAACCGTTTACCGTCATTTGAAATGTCATTTTTCTGTTTTCAAATGTTTCTATACATCCTACAAATCCGCCACTTCACGGGCAGGTTATGGGGACCTCCTAGGCACGATATTTGAAGGAATTTTTCTTTTTTATTTTTAACCCTTATTTCATGGAAAACTCACTGTTCCTTTAAAAACTTTGTTTTAAAACTTTTTGTCCTTGTTTCCTGTCCCCCAGGGCACTACCCGGACCCCCATACAGCTTTTATGGCAAATATCTTGCATATATGCCCTCTTGGAGGGCACTCTAAAAATTGAACTTTTGAGTCCCATTGACTTGCATTGAGTTCGGTTAGTGTTCGCGTTCGAATTCGAACTTTTGAAATTGTTCGAGTTCTAATGCGAACCGAACACAGGGGTGTTCGGCTCATCCCTACTCCTGATTACAGTCCATACTGCAAGTAGAAAAAGAAAACGAGGACCGTAAACAAGCAATATACAAAACATATATGTATGTATAAAATTTAACTTTTAGTAGGGGCAACAATAAACTCAGAAATGCAAAAAGGGGTCTTAATGGCCCAAATAGTAAAAAATGTGTACACACGTATGATAAAACCAAAAAACTAACAGGGTTATTCAAAGAGAATCGAAAAGTCACCGCACGTTCGGTGACTTTTCGTTCTCTCCAATTCGGTACGATTTGGCGATCCCATTTTGGCAACCCTGCGGCGTATTCAGCAAACACCACAGGGCCGTTGTAGTGCAGGGGAAACCTGCCGAACACTCACCGCAAAACCTGGGGAACGCTCACCGGAACCCGCAAAAACATCTGGATTAACCCCGCTGAAGATGCCGGAGAAACCCGAGCAGGAGCCGATCAGAGCGCAGAGCAGCCGCCGGAAAAATCCAACACCACAGACGAAGGGAGGGAGAAAAAAAAAAACAGTACGCTTGAATGTTTGAAAAGTGAAACGCTGTTTGCAAACAAACTACTGAGCGAAAATGTCTGAAATTTACATATAAGATCTAATGAATGATAATAAAAAGGGCTGTTACAGAAAAAAGAAAAAACTTTTAAAAAAAAAATTCAAAAAGAAAATGAAAAAGGTTTTTGGCAAATAAATCCAGAAAAATGCTTAAAACATCCTAAAAAAAAAAAATCGATAAATAAAGAGACTTTTTACTGCAGAATATTATAATAAACGGTTTATTACATATTGAAATTAAAACGGGAATATTTTTAACATTGAAGCCTATGGTATTCGCCTGAATAAACCTGTCGAATGAAGCAACCGAATGGCAGGGCATTTCGTCAACTTTTCACTGCTGGTTTTTGTTCTGTGAATAGACGAAGCTATGGGGATTTCACTGCCCTCAAACAGGCACCGAACAGGCACCGTACGTGCAGGCAATTTCGCCAACAATTGGCGAACTGCCTGCTCTCTGGATAGCCAAATGGCTAGGAAATGGCTAGGAAACCTTTCGCCAGAAATTCGGATCTCTTTGAATAACCCTGTAAATCTGCAGTATCCTAAGATATACTAAATTAATGAGATATTGTGTAAATAAGAAATACACCCTAAAGGTAGCCAATAGTTGCGAACCTAAAAGTAGGAAGCAAGCCTTCATGGCGAGCGAGAATAGGAAAGGGTAGAAATGATATATTACAGGTGCAAGAGATATCACTGGTACAAATCTCAAAAGTACACGACACTAAGAGGGACCAACGTATTCATACAGGGTTATCCAAAGAGATTCGAATTGCTTGAGAAAGGTAACCGAACGCTGAAAATCAGCGTTCGGTTACCTTTCCTGGCCATTCGGCTATCCAGAGAGCAGGCAATTCGCCAAATCCTGTCGAATTGCCTGCACATACGGTGCCTGTTCGGTCCCTGTTCGAGGGCAGTGAAATCCCCATCAAAAAGCACTGCTTCGGCTATTCAGAGAACACAAACAGCAGTGAAAGGTTCCCCTAATGTCCTGCCATTCGGTGGTTTAATTCGGCAAATTTATTCAGGAGAATCCCATAGGCTTCAATGTTAAAAATATTCCCGTTTTAATTCAATATCTAATAAACCGTTCATTATAAAATTCTGCAGCAAAAAGTCTCTTTATTTATAGATTTTTTAGGATACTTTAAGCATTTTTCTGAATTTTTAAAAAACAAATTAAAAGTCCGATTTTTTTTTTTTCAGTTTACTTATTTTTTCTGTAACAGCCCTCTTTATTATCATTCCCTGGACCTCCTGTGAAAATTTCAGACATTTTCGCTCAGTAGTTTCTTTGCAAACAGCGTTTCTTTTTCCCAGATTCATACAAATGGTTTTTCTAATTTATTCACTGCCTCCTCTACGTCACAGCTGCTTCGGCTCTGTGTGATTCGGCTCCTTTTCGGCTCCTGTTCGGCTCCTCTTCGAAGGTTAATCCAGATGTTTTTGCTTGTTTTCAGCGTGCATTCGGTTAGTTTTCGTCAGGTTGTCGGCAGCTTTTCCTTGCAATTCGGGGACCCTGTGGTGTTTGCTGAATACACCGCAGGGTCACCGAAATGCAATCGGCAAAAGGAACCGAATTGAAGAGAACGAAAAGTCACCGAACGTGCGGTGACTTTTCGAATCTCTTTGGATAACCCTGATAGTCAGTTACTATAGAAAAGGCAATATCACAAATAATCCTAGTTAGTAGTCCATAAAACCTCCAAGGTAACCATTAAATTGCACACAAAGTAATAAAAGTAAAGGAACAGGTTTTCCTCCTTAGCGCCCCCGTTTTAACGTGAAGAATGTAATATAGCCCTAAGAATATGTTTTTATAGTTTAAGAATAATACAATATATATTTCAACAATATTTCTCTTGCCAACAAATATTTGAAATGTCTTATGTACATTACAGAGCTCCAGCGATGGCATATGACAGAAGAATAAAATATAAATTTGCAGCACCCCACGCAATTCAATCTAAGACCTTGCTCTACAAAATTAACTGTATGTTCCCATCACAGAGTAGGATCAGAAATGTTCATTGCCATCAATGAAGGTTCTAGTATTACAGAGGCAAGTCATTTCTCTCTTTATCGTCTCCTTCAGGCATCTCATTCGCTCTGCAGATGTCCCATCTAATCACAAGGTGGGCAGAAGGACACACATCTTTAATATCCTGTCAGGTTGATAGGAGAGATAAGCCACAATAAATTGGCCTTCTTGGATTCCACCCGTACAGAAAAATTAAATAATGATTTTTTTTTCTATAACTCAGGGTCTGTATAAAATCACAGTGTAGGAAATATATATCTTGATTATTATCATTTTCATTATTATTAGTATTATTAAACATCGGCGCTGTGTCATCAAGGCACAGTTCACAGGTATCAGCTACACGGTCTATTTAGAAGTTGTGTCACCAGAGATTTCAGAGTAGAGGTGCTATCTCCCTTCAATCAGAGTTCTGACAAGGAATATATGAACTAAATATATTTCCTTCAAAAATATAAATAAACCCATTTTTTTCCCTTCAGATACAAAGAAGCTTGGTTATATTTCAAGGAAAGCATTCGTTTAACAGTGAACACTTTTAACATTTTGAATGATGCATTTTGTATGTATTTATTAAAAATGATAAATATTAAAAAAAATTATTTAGTAAAAATTTGAAATGTATTTATTAAAAATTCTGTGCAGCAGGTAGAGGGGAGGTTGGGAGGGGACACGTAGATTTAAAGTGCTTGTCTAATGTGTTCCATATTTTACGGCTCAGAATTCCAGAAAAAGAGGATATTATTAATTTATTGTATTGTGTATTCTTTTCAAGTAAAAGTGGGAGCTGAAATTAAATTTACAGAGCAATAGGAGCTAAACAATCGATTGGGCTAGTAGGTGCATTCCCTCACACATTTATATCTGTAAATCATGAATTAATATACACAAATTAAAATAATATCCAAGATAAAAAAACACTATGGGCCACATTACATTGTTCACGCTAAAACAGGGACGCACCCGCAGGTTTCTCCTTTGCGCCCCGGTTTTAGCGTTGTATTACGATGCAGGTGCTAGAAAAGCTGCCTGCATCGTAAGCCTGCGCTAAACCGCGGGATGCGCACAGAAGGCGGTAAGCGCCACCGTGAGCATCCACTCGATGGAGTCCATAGGACTCCATTGAGTTTCTGCTCTGTCGGTCACGCGAGATCCGTCAGGTCGGCGTAGTGATCCCCAGGGGGGGACTTTTTCCACCAGTCTCTCCCTGCTCCCGGTGGACAGAGGAGTCGGTTGGAACCTCGGTCCTTGCCGTGGGAATAGAGGTGAGTATCTGATTTTATTGGGGGGGGGGATTTACTGCTGGTGCTGACGGATTCTGCAGAAGCGGAATCCGTTAGCACCAAGTCCAGGCTGTGGTTAACTTTCAGGTTAACAGCAGCCGGATGGTAATTAGCGTTAGGACTTTGTAATCCTAATGCTAATTAACTCTTTGCGCTCCCCATGTTAAGCATAGGGAGCACAAAGTACAGAAACCTCGCACTGAAAAGCGCAAGATATCAAACGCTAACGGGTTTTTTAACCCATTAGCGTTTGGATTGTAATATGGCGCGCCTGCGCTAGGGCCACCAGGGCTACCGTTAACGCTCACTCGGGTGAGCGCTAATGTTAGCACCAAGAATGTAATGTGGCCCTATAGATGAACCCGATATAAATTTTAAATTGTAGACAGAAATTGACATTTTATTTTCCGACTTTGACATTCCTTCAGCTCAACTTCGTTTGCATAAAATGTTAATTTTCTTTAAATTTCTCGACAAAAATCACAGCTAATACTCATTGAGGTCCAAAATGACTAAGATCCTGAATAGTTGGTTAGGATAATGGGAAAGAATTACTCTAAAAAAAATACTTCTGAGTAGTAAGGTATAGAGGTGTGCACAGCTGAAAAATTTGTTTAGTTTCTTTTCGTTTGAAAATAATCTCGTCCGAAACAGCCTTTGTTTGAATACTGATTCATTTTGGTAATTTCATTTAAGTTATGGTTAAATATTGAGCTGCTTATTGGTCTGTGGTGCTGAATACAACAGATTCAGCACCACAGCCAATTGAGAAGGACGGGTTCTTTGTAAAACAAAACTGATTCGTTGTCATAATTTCAAAGTTTAGGATCACTAAAAAATAAAAAAAACAATAAATCCTGCTCAATTACTCTTAGATTAGGGTTAAACATGAGGGTTAAAAGGCAAGCTAGGGTTAAGTTACCATTTCCCTGCAGTGTGCATAGAAGAATCATTCAATCAATGGTTCTCTTGTGAAACAGTATAACGAATCAATTTTGTTATTTACCGTTTCGTTTAGTTTTCATTTCAATTTGGATGAAACTAATTCGTTATTTCAGAAGTACTTCCGAAATCCGAATTTACAAAATTTCAGGCAAATTGAGATTCGTTACGAAACAAATGCACACTGTCACGCCTGAGGTGCTAAAACTTTAGAGGCACATTCTGGAGCCCAATCACAAATGAATTGAGTTTGTAATAAATGAAATTCCTTTGTATTGCTCCAGAATTAAACCAATAGAATATGGTCAATATCGGGGAACCAGCAGGTGCTTTTGTAGATCAAGTATACTCGAAGTTGGTGTGAAGGAGTTAAAGTCTGTTTAGTATGCTTAGTATGCGCTTCATTTTACCCCTTCTTGACAAAACTGTTCTGTGGCTTGAGGAAGAGAACACTTTCCATGTCACAATGCCATGTGAATGTTGTGACAGCCAATCACGTTGCCCACACAGAGACTTGCCTCATATCAAAAGGTCAGTGATCCAAGAGTGATCCCACCATCCACAGTTAAATATATCCTCCTCGTATCTAGAGATGCGGTAACAGTCACACTTCCTCTGGCGGCAGGTTTCTGTGTAATGGCACATCACTAGCGGAAAAGGCTTAATCCCCTGAAATACGTGTGTATTTTTTCTAATTATTATGACATTGTGGTTTAGGTTTGACTAACCACCTATTATTACAAACTGTGCTTTTATTCCACAGTACGGCCTGAAGAAAAAGGAAGAGAAGGAAGCCGAAGAGAAGGCCGCCATGGAACAGCCTTGCGAGGGCAGCTTGACTCGTCCTAAGAAAGCAATTCCAGTAGGGTGTGGGGAGGACGACGACGATGAAGAAGAAAGCATTTTGGACACCGTACTCAAGTATCTTCCAGGACCACTGCAAGACATGTTCAAGAAGTAACCAAAACCACCCCACTTGGGACTACTGCTCCAGCCAAACGCATGTCCAGCTACCAGTAAACAGGAAAGCCAACAAAAACCTAGACCAAGAGAAATACACCAAAAGCACACACACCGAAAACACAGATAAGCATTAACAATCATTAGCACAAATATGGTATGTCTGCACAATCAATATTCAACATACATTCCTAGATGCAGGCACACACACAAACACACATGTGCACGCAAAACTTCTGCTGATTAATTACAATTTAGGAGATCTATCCGACTCACGTTATGTTGCACGGACCAAGCCTGTCACTGCCGCTAAGCCTAAAAAAAGTCCTCTGTGACATAATAATCAAACCCTGCCTATTTCAGCAAGGATGTTTTACAAGGAAGGGTGAACCTAGGGTGGATATTTCCACCCCAATTTTGCTACACAACATTAAACCATTTACACACACTCGTTCCGCTTCCCAGGTGGATACAAAATAGATAAAAGTGTCAGAGTTCGCATATTGATTTACAGGTCTTTTCCACTGCGTATTATCACTGGGATTCAACCTATGTGTGATACTCGAATATTTGGAAACATGTCGCAAAGGGCATGAGAAGAAATCCTGCTGTGTTCCGGTTTTCCTCTGTAATCTGTATTTCTTTTCTTTTTCCGGCCACTTTTCTTCTCATTATTTTATTTCTTGGTGTATTCAATGCTAGCAGGACCTACGGTGCACAGCATCCCCCGAATCAGTCTTTCTGAAGCCTCCTCACGTCTTTTCAATAAGAGAGATGGTCAATATGCATTCTTGCCTACAATTTATCAGTTATGGTGCAATGTGGAAGCTGGGTGCAAACTGTATGCTTCTTAGCAATGGTCTTCAACAAAAGGGAACAATGAACGTTAGCTGAGTCAGAGGGCTCGGAGCTGACCCTCATCTGGACTCTGACATGGACCAAGAGACTTCTCTTTTAGACTTATATGACTGTATTGCTGATTGCATGCTTAGGAAAAGTATGAGTGTTTGATGCCTTTTATTTTTTCTTTGAAATTCGAAAAAAAACACGAAAAAATCCACTGTCTGTCTTAGTCCTGTGCAGACCACCCATGTTTAATGTTTACATATGTAAAATAAGGACCAGACCAGAACTACGTTCCTCAAACATACATTCACCTGCGTGCATTCATCAACTTCACGTCCTGTCTGTTTGTTTGTCCCGTATGTCACAAAACGGCAAACATTTAATGATATTATACGGGGAAACTAAAAAAAAAAAAAATTACAGGGTTAGCTTGTTTTGTTGAGGTTTTTTGTGATCAAACCAAAGTGAAGTGTTTCTATTTATGTATACTTGTGCGTCCGTGTTTGTCTTCTTTATAATCCCTGTAACAAGGTAACTCGGCTAGATCGGCTTGCTTATCGAGGACCAAATTATGGACAATGATAAATATACAACTTTTTTCCGTATTCAAAGTTTTAGGGTTATATTTGTAAATATTAGAAATTTTTTTTAAATGACGATATATATATATATAAAAGTGCTAATTACTGATCATGGAGAAGTCCTAATCATTACAATACTCGTAATAAAACATTCCAATAAATTGTAATGATTGGTGATTAAGCTGCATTCCATATTGTAGTTGGGGTTTATTCCAGGTTCAATTTTGAGGATTTATTTGTAAGGAAGTAGAATACAAAAGGTGATGCTTTGGGGAGCAACACAAGCAGCATCGCATATCGCTGCAAAGCAGGGGAATTAAATATATTAATTATTTATATTGGAGCACTATATAGCTGTCCCTATACGGAATACTATTGTACTATAATAGTATAAGAGTAGAATCTGACCCAGAAATAAATTTTTACAGCGTTCGTGGCTGATCTCAAGTTAGAATACAATTCCTTGTCAGTATGTCTTAACATTCACAGTGTACATTACAAAAGTACATATATTGGCACGTAATGATATATATATATATATATATATATATACACACATTTACATATATATATTAAAAATAATCAATAGGGGATTGAAAGGGCTGATAAATTGATAAATTGCACATTTTGGATACAAATCCAGCAATTTTTTTTTAGTATCTTTCGACTTACAATATGAACCTTGCTCTAGGTGCGGTTTTCAAATGTATAAAAAAAAATAGATATATAGTGTTTCTACAACATATAAAAGCAACATTTTATTTGCGTGCTGCTTGGCAGCTAATGAAACTGGAAAAGAGCTGGATGAGCTGTGAGCAGCCCTTGCAAACATCTATGTGAAAGTCTTCTAATCGTGTAAGTGTTGCGCGTGTCTAGTGTGTACGTAAAGTATAATGTTATATGTTATCGCTGTATTACATGTGTATATGTTCCTCTATGTCATTCATTGCTGACATTAAAGTGTATATATGTTTCATACATGCATGCTTCTGTTACGCAGTGATCACATTGATATACACTAAGCTACGCAGATCACTTAACTGGGAATGGCCAGCAGTGACTAGTCACCGAAGCAAAGAAGCTTCTGTAGGAGATAAAGCCATAAAGCCATTTTTTTCTGTCTTGTTACATTCTGTGATGTTCATTTCCTAGTCCATTCTTTTTCAGCACACAAGTATCTAGAACACCCTCCCTGCTCAGCACTGGATGTTCTATGGGACACATAACCGGTAAGCAGTTGTAATGGGGTGCACAACCCCTAACGCTTCAGGGCCAAGAGGACGGAAAAGCATTGATGTGAAATGTGTTGGGCATACCTTATGGCCCTTGGAGGGTTAAATTGTGAATGGGCTGTTCAAATGTTGTGGCTCAGAAGATATTTCACGTACTTTTTTTATTACGGATAAAAACAACATATATACAGTACTGAAAAGCAACTGGAGTGTTTTTTAACTCTTTGGTATAATTTTTTGTGTGGTTTATTTCTTTTTTGTCATGGACCTCTGTACCCAGGGTGTGTATCTCTGTGCAGAAATGTTCCATCTCGCTGTCAGTGTCCCGAAGAAGTACTGATTCTGGTCCAATCCCACCCATTCAATAACCAGAGCTAATTATACGGTAAAAACAAAACATAAACTGCTATATTTGGGTTTAGCTAAACAGATACACAAAGGGTATTCCCAGGGAAAAGAAGGGACCGGAGAACTAGTGGGACAACACAAACAAGGGATGGACAGCCCAAAAAAGGTAAAACACAGCCTGGCATAGACATATTGAATAGCCTCCCCCCTCTCAGACACACGCCGTGGTCTACCAGACAATGGAAGGAATTTCCCTACACCTCATGACAGGGAGGAAAAAGGTGCAGTTCCAGAACTGGCTTCTTCCAGTTCCGGGTGTGAGGTCAGCAGAGATCTGGTTTAACCCACTCTCATGGGTATGTGGGAGCATGGAGACATTTAGGACATATAACAATATAGTATACATCAGGAAAACAGCACAGCATATACAACATGACAGAACAAAGGATATTGATTGACTGAGATAGGAGCATATGAGTAAAATTTAACTTTTATTGGAAACTAAAGAAACCAGAACATTATAAAAATGCACCAAGGAAAGGATAAAAAGTCTCTGTAGCTTCAGTCAGCGTGATAAATGACACATAGGGTACTAGGTGCACCTAGATAAGTCTCTCCTAGAGGATACAAACAGACAAAAGGCCTATATTTTGAAAAGTACTATCAAAGGTGAAGAAACGGGCCTTCGTGGGTCAGCATAATAGGACAGAGAGAAGCTGCTATAGAGAGAGTTCCCAATGGGATGAGTGGCAAGTCAAGTAGAGGAAAGGTCGAGGCCAAAGATCAATGCTGGGAGCGTGACCAGCCCAGGGCAAACCCACCCAAAGATTAACACCAAGATACAGAGACTAAAAAAATAAAATCAAAAACACAATCTGCATGGGAGTAAGCACTCCACTCGACGCGTTTCGCCATACAAACTGGCATCCTCAGGAGCATGTAGGAAGAAGCTTCCTCCCTAAGCAGAACCTTGTTATGCTGTCAAACTGAGCATTACTTCCTGCATGCTCCTGAGGACGCCAGTTTATTATACAACATGACACTCTACAGTGAACACACCAGAGAACAATTCAACACATCTCGCACAGGAGAGGCTGAAGATCTATATAAAATGTCAGCCCCACCAAAACGTGCAGTCCCACACCTCCCTAAAATAAGTACAGGTTGCAGTGCTCAGATCCCTAAGTGACAACAGTCACACTTTTATTGATATCTTAAAGATTTCCAGTTAAGTATTAATTTTCATATATGATTTCGATACCCACAGGTTCGTCCTGATTTTACAAAGACTCATTAATAATTCTGCGCACAAGAGTTCAATGAGCTACAGGTGCAGTATTCTACAGTTTTAGGTACTACAAGAAGTTGCATATTTCAGTCCATTAAGGTACATAATAAGAGCGATACCCATTAAGGACCGTCAAGTACAAAGGATAAAATGCATCATAATTTTCAATGCCTTAAAAAAGCTTCTCGATATAAAAAAAATATAAATGGGTACTTACGGAAAAATAGCTGTATGTGACTACCTTCATTTTAAGCAGACCATTTTAAGTACTCATTTCATGTTATCAAAGCCACTCTAAAGAAATCACCTGCTGCTTACATCTCTGTGAATTCAATTTTCTTATATGCACATGGAATGGATTTGCCAGCATTTCATAGAAACCTTCATGCTTGTCATAAAGCCCATTCCACAACAGAGGGGGGGGGAATAGTGTGGGTGAATTATACATAAGAAAGTGAATTGTGTTTCCAACATCGATTTTTAAAAAAAAATAAAAAAAAAAATAACAGGGTTATTCAAAGGGAATCGAAAAGTCACCGCACGTTCGGTGACTTTTCGTTCTCTTCAATTCGGTTTGATTTGGCGATCCCATTTCGCCAGCCCTGCGGTGTGTTCAGCAAGCACCACAGGGTCCCCGAATTGCAAGGGAAAAGTCACTGCAAAATCCGGCGAATGCACACCGAAAACCCACAAAAACATCTGGATTAACCCCGCCAAAAACGCCAGAAAAACCCGAGCAGGAGCCAATAACACGCAGCGCAGCTGCCGAAAAAACCCGACACCGCAGACAAATGGAGTGAAAAAAATAAAAAAACAGTTTGCTTGAATGTTTGAAAAGTGAATCGCGGTTTGCAAAGAAACTACTGAACGAAGATGTCTGAAATGTACATATGAGGTCCAATGAATGATAATAAAAAGGGCTGTTACAGAAAAAATAAGTTTAAAAAAAAATCAGATTTTTTAACCACTTCGCTGCTGAGGACGCGCTCAGCGCGTCCTCAGCATTCCCGCTGGTGTGCTGAGGACGCGCTGAGCGCGTCCTCCCATTGGGGTCAGCGTTCGGCCGGGTTCCGGCCGATCGCTGGCCCCTCCGGTGCGGGCTGACATCCTGGATGTCAGCCCAGCATCCGGAACAGCAGCCGCCAGAATTGGCGGAGGAGGCGCCTGAAAGGGAGGGGGGGAGGTCCTTCGGACCTCTCTCCCTCCCGATCGGCGGCTCTGCGGGGGTTAACCCAGGCATCAATTGGAAGGGCACAGCCTGCCCTTCCAAATGATGCCTGGCATTAACCCCTGGGGAGCTGGATCGCGAATTGGCGCTGAAAAGCGCCGGTTCGCGATCCTTTCCCGGAGCTGGCCGACATCTTGGATGTCGGCCAAGCCTCCGGGAACTCCCCCTGAGGACTGGCGTCATCGTGCGTAGCACGATGACGCCAGTCCTGGACTTAACCCTTGACTGCCACCAACGGTGGAGATAGGGAGTTCATTGGAACTCCCTATCTCCCGATCCGTGGCAGCTAGGGGTTAAATTTTGGTATGGTTGGATCGGCCAGAGCATGGCCGTTCCAACGATACCAAACATGAAAGTGAAAAATTTTGTAAAAAAAAAAAAAAATGACAAATAAAAAAAATTTAAAAAAAAAAAAAAATAAACACTTTTTTTTTTTTTTTGGTTTGTTAATGCAGCAATATTGTTCCCATTTCAATTATAATGTGAACAATGATGCTGCACTAACGATTTTTGTATGCGGTGCGTTTGTTAAAAATAGTGTCATTTTCCCCAAAAAAAAATGTAACGAGACCCCATCTCTAATTTTTTTAACAAGCGCACCCCATACAAAATATAACCGCAATTGCTCGCATGTTAAAATGTGGAAAAAAACACTTTACACGTTGTAAATTATTGAAAATACATATTTTATTGTATTTTTTGTTATAATATACAGACAGGACATAACGTATACATATAATAATGACATATTATGAATCTACCGAGTCTGACGGAAAGAACGATATATAATATGTCTGGGTCATATACTAAAATAAGCCTTCAAAACACGTTTAAACATGATGCGCAAAACAGGTAAAAATGACCTCAGCACAGGGGCGGGAAAAGCCTCAGCAGTGAAAGGGTTAAAAAGAAAAATGAAAAATGCTTAAAATATCCTAAAAAAATCTATAAATAAAGAGACTCTTTACTGCAGAATTTTATAATGAACGGTTTATTAGATATTGAATTAAAACGGGAATATTTTTAACATTGAAGCCTATGGGAGTCTCCTGAATAAATTTGCCGAATTAAACCACCGAATGGCAGGGCATTAGGGGAACCTTTCACTGCTGGTTTGTGTTCTCTGAATAGCCGAAGCAGTGCTTTTTCATGGGGATTTCACTGCCCTCGAACAGGCACGAACAGGCACTGTATGTTCAGGCAATTCGCCAGGATTTGGCGAATTGCCTGCTCTCTGGATAGCCGAATGGCCAGAAAAGGTAACCGAACGCTGATTTTCAGCGTTTGGTTACCTTTCTCAAGCAATTCGGATCTCTTTGATTAACCCTGTAAGTATTTCATAAGATAAGTTTAAAACTCAGATAGAATTCGATACAACCAAGGAATAATTCACTCAACCAAAAATGGAGATTTTTCAAAAGGTAAAAGGCACAGCCAGAAAGGTTAACGTTTTCACAGATTTTGGTAAATGTTGCATCGTGGGGAAAATCCACAAAATAGAACAGGAGATAAAAAATAACCTACATTCATATTTCCTTTTTACATGCAATTAATTCAAACAAATCAAACATCCAGCAGTGTGTTTTAATATGTGTTTTATTTGTAATGTTCAAGTAATCTAGGTACAGCTTATGCAACTAGTAATGTTTCTTTAAATCAATGGTGTCTTGATAAGAAAGCTCTCCATGCTCTTCTTAATATTCTTCAGAGGACAGGGTTGCACATTGCCTTGTCCATAATAGGCAGAAGCAGAGCTTTCTTTTAAAGCAGAAAACAAACACCTTAAATCTTGCTTTGTTATGCTGACTAGGCTCTCATAAAGAAATGAGCAGAATCCGTTGCTGAAAAATGAAGCTGGAGTGATAGAATTATATTGAAGATTGCCTAGAAAATTTGAATAGTATCTATTAGTTAGTGTTAGGGTTAACATTAACCCTAAAGTAAGTAACCCAAAACAAGCACAAATATTAACCCTAACCCTTACAGTAACACTAACCCTAAAGCAAGCATGAATAGCTAATCCTAAATGTAACCCTATCTATAAAAAACAAATACTATCCCTAACCCTACACCTTACATTAGCATTATTTTTGTACCTTTTTATGACAAGAGTGTATTGATAGCATGCATCGAAAAGCTAAAATGATTGCACTGATTTTTCTGATGAAAAACAACTTTTTTTAAGTCGTCCAAACTTCCATTACATTTTTAAAACCATAACTATTTTAGCATTTTTAGCCAACTGCATTTTTCTCTCTGGCAAGACGGTAAGATACCTTTCTCAATATTTCAATGGTGCCATCCATGAGCATGCTCAGCCCATACTTTGGGGCATGTGTACTGAACAGAATGGAAGATGAACCACAGAATCTCCTTGGGTAAAAAGTTGTTTACTGAAATCATTCAATGACTTGGACCTCTCAGTATTTGACTGTGTTCTGGGACAGAATCTGACACCTCACATGGTATAGAAACAAAAATATGAATTTTAAATTATTGACTTAACGTTTATATCATGCAAATTAGTATGTGGACATTTGAGTACATAGCAACCACCATGTTCTGTATGACGTCCAGAACCTATGCTAGTCACCAATCCGCACTCATATATGGACATTGCATTCTGGTAACTTCTGAATTACAAATTAAGGACTGAGTGCACTGGTATCAAGGTAGACTACAAGAGGATAGAGTTGTACCGGTTGGGTGGAGTAGAGGTAACATCACTGCTCTATGACTGTGGAGACCTTGGAGATACAGGTTTGAATCCTGGCAAGAGCACTTTTCCAGTAAGTGTCCTTGGGCAAGACACCTAACGGTACATACTCGCCACCCAGGACATACTTGAAAACGAGAGAAATCTCAATGTATCCTTCCTGGTAAAATAATGTCTCGAAAAACATTTACTTGTAATAAAATCTCAATCCCCCCTTTCTTACCTTGTTATCATTAAAATAGAAAAAGTATATCAGCTATGTGCAACTTACGATGATTATTCATTGTAACTGCTCTCACTCTACCTGTTGAGTTACCCCATTTGCGCTGCCCAACTGGGGGTGAATGTGAGAAGAAATTTCAAGGCACAGGTAGGTGTTTATTTTCCGACCTGAGAAACACATTGACTTTGAATTCCAGAAAAAAGTAGTCAATCTTGAAGCACATCACACTTTATGCTAAGGTGCGCATTAAAGTCAGGAATCCAGTCTTCATTTCTGAAAAGCTTGAGAAAAGAGTGTGTTTAAAGTGTCCTTATGAGCTTTTTTCTATAAAGAGCAGCTATGACAGCACAGGGGCAGACAGTTTTATAGCATTGAGTTGAGAAGGAAGAAAGCATCAACATCAAGTATCTTTAAATATTCTCCGGACAAACTCACTTGTGACGAATTGTTGATTGAAGAGAGTCAATGGAGCCGCAAGTGCCAGGGCATCTGTTGTGTAGACATTTAAATATCAGCAAGCCAGCTTTATATATTATTCAGCATTTTATAGGAACCAAGTACAGAGGGGACCTTAGCAGGAGCTGAAACGGTCATTGACAATTTTATGGCTTGAAATGAAGCTTAACTTTTAAGAAGACCCGAGCGTGCTGGAGTTTTCTGGATGCTATACAGTTTTGTTTTGCTGAGCACTGGGCAGGTGATATTTGAAGTCCGTGAGTGCACAAGCAGTGTCTGCCCTTTCCAGCAGTACCTCTCTTAACGCTTTAGGTGCCAAATCGCAGTTTACTCCCGGAAGTGGCTGACATCTTGGATGTCAGCCAAGCCTCCGGGTCAGCCCCCACCCACTGACATTGTCGCCATATGTGCGAAGATGTCAGTTGGCCACTTAACCCCCTAGTTGCCAAGTGGAGCTAGGGGGGTCCTTTGGATCCCCGTATCTCCCGATCCGTGGCAGCTAGGCAGCTAGCCTGATCATCATGGCCTTTCCAATGATGCCAAACATGACCAGGTTTGGTTTAAAAATATAATTAATTAAATAAATAAATTATTTTAAAAAGTGTTGTTTTTTTAAATTTGTCTGGGGGTATAATAAAATAGGACTTCAAATGTTTAAACATGATGAACATGAAACGGTCAAAAAAGAGCTCTGCACGCAGAGGTGAAATGGCTCAGCAGTGAAGGGGTTAAAAAGCAACACCATGTAAAAATTGTGTATTTCTAATTTCAAGACAAAATTTCAGAACTATTTAGGCTAGGGTCAGACGAAAGCATTTTTCCCCGCGAACGTGAAAAGGTGCGTCCGAACGCATTGACAGATTTTATCACGGAATGCGCAAAAGCGGTCAGACGATGTGTATTTTCGGGCGTGATTTTGTACGGATCGTCAATAAAACTCTTTTTGCGTCTGGACGTTATGTAGGCTGGACATTAGCAGCGTCTGACATCTCCTAATCACGCAAACACGCCGCTATGCCGCAGCTGCGCACTCAGTACGTCAGTACTAGCGGTTCAGCGTTCTCAGAAAAATGCGTTCAAATTCCACTTGCGTTGCACGGCCGGACTTTTGTGCGGCCGTACATCGTATATTGGCCGTCATTGCCCGTCATCTGCTGCTAGTGCGGCCGTAATTATGTGCGCCAGAACGCACGTTAAAAGTGCGCTGGTCTGACCCCAGCCTTAGCTAGGGTCTTTTTTGGCGGTTGTAGATTTTGGGGATTAAACTTTGAAAAAGTGTGTTTTTTCCATTTTTTCATCATATTTCATAATTTTTTTATAGTAAATTATAGGATATGATGGAAATAATGGTATCTTTAGTAAGTCCACTTAATGGCGAGAAAAATTATATGTAATATGTGTGGGTTCCATAAACGAGTAAGAGGAAAATTAGACCTAAACACAAACAGTGCAGAAATGTAAAAACAGCAGTGGGTACTTTCGAACAGACAATGGTAAAACCGCCTGGTCACTATGGGGTTAAATAGCTTTTAATTTTCTCTGTAACAGAGTACAGACCTTTTTATTATCATTCATAGGACCTTATATGTTAATTCCAAACATTTTCGTTCAGTAGTTTTTTTGCAAACATACAGGGTTATCCAAAGAGATCCGAATTGCTTGAGAAAGGTAACCGAATGCTGAAAATCAGTGTTCGGTTACCTTTCCTGGCCATTCGGCTATCCAGAGAGCAGGCAATTCTCCAAATCCTGGCGAATTGCCTGAACATACGGTGCCTGTTTGAGGGCAGTGAAAACCCCATGAAAAAGCACTGCTTCGGCTATTCAGAGAACACAAACCAGCAGTGAAAGGTTCCCCTAATGCCCTGTCATTCGGTGGTTTAATTCGGCAAATTAATTCAGGAGAATCCCATAGGCTTCAATGTTAAAAATATTCCCGTTTTAATTCAATATCTAATAAACCGTTCATTATAAAATTCTGCAGCAAAAAGTCTCTTTATTTATAGATTTTTTTGGATACTTTAAGCATTTTTCTGATTTTTTTTGATTTTTTTTCAGTTTGCTTATTTTTTTTGTAACAGCCCTCTTTATTATCATTCCCTGGACCTCCTGTGAAAATTTCAGACATTTTCGCTCAGTAGTTTCTTTGCAAACAGCGTTTCATTTTCCCAGATTCATACAAATGGTTTTTCTAATTTATTCACTGCCTCCTCTACCTTACAGCTGCTTCGGCTCTGTGTGATTCGGCTCCTGTTCGGCTCCTGTTCGGCTTTTTCGAAGGTTAATCCAGATGTTTTTGCTTGTTTTCAGCGTGCATTCGGTTAGTTTTCGTCAGGTTTGCGGTAGCTTTTCCCTGCAATTCGGGGACCCTGTGCTGTTTGCTGAATACACCGCAGGGTCACCGAAATGCAATCGGCAAAAGGAACCGAATTGAAGAGAACGAAAAGTCACCGAACGTGCAGTGACTTTTCGAATCTCTTTGGATAACCCTGTGTGTTTTAATTTTGACACTTTCGATGGTCGGCTTGTCGGCTTTCTCTGGTGGCTGGTTGGTGCTGTGTTCGGTGGATCGTCTGCTTTTTCTGGACGCATTCAGCCTGTTTTTTGCAGCAGTTTGAAGTGATCCGATACTTCGGATCGTATCGGCTAGGATTTTTTTGGGCAGATTTTTGGCTTTTTTCTGCGATTTTTGTTTATTTGTTTTTTTCCGGTTTTGCGGCAGATTTTTGGATCCATTCACTGCACTCCGGGGACCCTGCGGTGAATACTGAATATACCGTAGGGTCGGGGCATTTGATTCCCCGAAGTGCAACATTTTGGTTGTCTCTGAATGACCCTTTAAGTAAATATAGCCTAGTGAGTCGAAAGCAGCATTAAAATGAAGGGTCTGAACAAGTAACCATCCTTTCTCAGGCATCTCTTACATGTATGTAGCACATATGACATTCTCAGTACTTTGTCATTTAAATGCAGATTAGAATAGTACATAATGGTTAAAAAACATTATTTCTGATAAAGATATAAAAAAAATCTTGACGACCTTTCTACAAAACAAATGATTATGTCTGTGGAATCTGGCAAAGTCCATGATTTATAACAAGGCTACTGGATGGTTTGAAACAAGTTTTGGAAGCAATTTCTCAGGAAATGAGATTTGAGACTAGTGTGTGTAATTGACTGGATTCTAGTACTTCTTACTATAGAGGTGTGAAAATTCTTTACTCCAATGAGATTGTCTTCTGTTGGCAAAATTGAGCCAATTAAGTCTATCCAGCTTATAGAAGAAATGTTGAGCCAAAAATAAATCACCATGTTCTAAAAAAAAAAAAAAAGAACGTAAAAACTATACTAAAAATTTATATATTCTTTTCTCTGGCCTGAGGAACTTTCAAATGTGTAAAAATAGTACTTAGTGTAATAAATATAGAATTGAAGCCTGTGCAGGATAATAGATCTTCCCATGAACATATTTGACTTGGAACAATTTACTGCAGGGTAATTTGTCTTTTTGAGACAGGGTTCCAGGTAAGAGTCAGGGAACCAGTATTTCAGTAAGTATCAAATTGAAAGTATCAAATTGAAATCAGAGAACCAAACCAGGGACACTATTACATTCTTCGCGCAAACGTTAATGCGTGCGCAAAAAAACGCATTAACGCGAGGGGTAAAACCTTTCGCGCAGAACATCGTATTACAATGTCCGCGCAAAAAATGCACGTTAAAGTCTAACGCGGGTGGACCTGCGCGAACCCTTTGCGAGCGTAATGTACCGTATTTTTCGCTCCATAAGACGCACCTGACCATAAGACGCACCTAGTTTTTAGAGGAGGAAAACCGGAAAATAAATATTCTGAATGAAATAGTGTAAAAATGGATATTGCCCCAGCTCGTGGATATGCCTTAGCTCACACATGGATTTGCCCCAGCTCACACATGGATTTGCCCCAGCCAGCTCTCACATGGATTTGCCCCAGCCAGCTCACACATGGATTTGCCCCAGCCAGCTCTCACATGGATTTGCCCCAGCCAGCTCACACATGGATTTGCCCCAGCCAGCTCTCACATGGATTTGCCCCAGCCAGCTCTCACATGGATTTGCCCCAGCCAGCTCTCACATGGATTTGCCCCAGCCAGCTCACACATGGATTTGCCCCATCAGCTCACACATGGATTTGCCCCATCAGCTCACACATGGATTTGCCCCATCAGCTCTCACATGGATTTGCCCCAGCCAGCTCTCACATGGATTTGCCCCAGCCAGCTCCTCACATGGATTTGCCCCAGCCAGCTCACACATAGATTTGCCCCATCAGCTCTCACATGGATTTGCCCCAGCCAGCTCACACATGGATTTGCCCCAGCCAGCTCACACATTGATAATGCCCCAGCTCACATATGGATATGGCCCAGCAGCTCGTGGATGTGCCTCCGCTCACCTGCCGCCGCCGCGTTCGTCTCCTTCTGAGCATGCGTCCGGCGGCAGGAAGCTTGGGCACTCGCCTGGGGGAGCCACGTGACCGCGATCTCGGGAGATCGCGGTCACGTGGCTCCCCCAGGCGAGTGCCCAAGCTTCCTGCCGCCGGACGCATGCTCAGAGGGAGACGAACGCGGCGGCGGCAGGTGAGCGGAGGCACATCCACGAGCTGCTGGGCCATATTCGCTCCATAAGACGCACCCACTTTTCCCCCCACTTTTTGGGGGGAAAAAAGTGCGTCTTATGGAGCGAAAAATACGGTACTTTGCGCATCCTATACTTAACATTGTGAGCGCAAATGCGTTTGTGCGCTGGTGCACTCAAGGTATTACAATCTTAGCGCAAAATTTAACGGACAACGTTTGTGCGCATAATTTTAACGTCTTTGAAAAGCTGGTGGTAACGGCAAATCTGAACGACCTGGCCGAACCCAAATACACCAGCCCGGAAAAAAAATACAGCAATGTATAGTTACACATTCTACACATACCCAAACAATAAAATTGAGAGGTTGTGCGTGTTTTTATTATTGCTGCAGCTTATATACTCAGATTGATTCTGACAGGTGCAAAAACTGAACGGGAGACAATTGTGGTTCTTAATTCAGATTGGCTGAATCGCGTGAAAAAACAGTCTGCTCACCGATTTCTGCGCGCAGCGTTAATGCGTGCGTGTTTTTGAGCATTTTTTTTACACGCAGTATTTTTTGACGGATGAAAAAATCCGCTCGGATTGTAATACCAGCGTTAATTTACGCGCATTAACGTTTAACGCTGCGTGCAAAAAAATAGCGCTGCACGAGCGTTTTTACGCAAAGAATGTAATAGTGCCCCAGCTTTATGAGAACGCTGCGACAAGACAACAGCACAGGTGACCTCTCCTACAGTTTAAGCCGGACAATGCCTCTACAGAGGAAACCATACCATATGCAAATTAGCATGCTACCCCCCCCCCCCCAAAAAAAAGACAGACTGAATCAAAATGTCAAGGAAGTGTCTTCTCTATGCTGAGCCGGCCCGGACTAAAAATATGCCTCGGTGTATAAAAGTACAGCAGACTAAAGGATATTCCAGGTAGACAGACCCCAGCACTAACCATTCTTTTGAATTGAATTCTTTTGAATTCTTCGAACCAAATGATTCTCCTGAAATTTACCCACATTCAATCCAGAATCGAGGTAATTACTAAATGGCCTTTGGGTAAATCTCCTGGCCCAGACAGAGGTCCTTGTTCAGTACTCTCCCATCTCACATACATTTCCCCAGTTCTCTCAGCATTTTCAGCAGAAACATTACTGAAATGTTGTCTGCATCCTTTCTGAAACTGGGCAACCATCCAATGCAATGTTCTAATTTTTGCCCTCTTTCTCTTAGTAATGTAGACCAGTGGTTCCCAACCCTGGTCCTCAAGGAAGCCTAACAGGCTAGATTTTAAAGATCACCTTGGGGAAATGCAGACTGAATCCTGCAATCACTGAGCAGCAAACCATATCACCTGTGCTGTGCTTCACATATCCTGCAAACCTGGCCTGTTAAGGGGGACTCGAAGACCAGGTTTGGGAACCACTGATGCAGATGAGATAAATGCTAAAATAATCTCAAACTGGTTAGCATCTACTCTACTTACTATAAGAGTTCAAGTCTAATTAGGATTGATACAACAATGTCATAGATCCAGGGCCGGATTAAGATCTCTATGGGCCTGGAGCTGAAGATTTGCGTGGCTTTTTTTGGAATTTAGTGAAATGAAAATACATTTTTGGTTATTTAATAGTGCAGATACGGGTATATCTAACCAGACAGATACTGTGTGATTATTTTTTCATTAACATTTCAATCATCCAAACCTTTGTGGTTATATATTCTATAGGGAAATCCTGTTAAAAAAATGTGAAATGGAAACCTTTTACTGCAGAAATTATAGAATTTTAACAAAAAATTAAATGTTTTCCTTGTGTTTTGGAGGATGGTATTTTATGAATAATATGACTATGTATAAAACACTGACCTTGCTCCCCGCATGGGAAATGAGAAGGTGAGTAATGGCAGTGGTATTGCTCATTTTATATGTCACAAATGGACAATGTCATTGCTTTGGAACTAAATATAAAGGGTTTTTTTTTCTCTTAGATTTTACATGGTCGTGTTTGGTATCAATGCAAACACCAGACTCTGATCTATCCAATGACATCTCACCTGACCATGTGAGGTGTAAAGATTAGGGACGCAGGGTTCCAAAGTCCCCCCCCAGTGCTCTTAACTGAATTGCGGAGATTTAGGTTTTTGATGTAACAATTCGTAACAATGGATTGTGCCATCACCTCCACACTTGTTGGTGACATGAAAAAAAATATGGTGAGTTAGTGCAGCATCATTGTTCACTTTATAATTGAAAAGTGAAAATATTGCTGTGTTAGAAAAAAATAAAGATATTTTTATTATTTTAGATTTTACTGTTACATAAAACCTGGTTCATGATCTGGCCTTTCCAGTGATACCTCATATGACCCTGTACCTGCTATGGAGTTGGAGATACAGTGGTCCAAATGCCTGTCAATGCAGATATAATTATCCTTTCTCTGGGCCTATTCTGGGGCATGGGCCTGGAGCTGCTGCTCCTTTAGCCACTATGTTAATCCGGCCATGCATAGATCAGATAATACCAAGAAATGTCATAATCAAATAAAAAGGTGTAAATAGACCTAAACATCCATACCTTAGCTTAGTCCTTGAGGTGGAAATGGTATTTGGCTGGTTTCAATGACTTTTTTTGAAACTAGTGCTGAGTAAATTCAATTTCCCTAAACCGGTCATTATCAGCATATTTGTACATTAAAAGGGCACCTCAATCAACAGAAGCTCTCTCTCCCTTATGATTTACTCATTAGTACTAGAGCCATTTGCACAACACATATGTCACTTCACTAACAGGGATAATGGTAGGAGCACCAACTCAAACATCAAATTTGTTTACCATTGACATTTTAACGACAAAGTTAAATCCTCACTCGCCATTGCCTATATTCCATTGGATTTTAAGTCCATATATATTTGGATGCAGGCACAATTTTAGGTTTTTCAGGTATTTTTTAAAACATATTCAAGCTATAGTTATATAATGGATCTGGGCTGAAAGTGCACACTCTCAGGTTTATTTTACGTACCGGCTGGGTGGAGTAGAGGTAACATCACTGCTCTATTACCGTGGAGACTTTCAGGGTTATTCAGAGAGCATTCAGTCATTCTCCTGCTTTTCAACACTCTCTGAATAACCCTGATAGGTTCATCCCGGCAAGAGCACCTCTCCAGTAAGTGTCCTTGGGCAAGACACCTAACGGTACATACTCGCCACCCAGGACATACTTGAAAACGAGAGAAATCTTAATGTATCCTTCCTGGTAAAATACTTTCTCTAAAAATGTTTTTATTTTTGAGGGATTGTGCATCCAAATAGGAGGAATTACAACTCTTAAGAGTAGCCATCCCCCCTTTAACAGGGGACCATAAGTAATTGGACAGATTAATCAAAAGCAGTTTCATGGCCAGGTGTGGGCTGCTCCTTATTTCTTCAGGTGTGGGCTGCTCCTTATTTCTTCATCAACTAAGCAGGTAAAAGGTTTGGAGTTGATTCAAAGTGGGGTATGTGCATTTGAAATCTATTGCTGTGAACCTGCATCATGTGTTCGAAGGAGCTGTCCATGCAAGTAAAACAGGCCATTGTAAGGCTTCGAAAACAAAACAAATCCATCAGAGAGATAGCGGCAGCATCAGGAGTTGCCAAATTAACAGTTTTGTATATTCTGAGGAAAGAAGAATGCACTGGTGAGCTTAGCAACATAAAAAGGCGTGGACGTCTACAGAAGACAACAGTGGTGGATGATTGCAGGATCATTTCTAAGGCCCCGTTCACACCTAGCCGTTTTAACGCGCGTTCGTGCACGCTTTAAAACGCAGGAATGGGGAAATCCCATGCTTTGCTATGGGACCCATTCAGACCTAAGCGTGTTAAAGCGTGCAGGAACGTGCTTTAAAACGGCCAACGCAAAAAGAAGTCCGGGAGCTTCTTTTCGGGCATACAGCAGCGCGTTCGCGGCCATATCATAGCCGCGAACGTGCTGCAATGCGCGTTCGCGCGTTTTTTTTGTATGCGCGAACGCGCGTAAAAAAAACGCGCGCATTGCGCGACGCAGCGCTACGCCCAGGTGTGAACACAGCCTAAAAAAAAATTGTTCAGTAATGGTTTAAGGGACATGAAAAAGATTTCAAGGTGTTGCCTTGGCTTCAAATTCCCCAGATCTCAATCCGATTGCACATCTATGAGATGTGCTGGAACAACAAATCCAATCCATGGAGGCCTCAGCTCGCAATTTGCAGGATTAAAGGTTTTGCAGCTAATGACTTGGTGTTAGACACCAAAGGACACATTGAGAGGTCTTGTGGAGTCCATGGGTCGACACTGCTTTGGTATCATGAGGGGACCTACAAAATATTAGACAGTTTAAATTTTGTGTATGATCAGAGTATTGCAAACTTAATATGTCTTTATACCACCCAGAAAATCCCTCAGATGATAGTGCCTGTTAAGAAGAACAACAGAAAACAGCAACAATAATTCGGAAACATCTCTGCTCTGCAGAAGAAGGTGAAGAAGGTGTGAATCATGATTAGAAAACCTGACGAGACGTATCCCCTCTGCAACCACAGAGAAGCAGGTTCAACTTCACCACATCAGGGTAATTCAAAGAGAATCGAAAAGTCACCGCACGTTCGGTGACTTTTCGTTCTGTACAATTCAGTTTGTTTTGGTGATCCCATTTCGGTGACCCTGCGGTGTATTCAGCAAGGACCACAGGGTCCCCAAATTGCAGGAAAAAGCTACCGCAAACCCAACGAAGACAAACCGGAAAACCCGGCGAATGCACACCAAAACCCGCAAAAACATCTGGATTAACCTGCCGAAAACTCCGGAAAAACCCAAGCAGGAGCTGATCACATGCAGCTCAGTCGCCGGAAAAAGCTGACACCGCAGACGAGTGAAGTGAATAAATTAGGAAAACAGTTTGCTTGAATGTTTGAAAAGTAAAACGCTGTTTGCAAAGAAACTACTGAGCGAAAATGTCTGAAATTTGCATATGAGGTCCAGGGAATGATAATAAAAAGAGCTGTTACAGAAATATCCTAAAAAAACTATAAATAAAGAGACTCTTTACTGCAGAATTTTATAATGAATGGTTTATTAGATATTGAATTAAAACCAGAATATTTTTAACATTGAAGCCTATGGGATTCTCCTGAATAAACCTGTCGCATGAAACCACCGAATGGCAGGGCATTTTGGGAACCTTTCACTGCTGGTTTTTGTTCTCTGAATAGACAAAGCATTGCTTCTCTATGGGGATTCACTGCCCTCGAACAGGCACCGAACAGGCACCGTATGTGCAGTCAATTCGCCAGGAATTGCCTGCTCTCTGGATAGCCAAATGGCCAAGAAAGTTAACCGAACGCTGATTTTCAGCGTTCGGTTACCTTTCTCAAGCAATACGGATCTCTTTGAATCACCCTGCATGTCTCTTCACCTGTGGACAGCAGACTCAGATACCAGTCAGAACACCTCTACAGCATGTGTCCTTGGCCAAATACATCTAACAACATGTACATGCCTATACCTCACAATCTATAAATCCCATATAGATAATAAGTACTCCAATCACAATGTTTCTTCCTTGTTAAGCTAAGTCTGTTGTTCTCATTCATCACTAGGGATGAGCGTTCGGTTCGGATCTGTTCGGAGTTCGATTCGAACATCGCCCGTTCGGCTGTTCGTCGAACTCCGAACATTTCCACATGTTCACCGCATGTTTACCCACAATGCACCACAAAGGACAACAATGCACTTTTCCACTGGCCTGAAGCTTGTAATTGGCTACAGCCTTGCACCTGACCACAGGTCAGGTGCAAGACAGTAGCAAGACTATATCAATCACGGTTCAGAGTCCTGATTGGGCAACATTTGTCCAATCATGGGCTCACAGAGCTAAGTCCCGCAGCACACTATATAAGGCTTCCCTGCCTGCAGCCCCAGCGTGTGTGCTTGCAGGAGTGAATCAGAGAGGAGATTATTCTGTCAGTGTGTATCAGTGACGTTGTAGGAGAATTCTGGGAATTAGCCTGGCAGTGCCAACACAGATTCTATCAGGGATAGTGTGTATCAGTGAGTTGTAGGAGATTTCTGGGAATTTGAATCTGTGTTGGCACCGCCAGGCTATCAGGGACAGTGTGTATCAGTGAGTTCTATCAGAGTTCAGCAAATTTGAATCTGTCTTGGCACAGCCTGTTATCAGTGTGCATCAGTGAGTTATACCACAGTTCAGCAAATTAGAATCTGTCTTGGCACAGCCTGTTATCCGTGTGTATCAGTGAGTTATACCACAGTTCAGCAAATTAGAATCTGTCTATCAGGGACAGTGTGTATCACTGATTTATAGCATTGTTCTGGAAAATCTGTATATCTTTGATCTAATTCTAGATACCATACAATAACACAATCAGAGTTCATCTGTTTACCTATTGAGAGTTGAATCTGGTTGTTGCCAGCTATCAGGGTGTTGCAGCCTGCAGGAGAGGAAGTGAATCAGAGAGAGAGAGTAGAGGACATTGGCAGCCTTGCAGGGAAAATATCAGTAAAATAGCTGACTTATATCAGTTCTGAATATCTTTAATCTATATACCAGAGTTGAATTGGAGTTATGCATATCTCCAATCTTTATACCAGAATTGAATCAGACTTCTGTACATATCCAATCTTTATACCAGAGTTGAATCAGACTCAGGGCCGGCCTGTCCATGGAGCAGGGTGGAGCCGCGGCGCCAGGCAGCCCTTTGTCAGGGGCGGCACTTTGCCGCCCTGTCATAGGCCGCGGCGTGGAGCCAGGCTGTTCCCACCCCTCATGGCGGGCCGGCGCCTGCCCCACTCGAGCGGAGCTGCGCCCGCAACCTTCACTCGCACGCAGCCCGCCCCTTCAGCGGCTCCTCAGCCCGGGTCTGACGGCCACTACACTGTCCTGCAGCAGTGCGGCCTACAGCACCGGCTGTAACATCCGGTCAGTCCCCTCTCCAAGGTCATGCGGCGCGCCCTGTGACATAATCAGCGGGGGTCGGCCAGAAGGCCGGCCTCCTCTGATTATGTCATAGGACGCGCCGGCCGATCTGGCAGGCACATAAGGGAACCGCTCATATCGAGCAACTTCCCGGCAGTGCGCCAGTTGCCTTGTATGAGCGGTTCCCTCGTGCAAGAGGAACACCGGCTGTGGCATCCCCAGGCAGGACACCGGCCCGCAGGAAGAAGTCGGGCGAAGATGGTGGTGGCGTTGACCAGGGGTCACCTCTCCGGTAAGGTGACTCCTAAGTTCATCTGCCCCCCTGACTAACGTGCACCCCCTTATCTACCCCCAGATAAAGTGCCCCCCCTTATCTACCACCTGGATAAAGTGCCCCTCTTATGTACCCCCAAATGAAGTGCCCCCCCTTATCTACCCCCTGGATAAAGTGTCCCTCTTATCTACCCCCCAAAATTAAGTGCACCTCCTTATCTACCCCCAAATAAAGTGCCCCCTTATCTACCCCCTGGATAAAGTGCCCCTCCTTATCTACCCACCTAAAAAGTGCTTCCCCCTATTTATCCCCATGAAATAAAATAATTTGCCCCTCCAAAAAAAAAAAAAAAAAGATTCGCCCCACCCTAAGTAAAAAACAAAATTTGCTCCCAAACGCAGCCGCAAGTCGCCGAATGCAGCCATCGATTCACCGAATGCACCCACAAGCCCGGAAGCAGCCGATGACTCGCTCGACTGCCGAAAGCCACCAGAAAACGCTGACAAGCCGCCGAACAGGTAAAAAAAAATAAAAATACAAAAACACACTATCAGGGTTATTCAGAGAGCGTGAAAAGCAGGAGAATGACTGGAGAATGAAAAATTCTAGGTCAAAATAGCCAAACCAGAAAAATTCTCCCTTTCATCCCACTTTCCAAATCGACTATTTTGACCTAGAATTTTTCATTCTCCAGTCATTCTCCTGCTTTTCACGCTCTCTGAATAACCCTGTAACTTATAAGCTGCTGTCACACAAGCGTTTTTCAGAGCAGAAGGAATGTCCATGAGAGCGGACGTTCCTTCATCTCTGATGCCTGTCTGGCCGCCTCACTGAGCGCAGTTAGTGCGCTCAGCGCTAGAAATCGCGATCCTCCATAAGAGGATCGATCTTTGTAGCCCCGTGTGTCCCTGTTGCAGCTTTTTAAAGGGGTGATACATACATACACACCGCACATTACTGTGAGTTTTATTGCTGTGGTGTATGATATGCTCATACATGTCACGTTTTTTTTTGGGGGGGGCAGCAATTCATCCATCGCTCCAGGCAGCACAGTGGCTTGGGCCGGCCCTGATCAGACTTCTGTATATCTCCACTCCTTATACCAGAGTTGAATCAGAGTTCTGTATATCTTTAATCTACATATCACTCACCATGTCAGAAAGACCAAAAAGGACAGGCAGACGCTCCCAGACACAGATAAGAGGGCAAGCAGCCTCTGTGTCGGAAGGCAAAGCTCCTGGTCGTCGTGGACGTGATGCATCCTCTGCAGGGGCACGCTTGTCCTTTCCAACTGGTGGTGGCCGTCTTATGCTGCAACAACATAAAGAGGATTTGCAGGATTGGCTAACCAGGCCATCTTCATCCTATGAGTCTTCTGCCAGCCAGGCTTGTAGTGCTTTACAGTCCACCTCAGCTGACAAAGCATCTAATGCAGCCTCCATGTCCACAGCTACTCCTGCCGTAGCCTCTCCAATATACACGGAGGAGTCAGCTGAATTGTTTGACTGCAATGACAGTGACATGCTGCTTGAGGATGCGCAGCAACTACAGTGCTCTGATTCAAACTCTTAGGTTGAGGAAGGGAGTATAATCAACCTAGAGGGAGGGGGTGCCAATGACACACAAATAATTGGCACTCATGTTGCCCCAGCAGCTGCAGCATACTGCCAAGTTGGCTCCAGTGACGAGGAGATAGGGTGTGATGATGATGATGAGGTCACTGACTCCACCTGTGTGCCTGATTGAACAGAGGAGTCAAGTGAGGAGGAGGCACAACAAACACGAGGCACAACGTCCTCTATGAGCAACCGTAGCATCAGAAGTCACAGCTGCTCAGGTGCAGAGCACTGTTGTCTCAAAGCACATGTACAAGAAGTCTGCTGTCTGGGAGTTCTTTAAGAAATGTGCAGCAGTTGCTAATTGTAATCTATGTCAGAAGAGAATCAAGCGTGGGAAAGACATCCCACACTTGGGTACCACGTGCATGAGGCAACATATGACTACCTGCCATGCATCCCGTTGGCACAACACTTTCATAGGTCATCCTCCTCCTCATCTGTCTCTACCCCACTATATGTCCTGCCATGTCATTGCCTACAACTTCCACTGACAGGGATGATGCTACAGTAATGGGTGTACCAGGTCCTTCCTCAGAATGTGACAGCATCCCATCGGCTGAAGATTTACGCAGTCAAATTACGTTGCCCCAGCTGCTGCAGCGTAAGAAAAAATATAGTCCCAACCATCCCCAAGCACAGCGTCTAAATGCCAGTTTAGCAAAATTACTTGCATTACAGCTGCTGCCTTTCCAGCTGGTGGACTCTGCTTCCAGGTAAAATATTTGGGTGCACTGCCACTGACACCTGTACCAGATTGATATCATTTTAATATTGGACCGCAGGGTCCACCACTGCACTCTTCCACAATACCACAGAGGGGTTACGGTGTGAAGGCACTTGCTGCCACCAAAGGCAAAATATTTGGGTGCACTGCCACTGGCGCCTATACCAGATTCATATCATTTTAATATTTGACCACAGGGTCCAACCCTGCACTCTTCCACAACACCACAGAGGGGTTACTTACGGTGTGAAGGCACTTTCTGCCACCAAAGGCACAATATTTGGGTGCACTACCACCGACGCCTGTACCAGATTCATATCATTTTAATATTTGACTGCAGGGTCCAACCCTGCACTCTTCCACAATACCACAGAGGGGTTAGTGACGGCACTGTTGCCGACACTAAAGGCCCAATTTTAAAGCACCTATTGTTACGGTCATCCAAAGCCTGCATAAGTTTCAACATAATTTAGCCAAAAAAATCACTAAACTTGTTCTGCGTGTCCTAAAACGTCTCCTCTTTTCATACAGGCTGCCACTCCAAGCAGTTGTTTATGAATAGATTAAAGGAAAACCATTTACCGTCATTTAAAATGTCATTTGTTTTTAAATGTTTCTATACATCCTACAACTCTGCCACTTCACGGGCAGGTTATGTGGACCTCCTAGGCATGATATTTGAAGGAATTTTTTGTTTTTATTCTTAACCTTTATTTCATGGAAAACTCACTGTTCCTTTAAAAACGTGTAGCGCTGGTTTAAATCCTGCCGCTGTAATTACTTGTTTCTGGCCACCAGGGGGAGACGAACGCAATGTAAACCAATACTGGACACTTTCGGACTACGTTTTCCAGCATGCTTTGGGGCAGGGACAGGAAGTGGGTGGGGAGAACTGGGAGACATCCGCAACCTCGTGCAGAGGAGAGCCAGTGCGCGCCAAGGGGTGAATAGAGCAAGACGCACGTGAGACAAGGAGCGATTGTGACCAGGCAAGAGTGCAGGTGCTGCCTTGCGGAGCTGGAGATCGGCCCAAATCACTTACCAGAGACCTAGTAACCTACCGGTGAGAAGTTTATACAGATACAGAGCTGCAGAAGGACCCCGAGTTAGGAGACCGTGATGATCTAATGGGAGTGCAGGCGGTGAGCTGAGCATCTTGTTGTGGCAGAAACGGACAAGCAAGACAAGCGGATCCGGTGGCACAGAGTCCCAGTCAAGTCGAGCGGAAAGACGTCCTGGGTCGAGCAGAGCGCAGAGTATCTGACGGATGGGTGAGAGGCCTTCCCGGCCACAGTGAAAATAATAAAGCACGCTGCAGTTTGTCTAAACCTACAGGGCCCCAACGTGACTAGTCGAAGACACATTGAAATCATTCACTGGCCAGTTGAATCTAGTACCCGGGTACCAACACTCGCATACACGTACACCTTCTTGGGACACAACCTGTACGGGACTCACATTTCAGCAACGAAGGGGTTAAAATTCCTTTTTCTTTTCCGCTGCGCGTTTCTCGCATTACGAACTTCTGTAAATATATATGTATACCGTGCTGCTCTATATATGCCAGTTTATTTGAGATCAGTAAACTATATAACTTATAAAATCCACAACAGTGCTGGTGTATATTTATTCCCTAGTGCGGGGAGACTGACCCGAGGTTTAAATTCAGCGGCTCCTCCGGGAGTGAGCGCTACAAACATTTTCTTTTTTTACTCTTTGTCCTTGTTTCCTGTCCCCCAGGGCACGACCTGGACCCCCATACACCTTTTATGGCAAATATATAGCATACAGTGGCAAGAAAATGATGTGAACCATGTGTCAGGAACCTGGACGCCAGCGCTGCAGGAAACCAAAAAGCAAGCCAGTTTCCTGTAAGGAGACTGGTAATTCCTCTACAACCAGGCTGATCCAGCAACCAGGTGCTGACTAATGCATCCTGATTTCCCTCTCTACAAAAAGGAACCACTCCCACAATCCTACAGAAGAACAGTGATACACGGTTGGTAATGGGAACATACAACTGTTAAAACACCTTACTTCGACATTGCCCATTACATTCCCATTACCAACCGTGTATCACTGTTATTCGCCCCTATCAATGAGGGCGCAGTGGTCATCACTCCAATTATGATTAATGTGACATTGGCATGGTCTATTTGAACATAAGATTGTTGCAATCTTCACACTTCAAAATGGGCTGGCTCATTATTGCTGCACTTGCAATTGTAGTATAGGAGAATATATTTATAGCTGGACGGCTGCTTGGGTTTTGGTTAACCACTCTTAAATTTTGTGATTTTGCCCCTATCAATGAGGGCGTAGCTGTCATTGTGCCATTGTGGTAATCTGTGGGAACCTGCGCCGTTCAATTGTCTCCAATTATTGCTGTGTACAACATTAGAGTATAACCATCACGTTGTGCCCTTTGGAATATTGCATCACATGCTCCATATCGCATTCAGGGTAATCTAATTGCTATTTGCCAATTTTCTTAATATTGGTATTATACCACGTATGACAAGCAATTGGTTACCTATCCACGGTTTGGTCAATCATCATCCTCTGGGTGATATATTTTTCAAGTATATGTTTTTATACGGTCGGTTGTTTTTTGTTTATGTACACCAAATAAAGTATGATTAGGTAGCTGGTGTTCCCTTCCCTTCTATATTCATCTATTGCTTTTATGTTCTATGAATTCCTAAATAAACCCTCTTTTGTTTATACATCAACAAACTCTCAGCAAAGATCATTGCACATTGGGCTCAAGTCTACCACCCCGGAACCAGCTCCTTACACCATGCCTCACAGAAAAGAGCTCTCAGAAGACCTATGATCAAGAATTGTTGACTTGCATGAAGCTGGAAAGGGTTACAAAAGTATCTCCAAAAACCTTGATGTTCATGTGTCCACAGTAAGACAGACTGTCTACAAATGGAGAAAGTTCAGCACTGTTGCTACTCTCCCTAGGCATGGTCGTCCTGTAAAGATGACTGCAAGAGCACAGCGCAGAATGCTTAATGAGGTAAAGAAGAATCCTAGAGTGTCAGTTAAAGACTTACAGAAATCTCTGGCACATGCTAACATTTTTGTTGACACATCTACAATAAGGAAAACATTAAACAAGAATGGAGTACATGGGAGGACACCACAGAGGAAGCCATTGCTGTCCAAAAAGAATATTGCAGCACGTTTTAAGTTTGCAAAAGAGCACCTGGATGTTCCACAGCACTACTGGCAAAATATTCTGTGGACAGATGAAACCAAAATTGAGTTGTTTGGAAAAAAAGGCACAGCATACCAACATCAAAACCTCATCCCCACTGTAAAACATGGCGGAAGGAGTATCATGGTTTGGGGCTGCTTTGCTGCCTCAGGGCCTGGACGGATTGTTGTCATTGATGGAAAAATTAATTCCAGAGTTTATCAAGACATTTTACAGGAAAACGTAAGACCATCTGTCCGCCAACTGAAGCTCCGCAGAGGATGGGTGATGCAATAGGACAATGACCCAAAGCATACAAGTAATTCAACAAAAGAATGGCTTCAACAAAACAAAATACGCCTTCTGGAGTGGCCTAGTCAGAGTCCTGACCTCAACCCGATTGAAATGCTGTGGCATGACCTTAAGAGAGCGATTCACAACAGACATCCCAAGAATATTGCTCCACCGAAACAGTTTTGTGAAGAGGAGTGGTCCAAAATTACTCCAGATCGTTGTGCAGGTCTGATCTGCAACTACAGGAAACATTTGGTTGAGGTTGTTGCTGCCAAAGGAGGGTCAACCAGTTATTAAGTCCAAAGGTTCACATACTTTTTCCACCCTGCACTGCGAATGTTTACATGTTCTGTTCAATAAAAACATGAAAACATATAATGTTTGTGTTGTATTATTTTAAGCAGACTGTGTTTTTCAAATTGTTGTCACTTAGATGAAGATCAGAGCACACCTTATGACCAATTCATGCAAAACTCCACGTAATCCCAAAGGGTTCACATACTTTTTCTTGCCACTGTATATGCCCTCTTGGAGGGCACTCTAAAAATCGAACATTCGGGTCCCATTAACTTACATTGAGTTCGGATCGTGTTCGAGTTCGAACTCTAACTTTTGAAATTGTTCGAAGTCGAACCGAACACGGGGGCGTTCGGCTCATCCCTATTCATCACATCATGCCCCTTCTTCAAATATCTTGTACAGCACAGTGGTATATGTTGGTTCTATGTAAATAAAGTATAATAATATTTGATTGGAGCAATAATCACTTGATTCACATAATCATTTTACTAGTATTGACACTCTCATTTGTTCTCAATCATTGTCCTTAGGGATGCACCAATCCTAGTATCAATTTCAGCGCCGATATTGGCATTTGCACGAGCACTTGTACTTGTGCAAATACCTCCGATACTTCTACCTATACCAGAAGCCAGTACTGAAGGGCTTGGGCATCTGGCAAAATGCGCTAACAGCATTCTGCCAGGCCCCTCCGGATGGCCGCGTATGAAGGTTGTACCGCGGCTCCGCTGGGGACAACCCCCCCAGTCCATTTTATTTCAGGACCCCCCCAGATAAAGCACACACGCACACTGCTTGTTTTATACTGGTATAGACACAGGTTTTCACCGTTAGCGTCCCCATTTTAGAATTCTGCAGCAGCGCAATCTGTTACCTACACCCCTGAGCTGGTGGTAACTTTTTCGTTGGCGCCAGCTTTTATTAACTGGCGTTAGGACCAAGTGATCCTAATGCTAGTTAATCTGTGCTTTCACTTTGCGCTCCCCATGTTACGTATAGGAAGCGCAAAGTACAGTAAACTCCCGCTACGAATAGCAAATTAACGAGCGCTAACGGGTTTCTTAACCCGTTACCAATTTGAAGGCGATGTGGGCGCACCTCCTTTAAGCTGACGCTAGTGTTAACTTGAAGGAGGTGATAGAGCCCAAAAGTCTGCTTGTCGAGGTTTCCTGAGCATGTCGGTCATTTCTGTCAGCATGCATCCATGGTTATAATGGATTTTAATAACTGGCTACAGTTTGCAAAAACAAATATCCATTTGTCTGTTACAAAACAAGCTAATACCATTAATGTTTTGTATTAAGCATTTGTTGCATTGCTGCAAAATATTTATCAAGTGCTGTTAAACCACAAGGGATTTTTAAAGACCGCTGAATAAACTTGGTGGAGTCAGTAATGAGATTTTCGAGGGTAGCTTTCAGCCGCGGGGCACAGTGTACAGACCATTAACCATTAACGAGAATTGTCTCTGAGGGGTAAGTAGTCATTTTGTGGAATGGCTCTTGCTAATGTATTATTTAGTACTGATTTATCAACATGGCACCTGCCCTTAAATCATCTGCTTTTATGGAATAAAGATGGAGAGCGTCGGCTGGCTTAAAATGTTTAAACTCCAAAATATTCCAGCTATTAATCATCTACATCACAGCGTGATCGAAAAGCTCTCTGATCTTCCTACAGGGCTATGCTCTGTCTGCTAGACAAAAAGGAATTCTAAGTGGGCATTTTATTTGTTTTATGAAAAGCTTCAATACATCCAGTCTGGTGAAAGGAGCATTTTAGCATTATAAAATTGTTCTCATTTTATGTCTATCAGGAATTACTTCTAAAGGGGTTATTCAGAGAGAGCCGATCTGGTCAAAAATGTCACCGAACAGGGAATTTCCCTATACAGTGACATTTCAAGGCTATTCAGAGAGCATGCAGTTCGCCAAATTTTGGCGAGCTGCCAGCCAGTACGGTGCCTTTTCGAAGGCAGTGAAATCTCCCATAGAGAAGCAATGTTTCATCTATTCAGAGAACACCGAACAGCAGTGAAAAGTTGCCGAATTGCCCTGCTATTCGGTGGTTTCATTCGGCAGGTTTATTCAGGTGAATCCCATAGGCTTCAAAGTTAAAAATATTCCTGTGTTTATCCAATATCTAATAAACCATTTATTATTTTATTCTGCAGTAAAAAGTCTCTGGGCTCTATTAACTGCTTCGCGCAAAAACGCACGCGCAGCGCTATTTTTTGCACGCAGCATTAACACGTGTAAATTAACGCTGGTATTAAATTCCGAGCGCATTTTTTCATCCGTCAGAAAATAACGCGCGTAAAAAAGACGTGCAAAAACGCGCCGCATTAACGCTGCGTGCAGAAATCGGTGGGCAGACTGTTTTTTCACGCAATTCAGCCAATCAGAATTAAGAACCACAATTGTCTCCCGTTAAGGTTTTGCGCCTGTCAAAATCAATCTGAGTATATATGCTGCAGCATTAATAAAAACATGCACAACTTCTCCATTTTATTGTTTTGGGTATGTATAGAATGTGTAACTATACTTTGCTATATTTTTTTTTGGGCTGGTGTATTTGGTTTCGGCCAGAACGTTCAGATTTGCCATTAACACCAGCTTTTAAAAGACGTTAAAATTATGCGGCAAACGTTGCCCGTTAAGATTTGAGCATAGATTGTAATACCATCGGCGCAGCAGCGCACAAACGCATTTGCGCTCACAATGTTAAGTATAGGACGCGCAAAGTACATTACGCTCGCGCTGCGTTCACACAGGTTCACCAGCGGCAGACGTCAACGCACATTTTTTTGCGTGGACACGTTCTGCGCAAAGGGTTTTTCCCCTCGCGTCAATGCGTTTTTGCGCACGCATTAACGTTTGCGCAAAGTATTTAATAGAGCCCTCTTTATTGATATTTTTAGGATCTTTTAGACATTTTTGGGGATTTCCAAAAAGCAGATTTTGGTATCATCGCACTAGAATTTTATACATTCATTAGTATCACCAGATTAGAGTGCTTCCCACCACTGTGCTTAGGAAAGCTGCTGGTAAACACTTATCTTTGGTTTCGATTATGAATCAGATATAGCTCACCTGTAGTCTTTGCAAAAGTAAATTGTAATTAAGCCAGTCTAGATTACAAATCAGAAAAACATCATTGCGTAGTACATAACAGAGTTTTCTATATAAGACTATTAATTGTCACACTCACAAAAGGAGAGCCTTAAGGTATGGCTCAGTAATCTCGCATTCAGGCCACTATGGGGGGCCTCGTCCCATGCAATCTTGCTTCAGTATTCTTATGGTGTGTACTTCCTGATCCAGATATTAAACCTCAGAGCAAAAAAGAGAGATACACATTGCGCAGATCTCTAAATTCTCAGATTGAGGTAGATATATATAATTAGTCACACTCACGTGTCCTCGAGCCAACTAGCTTAGGTGGCTCGGTAACTGCATATATGGCCCACTTAAAATTGGGGGGTCACGCCCTTCACTGGTTTTCCTCCTTATCACGCCGTCAGATAAATTGGTCAATTGACCATATAGATAAAAAAAAATTGACTTTTATTATAAAAAAGACAAAATACGAATTCGCTCCTACAAAAAACTAAAAAAAATAAAACATGGATAAATTAAAAACATCAACCTGCACACTTCTATTTTTTGGGATTTTTCAGCATCAGCAATTTAAAAACATTTTTTTTCTTTTTCCTGTAACCGACCTTTTTATTATCATTCATAGGACCTTATATGTAAATTCCAGGCATTTTCGTTCAGTAGTTTTTTTTGCAAACAGCGTTTCAATTCTGTCACTTTCAATCGTATTGTTTTTTTGTTATTTTTTTACCCCATTTGTCAGCTTATCGGCTTTTACCGGCGATTGGTTTGCGCTGTGATCGGCGGCTTCTTCCACCGTGTTCTGCTTGTTATTTGCAGCAGTTCCAGGCAGTTTTTCGGTGGGTTTGCAGTGGGTTTTGCGGCGAGTTTTCCCTGCACTGTGGGGACCCTGCGGTGAATACAGAATTCACCGCAGGGTGGGGAACTATGATTCCCCGAAGAGCAGGGAAGTGCGGGGAACGAGACACCACCGAAATGTATGCGACATTTCGGTGCTGTCTGAATAACCCCCTGATTCTTCATCTGCACTGGGTGCCTCTTTGCCATCTGGTTGAAAGCAGGGTATGTGAAATTACTGCTGCTGTTTTCGGTGTGGAGTAAGGCTAGGGTCAGACGAACGCAGTTTTAACGTGCGTTTAGCCGCACGAAATCACGGCCGTGCTAGCAGCAAATTACGTCCAATGCCGGGCAGCATACGAAGAACGGCCGCACAAAAGTCCGTCCGTGCAACGCAAGTGGCAAACGAACGCATTTTTTCGAGAACGTCAAACCGCTAGTACGGACGTACAGAGTGCGCTGCAACCGCATAGCGGCGTGTTTGCGTGATTGGGAGACGTCAGACGCTGCTAATGTCCGGCCAACAAAACATCCAGACGCAAAAAGGGTTTTATTGATGATCCGTACAAAATCACGGACGAAAATGCGCATCGTATGACCGCTATCGCGTATTCCGTGAAAAAATACGTCCATTCGTTCGAACGCACTTTTTCACGGACAACGTGAAAAATGCGTTCGTCTGACCCTAGCCTAAAAAGGGAAGAGGATTCAGACCATCTTACACACAGAGAAAGTAAAGGGAGATATACAGGGTATTCAACTAAAAACATTAGAGAAATGTAATTATTCTGCAAAACTTTAAAAAATGTAAAAGAATCATGATGCAATTTATTTGTTTATTTATTTGCAAAGGATTTTACCAGGAAGGATACAATGAGATTTCTCTCGTTTTCAAGTATGTCCTGGGTTCAAGGTGGAAGAGCTATGTGAGCCTCTAAAACCAGACCAGCTCCCTCCACAACCCCCCATTGCACCTTTCCTGATCTATCTCCCACACAGCCCCCATACATCCCATTACATCTCATACTCGGCTATTTACCCTCTTCTCTGTCTCCCCAGTCCCTATCCTGCTAGATTGGAAGCTCACTTGAACTGGGTCCTCATTTTCCTATCGTTCTCTGTGTGTCAAACTTATCTGTGATTTTTAGACTTTTATGACTTTGATTTTCTAGAGTTTGATTCTTGTTTTCTTCCTCCCACTTTACAGCCGCTGAGGAATATGTGGGTGCTTAATAACTAATTGTAATTGAATATTTTTTTTTTCAGGTTTGCTGTCTGTCGCACAACACTTTCAGCGGTTTTATGAACCTATGTTAAAGGGACACTACCACTTACATAAGCTGCAACTAGATTACTTGTGCATTACAAACAAAACCACTTTATAAAACTCATGCTACGGTTTTTATTCTTCTTTGGTTGAAATAGTTTCATACAAAATGAAAAAATAAATGTAGGTTTTTATCTCCTGCTTCCATTTTGTGGATTTTTTCCTTTGATTCAACATTTACCTGAATTTTAAGGTGAGTTTTACTTTACAGCTGTGGTTTAGCTACTACAGTATTTAACAGTCAATGGGGTGGAGGAAGGGATGGTTAGATAAGGCTGTATGGGGCTATTTTGTTGTCTATGCTGAGATAAGAGATGGCAGCTGAATGAGATAAGACAGGGATCTTAAAAGACTTCTAATCTACCCCCTGGTGGTGATGGCCTTTGAATACACATCACACAATACAATGATGTGACTACAGACCCAAACACTCCATTCAATGCTCAAAGCCACACAGTGAGGTGCAAGTGATGTAAAGATACAGTGTGTGGGGGGGGTACAACACGACAGATCACACAATGGATGCACTCAGTGACACATACAGAGTAAAATATTTTCTTAACTAAACATATAAGAGAAAAACAAAGGATATGTAAGATATCGGCAACATAAAATAAACAAAATAAGAACATATCATGTTTTGGTGCTAGTGTCCCTTTAAGTGCTCCAAGTGCATTGACCTCCTACAGAGACTGAACATCTGGTTTACTATTGGCTTCCTGATTTATCTTAACTAAATAACATTCAGCTATCTTCAATCAGATCATGGGTTATGCACAGAATGCCAGTAAAGCCTATTACACCCTCAGTTTGTGTCAATAATGTTTCTTAGTGATCAAAACAGCGGCCAAAGACACAAGAATGAAGTCCTCCAGAGAGGATATAGAGGAGATATTTGCATTCGATGTCTCCTTTGACAGTAGCGAAAGAAAGTGAAATGAAGATCCATATCAGCACATGATGCTAAATATCCCCGAACTTAGATAATGCAAAGGTGGGGGATTCCAAACACCTACAGGGTTATTCAGAGAGAGAGGTGAAAACCTGGAGAATGACTGGAAGTTAAAATTCTAGGTCAAAATAGCCAAACCAGAAAAATTCTGGATTTATCTCACTTTTGAAATCAACTATTTTGTCTAGATTGTTCATTCTCCTGGCAATTCTCCTGGTTTTCACCTCTCTTTGAATAACCCTGATAGAGAACATGCAAGGTGTGCGCCATATTAATATGGATATATATAAGATATGATTTTATTCTCTGTTTTCTTCTTTATCCCATTCACTAACACGATCCTCCTAACTCAATCTTTAAAAGCACCTGTAGTGGCCCGAGGTCAAGTCAATCCAGTTTTATTCTGTAGCAATGCAGATTAATTTTGTTTATTGCAAACTAAGGGCCCTATTCTAAGGTTGTTACAAACTTAACCAAAGCTGTTGTAATCTTAACAACGAAACACGTCGAGCTTATGGTTTTGCTCAACCCCAGTGTGGTGGATACAGCTTGTCACTAGGGATGAGCTGTTCGGTTCGGAGTTCGAACCGAACTTCGTTTGTTCGAAAGTTTGCGAACTTCGAACTTTTTGGGTGTGTTCGGTTCGAGTTCGGAGAAAAAAAGAAATTTTGAAAAAAGTATAGAAAATGCTTAAAAAAATACAAAAAAATCTAGAAATAAAGAGACTCTTTACTGCAGAATATTATAAGCAATGGTTTATTAGATATTGAATTAAAAACTAATGTGTACGTGCAAAGATTCTCAACTCTAAATGACCTGTGTTTTTCAAACGGCATAACAACAACAGGTGTTTTAGTCTGGTCTAATCAATTTGATACATTGTAGACTATACTGAGGGGGTGGGGTGGTGTCTGCTTCTGATTGAGATTTGAGAAGTGTTAATTTCTCTCCTAAAACTTCTAATATGCTGTATTTCACCGCTGTGTGCTCAGCTCATTTTTACCGCTTTCGCTCATCATGTTTAAACGCGATTTTGAAGCCACATTTTGTTAAATGACCGACATGTTAGATCTCGTTCTTTCCGGCAGACTCCGCAGATTCATAATATATCATTTTTATATGTATACATCCTGTCCTGGCTGTATATTATGAAAAAAATGCAATAAAAATTGAAGTTTTAATCATCTGCAGGGTGTAAAGTGTTGGTTTTTTTCACATTTTAGCACATGAGCGTTTGCAGTTATGTTTTCTATGGGGTGCGCTTGTACAAAAATTAGAAATGGGGACTGGTTACATTTTGTGGGGGGAATTACATGATTTATAGCAAGCGCACCCCATAGAAAAAAATCATTAGTGCATTATCGTTCACATTATAATCCCAATGTGAACAATATTGCTGCATTAATAAAAATAACACACAAAAAAATACATGTTTTTTTATTTTTTTTATTATTTTTACTTTATACCTGGTCATGTTGGGTATCATTCGAAAGGCCATGCTCAGGCCTTTCGATTGACACCCTCCATGACCCACTAGATGCCTGGAGATATCGGGGTTCAAATGAACCCCCTATCTCCACCAGGGGATTGGCCTGGGCAATATATATACGCATGATGTGAGCTGGCCTGGGCAATATATATATATACGCATGATGAAAATTTGCAAAGGATAAGGCACGCAAAGTGAAATTTTGATGTGTCTGAAATTGAAACTTACGTGACAACTCTTATTTTTTTTCGTTAATTTAGATTTGTTCAATACAGCTAATTTTAATTTGTTTAATAGAGTTCATTTAAAATGGTTTAATACAGTTTATTTATATTTATTTTACCTTTACTATTGGTGCTTTTCAAACTTTATTCTATCTTAAGTAAAAAGGAATTTAGCAGTTTCATGTTGTGTCGTTTTTTTTTTTTTGGGGGGTGCAAGTAGCTGGTCTTGCCTAGGGCGCAAAACAGTCTAGCACCGGCCCTGACCGCATGGTCCACCCCTGCACTCTTCCACAATACCACAGAGGGGTTACTGTATGAAGGCACTTGCTGGCCTGGCACCAAAGGCACAATATTTGGCTGCACTGCCACTGACGCCTGTATCAGATTCATATCCTCAGAGGGGTGAGACTGTGTGACGGCACTGTTGCCGACGCTAAAGGCTCAATTTTAGGCTAGGGTGAAACGAACGCATTTTTCGCAGCGAACGTCAAAAAGTGCGTCCGAACGCATTGAGGTGTTTTTTCACGGAAAGCGCTTAAACGGTCATACGATGCGCATTTTTGTGCGGGATTTTTTATGGATCCAAACCAGGAAACTTTGGGTGTCTGTTATGTTGGCTGGACATGAGCAGCGTCTGATGTTTCCTAATCACGCACACACACCGCTATGCGGACGCAGCGCACTCTGTACGTCAGTACTAGCGGTTCAGCGTTCTCGAAAAAATGCGTTCATTTTCCAATTGCGTTGCGCGGCCGGACTTTCGTGCGGCGGTACTTCATATATTGGCCGTCATTGCGTGTCATTTGCTGCTAGTGCGGCCATGATTAAGTGCGCCTAAACGCACGTTAAAATGCGCTAGTCTGACCCCAGCCTTAAAGCACCTATTGTTACTTTCATCCAAAGCCTGCATAAGTTTCACAATAATTTAGCCAAAAAAATCAGTAAACTTTTTCTGCGTGTCCAAAAATGTCTCCTCTTTTCATACAGACTGCCGCCCCAAGCAGTTGTTTATGGATAGATTAAAGGAAAAGCATTTACCGTCATTTGAAACATAATTTTTTTGTTTTTAAGTGTTTCTATACATCCTAGAAATCCACCACTTCACAGGCAGGTTATGGGGACCTCCTAGGCACGATATTTGAAGGAATTTTTCGTTTTTATTTTTAACCCTTATTTCATGGAAAACTCACTGTTCCTTTAAAAACATTTTGTTTTAAACTTTTTGTCCTTGTTTCCTGTCCCCCAGGGCACTACCCGGACCCCCATACACCTTTAATGGCAAATATCTAGCATATATGCCCTCTTGGAGGGCACTCTAAAAACCGAATTTTCAGCCCCATTGACTTGTATTGAGTTCGAGTTCGGGTTCGGATTCGAACATTTGGAAAGTTCGGGTTCGGATCCGAACAAAACTCGGGGTGTTCGGCTCATCCCTACTTGTCACCATTGGCGATTTGGGACACCCGAGGTCCAAAGTTGGGCACTTTGGCGCTACTGCCTGAGGACGGAAGGATTCCATGTGACGGCCTTTTGGAATACAATGCATATTTTAAAATGTTGTTTTGCAAATACATTTTACATATATTGCCACTTCACTTTTCAGTGGTTCCCAATGGTTCTTTTATATAATATTTTTGTTGGTTTTATGCGATGTCTTGCTGATCTTTGCACTTTTAGCTTATTCTCTATATTACCCAGTGGTCCGGAGCCACCAGGACCCTTAGTGGTGTATGTGAGTGACACTAGTGCCCATTCGGTCTGTATATGCTCATTCTTGTATTTATTTAGTAATCGTAACAACGCCATAGGCTATGGGCACTATGCACTACTGAACGGCCATTGTAGCTTTTGGGTGAGTAAGCGTTAAAGTCAGGATAAGTGACTTTAACGCATGCCCCCCCGATTACATCCCTAACGCTAAACCTCCAAAAAATCTGTTAGCGCATCGGTGATTGCGCTGGCTTGCGTAAGCCTACTGTACTTTGTGCACCCTAAACTAAACATGGGAAGCGCAATCAGTAATTAGCATTGTAATACCTTACTTATCCCAAAGCTAATTATCGCACCGTTGGGTTAAACGTTTTATCGCCACTAAAAAGCTGTTGCTCACTGATTCTGCTTTTGCAGAATCAGATAGTACTAGCTAAAACCCCCCAATAAATCAGATACTCACCTCTCATCCTGCAACAAGAACGGCAGCGTGATCCGCTGTTTCTGGATGCTGGGAGCAGAGTGAGACTGGGGGCAAATGGTCTCCAGTCTCCCTGCGCAATCAGACCGAGGTGCTGCACGATCTTGCGAGAGAAAGATTGCACAGGGCTTGCAGCCTGGCAGCGCAACCCTCCATAGAGTCCTATGGACACCAGCAGGTGATACCCGCGGTGGCGCAGAAGCACTATCGCAACTAGCTCTGCGGATAGCGTATGGTTCCGGGGCAAGGTGCTGAATTAGCGCCTGCCTCTGAATCTCCCGCTAAAATGGGGACACTACGGGGAAACCCAAAGGTGCAGGTTTTCCCCATTGATATCCGCATTTTAGCGTTAGCTCTGGTACGTTTACAACAACTCTGGTTAAGTTAGCAACAACATTGGAATAGGTGCGTAATTATGTTGTATGTGGGCATCAGATCATGCCCATAAAGTTCTAGAAGTGCTAAAATCATTTGTACAGCTGGGATATGTATTTATCTCCTGTAGGAGGCAGAGCAGTCATAGCTGCACTGTAGTGGCAGTAGCACTTTTTGGCCAACAGATGGAGCTGTTTACACTGTATGGCTATTGTAAAGTGGTTTTCCATAAAACTACTGGTTCCTGAAAGTGGCTTTATGGAAAAGCACCTGGTAGTGAAGGGGTTAATGACAAGATCCAGTGTCTTTTAGGTAATGCATATTCAAAGAAATTTGGATACACGTTTTATGCTTTTTTAGAGTATTTCTATCGAATCTCCTGCAAAGCATTGTGTTAGCAGTAGAAATTGGTCTATGGTGGAATGAGCCTAATATTAAATCATAAATCCTTAATTTCTATTTACCCACGGGGCTGAATAAAAAAAGCCACTGCCAGGAACATGAATAACTGTATCTCATATTGCATATAGAGCCTCATCCTTTCTCTCTCTCGCTCTCTAAACTTATTTTCCATCTGTCCTTCTTAGATCCGTTTTCATTTTAATCCCAGATGGGGCTGTGCGTTCTCTTCCCTTTCAGCTCTTACTTTTCGATACTTATTATCTCTCATCTTCAGTCCTCGGTGTATCATTTTAAAAGCAATTAGTGGATCTCCATCTTCTGCATAGAATCAATTAACTAATTAAGAGGATGTCCTCTGGCAGAAATTGAACTTAAAACCTAGACAAGCTTTTTTTTTTTTTAAAAAATACGTAATAGAAACTCGACCCCCTCTTTTCCAAGCAACTGACAGTCTTTATCCAAATGGAAACGGGTGGGTGGAATTCATTAAACATGTACACACTTTTACCAAATAGAATTACTGAATATTCCTTTGTGACTGGTTTGTAAGCAATGGAAAAGAAACATAAAATGTCTAAATCGCATAGTAATAGAAATCGTGCTACAACAATTAAAAATCTTATATACCCCTAATGAGAAATGCTACATTAAAAACGTTCCTAATGAATGACACAAAATAGAGCATGTAAGAGGAGTTAATATTTACCGCATCTGATTTTCTCACCTTTCCATTATTTTCCTTGGAGCTAGGGGGTTCAGCAAATTTGGTCAGCCAAATGTTTTGGAACTACATCTCCCATGATGCTCAGCCAGCCTAATGAATAGCTGACCATCATGGGAGATGTAGTTCCAAAACATCTGAAGGGATTAAGTTTGCTGACCCCTAGAGTGTCCATTTAATTGCAGCCGCTGACATTGACGTTCCTATGGCGTTAGTTCATTGCTTCTCTTTCAGGTATCACTGTATATTTAGTACTACATATTTTTTAACATAAAGTACAACTGTAATAACCAGGTGCACCTTGGCCGCAATATCTTATCAGGGAATAGATAGCACATTGGTCTTAAATATCAAATATGGCCATACTTGCGTAATTATTAGAGGTGTGCATTCATTTCGTAATGAATCTCAATTCGTTATGAAATTCTTTAATTTGTATTTCAGGAGTACTTCCGAAATACTGAACCGATTTCATCCGAATTGAAACGAAATCGACACAGTATATAACAAATTTGATTCGCTATACGGTTTCACAATAGAACCATTGATTAAATGATCCCTGAGCAGGATTTGACTAATTGGGGTTTTATTTGGCGATCCAAAATTCGAATTGATATCAACTATCGAATCGATCTTAACTTACGATACATACAAGTACTAAAGTACCTGCAAAATTAGCCTGTGGTGCTGAATCTGTTGTCAGCTCCACATGCCAATGGACAGCGCAGCATTTAACCCTAGCATGCCTTTTAGCAGCAGAATTTGATTAATTGGGGATTTATTAGCGATCCAAAATTTGAATCGATATTAACTATCGAATCAATCTTAACTTACAATGAGGTTTTTAGTGATCTGATATACCAAACCAAACGAACCGAAATTATGAAACGAAACGAAATACAAAACGAAATAACGAAAGCAAAATGATTTTGAAACAAAACAAAACAAATTTTCCAGCTGTGCACACCTCTAGTAAATATTTTGACGGGCCTTAAACAAGTGTCAATTATTTTAGATTTTTTTTGAACCCAGCAAATCTTAATTTTTTTTTTTAGTAGTGAAATTTTTTACTCAACTTGACCTGAAAGAGTGCGTCTTTCCATTTGGACACCACTTTTTTAATTCATGCTTAATCAAAAGTAATGTACCTCCACACCAATATGTTGGTAATCAAGGACAACAGTTACATTTTCACCCAAATTAACTTTATTAAAATGTCGTACATTTATTTAATTAACGGTAAAGACTTGGATGGGTTGTTTTCTGTTAAGTTTAGCAAACAGCATATCATGATCAGTCCTTTGAAAAGACTGTTAAATCCGACAAAGCGTCACCCTGTCACAATGCAAATGATCCCGACGGGTTTTTTTTTCCGTGATATTTTGAACCATCTGGAAACACAAAGGGAAATGGCACTAGGCACTCAGCCAGCAGCAAACCCATCCAGAGGACAAAAGAGAATTTGCGAAACAATGCTGCCTGATTACTGGTGGGGGATGAGAAGACAAAAGCTGTACTTATATAGCCGTAAGCAAGGAGAAAGCAAGAGGGGAAAGCCGTGAGGACTGAAGAAATAGGAAATCTGATCATCTGCTGGAGAAAATCCATCTGTATAACGAAATTACAATAACAATGTTAATTACTGCAATAGAGGAATAGAAGAATTAAGAAATGAAGTGTTTGCTCACAGTGGGAGGGCTCGTTTATAGCATCAGGAGAGTTCTTTCTTCTTTTTTTTTTAATCCTCCTTGAATGAAAAAAGGGCAAAAGCAAAGGACGAGTCTCTATAACATGAAGGATATCCTTATATATTCAATAATATTTTTTCCAAGGTGGCTGTGATTATGGCTTCGCTTTGTTGGTCGCACCTACATCTAACAGGGTTATTCAAAGAGAATCGAAAAGTCACCTCACGTTCGGTGACTTTTCGTTCTCTTCAATTCGGTGTGATTTGACAAACCCATTTTGGTGAACCTGCGGTGTATTCAGCAAGCACCACAGGGCCGTCGTAGTGCAGGGAAAAGCCACTGCAAACCTGACGAAAACTCACCGCAAAACATGGCGAACGCACACCGAAACCTGCAAAAACATCTGGATCAACCCCGCCAAACACGCCAGAGAAACCTGAGCAGCCGCCGATCACAGCGCAGAGCAGCCACCGGAAAGAGCCGACACCGCAGACGAATGGAGTGAAAGAAAAAAAAAACAGTACACTTGAATGTTTGAAAAGTGAAATGCTGTTTGCAAAGAAACTACAGAATGAAAATGTCTGAAATTTACATATAAGATCCAATGAATGCTAATAAAAAGGGCTGTTACAGAAAAAAGAAAAAACTATTTAAACACAAAAATGGAAAAAAGTTTCGCTAAAAAAACCCGAAAAATGCCTAAAAGGTCCAAATAAATCTAAAAATAAAGAGACTTTTTACTGCATAATATTATAATGAACGGTTTATTAGATATTGAATTAAAACGGGAATATTTTAACATTGAAGCCTATGGGAATCGCCTGAATAATAAAGAAAGGTAAAGTCTGCACTTATGGCGCCACCTGGTAGCTCTTTATGAGAGAGGAAATGTTATTTCTGGCAGCAGTGATAAAACACAGTATTATCAAGCAGCAAACAAAGTTGCATAAAGTGCAATATATAACAATTGTAAAACAACAAATGTCGTAAATAATCCCTGTAAAATTAGTTATAGCAGCAGTGTTAGGTAGCAGCAATAAATAGCATCAAGTGTATCCACTTGCAATCTTATATGTGCAAATGTGCAAACTTGCAAGCTGATGTGCAAACTTGTAAAGAAAGGGAAAGTTTGTACTAATGGCGCCACCTGGTGGCTCTTTAGGAGAGAGGAATTGCCATTTCTGGCAGTAGTGATAAAACACAGTAGTATCAAGCACCAAAGAAAGTTGCATAAAGTGCAATATATAGAAATGCTAAAACAACAAAATGTCATAAACAATCCCTGTAAAATTAGTTATAGCAGCAGTGTTAGGTAGCAGCAATACATAACATCAAGTGTATCCACTTGCAATCTTATATGTACAAATGTGCAAAACTTGCAAACTGGTGTGCAAACTTTGCAAAATATGTGCAGCATAAACCGGTTCGTTTAAAAGTGCATCTGTGCAGTGTTTAGCAAGTGATAGCGCAACTACAGTAGTTGATTCTATGGATAATGATAAACACTGTTACAATTCACTGTGTAAAAGTCACAAAACACATGAGATTGTGCACAAAAATAGAAGTTAAAATCAGTCCATTTGTATCATAAAAAGAGCATAAGTGCAAAGCTGCGATGCGGATTGTGTAATTCGATAAGGTGAGCAGAATACAGCAGCTGGTGATGCTCACGAGTAGTGGTATATCCCAAACCACTCAAAGTCTCATGTGGGGGAGGGGGGTTATGAGCAAAGTCAGCGCTTCCTTCTGGTTATTCCTTTGTTGGATGGAAACAATTCGATAGGCCTTCAGCGTTGGTCTGAGTAGCAAGAGTGCCTCCAAAAGAAAAAATCATACAAAGCATAGAGTAGTAAAGCTTAACATGCATGTGTATGATGAAAATGAGAGAGTTTCACTCACATGATTCAGTGTCCTCAGACACTCGATATGCAGGCCGCTGGCAGCTTGGGTAGGGAATGCCAGATTTCCCTTCTTTGTTGGTGGAGATGCAGGGCTTTGCAAAAACCTATAGCATAAGGGATCCCAGTGCCTGTTCCCAGCAAAGTTTGTAGCAAGGTTTGAGCAGGCTGATGCTCTGGAAATGTAACCTCAGCAGCAAAGGAAAATGGAGAAAACGTTCACAGATGTGATAAACGTTTTATTCCTAAATGCATCAAATAAAATCAATCATAACAGCAGAGTACACCGAAACGTGTTTCGCGGTATGTCACCGCTTCCTCAGTCAGTTTATCGCCTGAATAAACCTGCCGAATGAAACCACCGAACAGCAGGGCAATTCGGCAACGTTTCACTGCTGATTTTTGTTCTCTGAATAGCCGAAGCATTGCTTCTCTATGGGGATTTCACTGCCCTCGAACAGGCACCGAACAGGCACCGTATGTGCAGGCAATTCGCCAACATTTGGCAAACTGCCTGCTCTCAGAATAGCCGAATGGCCAGGAAAGGAAACCGTACGCTGAATTTCAGCATTCGGTTACCTGTCAGTCCCAATTCAGCATTCGGTTACCTGTCAGTCCCAATTCGGAGCTCTTTGAATAACTCTGTATTATAGATAAATGATTTGTAGGAGCATTATAATCAATATATATTGTTCCTATAGAGTAATTATAATATCATATTCATAATAATTGTGAGGTGTGCATTTCTATTGTATTGGTAGCATTCATCTTAAAGTGTACCTGTACACTCATGTGCACTTTAGCAGCAATATCCCTATCAGGCGATGATATCCCATTACTCTTAACGTCCCAGGGTGTACTTTGCCGTCCCCGCGGTGGGTGAGTCTTCAAGCTGCTTCAAGCCCACCCACCGGTGAAAGCGGTCACATGTCAATCTCATGTCAATCGCGGCCTGAACTCAAGCCGTCCTCCTGCAGCCAATGGCGTGCGCAGCGCATCAGCTGCATAGGCGGGCCGGAGGAGGAACGCAACAGTTGGAAAGCGGGGCGTACTAGTTTGCCCTGCCAGCGTTTAGACTCACCTGGCAGTAAGGGGTTAAAGATAAATGTGGTATGATCTGCAGTTTGTCTAGCTATAGGTGCCGCCATATATCACCACCATATTTCACCCTCCATTGGCGGCACTAACCGAAGGCTGTCGCGCAGGGTTGTTCATGGTGATGTCACTGTGCTGAATTGTTAGTCATTCAATGGTGTGCATGTACTGAACAGAGGGCCATCCTGTAGGAGAGCTGTCTGCCCAGAGCTGTCACTATCCCAGCGTCATGTTGCAGTCATGTGAGAGAGCGTTAAAGGGAATAACTCCCTTCTTTCAGTTATATATTTCAGCAAAAAAATGCTGACATATATTAAGGGAGTGAAAAATCCTTTCAAACGTGGCCTACTTGTTTTGGGCATAACAGTGGTATTTTATGGACCTTGATGTCCTACATAAGCTCTCTCTCCCTGCAGATCTAGTGCAGAATCATTAAAAGAACTGGAAAACCTCTCATCTTTCCTCATTCAGGTGATATGGACTTCTTCACCCAACATTGTGGTGTGCTTGGGCACCCCCTGCGCACACCTATACACCTGCAACATGTTTTCTACATGTAAATTCGTTTTAAAGTCCCCATTCTAGACCGACAAGGAACATAAACCTTAGTATTTATTCTCTATATGGGGATGTAACTCTGCAGGGCTTGGTATTTAGGAGGATATCAGCCTCCACCTGTACCTTAACTGTATAAATTATAATCCATGCACCTATATATAGATCACAAGGATGGCAAGGAAAGCAAGGATCCATGATGCTTGCGAATGATGTACCTGAGGTTCTTCATCTTTGTTCCAGAATCAAAGGGAATGACAGAGCCCCAGGACACAACAACAAACCATTAGTTTATCTATATAGTGATTGAAATGATATTGAAATGAAACCTTTAAAGGGTTTCCACTAATTGCCGTTGTTGCAAAAATCAACATTGTTGGGTTGTTGCAACCATCATAAACTTCCCGATAGGAGAAGATTCATCGATGAAACCTCAGCTGCCGGTGTATCATTTTCCCTATCTTGACGCCAAACTCATCATGGTTGCAACAACATTAAACAATGGCAATTACTGATAACATCCATAGTTAGTTTTTTTTGTAAATATGATTCTATTATTTTCAAACCCATGCAGGGTTATTCAGAGAAAGGTGAAACTCTGGAGAACTCTGGAGGTTTGAAGAAGTGAAAATTCTAGGTCAAAATAGCCAAACCAGAAAAATTCTCCCATTTATCTCACTTTCCAAATCGGCTATTTAGACCTAGAATTTTTCACTTCTACAAAAATTCTCCAGAGTTTCACCTTTCTCTGAATAACCCTGATAGTTTTTTTTTTTTTTACAATATGCAGTTGTTGAATTTACTGACAGACAAGGTTCATTTCTTGATACAGGTGTCGAGACTGCTATTATGAAGATCTGATGAGGAAACTGATTCCAGACACGCCTATGACACGGATTTTTCACAGTTTGCCTAAGATTCCCAAGAGGGATAAGACGTTACCAGTAACCAGGACGGCAGATTGTGTCTAGAATCGGATAATTAAATGAAATTGTACTGTATTTGATTTGAATGATTTCTCTTTGCATCAATTGGTTTCGCAGTTAGCCGGCTACGTAAGAGATGCTAAAGTTTTATTGAGTGCACGTAGGGACATGACTTGGAGGCAGTACACATTCATCACATGCACCATTGCATTTCTGTGTCCCAAATGACCTGGGATTAAGGGCAGTCAGATACCATCTGTAAAGGATATAGTGGAGACATTGCGGGAGTGCATTTGCCACGCTGTAGCATTTTTAATTAGATTTTGCTCTCCTCGGGGAGCACAATCTACTTCAACAACGTTGGACGGGATTCCGAAGAAAAGCGTAGAGAGATGCATGAAGGTTTATTTCACTTGTGGCTACTCCATTCCTGGACACCAATGACAGCATTCCATGCAGCACCTTTCTTCTGTTGAGGCTAGGGTCAGACGAGCGCATTTTGTACGGACTGTGCGTCTGTGCAGTACGGACGTACTTTCTGACTGAGGACAAGGTAGTGGCCACACAGTCCGTTTTTTCACTGACGGATTTTTTGACTGATGTAGCAGGGAAAATAAATTACAATGAAAAAACATTCTGTCCGTCAAAATGCTGGACGTATAAATGCAGTCCGTCTGACCACGCTCCATCACTCACACACAAAGCTAGGCGGACGTTGTGGACATGGCGCACTCTGCACGTCCGTTCTAGCAGTATTACGTTCTTGCCTAACCTGCGTCCATTTGCAGCGTCCGTCAGCCTCCGCACTTCTGTGCGGACATACTTCGTGTGTGGGGCTCCATTTAACACAATTGTATGCTATCACGGACGTACTTATGTGCGGCAACACGGACGTTAACACTGCGTTTGTCTGACCCCAGCCTGAGCGGACTTGCGTTTGGAGGACTCGTGAATATCGGGAGGTCTGGGTCTTTTGGCTAATGTCGATATTGCACATTGTTTATGTGCATTATGTTTGTGAATTTGTTGTTTGCTTTGCAATTACATTTTATAGCATTAAAATGATACTGTCCTATCATTTCTTCTTCTATTTTTGATATTTAGTAATTTATTGAGAAATAGAGAACATTCTCATCAGCTAGCAAATCTCTGTCTGTATCTGGATGGTTCTCTTACCAATACTGGATTTGCCACATAAGCTTGGGACATCGCATTTTTATTCATGGACTGTTTGTATATATTTGTGGTGTCCCTTTGTGCTGCATTAGGTGATATTTAGCCATAGGCCCCGTTCACACTGTGCGATTTGAAAATCGCGCGTTTTTCCGTGCGATTTTCATATTCGCAACGTTGCGCAACACTGTTGCGCGACGTTGCAATTTTACAAAACACCACCAATGGAAATCGCAAAATCGCAAAATGCAAAAAAAGGGTCATGTATCAGCGACATGCTACTGCGCGATGTGAACAGCACCATTGAAATGCATTGGAGATACTACATAGCGCGACATCGCGCATATTTTGCCGTGAAATCGCACAGTGTGAACGGGGCCTAAAGCTAAGTTAAGTGACTTTAATGCATGTCCCCATATTACAACACTAGCACTAATGGGTTAAAGAATCTGTTACCACATCAGTGATTTCCTGTATTTTGCGCTCACTAAACCTAACATGGGGAGCGCAAAGTCCTGACGCTTATCAACCCACCGATGCGGTATTAAAAAAGTTAACCACGGCTAGAAGCTGGTGCTAACTGATTCCACTGAAACCCCCCCCCCAAAAATCAGATACTCACCTCTAATCCCACGGCGCAAATGGTAGCTGATCCACTGATTCTGGCCACCTGGAGCCGAGTGAGACTGGGAACAAATAGTCCCAGGTCTCCCTCCGCAAATCACTCTGCGGCCCTGCATGATCTCGCAAGAGCTAGATCGCACAGAGCTCTTGGCCCAGCAGCACAACCCTCCATGGAGTGCTATGGACACCAGGAGGTGATACTCGCGGCGGGGTAGAAGCGCTGCCGCGAGTATCAGGGAGGGTTAGCGCTGCATTACAGGGCAGGCTGCTGAAATAGCTACTGCCCCGTCATATGGTGCTAAAACGGGGACACTAAGGTGCAGGTTTTCCCCGTTAGTGTCCCCGTTTTAGGGCCTACTTTGTAATATAGCCCTATATCTGTTAACTTATTTACAAGTAATATAACACGTGCAACTACTGTAAATAACCTAAATAATCAATGTTATCTTTTCACCATTTTTTGTGTAGTCGCAGCTTCATAGTTACATAATTTATACCCGTTTCATATCTAATATTATACTTATAAGGCTTTGCTAGTGTTAAGAAATTGTATAATGTTTTGGTGTAAATTTGACATTTTTATTAATTCATGTGAATATCATGGCGTTGTGTGGTGTTTGTTGGACAGATGGCCTATAAAGGTTAACAACACTCCTTTCCATCATGAAGCAGAGGAGCCTAGCAACCTTCAATGGTGCCTGAAGTGATCTAACGCTCTTATGGGACCAATGTCAGACCCAGCTGCCATGGGGATTGCATTTGTAATGAAAACATATATACACTCAGCTGACCCATTTTTTCTGACGGACATTTTATTCAACAATGTGGTGATGTCAGGAAAATCAAAAGAGACCAGAGAGCAGAACAGAGACATAAATCAGGACTACATGGGTGCACATAATTATCTCTACACTTGAAGGCATGGGCACAACCATTCAAGTGAAAATCTACTACACACACGATCTTACAGAAACCCCAGAGGTGCAGGAGTTAATTGAGAGCTTTAATGAGGCTTTGAATTGCTGGTAGGAGCATATTGCCTTTTTTTTAAAAAATGGGATTATTTACTAAGCAGTGGAGAACGTCTGATTTTAGCCCAAAATCGTTCAGCTTTATGAATACTGGAGAAAAAAAAAATCAGCTACTTTGGTCAAAAATATCAAAGTTATGCGGTAAATTCATCATTCACCGTAGGGTCCCCGGAGTGCAGGGAAAACCCGCCGATCACCTGTCGAACACCCACCGAAAACCAAGCACTCACCGAAAAAAAAATTACGATTAAGGCTGGGTGCACACGAGCGCACTCAGAGTGGAAGGAACGTCCATGAGAGTGGACGTTCCTTCCACTCGACGCCTGCCTGCCCCCCCCCCTCAGCGCTGCAAAGCGCGATCCTTCTATGGAGGATCGCTCTTGGCAGCCCATCGACGCGCATCCTAGCGCATCGACGGGGAGGCTTTCTGAGCGGACGCTTGCTGCGTGCGCACGAAGTGCGCACGCACAAGCGTGTGACCGGCCCCGTCGCAGCACCACATGGCTGTGACGGGCGCCGGTAAATGCATGTGCACGGCGCACTAGGTGCGCTCGTATGCACCCGGCCTGAAAGTGTCAAAATGGATACGCTGTTCGCAAAATAACTACTGAACAAAAATGCCTGGAATTTACATTTAAGATCCAATGAATGATAATAAAAAGGGCAGTTACAGAAAAAAAACGCTTTAAAAAAACATTTCCCCAAAAAATCCTGAAAAACGCCTAAAAGATTCTAAAAAAAAAAAAAAAAAAGAGACTTTTTGCTGCAGATTAAAATAAACGGTTTATTAGATATTGTATAAAAACTGGAATATTTTTAACATTGAACCCTATGGGATTCGCCTAAATAAAGCTGCCGAATGAAACCACCGAACAGCAGGGCATTTCAGCAACTTTTCACTGCTGTTCGGTGTTCTGTGAATAGATTAACCATTACTTCTCTATGGGGATTTCACTGCCTTCAAACAGGCACCGGCACGTGCAGGCAATTCGCCAAAATTTGGCGAACGGCCTGCTCTGTCAATAGCTGAATGACCCCGAAATGTCACTGTACGGGGAAATTCCCTGTTCGGTGACATCTCTGGGCCAGATCGGCTCTCTCTAAATAACCCTGTTAGTCTGTAGATGGCAAAGAATTACAGGAGTTACAGCTCAAAATCTAGGGCTCTGGGGAAAGAGCGTAATCATTTATTGTGTGAGTTATTATTTTGACATTCTATTTCCTTTTCAGCTAATTCTTTTGTTCAACCTTTTATCTTCTCTAATCCATTTCAGTTTTCTCATTCCCTTTTCTCGCATCGTACACTTTTTCCTGTTTGCATCTTCTTATTTAAACGAATCCAAATCCTTTGTCTATTACAGTTCTCTCATTCTCCGTGTGTCCCCCACCCTCCCATTCTGACACCTTCTCTTTTTCACTCTATCTCACTCTTTCGCTTATACTTTGTTGTTGGTTTTGAACTTTTGAAAGTACCTGCTTCATCAACAAGATAGGAAGAATTTTGATCTTAATCTTCAGCATCCGAATCTCTGGGGTGTGAGGGAGGTTGTGAAAAGGTTAAAGCAAAAAGACATCGCTTATCTCTCCTCAATCCTTCAGTAGTCTTGCCCAGGAGGATAGAAAGCATACTGTCAATCCAACATAGTAATCTAGCATTTGCATGAATTCCCAACTGTTCTATATGAGTTAGGGCAGGCAACAAAGTCAAACCTTGCATGAGGAATAAAAGAAACGTGTTGTTTCAAGTCACTTTCAAACACACAAATGGGATGAAAAACAGGTTGGCAGCTGCAGGGAAAAAGAATTATATTTGTGGTGCTGACAGCAGCGGATCTAGATGGATACATATTCAAATCGGTATTATTATTATTCTTTCTTTATAAAGCGCCAGCATATTCCGCAGCGCTGTACAGTGGGCACAACATAGACAGGGTTACAGTACATTGAACAACATTTTACAAACCAGTACAGGAGGAAACTAGGCTCCATTCCCTTGGGAATTTACAATCTAGAAGGGCTGGTGGTGGAAACAAGAGGAGAGGACTGCAAGATGAGAGTGATGGACTGCATGGTGAGAGTGATGGACTGCATGGTGAGAGTGATGGACTGCATGGTGAGAGTGATGGATTGCAAGGTGAGTGTGATGGACTGCAAGGTGGGCGTGATGGACTGCAAGGTGCGAGTGATGGACTGCATGGTGAGAGTGATGGACTGCAAGATGAGCGTGATGGACTGCAAGGTGAGTGTGATGGACTGCAAGGTGAGCGTGATGGACTGCATGGTGAGAGTGATGGACTTCAAGGTGAGCATGATGGACTGCAAGGTGAGAGATGGATTGCAAGGTGAGAGTGATGGATTGCAAGGTGAGCGTGATGGACTGCAAGGTGAGTGTGATGGACTGCAAGGTGAGTGTGATGGACTGCAAGGTGCAAGTGATGGACTGCATGGTGAGAGTGATGGACTGCAAGATGAGCGTGATGGACTGCAAGGTGAGTGTGATGGACTGCAAGGTGAGCATGATGGACTGCAAGGTGAGAGTTGGACTGCAAGGTAAGAGTGATGGACTGCAAGGTGAGAGGGATGGACTGCAAGGTGAGAGTGATGGACTGCAAGGTGTGAGTGATGGACTGCAAGGTGTGAGTGATGGATGGTTGCATCAATGAGTTGGGTGGTTGGCTTCCCTAAATAGGAATGTCTTATGGGAGCTTTTGAAGGAAGGGAAACTAGGAAGGAGTCTGACGGTACGAGGGAGAGCGTTCTAGAGGATGAGGGCTGTGCGTGAGAAATCCTGGAGTCTAAACTGGGATTATATGTATGCACCCTTGTTTGCCTACATTGGCAGCAAATCTTTAAAGTTTTTTTAGCATTGATATTGAAGGATATGTTATCTCACAAAATACAGCTGTCATGCCCTCCATCCGTGTACCCAGATAGCAAGGATAACTTGACCACAATCTTGTGGCACATTTGGATTGTAATTCTTGAAAACTTGCTGAAAATTTTCACTGTCAGTAAATCAGTAATTTGTAGAACACTTGCAGCACAAATTCTAGTTGACACTTTTTCAATTTGTAGCAAATTTGCTTTGCAAGTCTCTAGCAAGAGCTCTGCAAGTCCACAGCAAGAGCTGGTCAGCGGGTCTGTTCAGCAGGTCATTCGCTTTTTTCGGAGTGCTTCAGCGATCTGTTCAGCGGATCGTTGGATGCATTTGGTGGTTTTTCTGATCAATTCGGTGTTTTTTTTGACAGTGTCTTGATTCGTTCTGCAGTTTTCCCATTCGAATCAGCGGTCTTGCGGTGTTTTTTCAGATGCATTCGGGGGGTCCATTCGTCGTACTTCGGGGACCCTGTGGTGATTGTGAATGCTGAATTCACCGCATTTCAGTGCTTTCTGAGAAACCCCTTTAGGGAGAATTTAAGGCTACCAAAGAATTTAGGACAAAATATTCAACTTTAACAAACACTCTTGTTGGGAAAAATTCAATATCAGCAATTTGGATATAAATAAAATTTGAGAATTCCCCCACCATTTAACCACTTAATAACAGTGTAGCGCTGTGTTTAAAAAGACAGTTCTGCTGCATTTACTTGCAATGGCCACCAGAGGGAGACAGAGACCATGCTAAGATTATGCTGGACAAACACAGAAAACATTGGGACTACGTTTCCCGGCATGCTTTGGGGGCAGACACAGGAAGTGGGTGGGACACAGACGCTTACATCCTGAGCCTCGTGGAGAGAGCTGACAGAGCGCGCCAGGGAGTGAGAGGAGCAAGACGCAGAGCAGCAGACCGAGACAACGACTAGGCCGGAGCGCAGCTGGGGCCTGGCAGAGCTAGAGATTGGGTTATTCAGCCTTACCAGAGGAAGACCCAGTGATTCACAGGAATACCCACGCTGATACCAAGTGAGCAAGAGGACCCCGAGTTAGGAGCACCGCAGATCGATCGGACAGGGAGAGCAGGCGGTGAGCTGGACATCTTGCAGCAGCTACAGAAAGGCAAGACAGCGGATCCGGTAGCCCAGAGAATCCCAGCCAAGATCGAGCGGAGAGACGTCCTGGGTCGAGCGGAGCACCAAGTATCTGGCGGATGGGTGAGAGGCCTTCCGGGCCGTTTGTGAATAAAGAGAGCACGCTGCTGTTTGTTTCCAAAACCCACAGGGCCCCAACTTGACTAGTCGAAGATACCTGTTAAGCAATTCACTGGCCAGTTGAATATTGTACCCGGGTACCGCAACACACACACACACTTACATTCTGGGACATAACCTGTGCGGGACTCACTCCCCAAACACAAAAAAGGGGGTTAAAGATTCATTTTTCCTTTTCTTTTCCGCTGCGCGTTTCTCGAATTACAAAGCATCGTATTTCTTTTTCGCTGCGCGTTCCTCGAATTACGAAGCATCGTATTTCTTTTCCGCTGCGCGTTTCCCGCATTACGAAGTACTGTAAATATATCTACGAACACCGTGTTATTCATTATATGCCATTTATTCTAGTAAACTATATAATTTAGAAAATCCACAACGGTGCTGGAGTATATTTATTCCCTAGTGCGGGGAGACTGACCCGAGGTTCAATTTCAGCGGCTCCTCCGGGAGTGAGCGCTACAACAGCAATACTATTTTTGCTATATGTGAGGTCACACATGTACTGTTTCATCATTTTTACTTTGCATGTCATTGCATGCCTAGCCACAATGAAGAAATTATCATGAATGCCAGATACCAACAATGTGCAAGTGTGACTTTTCAATTTTCCTGCTTTCCAAAAAATAAAGCATAAATATTTACCATCACAGCAGCATTTCTTGTGTCAACATAGTCTTATTTAAAGTCAAGCACTGCTGTCTCACAGCAGATCAATAGACTATTAAAATAGATACACGTATTTAGGTCTGAAATGATGTGAAAAATATACTTGTTTATCTTTATAAAGATTGGCAGGCTAGAGATACAAAATATAAATGGGGATCCATGGTAGATTAACTTTCTCATATTAAAGTGACTTGAATGCCCTTTATATCAAGTGATTTTGATTTTCATTCTATACCTTACTTTGCAGGTCTAATTTCCTAACTGGCGATGGGTATCACTGTCTGATAGGATACAGTGCAGAAACAGATCTGTAGGAGACTTCTCCTAAGCTTTATTTGCTACCCAGGTGTGGATAAATTTGCAACCAGTGTGCCTCTGTGTGTACACTGAGGAGGATGTTCACTGAGAAGCCTCAAGATGGAACATTTTCCCACAACGTACCACGTTGCTATGGTCATGATAGGAAGGCACGGGAACCTGTTCCTATGTCTCCCTCTCATTGGCTCAAGTTGTGAGCTGTGTAGGTTCCCGGTACCTTGTTGTGTTGCGCCAGTGTGGCTTCCTCCAGTATTGTGAGGAGTATGTGCACCCCATTTGGAAACCATGGAAAAAGTGCAAATTATTTCTACTACCAGTCCTACACGATCTTGCACACAGAGACCAATGGCTAAAAGAATTAAGCGAGGGAAGTCACTTTCTGTCCCTAATTATCTTGCATTTAACCTAAGACACAATAGTCAAATATGATCTTAATTTTATACATATATATATATATGGAAGAGTTTTGGGAATTACATTAATAATCAACCATCAAAATATCATGTAGTTTTTGTGCCTCAGTAATTAAACATATGATTGAACAACTTAATAAAAACTTTGCATTGTGTGTGTAGAAGTCCATTCCCTGGCATATACAGTACTGGTATTATAATCCCAAGCATTCCCAGTATAATGGATTTCTGCTTGCGCGACTCTGAGAATGGTGCCATCAGTGGTACGCATCACCATTTGCCTATGGTGGCAGTATATAAATACACTGCCTGGCCAAAAGAAAGTCCCCACCTGGATTTAAATACGAAAATACGTAACCCTGTGATGTAGTAGACTCGTAATCTTCAAAGCTCTCTAGGTTCAGGCCCATGCTAAATCGCAGTGACGCACCCTGAGCAATCACATAGGGCAAATACCTCTAAGGAAAACCCTGTATCCTAAATTCTGCTAGTCCACTCACATATACACACAACCAGAGATATTGTAAGGTATGTCAAAATCATGTACCCCATTAAAATAAACCAGGTACCCCATAAACATACACAAATAAATATTAAAATTTCCAGTTTCAGCAATCAAATAGTTAAAGCTCTGATAAAGTAAACTAATGGCATTTCTATTAAACCACCAGTAGATGGCAGCAGAGTGAAAAGCCTGAATGATGAGCACGTGTTCATGTAAAATGTTTCCCTTAGAAGAGGGAACCAAAAGAGCAGAGCTTCCGTTCCTGGTAGGAACAAATATCAGTTGCAAACCTACCAGAACTGAAGTCATGCTTTATGTCATTGCAGGTAAGAGGGAGCATATCCAGGGCAAAAGTGATTTAATTCACATCCCTGTGATTAGAAAAGGCTCCTGGGAATTAGATAAGACACTATACAGATGTCAGTGGGTTGTGCTGATGTGTCATAGCTCACCAGCATACAGGGAATGTGATGACTATAGGATCTCATGTTATATTGTATTGATTGTATTGAACCATTAGCAAACTATAATGTAGATTGAGTAATCATATATCTACACATGTTTAATTGTTTATTATTTTCTATAAGAACATTAGTCCTGCATAGGTGAATGTTACTGTATATATCTAAATGTGTATTGATGTATAAGGAACAAATTATTCAAGTACAATCCTACCAGAACTGAAGTCATGCTTTGTGTCATTGCAGACAACTATTAAATAAAAGCACTTCTGGTTTCACCCAGCCCGCTCCCTTCGCACATTGGAATTATTGACCATACTTTCAGCATATGTGCAACATACAGTGGATAGAAAAAGCCTACACGCCCCTGTTAAAATTTCAGGTTTCTGTGATGTAAACAAATGAGACAAAGATCAATCATTTCAGAACATCTTCCACCTTTAATGTAACCTATAAACTGTACAATTCAGTGGAAAACAAACTGAAATCTTTAAGGTGGAGGAAAGAAAAATAAAAACTAAAATAATATGCTTGCATAAGTGTGCACACCCTCTTATAACTGGGGATGTAGCTGCGGTCAGAATTAAGCAATCACATTCAAAATCATGTTAAATAGGAGTCAGCACACACCTGGCATCATTTAAAGGGCCTCTGATTAACCACAAATAAAGTTCATCTATTCTAGTAGGTCTTTCCTGACATTTTCTTAGTCGCATCCTACAGCAAAAGTTATGGCCAGCATAGAGCTTCAAAAGCATCAGAGGGATCTCATTGTTACAAGGTATCAGTCAGGAGAAGGTACAAAGGAATTTCCAAGGCATTAGATATACTGGTAAGGGAGGCTGCCAAGAGGCCTACAGCAACATTAAAGGAGCTGCAGGAATATCTGGCAAGTACTGGCTGTGTGGTTCATGTGACAACAATCTCCCATATTCCTCATATGTCTGGGCTATGGGGTAGTGTATCAAGACAGAAGCCTTCTCTTACGAAGAAAAACATTCAAGCCGGCTAAATAATGCAAAAACACTGAAGTCTCCTAAACTCATGTGGGTGTGATGAAACCAAGGTTGAACCTTTTGGCCATAATTCCAATAGATATGTTTGGCGCAAAAACAACACTGCACATCGTGAAAAGAACACCATATCCACAGTGAAGCATGGCGGTGGCAGCATCATGCTCTGGGGCTGTTTATCTTCAGCTGGAACTGGAGCCTTAGTCGAGGTAGAAGGAATTATGAACAGTTCCAAATACCAGTCAATTTTGTCCCAAAACCTTCAAGCTTCTGCTAGAAAGAACATGAAGAGGAATTTCACCTTTCAGCATGACAACGACCCAAAGCATACATCCAAATCAGGGACGTGCAGTCAGGGGTGGCAGGGGAGGAGAGCCTCCCCTGCCATTCCAGTAAATTAATGTGCTCATTGTGTTATAATGACATGTGTGTATATTTAAACTATAAATAAATGGTTATTTATTGAAAAAAGTTCTCATACTCACCTCTCCACGCTCCCTCGCTGTGCTTGCTTCCTCTCTCTCTCTCTCCCTCTCTCTCTTCCGCTTTTTTTTTCATTTCAGTTTGCCGGCTGCTGTGTGTGTGTGATTCACTACACAGAGAGCAGAGGCAGCACTGAGCCAGCCTAGACTACGCAATTTGCGCAGCTCTACGCTACGCAATTGTGAAGCCCAAGCTGGTGGCAGGCAGGCACTCTCTCCTGGGCCTCCAGGTACTGATAGCAAATGAAAGCTTCAGCCAATGGGAAAGCTCCCATTGGTCTCAAGTATTTCTTTTCATTTTTTTTAAAAAAAACGCTCACCATGGGAGGCAGGGCTCCTCATGGTTTGATTGACGGAGGACAGTCATGTGACTGTCCTCGTCAGTGGGGGGGGGGCAGGCAGGCAGAGCACACACAGCAGCATGTGACAAACCCCCGCCCCAGAGTGCATTGTGCCAGGACCAGCACCTGGAGATTTAGGCAAGTATGTGACAGGTGCTCGTCTTTTAAAGAATGCATTGCCCAAAATATAACAGTTAACCCTCAGAATGTCTGACATTGTAACCCCCCACCACTAAATTTATTACCCATCTGTGTCGCTAAATTACTTTATTTTTTTTCTGCTTTTTTTTTAAAATAAAATCAAAAAGAAGCTGCCATTTTTATGATCCAAAACAAGTAGGTGGTGTGCAGGGGTGGACTGACCCGTCGGGCACTGCCCAAGTGCCCACGGGTCAGTAGGGGCCCGGTTCTGGCAGGCACAGTGTAAGCATGGCTATTTTCCATGATCATCCCGGGAAAGGTAGCTGCCGGCCAGGTCGCCTACCCAGCCGCCAGCGATGCACTACTAAACCTCCACCGCGCTGCAGCTCAGGGCCGGCGCTTGCTATAAGGCAGAACAGGTGACTGCTTGAGGGCGTCTGTCCTGCAGGGGGTGGAAAATTTAGAATCCTAGTGATTCCATTGGCTCCAGACTGCCATCAGGTGATTAAGGCCAGTCATGTGTTCATGGACCTCCTCCTTCCCCTGTGCAGGAAGCGGAGCTTCTCTGGCGGCAAAAAATCATAACATTGTGCTGCTGCCAGCTGCTCGTGTGCTGCTGCATAGGAAAGTGGCCCAGCCCACCTCCAGCCTCCTGCAGGGAGAGGAGACAAACTGAAGCCCAGCAGCCTTGATGGATCTGGTATCTAGTGAGTGTTTCAAGGCAGCTGGCTGTCACATTCCTCCCTCCAGAGCTGGGAAAATTTAACCCAGTCCTCCCCTCCGTGTAGAAATGGGAGGATTTAACACCCTCCTGCCCTTGCAGAGCTGGGAGGATTTAACTCCCTCCATGCAGAAATGGAAAGCTGTGACCCTTCCCCTCTCAGCAAAACTGGGGAGGATTTAACCCCCCTGCAAAGATTGGAGAATTTAACCCACTTTTCTCCCTGCAGGGCTAGGGGGATTTACCCCCCTCAGAAATGGAAGGCGTTAATTTTGAAATGTGGTGGGATTGGGGGATTAATGAAATGCGGGGGGTGATTATTGAAATGGGACAGATGAAATGCGGGGGGGGGATTGGGGGATTAATGAAATGCGGGGACAGATGAAATGCAGGGGATTGGAGGATTAATGAAATGCGGGGGGTGATTATTGAAATGGGGGGACAGATGAAATGCGGGGGGGATTGGGGGATTATTGAAATGGGGGGACAGATGAAATGCAGGGGGATTGGAGGATTAATGAAATGCGGGGGGTGATTATTGAAATGCAGGGGGTACACATGAAATGCGGGGGGACGGCAAATGAAATGCGAGGAGGATTAATGAAATGCGGGGGGACGGCAAATGAAATGTGGGGGGCGATTACAATGTTACGATAGCTCACCCTTTGTGACATACAGCATACCACAGCTTGTCCAGTTCCACTGTCGTGTGCCGCCATATTTTCGCTCTGTTTGTGTTGCACAGTGAGTGAAATCACACGGCTCTGCAGCCGTCAAAGACCGATCACACAAGTCTTGGCTTTAGCGGGAGCTTTATTGAAGGAGCGTGAAGGTTTCGGTACAACATTTAGGACCTTGAGTGGCTTGAGACAGGTCCTGAGTGTAGGACCGAAACATTCAGTAAAGCTCCTGCTCAACCCAAGCCTTGTGTGACCGATCTTTCTTCTTTTGTTGTCTATGTCAGGGGTGGAGACCCTGAGCTTTAAGGAGGAACCCCGGCTGGTGCAGTATTTTAAGTTCTCACACATGTGCGTCTGTGGTGGCACGCCAGGTCTTCATTTGGCGCATCAGTAGTCAATCACTTGCCATGCAATATATATTTTAATTGGTAAACATGAGTATAAATAGTGTAACTCTATTCTCCTATATAACTATAATCAAATGCGTAAATTGCGACTGCGTAACCCTGAGTATATCTGGCTCTGATTCTAGCCAGTGCCTCACCAGCCACTGACCTCACCGCACGTCACTGATCCAAATCAACAAAGGAATGGCTTCACCAGAAGAAGATTCAAATTTTGGAATGGCCCAACCAGAGCACAGGCCTGAATCTGATGAAAATCTGTGGGGTGAGCTGAAGAGGGCTGTGCACAGGAGATGCCCCACAATCAGATAGATTTGGAGTGTTTTTGCAGAGAAGAGTGGGCAAATATTGCCAAGTCAAGATGTGCCATGCTGATAGACTCAAACCCAAAAAGACTGTGCTGGATTAAATCAAACGGTGCTTCAACAAAATATTAGTTTCGGGGTGTGCACACTTATGCAACCATATTATTTTAGTTTTTATTTCTCCTTCCTCCACCTACACGATTTCAGTTTGTTTTCCATTGAGTTGTATAGTTTATAGGTCACATTAAAGGTGGAAGAAGTTCTGTAATTATTTATCTTTGTCTCATTTTTTTTACATAGAAACCTGACATTTTACCAGTGGTGTGTAGACTTTTTCTATCCACTGTATATACACAACCTGGTCAAAAAAATCATCACCTGGATTTAACTGAATGGATAAGAGCCTTCCATTGGATATTTATTGCAGTGATTAATATGTTTAAGCTGGCAAAAAATGAGGTCAGCTGACTACCTGAATATACTGAATGAGAAGGTTTTTCCATCAATGAATTTTTTCTTCTCTGATGGCGTAGGCATATTCCAAGATAGCAATGCCAGGATTCATCAGGCACAAATTGTGTACGAGTGGTTAACCCTTTCGCTCTGTGCTGAGCTCATTTTTACCGGTTTCGCTCATCATGTTTAACTGCGATTTGAAGGCTTATTTTAGTATATGACCCAGACATATTATATATCGTTCTTTCCGGCAGACTGTGCAGATTCATAATATGTCATTATTATATGTATACGTTATGTAATGTCTGTATATTATAACAAAATATGCAATAAAATTTGAATTTTCAATAATTTACAATGTGAAAAGTGTTTTTTTTTCACATTTTAAAATGCGATCGTTTGCGGTTATATTTTCTATGGGGTGCGCTTGTTAAAAAAATTAGAAATGAGGAATCATTACTTTTTTTTGGGGAAAATGACGTGTTTTTTAGCAAACGCCCCCCATAGTGCAGCATCATTGTTCACATTATAATTGAAATGGGAACAATATTGTTGCACTAATAAATCTAAAAAAAAACAAAAAAACTTTTTTTTTTTTTTTTAATTTTTTTTTTTTACATGGTCATGTTTGGTATCATTGGAAAGGCCACGCTTTGGCCGTTCCAATAATAGCAAACATTAACCCCTAGCTGTCACGGATCGGGAGATAGGGGGTTCATTGGAACCCCCTATCTCCACTATAGGTGGCAGCAAGGGGTTAATTTCAAAACTGGCACCATCACGCTCTGCGCGATGACGCCAGTCATTAGGGGGATATCCCGGAAGCTTGGCCGACATCCAAGATGTCGGCCAGCTCCGGGAGGGGACCGCAATACGGCGCATGTTGGCGCCATATCGCGATCCAGCCCCCTAGGGGTTAAAGACAGCCGCCGCTTGGAAGGGCAGGCTGTGCCCTTCCAGTCGGTGCCTGTCTTTAATCGCTGGCCCACGGGAGGACCCTCCCCTTCAGGCACCTTCCCTGCAATGGCGGGGAGGTGCCTGAAATAGACGTCATCGCGCATGCGCGATGACGCCTATCGTGCCCGCCGGGGTCCCGGAGGCTGGCCGAGCCCGCACCGGGGGGGCCGAGCGATCAGCCGGAATACCGGCTGATCGCGGCTGCAAAGGGAGTACCAATGCGAAGTACCAATGCGGTTGGACGCGTCCACCGCATTGAAGTGGTTAAAGGAACATTAGGCATCATGTTCACACGTGGACTGGCCACCACAGAGTCTAGACCTAAACCCCATTGAGAATCTTTGGGAGGTGCTGCAGAAGACTTTGGGGGTTATTCAGAGAGCACCGCAATGTTGGCAACATTTCAGTGCTTTCTCGTTCCCCGAACTTCCCCCTGCACTTAGGGGAATCAAATTTTCCCACCCTGTGGTGAATTCAGCATTCAATATTTTGAGGTGGTTCCGGCAGGTTTTAGTTGGGTTTTGGGTTTTCGGCAGGTTTGCAGTGGGTTTTACCTGAGCTCCGAGAACCCTGCAGTGGATGCTAAATTCACCGCAGGGTGGGGAACTTTGATTCCCCAAAGTGCAGGGAAAAGCAGGGAGTGAGAGTGCACTGAAATGTCGACCGTATCTCCAGAAGGATATAGACATCTTAGAGAGAGTTCAGAGAAGGGCTACTAAAATGGTGTACGGCTTGAAGGAGAAAAGTTACCAGGAAAGGCTTAATGATCTTAACATGTACAGCTTGGAAAAAAGACGAGACAGAGGAGATATGATAGAAACATTTAAATACGTAAAGGGAATCCACAAGGTAGAGGAAGGGAGTATATTTAAAAGGAAACAAAGTAGCAAAACAAGAGGACATAGTCTTAGATTAGAGGGGCAAAGGTTTAAAAGTAACATCAGGAAGCATTATTTTACTGAGAGGGTGGTGGATACATGGAACAGTCTTCCAGTAGAAGTGGTAGAGGCCAAAACAGTGATTGAATTTAAGCAAGCATGGGATAGGCATAAGGCTATCCTAAACAAAAGATAAATCCAGGTAAAGTATCCATGTAATTGGGCAGACTAGATGGGCCGAAAGGTTCTTATCTGCCGACATTTTTCTATATTTCTATGTTTCTATGTCAACAACATTTTGGTGCTCTTAGAATAACCCCCTTTGTCTCAGTGATGGAGCATTGCGTACATTGCGTACTGCAGCATAAGACAACATCTACATGGCATTTATGTTCAAAGCTTAAGCTAACAGCCTTGCGATATGATTGCATGACCACAATCGCCCCCAAACCTTTCCCTACAGATTTGTTGTATGCATAATTACTACTCAGTAACGGCATAGCAGACGTGTGGAATGGTTTGGCCAAAGGCTAAAGAGAAGATGGAATCCGTGTGTTTCTGGCAACAAAGTGAAATTGAATTCTGAAGGTAAAGAATATACCATTAAATGAAGGTCCTTAAACAGTACATAAATCGACTCACCTCTGACCTTGCGATTTAATGTGCTGCTAGCATTTCTCCAATGGGTTATTTGCTGTATAATTTACTCGGCTTGTAATTAATTTAATTTCAGATGAGCCATTTAATTTTAGGTCACAATAGATTCTTGAGGAAATACATCATTTATAATTAACTGCTTTATTATGCCATGTTTCTATTTTAATGAAAAAAAAGAGAGAGAATAAAAGACTTTTCTGAACCTTTTAAAAGGAACTAGATCTAAACAGTTGCTGGTGTTATCTCCAATTTCACCCTAATTATGGTGCAGCTGCCAAGTTTAAGCAGATCAATCAAAGGTTTTTCATGCATTCTAGAATTTCATGTTATCTCATTCATCTTCAGGACAGCCTAGATTTGCTCATTAAGCAAAAACAAAATGGTATGCAGCATGAAGAAATTAAAATGGGCAAATAATAAATGGATGCTGTTAATTGCATCAGATTTTTTATGAACAGAGAAAAACCTGCAAAGCAGTCATCTCTTGTGCTATTCACAAAGGTTTCTGTGCAGTACAATGTTTATAAACACATGCAGCGCCACATTCTAAATGTTTATTGCTAGTTTTAAATTGCTTTTTTGGCTATAATTTTCACATATTCATGTGTTCATGACATTAAAAGGACATTTTGACCGTGCTCATTTTGACCATTTTTGGTTAATTGCCTTTCAAAGCAATTTGTCACAGCGGACACTCCTCCATTGGGACAGTAGGGCCAGTGCCCCACCAGTTTTTTGTGCAAAAAAAATAATTTCAATTAAATAGTATAAAAAATATGTTTAAGCTCAAGTTTAATATTTTTTTCTGGAGGGCTGTGTGTATATACAGGTGAAACTCGAAAAATTAGAATATTGTGCAAAAGTTCATTTATTTCAGTAATGCAACTTAAAAGGTGAAATTAATATATGAGATAGTTCAAGCCGTGATTTGTTATAATTGTGATGATTATGGCTTACAGCTCATGAAAACCCCAAATGCACAATCTCAAAAAATTAGAATATTACATGCAATCAATAAAACAAGGATTGTACATAGAACAGTACTGGGCCTCTGAAAAGTATAAGTATGCATACTGTATGTTCTCAGTACTTGGTTTGGGCCCCTTTTGCAGCAATTACTGCATCAATGCGGCAATGTGGCATGGAAGCTATCAGCCTGTGGCACTGCTGAGGTGTTATGGAAGACCAGGAGGCTTCAATAGCGGCCTTCAGCTCTTTTCCTGACAATCCTGACAATGGCCTTTTCCTGACAATCCTCTCCAGGCTGTGGTCACCCTGCTGCTTGTGCACCTTTTTCTTCCACATAACTTTCTATTAATGTGCTTTCATACAGCACTTTGGGAACATCCAACTTCTTTTGCAATTGCCTTTTTGAGGCTTTCCCTCCTTATGGAGGGTGTCAATGATGGTTTTCTGCACCACTGTCAGGTCAGCAGTCTTTCCCATGATTGGGGACTGGGGATTGGGGCCTGTTGGCACCATATCGCGATCCAGCTCCCTAGGGTTTAAAGACAGCCGCCGCTTGGAAGGGCAGGCTGTGCCCTTCCAAGTGGTGCCTGCCTTTAGCTTGTGGCCCGTACGGATGGGGAGGGAGAGAGGTCCAAATGACCTCCCCCCCTCCTTCAGGCACCTTCCCTGCACTGGCGGTGGTGTGCCTGTAATAGACGTTACCGCGGGGCCGCCGCGATTGGCCGAAATCCCGGCAGATCACCGCTGCAAAGGGAGGATGCGCTCAGCGCGTCCTCCGCAGCGAAGTGTACATGCCTGCTTCAAAATGAATCCACACACGATAAATTAAGTTTAGTCTAATCAATTCTATGGCGATACATATAGCCTATTTACACCAAAACAGAAAGCGTAACCTTTATTAACTGATCCAGTTTTTATTAAAAAATGCACTAATTATAAGTTTCTAATTACCAGGTTTAATAAAATATTTTTTTCTTTTAAAGGTATACTTCCCCCCCCCCCCACATTACCGTTCTCACAAAAAGAGGTCTATAGTTTGACAGCAGTAACAGGAATAACATAATGGCCTGTCACAGACTGCTTGTAAAATGACTCTTATTCTACTCATTATGGGGTGCGCTTGCCTGTGTGCCGTACCAAGATTCAGTGTGGGATACACCTGAAACCAACTCACTATATAATTCTATATTTAAAAACTGAAAAAGTACACTTTGAAATGCTGTCTCATTAGGAAAGAGAGATATGGCATGTTAATAGTATGGCAATCAAATTAATAGAAAATGTACCGCGTGCATCAGCCCACATCACTGTGGCAGAAATAAGATGATGATAGCAGTCAACGGCAAAGCAAAATCCGTCAATCAATCCTAAACTATTAAAGTTCAGCATCCGACCGGGATGAACTGTTCCTAGAAAATTTTTGAGGTTCTGGTGACAGAAGAAATGGTGCTTCCAAATAATATCTGAAAAGCAACTTAAATCCCTCCTAAGACACCTTCAAACTATTCCTTACTACATGGAGAATCGTAGGTGTCACCATGAGGCATTAGACTGGAGAGTCATTGGTCACCATATGCTTGTAGCTTTTTATCATAAAAAAAATATTATGATTATGTTCAGCAGCAGATGCTGCATCTGAGAGAAGCGTTTACTCAAATGCTCAAGCAGTCAGATTCCTCTTAATGCAAGTGCATTTAAAGGCACTGGGTGAGCAGCACTGCACATCCCGTGCAGTGCTGATTGTAGGTTAGGGCTAGGGTTAGGGTTACTGTTTATGTGTTTCATATCACTATGGCCAGGGCTAGGGTTGGGTTAGGTTAGGGCTAGAGTTAGGTTAGGGATAGGGTCGGGTTAGGGTTTAGGTTTCTGTGTGTCATGAAATTAGGGTCAGGGCTAGGGTTAGAGATAGGGCCATGGTTTGGGTTAGAGATAGGTTTATGTTAGAGCTAGCTTTAGGGGTACAGTTTATGTGTGTCATAGACTATGGTCAGGGCTAGGGTTACAGTTAGGGGTAGGTTTAGTGTTAGGCTAATTACAATTAGGTTAGGGCTAGCATTACGGTTAGGTTTAGTGCTAGACTTATTGCTAGGGTTAGGATAGGACTGGGGGTTAGAGTTAGTTTCTGGGTGTCATATGATTACCATTAAAGTTAGATGTAGGTTAGGTTAGTGAGCAAAAAAGAGGTTTGTGAGGGTCCTGAGGACAAACAACGGCACTAGTGGCCTGCTTTACGGTGGGGCCCGCTCAGGTCTCACAAGGCTTTAGCTCAATGGTGCCATTACAAGGATAACTGCTCCATATGCAAATCAGACGCCATCACCCAGAAAGGGTGGCCAGTACTGACTGCCAAGGACGTCATCCCTGCACGAGAGGTGCAGCAACCCCCGACGATTGTTTCGACCCTGTTAGGCCTCGTCAGGAGGGTATAGCTGACGCCCCTTTAGGCACCTCGAGCAAGGGGTCCACGTCTGGATTACCCTGTAAACTAATAGTGAGCAAAAAAGAGGTTTGTGAGGGTCCTGAGGACGAACAACGGCACTAGTGGCCTGTTCTACGGTGGGGCCCGCTCAGGTCTCACAAGGCTTTAGCTCGATGGTGCCATTATAGGAACAACTGCTCCATATGCAAATCAGACGCCATCACCCAGAAAGGGTGGCCAGTACTGAATGCCAAGGATGTTGTCCCTGCGCAAGAGATGCAGCAACCCCCAACGATTGTTTCGGCCTTGTTAGACCTCGTCAGGAGGGTATAGCTGACACCCCTCTAGGCACCTTGAGCAAGGGGTCCACATCTGGCGTGTTTGCGACGGATGTCCGGCGGGTTGACCGTGGCGTTCGGCAACCGATTTGCCACACTTCAGGGAGCCTGCAGTGAATGCTGAATTCACAGCAGTATGGGGAAATTTGATTCCCCAAAGTGCAGGGAACATGAGAGCCATTTCGGTGCTCTCTGAATAACCCCCATATCATTCATTGAGAGACCAAGGTAAATGAAATGATGGGGATGAATGGAGGACCTTTTTATCTCATTTAAAAGGTAAACGGAAAACTGCGGGATATTACCCCTAACTACTGAATACGTAACAGTTGCTTCAGACAGTTTCTTTCAGATATATTGTAGTATTGCTGACTTTGCTAAGGAGATTCTCATTCTGTTCAGCGCAACGACCTTATTCTACTGGAATTCTTGTTTTATGTCATTTAACAAAACTGCTCTGCAAATTATAAATGTAGAAAAAAAAAAGAATACTTGAAATCAAAAATACACATTGTTCTAACATCCAATAATTAAATTAATTAAATTTTTTTTTTCGTTTTGCAAATATTGTAATAAACAGTACTTTTATACATGCAGGTTAATACAACCTAATCAATTCACAAACAATTTCTAAAATTGTAATATTATTGTAACCATGTCCCCAAACCAACATTCGGTTTTAAAAAAAATGGTACCCCCCCACCATAACATGCTCATACGAAATAAACTGTACTCTGAAGTCCTGTCTTTGCCAAACCAAGCGTGGTGTTTCTTTTAGCTTTTGAGAATTTCACAAATGATAAACAAGAACCGATCATCCAAATCTGAATTGTCTTGCAGTGCTTTGAAGGGTTTGCACAGCAGGCCATGAGTACGGAATAAAGCAAATTATTACATTAAATGAGCAGCTGGTGACCTGTAGACATATGAAAAGATATGAGGCTCTGGAAGGTAATTGCGTGCTTCAGTGGGACTTTATCCTGAGAAAGGTTAATGAATTGTTCTGATAGAAGTCTATCAAGTGTGAGCAGGCAGAAGTAAGATTTACATTTTTATCAACTATATTAAAAAAGCAACATTTATTTTACTTACCGGAGGGAAATACCGAGTGGAAGAAAATTTTTATGTAAATAAGATCAGGCGAAGAAGAGCAATGTAGAAGCCCCAAAACATTATTCAGAAGCCCACTTAGGCTGGGGTCAGACCAGCGCACTTTTAACGTGCGTTCTGGCGCACATAATTACGGCCGCACTAGCGGCAGATGACGGGCAATGACGGCCAATATACGATTTACGGCCGCACAAAAGTCCGGCCGTGCAACGCAAGTGGAATTTGAACGCATTTTTTTGAGAACGCAGAACTGCTAGTACTGACGTACTGAGTGCGCAGCTGCGGCATAGCGGCGTGTTTGCGTGATTAGGAGATGTCAGACGCTGCTAATGTCCAGCCAACATAACGTCCAGACTCAAAAAGTGTTTTATTGATGATCCGTACAAAATCACGGACGAAAAGGCGCATCGTATGACCGCTATCGCGTATTCCGGGGGAAAATACGTACGTTCGTTCGACCGAACTTTTTCACGGACGACGTGAAAAATGCGTTCGTCTGACCCTAGCCTAAACGTGCGTTCTGGCGCACATAATTACGGCCGCACTAGCAGCAGATGACGGGCAATGACGGCCAATATACGATTTACGGCCGCACAAAAGTCCGGCCGTGCAACGCAAGTGGAATTTGAACGCATTTTTTTGAGAACGTTGAACCGCTAGTACTGACGTACTGAGTGCGCAGCTGCGGCATAGCGGCGTGTTTGCGTGATTAGGAGATGTCAGACGCTGCTAATGTCCAGCCTACATAACGTCCAGACGCAAAAAGAGTTTTATTGACGATCCGTACAAAATCACGCCCGAAAATGCGCGTCGTCTGACCGTTTTTGCGCATTCCGTGGAAAAATACGTCAATGCGTTCGGACGCACTTTTTCACGTTCGCGGGGAAAAATGCTTTCGTCTGACCCTAGCCTAAGTTAAATGGCAGATTCAGAAATAAAAGAAGATTTTGAGAAAGTGAACTGATGATGTCAATCAATTACAAATTTCTAGTTTACTGAGTGTTTGCCTAATTCATGCCAGGCAAGCAGGAGATGCAGTATTAGGCTGGGGTCAGCGTGATTTGTACGGACGTAGGTCAGTACGGAAGACACAGTAGTGGCCACACAGTCAGTTTATTCACGGACGTATATTTTGACGGATGTAGGAGGGAAAATAAAATAAAAAGCAAAACCATTTTGTCCGTGAAAAATGCTGGACGTATAAATACAGTCCGTCTGACCACGTTCCATCACTCACACACAAAGCTATGCAGACGTTGCGGACGCAGCGCACTTTGTGCGGCCGTTCTAGAGGTTGTACGTTCTTGCCTGCCTTGCGTCCATGGGACGCGGCTGTTGTGCGTCCGCAGTTCAGTGCGGTCGTACTTCGTGTAACGGACTCCAATGGGCTTTCTGTCATGCTATCACGGACGTACTTTTAGGCGCAATCACGGACGTGAACACTACGCTCGTCTGACCCCAGCCTTATGATGCTTTACTAGAACAGCATAGGTTCACCCAAGCTCTATGTTTAAGACATCTCTACTGAAAATGCATAGTCAAAAATGTTTTATGACAGTTAATCCTTAATTAATAGAGTCATACTCATGTTGACCTGGTGACGTTATTAAATTCCAAAGCCAAAATTCCAAAGTCACCAAGGGCTTGAATTTGAAGGGTGAAATATGCGGGGTTCTTCAGAGAAAGGTGAAACTCTGGAGAACTTTTGGAGAAGTGAAAACTGTAGGTTAAAATAGCTGATTTTGGAAAGTGAGATAAATAGGAGCATTTTTCTGGTATGGCTACTTTGATCTAGAATTTTCACTTCTCCAAACGCTCTCCAGAGTTTCACCTTTCTCTGAATAACTGATGATATTTATTTAATCTCACTTTTTGCCCTCCACAATAACTTAACCTCCCTGGCAGTCTAATTTTTTCAAAATTTTGTGTCTAAAAGCGTATCAATTTTTTTTTAAAGGAAACGTGTTTTTGTACATAGTTAGCCTGTAATAATTAGGAATCACGCACTGAAATCCATGCAATCAAGAGTTCTTACTGGTAAAATCCTTTATAAATTAATTAATTAATTTTTTAAAAAAATAGTAAATACACGGAGTCCGATAAAGTTTGAAACACGAAATAATAATTTATTATCCCAAAAATAATTATCCAAAATAATGCAAATAAATGATATTCAATAAAATACAACAAAAAACACTGAAATCTGTCTGAGAACAAGGGTGAGACGAGGTATGGTCTATTTCTTATCCTGTACTGCCACCTAGTGGCCGTTCATAAACATTTCCATTTGTATTCAGTGAGTTTTGTGAATGAAGTTTGCTGAGTGTGGCTCGGGGTTACCGTTCGCAATAGCGAAATTTAACCCTGAGTCACACTCGGGAATACCGCCAGGGAGGTTAAATGAGTAGTGATTTGCCCTACGGGTTAAGCATCAAATAGCAACAAGTTACGGCCTATATCCTGCTGATGAGGGCATAATCAGCCCAAAACAGCTGTCCACGAGTGGCTGTGACTTGTTGCATAAACTGACAACTGCTAAAAAGCCATCTAGTATGGCATTGCACTGGCAAGGAGGGTTCTGTGTTAAAACAGACCCAGGATGCAAAAAAGCGAGAAATTGCAGACTTCATTTGCATGTCCTTCCCAGAGTTCCTTGCTGCATATGGGGAATGTAGCACATGAGCTCTGTAAAGCAGTTCTCTGAATTACTGAGATGTGTAAATGTTTTCTACAATTATAAACTTTATAATATATATATTATATATATATATATATTAATATATATATTATATATATAAATATATTGACATTGTGATTAGGGGCAGGGTGGTAGACCACAGGTTTCTCAACAGACGAATAGAGAATTCCCTTTTTCCCCTACAGGGTTAACGCAGAGCCGATTCCTGATTAGGGCTGCCCTTATAAGAGATGTGGGTTCCCTCTGAGAGGTCAGTCTTGGTGCTGAGTGCAGCAGGGAAGAAAGCACATTTGATTTCGTTTTCCCTGACTGGTAAGCGACTTAGGCTAGGGTCAGACGAACGCAGTGCGAACGCACGTGCAGCCGCACTTTATCACGGCCGTAGTAGCAGCAAATGACAGCCAATGACGGGCAATACACGACGTACGGCCGCACGAAAGTGTGGCCGCGCAACGCAAGCGGCAAAGAAACACATTTTTTCAAGAACGTGATACCACTAGTACTGACGTACAGAGTGCGCTGCGTCCGCTAGCGGCGTGTGTGTGTGATTAGGAGACGTCAGACGCTGCTAATGTCCGGCCAACATAACGTCCAGACGCAAAAGGGTTTTATTGATGATCCGTACAAAATCACGGACGAAGATGTGCATCATATGACCGCTATCACGTATTCCGTGAAAAAATACATCCATTCGTTCGACTGCACTTTTTCACGAACGACGCCAAAAATGCGTTACTCTGACCCTAGCCTTAGCCGCCCAATATTTCAGACAGGAATTCTGAATGTTTATTTAGCCTCTGCATAAAGGAGTAGGCATTTGTTTATTTTCCTGCTGCACCCTGCAAGTCCATGGCTGTACAATAAAAAAGGGGAAGCATTGATCCATGTGTCCAGTGGCTATATCAGATAAGGCAACAAGGGGTCTATTGTGTCCTGTTTCCTATTTGAGTTAAAAAGATGTCAGCTGAATGAGTTAAGACAGGGAGTTTAAAATACATCTAATCTACCCCCTGTGATGTCCTTTGCATACATCCCACACAATACAATGATGTGAGACATTTTCCATTGTTTCAGACCTATAGAGCCCATTCTATGGCTAATGCCACACAGTGAGGAGCAAGTGTTGTAAAGATAGTGGGGGGGCAGTTTACAACATAAAAGATCACACGATGGATGCACCCAGTGATACATAGAGTAAAATAAATTCTTAACAAACATACAAGAGAAAATCAAAGCACGTGTAAGATATCAACAGCATAAAATAAATACAATAAGGACATTTAATTTTTTGTTGGTAGTGGCCCTTTAAGGAACTCAAATCTCTATCAGCATAAGACAAAAAGATCACTTTCATCATCAATCACTTGTATAAGCAGAGGTGAGTGGCAATTTATATGCAGGTAGCAGCAGTTTAGATCTCTTCACTTGCTCGCAGTTTAGCTGTTGCAGGTAAGGCTAGGGTCAGACTGAGGCAGTGCGAACGCGCGTGCAGGCGCACTTAATCACGCCCGCACTAGCAGCAAATGCCGGGCAATGACGGCCAATATACGAAGTACGGTCGCACGAAAGTCCGGCTGCGCAACGCAAGTGGAAAATGAACGCATTTTTTCGAGAACGTAAAACCGCTAGTACAGACGTACAGAGTGCGCTGCGTCCGCTAGCGGTGTGTGTGTGTGATTTGGAGATGTCAGACACTGCTAATGTCCAGCCTATATAACGTCCAGATGCACAAAGTGTTTTATTGATGATCCGTACAAAATCACGGACGAAAAATGCGCATAGTATGACCGCTATCGCGTACTCCGTGAAAAAATACGTCCATTCGTTCGAACGCACTTTTTCACAGACAACGTGAAAATGCGTTCGTCTGACCCTAGCCTAAAGGTATGTAAATACCCTGATGTGCGTGGCAAGTTATTAATGCTTTATGTTTATTTTGTTCTGCAGTGACAAGGAATGCGCAGGAGATTACTAGTGCATCATATGAAAAGAGACAGCATCCTGTTGCATCCTTTAGCGCCACTAGAATGCAGTTACTGTGACGATTTCAGAAAAGAGACTCCCTTACAGGCGCCAAGTCCTAAAAGAAGAAACATGGGAACTCACCCAGGTTTTCTGTTCCAAAATTATCACTTAGCTCTCACTTATCACAAACACACTCAGATCTGGTATATTTATGGGGATTTTAGAAAAAATATGAGAAATCCTATTTATTGTGACTAACCAGGGAAACACATGATTAGACACCTAAACACAAGCTTTACAGTGTGTGAGACCGACGGGAACGAAGTTCCCTCTGAAAAAATAGTGAAAGAACTGCGTTCCCACGTGTTTCCCCTGGACTATAGCCCTGATCCCTTATCTTACCTTCTCCATTCAAACATCAAATTCAGCTCGCCGACTTACAAATTTCCAGCTCTCTAAAATACTACAAAAAAAACTCAGTTCCCTGAATTTGTTCTTCAGATGTCCTCGCAATACAGGAGTTATCACCGTGCTGCAGGGTAACAAGCACAAACTAGTCTTAATTCACATTCAATTACTGGACACTCTGCGGCATAAAGATTAGAGGACAAGCCGGCACGTCTTCTGTCGATAAAGAATATTCTCTTTTTTTTGCAAGTATTTTCACACATGAGCAGGGCTAAAAAATCCCAAAGTAAAGATCTTCAGATTTAATCTTACTCACACTGTTAAATATTCCATATTTTGATATATAACGTGCATGCTCTGATGTCACCTGTCTGGAGTAGTCTGGATACTGACCTTATAGGCTGATCATTCTCATTTTAATAATAACATATATTTATCTTGGCAATTTATGTCAATAAAAATGTAAATTAGAATGAAAGCAAACTACCATAAATCCATATGTATCCTGTAGGTGTTAGCTTGCTACACGACATAATGTATCCTGCAGGTGTTAGCTTGCTACACTACATAATGTATCCTGCAGGTGTTAGCTTGCTACACGACATAATGTATCCTGCAGGTGTTAGCTTGCTTTGTAACGCCATTACTCACTTCCTGTTTGCGTTTCATATCCCAGTGGATGGTTACGATCGACTTCCGATCCGATTCGCACGTCACATTGGTTCCGACTAACTTCCGTTCCGAATCGTATTCGCTCCGTATACGAATCGTATCACAATAATTCTCATGTTAACCCCTGATCGGCACGATTAACTTCCGATCCGATTCACGCGTCACAATGGTTCCTGCTGACTCCCGATCCGAATCTTATTTGTGAGTCACAATAATTGTAGCCGGCTCCCGATCCGATTTCCGATCCGATCCGATTCCTACTGACTTCCGGTCCGAATCTTATTTGCGTGTCACGGTGGTGTCTGTTGACTTCCGATACGAATCGTAAACCTTCCACGTGCAGATTGTGTCGCAATAGTTCCCACTTACTTCCGATCCGATTCTTTAAAACCCCCAAATACGAATCGTCCAGGGATTTTCGGTTTAGTGTAAATTCGTATATATAACACTCTTCCCACTGTGTGTATGCTACATCCAGCAGTGGTATCGTCCTTCAGATGGCTCTTTCATAGCAATTATCATTCATAAAATAGACATTAATATATGAGTGGCTCTTCAGAGGGCTGAGATCGCTGCTTGTTACAGTATCTCTCACTCTCAGCACAATGGGTCAGGCAAAGCTGTTACAGTAACTGACTGCTGCTCATCACGGCGCTCAGAGTCTCAGTAAACCTAGTAAATAATTTTTATATATAAGAGGTTATAACAATATTATTTCCTTGTTTTACTGAAACTCTGAGCGCTGTGATGAGCAGCAGTCAGTTACTGTAACAGCTGAGCCTGATACATTGTTCTAAGAGATAATATAACAAGCAACCAATCTCAGTGCTCACATCCACTGGATTTAAAGGGCTAAAACAAAACGCTCCTCTCTGTATAATGTATAGAACATCCTCCTGCATTAATTAATACCCCTCTCTGTATAATGTAGATAATATCTTCCTGCATTAATACCCCTCTCTGTATAATGTATAGAACATCCTCCTGAATTAATTAATGTCCCTCTCTGTATAGAACATCCTATTGCATTGGCATGTGGAGGGTGCAGAACGTCGGAATGCAATGCTTATCCAGCACAGGAGAGGGAACTTTTACTTAAACTTTTGTATCTCTGTGGGGAGACAGACAGGATTATAAAAGCAGGGGAGAGGGAAAATATTAACGTAAATCGGTCTGAAAGCTCAGAGAAGAGATGACTGGTGCAAATTTATTTTTATAATAAAATAAAGCACTTTAATTCCAGGGAAGACATTCAAATAAATCACAATGAAGACTCCTAGTGACAGAATGACTGTGAGAGCTGGATACTAAATGTATCAGACGTAAAAAAAAACCTTTATAACAAGCAGCACTGGGAGAGGAGAGGGACTTTATATAAAACATGTATTCTAGATGAGGAAAGGGGGGATAGTGCTCCTGGATAATATAAAATGTATCAGACCTAAGCCCCTATTATGCAGAGCGGGAGGGGAGATAACACGGGTTTTATAAGGTCCCTCTCTTCTCCCAGCGCAGCTTGTAATAAAGGAGTTTTTACTATCCAGCCCTCCCTGTTATACTCAGTCATTAGCTTTCAGTGTGATTTATTTGAATGTTTTCCTTCTCCAGCTGCTCTTATCATCTTGTCTGCCTCATAGACATGCAAGGGTTAAGTAAAGGTTTCCTCTCCTGTGCTGGCTGTCTGTGCTGCGAGTGAATATTCTGGAGCTCTATCACTGTCATATTTTCGGGTAGGGGGTCGGGATTTACGCATACAAACCTTTTCTGTAGCTTTGCGATGTTGCGCTCTTCATTACTGGTCTCCTTCACTCAATGTAATATCACAAAAAGGACTAAAACTAAAATGTAGCACATTTTATTTTTGTTTCTTTCGTTTTTAGTACTGAGCAGTTTCGCATCTCTTGAGTCATACGAAAACTAAATTATCCCAAAATTCGGACTAAATCGTTTTAGTACTAAAAAGAAAGCACATATCTACCTACTGCTGTTGATCCAAAAGAAGGCAAAAAACCCAGTCTGAAATGCTTGCCAATATGCAAAATACTGGGAAAAAATTCCTTCTTGACCCCAGAATGGCAGTCAGATTTCTCCTTGGATCAAGAAGCATACCCACATATTAAATATTATATCCCTTAATATTCTGTGTCTGCAGGAAGTCATCCAGTCATTTTTTAAAAGTCTGTACAGACTCTGACCCAACCACCTCAACAGGCAGAGAATTCCACAGCTTTATTGTTCTCACGGTAAAATAACCCTTCCTATGCTTAAAGCTAAATTTTCTTTCGTCCAGTCTAAATGGGTGACCTCTTGTCCTGTGTATAGTCCTGTTAATGAATAGGTTATCAGACAATGGTTGATAATGGCCCCGTATATATTTATATAAGGTTATCAGATCCCCTCTAAGGTGCCGTTTCTCTAAACTAAACAAGTTTAAGCTTGTTAGTCTTTCCTCATAACTTGACCCTTCCACCCTTATTAATTTAGTTGCCCGTCTCTGCACTTTTTCTAGCGCTATAATATCTTTTTTTAAGACAGGTGCCCAGAATCACACGGCATATTCAAGGTGCGGCCTGACCATTAATTTATACAGAGGCAAAATTATGTTTTCATCCCGAGAGTGAACTCCCCTTTTAATGCATGTCAATACCTTGCTGGCCTTGGCGGCTGCTGTTTGACATTGCACATTGTTACTTAGTTTGAAGTCTATGATTATTCCCAAATCCTTCTCCTGCTTGGATTTCCCTAACTCCGTACCATTCAGGGCATAAATTACTTGTATGTTCTTCACTCCAAAGTGCATAACTATGCATTTATCTAGATTAAATTTCATCTGCCATTTAAGTGCCCAGTCCCCCAATCTATCTAACTCCCTCTGCAGCGAAGTAACATCCTGCTCACATTGTATTACTTTTCCTAGTTTTGTGTCATCTGCAAACACGGATACATGACTTTCAATGCCTATCTCAAGGTCATTTATAAATAAATTGAATAGTATTGGTCCTATAACAGACCCCTGAGGGACACCGCTTACCACTGGTGTCCATCTTGAAAATGTACCATTTATGACCATTCTCTGTACCCTATCTTTTAGCCAGTTTTCTATCCAAGAACAAGTATTTTCATCTAGACCAATTTTCTTAATTTAAATAGTAACCTTTTGTGTGGAACTGTGTCGAAAGCTTTGGCAAAATCTAAATAAATCACATCCTCTGCGACCCCCTGATCTATACTTCTACTTACTTCCTCATAGAACGTAATTAGGTTAGTCTGACATGATCTGTGTTTCATGAAACCATGCTGATTTTTGCAAATTACATTATACCTCCCAATAAATTTCTGAATATTATCCCTTAGTAACCCCTCAAATACTTTCCCAGCCACAGATGTTAAGCTCACAGGTCTATAATTCCCAGGCACAAATTTTAAACCTTTCTTAAATATAGGGACCACGTCAGCTTTTCTCCAATCTTCTGGTACTATTCCTGAAAGAAAAGAATCTCAAAAGATTAAGAACAGAGGTTTACATATTTCAACACATAGCTCTCTCAGTACTCGCGGCTGAATTCCATCTGGCCCTGAGGCTTTGTTCACATTCACCTTGTTTAATTTCTGCAATGTATCCTGTATTCTGAATGTATCTTGCAGGTGTTAGCTTGCTACACGATATAATGTATCCTGTAGGTGTTAGCTTGCTACACGATATAATGTATCTTGCAGGTGTTAGCTTGCTACACGATATAATGTATCCTGCAGGTGTTAGCTTGCTACAAGACATAATGTATCCTGCAGGTGTTAGCTTGCTACACGACATAATGTATCCTGCAGGTGTTAGCTTGCTACAAGACATAATGTATCCTGCAGGTGTTAGCTTGCTACACGACATAATGTATCCTGCAGGTGTTAGCTCGCTACACAATATAATGTATCCTGCAGGTGTTAGTTTGCTACACAATATAATGTATCCTGCAGGTGTTAGTTTGCTACACAATATAATGTATCCTGCAGGTGTTAGTTTGCTACACGATATAATGTATCCTGCAGGTGTTAGTTTGCTACACGACATAATGTATCTTGTAGGTGTTAGCTTGCTACACGACATAATGTATCCTGCAGGTGTTAGCTTGCTACACGATATAATGTATCCTGCAGGTGTTAGCTTGCTACACGATATAATGTATCCTGCAGGTGTTAGCTTGCTACACAATATAATGTATCCTGCAGGTGTTAGTTTGCTACACGATATAATGTATCCTGCAGGTGTTAGCTTGTTACACGACATAATGTATCTTGTAGGTGTTAGCTTGCTACACGATATAATGTATCCTGCAGGTGTTAGCTTGCTACACGACATAATGTATCCTGTAGGTGTTAGCTTGCTACACGACATAATGTATCCTGTAGGTGTTAGCTTGCTACACGATATAATGTATCCTGTAGGTGTTAGCTTGCTACACGATATAATGTATCCTGCAGGTGTTAGCTTGCTACAAGACATAATGTATCCTGTAGGTGTTAGCTTGCTACAAGACATAATGTATCCTGTAGGTGTTAGTTTGCTACACGATATAATGTATCCTGTAGGTGTTAGCTTGCTACACGATATAATGTATCCTGTAGGTGTTAGCTTGCTACACGATATAATGTATCCTGTAGGTGTTAGCTTGCTACACGACATAATGTATCCTGTAGGTGTTAGCTTGCTACACGATATAATGTATCCTGTAGGTGTTAGTTTGCTACACAACATAATGTATCTTGTAGGTGTTAGCTTGCTACATGATATAATGTATCCTGCAGGTGTTAGCTTGCTACATGATATAATGTATCCTGCAGGTGTTAGCTTGCTACACGATATAATGTATCCTGTAGGTGTTAGCATGCTACACGACATAATGTATCTTGTAGGTGTTAGCTTACTACACGACATAATGTATCCTGCAGGTGTTAGCTTGCTACACGACATAATGTATCCTGTAGGTGTTAGCTTGCTACACGACATAATGTATCCTGTAGGTGTTAGCTTGCTACACAACATAATGTATCCTGTAGGTGTTAGCTTGCTACATGACATAATGTATCTTGTAGGTGTTAGCTTGCTACATGATATAATGTATCCTGCAGGTGTTAGCTTGCTACATGACATAATGTATCCTGTAGGTGTTAGCTTGCTACATGACATAATGTATCTTGTAGGTGTTAGCTTGCTACACGACATAATGTATCCTGCAGGTGTTAGCTTGCTACACGACATAATGTATCCTGCAGGTGTTAGCTTGCTACATGACATAATGTATCCTGTAGGTGTTAGCTTGCTACACGACATAATGTATCCTGTAGGTGTTAGCTTGCTACATGACATAATGTATCTTGTAGGTGTTAGCTTGCTACACGACATAATGTATCCTGCAGGTGTTAGCTTGCTACACGACATAATGTATCCTGCAGGTGTTAGCTTGCTACAAGACATAATGTATCCTGTAGGTGTTAGCTTGCTACACGACATAATGTATCCTGTAGGTGTTAGCTTGCTACACGATATAATGTATCCTGCAGGTGTTAGCTTGCTACACGACATAATGTATCCTGTAGGTGTTAGCTTGCTACACGACATAATGTATCTTGCAGGTGTTAGCTTGCTACACGATATAATGTATCCTGTAGGTGTTAGCTTGCTACACGATATAATGTATCCTGCAGGTGTTAGCTTGCTGCACAACGTACTGACAAGGCGCCATCAAATCTAATTTAATATGTAGAGGTCCGTGTTACTAACAATCCAAAAAAATAATGCTGAAAAAGAAATGAGTTCAAGGGGCATTCTGATGTTTTTTAAGAGCAACATTACATAACAGGGCGCCCCTAAAGGGAAATATTAGCGCAACTCCTTAGTGGCTCCTTATTACCATCTCTATTATGACCAAGTCGCATCATCAGCATCTCAAACCGTAATAATAGGGAGCTGCTACATGATACTGGCAATAGCGCCACACACCTTTGCTGGTCTCGTGTCCTGTAGGACGTAGGACTCCTTGGAAGCTCAGATCAGTGAGTGGAACCCTCCTCGAGAAACATGTGAGTATTCCAGGTCCCAAGCATTCCAGATAACGGATGCTCAACCTGTAAATATTCTACAAAAAATTTCTAAAAGCTTGATTAAGGAGACGATAAATTGAAAAAAAAATGAAAAACGAATTCTCTGATTTCATCGAAACACTTAACCCCTTCACTGCTAACTTTGTGGGACATGTCCTCAGTTACTCCCGCTGCATGCTGAGGACGTGTCCCACACGTCATCAGCTTTGCGGGACCCCCGGCGGAGATACTCACCTCTCTGTCTGAGGTCCCGTGGCGGTCTGACTTCAGCGTCCTCAGGCGCTGAAGTTAAGACTCGCCCAACGTCAATGACGTTATCGCGCTATGCACGATGACATCATTTCCAGGCGACCCCCCGGCAATGCCGGGAGATCGCTTGGAAGGGAGGGGGGATCTGTTCGGATCCCTCTCCCTCCCGATCAGGAGGTCCCACAAAGAAAAGCCAGGCACCGCTTAAAAGGGGAGAGTCTCCCCTTTTAAGCGGTGCCTGGCTTTAACCCCTTAGGCACTGGGTCGCACTTCAGCGCCTCGCAGCGCCAAAGTGCAGCCTAGCTCCAGTGGGGGCCACCATCTTGGATGGCGGCTCCACCCCCTGGTCCGCCCTCGCTGCCTGACATCATCACGCATAGCGTGATGATGTCAGATAGCTGGGGAATCCCTAGCTGCCCGGGGATTTCCCAAGGAAATCCCCTGGTGGAGATAGGGGGTTTGTTTAATATCTACAGAACCGTGGCAGCTAGTGGGTCATGGAGGGTGTGATTCGAAAGGCCGGAGCATGGCCTTTTCGAATGATACCCAACATGACCAAGTGTACAGTAAAAAATAAATAAAAAAATAATAAAAACGTATTTTTTTGTTTGTTTTTATTAATGCAGCAATATTGTTCACATTTCAATTATAATGTGAACAATGATGCTGCACCAATGATTTTTTTCTATGGGGTGTGTTCGCTAAAAATCACGTAATTCCCCCCCAAAAATTGTAACAAGTGCCCATTTCTAATTTTTGTACAAGCGCACCCCATAGAAAATATAACCGCAAATGTTCATGTGATAAAAGGTGAGAAAAAACACTTTACACACTGCAGATGATTAAAAATTCAAATTTTATTGCATTTTTTGTTATAATATACAGGCAGGGCATAACGTATACATATAATAATGATATATTATAAATCTGCCGAGTCTGCCGGAAAGAACGATATATAATATGTCTGGGTCGTATAATAAAATGTGGCTTCAAATCGTGTTTAAATATGAGCGAAAGCGGTAAAAATGAGTTCAGCACACAACGGTGAAATGCCTCAGCAGTGAAAGGGTTAAATACGTAAAAAAGAAAAAAAGCAAAGCAGGTCTTACAATGCACATAATCACTTCACCTTGTTCACTGACATGGAATATGGAAATGTTGTAAACACAGAGACAGATTGTCAGAAAAGGAAGAAGTCATCTATAAAAAGAGAACAGTGATGATGTCATAGATAGAAATACTGAAGTTTAAGTGGGAGTAACTATGAAAGTGAAGACGAAACTGAACGTGTAGGAGGCATGGAATCTGAATGGAAAGACAGAATATATTAATTTGTAATTATTATAATTTATCGTTTGTAAAAATACGAGGCATGCTAACTAGTTTAGAGTAAATTATAGTAATTGATTTTCTAAACTATAAAGTCCTGGCATTTTCTTGCAAAGCCCTAGCAGCCATACAGTTAATTCCCCATTAGTTGGATGTTATTTGAAGTCTGCATTTCCTTTGAATGCGCATCACTAAATATGTTAAGGGTCATTATTTATAGGCACCAGATGAGAGAAGGGCACTGTTACAAAAGACCTTGATTAATTGAATTAATTTGTCATTTAATTGCAAATTGCCTCCTCGCTGCAGTTAAAAAGCTGGTGTTTGTCTCATCAGTTGCATTTCTGGTATCATTTAGGGCTCTCAAGTCCCTTTGACAATGTGCAGTTACCCCTATTTCTCAAGCCGGTCCTCCTCCCTGCCTTGCATTTATTAATAGTCTCTGCGGAGCTCATTAAAGATCATATTTATTAAGCAGTGCTAATTTGGGATGCGTGGCTTGTCAGTTACTGTTGAGATTGATTGCCAGATTTCTCCCTCTATGGACTCAATATTTAATCATGCTCAGGAGCAACTTGGTCAGTCCTTAAAAGGGGTGATCTAGGGTTAAAGAGAAAGGAGAATATAAAAGGGTTAAACATTAACCCTTCCTGACCTCCTTCACACTCGCCCCCCTCCCATTTTAACCCTTAATTAATGGGAGCATTGAGATGGTGTGATTTATAAGAGCATTCCATTACATATATCACACCATCTCAAAGCTCATGCAATTTAAATATTTTTAGCAGTTTAAAGATTTTTAACAGATTCTAAACCACCTAGCTTGGATAATAAATTATAGGAATTCAGCTCACCAAATATGGCTAAATCTTGCTTAACCCCTTCACTACCAAGTGATTTTCCAAAAAAAACCATTGTCAGAAACAAGTGTTTTTTGTAAAATCATTTTTATAGTTATTACAGTAAATAACCTATTTGGCCAGTAGATGGCGCCATCTACTGCCAAATTGAGTTACAGAGGTTTGAGTAGCAGGTCTATGTTTTTTCTGTCCTGCATCGGCTGCTGAAAGACCGATATTTCAGAGCTTTCATCAGCTGATTTTAAAGTTTTAGCTCTTTGGGTAATATGCCCACAGGGCTAAAACTTTGGGGCACTTTCTACTGCCCAAAAGCAAAGGAAATTTTTTTGCAGCTTACAAATTTAATTTGCTTTTGGGCTGCAGATCAGCAGATCGAGATATCTCTATCGGGGTACCAGATGGTGCTTTGAAGCCAGAGATATCTTGATATCAGTAGCGAAGCGGTTAAGCCTGTCACTGCATCAATGTATCCCATCAATAACAAGTCCTAAACAAAACACCTAATGACTTCCCTTATGGGGTCAAGCTGAATGTCACGGTGGCTCAGGGGATGGGGCGCCTGGCAGCAGCTTCCTCGCTGCTCGCTGGCCAGGCGCCGAATGTAAGCGCTTCCGGGCCCGCTCACGTGGGACGCCGAGGGGCGGGGCCTGGCGCTGTGACGCGGACCCGCCGGGTTTAAAACCCAGTCTCTCCCATACACCGGTGCCCTGACGTGGTATTCACCTCCCGCAGAGCTCTTGTGATTTTTGGCTATCTCCTGTGTATGATCCTTGGCATTGGCAAACGAATCCTCTTGTGTATGACCCTTGGCATTGGCAAACGAACCCTCTGTGTATAACCCTTGGCATTGGCAAACGAACCCTCCTGTGTATGACCCTTGGCATTGGCAAACGAACCCTCCTGTGTATGACCCTTGGCATTGGCAAACGAACCCTCCTGTGTATGACTCCTGGTATTGGCAAACGAACCCTCCTGTGTATGACCCCTGGTATTGGCATTTACTCTGCTCTAGGTTCTGCCCTTAACGTTGGTACTGAGGTCAGTCTATGTGGCATCCTAAGCACGCATCAGATTACCTCTGCTATTACTAAAGTCCTAGGGAGGACTTGTGATCTGTTCTGTACCCCAGTCTGGTATTTCCCTTTCTTTGTCTGTTACCTGCTTCATTGTCTACATAGCTTTGCCGACCATTCAAGGATCGGAAGAGTAGAAAGGGAGCTACAGAAAGAGATATATATCTTGGTAGTCAGAAGGATTCGTGACGATACTCTATTCCATACCTCTGTCTGGTGTTACCCCTTGTCTATCTATTGTCTGGTTAATTGTCTTTCTAGTTTCGCCGACCATTCAAGGATCGGAAGGGTAGAGAGCGGTCTGCGTAAAGGGACCACACTTCTGGTAATCAGAGGGATCCGTGACATTACGTCAGGGCCAATGGATCCCGCAGACCTCTCTAACCAGCTGGCACGTATCGCAGCAGACAAGAGGAACAAGACCTAGGATGGACCAGATTTCTCTCGCTCTGCAAACCCTGTTAAATCGGTCCAATACAGGTATCACAAACCCTCCAGATCCAGTGTTACCTAGGGTCAGTCCCGTCCCCCCTGAAGGACATAGGCTTAGTATGAAGGCACCCCTACGCTATGATGGTACACCAAGCCTATGTCGGGGGTTTTTGACTCAACTCGAGATTTTGTTTGAGAACAATCCAGGTTCTTGTATGTCTGATAAAGCCAAAGTAGGATATCTGATTAATCATTTAACAGAAAAAGCTTTATTGTGGGCTACGCCGTTGTGGGAAAATAAGAAACCCATCATTTATGACTATGAGGGTTTTACCTCTGAGTTAAAACGTACCTTTGATCCCTCTAGAAGGGCTACCAATGCGGGTAGGTCCTTGTTTCACATCAACAAGGTAATAAGAGGGTCGCCGATTATGCCATAGAGTTTAAGACTTTGGTTTCTGAAGTACTTTGGCCGAACGACGTTTTAACCTTAGCCTTTACCGAAGGCTTGAACAAGGCTTTTATGTTTGAACTGGCTCCCTTAAAATTACCAGAAAGTCTGGACCACCTGATAGATTTCTGTATAGCCATGGACGATCAAATCAGGGAAAGGAGACACCCCAGAGATAGACCCAGAAGGGCCTTGCCTCCTTTACCCTCGTTACCCAGACACCCCAGTACATCAGGTGGTTCGGAGAATGTAAAAACAGATTTACCGGTCGTTGAACCCATGCAAATAGGGAGGACAGGTATTTCAGAAGCAGAAAAAGCTCACAGAAGAGAAAAGGGGCTCTGCTTTTATTGTGCAGGGGCAGATCACTTCCGCCTTCAATGTCCTCAGAGACCCAGGGTTGGCAGAGCTGAACATAGCAGAGTGGGATTCAGAACAGGAGACACCCAGGTTGTCGGTTCTCTGTGTGCCTCCTTTGTGGATAATGAGAAAAAAAAAATCCAGGATTCTGTTACCGGTCTCCCTAACCTGGGAGGGGGTTCACCTCAAGACTGAGGCGTTTTTGGACTCTGGGGCCTCAGGCAATTTTATGGATAAGAATTTTGCTGCCAAAAACCTCATACCACTGGTTCTCAGGGAAAGACCTCTAAGGGTGGAGGCCATAGATGGTAACCCCCTGGCATGTCCACATATCACTCACGATACAGTCGATGTATGTATGAAAGTAGGAGTTTTACACCAGGAGACAATAAGATTTCAAATCATTGAATCACCCTCATGTCCTGTCGTCCTTGGGTTTCCATGGCTAACAGAGCACAACCCAGTAGTCGATTGGGTCCAGAGAGACATAAAATGTTGGGGTCAGAGTTGTCAGTCTAAGTGCCTAGGCACAGTTAATGTGATTGGTAGCCTCAATATTGCCACAGCTCCTCCTTTGTCCACGGAGTTCCGGAATGTTACCTGGCATTAAAGGAGGTGTTCTCTAAAGCCAGGACTGAGGTCCTACCACCACATCGTCCATATGACTGTGCCATTGACTTGCTCCCCGGTACGATGCCTCCTAGGGGTCACGTATACCCTTTGTCACAAAGGGAGAACGACATTATGGAGGAATATATAAGGGAGAATCTGGAACGAGGATTCATTAGACGGTCCTCCCCTCCAGCAGGAGCAGGTTTCTTTTTTGTTTCCAAGAAAGAGGGAGATCTGCGACCTTGCATCGACTATAGGGGTTTAAATAGGATCACTATAAGAAATGCATATCCCATACCTCTCATAACAGAATTGTTTGACCGATTAAAAGGGGCTCGTGTCTATACTAAGCTTGATTTACGCGGAGCGTACAACCTGGTCAGGGTTAAAAAGGAGACGAATGAAAAACGGCTTTTAATACACGTAGCGGGCATTACGAATACCTGGTGATGCCTTTTGGGTTGTGTAATGCGCCAGCCGTCTTTCAGGACCTTATAAATGACACTCTAAGGGACTTTCTGCAAGAATTCGTCATAGTATATCTGGATGATATCCTGATATACTCTCCTGATGTGGACACTCATCATGTCCACGTGAAACAAGTGTTGAAAAAACTATTGAAGGCTGGATTGTACTGTAAGCTAGAAAAATGTCTATTCGACATAGTAACTGTGCAATTCCTTGGTTATATTATAACTCCTGGGGGTTTTCAAATGGATCCCAAGAAGCTCTCAGCTATTCTTGACTGGCCTCTACCCCAAGGACTTAAAGCCATTCAGAGGTTTCTGGGGTTTACGAACTATTACCGAAGGTTCATTAAAGATTTTTCGGCCTTGGTGGCCCCCCTCACGGCTATGACAAAGAAAGGGGTGGGAAATCAGAAATGGACACCTCAAGCCACTCAAGCCTTTGAGGCACTAAAACAAGCCTTTACTACTGCCCCTGTTCTCCGGCATCCAGATCCGGCTCTGCCTTTCCAATTAGAAGTTGACGCCTCCGAACTAGGTCTTGGTGCAGTCTTGTCCCAAAGGGAGGCTCCTGACAAACCCTTGCATCCATGCGGCTTCTATTCTCGGAAGTTGTCCCCGGCAGAGAAGAACTATGACATTGGAAATAGAGAATTGTTAGCAGTCATCGCGGCCTTGGCTGAATGGAGATACTTATTAGAAGGGTCTAAGGACCCCATTGTTATCATAACCGACCATAAGAATCTCACGTACATTGGAGATGCCAAACGTTTAAACTCCAGACAAGCGAGATGGTCATTGTTTCTTTCAAGTTTTAATTTCGTACTTACCTATAGACCTGGGTCCAGAAACATCAAAGCAGACGCATTGTCGAGACAGTATGAGTCTTATGAACATAATATCCAAGATCAGCATCCCATTGTACCCCAGGAGAGGATTATAGCCGCTACCAACGATTAGTGTTTCGTCTCCTCTAATGAAAAGGTTGCAGACCGTCCAGGGCGCAGCTCCTGGGGGAAAACCTCCTGCGAGACTCTTTGTACCTGAGAACGAAAGAGAGGAAGTACTTAACATCTATCATGATAATAAAACTTCCGGGCATATGGGTATCACCAAGACTGTGTCTAGTATCAGTAAACTCCTCTGGTGGCCCACATTGCGCCGAGATGTCAAAGATTACATTGCCGTGTGCGAAGTGTGCACAAGGCAGAAAAGTCCCAAAACAGCACCCATTGGCTTACTCCAGCCTTTGCCGATCCCCGAACGACCCTGGTCACATGTAGCCATGGATTTTATCGTAGAGTTACCTGAGTCAAGAGGGAATACAGTGATACTTACGATCATAGATCGATTTTCCAAGATGGGTCACTATGTTCCTCTTCAGAAACTACCTTCGGCAGCTGAACTGGTGCCCATATTCATTGCCAATGTGGTCCGCATTCACGGTGTCCCTCGGGAGATAGTCTCTGATAGGGGGACCCAATTCATCTCAGGATTCTGGAGAGGTTTTGTAAGAACGTGGGGATAGACCTCTCTTTCTCTTCGGCCTATCACCCCCAGACCAACGGAGCAGCAGAACGAGCAAACCAAAACGTAGAGAAATATCTCAGGTGCTTCATCTCAGAACAACAAGATAACTGGTCAGATCTGCTACCGTGGGCAGAATATGCTATTAACAGCGCAGTAAGTGAATCCACAGGTCATTCTCCTTTCTTCACTGTTTATGGCTTTGATCCTCCCGTGCTCCCCGATACGTTTCCTGATTCCACGATTCCTGCTTTAGATAAACAACTGGCATCATTGAAAGAGACTTGGGGAGAGTGAGACGGGCACTGGAGGAAAGTAGTGCCATCCAGAAAACTAAGGCCGACAGACACAGGAGGCAGGCACCAGTGTATCAAGTTGGGGACAGGGTTTGGCTGTCTTCACGTAACATCAAGCTCTTAGTGCCTTCCATGAAGTTGGCTCCTAGGTATATCGGCCCCTATAAGATACTACGGCGACTCAACCCTGTCTCCTATGCTTTGGCGTTACCCCCCCATTTTAAAATACACAATGTATTCCATGTGAACCTTTTGAAGCCGCTGTTATGTAACCGGTACACCAAAGTCCATGCTCCACCGCCTCCTGTCTCTGTGGAGGGCGAGGAGGAATTCAAAGTTCAGGCCATTCTGGGTGCCAGGCTGTCTAGGGGGTCCTTGCAGTATTTGGTCGATTGGGTGGGGTACGGTCCGGAGGATCGTTCTTGGGTACCGGCTGCGGAAGTCCATGCTCCTAGGCTAGTGAAGGCCTTCTATTTAGCGCATCCCCGTGCCCCTGGGGTCGTCCAGTGGCCGCCCCTGGAGGGGGGGGTTCTGTCACGGTGGCTCAGGGGATGGGGCGCCTGGCAGCAGCTTCCTCGCTGCTCGCTGGCCAGGCGCCGAATGTAAGCGCTTCCGGGCCCGCTCACGTGGGACGCCGAGGGGCGGGGCCTGGCGCTGTGACGCGGACCCGCCGGGTTTAAAACCCAGTCTCTCCCATACACCGGTGCCCTGACGTGGTATTCACCTCCCGCAGAGCTCTTGTGATTTTTGGCTATCTCCTGTGTATGATCCTTGGCATTGGCAAACGAATCCTCTTGTGTATGACCCTTGGCATTGGCAAACGAACCCTCTTGTGTATAACCCTTGGCATTGGCAAACGAACCCTCCTGTGTATGACCCTTGGCATTGGCAAACGAACCCTCCTGTGTATGACCCTTGCATTGGCAAACGAACCCTCCTGTGTATGACTCCTGGTATTGGCAAACGAACCCTCCTGTGTATGACCCCTGGTATTGGCATTTACTCTGCTCTAGGTTCTGCCCTTAACGTTGGTACTGAGGTCAGTCTATGTGGCATCCTAAGCACGCATCAGATTACCTCTGCTATTACTAAAGTCCTAGGGAGGACTTGTGATCTGTTCTGTACCCCAGTCTGGTATTTCCCTTTCTTTGTCTGTTACCTGCTTCATTGTCTACATAGCTTTGCCGACCATTCAAGGATCGGAAGAGTAGAAAGGGAGCTACAGAAAGAGATATATATCTTGGTAGTCAGAAGGATTCGTGACGATACTCTATTCCATACCTCTGTCTGGTGTTACCCCTTGTCTATCTATTGTCTGGTTAATTGTCTTTCTAGTTTCGCCGACCATTCAAGGATCGGAAGGGTAGAGAGCGGTCTGCGTAAAGGGACCACACTTCTGGTAATCAGAGGGATCCGTGACACTGAACATGCAAGGAAGAGTCCAGCCAATCCAATCTTTTTCGATATGAGTGCATTGAGAGCCATTGAAGGAAGCTGGGTCCATATCAGGTCCCAGGTTCCCTTCACTAATCTGAGCTCCTGGGCAGAGCTAAGCCCCAGCACCCTGTGGACTCTTGCATCTTCTGCCCATCATGTGATAAAATTAGGGAGAATATATTTATTACGAGCACCATAAACTCTTCAAATCATTAGTCCCAACTAACATGTGGCATTTCCCCTGCGTCTTGAATTCAGCCAGTTCCAGCTCATTATTTCTGATCATCTCTTGGGGTAAAGGGAAGCCTGCACAATCATTTTATATTTATAGCTTGCACTTTTCGGGATAGTTTGTTTGCTTGTCTTGTTGCACTTTTTGGTTTAGAAAATAAATTTTCATATAATTGGTAAAGCAAACCCTCTGATGGCACTTACGATTTTGTAATCTGCAGTAGGACCAACTCACTGATAATGGGATTTGCATAATATTATAATATATTTCCATCACTGCCTCCTTCAAGGGGGAGTTTAGTTTGCACTCAATATGACTGACATGCTCGGCACGGCCGGATTCACATCTCAGGTACCTGTAGGCCCAGAAATTTGGAGCCCCCCCCCCCCAGAAAAAAATGTGCTAAAAGTGGAGGGACCACTTTTTTATTTTTGGTTTGTGGGAAACCAAGAATTAATTAGACATTTTAAAATTATGAAAAAACTGTCTCTTGCTATGCTCAACTAAAAAGAAGAGGCAGAATCTGTTGCCTTGAAATCAGGCAAAAATGGAGCAGAATGTTAGGGCTGGGGTCAACCCAAAAAAACACAAATAGTAACCAACCCTTTTAACAAATTGTTTGACACAGAATATGTTGGTGCTTTGTAAATGCTTGTAATTGTAGCTGTAATTGAAGCAAGCTCAACAAACACTGCATGATAACATATTGCCCCAACAATTCTACATGCCACCTACCTCATCCAAACCACCTTGTACCCAAGCTTTGTACAAATCCCCCAAACCTCTCTCAAAAGCATGCACCTCCTCAATATCCCATGCCTCCTTCAATAATGTGTTGCCCCAGGGCCAGATTTGCATCTCAGGAGCCAGTAGGCACAGAAATGTGGAGTGCCCCTACGTCCCAACAAAAACTGCCAAAATGACATATATAATATATATATATATAATATATATATATAATATATATACTAAAAATATCTAAAAAAAAAACAAAATAACTGAAGAAACTGTTTCTCTCTGTGCTCAAATCAAAAGAGGGTGCAGAATCTGTTGCCTTAGATGAGTTATTGCAGTTAGTTTTTTATGTAAAAGCATACATTGTCTCTGCCTCAGAACACAGAAACAAATTATAAATTAATTTTGCATTTACCTTTTTTCCGGTTTTTTATTTTTACACATTACATGGTCATGTTTGGTATCATTGTAAAGACCAGACTCTGACCTTTCCGATGACACCTCACTTAACCTTGTGCAAAGTACAATTCAGAGATGTAGGTTCCAAAGTCCCCCTGTCTCTCCTCCCTGCAGTGTCACAGTCTAGGTTGTCGATGAAACAATACGTTGAATCATCAGCTCCACACTTGCTGGCAGTGTGAGAAATGAGAAGGTAAGTTAACGCAGCATCGCTGTTCTCTTTATAATTGTAAAGTGAATAATAGTGCTGCGTTATAATAAACAGAATAAAATATTATTTTATTTTATTTTTCCATAAATCTAACCTGGTTATATTTGATTTCAAGGGGAAAGGGCATTATCTGGCCTTTCCAATGACACCTCATATGTCTCTCTTACCCTTAGGGCTCCAAAGATACAATGGTCTAAATCAGGGGTGGGCATTTGTTTTGGCTTGGGGACCACTTTGTGGGAGAGGAGGTTAGCGGAGGGCCGCACTTTCCCCCCAGAACTAATTATAACCAGAACCATGCCCCCAGAACTAATTATAGCCAGAAACATGCCCCCAGAACTAATTATAACCAGACACTTGCCCCAGAACTAATTCTAGTCAGACACATGTCCCCAGAACTAATTACAGCCAGACACTTGCCCCCAGCTCACATGGATATATTGCCCCAGGCCAGCTCACATGGATTTATTTGCCCCCAGCTCACATGGATATATTTGCCCCAACTCATCTGGATATATTTGCCCCAGACCAGATCACATGAATATATTTGCCCCAGACCAGATCACATGAATATATTGCCTCAGTCAAGCTCATATGGATATATTGCCCCAGACCAGCTCACTTGGATATATTGCCCCAGACAAGCTCACATGGATATACTGCCCCAGTCCAGCTTATATGGATATATTACCCCAGACCAGCTCACATGGATATATTGCCCCCAGCTCACATGGATATATTGCCCCAGACCAGCTCACATGGATATATTGCCACAGACCAGCTTACATGGATATATTGCCCCAGTCTAGCTCACATGGATATATTGCCCCAGACCAGCTCACATGGATAGATTGCCCCCAGCTCACATGGATATATTGCCCCAGGCCAGCTCACCTTTCCTCTGCTGTCTGGTCCGCCAGGCCCCTCCGTGTCATTGCCGGCGGCCACGTGGTTTTCCTCCTACGAGCGGCTGCTGGCATAAATCTCTGCCGCTCCCCTGGGATCTATCCACCAGCCAGCCGCGATCTCGCGGAGTTCATGTGACCTCCGTGATCTCGCAAGATTGCGGCTGGCTCTTGGATCCCAGGCAAGCGGCCGAACTCCATGCCAGCAGCCGCTTCTAGGAGGAAAACCATGCGGCCACCGGCAATGACTCGAGGCCTGGTTGGCGGGCCACAAAAAACTCTCTGGCGGGCCGCATGTGGCCCGCGGGCCGCACTTTGCTCACCCCTGGTCTAAATGATTGTAAAATGTAAAAAAATATTTAGTTTTTTTCAGAACAAGGCACCCCCTTGTGGCAGGCTCCTGTAGGCACATGCCTACTCTGCCTAGTTATAAATCCGGCCCTGATTGCCCCAGAATAACTTATGCTCCCCCCTTCCTTCCACCCAAATGCTTGATGTGCCACGTTGGGATCAGGTTTCTATATACCTTTACGTATATCTCTTTTAAATATGTATTAAGTATATTTTAATATGTATTTACAATCACTTTTTATTGCTGCACTGTTAAATAAATGCTATCAAAAGATGGGGAAAAATGCATGATATTGAAAACCAAAACATTCACCGCCAAGAAATCAGGATAGTGAAGAGATACACTTTGTTCAATTTAATTCACTTCTTTTAATCTGATACATGCAGAGTACCAGAAAAATCTGCCCTTATGAATAATGACATAATAGGTTATTCTGCTCCGCAGTACACTGGATTGTGATAGGAATTTTGATATGCTTAATCTATTTAACTAAGATTAATTAAAAGGTTTCATTTAATTCAGCTCTACATGACACTATTAATGTTATTCTAATGCTTGAATTATTACAGGTGCCGGAATTTGTTACAGCGGTTGTTTATGCTGGCGGGATATTTGATTGTTTTTGGGGGGGGGTTGCTTCTTTTTTTATCCTTTTTTTATCCTTTTTTTATCCTTTTTTTATCCATGTAGAAACGCACACACATCCCATCTTTGCAAAACACATGCAAGTGTTTGTGACTTTGTTGGTTACATTGGATGTGTAATATATTTTCTGTAGGTGTAGGACGTCTTTACACAGGTGAGCTTTCCCCATCTGAATGAGTAAGATACTATGTATCCACATCAAATGCCTGAAATTACTGGCAACTTCACAGGCGGAGGTCACAGAGGTTAATCGGAATAGCAGAGCCGGTTGACGGTGCTCTTTAAATCTTATCACGTAACCCAAACACAGAAAATTGGGATTGTATTTTCGTTCAATTCATTATGCCCTCATAGACTTCCCCTATCCCCGACGAGAGGGGGGGATCTACTCCTTGCTTCTCGTTTGACACCAGACTTTAATGAACTGTCAGAAGACATCAGCTCCAATCAACAGCTTATGCACAATGTATGCAGAGGCCGTCGTATCTGCGCTGATGAGGTTCAGTAGTGACAGAATAGTACTGATTATTTAAACGTGTGGGTTTATCTGTGTAGGGCTGGGATGAAGGAAGCGCCTATTTGTCCACGTATCATACACAATGGAAACTCGATGAGGAATAAGCCTCTGCTCTATTACTAGATGACACATATAGAAGAGACCATGTCACGTTAAAGCTACATTTTTTTTTAACTCTGTGGACATATTCAAACTGATTTTTTTTTTAGTCTGGATGTTATTGTCAGTGTGTCATTGCAAAGAAGGATTTAGACTCTGCTCTAAAGGACACATTGTTACAAATCAGATTTTAGGACATTTCCTTTCCAAAGTCACATTGAGTTGTCTTCTAAAGAGGTTTGTCACTAGTCTAGACCTGCAGAGAGATTGAGGTGAAGAAACGTATATGCAGAACTTTGACAAACCTTGAGCAAGTGGTGAAAGCTAGAAATGTTGCCATTTTTATGTATTTTTTTGTATTAATTAAGGAATCCATTATTTATTACATAACTAGAGCCTTGTAGGTATTAACTTTCTTTAGTTTTTCTCTCAACAGCAGGGGTCAAGTCCAACACTTGAAAACGCAGTTCCCCCAATATGTTTGCAGAGAAAACTGAGTTCCCATTGGTCACACACACCTTAAATCTTGTGTTCAGGTGATCAATCATAAATGTCCCTGTTAAGTCACAAAAAATTTAGGATTCATCAAATATTTTTGCTAACATTCATATATATACTGTATATATATATATATCCGTATATATATATATCTTAATCTTAAAAAAATCATGAGTATAGCAGTGCAGTGATACCTTTTTTTATTGGACTAACGTTACATTTAAAAGATAAGCTAAAAGATTAAGGCATTATGTTTAATTCTATGATTTTGCTCAGTAAAGCTTCCAGACCTGAAGAAGAGGGGAATACTCTCGAAAGCTTATCTTTTAGGCTAGGGTCAAACGAACGCATTATTCGCAGCGACCGTCAAAAAGTGCGTCTGAACGCATTGACGTATGTTTTCATAAATACACGAAAACAGTCATACGACGCGCATTTTCGTGCGTGATTTTTTACGGATCATCAATAAAACACTTCTTGCGTCTGGACGTTATGTAGGCTAATCACGCACACACGCCGCTATGCCGCCGCAGCGCACTCTGTACGTCAGTACTAGCGGTTCTGCGTTCTCGAAAAAATGCGTTCATTTTCCACTTGCGTTGCGCGGCCAGACTTTCGTGCGGCCGTACTTCGTATATTGGCCGTCATTGCCCGTCATTTGCTGCTACTGCGGCCGTGATTAAGTGCGCCTAAACGCACATTAAAAATGCGTTAGTCTGACCCCAGCCTTAAATGTAACGTCTAATAAAAAAGGTATGACTGCACTGCTATACTTGTGATTTTGGCATGTGGACTAAAACGGCCTACCCAATATATATATATATAACGGAAATGGCTGCACTCATAAAAAATAACCTTGAAAATGGCTCCAGAGAGAGCTGTTTTACACGCATTATTGCTCGACAGATGAAAAAGTGCGCGAGGATTGTAATTCCAGCGTTGATTTAAGCGCATTAACATTTAATGCTGGGTGCACAAATTCACACGTTGCACGTGCGTTTTTGCGTGAAGAATGTAATAGGGCCCTTTATATATTAGAATTTTTTTGGATGTGTAGCAGGAACACAGGTTTTGTATATATATACACACTTATTTACAGTGGCAAGAAAAAGTATGTGAACCCTTTGGGATTACGTGGAGTTTTGCATGAATTGGTCATAAAATGTGCTCTGAGCTTCATCTAATTCACAACAATTTGAAAAACACAGTCTGCTTAACATATAATGTTTGTGTTGTATTATTTTTTCATGTGTTTATTGAACAGAACATGTAAACATTCACAGTGCAAGGTGGAAAAGTATGTGAACCCCTAGCCTAATGACTTCTCCAAGAGCTAATTGGAGCCAGGAGTGAGCCAACCTTGAGTCCAATCAGTGTGATATTATTGGATGTGTTGCTGAAAGCTGTCCTGCCCTTTAAAAACACACACCAGTTTTGGGTTTACTTTTTTCAAGAAGCACTGCCTGATGCGAACCATGCCTCGCAGAAAAGAGCTCTCAGAAGACCTACGATCAAGAATTGTTGACTTGCATGAAGCTGGAAAGGGTTACAAAAGTATCTCCAAAAGCCTTGATGTTCATGTGTCCACGGTAAGACAGACTGTCTACAAATGGAAAAAGTTCAGCACTGTTGCTACTCTCCCTAGGCATGGTCGTCCAGTAAAGGTGACTGCAAGAGCACAGCGCAGAATGCTTAATGAGCAGTGGCGTAGCGTGGGTTGTCAGCGCCCGGGGCCAGCAAAGAATTGTGCCCCCCCCCCAACCTGTGGACGTTATCGATATTGCCCCAGCTCACACATGGATTTGGCCCCAGCTCACACATGGATTTGCCCCCCAGCTCACACATGGATTTGCCCCCAGCTCATGGATTTGCCCCCAGCTCTCACATGGATTTGCCCCAGCTCATGGATTTGCCCCCCAGCTCATGGATTTGCCCCAAGCTCATGGATTTGCCCCCCAGCTCACTCATGGATTTGCCCCAGCTCACGGGGATTTGCCCCCAGCTCATAGATTTGCCTCAGCTCTCACATGGATTTGCCTCAGCTCTTACATGGATTTGCCCCCCAGCTCACTCATGGATTTGCCCCCATCTCATGGATTTGCCCCCCAGCTCACTCATGGATTTGCCCCCATCTCATGGATTTGCCCCCCAGCTCACTCATGGATTTGCCCCCATCTCATGGATTTGCCCCCCAGCTCATGGATTTGCCCCAAGCTCATGGATTTGCCCCCCAGCTCACTCATGGATTTGCCCCAGCTCTCACATGGATTTGCCCCCATCTCATGGATTTGCCCCAGCTCATGGATTTGCCCCATCTCATGGATTTGCCCCAGCTCATGGATTTGCCCCAGCTCATAGATTTGCCCCAGCTCATGGATTTGCCCCCAGCTCATGGATTTGCCCCCCAGCTCACTCATGGATTTGCCCCCATCTCATGGATTTGCCCCCAGCCCTTACCTGGATATTGCCCCAGGCCCCAGCTCCGGCGGGGGTTGAGGGGACCGGGACCCAGATGCCGGGCAGCGCGGGAGCGCCTGCCCGGTCTTTAACAGTCCGTCCTGTTAGGTGATGCCGCGCAGCCGGTCACGTGGTCCGGCCAATCAGGTGGTACAGAGACTCCGTACCACCTGATTAGCCGGACCACGTGACCGGCTGCGCACGCCGCGCAGCCGCATCACCTAACAGGACGGACTGTTAAAGACCGGGCAGGCGCTCCCGCGCTGCCCGGCATCTGCGTCCCCTCAACCCCCGGGCCAGTTTTAGGGGCGCAAATGCGCCCCTAACAAAACTGCGCCCGGGGCCACGGCCCCCCCAGCCCCCCCACGCTACGCCACTGTTAATGAGGTAAAGAAGAATCCTAGAGTGTCAGCTAAAGACTTACAGAAATCTCTGGCACATGCTAACATTTTTGTTGACACATCTACAATAAGGAAAACATTAAACAAGAATGGATTACATGGGAGGACACCAGCATGTTTGAAGTCTGCAAAAAAGCACTTGGATGTTCCACAGCACTACTGGCAAAATATTCTGTGAACAGATGAAACCAAAATTGAGTTGTTTGGAAAAAAGACACAACACTATGTGTGGAGAAAAAAAGGCACAGCACACCAACATCAAAACCTCATCCCCACTGTAAAACATGGTGGAGGGAGCATCATGGGTTGTGGCTGCTTTGCTGCCTCAGGGCCTGGACGGATTGTTGTCATTGATGGAAAAATGAATTCCATAGTTTGTCAAGACATTTTGCAGGAAAACGTAAGCCCATCTGTCCGCCAACTGAAGCTCCGCAGAGGATGGGTGATGCAACAGGACAATGACCCAAAGCATACAAGTAATTCAACAAAAGAATGGCTTCAACAAAACAAAATACGCCTTCTGGAGTGGCCCAGTCAAAGTCCTGACCTCAACTCGATTGAAATGCTGTGGCATGACCTTAAGAGAGCGATTCACACCAGACATCCCAAGAATATTGCTACACTGAAACAGTTTTGTGAAGAGGAGTGGTCCAAAATTACTCCAGATCGCTGTGCAGGTCTGATCTGCAACTACAGGAAACGTTTAGTTGAGGTTATTGCTGCCAAAGGAGGGTCAACCAGTTATTAAGTCCAAAGGTTCACATACTTTTTCCACCCTGCACTGTGAATGTTTACATGTTCTGTTCAATAAAAACATGAAAACATATAATGTTTGTGTTGTATTATTTTAAGCAGACTGTGTTTTTCAAATTGTTGTGACTTAGATGAAGATCAGAGCACGTTTTATGACCAATTCATGCAAAACTCCACGTAATCCCAAAGGGTTCACATACTTTTTCTTGCCACTGTAAATTATGATGGAGGCAAAAAATGAGATTTAAAAAGCCTCCACACTGCAAATAATAAAGTTTATTATTCCAGAGGTCATTCACACATCCGTTTGAACTGCTGGGATGTGTAAATGACCTCTGCAATAATAAACTTTTATATATTTTTACCAGAAAGTAAACCACCATGTAAATCCTGGTTCAGCAGAAAACTCCTCAATTATTGTACAATCCATGAATCAATTGTCTTTGGATACAGAAGGATCTGTTAGGATCTATAATTCATCTTTCAGTGAGGTTTCCCTCAGGAACCAACGTAACCCCTTCACACCCAACATTGAGTTATCTCGATATTGCATTGTGGTGCATTGAAAAACACTCATTAGCATATCAAAAGACAATTTTCACACCTTTTTTAAAGCAGGATTAGCGTGTCCCCTGTGGAGAAATGAAATCCTTTGTTTTATGTCTTTCCAAGCACCATGGAGAGACTTAAAACCAGGCTGCAAATAGAGCCTCAGTCCTCACTGTAACAAAAAGTTCAAATAGATTACTACTGCATTACTGTACGGCTGGCTCAGGGTATCTCGGGGCATGCTACAGGCTAGCCTGAGATGTAGGACTAAGAAGCCCTTCACCCAGGTTATGTACCAGTCCCTGAAGTGGCTGGGTTTTACAATTGTAAAAGGTGAATCTATAAGGTAGGGATAGCAAAAAGGAAGGGAAACACCAGTCCTTTTATGGCCTGCAGTATATAACAGGAGAGGCACAGAAAAAGGGGTGTGAGGAGAACAGAACCAGACAAAGCCTGGAAACAGAGAACTGCTACAAAGCAGGTAGAATAGTCAAGTAAGAGGGTTATAGAGGTACACAGGTAAACAGCCAAATCTGGGTCAAGGTAATAGCAACAAAAGGGCATTTAAGGGTCAGCAACTGAAACCACGAAAGGGCAGTGAGAATTAGGTTAAGGAGCTTTAAATAGAGCACCCTGTTCTGTCTATTCACTAAAAGGTGAACCTCTGGAGAACTGCCGGAGAAGTGAAAATTCTAGGTCAAAATAGCCAAACCAGAAAAATTCTCCATTTATCTCACTTTCCAATTGGCTATTTTGACCTAGAATTTTAATTTCTCCAGCAGTTCTCCAGAGTTTCACCTTTTAGTGAATAGCTCTGACTGATTCATCATACAATTTCAGGGTATTCCACAGTGTACACCTCTCTTGTCCCCATCTATTCTGGGTATTATGTCCTTAACAGAGAAAGTGTTGGAACGAACAGAAGTAAAAGATCTTGCAGCATTATATGCTAAACAACGATTCGATTGAAATACTAACTCCAGGCATCTGAAGCATTTGATTCCCTGTTTAGAAGAAAGGAATAGATCTGTAACCAACTACAAATTCAAAAGAACTCATTATTCAATTATTCTGTACACTACAGACACTTCAAGATGAAGGGCATTCATCACCTCAGAGGTCAATGTCCGCTTCCATCCAAATTGGACATTAAAGATGCTTATCTTATTCTACCCATTTTCATACACAATCAGCATCTCCCTCAGGTCAACTGGCAGGAAAGCAAATCGTAATTCAAGTGTCTCTCTTTTGGTAGCTTTTACAAATATATTGATACAAGTTGTCAGCTTCTTCTGCAGCACAAGAGTTTGGGCTGACAGTTACATAGTGAACACTATGGGTCCTATTACATTGTTCACGCAAATACGCACGTGCAACACGTGAATTTTTGCGCGAACTGTTAAACGTTACGCGCGTAAATCACCGCTGGTATTACAATCCTCGCGCATTTTTTCATCCGTCGAACAATAACGCGCGTAAATCGGATGCGCAAAAACACACACGCAGCTACGATGCGCGCAGAAATCAGTGTGCGGACCGTTTTTTTCACGCGATTCAGCCAATCAGAATTAAGAACCATAATTGTCTCACGTTAAGTTTTTGCACCTGTCGAAGTCAATCTGCGCACATATGCTGCATCAATAAAATAAACCCGCACAACTTCTCAAATTTATTGGTTTGGTTTGTGTCGAATGTGTAACTACACTTTGCTGTATTTTTTTTTGGGCTGGTGTATTTGGTTTCGGCCAGGTTGATAGAATTCGCCATTAACACCAGCTTTTAGGAGTTGCTAAAATTATGTGCGCAAAGGCTGTGCGTTACAAACTGCGCGTCGATTGTAATACCATCTGCGTACCAGCGCACAAACGCATTTGCGCTCACAATGTTAAGTACAGGACGCCGAAGTACAGTAAGCTCGTGCAGCGATCACGCAGGTTCCCCTGCGGTAGACGTATCAGCGCGTTTGTTGCGCTGACATTGTAATACGACGTTCTGCGTAAAGGGTTTTGCCCCTCGCGTTAATGCGTTTTTGCGCGTGCGCAAACGTACGCGCGAAGATTGTAATAGGGCCCTATATGTAGCGTTGGGATGAGTTGGTGTTAACATCAACTCGTCCTGATGCTAAACCTGTGAAAAATCTGTTAGCGCATCAGTGATTGTGCTAGTTTGCGCGCGCAAACTGAATGTTGCAAATCCTACACTTAACCTGAGTAGCGCAATTACTAATTAGCGTTAGGGTAAGTAAGCTATTTCAAAGTCCTAACGCTAATTACTGCACCAATGCGTTAAATAGAATAAAAGCCGGTGTTTACTGATTCCACTTTTGCAAAATCATTTAGCACCTCCTAAACACGCCCTCAATAAATCCGATACTCGCCTCTCATCCCACGGCGAGAACGATGCCCTGATCCGCTGCTTCTTGTCGCCACGAGCAGAGTGAGACTGGGAAGAAATAGTTCCCATGTTCCCTCCACGACCATTCGTTGAGCAATCCCGCTATTACGAGATTGTGTAGGTCTCGCGGCCCGGAAGCACAATCCTCCATCGAGTCCTATGAACTCCAGGAGGTGATTCTCACAGCAGAATATCACGAGTATCACTGAGGGTAGCGCTGCGTTCTGGGCCAAAGTGTCGAGGTAGCGCCTGTCCTGGAATGTAACGCTAAAATGGGAACACTTACGGGGAAACCTGCAAAGGTCTACGTTTTGAGAAGGTGTAATCCTCCTGAAAAGAAATCAGTATAGAAAATAAAATCCAAACATAATTTCCGCATAAACAATTACAATTATTTATAAAGCGCCATCATATTCTGCACCGCTGTACAACATGACTTGCTAGAAAATGCATTATCCAGATATACAGATTACGTTTTTTTCAAAACATTTGTGTGTCAGGATTGACAGCCACCCTGTCTGGCAGGCTGCACTAAGAGGAATAGTCCACCGTGCAGGAGGATAAAAAGAAGATCAAAGTGAAAGGAATCTAACTAGATCTGAGGATGGCTAATGCTTAACAAACTACAGACACCTCCTAGGAGGTGATTGATACCTGGCAACAGGTAACAGTCAAGGGTAAACTGTGACAATCGTACGACAGGATGCCAGGCCAGGGAATAAGATGGTCGAAGTACAAGATAACATCACAGGAGCATTTTTATGGAAACACATTCTTTACAGGGTGGCTTCCAGGTACTTTTTTGTATGTTGTTGTTTCAACACTCATCTACTTAAAGTTTACAGTTTGATTCGAGACTGAAATACGCTTTTATTGATTGAATACCTCCAAGAATGGTCCACAGAATCGTTTTTCTCGATTCTTCTTATTATCAGCTTTGAGCTGAAAAAGCAGCAGCTTTGTGCCCGTACGCAACCGGTTGACAGCTGTAGTTTTGATACATCTTTTCTCAAATACTTAAAGGGATACTCTAGGCAACATGACCACCTAAGCTTTTTTATGCCCTTGTCTGTCCCCCCTCCCTCCGCTCAGCCGATCGGCTGAAACAGCTGAGAGACGCGGAGGACTTTACTCCGCCCTCCCAGCTGTCAGTCAGCAGTGCGGGATTCATATTTCCCGCTTCTGCCAACTATTGCCGTGTAGGAGACGTCATCGTGCTTTCAGCGCGATGACGTCTCCAACTCGCCGCAGTAGCTGGCTGCTGAGGATTAGTGTTGCACGCATACTCTTGCGCGCAACACTAATCAAAGAAGATGGAGCCGGGAGGAAGCCTGCTGATTGGCTGGTTTACGTGAGAGGCGCGCATGCGTTCTTCTCACGTAAACCATTAGCCAAGTTACAGAGTTAGAAGGACGGGAGTGGAAGAGGAGGGAGGTGAGTATATTAAAAAAAAAAAGGCGCCGTTGGAAACAAGTGGATTTTAGGGTAAGTATTACAGGAAAAAAAAAATCTGTACCTAGTTATTGAGGGAATAGGTATATTTTAATGTAAAAAAACAGGGGGGGGATTTTTGCTTAGAGTGTTCCTTTAACCTTAATTCACTCATTTTCTCAAACTGACAATCAACTTTCCCAGAATTCACCGACGGCAGTCTCCTTCTTTACAACTCGCTTTGAATTTGGCAGTGGCATTTGGGAACCAAAAATAAAAGACAGACCAGTGTCCTCCTTTCACTTTGGAAGTAGAATGTCCACATGGTACTCAAATGTTGGATTCTTGATCTCTTCAAAGCACTGCAAAGGGCTCAGAGTTTAAAACAGCAATCACTTATTGTATCCTTCTTTATAGAACAAACCACATCTGCGTCCAGTTTGAGATTAGAATTTCTTTCCTAAAAAGTCCATCCACACCTCATGGGCATGTGCACAGGGTGTGCCGAGTGTTTCCAGACACACGCTGTCACAAAATCTTCAATAAACCTTTGCACTTGTAATTAGACATGTGCACGGCCGGGGACTTTTTAGTTTTGTTTCAGACTTTTTCGTCTCGTTTTTTTTTTAGTTTTACGTTATTTCGGGTCTTTTCGTTCTGTTTTTTTTTGTTTCGTTTTACGTTATTTCGGGTCGTTTCATTCTGTTTTTTTTTTTTTCCGTTTTGGGCCTTTCATTATTTTATTGCGATTCATATTTTCTGACCGATCTGAAATTTCTGTGGCCGGCTATCGTTTCTCGGATCAATTCGTTTTTCTTTTTAAGGATTATTTTTCATTTTACGGATCACTTCGTTTTTCGGAGTTATTTCGTATTTTCGGGTGATTCGTATGTTCGGAAGGCCGATATTTCGGATCACTTCGTTTTTATGAGTTATTCGTATTTTGGGTTGATTTGTATTCCGTTTTTATTAGTTATTTCAGAATGTGACACAGATTACCACCAATTAAATGGAAATAACAGCCGTCAACCAATTTATTTTTTTCACTTGCATCAAAAAGTCTCTTTATTTATTTTATAGTATTTTTTATCGTTTACCATTTTGTATCGTTTCGGTTTTTTCGGAATATTTTGCCTTCCATTATTTTGTTTAGTTGTTTTCGTTTTGCTATCGCGATTCGTATTTTCCGCCGATTCATATTTTCAGGCGGCGGATTTTTTTTTTTTTCCGAATTGAAAAAAAAAGACGAAAACAGTTATTTTCATCCGAATTTGTATTTGGAACTAAACAAAATGCACATGTCTACTTGTAACCTGCTTCCATCTGCAGATATATATATATATATGTGTGGCTGCCCCTAGTAAGTGAGCTAACCTCAAAACCGCAGGCATTTCGCTGACATTGATATGTTCTGCGGGGATAGGGTTCATTGGCGTTGTGGTAGCATTATGCAATGTGTGATCACATCCTGTAACAAAACCCCCATCTATAGGTGATTTTTAAATCTTTTCGATGTATGCTTGGGTTGAGAGCACTGTAATTTCTATGATATATGTAAAGTTACATATTTATACTACATAAGGGATAAGCAACCTTTGCACTCCAGATGTTTTGGAACTACATTTCCCAGGGAGCTCCGTCAGCCTAATGAGCGGTTGTGCATCATGGGAAATGTAGTTCTTAAGAATGTGGAGGGCCAAGTCTGCTGACCCTTGCACTACATAACTTAATGGTAAGGACCACATTCATGGCACTTCCACACAAAAATCCAGTAGGTTCCACATTAACCTTGCTTTAAAAACATGGCAAAAAACTGAAAACAGATAACAGTAACAAAATGCCAAAGGATATAAAAAAGTAAATGCATGAAGCGTTTCGTTTGGGTCTCTGTAGCATAAGTAATTGGTACACGGTAAATGCTTGCACATGTTATCTGCTGACCTTCAGAATTAGAGCGGCATGTTTCTGTGTAAAGTGTATGGAAGCATTCAGAACAAATATTAATTGCAACAATGCGAGAGAAAAAATCTAGATTCTAGCAATCAGTTTTCTGTGTCTATCGGCGCATCTAATGCCGTTATAAACTGAGATTAAATTATATATATATTAAGGTTATTTATCCTAATTAAACCCCTGGAGCACCAGCCTAAGGCTAGAAAGGTGAGTTTACTATGAATGCTATATTATATTAATGTCAACAATAATCACAAAGTTTGTAAACATTACTTGAGGCTCCCTATATCTCTTCACTCCATAAAACTCCAATCCACCTCTGTTCGCGATTGAAGTGCGTATAGCTGATGAATTTGGCAGACCTTGCAAATGACACGTCCTGAGGCTTCTTTAATAAAAGAAGAGCAGCGGAAAACAAGATTCAAAAGATATCTGAATAATTTTGCATAATCTGGAAAGCTCTGATTCCTCAAATCAAACGTGAAACATGTTGCTTCTTTAAGACATGTATATATTTTTTTTCGGAAGCCATGTAAAGCTCTCCATCAGGATGACAGCTTGACAGGGGAGTATTGAAGATGTTACTCCCCCGTCACAACCGGGTGCTTATTATCTTGTCACATTTGGGAAGCTTCATTACATCCAAACAGGGAAGGGGGGGAAAAGGAATGAAGTGGTACGGATTAACCTATTTGCTAACAGAGGCTAACGCTGCAGAAATTAAGAGGCAAATAAGTTGCTGAAAACAAAATTTCCGAATCAGAAATGGATTTTGGGACCCGATGTCCTAAGACTGGTTATTTTCTAATATCTACAGCGTATCTAAATTTACTTTAAAGAATCTTTATTTGGGGAAAAAAACTTTATTTGAAAGAAAGTGAAGGCTTAACAGTTAAAGTACCCAACTGAAATGACGCAAGTATGGCGTGCCAATGACAAAATGTCTAAAATTGACACTTAAACCACATGATTCAAATCTGACGCAAGCAAAGCTCACAGCATCATTTTTTTGTACTTAGCTTGTCTAATGTTTTGAAATTTTTATAAATGGGAGCTGGTCTAAGCATTTTTAGATGCTCAACATTTTGCCATTAAAATTTTGTCATGTGATAAAAAAAGGTTTCATTACTGTAGGAAGTCAGATATTAACTCCTGCTGAACCGCTCCTTTTACTTTTTACAAAGGTTAAAGTTACATAAGGGGTTATTCAGAGAGATCCATAATGTCACCGAAATGTAACTGGACACTGAAACTCAGCGAACGGTGACAATTCGGGGCCATTCGGCTATTCAGAAAGCAGGCAGTTCGCCAGATTTTGGCAAATTGCCTGCACGTACGGTGCTGTTCGAAGGCAGTGAAATCCCCCATAGAGAAGCAATGGTTAATCCATTCAGAGAACACAGAACAGCAGTGAAAAGTTTCCGAAATGCTCTGCTTTTCGGTGGTTTCCTTCAGCAGGTTTATTCAGGCGAATCCCATAGGCTTCAATGTTAAAAATATTCCCGTTTTAATCCAATATCTAATAAACCGTTTATTATTTTAATCTGCAGAAAAAAGTCCCTTTACTTATTTATTTTTTAGGATCTTTTAGGCATTTTTCTGGATTTTTTCATCATAATTTGTTTTCCGTTTTCTTATATTAAATCGTTATCTGGCGGCTTGTCGGTTATCTCTTGCAGCTGGTCGGTGCTGTGCTCGGTGGCTCGGTGGCTGCATTTGACGGCCCTTCGGCAAGTTTACGGCATATGTTTGGCGGGTTGATGGCGACGGACGATGAGTTTGCGGTGGCAGCCGGTGTGTTGGCGGCGGCATTCTGCAGCCGATTCTCTGCAATTCGGGGACCCTGCGGTTAATGCTAAATTCACTGCAGGGTGAGGAAATTTGATTCCCTGAAGTGCAGGGAACGAGAGAGCACCGAAATGTCTGCATCATTTCGGTGCTCTCTGAATTACCCCCTAAACCCCCTAAATCTTTTCATGTGACAATACTGAAGAAATGACACTTTGCTACCTAAATCCTATTGAGCATCTGTGGAGCATCCTCAAATGGGAGGTGGAGGAGCTCACGGTCTCTAACATCACCAGCTTCATGATGATGCAATGGAGGAGTGGAAGATGGCAACCTGTGAAGCTCTGGTGAGCTCCATGACAAAGAGGGTTAAGGCAGTGCTGGAAAATAATGGAGACCACACAAAATATTGACACTTTGGGTCAAATTTGGACATTGTGACTTAACCCTTTCACTGCTGAGGACGTGTGGGGAACGTCCTCATTGACTCCTAAGGAAAGATAGGGTTAGAGATAGGGGGTTCCTTTGAACCCCAATATCTCCCGACTGTTGGCAGCTAGCAGGGGGGTCATGTTTGGTACCATTAGAAAGGCCAGAGCACCTTACTTGCAATACCACAAAACAAAAAGAAAGTGGCTCGGTCCTCATTTTCCTACAGAGCACCACAATTATGGAATAACCTCCCAGACGCCATCAAATCTTCCCCCAGTCTTAAGTCACTCAAGAGTTCCCTATTAACATACCTCAATACGGAATGCACCTGTAAACATGTAACATAGTGACTATATTTCCTACATATTTATTTTCTGTTAATCTGTATATTTGTGTTGTTTTTTTAAGATCTTGCATTGTATTACTTTGTATTTCTGTAACAACTGTAACATTTTAATGTTCTCGAACCCAGGACGTACTTGAAAACGAGAGAAATCTCAATGTATCCTTCCTGGTAAAATCCTTTATAAATAAATAAATAAATAAATATATTTGTGTGGTTTGTGGGGGTGAGTTTCCAGGAACTTCTGTTCCAGGTCAGCCATGAAAAGATTGGTGTATTGTGGTAACATTTTACTACCCATAGCAGTCCTGGTTATTTGGAGATAGCAGTTATTGTTAAAGCTGAAATAGTTGTGTTTGAGTATAAATTCAATACGTTTGGTGATTGATGCCTAGTTTAGTAAAACATATATAATAAACTTTTGTCTAATTCCCTGTCAGTGTTTTGTCATCACGATAGCCGCACCGGTGCTGGATCCAGGTAAGTAAAGTCTGCGATACTGTATCATGGGATATCCACCCCCTGATGGGACATTGCTCGTTTAGCAAATCGGGCCACTTCAGGTTCTCTTTAATTTCAACCAAAATGAAGCAAACATCCCTTTGAACTAGATAGACAAAAGAGTTTGACAGGCTTGGGTATTTTTTTTTCTTTAATACCAAAGGTGCAATTTTATGATAAGAAAAAGACTGGCGATATCTGAAAAAGATTAATAACAGGGTGATTAGTGGATGTCAGGCAGTTCAGGGGTTAAAGTATTGTGCTCTTTCATCTTAAGACTTTGATGCGGAATTTGATGAATGCGAGAGCTGGGCTGCCTCCGAGCAAATGTATTATGCAAATTAGGGACTAGTCTTTAATTAGTTAGACAATGTAGCTGATCAAACAGATTAATGGAAAACTATTTTTCCCCTCTATAAGTGTGGTGACACTGATGCTTTATCATGGAAATAAGCAACCTGGTAGAAATTGTGTCACGGCACTTAAAAGGCTTTGATAGCTTTAGGGAATTAGAAAGTCATACTGTACCGTACATGATCATGGAAGTTGAGATTGAAGCATGTCTTTTGATTGAAATAGACAAACTCATACCATCAACATGAGCATATTTATCCAATTTTAAAAAGGTATTACAATGTTTCATTAATATGAATATACACAATGTCACCCATTTAAACTGGACAAAAGGAAATCCATCCTAAAGCATATGAAGGGTTATTTTATAGTGAGAACAATAAGCTGTGGAATGCTCTGCCTGTCGAGGTGGTCGGGCCAGAAACTGTACAGACTTTTAAGCAATGACTGGATGACTTCCTGCAGACACAGAATATTAAGGGTTATAATATTTAATATGTAGGTAGTGAGAACAATAAACTGTGGAATTCTCTGCCCGTTGAGGTGGTTGGGCCAGAAACTGTACAGACTTTTAAAATGACTGGATGACTTCCTGCAAAAATAGACTACTGAAGGTTATAATGTTTAATGTGGGTAATGTGGGTAATGTGGGTAAAAGCTTCTTGATCCAAGGAGAAATCTGACGCCATTCTGGGGTCAAGAAGGAATATTTTCAAACTATGTTGCATATTGGTGAGCGCTTCAGACTGTGTTTTTTGCCTTCTTTTGGATCAACAGCATTAGGTGATGTGTGAAAGGCTGAACTCGATGGACACATGTCTTTTTTTCAGCCTATGTAACTATGTAACAACAAATTAAACGTGGCTTTTAAAACGTTTAGGGCTAAATTACAATCTTCACGCAAACGTTTGCTCCAGCGCAAAAAAAACATTAACGCGAGGGGTAAAACCATTTGCACCTAATCCCGTATTACATAGTCAGCGCAACAACCGCGCGCAATCGTCTACCGCGGGTGAACCTACGCGAACCCTGCGCGAGCTTACTGTACTTCGCAAGTCCTATACTTAACATTGTGAGCGCAAATGTGCGCTGGTATGTGGATGGTATTACAATCTATTCACGGTAATTACCACATGGCCTTTGCTAATTTTAGCAACTCCTAAAAGCTGGTGTTAATGGCAAATCTGAACGTCCTGGCCGAACCCAAATACACCAGCCCAAAAAAATAATGCAGCAAAGTATAGTTACACATTCTACTCATACCAAACCAATAAAATGGAGAAGTTGTGCGTGCATTTATTATTGCTGCAGCATATATGCTCAGATTGACTGTGACAGGTGCAATTTCTTAACGTGAGATAATTGTGGTTCTTAATTCTGATTGGCTGAATCGCGAGAAAAAAACTGTCTGCACACAGGTTATTGCGCGGGACGGTACTGCGCGAGCATTTGGCTGCATCCTGATTGCGCGTGGTATTGATCGGATGAAAAGACGCGCGAGGATTGTAATTTCAGCGGTGATTTGCGCTTGCAAAAGTTTAACGTTTGGCGCAGAACCTTTTGCCTTGCGTGAGGGTTTTTGCACAAAGATTGTAATATAGCCCTAACTGTGCAGACAGCAATGAGAAGCCAACTCCTCAACAGCAACAGCCAATAGAAGAATACTCTAAGGTTTTCAGTAATGTGTAAATTGTAGATTCATGGGTCAGAAAGCTTGGTCCTACTGATGTTTTGGAACTACATCTACCATGATGCTCAGTTACTCATGTTGGCAGATAACCATCAAAGGGAAATGAAGAACTAAAACATCTGGAAGTCCAAGAGGTTGCTGACCCCTGTTGTAATGGAAAACAGAAAAAAACAAATCCGGGCGCACCTTAACAATTCAAACATTGTCAAAGTCTTACCAGCATATATATATATATGCAATATATAATGCAATGACAATATAATGTGTATCTCACGGTGAATTATTGACAAATAAAACAGTGATTTAATAAAAAATAAGCACTGAGGATGCTTATATTTGAGTGATGTTCCGTTCCTTCCTTTCTGCTCAGGGTCCTGCAGTATGGTGGTCATCGTGCGTGATGTCCCAGGGAAGGGGGGCTTACAGCCCAGCGTGGTGGAGAATAAAAAGTAAAGCAGCAAGCAATTTTAAAATATTTATTAATAATTAAAAATTATTTTAAAAAAAGAACCAGTCTTGAGCTGGTTAAAAACAATATTATATTATAAAGGAATATATATTATGGATTAAAAAGGATCACAAAAACACGTTTTCACCATAGGCTTCATCAGTTGGAATCCTTTAAAAAAAATGCCAGTCCATGCAAAGTTGAAAAAAAGTCCAACCCCTGTTGTAAATTATAGAAAAAAAAAGCATCTGGGACTTTAGTAACACGGTAGCCAGATTGGAAATTTGGAGCATTTTGCAAAAAAAAAAAAAATGTTTTATTAATATATACATTCCATAAATGGGGTATTCTTCTAATGTTGAGATGGATCCAAAATATAATCTACTACCAGCTGCAGAATGAATCTCTCAGAATCTTTGAAAAGGCCAGACCATTTTTTCCCCTTTTCGATTAAGTGCTTTATAACGTCTGCTTCTTTTCTGCAGTATTCTCTCTCTGTAAGATTATCTCAATCCCCATCCCTTCTCCTCCTCAACGCTGGATCAAGAAGAAGCTCACAACCTTTGCTGTGAACGAAAAAAAAAAAAGATAAGGATCACAGATGAGTCCACATGCCTCCGGGATGCTTCTAAATGAATTTCATGAAGGCAGAAAATGTTGAAAAAGTACCTAATTTCAGATAGTAAAATGCTTCTTGCATCATAATGTGTAAATTGATCATTTTTGGTATAATTTAGGATTGCTGTTGGCAAAGGTGACTAGAATGTATTGATCGTAACAATCAACTGAAAAGAGAAAATAAAGATTTTGTCCAAACCTTTTCTCTTTCTGAAGTTCTCATGTTTTATTTAAAACTTGCCCTAAACAAGTGACGCGAAGAAGAGGAAGGTGGAAAAAGAAGAGGTCTGTTCACAAAGGACCGGGATGCAGCCGAGGCTCCCGCTGAAAGGTCGCTCAGCAGAGCTGTCAGTAACGATTAAGAACACAGATGTTGCTGCGCATTGTATCAATCTAATTATCATAGGAAGTTTTTGAATATTAATTATTTGACCTCAAATAGTCAGAAATGAACTCTGCAGGAGAAATGAGATGCGGTATTGGGTTATATTATCCTGGACCTCTGCCGAAACATATTTTAACCGTCTTCTTGCTTGCGAACGTGATTTAATACCGCAATATGTTCTTTTCAAACAACATAATGAATATGAATTGTGGATTTAGTAAAGCAACGGAATTATATCTTTTTGTATGTGAGCACTAATACAAGAAAGATAATTAAGTTAGAAGAAAAGAATATATTATTCATTATATAAGCAGACATACACTAGAATCCAGCCCGCTTCTATAATTAAGGAGTATCTGATACAATGAAATTTTGGTTCATTTATCTAGCAGATTTCGGAATTGAAAGAATCATTTATATAAGAATAGCTGTGTAATCATATTAAGCGAAAGTGTATTCTTATGCATCTTTCACAGATGAGTTATTACTAAATGTGCTATTGAATATTATGGAGAACAAAGGATCTGATTAAATAAAGATAAAACAATAACTATAAAAAAGCAGCTCAGGGTGAGAATAAACATCTTTCAGAGTGCCAAAACTTAAACAGATTAACCAATACAATATAGCAAATGCTAAAGTAACGGCTATTTAGGACAGATGTGTTTATAACTCAAAGTTATATTGAAATATATAGGAAAAAAAAGAATCACTATCCAAAGTCATCCGAAGTCATAAACCAAAAGACCTAAGGAAGGTGTTGTATAATTTTGTTAGAAGCAGCAAATGAAAAAAATAAAAAGATTGGGGTTTGTTGTTCATACCATATCTTGATGATAAACATATTGTAACAGAGACAGTTTTAACCCCTTTACTACAGAGATCGAGATATCTTGGGCTTCAGAGGCACCATCTGGTGCCCCGATATCGAGATATCTCGATCTGCTGATCTGCAGCCCAAAAACAAATTAAATTTGTTGGCTGCAAACAAATTTTGCTTGCTTTTGGGCTGCAAAAGTTTTAGCCCTGTGGGCATAATGCTCAAAGAGTTAAAACTGTAAAAGCTGATAAAAGCTCTGAAATATCGGGCTTTAAGCAGCAGTCAGCAGTCGATGCAGGGAATAAAGAGACCTGCAGTTCAAACCTCTGTAACTCAATTTGTCAGTAGATGGCTCCATCTACTGGCAAAAAAAGTTTATTACAGTAATAACTCCGAATTACTGTATAATTAATTAAAAATGATTTTACAAAAAAAACACTGGTTTCTGACAATGTATTTTTGGGAAAATCACTGGGTAGTGAGGGGTTAAATAATTCTGTATAACCAATAGTATTTAGCTCAGAATGGATGCTATGGAATACAATCAACCCAGTTTAAAACCTGCAACATCTACAAGGGATATCATCAAACTACCAATAGATATTTGATGCAACGGAGTAGGTCGTGACTTCAAGTGGTATCCAGGGGTCAAGTCTAGCATATAGAATTGTGAGGACTCACCAAGATTTCTGAAAATGTCCCTTTCTCTAATCATTTTCATCTTACTATTAACATTGAAAAATGATGTAATAAAACCATAGCCAGGCAGGGTTTTAGGAAATTAGTATATTAATTATGATAGAATATCATCTACTTTTTGTGAATTAAAACTAAATATATAACTAATACTTAAAAAATATAAATTTGTGGGTCAAATGGGAACTCGGTTCCCTCTGGATAAATAGTGGAGGAAAGTCTTCCTGCTCGACTTATGCTGTATAGACCAAGATAAAAAAATTATTCTGATCACACCCTTCATAAAAACCCAGTGGTGGCTGGTGACATCTTAAGATGGTTGGGTGCTAGAATTTGATTCCATGTCTATCTCTGTAAACGCCATATTTTGCCTAAGATCAGTATGTGTCAGCCTTCCGTAGGTAGAGACCAGTATGCGGTAGATGGTAGACGACAGGTTAATCCAAGCGTGGTATCCGTGGGAGAATTCAAATAGGGTAGTCGTGGGAAGCAAAAAAGGTTGAGGCAGCCAGAGTTCCAGCAAGGTCAAGGGGAAAGCCAATTGGGTCAATAGGATAGGTCTATTAGGAAATATATATCAACAGGTATAAGGGAACCAGGAAAGCTTTCAGGAAGCAACAACCAGGTACCTATCCAAAGGAGAAATGGTGTTTTATAGGGAGTTTGCAGGAAAACACACCTCTGCAGGGAGGAGCCACAGCCTCCAGACACACCTCCACAGGTGATGAGGGTGCCTGCTTGCCATAGCTCCCCTCTCTGCCTTGTCAGTCTGAAGCCACCCCCCCGGATTGATGAGCACCTCCTACGGCTCTCCCCCTGATCCCAGCATGGCAGGACACGCCCCCACACCGGGATCACGTGATGGCCGCCATGTTCGGCACCCCCTCTGAGTGCCGCGAGCTCCTGGTGCGCTGGAGGCAGAGGAGAAGCCTGGACCCTGCCTCCTGGTGAGTGGAGCGTTGCGGGGTTCAGATGGCTGCCGGCTGTTGCGGGCGCCGACCCCCCCTCCTGATCGCCGCCCGCCGCCATAATGTCGGGCGTGTTGGGACCCCCCCCCGAACTGGACGGGTGAGACCTGACATAACCCCCCCCAAGGCGAGACCTCCGGGGGAGCCCAGGACCTGGCTTGTCCGGATGTGTACGGTGAAAGGAATGGAGCAACCGAGGGGCATGTACATCTGAGGCTCGTTCCCAAGATCTCTCCTCGGGACCACAGCCTTTCCAATGGAGGAGGTACTCAAGTCTGCGACCACGGTAGCGGGAGTCTAGGATTGATTTGATTTCATACTCAGATTCACCATCGATTATGGTTGGATGAGGTGGTGTGTCAGAGGGACCTAGTGGTGGTGTCCAAGGTTTTAGGAGGGACACGGGAAACACTGGATGAAGGCGTACTGTTCTGGGTAGTTTCAGATGAACTGTAAGAGGGGAAAGGATTATTTGGACGATGTATGGACCGATAAATTTAGGTCCCAATTTTTTGGAGGGACAGGAGAGGCGTATGTTTTTGGTAGACAACCATACTTTTTGGCCTATTGTATAGCCATCTGCGGGACGTCTGTTAGTATCAGCGGAACGTTTTTGGTCTCTTTGAGCCCGAAGAAGATGCTGTCTAAGCAGACGGAAGTTTCGTTGCAGGTTTTGTATGTGGATATTTACATCTGGTACTTGGCAAGTCCGGGGGAGGTCGGGTAGAAGGGAAGGATGATATCCAAATGAGGAAAAGAAGGGAGATTGGCGAAGGGAGGAAGGGAGGCAAATTCTGCTGCTGGTAATAGGCTTAACCAGTTGTCCTGTAGGTGGCAAGTAAAGCACCGCATATATTGCTCGAGTGTTTGATTCACTCTTTCGGTTTGACCGTTTGTCTGTGGGTGATAAGCCGTGGACAGTTTGACCTGGATACGTAGTACTTGGCAGAAGGCAGCCCAAAATTTGGATGTGAACTGGGATCCACGATCCGATACTATAGAAGATGGGACTCCATGTAGTCTGAAGATCTCCCGGTAGAATAAGTCGGCTGTTTGTTTAGTGGTAGGTAATTTACATACAGGTAGGAAGTGGGCCATTTTGGTGAATCTATCAACCACCACCATTATAACAGTATTTATTTTTGGAAGGTGGTAGCTCGACGATAAAGTCCACTGAGAGATGTGACCAGGGTTGAATGGGTATAGGTAGGGGTTGAAGGAGGCCTGCAGGTCTTGCGGTCAATGATTTTGATGTGCTGCAAATTGGGCAAGCTGTTACGTATTGATTGATCGATCTACCCATCGAAGGCCACGTGAAATAACGGGCAACAAGGGCGGTGGTACGTTTCATGCTTCCATGACCTGCCATGGTAGAGTCATGGGAAATGGAAAGTACTTCAGGACGTACCTCTTGTGGTACAAAGATTCTGTTATTTTGTCGAAGGAGACCGTCTGGAAACAATCCAGGAAGAGTTGCTGGTGTTAATTCTTTGATGCGAGAGGAGGGATGACTGGGTAACCAGGAAGTGGCCTTTCTGAAGAACAGTGGATGTGTTATCGTCTGAAGGTGACTCGGGTGAAAAAAGATGGGAGAGGGCATCTGCTTTTTGATTTTTGGATCCTGGGCGATAAGTGACATGGAAATGGAACCGGGAAAAGAATAAGGCCCACCGTGCCTGGCGTGGTTTCAGTCTTTTTGCTGTCTTGAGGTATTCCAGGTTCTTATGGTCCGTATAGACCGTTATAGGGTGTTCAGTTCCCTCAAGCAGGTGTCTCCACTCCTCAAAGGCTCTTTTTATAGCCAGCAATTCCTTATCGCCTACATCATAGTTGGATTCGGCTGTAGATAGTCGTTTGGAAGAGAAGGCTACTGGGTGTAGGTGGTCGTTATTAGTATCACGTTGGGAAAGAATTGCTCCCGTGGCGACATCTGAGGCATCGACCTCCAGATAATATGGTTTTATAGGATCAGGCAGAGTAAGGATGGGTGCTGTGGTGAATCGATGTTTGAGGTCACGAAAGGCTTTTGTTGCTTCTTCGGTCCATTTGAATGGTTTTGTAGAACAAGTGAGTTTGGTAAGTGGGCGGATTACACGGGAAAAAGAGCGAATAAATTTTCTATAGAAGTTAGCAAATCCTATGGAATGTTGTGTCTCCTTTCGGGTAACCAGAGTTGGCCATGATTCAATGGCGTTTACTTTTTCTGGATCCATTTCGATGTTACCTGGTGTTATGATGAACCTAGAAAGGAAACAGAGGAAGTCTCAAAGAGGCATTTCTCAGCCTTGGCGTATAGGTGTTTTTTTCGTAGTCTTGATAACACTTCTTTCAAATGAATGCGATGGTCTTGGAGGTTATCGGAGTATACAAGAATGTCATCCAAATATACTATAACATATTGATCTAATATGTCGTTAACTAAGTATTGGAAGGAAGCGGGTGCGTTGCACAAACCATAAGGCATTACAAGGTATTTGAAGTGTCCGTACCGAGTACGGAAGGCAGTTTTCCACTCATCCCCTTTCCGTATACGTAGCAAGTTGTACGCTCCTCGTAAGTCTAATTTGGTATATATGGTGGCAGTTCGAAGACGCTCCATCAATTCGGGGATCAAGGGGAGTGGATATCGATTTTTTTTATAGTGATTTTGTTTAAGTCCCGATAATCGACACAAGGCCGTAAGCCGCCGTCCTTCTTCCCCACGAAGAAGATACCGGCACCAGCCGGAGATGTAGATGACCTAATAAAACCTTTTGTTGTGTTTTCTCGTAAGTATTCCTTCAAAATTTTAAGCTCCGGTTCGGAAAACGGATAGATGTGTCCATAAGGAATAGGGGCACCAGGGATGAGGTCTATGGGGCAGTCATATGACCTGTGAGGAGGTAGGGTCTCTACCCCTTTTTCGTCAAAGACATCTTGGAACTCTTGATAAATTGTGGGAATTGTAACCTTGTTATGTTTCATATGGATATCCAATATAGAATAAAGGGGTACTGTGGTTAGGTTTTTTGGAGTAAGACACATAGTCGTGCAATGTTTGGAAGGGAACATGATGGAACCGGAACTCCAACGGATCACGGGGTCATGGAGACGAAGCCAGGGAATCCCCAGGACTAGAGGAAACATGGGAGAGGGGAGTACATCGAAGGACAAGGATTCAACATGTTTGGAACCTATGTGTACTTGGAGGGGTATTGTCTCTCGGAACACCGGCCCTGTTTTCAATGAAGATCCGTCAATCAAATTAATGTTTATAGGAAGACGTTTATTTTGTACAGGTATGGAGAACTTGGCAGCAAAGTCGACGTCAATAAAACAGCTACTTGCTCCGGAATCGATCATCGCTTTTACTGGTATGCGGTGGTTAGTCCACTGTAAAACAACAGGCATCGTGAGAAGAGGAGAGACGGGAGGGGTGCTGTTTGGGTTAATGGAAGTATCGTGGGGATTGAGCTTACCTCTTCTTTGGCCTCAACAGGGCAAGCATTAATTTGGTGGCCGGGGTGACCACAGTAGAGGCAAAGGCGGCCTTCTCTTCGGCGTGTTATCTCTTCTGGAGGTAGTCTGCGATCAGCAGTTCCTATTTGCATCGGTTCACCGTTAGCCCCAGGAGAGGTATGGGGGACCATGGTGGTTGACAGATCAGTGGGAAGCAGGGGTGCCATGGGACGACGGGGTTGTACCATTTGGGGGTTAGTCCGCTCTTGACATCGATCCCTTAATCTTCTATCCACTGTAATACAAAAGTGCATTAATGGTTCAAGGGAGGTAGGGATCCCTACTCTCGCGAGTTCATCTTTGAGAGCATCAGAGAGACCCCAGCGAAATTGATTAATTAAAGCTGCTTCGTTTCATTCGGTTAACAAAGCACGTTGTTTAAACTCCATGATGTATTCCTCTACTGGGCGTCTGCCCTGGCGAAGTGATCTTATTTCTCGTTGAGCAGAATCACGTTGAAACGGATCCTCATAGAGATTGTCGAGAGCCTCTTGGAACGAACCCCAGGTGTCAAGAATGGGGCTGTTGATACGTAGTAGCTGATGAGCCCAAGCCTGGGGTTCTCCTGATAGGAAGGTGATTACGGTTTGCACCTTAATTTGTTCAGTACAATAGGTACGTGGTTTTAGAGAGAAGAGCAATTGGCAACTGGTAATAAATGCTCTATATTTCTTCTTGTCGGCGGTGAACCGTTCGGGTAGCACCACTGGAGGTTCTGGTATGGGGGTATCATCTGCAAACATGGGATTGCTTGGAAGGGGAGGTACTGGGTATGGAGGAGGAGTGCCGAGGTTACGTATTGGGTAACCATAGGGCGGTGGATGTTGTTGGAGTTGAGCCAGCAACAGCGCATTGTTTTCCTGTAGGTCCTGCACGGTTCGGGACAGGGCTCCTACTTGGCGGACAAGGGTGGTCAAGGAAGCTGCCATATCCGCGGTCTCTGGGTCGTGACCTGGTTGTTCTGTCATGCCTTCCGTAGGTAGAGACCAGTATGCGGTAGATGGTAGACGACAGGTTAATCCAAGCGAGGTATCCATGGGAGAATTCAAATAGGGTAGTCGTGGGAAGCAAAAAAGGTCGAGGCAGGCAGAGTTCAAGCAAGGTCAAGGGGAAAGCCAATTGGGTCAATAGGATAGGTCTATTAGGAAATATATATCAACAGGTATAAGGGAACCAGGAAAGCTTTCAGGAAGCAACAACCAAGTACCTATCCAAAGGAGAAATGGTGTTTTATAGGGAGTTTGCAGGAAAACACACCTCTGCAGGGAGGAGCCACAGCCTCCAGACACACCTCCACAGGTGATGAGGGTGCCTGGTTGCCATAGCTCCCCTCTCTGCCTTGTCAGTCTGAAGCCACGCCCCCCGGGTTGATGAGCACCTCCTACAGCTCTCCCCCTGCTCCCAGCGTGGCAGGACACGCCCCCACACCGGGATCACGTGATGGCCGCCATGTTCGGCACCCCCTCCGAGTGCCGCGAGCTCCTGGTGCACTGGAGGCAGAGGAGAAGCCTGGACCCTGCCTCCTGGGAGCGTTGTGGGGTTCAGACGGCTGCTGGCTGTTGTGGGCGCCGACCCCCCCTCCTGATCGCCGCCCGCCGCCATAATGTCGGGCGTGTTGGGACCCCCCACCGAACTGGACGGGTGAGACCTGACAGTATGTGATGAGTTAGAAAGCAGGCGTTCTGTAAAGCGGAGTATAGTGAGTTGAAATGTGGGATTATATAAACCAGCCTATCACACACATTGCTTCATACATCAGAATACTATAATTTAAGCATGAATGTGTCATTGTATACAATATAATCTAATTCAATCCACTTGGGGAGATCAGTTCTTTATTATCCACCACACACTTAATGCTTGGAAGATTCACTCCTCTATTACATAAGATTACAGTTAGTTTGTCACAAGATTTGTGGCAGCACTTCACAACTGTCAAATGGTACAATGAATGTGTGGCATCACAAATCCCTTCTGAGAGAAGACTGAGCATGCCTAAAATGGTTTAAGATGGGGCAGTTGTTTTTTTTTTTTTTTTTTTAAAGCCCCAAGATATTTAGTTGCTCTCAAAATCTTCTCCACACAGTTTTCAATAGGAGGCAGAAAACATTCCAGATTTGTAATATTTAAGAGACAGCTACACCACAGTTTTTTAACACGGTCTCATATAAATTTGTAAGTCTGTTTAAAAGGAAATCCCTCCTAACAGGAAGAAGGTTAATCAACATTGCCCACACCAAGAGATTTTTAGCTTTATATAATTGTTATTTGCCACCTTATTGGTGGGGCATTGCCCTGTTTGCCCCTATACACAAGCCTCCACTGATAAATACCCAAGGCCTCAATGTGTTTCTTTTCAAAGGCATAGTGGAAAACTGAAGGAAATGGCAAGGTTTATGAGAAAATACTATAGGGGTTTTTCAACTAAGGCAAACAGCGTGAAAAGACAGTGTGACAAAGCTAACAAAAATGCTGGTATTTCACAAAAGTAGAATCCAAAGAGCAATAGGAGGAGCTTCACAGTGAAGCTTCGTTTGTTGCTCTTTGGATTTCACTTTTGTAAAATGCTGGAGTTAGTAAGCAGTGCAACATTAGTGATTAATGCAGGTGTATGCAACACAGGCAAGCACTTGCACTTTGTGAATAAACCCATATGTTTTAGTGGTGTGGTGGGGCACCTGTCTGTAGCCAAGGAGGGCCCTTTTTACTGGGTGTTGTTAAGCCCATTTGGCAAGTTTACTGCTGGCTGCATGGATATAGACCACAGCACACAGAATAACACAGATCCTGGACAAGGATGACAGGACTAGGATACCACACAGACACACACACAAAGAAACCCTGATCTGGGGCAAGGTCCTTATATGGGCCTTCTAATTCTACACAGAATACAGGGCAAGGAATTAACAACACAATAACAACAGGGGTTAACAAGAGACAACAAGACGATATGCCCAGCAGCAATACAGAACCCTGAACTAGGATGAGGTCCTTATGCTGGCCTCTAACACTGACTGATAATAATATGCTGCTGGGTAAATACACAGAAACAAGAGAACAGGACACAAAGAATTAAATGACACAGAATATAAACAGGGATAATCAAGAGAGTCGTCAGGGAATGCAAGAGGGTCTAAAAGCCAGGGAAGTGTGACTGCCGTATGCCAGGGATCAAAAGCCAGGAGAGCAGGTCAGACAAGCAGAGGTCGGTACATAGGATATCAATATACAGGGTACAGGGAGCAGACAAGACAATAGTCAAACCAAGCAAATATCATACACAGAATCACACATAGAAACCAATAGCAGAAACTCAGGATACAATGCCCCCTGCAGGAGCAGAGAGCTAATGCACTACTAGCCATATTTATGGGAACCAGGGCAGGCATTGTGACCTCAGGCCAAATCAGCCACAGGGAAGTCCAGGGGCAGAGAGCGTGGACTGGCTAGCCCAGATCAGCAGGGGGCCTGGCTGATGTGTGGAAACGTGACATGGTGTTTTCCAGGTATTTGACATTTGTGTACTAAACTCAAGGTTTAAAATTATTTTGTAATGAAAAATATTTAAATAAAAAATTGATAGCGACAAAGTGACTGACACAGTCACTGCAACCAATGTCTCGTTACATAGTTTTAACTGTAAAACTGTGGATTACAACAGGACAGAACCTAGTTGATTGTCACAATCCATGCTCATGAAGTTCATCACACCTTTCCTTAATTGATACTTGCCAGGAACAGAATTTACGTGTTGACTTCCTTCCTTGACACATTTCAATCAGGTAGCAGAATTCTTCAGAAATGTCAACTGTTAAAACATGCTTTTATGACATTTAGCATAATACATTATGTGCGTTGCATAAATGATGTGTCATGCTGTGAGTATCTCTGTATTTTGACATCCCTTTCACAAATATAAAAGTTAACTTGAAAATTTAGAACCTTGTGGAATTTTGCATTACATACATACATATTTCTTCAAACATGTTACGCGTTAAAAGAGTAGTTTTCACTTTTACTTCCATAATTATTATCCATTAAATAAATTTACTGGTATTATACGTATTAAACAACATATAATTAAAAAATAAAACAAAAGAAGTTACGTCTTGAAACTACAAAAGATTATATTGAAATAAACAATAAATTTTAAAAAGTGTGAAAAAGGAAGTTGCATCCGTACCAGCACAAAGAATGGCCAAAAAGGACACACAAGTATCCTAACCAGTAAAGTAGAAATTGACTGCTAAGCCCACCTGTATATTTGACCGTGATGCTCACAGTAGAGCATCCAAGAGTCTCATATCAACAAAAAATATTAAATTAAACAACAGCTATAAAAACTAATCTTTTTGGTACAACTTTTTGGATTTTTTTCTAATATTCTCCACTATAGATATTCTTTAAGTCATTTAAATGGACATTCTGGCCCACTGGATCACTTTAATCTACATGGTCGTGGTAGCTAGAGTATGCTCCCTCTTCTACTGCCTGATTGTCCCTGGCAGCAGTCACAGCACTTCAAAGGATAAAGGCACTATTCCACAGTTGGTGCTAATGTTGCATCTTGATATGTAGTCGTTAGTGCTAGCATTAGTAAGTTTAACATGTGGCATCGATATTCCGATCCTGATGCTAAGCTGGGGTGAAAAGGTTTTGCTCCTCGCAGCTTGCACAAGCTTACTGTACTTTGTGTGTCCTATACCAAACATGGGGAGTGCAAATTTTTTAGCGTCTTGACAAGTGAGGTATTCAAAAGTGTTGGCGCAATTTACCATTGGGGGTGAAATGAATGTTAACATGTCCTAAAAGCTGGAGTTAAATGATTCTGCAAATGCAAAATAATTTAACACGCTCCAAAACCACCCCCTAAAAATCCCATACATGGTGAAAAGGGTGGCCCGATCTGCTGCTTCTTCTCGCCGGAAGCAGAGTGAGACTGGAAACAATTAATTTCTAGTCTTCCTCTGTGATTACTCTGCAGAGCGATCACTCATGCAGAACCTGCGGCTCTGAAGCACAAGCCTCCATGGAGTACTATGGATTCTAGGAACTGATACCCGCGGTTTCACGGAAGCGTTACTGTAGGTATCAGGGAGGTTAACGCTGCGTTCCAGAGCAAGATGCTGAGATAGCACCTTCCCTAGAATATGACGTTAACATGGAGATTAGATATGTGCATTTCGTTTTGTTCCGAATCGCAATTTGGACGAAACTATTCAGATTTGTATTTCGGAAGCACTTCCAAAATAATGAATCAATTTAGTCCGAAACGGAACGAAAGACAAAATGGTAGATAACGAATTGATTTCGTTTTTACAAATCAATTTGCTATACCGTTTCACTTAGATAAGTGACCTTTCGGCCCATCTAGTCTGCCTATTTACATGGATACTTTACCTGGATTTATCTTTCGTTTAGGATAGCCTTATGCCTATCTCATGCCTGCTTAAATTCAATCACTGCTTTGGCCTCTACCACTTCAACTGGAAGGCTGTTCCATGTATCCACCACCCTCTCAGTAAAATAATGCTTCCTGATGTTACTTTTAAACCTTTGCCCCTCTAATCTAAGACTATGTCCTCTTGTTTTGCTACTTTGTTTCCTTTTAAATATACTCCCTTCCTCTACCTTGTGGATTCCCTTTACGTATTTAAAGGTTTCTATCATATCTCCTCTGTCTCGTCTTTTTTCCAAGCTGTACATGTTAAGATCATTAAGCCTTTCCTGGTAACTTTTCTCCTTCAAGCCGTACACCATTTTAGTAGCCCTTCTCTGAACTCTCTCTAAGAGGTCTATATCCTTCTGGAGATACGGTCTCCAGTACTGCACACAGTACTCCAAGTGAGGTCTCACCAGTGCTCTGTACAGTGGCATGAGCACTTCCCTTTACCTACTGCTAATACCTCTCCCTACACAACCAAGCATTCTGCTAGCATTTCCTGCTGCTCTATTACATTGACTACTTACCCTTAGATCCTCTGAAATAATAACCCCTAAATCCCTTTCCTCAGATGTTGAGGTTAGGACTGTATCAAATATTCTATATTCAGCCCTTGGGTTTTTACGCCCCAGGTCAGTAATGTTTTGATGATGGCAACATTAAGCATGACACATCTTTATTGATCGTGGAGTGGTTGACCCATTTCCAAGGGACCCATAAATTGTAAAATTCATCAGTGTTTCCCTACTATCTACTCATTTACAAGTGAACAACTACAACAGAGACTCAATTCATGCCGTTAGGGAGCCAATAAGTGGTACTGGTAGTGTCTTTGCTGGGACCCTGTCTTGGAGTACATAGGACTCTTCGGAGACCTTTGCAAACCCTTCACGAGATTGCGTAGAATCAGTGGATGGACAACTGGATCGCGCCATCCTCGTCTTTGCTGGTTAAAGGGTATTGCACTTTGTACTTTTTTTTATTAAGTGATCTTGGAATCACTTGTTATTCTCAGACTGCCAAGACATTACTACCCTAAGACTTCATGGAGACATGCAGGGTCCTTGCCTGAGCTCATGTAAAGGAGGTTGTGCAAGATCAGCAGAAGGACACTGGGAATAGGAATTATTAGTTCTGTGTGTCCTACTTGCATTGAGAGAAGGTGCCAATTTCTGCACTGTGGGACCAGAGGTAACATATTTTTCGAAAAAAAAAAATTATTTTGTGTTCAGTAATTTTGCTTTTAGAAAGTCCCTTCACACCAGGCTCTGGGCGCTGGTATTTATTTTTTTAAAACCTTGAAATCTCTCATTATTCTCTGGTTGCTTGCAAATTAGTCCTATGTTTACAAAGCAAGGACACGTCCTGCAACTTCCCTCATAGCTTGGCTGGAATAAGATGTGAGCCACTATGATTAACGAGTGGGGTCGTTATACCTAACGGATTACTCAGTAACCATACTGACTCTCTTGGAATAGGGCCCTTATTTTCTCTATGCAAAGCTTGTTGATCCCACTGCACAGTGAAATTTTCTCGCTTCTTATAAATAAAAATCATAATGTACCCAAACATCATTGCAAGCTTATAATTTTTATTTTTCAAATACACATTCCCAGAAGAGTTACTTTGAAAGGGTAAAAACAAAGCAGCTTCTGCTGACGTAGTTATACCGGATTAAATTAGCTTTTTAATACAAATTAAAATGCAAAATAAACATTTAACCAGCATAGATTCCTGCCTCCCACTTTTAATTATTTTTTCTGGAAGGAAAGTTGCTGTTTTTCTGATTTCCCGCTGGACTCTTACCTGTTCTCAGCTATGCTCTCGTCTATAGAGCCTACATTAGCCAACAAATAACTGTGCTTTTATGCTCACACACGCGCGCGCGAGAGTGTGTGTGTATATAAGCTCAACCTGTCATTAACTTACCAGCAGCAGGTTTCTAAGAGGCAGGTGGCTGTTTGCGACTCAGGAAAGCAGGGCCGCTGCCACAGACTGAGGGATTTTGGAGGATAATTGAAGCCTGGAGGTTTTTGGGCCTTTGACTTTCCCACGCGTACTCCGCAGGCCTATTATTTTCCATACAAAAGAAAATTACCTTTTTGCTGTGCTGCGTAAACGACAGAGCAAGTAAAGAGCATGACAGGTGCCGGAGAACCAGCAAGTGCTGGCATTTGATCGATTAACCCATTTCAGTATCTGGCCGCATTATTCAGAGCGCTAGAGCGTGTTTCCGAAAGCACACTGCTTGGGTCAAGAAGCCTAGTCCTTGACTCATGAGAAGCAATGGAATGTTAAAGCTTTGGTAAGGATCTAAACACTGAGTTTATTGTACAACAGGATTACAACATACCACAGTGATATAGTATCAAAGAAAACTATTCCTTCAAATGTATGCTGTGATATCGATAATACATTTTTTATGGTTTTCAGATCAAAATGTTCCAGGCCAGATTTGTCATTTGCTGTTGAAAACATCTTTCTCGCTCTCGATTTTTCTGTCTTGTCAGATAATTTTAGTTATTTCGTGCCAGATTCAGCAGCCTCATTTGCAGACGAATTAGCATGCATGGTTCTCAATAATAAACAGCGGCAGTGGCACATAACAGATTATTTTCAGTGGTGCTTGTTAATAGCACATCCTATCTAACACCTTGACCAGAAGGCCCAAAATAAACTTACAATACACGTAGAACAAGTAGATTTAGAGAGAAGAAGTTATAAATAAAAGAGAAATGTAGTAAATTACTTGTTAACATACTTTGGTTATAATAACATGGTTAAATATCACACGTGGGGTAGAGCTTAGCTGTCAAGGAGGGAAGCCATGTTTCCATGGAGCTCTGATAACTGGACTCTGAATTGAAGACTTTAATGCCTCCCCAGGAGATTTCCTGCTTCTCTCCTTGCCACTCCTGTGACCCAGAAGATACTGAGCCCCCAGCCTGGGAGTTTCTTGTGGCTGTTACCTCTCGCAGGTGACTTTCGTCTGTACATGGCCCGGTGGCCGTCTTAGGGCCTAGGAGGAGAAGGGCCTTTGCAGCGCGGATCGTGCCTGAGCTCCAGGTTGGGAACTGAGAGGGCCAAGACTCCCTCACCCAGCCGGATTGCCATGGTGTTTGCCGAGGTTCTTTGGATGAGCCCCTGTCATTTAGAGACGCCCGCTGTTGGGTTGTGTGTCCCTCGAGTTTGCTGGCTATGGGCCCTGAAGGCTTACCTGCTTCTGAGAGGCCTTGGATGTCACCTTCTTCCCCTGAGCTGTCCTCTGATGCAGATTCCTTGCCCCTTACCCTGGGCGTATTGGCGGAATTACTGACCGAATTTCGGCAGCATTGGTATACTGACTGGTAGGTAGATGAAAAGCACCGTGGCCTAGCTCCGGCTTTGGTGTGTACTGGATGGCCTGTGGTGATGACAACGGTAGAGCAGCCATGTGATGACCCTCGAAATATGTCCGAGTGTGCGGTTGCCAGTCCGGAGGGGTTATTTCCTTCCTCTGATGGGTGCTATCCATGCGGTGTGCCGGACGGCCTGCCTGCAGCGGAGATGGATGGGCGACCTCTTCTCCACTGCAGATCGACGGAGCTTCCTGCTGGCTTGTTTCCTCCGGTGTCAGGGTTCTGTCTGTAACTAGTGCAGCAGGTGCGGTAGAGAGCCCAAGATGCAGTGAGGTAGGTTTGCGGGGTAAAGAAAGAGTTTATTAAATAATAAACACCAGAACATAAGACACAAGAGAACTGAACGGGACAAAAGAGGAGACTGGGCACAAAGGGGAATAGCTATAGAGGAGGAGAGGAGATGCAGAAAAAGGAGGTTTGAGGTCAGAGGGACGGCTGAGAGTAGTGGGAAGGGAGGTTAAGGAGAACTGAATATGGGAGCGGTTCAGGAAAGCAGGAGAAATGAGGGATAGCAAGATGAGACTAAGATACTGGAGAGGTGAGCAGAAAGAGACACAAAGGGAAAATAACAGTACATGGGACAGACAACGTATAAAGAATAACACTAGACAATAATACAGTTAACAGATACACTGGTAAGGTACAGATAACGATCAGGCAAATAGAGTGGTCATTAACAATGCAGGGGTCTAGGCAAGGCAGCAGGCACGGTGCTCAAAGTCCAAATCAGGGGGTCAGGTAACCAGGGGTTCAAGATGAGGGGATCAGGAAGCAAAGGGGGGGTACCGACTTGAAGGTTAATCAGGGCCCACAGGAAAGGTTCTGGAGGATCAACAAGGAGAGTCTAGGGATAGTTCTGCACAGCAAGACAGTCTGGAACTTCAATGATGAAGTCCAGGGTAGAGGGTGTGACTTCCTTAAATGCAGGACTGATTAGGGAGGATGAAGGGCAGGTGAGGTTCCAGGGTTAGAATGTCAGAGTCCAGGAATGTGTATAGTCTAATATAAAGTCTTGGAACCTGCATAGGGCATGAAAAGGGGGTCAGGGCCTCTAGGACCTGACATCCGGTGGTGCTGGAGTTCCCTGGCAGCATTTGGCTGGCCCTGGTTGCCGGGGACTGTTTTGACCATCTCTCTTACCTGGCTGCTGTGGGCCCGCTGCCTCACCTACGTGATGCCTGGCCTTTCCCTCCCGATGTAGTGATCTACCGGGGTGGTGTGTCACATGCTCAGCTGTGTTTCCCCCTTGATGTATTGGTTGTCCTTTGTCCCCCCCTGTATTTAGAGACTGGCTGAGGTCCTGCTATCTACCTCCTGTCTGTGTCCCTCATCTTTGTAGTTTTTATGGCTGATGACTCCCCCCACCCTTTAATTTTTTGTGATTTTCATACCCTGATGCTCTCTCTATTTGCGGACCTTGTTGTTGGACTCTGAGACTTACATTCATGTGGCTGTGGGGGCATTGGGATTTTACTATCCCCCCTTTTTTTTCCTCCCTTGGTGTGTAAGGGACACTGGGTTGCCCTGGGCGAAGCACCCGAATGGCAACCATGGCTCTGGCCATTTCTCTTGGCCCAAGGTCTCCTGGGCTCGTGGCCTCTTCCATGGCCCCCGGTCTTCCCTTGGGTCACTATTATTGGGAAGTCCCCCACCCTTCCCGCACCATCCCCCCATGGTTTTTCTTGATGTCCCCTTGTGGACTCCACCAACTCCTTCGTGCGGACTGCCCGGCTTGTTGTAATCGCCCCACCCCTCTGTTTTTTACCTTCCTTTTCCTTTCTGTGCTCTTGAGACAGTCATTGTGGTCTACTTTTTGCCTTCGATGACTCTTCTATTTTGATTGTTCTATTTCGTGTTTCTGTGTCCTTACGAGCTGGCTCTGTGTGGCCATTTACTTTTTGTGACATCGCAAACAATAAATAAAGAATTATAAAAATATATCACGGAAAGCGAGGGAAAGAGAAAGAGAGATAGCTGTTTAGTGCACAGGATCCACTTGGCAAATGTGCCATGGGATTGTGTGGTGTGATTGGGGCATGCAGGAGAGTTGGCAGGGCTGGGAATGGAGAGAGGACAGATAGTGAGAGCAAGAACATAAGAACAGCAGAGGTTATCAGGATAAATAATGAAAGCTATGTGAGATACTTTGTGACCAGGGCCAGATATGGCTCAGCATCACAAGCAAGTTGAGTGGAGTAGCACAAAAATGTGATGGGGACATGCTACACCACAAAAACAATGTACATTGGGTCAAATTCAACCAAAACTGAATGCTGGATGCATGTTTTAAATACAGAGGGGCCCAAAAATTGTGCACACACTACAACAGTTGTTATCTATAACCTTTTTTAAAACCTGTATTGATTTAGGGCAGCAATGTGTAGTATTACGTTTCCTTTAAAGATCAGTAGTCGAACCATTGTTGATATTGTCACGTCAGGAGTCAAAGAAAATGGCGGAGGCATGTTTCACTTTCATGCAATGCCAAGACCATTTTGAAGTGGTATTGTAAATATGAAAATGTGTGAGAAGTTCAACAACAATGGCGACGCAAATTCAGAACAGAACCGCCTACGCGATTGATAATTGCATGGATTCCAAACCAATGGCACTGTGGATGATGTGCACAAGCAAAGATCTGTGAGGCTTCGCATATGAAGCATACAACACATTCTGTAGAGAGCACAGGGACGTAGGAAGGGCGAGGCGAGTGAGGCACGTGCCTCGGGCACAGCTGTGAAGGGGCGCAGCCATGGCTCGAGTCCTGCGGGAATGCTGCGGGAACGCAGGTTGCGGGAACCTGCGTTCCCGCAGCTTTCCAGCAGGACTCGAGCCATGGCTGCGCCCCTTCACAGCTGTGAAGCGCCCAGCCCGAAACGATTGCGAGCGGCCGCTTGCTTCCTGCTTGAACGGCCGCTGACAGGAAGTGCAGCCGCTCGCCCGGGATCTAACAGCCAGCCGCGATCTTGCGAGATCGCGGCAGGCTGTTTCATCGATCCCGGCAAGCGGCTGCACTTCCTGTCAGCGGCCGTTCAAGCAGGAAGCAGGCGGCCGCCAGCAATGAGAGGTGAGCTGGGGCACAATCCAGGAGACCTGGAGGCAGTATCCATGAGACCTGGAGGCACTATCCATGAGACCGGGGGGCACTATCCAAGAGACCTGGGGCACTATCCATGAGACCTGGGGGTTTTATCCATGAGACGTGGGGGCATATCCAGGAGAGCTGGGGGCAATATTCATGAGACCTGGGGGCATATCCAGGAGACCTGGGGGCTTTATCCATGAGACCTGGGGCACTATCCATGAGACCTGGAGGCACAATCCATGAGACCTGGGGGCATATCCATGAGACCTGGGGGCATTATCCATGAGAGCTGGGGGCATTATCCATGAGAGCTGGGGGCAATAGCCATGAGACCTGGGGGCACTATCCATGAGACCTGGGGGCACTATCCATGAGAGCTGGGGGCATTATCCATGAGAGCTGGGGGCAATATCCATGAGACCTGGGGCATATCCATGAGAGCTGGGGCATAATCCATGAGACCTGGGGGGCCATTATCCATGAGACCTGGGGGGCATATCCATGAGAGCTGGGGCATTATCCATGAGACTTGGGGGGGGGGGCATTATCCATGAGACCTGGGGGCATTATCCATGAGACCTGGGGATATCCGTGAGACCTGGGGCATTATCCATGAGACCTGGGGCATTATCCATGAGAGCTGGGGCAATATCCATGAGAGCTGGGGGGCAATATCCATGAGAGCTGGGGGGCAATATCCATGAGCTGGGCCATATCCATGTGAACTGGGGCAATATATACCCATATGAGCTGGGGTCAATAATATCCATGTGAACTGGGGAAAATAGTCTGGGGGCTCAGTGCTGTGTATATTATTCTGGGGGGTGTATATTATGCTAAATGTTCTTTTGCTATACGTGCATGTATTCTGTGTGTACTGTATTTGTACATGTACTGTGTGTGCACTATATATGTAGGGCCCCATCACCTCCTTAACCTATAGCACTCACACATGTGAGCGTTGGTGCTAGGTTAAATGAGGTTACTGCATGCTGCCCATATCACATCCTAGCACAGGACCCTCATATTACAATCCCAACGGTAAGAGGTTAAGAAATCCAGGAGATTGTGCTTTTCAGCGCGAGGTTACTGTACTTTGCGTTCCCTATACTTAACATGGGGAGCGCAAAGAGTAAATAGTGTTAGGATTACAAAGTACTAACGCTAATTACCATCCCGCCATAGCTACAAAAGTTACCCACAGCTAGACGCTGGTGCTAAGTGATGCCGCTTCTGCAGAATCAGTCAGCACCAGCTGGAACCCCCCAAAAATCACATACTTGTCTCTCATCCCACAGCGCAAAGGGTAATCCGATCCACTGCTTCTGGTCGTGGGGAGCATCCAGGAGCTTAGCACTGCGCCACTGGTCGGGGACTCTGATTTTTAAAATTATGTGGGGGAGGGGGGGCACAATTTTCTGTTTTTGCCTCGGGTGCAAAAGGAGCTAGCTACGGCTCTGAGAGAGCACATTGGAAATTTTACATCCCAAGACTGTTACACACCATGATTGAAGATGACCCAGATCGGAGAATGGAGTACTGTGAGTGGTTTTGATAACTAGTACATGAAGATGGGTGATTTTGTATAGAAAACGGTGTAGTCTGATGAAGCGCAGTTTAAACTAAATGGTACAATAAACCGTCATAATTGTGTTACTGGGCACCAGAAAATACTGACATTCACGTGGACAAAGCAGTCAATTTACCAGGGCTCAATGTCTGGGGTGGACTGTCATCCAAGGGTTTAATTGGACCATCTTTTTTTGAAGGCAAGGTCACTGGTCTAGTGTACCACAGCATGCTTCGCACATCCATTTTACTGACTATTCGTGCGTTTTAAGTGGCTGAGCAATTTTACTTCCAGCAAGATAGCGCACCACCTCACTACTACCAAGGCAAAAGAGCCTATCTTGATGACATTCTGCCAGGACATTGGATAGGACGCAGAGGTGCTGTTGTATTCCCTCCATGTACCCTGGACTTAAAATTTCTATCTCTGGGGAACACTAAAGAATGTAGTATACCATAGAAAACCACCTATGCTGGCTGCACTACAGGAAGACATTGAAACATCACGCAGAGCAATCCCTGTGGACACTCTAGTCAATGTTGTTCATGTCTTAGTGTTCCGTAATCAAAAGTGTCTGTATGCTAATTGTGACCACTTCGAGCACCTAATGTGATTGCATAATTCAAACCTGACTTACAGCTACCCTTTAATGTTTATATAAATCTAGTAATAACATTGTTATGCATATATGTTTCATGTTGAAATGTGTATACATTTTTTGGGCCCCTCTGCATATTAACTATTGAGTGAAAAGCAATGTACGAAACTCTTGTGGTTTTCTTGCAGCTTCGTTTTTTAATTCAAAGTTTTTTTGGCAGTGTAAGGTAAGTAATCACGGCAAGAGTTATCTATTCACCTTCTAATGCCTGGTTGGAAAATATGAGCTGTTGGAGAACCAACAAAGATATCATAAATTGTTTGATTGAATTTGACAAGCTATGGAAACAGAAAATGAGAGAGGATGCCCCGCCAACAGGAGCCACTGATGGACATCTACACATTAACCGTATACATGCACAATTCATATCATTAGGGTGGGCAAGCATAGAACATTTACAAACTGTAAATAATTACAGTCAAGTTTGATGTTCTTTATTATGAACTGATCAAGGAACCCCCAAGAAATGAAGATGAGGGCCTAAAAGGTGGACAAGTAAACAGTTAACGAAACAGACGTGCTCTCTCTGTGTACTTGAATTTTTATTCACCGTGAATGATGCATCAGAAGAAAGCTGAAGGGCTCTAGCTGCATTCAATTCTGCATTTTGCCGTTATTATAGTTGTGTGCAGGGAAAGTGACAGAAGACTGTGCTTTGCGGCACTGTTTGACCAAAATAATGTCGAGGTGAGCCTTTTTTTCCCATCAAATAATATGACTTATTTTCTAGCGTCCACTGCTAGGGAACATTTTTTGCAAGTTGTATCCTGCAGCAGCCACAAGGTGGCGAATCTGCAGCAGAATACAGCTGAATCCCTCTTGTACAGGCAGGACGTTTTTCTCTAGAAAAAGGAGACTTACGCCTGAAAGACAAATAAAAACCAGCACCAGGACTGTCACTGTGTCAGAAAATACCCACTCTATTAATCGTAGCTTTAAAGAAAATGCTATTTCTGGAAATATATATATAAAGTCCTTCCAAAGCTAATCAATACCTGATCACACAGAAATCTTTGAGACATGTTACAAATTTGTCCACATTTATAAACTGCTAAAATGGAACTGATTTGTGGCTCAATAGAGAATCAAAAATAATTTCTTATAGTTACTCAGTATTACTCATGTTGCAATGCAGAGGTTTTTGTTTGTTTGTTTGTTTGTTTTTTGTCAGCTTGTCTGCTGCTCTGAGTAGTAACAAAAAGTTATAAAAGGTATAAAAAAAATCACAATGTCAAAATAATATGCTTTGACCTTAAAGTGCTTCCCTGATTTCCGAGCGTTGAACTTTTTAAAGCTCTGGGTTCAGTATGTCTTTGTTTAAAAGGATAATAATCTTGTGTTCAAGCACAATTGCACTGTTGGATTTAACGTTACTATTGAAAGGGTCAATCTCCAAGCACTTACTGAACTGCAGACATACACTCAACGTCCATTTACCGAATTACTTAATCGTCTTGAAGCATTTTACTGAGATAGCAAAAGAACAAAGTATAAGTAGATACTTTTTGTGAGGTATGTGTCAAAACTCGGGCTCCTGTTAAGACTGTGGTAGAATTATTATGAAGCAGTAAAAAGGAGGCGCTCTATTCCCTATTGCCTGCAGGTTTCCCCTGTAGCATCCCCAATAGGGTTAGATTCTGGGAAAGGCACTACTTCAGCACGGTGCCGGACAAAATCCCTACAGCCAGGTTCCCTAATGCCAACATCCCGACGGCGACTTCCAGATAGAACAAGTGCCGGACATACCAAGTTCCCTACACGGCCAACTTCCAGACATCCAAAATCCCAGCGGCTAAATCTAATACTAACACCCTAACCCTTAGTGAATTAGGTTTAGGGGTTATGGATAGTTTTAGGGAGTTAGGGTTAGGGCTAGGGCTAGGTTTAGGGGGTTAGGGTTAGGGCTAGGTTTAGGGGGGTTAGAGTTAGGTTTAGGGGGTTAGGGTTAGAGCTAGGTTTAGGGGGTTAGGTTTAGAGCTAGGTTTAGGGGGTTAGGGTTAGGTTTAGCTGGATTAGGGCTAGGTTTAGGGGGGATAGGGTTAGGTAGGGCTAGGTTTAGGGGGTTAGGGAAAGGGCTAGGTTTAGGGGGGTTAGGGTTAGGGCTAGGTTTAGGGGGTTAGGGAGTAAGGTTAGTGTTAGCCGCTGGGATTTTGGATGTTTGGAAATTGTCCATCAGGGAGTTGTCTGTGTAGGGAAGCTGGCCGTCGGGATTTTGGCATTAGGGTACCTGGTTGTAGGGATTTCGACCCAAACCCCTTCAGCACCTTGCCCCAGACGCAGCACTACCCTCAGTTATACTTGTGGTAGTGCTTTAGCTCCGCCACGAGTATCAGTTCCTGGAGCCCATAGAACTTCATTGAGGTTGTGCTCTCGCAATATCGCGCAGCGCCACAGAGTGATCGCAGAGAGAGACTGGGAACTATTTCTTCCCAGTCTCACTCCGCTCCTGGGGACAAGAAGTGGCGTATCGGGCCAGAGTATTGGATTTATAGTTGGGTTTAAAGGGGGTGCTAAATGATTCTGCAATAGCGAAATCGGTTAGCACTAGCTTTTAGGTGTAGCTAACTTTTGGGATTGCGCATCCCTGCGTAAATTAGCGCTAGCACTTTGTAATACCTTACTTCTCTTAACGCTAATTACTGATTGCGCTCCCCATGTTAAATATAGGATGCGCAAAGTACAGTAAGCTCACGCAAGCTAGCGCAATCACCGATGCGCTAGGTGATTTTTGAGAGGTTGAGAGTTAGGCATGCGTTAAAATCACTTATCCTGGCGCTAACACTTACTTATCTGAACGTTGCCATTGCCAACCATTCACTATGGAATAGAGCCCGAGGCGTGTGGCATAGCATGAGATTTATGGAGCAGAATTACATTGCTAATGTACATCATCATCAGAGTGGTCAGTCAGTTTAAGCAAACTACGTTTTTGAGCAACGCTTGGCATGTTTTTCTGGCACCCGAAGGGATCAAAATGACATCCATCTATCCTAAATGAGACTGCTGGCACTTGGCCATCAGAACATAGCTACTTGGAAAGGAAGCTTGCATGTTGTTTAATATATAGTTCGACTACTTAAAAAGTGGGCCAGCTTCCTCCATTACCGGCCAAATGATTTATGTTCATCCAAGACACAATGTGCTGCCTTACTTGCCTAGTTGGGAGTCAACTGTGTTATTTTTTTTTATTGTTTAGAAACATGTAATCATAGCTAAATATAATTATTCAAAAGGTTTAAGGTTTCAAACAGGAAATAAAGAGGAAACCACCACTTACTATGCTGGCAGACTCCAAAGATATTATGCCAGAACAAACAAAAATCAAACATGAAGACACTTTCCAATAAATAAACTTATAACACGAAAATATAATATGGTGATTGTAAAGTAAGTTGCTGCCTTTGTGGAATAAATATGCTCATAAAAACCTTCCTCAGTTAGTACAAGGCAAGGTTTCCTAGGACTTTTAACTTTCTCTTGTACTGACATTTGCAATCGTTTTTTTTTTTACCTTTTTTTTCAATTAATTTTGTTGCGTTCGTTATGTTACCGTGATTCGTAGTTTGGATCGATTCGTTATTTCAGGAGATTAGTAATTCGGATTTCGTATTGATTTGTTATTTTGATTTGATTTGATATTTTGGAATGGTGAGACGTATGATTTAATAACTGTTTATACTGTAATTTAGGGTTAAAAGAAGCGTAATCCCCCTGTCCCTGTGAAATATGTTTCAGCACCAAGGACGGCAGCACTGCGGGGCTCCAGAGCAAAAAATATCCCTGTCCTTGGTGCTGAATTATGTTTCAGCACCAAGGACAGCACCCGTTTAACGCAACCAGACTGAAGGACCGAGGCCCTGCTACTGGACCTAAGCCTGCCAGATATTCACTCACAAGAGTAAGCTGGGCAGGGTTTCAAATTGTGTGTATGTGGTCAGCATGGGAGGGGTCTTTGCCTGTATGTGTGTTTGCATTCAGTGTGTGGGTGGGACACATATGCAGAGCCAGATTTATAATTATGCTAAGTAGGCATGTGCCTAAAGGCGCCCACCATAGGGAGTGCCTTGCTCTGTCAAAAAAAAATATATATTTTTTTTACAATTACTTTTTTTTAGTTTAAACACAGATAAATGTCACCCTGGGTTGGGCACCCTTTTCTGTAAAGTTTAAAAGAAAATTGAAAAGAAAAATAAAAGCACCCCCCAAAAAATAATACATAATTTAAAAAAATACAAAAGATCAAAGCTAATAAAAAGGTATTACAATCTTCAGTCATGACTGAGCAGCTCTCAAAATGAATCATCCCAAGCTCTTCCCCTTCCATCCTCCATGAATCCTGTCAACACAATACTTACGGAGATCCGTAAGTATCCATTTTGAAATGTGTAATGTGCCCCGAAAAGAAAGATAAAAAAATATCTCCCCCCAATGTGTGCATTTTTTTATGAGGGGGTTGGGTGCCCCAGATATCTGAGTCTACAAGCAACTGGGGTGTAAATCCAGCTCTGACTGCATGTGAGTGTGGGTGTGAGCAGTGTGTGTGTGTCTGGTGGGGTGTCATTGCCTGTATGTGTGGGTGTCTGTATGTGTGGTCAGTGAGGGGACAGGCATGTACTGGCCTTAGGGACTACAGGGAGATTCCCAGTGGGCCGATGACTCATTGGGCCTGTGTGAATGCTGGCTCACCGTGCTGCTCGCACTGCCCTTAATGGGTGAGGTGAGGACTGATGGTGAGGTGAAAACAGACGTAGTCTGCCGCAGTCTCATTTTGGGGCCACCGTGCCAGTGAGACCCGCTGCGCATCCGCCACACCTTAACTCATTCAGTGCGCTCAACCTCAGTGCCGTTGCGTTGCTTTATCCAATCACACTGCAGCAACTCCCGTATCTGTAGAGTGATTGGTTGAACGATCTGGTTGGTTTATATACTATTTTTGTCCATGCGTGCATATTTAAAGTGGGCCGGTCGCGATGGAGTCCAGGGCTGATTTTTTTTGTTCCAGTCCAGCCCTGTGTAGGGGAGACATTTCCGTGTGTGTGTGTTCAGTGTGGGGGAGTCATTGCTTGTATGTGTGTGTTTGGTCAGTGTGTGTGGGTCATTTCCTGTATGTGTATGAGGGGGTCATTGCCTGCGTCAGAGTATGTGTATGAGGGGGTCATTGCCTGCGTCAGAGTATGTGTATGAGGTTTGTGTGGGGAAGAGGGGGTTAGTGTTTGTATGTACTGTAAGTGTGGGGGGGTCATTGTCAGTATGTGAGTGTGTGTGGCCAGTGAGGGGGATCACTGCCTTTGTGTGAGTGGTCAGTGTGGGAAAGGGGGTTTATTGTTTGTATGTACTATAAGTGTGTGGGGGGGGTCACTGCCTGTTTGTGTGTTCAGTCGGGGGGTCATTGCCTGCATATGTGGTCAGTGTGGGGGTCATTGTCTGTATATGTGGTCAGTGGTGTGGGGGGATCTTTAGCTTTGTGTGAAAGTTTGTGATCACTGTAGGGGGGGGTCATTGTTTGTAGTGTGTGGGAGGGTGGATCAGTGTGACCTGTCTGGGCGTGGCACATGGGGGCCTCATGATCTTTTACTGCCCAGGGGACCCCATTCTTTGTCAGTCTGCCCCTGTCAGTAACCCTTGGTAAAATTTCATGACCATGGGGTTAACCATGAGGTGTAGGCTTTACTTAAAATAATTGGCTAAGGCATATGGCCTATATGTTGTTAAGGGTTAATTTCAAGGTGGACATTAAAGCTTTTTTACATGGTTAGTGAGAAGAGGGGAGAACATATTTCTGATTATAAATGGTAACAGTTCTTACTAAAGCAGTCTATGACACACTTTACATTTCAATGTATTTCTCCTCCTGTATCCCACACAATTAATGGTTTTGCAAAATTTATTTACTAAAGGCTTGGCATTTAGGGGTTTTTTTTGCACCCTAGACCTGCCTAGAGTCCAAAATAACCAATTTGGGGCTCTACTCCACTGAACCATGATCTGAGCTCAAACAGACATGCAGCACACACTGCCATTTTGGATACTTAATTTATTTCCTCTTCATTTAGTCTCCCACTTTCTGTTCACTCCCTGTACTTGCCTGCAATTTTTAAGGGGGTCAGGAATGGATTCGACCCAGTGTTGGAGGAACTATATGTGTAAGGATAGGATTAGGATTAGTGACATTTTTTCGCACCTGATGATGTTGTTTTTTTTTGTATGATATCTTTTTTTAATGAATTTCGATTTTGATGTTTTTTATGGAAAGAATATCAGGTGTATTCAGAGAGAGGTGAAACTCAGGAGAATTGGCAGGAGAAGAATCTGGACCAAATAGACGATTTGGAAAGTGAGATAAATGGAAGAATTTTTCTGGTTTGGCTATTTTGACCTTTGATTTTTTCACTTCTCCAGTCATTCTCCTGAGTTTCACCTTTCTTTGAATAGACCTGTATATGTTAATTCTCATCTCCTAGCGCAGAATACTTTCTAAATATATTTAGGGTTATGCCTGTTTTGGAAGAGAATCTTGCTGCTCTTTACCGTTACAGTTATAAGTATTTATATAGTTCCCACAGATTCCGAAGCGCTTAACAATGGGGAAGCACAAACAGGAGACTTACATGATCGGAAAGACAACCCTGCCCATAGAATAAATGTCCAGGTCATAGCACTTTTAAACTAAGTGCTCAGGGCTCAGGCAGACATCCCGTGAGCTTCCAATCTAAGGGACAGGGGTAAATGAAACAAATGGGAGCAGAGGGAAGGTGAAACTGGTGGCCAGAAGAATATCGTAGGGATTGCATGGGAAAGACCAGAAGCTTGTGCTTAGTAAGAGTAATTAGAGAGCGAAGTGGAGACCGTTGGAAAGGAGAGCTGAAATTAGGGACCGGGCCTGGGTGGGCGAGTGGGTTGGGACAGCAGAGGGAGAGAGGTGGAGTTCAGTCTGTTAGAGTATGCTGTGGAAAGAGTGGGATGCTTATTAACAAGTTTGTACTTTTGGTCCTTACTTACAGTCTGTATTCTATTCCACTGAGAGCTGATAACCAGGAGTGACCAATGGCAGAATTCAGCAGCACAAGCCATTACTAGGGATGAGCCAAACACCCCCGTGTTCGGTTCGCATTCGAACTTGAACAATTTCAAAAGTTCGAGTTCGGATGCGAACACGATCCGAACTCAATGCAAGTCAATGGGACTCGAACGTTCGATTTCTAGAGTGCCCTGCAAGAGGGCATATATGCAAGATATTTGGCATAAAAGGTGTATGGGGGTCTGGGTAGTGCCCTGGGGGACAGGAAACAAGGATTTTTTTTTAAAAAAAGACATTTTTAAAGGAACAGTGATTTTTCCATGAAATAAAGGTTAAGAATAAAAATGAAAAATTCCTTCAAATATCGTGCCTAGGAGGTCCTGATAACCTGCCCGTGAAGTGGCGGATTTGTCGGATGTATAGAAACATTTAAAAAGAAAAAAATGACATTTCAAATGACGGTAAATGTTTTTCCTTTTAATCTATTCATAAACAACTGCTTGGGGCGGCAGCCTGTATGAAAAGAGGAGATGTTTTAGGACACGCAGAACAAGGTTAGTGATTTTTTGGCTAAATTATGGTGAAACCTATGCAGGCTTTGGATGAAAGTAACAACAGGTGCATTAAAATTGGACCTTTGGTGCCAGCTAGTGCCTTCACACCATAACCCCTCTGAGGTATTTTGGAAGAGTGCAGGGGTGGACTCTACATTCAAATATTAAAATGATTGGAATCTGGTACACGCGTCAGTGCACCCAAATTTGGGCCTTTGGTGCCAGCTAGTGCCTTCACACTGTAACCCCTCTGAGGTATTGTGGAAGAGTGCAGGGGTGGACCCTGCCATCAAATATTAAAATGATATGAATCTGGTACACGCGTCAGTGTCAGTGCACCCAAATATTGGGCATTTGGTGCCAGCTAGTGCCTTCACACCGTAACCCCTCTGAGGTATTGTGGAAGAGTGCAGTGGTGGAGGTTTTGTGAATGCAGAAGAGATCCCCGATCTATTCAGCTACATCAACATCAGGGGATTGATAGCTGCTGATCCAGGACTGATTCATTTTTATAAATGTCAGCCGGTCTACAGAGTCGGTGGACAGACGCACTCTTTTGTCTGTGACAAAACCTCCAGCGGCACTGAACGTCCTTTCAGAAAGCACGCTGGATGAAGGGCAACCTAGTAGCTCCATAGCATATTGGCTAAATTCTGGCCAGTGATCCAATCTCAACACCCAGTAAGCCAGTGGATCATCTGCTGTACAGGTATCCAGGTCTGTCCTTGCCCCTAGATAGTCCTGTACCATATGGTGAAGACGCTGGCAATGGGTGCCTACATTTGACGGCCCTGGGCGTCGTGGACTAAAAAAAATTTGGAAAAGGCATCAGTCAAACGGCCCCCTTCACCACTCTTCCTCTGATAAACAGCAGCCTCAGAAGCACCTGTGTCATCAGTTGGTAACCTACCAGTGTTTGGAAAGGTGTTGCACAAGTGTCGCTTTAGAGCGTCCTCAAGTTGTTTCATCCTGTGCTCCCTCTGTGCGGGCAGGATGAGCTCTGCAACCTTACCCTTGTATCGTGGATCAAGAAGGGTTGCCAACCAGTAATGATCCCTCTCCTTGATAGCATGAATCCTGGGGTCCTTTAGCAGGCTTTGCAGGATAAGGGAGCCCATGCAGCATAGGTTGGAGGTGGCATTAGCTTCAGAGTGTTCCTGGTCGCTGAGGATGACCGTATCGTGCACTACCTCCTCCCAACCACGTACTAGTCCTTGGGTTTCAGGGCACAAAACCCTCCCTTGAGGAATCCCCACCTTCAATGCCCCCACAACTTAAATATTCCTCCTCATCTTCCTCCTGTCTGATCTGAGGACCCGCAGGAATGCTGTCTGCGGAAAGACTGGGGCCTTGAGAGCTAGGGAAGGCCTTCTCTTCCTCACGCTGCTCTGCCTCTAGTGCCACATCTATAATTCCCCGCAGAGTGCACTCCAGCAGGAACACTAAAGGAATTGTGTCACTGATGCATGCACTGTCCCTGCTCACCATCCTCCTTGCCTCCTCAAATGGTGACAGTACAGTGCATGCATCCTTGATCATCAGCCACTGCGGGGGGGAAACAAGTTGACCTGAACCTGTCCTTGTGCCATACTCACACAGGTACTCATTGATGGCCCTCTGCTGCTTGTGCAGGCGCTGCAGCATTGCCAATTTTGAGTTCCACCTGGTGGGCATGTCACAGATCAGGCGGTTTGTGGGAAGGTGGAATTCTCTTTGAATTTCTGCCAAGTGAACACTAGCTGGGAATGACCGTCTGAAGTGGCTGCAGACTTTACTGATCTGGCTGAGAAGCTCTGCCAGCCCTGGGTACCTGGTTAAGAAACGCTGTAACACCAGATTTAGGACTTGTGCTAGGCATGGTACATGCGTCAATTTACCCAGGCGTAGGGCGGAGAGAAGGTTGCTGCCATTATTTATTTATTTATAAAGGATTTTACCAGGAAGGATACATTGAGATTTCTCTCGTTTTCAAGTATGTCCTGGGTTCAAGAACATTGAAGTGTTACAGTTACAGAAATACAAAGTAATACAATGCAAGATATTAAAAAAATATATATATACAGATTAACCGAAAATAAATATGTAGGAAATAGTCATTATGTTACATGTTTATATGTTTACAGGTGCATTCTGTATTGAGGTATGTTAGTAAGGAGCTCTTGAGTGACTTAAGACTGGTGGAAGATTTGATGGTGTCTGGGAGGTTATTCCATAAATGCGGTGCTCTGTAGGAAAATGAGGACCGAGCCACTGTCTTTTTGTATTGTGGTATTGCAAGTAAGGTGCTGGTCCTGGATTGGAGGTTATAGGATGAGGGAGCTGCTGGGGGAAGCAGTCTATTCAGTTAGGGTGGCAGCTTCCCAGAAAAGCTCTTAAACACCAGGCTGGAAAGGTGAAGGGTGCATCATCATCATCACCCCCCATCTCTTCGTCACTGGAGCCAACTTGGCAGTGTGCTGCAGCTGCTGGGGGAACATGAGTGCCAGTTATTTGTGCGTCACTGGCACCCCCTCCCTCTAGGCTGATTATACTCCCTTCCTCAACCTCAGAGTTTGAATCAGAGCACTGGAGTTGATGCGCATACTCAAGCAGCATGTCACTGTCACTGTAGTCAAACAATTCAGCTGACTCCTCCATGTTTGATAGTGAGGCTACGGCAGGAGTAGCTGTGGACATGGAGGCTGAACTAGATGTTTTGGCAGCTGAGGTAGACTGTAAATCACTACAAGCCTGGCTGGCAGAGGACTCGGAGGATGAGGATGGCCTGGTTAGCCAATCCTGCAAATCCTCTGTATGTTGCTGCTGCTTAAGATGGCCACTGCCAGCACCAGTTAGAAACAAGGACAAGCGTGCCCCTGCAGAGGATGCACCACATCCACGATGACGAGGGACACAACCTTCGGACACAGAGGCTGCTTGCCCTCTTATCGGTGTCTGCCTGTCCTTTTTGGTCTTTCTGACATGGTGAGTGATATATAGGTTAAAGATATACTGATTTTCCAGAACAATGCTATACGTCAGTGATACACCCTGATAGCTGGCAACACCCAGATTCTACTCTGAATAGATAAACAGATGAACTCTGATTAAACTGTGTTATTGTATGGTATCTAGAATTAGATTAAAGATATACTGATTTTCGAGAACAATGCTATAAATCAGTGATACAGCTTGATGGCACTGCCAGCTGCTGCTAGGCTAACACACAGATTACAATTCCCAGATATCTGCTAGAAGACAGTGAGACCCCAATAGCTGGCAGTGAGAAGACATAGATTACAATTCACAGAAATCTGCTAGACGTCTGTGAGACACACTGAAAGAACAATCTCCTCTCACTCCTGCAAAAAAAGAAACACGTGCTGGGGCTGCAGGGAAGCCTTATATAGTGTGCTGCGGGACTTAGCTCTGTGAGCCCATGATTGGGCAAAATTTGCCCAATCAGGACTCTGAGCCCTAATTGGCAGTCTTGCTGTAGCCAATTACAAGCTTCAGGCCAGTGGACAAGTGCATTGCGGTCCATTGTGGGCGAACACGCGGAAATGTTCGATGTTCGCTGAACGGGCAATATTCGAATCAAACTCATGTTCGGATCGAAAACGCCAGCCCATCCCTAGTCATTACTCATTAGCAGTTCCCGACTATGGGCTCTATATAAATTTGGAGTGAATGGCACATAGCATATGGATATGGGAACCCCTGACAGATACCAGCAGCAGCACTGTGTAGTATCACTGGTATTGACTCCACAAAGACCAGAGATATCCCATTGCAAGATTTTGTGTCCTTGTTAGTAGACAAGGACACAAAGATTTCTCAGGGTCCTTCTTCTAACAAGCTTAATATTATTAAAGTGAGGTTAATATGATGTAAAGATACTTCACCAGCTGAAGAAATATCATTTCTTTTAGGCACATTTTTTAAACAGCCTGAAAAACCTCTTAATTTACAATTTACATCACTTAGTACGGGATGGAAAAATATTTAAATTCTTTATGCTTTTATTCAAAATGAAAAGAAATGCTGTTATTGAATAGCACAGGATGAAGTTTTTCCACTGACAGCTTAGGTGATGGTTGGAGACACAGTGCCATCTACTGTACACTGAAGAAGGTGTGACCTTGGAAAAAAAAAGGCAATGTAAAAATGGAATGCAGACATAGAAATTCAAATAGGAGTGCAGCAACACCAAATGCAAAGAATAAAAACAAAGGTATAAATAGCTGAAAATCAAGATAAACTATACCAATAAACAACTGCACAGTTTAATAAAATGGTCATTATGGTGGAGATGTATTTGAGACAAATCTTGTCCCCGATACCTGAACCTACAGTCAACATGGTATGGTGAGAGAATCAAAATCAGGGGCATATTCACACTTTGTTCACAGTGAAGCTTCTACTGTTGCTATTTGGATTTCACCTTTGTGAAATGCTGGATTTTTTCATCGGTGTATGCAACATCGGTCCTTACTGAATAACCCCACTGGTGTTGCCCAAGAAACTCCAAATTCTGTAGCATACACCAACTTACTATACACATTTTTCATTGTGTGTAATGTAAGGGGAACACACTAGTAACTGTTTACTCCCTGACTACAGGACTATACAATGTAAAACAAATGCAACTGGCCTGGGTAATATTTACACTGCAGAGCAGGAAGGGAGAATCAGCAGTACACTTAAGGGGAATCAACCCCAGGGACAAGCTGTTTTAAGGCAGAAAATACCCTTTTATTCTTCCCTTTCTTATGTAACAGACTATTAATCTATTTTATATAACGCTAGTTGCAGAAACTCTAATGTACTGTATTTTCCCCAATTTTAGGACTATACACAAACCCGATATAACAGTTCTTCAGTTTGCTTCTGAGCAGTGTTAATTTTCGTCACATTTTAGTGATCTGAATTTTTTGCTGTTTTAGTCTAGATTTAGTTAACTAGATATCATAAGATTTTAGTTGACTAAAACTACAGTAAATTTACTCTAGTAAAATTAAACTAGACTAAAAATAAAACGAATGACTACAACTAAACTTGAATCAAAATTTGCTGTCAAAATTAACACTGCATCACACTTTAACTACACCATTAGATTTTAATAGACTAAATTTACTGTAGTTTTAGTCAAATAAAATCTAATAATTAGTCAAATAAAAATTCACATGACTAAAATTAACACTGGATGTTTAACTACCAGTACGCCCCGCATCTTCAAGGCTCACCTGCCGCAGGGAAGGGATGAAACATTTTAACAAACTTAGGCTAGGGTCAGACGAAAGCATTTTTCCCCACGAACGTGAAAAAGTGCGTCCGAACGCATTGACGTATTTTTTCACGGAATGCGCAAAAACGGTCAGACGACGCGCATTTTCGGGCGTGATTTTGTACGGATCGTCAAGAAAACTCTTTTTGCGTCTGGACGTTATGTAGGCCGGACATTAGCAGCGTCTGACATCTCCTAATCACACAAACACGCTGCTATGCCGCAGCTGCGCACTCAGTACGTCAGTACTAGCGGTTCAGCATTCTCAAAAAAATGCGTTCAAATTCCACTTGCGTTGCACGGCCAGACTTTTGTGCGGCCGTACATCGTATATTGGCCGTCATTGCTCGTCATCTGCTGCTAGTGCGGCCGTAATTATGTGCGCCAGAACGCACGTTAAAAGTGCGCTGGTCTGACCCCAGCCTTAACTGCTGCACTTCAACAGGCAGGGAGTGGAGCAGACTACAGGGATCGCTCACTACTGTAAAGGGATCAATCTCATGGGGTTTTATTTGTATCTGTACTCTACAGGGATTTTCAGCAAAGTGTGACTGTAATTGGCATATGCACTATGCACAAACAGATATTATTTTTATTTTTTTATTTTTTTTTATATTTAAATGTTTTATTATTTCAATCAAAGAATGGGATACAGAAGAAAACGGGGAAAACCAATAACATACATAAAAGGGGAAAATTCGGTACATTTTACCATAGCGACAAAATTAAACCTTGATATTCAGTTACAAAAAAAGGAAGTACAATTGCTCTACAGAGTGGCAAAGATATGAAACCATCACATCAGGTCAATTGACAACTAACCGAACTTGTCCCAGAAAAAGAGACTTATAGGGACGAAAAGGAAAAAAAAGGAAGAGGAAGAAGAAGGTAAGAGAGAAAAAAAAAAAAAAAATTTAGAGGGGAGGAAAGGAACCAGTTAGGATGAGACATCAGGAGCCTCCATTCGTGAAGGCATAGGGCCGGGAGAGTAGGTGTTAGTATGACAATATGAGACCTACGTATCCCTGGTTCTAGTAGTTTGGTATATTAGGTGATCTTGCCACAGTGACCAAGGGTCTTGTGCTGGGGAGGCAAGATTAAAGTGCGATCGGGCCAAGTCCTCAGAAAATGCCAAGTCAGAGATCATTTTAGTCAAGGAGGGTAGAGAAGGGATTATCGTTTTTTTCCAGAGCCTAGCGATAAGAAGGAAGCAGCAGGATATAATTATACAAAACATTTTACGGTGTCTCGACATTTTCCTCACATCATCTGGGAGGAATCCAAGAAGGTAATGTAGTGGAGAAAATGGAACTGTGACACCCAGGACCTCCTCAACATACAACGCCACTTGGGTCCAAAACGGTTGCAGTGATGGGCAGGACCACCATACATGTAACATCGACCCTCGTGCGGTTTGGCAACGCCAGCATGTGTCAGGAACATTTTTGTTAAAGTGACATTCCCTGACAGGTACTAAATACCATCTATATAGCACTTTACGACGCGTTTCAAAGATCGAAATACACCTAGATGCACTCTTATCCAATAAAAACATGTGGGTCCACTGTTCTAGTGTGAGGTGCGTGTTTAACTCAGCTTCCCAAGCCTTTTGAAAAGTGCGCTTAGACAATCCCATGCCGGACAGCAATTGATAATAACAAAGGGACAGGAGTTTTATGGTTTGTGTAGGGCGTATTACAAAAGACTCGAATGGTGTGAGTATAGGTTCGTTCGTTGAAACAGAATTTAGCGTTCCCAGTGTTCTCATGTAGGATAATATTTGAAGGTAAGACAGAAACGCTTGAGAGGGTATGCCATGAGTAGTCTGCATTTGTGCAAAGGAGAGGACGGAGGAGTTTCTGAAAAATTGGAACACATATCTGACTCCATGCTGAGTCCATGATTTAGGGTTGAAAAAGGGGATTACATAAGTCAATGCATTTACTGGGGTGGCGAGGGATAGAGGGTAGAGAGAAGTGTAGGCATGAACATTTCTGTCCCAAACCGTGAAATACCATCTAGTGATCTGTAAAGCTGTTGGGAGAGCTGGCCTGGATTTAAAGGGAGTAAAAAGCAAACCGGAGAAAGAGTGGCCTGGTATTGCTATTGATTGAATATAGGTCCATAACGGTTGGTGTACCAGGAGGGATTCGCTCAGGGAGGATTGCTGCCTTGTGATATGCCAATATTTGTGGGAATTTGAGTCCTCCATCTTCCAATGAGGCCGATAGGACCTTAAACGGGGTGCGTGGTCGTTTACCGTTCCATATAAAAGAAGAAATGTCACGTTGGACCGCATTAAGTAAGGGTTTTGGAACGAGAATAGGTAACATGCGAAATACGTATAACAGTTTAGGTAGTATCGTCATCTTAACAGCTGCCGCTCTGCCCAGCCAGGATAATCTCACCGACCTCCACCGCAACAATAACGATTTAGTTTCAGCAAACACCTTCTTGTGATTTGTAGAAACTATGTCTTCAAACTTTCCTGGAAGTGTTATACCTAGATATTTTATACCTTGGTCGTTCCACGCGAAAGAATAGTGAGCTTTTATAGACCTTAGATCCGCGGGGGGAAGTCCCAACGCTAGTGCTTGCGTTTTCGGGAGGTTAAGGGAGTGGTACGAGACTAGGCCATATTCTGTTAGTGCTGCATGTAAAGAGGGCAGAGAGTCTAGTGGTTCAGTGATCGTTATAAGGATATCGTCTGCGAAAAGATATAATTTAAACGTAGGACCCCGCGGATGAGGTCGTTTTGTCTTATGGCCTGTGCCAGTGGTTCTAAAATTAAAGCGTAGAGCAGCGGGGATAAGGGGCAGCCTTGGCGCGTGCCGTTAGTGATATTAAATGTTTTAGAGAGAAAGCCACTATTTAACACCCTAGCGGAGGGAGAGGCGTATAACGCCATAATGGACTTAATGAGATCTTCAGTGAACCCAAATTTATTTAGAACTCTATCCATGAATTTCCAGTGAACCCTATCGAACGCTTTTTCTGCGTCGAGCGAGAGCCATAAACATGGGATATCATGAATAGATTGGTATTCCATCAGGGCCAGTAGTTTTTAGAGTTTTCTGTCCCTTGCCTGCCTTTGATAAACCCAACTTGATCTCGCCCGATTAAAGTAGGGAGTATGTCATTTAACCGGAGGGCCAATAATTTAGCGTAGATTTTTATGTCTGTGTTTAATATGGAGATGGGTCGAAAATTAGGGCAGGAGGTCGGGGGTTTACCCGGCTTAGGCAACGTGACGATTGTAGCCTGTAACATTTCTTTAGGGAACCTGCCTTCAGAGGATGCCTGTGTAAACACCTTATGTAAGTGTGGGGATAGAAGGTGTGTAAAAGCTTTATAATAGGCGGAGGGGAATCCATCTGGTCCTGGTGCTTTACCATGTGGTAAAGAGGATATGATTTTCGTTATTTCCATAATTGTAAAGGGCGAGGACAGGTGTACCGTCTGTGAGTGTGACAAAGCAGGGAGGTTAAGGTGTGAGAGATAGGCATCGATGTCTGCGATGGTGGGGTGTGGCATGTTATCATTGTCTGACAAATTATAGAGAGATGAGTAGTAGGATGCAAACTCTTCTGCTATTTCGGAGGGTTTGTGTACCGCAGTTTGGCCGGGGGAAACAAGCTTATCTATTCGTTGTCTGGGTAAGAGTGTGCGGAGTCTTTGTGCTAGTAGTCTACTAGGTTTATTGCCGTAAGCGTAAAAACGCGTCTTAAGGCGCTGCAGGTGAGAAAAATGAGACTGCCTGTCTAAAATGTGCAGTTCGTCATGTGCTTCACTTAGGAGGCGAGACGTGGCATCCGACGAGGAGATCTTATGAGATCGGTATAGGGAGTCGAGTTTTTGCAGGAGGAGAAGGCGAGCGGCCTCTTTGGATTTTTTAAAACGGGATGCCCATTTAATGCAGTGTCCCCTCAATACCGCCTTGTGAGCCTGCCATATGGTTGTGGCAGAAAGGTCTTCACAGTTATTTAATTCAAAATAAGATTCTAATTGGGAAGCTAGATCACTTTTAGCTATCTCATCTGACAGTACCATGTCGTTGAGTCGCCAAGGCGACTGTCCGAATGCTTTATAGTCGTCTTTAAGGGTCAAGGTAACGGGGGCATGGTCTGAGCACGAAATTGTGCCTATCAAGCAACTTTCTACCCTTGGGAGCAATTGGCTCTGAGTCAATATGTAGTCAATCCGAGTATGTGTCTTTTGTACTTTGGAGAAAAATGTGTAATCCACTTCGTTAGGGTGAAATAGGCGCCATGTATCATATAGACCGTAGTTGCCTATCAGGGATTGAAATTTGTCTACCTGTTTTTTGCGTTTCCCAACAAGAGGACGAGATCCAAACCCCGAAGTATCTTTCAGAGGGTCTAGACTAAAATTAAAATCTCCACAAATGAGCAGAGTGCCAGTCATTACCAAAGACAGTTTAGCGAGTACCGAAGCCACATAGTCTACCTGATTTTCATTGGGAGCGTAAAGATTAAGAATAGTGTAAACCCTGTGATTCAGTGAGCATACTAGAATCAGGTATCTGCCATTCGGATCTGAGAGTTTACGATGCAATTCAAATACAACTCTGTTCCTAATCAAAATGGATACTCCTTTGGATTTAGTTGGGCCCGTGGAATGGAATTGAGTCGTGAAGTTCGGCCATTTTAGCGGGGGATGGGACAGTCTCCTAAAATGGGTTTCTTGAAGGCAAACGACGTCCGCCCCAGCAGAGTCTAGCTCCTTATAGAGCGTCCGTCGTTTGTATGGGATGTTTAGGCCCTGGACATTATATGATGTGATTTTTACCATGGAAATAGGTTAGAGAGAGGCATAACATAGCTGTAATGGTTACAATACTGCATCCAATATTTACCCAATCCCACAGATGACCGTGACCACCAAAAGAAAAAAGCATAAGAATGCCACAAAGTTCGAGTGAAGCATTGCCCCTCAGAGCCATAGATGAGAGGGTCTTGAGATGGAGGCAAATGTCCAGTGGTGTGCGACATCAAGGCATATGGTTCCTGAAAAAAGAGAAAAAAAGGAAAAGAAAAAGAAAAAAAAATAGGGAGAAAAAAACACAAAAAAACATATATACAAAAAAAGAGATTGTGGATCTCCTTCGTGGCAACAAACCCGCTGTTGAGCCACGACTCTCATCGTGAGAGGGAGGAAAAGAGGGGGAACGTGGGAGAGAATTTCTCTCAACTCGACGGAGCCGCCAGACCATAATGACATACAATGTCGCTGAAACTTCTTGCGTTGAGTTGGCGAGTGATCCATCCCAGGAGAAGTATTCTAGAACACAACATGGCCGTGGAGGCCTTCAAGCTGAGCCCTTCGGAATTCACCAATCAGGACAAGACAGTGGAGGGGGCGTTCATCCCGGTTTCCCCTTGCATACTTTCTTCCAATCTTTGGGCAGCTTTTGAGGTGCAATGGAGGATCGCCGGATAGGAGAGGCTGGGGACAGATTTTTTTCCGACAGGAATTTTAGGCCTTGCTCTAGCGTCGTAACCACTCGTTGCGAGCCTTCATGTGTAATCAGCAAGCTCTGTGGGAAGCCCCAGCGATACAATATTTCGTGTTGTCGGAGTGTGGTAGTCACCCCATGTAAGGAGCGCCGAAAGTCCAAAGTGCGTTTTGCTAGATCTGGGAATACCTGTAGATGGTCATATTCAGGAGACATGGCCTGGGATTTTCGCAGCGCCAGGAAGATAAGTTCCCTGGGTCTGAAATAATGTAGGCGCAAGATGACGTCGCGCGTAGAGTCCGCTGGTAAGGCAGGTGGCCTAGGAAGGCGATGTATGCGGTCCATTAGCAAAGACTCCGGGGTCAGGTCGGGCACTAAGTGAGAAAAAAAGTCAGTGACATAAGCAGCTAGCTGTTGGGGTTTAACGCTTTCAGGAATGCCGCGGATTTTCACGTTGTGTCTGCGAGACCGGTTTTCAAGATCAGTAAGTTTGGCCAAGCAGCTTTCCAGCGAGTCTTCAAGATCTTGTACCTTATCGGCTAAGTTATTCTGTGCATCTGCATATTCCCCCATTTTATCTTCAATATGGGAAGTGTGATCAGCCAGACTTTGGATATCGGCTCTGATTTCCCTTGCTACTTCTTTAAGTTGTGATTTCAAGTCAGCGGACATGGTGGTTATCAGACCTTCCAGCGTTTGAGTCAGGGTCTTCATCTCAACTCCCAGTGCCTGGTTGTCTGCCGGTGGAGCTGCGTGTGATTCCGGGCTCGAGTGGCCGGCGCCATCTTGGATTCCGGCCGCCGATTTTTTCGGGCCGGTGCGTGGAGTAAAGAACTCGGATTTGGCCGCCGATGCTTTGACCTTACCCTGGGACATCTCACCCACCCTGGCAAGATGTTTTAAGCCAGAATTGAGCGCTTTAAGTGTGCTTTATGGCGCTTAGTGTGAGGTCTGGATGTGGAGCTCCTCAGTTAAGCCGCCATCTCGATCGGCGGTTAGCCACGCCCCCAACAGATATTATTTTAAATATTCTATTGGTATTTTTTTGAACACTGCATTGATAATAATCTCCCTGTGACCATTACAAATAACACATAAGCAAGAAATCTGACCATTTCTATTATCTAAATTAATTACATTTACTGGATTTCACAAAGAGTATACAAGTCATTGCAAAAAACGTCTAGGGCCATGTTACAAAGTTGGTGCTAACTTAACCAGAGCTGTTGTAAACATAAGAAAACAATTTGTACACAAGTGCAACGAGTGCCAAAACATAATAACTTTAATAAATCAATCAGCACACACAAATATACATATAAAAACAGTAACACATGAGAAATTGGTCATAACAGGAACTAAAAAAAATCAATTATCAGCAAGTTGAGACGAACCTCCCACTGAACACAGGCGCATCCAGCACAAGAGGGAATGGTCAGAGGTATGGAAAAAGAATCCCTTTCTAATATCTTGGTGGTTCTTGCCACCTACATACCTCATAGCTAAGGAAATAAAGCCCTGGGGTAGTCAACTATAGCTATAAAAAATATATACCGGACTGTTGTAAACTTAACAACTCCATATACTATTATGGCTCTAGAAAGTTTACACCAGCTCTGGTTACGTTAACACCAGCTTTGCAATATAGCCCCTAGAGTTTAGAACCGTTAATTCCAGCAGTATCTATGTAGAGATTTTTGGCTTTTTCATTTTATTACATCAATATGAATAAATCCTAGACTTTACAATTTTTATTCTTGAACAACTAAGGCTAGTGTCAGACGAGCGTTTTTGGAGAGTGGAAGGACCGTCTGTGAGAGTGGACGTTCCTTCCACTCGACGCTTGTCTGGCCGCACTCAGCGCTGCAAGGCTCGATCCTCCTATGGAGAAGCACGCTTTGCAGCTCCGTCAACATCCGTCCTAGCGCCGTGCCAGAGAGGCTTGGATGACGGATGCTTGTTGCGCGCGCCTTTCATGCACACGCACAAGTGTGTGACCGGGCCCGTTGCAGCATCGCAAAACTGCGCCGGATGCCGGTAAGCACCTCAGTACGGGTGCACATAGCGCGCTCGTCTGACGCCAGCATAATTCCCATTTATTTAGATCATAAGATCATCCCATGGACAAGATGTCTATTATGGACTTCGGGGCAGAGGTGTAGCAAGGTCATGAGGTGTCCGGCGGCAAGGTCTCCCCTAGCACCCCCCCCATATTTCTTTTTCTTTGTGCATCAACCTGCATCCCCTTTCTCAGAAAAAGGCAAAAGACTTGCGATGACAGAGACTATTTTCATGGGCTATTGTCTGCCCCTTTCCCTGTCCATGATGGCCCCGCTCCCTGTTCACACCCCATTCTTCATGCTCCTTCTCAAGGTTCATACCCCCCCCCCCTTCCTTTGTTCTCCATGACCCCTGAACATTCCCAGCTGCAAAAAGCACTTACCCTGGATCCAAAGATCCGCTCTTCCCTCCTGGACCGGCTACCATACAATGCTGGGAAGAAGTGATATTACACTATCACGTCCTCCAGGCACCCTGGAGAAACAAAAAACACAAAATAGCAACCGCAATCCTCACTGTAACAAAATCTTCAAATAGATTACTGCTGTTACAGCTACCAGGGATTTGGCAGAATACAGCGAGAGCTCTGGGGTCACTCACTGCTGTACAGGAATACAACTCAGGGTGGTTATAATGATGGAAAATCCCTGCACAATACAGATACAAGGTGTTACTGTAATTTCCATATACAGGCATTATGACACATATTTTTATATTCAATTGGTATTTTGTGGAAGCTGCATTGCTAATAATCTTATTATGATCACTAGAAATCCCCATAAGCAGGAGATCTGAACATATTTATCTTTATCGGTTACTGTATCTAACAAAAAGGTAATTTCTGCCTGTATGATAATAACGCAGACCCTGTTTGAAATTGCATAAGATAAAGGACACCACCAAGCCCTCTGAATCTTACATTGCAAAAATATTTCTGAAATGGATGAATACTTGAGAAATTAATAAATTATAATAATGTTCATTTGCTTACTAACTATATTGCAATAACAATGTCTATGCAAAACATCTAGTTCACCCCATATTTAAATCATTGACTTCACATCCCAGATTTCAAATAAACGTTAAGATTTTTAACAAAAACGCTTGGTAGAAAAGGGGTTAAGCGTGCACACCAGCGGTTCGCTACATTTGCCACCTTGTGACTAGTGAGTTTAGTTAGCATTTGGGCTCCGGTCGTTTAGGATTTTAGTCAAATCGGCGACCAAAAGCACAAATTTCTTCGGAGGTCCCTGGATCTAGATCTCTAATTTACTCCTTTCCAACAAATAGTGGCACTCGACACAGAATAACCACTTTAAGAAGCTAAAATGGTAAGAAGGCGTATAGTGTCCCTTTAACACTTGTATCACTGTGTGTATATAGGCACTGTTTAGATTGTATCTGGACAAAAATGTTACAACACAGCGTCATTATAAATGCATGGATGTGTCGGGTCCCTCTTCATTTCTAGAACAGACTAAAAGACACATGCACACTGAAAGACACTTTGTTATAGTAGCTAGGCCCCCTTTGTCAGTACCTCCAGTCTCCTCACTGTACCTTTACCAGCATAGTAATTCCGGACTAATTAAAGGTGATGGTGCTGGCTTTATCCAAGCCACAAAGCTTCCAGGAGGCAGGTTTACAAAGCAAACCAACTATCTGTCTGAGAAATGCCTGCAGCTGTCCTGCTCACACTGGAGGGAGACAGTGCCAAGCACCCCGAGGGCTCTGGCTCACTACGATTATTTGAAAAGGAAGGTTGACAGCCCTGTATCCCCCTCCTCCTGGCTGCAAACATTGGTACTCGCAGAAAAATCAACTGTAAGGTGGCTGCTTGATCAACCTCTTTTAAACATGATGGTGCTAGCCCTGATCCTAACTTTATTATATGGACAGGTGGAGTATTAGTGATACAGTGGCAAGAAAAAGTATGTGAACCCTTTGGGATTACGTGGAGTTTTGCATTTGGTCATAAAATGTGCTCTGATCTTCATCTAAGTCACAGTCTGCTTAAAATAATACAACACAAACATATCTTTTCAGGTTTTTATTGAACAGAACATGTAAACATTCACAGTGCAGGGTGGAAAAAGTATGAACCTTTGTACTTCATAACTGGTTGACCCTCCTTTGGCAGCAATAACCTCAACCAAACGTTTCCTGTAGTTGCAGATCAGACCTGTACAACGATCTGGAGTAATTTTGGACCACTCCTTTTCACGAAACGGTTTCAGTGTAGCAATATTCTTGGGATGTCTGGTGTGAATCGCTCTCTTAAGGTCATGCCACAGCATTTCAATTGGGTTGAGGTCAGGACTCTGACTGGGCCACTCCAGAAGGCGTAGTTTTGTTGAAGTCATTCTTTATTGAATTACTTGTATGCTTTGGGTCATTGTCCTCTTGCATCACCCATCCTCTGCGGAGCTTCAGTTGGCGGACAGATGGGCTTACGTTTTCCTGCAAAATGTCTTGACAAACTCTGTTGTCATTGATGGAAAAATGAATTCCAATCTGTCCAGGCCCTGAGGCAGCAAAGCAGCCCCAAACCATGTTGATCCCTCCGCCATGTTGTACAGTGGGGATGAGGTTTTGATGTTGGTGTGCTGTGCCTTTTTTTCTCCACACAGTGTTGTGGTTTTTCCAAACAACTCAATTTTGGTTTCATCTGTCCACAGAATATTTTGCCAGTAGTGCTGTGGAACATCCAGTTGCTCTTTTGCAAACTTCAAACGTGCTGCAATATTCTTTTTGGACAGCAATGGCTTCCTCCGTGGTGTCCTCCCATGTACTCCATTCTTGTTTAAGGTTTTCCTTATTGTAGATGTGTCAACAAAAATGTTAGCATGTGCCAGAGATTTCTGTAAGTCTTTAGCTGACACTCTAGGATTCTTCTTTACCTCAATAAGCATTCTGCGCTGTGCTCTTGCAGTCATCTTTACAGGATGACCACGCCTAGGGAGAGTAGCAACAGTGTTGAACTTTCTCCATTTGTAGACAGTCTGTCTTACCGTGGACACATGAACATCAAGGCTTTTGGAGATACTTTTGCAACCCTTTCCAGCTTCATGCAAGTCAACAATTCTTGATCGTAGGTCTTCTGAGAGCTCTTTTCTGAAAGGCATGGTTCACAGCAGGCATTGCTTCTTGAAACCAGTAAACTCAAAACTGGTGTGTGTTTTTAAAGGGCAGGACAGCTTTCAGCAACACATCCAATAATATCACACTGATTGGACTCTAGCTCTTGGAGAAGTCATTAGGCTAGGGGTTCACATACTTTTTCCACCCTGCACTGTGAATATTTACATGTTATGTTCAATGAAAACATGTTTGTTGTATTATTTTAAGCAGACTGTTTTTCAAATTGTTGTGACTTAGATGAAGATCAGAGCACATTTTATGACCAATTCATGCAAAACTCCACGTAATCCCAAAGCGTTCACATACAGGACAGAGAAACTTAAACGTAGGGGTGTATTTATAGGCTTTGTCTTGCCCTATGCCAGGGGTCAGCAACCTTGGCTCCCTGATGTTTTGGGAACTACATTTCCCTTGTGGCTCAATCAGCCTAATGGGTGACTGAGCCACAAGGGAAATGTAGTTCCCAAAACATCAGGGAGCCAAGTTTGCTGACCCCTACCCGAGGCACTACAAATTCTGCAGTCTCCCAGGTATTAATTTCAAATTGACAATTAAGACATTTGTGATCTAAAGCGAGGCAATTTATGTACATTACATTGTGCTAAATTACATGTTTATTTACACCAAATGATTTCTGCAAAAATGTGCTATAGTTTACACACACATTGCTGGGAGTTTTATTGCAGCTGTTGCAACACCCACATACCTCAAATATATTAGATCTCTAAAAGAAAGAAAATAATTTTTTTTTTAAAAAAAGGAATAAACGTTTCTCCCTCAAAGTTCCCTTTGTCACAGAAAAAAAAGATACACACATCTGTCCTCTCCAATCTGCCAGCGTCTGCCTAGGCAAGACTACACACCTGGATACTGTGGAAATATTTTAATTTTACATACGCTTTGCGTATAGTCAACATTTAATAAAAAGGTTAAATATATGCACACACAAGCTAGATTTCCTTGATTTTGCACGATTAAGTGTGAGGTTGACATTGATTTTACGGTTTTGCGAATCTAGGAATCTGCATTTTAAATTGGCAGAGCGTCTGTCCTAGCATCAGCAGGTGCCCACCAAAGCGTCGACCAACTCTGCCAATTGCAAAAATCCAGATTTTCATTTTTTTTGTAGAAGTAAAATAGTGGTTAACCTCAAACTCTATTCATGTAAAAATCTATGAAGTCACACAGCTCTGATACAAACACACCCCTCATCCAATTTCAGAACGCCTGCAAGAAGCCAGTACAAAAGGCGTTCAATGGTCACCCCCACCTTCCAGCCCAATCACATCTGGCATTTTCCTGAGTATATAATTTGCGTGCGAGAACAGAGATGTTACTAGGCACCAAGTTTCTGGACATATGAAGAACTCTGTTTTCGACAAGCTTTACAAATCGCATGTTTTAAAAAGGATTGCCAAGTTACGACTGACAGAATTCAATCATATATTGGGCCTGTTAAGAATACACTTGTGCTACTAAACAGTAAAAGAGTGCACAGTTTAATCCAATATAATTCAGGAGGAAAGTCATTTTTTTAAAAAGTTTCTATAATAAAGAAAGTGTAAAAAGAAAAAAATACAATTAAAAAGGAACCCAATTTTTATTAGGTGATCCATTAACAAAAGTTTAGAGTCATTATGTAAGGAGCTCCTTTCATTAGTTTACTCTGGTTCTAGTCTCCATCAAGAACAAGGTATTTCCAGAACCTTTATGATGAAGGCGTGTGCCATAAACCATGACAACCAATGCTTTGTAAATTGCATCCGCTTCCCCAAAGTCTCAGGCATCAGGTAGTAAAACGTCCATTAAGAATCATTGGGAAGACCAAAGAGTTTCACTGTGCCAGCTTCCCGGCTGTTGTCATATTTGCCTTCTTTGTCGTCGCAGGCAAAGGCAAGGAGGTATCTCTTCGGGTGCCATGCAACGGTGAAGGTTGGAGACTCACACTGAACCTCACAAAGTTTCTCACCTAAAAGACAAAATAGATCAGATTCTCTGTACACCCACAAAAATCAATCTACTTAACAAACCCACAAATAAGTGGATGAACTCAAATCTATAAGCAAGCCTTTTCATTATTTCGGATTTCTTGTTTCCTCCTGCCAAATACATGATCTTGCATAACTCCGATACTGTAGCGTCTAATCGAACTTGATGTCACAAAAAGGCTTAGACTGAAAAAAATATATTTTGCCTTTAAGGAGATGTTCCTGATCTACCATAGGGGACACACAAGTCTAGGGGTTAGATTATATTCAATATTTTGTCCTACCTATTCAACACAAGTTGGATTGTAGAAACCGTATGCGGCGTGGGTATTATAAAAGCTGACATAGTGCTAGAGGTTACCAGTGACTACAGGTAGCTCATTATTTGATCCAAGAGCGGAAATGCTATTTTCAGAGGAGCTGGGAAAGATTACCACAAGCTCACGACAGGTCGAGCACCCCTTATCCGGAATTCTAAAATCCAGAAGACTCAGGAATATTCAGTTTTTAGATTTTAGTAATTCCGGATATGGGGTGGTCTGTGCGTGTGCTGCCACTCGAGAACCCATCTTCCAAGCAATGCAGCAAATGCTGTGAAGCCCCAGTGTGTGATATTTTGTTGGGTGTCAGCAGGTCTCTGAGCAACATGTCCATGGAGTAAACACACACATCGCTCCAAACAGATGTAGACGCTGGGAGCTGCAGCAGACAGGGGATTTTGACTTTCCTGCTGCAATATCCTTCCTCTCAAATGTAAGATTTTCCTGGTTTCTGATATCTAGTAGAATCTGAAATGCTTGGACTCCTGAGCATTCTGGATAAGGGGCGCTCAACCTGTAGCGGAAAGGGCTAGCATAATGCAAGTAAACATTAACATAGCAGGTATAATCCAGTGTATCATGAGCGCCAACTATATTCATATTAATCACGTAAAGGCAGGTGTATAAATCAAGGCAGGTTTAAAATAAAAAAGTAAAATTTTGGTTTTATAGCCATTAATGGCACAGGACCTCCAAGTTAGGCAAAATGTTACCGTAGTTAAAACGCGTGAAAAGTTTTGTTCTGGTTTTTTAAATTTTTCCATTAGCATGACCTTTTGCAAATGTTGTTTTATGAATAAGGGTTCCTACCAGTTTCCACTTGTGCAATGTCAATGAAATGATCCTCTGATGCAGATGCAAGGAGCTGGCCATCATAGCTGAAGCTCAGGGTCCTAACTGGCCAATCGAGCCTATAACAAAATAATTAGAAATTCATTTAAATCATAGGTTGGAGAGAAGGATACCATGTACTAAACACGTTCGTGTGGCCTATGCTACCGTCCGAGACACCAAAATCTGGGTATGAACTATCACCCGCATAAGACTAGCGTCTGACATTTTAAAACTACCCTTCACAACCGTGGTTGAGTATACTTGATGTTCAAAAGCTCCTGCAGGAGCCCAACTTCTACTAAACATGATCTGGTAATATTCTGTAGTAATGCAAAGAAAATTTGTAAACAAAAATTTCAACACCTTGGACGTGTTATCCAGCTGAAGCGGTCTGACCAGATGGGAGATATCGTTTTTCATTTACATAAAAATGGCGTGCCAGCTGGATTATACTTGTAGCGTTTTTAGGACAGCAGGGGGAGCCAAATAAGTTTGCCATCTCTAAAGTGCAGTTTATGAAGGGTTCATTAACCCCTTAGGCTAGGGACAGATGAGCGCATTTTCTGCAGCCACCGTCAAAATGTACGTCGATGCGTGCGCACGCATTTTTTCACGGAATACGCTTAAGTGGTCAGACGATGCGCAATTCTGGACGTATTTCATGACGGTGGGGTGAAAAGAAGTCTAGGGAAATCCGGCTGTTTAAACGTTATGTTGGCCGCACACTAGCAGCGTCTGACGTCTCCTAATCACGCACACACGCTGCTATGCGGCCGCAGCGCACTCTGTACGTCAGTAGCAGCGGTTTCACGTTCTGATAAAAATGCGTTCATTTGCTGGTTGCGTGGTGTCGGCGCACTTTCGTACGCACGTACTGCGTATATTGGCCGTCATTGGCCGTTATGTGCTGCTACTGCCGCCGTGATTTAGTGCGTCTGCACGCGCGTTCCGACTGCCCCACTCTGACCCTAGCCTTAATGACCACTGACATACCATGTACGTCCTGTCCACGGGTCTCCCTTAGACCCGCGGACGTACATAGTACGTCAGTGGCTCCTAACCTCCTTCCCGCCCGATACTTACCTCCTCGCTGCCTCCAACGGAGTTCTGGCAGGGAGGACGCCTGCCCCACTGCTTTAGAGGGGCCGTCGAGCACGATGACGTCACCACGCTGCGTGGTGACTTCATCGGCAGACGCCCCCCCAGCATTGAAAACCAGGAAGTGGAGAGGGAGGGCTCGTTTGGAGCCCTCTATCTCTCCAACCATGAGACCTAGAAACTTGCTTTTTACACCGTTGGAAAGGTGAGAGTCTCCCCTTTTCGGCGGTTTATAAAGTTAACAGCTTAGCTGCCGGATCGCGACTCGGCACCAAGTCGTGATTTAAACCTGGGAGGTGGCTGACATCTCGGATGTCAGCCAAGTCTCCAGGTCACCCCCCACCCACTGACATCCCCACCATATGTTTGAGGATATTAGTGGGCCAGTTAAGGGGATCCAAAGGATCCCCTTATCTCCCGATCCGTGGCAGCTAGAGAGTCATGCTGGACATCATTGGAAAGGCCTGATCATGGCCTTTCCAATGATACAGAACATGACTAGGTTTGGTGTAAACAGAAAAAGCTTAATTTTTTTTTTTTTTTTTAATTTTGTTGTGGGGTGGGGGGGTTAAATAGGCCGTCACCCAAAAATAATGAGCATAAAAAAAACGGTCAGAATGACAGAATGAGCAAAAAGATGTAAAAATTGGGTATTTCTATTCTCGGGACAAAAATTTGAAACTATTTAGCAGGGGTCTTTTTTGGCGGTTGTAGATTTTGGGGATTAAATTATAAAAAAAAAAGTGTGTTTTTACCATTTTTTCCTCATTTCATATTTTTTTTATAGTAAATTATAGGATATGATGGAAATAATGGCATTTTTAGAAAGACCATTTAATGGCGGGAAAAACAGTGTATAATATGTGTGGGTTGCATAAACGAGTAAGAGGAAAATTTGACCAAAACACGAACAGTGCAGAAACGTAAAAAAATAGCAGCGGGCACTAAAGGACAGATTTGTGTAAAACCGCCTGGTCACTAAGGGGTTAACTTTTACACCAAGTGGAAAACAACTTTGTAGTGAATACCGTTAAATTTAATCACTATACCTTGAACGCAAAAAAATAATTATATATATATTAAAAACATGTTGATATCACCTTACTGCAGCACATATTTTAGTGGCTGTGCCATATTTTCAAAATGTTTGTGTAGTTTGTACTTTGGTCTAATTTGATGTTTTATATATTAGAAATAACCCACTAAGTGACAATAATTTACAAGTATATAGGTAAGGGGTTTTACTTTGGGTATTCTCCAGTTCTCCTGAGCATCATGAAACTGACAACCATTTAATGAGTTAAAAACTACGTATTTATATTTTTTTGCCTAATATTTATTTATTTATAAAGTATTTTACCAGGAAGGATATCCTCATGAATCAGTGTAGACTGTTTAGTCCTAGCTTCGGGTACCTTTACCTAGAGAACGGGTGCAGGCGTGGGCCTCCCTGTACTACGGGGCATTGTTTGTCGGGCGCATGCGCTGTAGCTCTATTATCCGCCATCATAGTATTGCCGGCTTGCGTACCTCTCGCAGCATGGACTGACAGAAGTTCGTATTAACCAAACATTATATGTACATGACACTCTTAATCTTTATTACTTTCATGTGTGCAAGGGAGTCTAGTACCGCCTACCTTATATGTGTTTTGTATATTAAGGGTTATTCTGTATGTTAGTATTGGGGCACTATGCACTGAGGAAAGGGTTGTATCCCTGAAACGTCTGTCTGTGTGTTCTCTTTTCAATAAATGAGGTGGCACTAGTGCACCTTTGCCAAGCAGCACTGGTTGATCTTGGTTTTTCTTCTTTGCACATGTTTTAGCGACTGAACTTGTGTTTTCCCCTAATACAGTCTAAGTACCAAAATAACAAAAGGGAAAAAAAAATACAACTTTAAGTAGAGAAAAATGCAAATTTTAAAACAAAAAGGTAGTTACTTCATGAATAATTGGTGTTTTTTGAAGTTGCAACCACCGCAAACTTTGAATTCCCTTTTGTGAAATGCCAAACAGCAGGAGAAGATTCAGTGAAGAAACTTCTCCTGCCATTGTTTGAATTTATCTTTTTGAAACGCCAACCTTTGTCTTGGATGCAACATTCGCAATCTTTGCAGCTATGGCAAACACCTCTACTTCCTAAATAACCCCCCTACGCAATGAAGGAAGAGTAGCAGTTACCTACCTGGAGAAACAACGGACGCACACAAGCTCGTCTACATCCCACAGACTCACTAAAGCATCTGCACTGCCTGTTGCAAAGTATTTCCCAGTGGGATCGAATTTTATGCAAATGCAGTTGGAGGGGTGCGCATTGATTGATTGCACTGGCTTGAGCTCCGGGTAACTGAAAGAACAGAACATTAACATGAGAGTGGAATCAACAAGAACATTTAAAACCTCAAATTTTATCACTGCTGCATCAAAGTGCTGACTATAAACCGTGACTAAATATAGATTTTAATGTCATATGCCCATTTACCTAAAAGTGCCCCCCTCCCCCAGCAGGTCTATAAAAATTTAACTTTATCCAAAAGTGTATTTTTGAACAAAATTTCCCTTTCCCAACCTGCACATCTCTGCAGGGAGGTTCTTTAAGCATTTAGGCTAGGGTCAGACGAAAGCATTTTTTAACCGCGAACGTGAAAAAGTGCGTCCGAACGCATTGACGTATTTTTTCACGGAATGCGCAAAAACGGGCAGACGACGCGCATTTGTGGGCGTGATTTTGTACGGATCGTCAATAAAACTCTTTTTGCGTCTGGACATTATGTTGGCTGGACATTAGCAGTGTCTAACATCTCCTAATCACGCAAACACGCCGCTATGCCGCAGCTGCGCACTCTGTACGTCAGTACTAGCGGTTCAGAGTTCTCAGAAAAATGCGTTCAAATTCCACTTGCGTTGCACGGCCGGACTTTTGTGCGGCCGTACATCGTATATTGGCCGTCATTGCCCGTCATCTGCTGCTAGTGCGGCCGTAATTATGTGTGCCAGAACGCACGTTAAAAGTGCGCTGGTCTGACCCCAGCCTAAGCGGTCGTCATACCTCAGAATGTTGATGCAGCCGTTGCCGTTAGTCAGAAAGAACAAGTCTGTGTCGTTGTTCCAGGAGATTTCATTCACCTCAAACTTAAATTGCTCTTCCGCTCTAGAACGGTGAGTTTTGGCATCTATGAAGGTGATTACATCGTCTTTGTTTCCTACTGCAATCGTCTGGCCATCTGGGCTCCAACAGATGTTAATATTTTCCCCTGTAAAATCAAACATTTAATTCTCTTTTGTCTCGCTGCTTTAGCAGGATTTATCCACACGGCAGTGTGTGTGCAGTTCCACAAGACTAGGTGTTTACCAAAGTGGTTTCATAAAAAGAATACATCCTACTGTGCAAAGAGGTCTCAGCTAGTGATTATTTTATCAATGACTACAATGTTGGTCATAAAAACGTAACCTGCCGCCCTGAGGACAGGAAGAATGGGGACCTGGTTCTCTGGTCGGAAGAGATCTTCTCTCACGCTTCTACTCTTTACTTCTACTTTTCTCCTTAAATGGAACTCCTGCCCCTCTACCACCGACCCCTACACTATCTGCATCTCTCCCTCCCTCCTCTCGTCCCACATGATGGCCTCACATGAGCTCCTTTGTTTCCTCAGAACATGGTCTCCCTCTAACTCTCGTGCTGCCAATCACTCCCACTCCCACAAATCCCATTCCCACCTTCTCTTTCTCACCCTCCTGCTGCTACTCTCTTCAGGTGACATATCCCCTAACCCTGGCCCCACAACACATCCAATACTTCCCTCTCGTCCTATCTCCATCGCACATAAATCACCTCCCTGCAAGCCCAGCAACCTCATCCCCATAATCCCTCAGCGCCTGTCCTCTTTCTCCTGCGCCCTCTGGAACGCTCGCTCTGTGTGCAACAAACTCACAGCAATCCATGACCTCTTCCTTTCAAACTCCTTCAACCTCCTAGCTTTAACTGAAACCTGGATAACTCCCTCTGACACGGCCTCCGTTGCTGCTCTCTCACATGGTGGTCTACACTTGAGTCATACCCCCAGACCGGGTGAGAGAAATGGTGGCGGGGTCGGAATCCTGCTCTCTCCCACCTGCACCTACCAGCATCTCCCTCCACCCCCATCCCTCTCCTTCTCCTCCTTCGAGACACACTGCATCCGCCTGTTCTCTCCTCTGGCCCTCAGGGTGGCAGTCATCTACCGCCCACCGGGACCAACCTCCCAGTTCTTTGACCACTTTGCTACCTGGCTCTCTCACTTTCTGTCTTCTAATCTTCCATGCCTAGTTCTCGGGGACTTCAACATTCCCATTGACGATCCTTCCGCCCCTGCTGCCTCCAAACTTCTTTCACTCACGTCCTCCCTTGGACTCACACAATCCTCCCTCCTCCCTACCCACCGCGATGGTCACGCTATTGACCTTGTCTTTTCCAACCTCTGCTCCATTTCTGAGTTCAACTGTCGCCCTTTCCCCATCTCTGACCACCACCTTCTCTCTTTCAACCTATCTGGACTTCCTAAACACCCTGCTCCCCCACCCCGCACTCACACTCGCAGAAATCTACAGGCTGTGGACCCCCATCAATTCTCCAACCTACTTCACCACCTCCCTCATACCTCATCCTTCACCTGCCCTGATGCTGCCACTAATCACTACAACACTACGCTTATCTCTGCTCTAGACACTCTTGCTCCTCTTCGACTCTGTAAGGCCCCACGCCGCCAGCTTCAGCCCTGGCACACCCTCCAGACTCGCTACCTGCAAAGATGCTCCCGCACCGCAGAGCGTGCCTGGAGGAAATCCCGCTCTGAAGCTGATTTTGTTCACTTCAAGTTTATTCTCCGGTCATACACCTCTGCCCTCCACTTGGCCAAACAATCCTTCTTCTCATCTCTTATATCTACGCTGTCCTCCAACCCTAAACGGCTCTGGTCCACCTTCAACACCCTCCTCTACCCACCTGCACCTCCCCCCTCAGCTGCCTTCAGCGCTCAAGACCTGGCAGACTACTTCCTCAGTAAAACTTTAACTATCAGAAGCAACATCCCAACACAAGATAGTTATCTGCCACCTCCACTCCCACAGGTCCCATCTGCCACCTCTGCCCTTCCTCCCAACCACTGAGGAGGAAGTCAATTCCTTATTGTCCTCCTCACATCTCACCACGTGCCCGCTCGACCCCATTCCCTCACATCTAATTCCTCCCCTCTCCTCCTCCCTCACCCCTGCTCTCACACACATCTTCAACCTATCTCTCTCCACTGGCTCCTTTCCATCCGCCTTCAAACACGCGCTAGTTACCCCTTTACTAAAGAAACCATCCCTAGATCCCAACTCTCCATCCAACTACCGTCCTGTATCCCTGCTTCCCTTTACCTCTAAGCTCTTAGAAAAACTAGTCTTCAACCGCCTCTCCATCTTCCTGTCCTCCAATTCCCTACTTGACCCCCTGCAATCTGGCTTCCGTCCCCTACACTCAACTGAAACTGCCCTCACCAAAGTCACCAACGACCTCCTAACTGCTAAAAAACACGGCCACTATTCTATTCTCATCCTGCTTGACCTCTCGGCTGCTTTTGACACTGTTGACCACCCCCTCCTTCTACTGACCCTCAACTCTCTGGGTCTCGGTGACACTGCACTTGCTTGGATTGACTCCTATTTATCCAACAGGTCCTTCTGTGTGTCCTTTGCTGGTAACTCCTCCTCCTCATTGCCTCTATCTGTTGGTGTACCTCAAGGCTCTGTCCTTGGTCCTCTGCTCTTTTCCATCTACACCTCCTCCCTGGGCAAAATCATCAACAGCTTTGGCTTTAATTACCACCTCTACGCTGATGACACTCAGATCTACCTCTCTACCCCTGATCTCTCTCCCCCTGTCCTTTCCAAAGTCAGTGACTGTTTATCTGGCATCTCCTCCTGGATGGCCTCCCACCACCTAAAGATCAACATGTCAAAGACTGAGCTCCTACTTATTCCTCCCTCTAATGCCGCCCCACCTCCTGACTTCTCGATCACGGTGGAGGGTATCACCATCTCCCCATCAAACCAAGTTCGCTGTCTTGGAGTTACACTTGACTCTGCTCTTTCCTTCATCCCCCACATCAAGTCTCTTTCCTCCTCCTGCCGATACCAACTGCGTAATATTTACAGAATTCGGCCATTTCTTACCGCTGTCGCCACAAAACAACTCATACACGCCCTGGTAATCTCCCGACTCGACTATTGCAATAATCTCTTATCTGGCCTCCCTCTGTCCCACCTCTCCCCCCTACAATCCATCCTGAACGCCTCCGCCAGGCTAATTCACCTCACCCGCCGCTCTGTCTCTGCCGCTCCCCTCTGCGAGTCCCTTCACTGGCTCCCCATCCACTGCAGAATTAAGTTCAAAATCCTTATCCTTACCTACAAAAGCCTCACTAACTCAGCTCCCCACTACCTGTCCTCACTAATCACCAAATACACCCCAGCCCGCTCCCTAAGGTCAAACAGTGACCTGCGCCTAGCTTCTCCCCGCATCACCTCTTCCATGATAGACTGCAGGATTTCTCACGCGCAGCCCCCACTCTCTGGAACGCTCTCCCTCGTACTGTCAGACTTTCCCCTAACTTCTCTTCCTTCAAACGCTCCCTTAAAACGTTCCTATTTAGGGAAGCCTACCACCCAACTCACTGACGCAACCATCAATCACTCTCACCTTACAGTCCTCTCCTCCTGTTTCCAACCCCAACCCTCCCAGATTGTGAGTTCCTACGGGAATAGGGCCCTCATCTCCTCCTGTACTGTTTGTCAAATGTTGTTCAATGTATTGTAACCCTGTCTATACTGTGCTTATTGTACAGCGCTGCGGAATATGCTGGCGCTTTATAAATAAAGAATAATAATAATAATAATAAATGGGGAGGAGGTTATTTCTCCTGTGTCTCTGCATTTTTTATTTTTAAGCTTTGAAGGTAACCTGTCCTCCTGGTGGGAAGAAAAAAAAAAACAAAAAAAAAACCCAGGGTACTGCCGCTATATGTAAATGGAAGCAAGTTTAAACACACACTTTTACATTGTACCAGTGTTTTATTCATATGTGCAAAAACAATGGGCCACACCAAAGTAACCAAAAAAAGAAATCTTTATTCACCGCCCAAGGGGGCTACAAAAGGGATGTTTTGACTCTACGCCTTAGTCATGCATATTCCACCTTCTCACCACGCCTCTTATATACACAATAAAAACAATCCAATGTAATAATTGGTAGGTGCGGTTGCAATAGTTAACCCTTTCTACATACAATCTCTTTAATCCATTTTAGCAAATATATATATGTATTGAAAGAAATATCTCACTGGCCGTTCATTGCGAACCAAATTTCCACCATTTTATTCAGCAAAACTCAGAGTTAAGAAATTTTCACCATGTGTTAAAAGCTGGTATTATGTACCCGTGCATGGAGCTGTTGTTGCAGGTTTTTGATTGTGTTTGTCTGGAGTGCTCTCTCCATGGTTTTGTTCTGTATTTTATTTTGAGACGCACCCGCACTGAAACGCTTAGTTAAGGCTGAGTGCTACCCCCCCCCCATGTGTTTTTCATACATATCCCACTGGAACATGTATAAATCAATACCTCCCATAGAAACAGGTCTAGATTGAACGTCTTATTAACTCCTCCTGGTCACAAGGTATGCAATTGAAAGATCTATTCTTTTTCGTTCTTTTTGAACAAAGGCAACCTGATCTCCCCCCTCCTCCCATCTTAAATGTGGCACCCAATCAATGACCTGAAAACGAAGATGTGATAATGAATGATTTTGAAAAGATTCTGGTACCGGTAAATTCACTTTACCCATATGGATAGTGGATTTATGTGGAGTTATTCTTTAGTATGTGAGTGAAACAACCAGAAAAACTAAAGTCCACAGAGACACTTCAATGACAAATACAGTCACGTGTTAAATTTTTTTTTAAATCATTGACCTGTATGTGGGTGAACAACAATGTCTCCTTTGATTGCTACATTACAGCAGCTACAAGCTAAACAAGGATATGTTCTATTTCTCTTCTCTCCTAAAAAAGTTTATATTTTTAAACGACCCTCTGTCTGCCCTAACCAAATAATCTCTAAAGTTCTTATTTCTTTTATATGAAAACAGGTGGTGTTTTGAATTCCTTCACCCGAGGAAATCCCTTGTTTAATATTTTCCTGTGCCTGCGAATTCTTGCATAAGTATATACGCCGAGTTTTTTGACTCCGATTTTGAGTCAAAAAACCGCGATTCGGCTTATACCCGAGTCAAGGTCCTGAACATGGAGTCCGTCCGTGTTGAAGGGGATGCGGCTGCGTGCAGGCGCAGCCGGTCACGTGGTCCGGCTAATCAGGTGGTACTGAGTCTCTGTACCACCTGACTGGCCGGACCGCGTGACCTGCGCACGCACGCAGCCGCATCCCCTTCAACACGGACGGACCCCTGTATCCATTTGAGAGCTGGCTGCCGCTGGGGCAATATCCATGTGTGAGCAGGGGCAATATCCATGTGTGAGCAGGGGCAATATCCATGTGTGAGCAGGGGCAATATCCATGTGTGAGCAGGGGCAATATCCATGTGTGAGCAGGGGCAATATCCATGTGTGAGCAGGGGCAATAGCCATGTGTGAGCAGGGGCAATAGCCATGTGTGAGCAGGGGCAATATCCCACTTAGGCTTATACGCGAGTCAATAAGTTTTCACAGGTTTTTTGGGAAAAAGTAGGGGGGGGGGGTCGGCTTATACCCGAGTATATACGGTAATTGATTGTATAGTATCAGAGGGGTTTATACATGGTTCCAGTGAGATATTTATAAGCATCGAATGAGATATCTACTTGCTACAAAATGGATTAAAGAGATTAAATGTTTAAACAATTATATACTTCGAGTCAATTATTGCAACTGCACCTACCAATTAGTACATTGGATTGTTTTTATTGTATATAAGAGGAGTGAAAAGGTGAAATATGCATGACTAAGGCCTAGAGCTGAAACGTCCTCATTGTATCCCCCTTGGGCTTTGAACAAAGATTTCATTTTTGGTTACTATGGTGTGGGCCATCGTGTTTGTACAAGTCTGGTAGGGAGACAGTTGACCCTTTGGTGGAGCACATAGGGGATTACAAAATGACAGGTTTGCTCCCCCTGTGGTAGCCACGCTTTTCTGCTTATGCACAGGGTTTTTATCCATTACCATAACATGATGCTTTTATATTCCTGATATGACTTTAGGACTATATGATAGCTACACCAAGTAACAAATTACCCTCCCCCCCCTTTTTTTTTTTTGTAGTTTGGGAAAGAAGGGAAAGAAGGGAAAGAAGGGAAAGAAGGGAAAGAAGGGAAAGAAGGGAAAGAAGGGAAAGAAGGGAAAGAAGGGAAAGAAGGGAAAGAAGGGAAAGAAGGGAAAGAAGGGAAAGAAGGGAAAGAAGGGAAAACATCTAGGGATGTCTTGATCCTCATGATTGGGATCTGATTGCTGCAGTTTTCGGACATTGGATATCAGCTTTTTCAAGCCTATTTGATCCCCGTGTCTTTGACCAACCGAGCAGTGAGACTCCCAGCGCCTTCCTTACCTGGTCACGAGTCATGAAGCAGGTGGGGAAAGACACTGAGCTTCTTTGCTAGAGTCCTAGTGCCTCTGCACTTTATTGTAGGATCTGCCCTTCCTGTTCCAAGCCCTGCGAGCAGGCAGGGAAGATGATGCAGTGAAGGCCATTGGCCCCAGGATTCCTTTTAGCGACTGAGCAGCCAGTCTAGCTAAGGGCCATGCAACACTGGATCAGGTCTCTGCATTGGCCGATCCAGAAAACCCCATGCCCTGGATCGGTTCGACGGCTTGAAAACAGGACATCCCCAGTCACAAAATAGTACAGACCACATCAGGCAACATTACATTTTAGGCCTTTCCAGCTCCCGCAAACATCCTAATGCTATCACTGAAACGTAATTTTAATGACGCACAAGCAATCGGGTTTTAAACAGGAATCATATCACTCACCTTTGGTGTTGACAGTGGATACACATTTTGCACCTCTTACATCCCATATACGTATAGTCTTGTCTCCTGATGCAGTGACAAACAGATCTGGGTTGCTGGGGTGCCAGCAAAGTTGGTCAACACTGTCCGTGTGCCCACGGTAGTTATTCTCCTTTACCTACAGAAATAGAAAACCATTTGCATACTGCAGTCAGAAGGATTTCAAAGAAGACTTCAAAGAAGTACAAAAACAGGAGATCCAATTGGCAACAACTAAATTAACGAAAGCGATAAATTAGACCAGAGTTTTGGTAAAATGGAGAGTTTTGGGACTAACAGTCCCCAGGACTTGGGAAGCCAAACCAGCCTGTTTGAATTATGATAGGATACGAACTTTAAAAATAAAATAATATAGGGTTACTTCTCTTATCACAGTTTATGTAAACATTGGTGAAAATTATAAGGGGTTATTCAGAAAGAGCCGATCTGGCCTCGAACAGTGAATTTCCCCATACGGTGCCATTTTGTGGTCATTCGACTATTCACAGAGTAGGCAGTTTGCCAAATTTTGGTGAGCTGCCAGCAAGTACGGTGCCTGTTCAAAGGCAGTGAAAACCCCATAGAGAAGCAATGGTTAATCTAGTCAGAAAACACCGAACAGCAGAGAAAAGCTGCCGAAATGCCCTGATGTTCGGTGGTTTCATTTGGCAGGTTTATTCAGGCGAATCCCATAGGCTTCACAATGTTAAAAATATCCCCATTTTTATCCAATATCTAATAAAACCATTTATTCCTTTAATCTGCAGTAAAAAGTCTCATTTATTGATTTTATTTTGGATCTTTTAGGCATTTTTCGGCAACAAACTTTTCCTTGGTTTAATATCGGATTCGCTTTTTTCTGTAACAGACCTTTTGTTATCATTTATAGGACCTTATACGTAAATTCCAGGAATTTTAGTTCAATAGTTTTTTGCAAACACGGTTTCAATTTTGACACTTTCAAATCGTTTTTTTTTTACCCCATTTGTCAGCTTGTCGGCATTTTCAAGCAGCTGGTCTGCGATGTGTTCGGTGGCTTTTTCAGCGTGTTTTTTCTTTGCAGTGGCCCGCGTGACCTGATACGTCAGATCGTATCGGGTGTGATTTTCAGTGGGTGTGCAGCAGATTTTCAGGTCCGTTCCCTACACTCCGGGGAACCTGCGGTGAATGCCAAATTCACCGCAGGGTGGGGAAATTTGAGTCCCCGAAAAAGTGCTGGGAACGAAAGAGCAGCGAAATGTCGGTGACACATCCATGCTCTCTGAATATCCCCTATAGAGTTTGCAAACAAACTACAGTGATGCTGAGAGGAGAATTCAAACAGCAGCAGGCAGTTTTATTGATAACTTTCTCTGCCACTGTTTGAATTACCCTCTCAGGATTGTTGATGTTTATTATGTTTGCAACAAATTTTGATTAGTGAATATTAACCCAAAAGTATATTTCTGTTTTAATCCACTGGGATGTGAAAGGGAAATCTGCTTTATAACTGTGCTTCAAGCATGATCTGTAGGTTTCTGCTGAGGATATATAGAGAGAAAGGATGGAGGAATGTGAAAAGATAAGCCAAGAAGAAAATAAATATTTATAAATTCGCCCAAAAGAGATTCATCTCCAACATAAACAAGCACGTTAAAGTAGTAAACAAGACAAATGCTTGCATGGCCGAAGCAGATAATACAATGATGAATAACAAACATAGTTGCTGAATAACTGATTATAAAGGGGCACATGGTTTCTTTATAAAGATCAATGTATTCTCATCCCTTGAGTTATCAAAAGGCAGTATTTAACCTGCTCTTGGAGGTGACACCATGTTTGACAATCAAGGAAGTTGTGCTGCATGATTGGCCCACTTTGTTGACAGTTGTGTGACTACCAGCGATACTTTGGGAAATCACTGGAAAGTTACTATACTGTATGTGTTACCAGTAAAATGCTGACACCCATCGAAGAATTCCATCAAGCTAACCCAACTCTCAATGTATCCTTCCTGGTAAAAAAACATTACAATTTTTATTTTTTTTGAGAAAGGATTTTACCAGGAAAGATACATTGAGATTTCTCTCGTTTTCAAGTATGTCCTGGGTGGCGAGTATGTACAGTTAGGTGTCTTGCCCAAGGACACTTACTGGAGAGGTGCTTGTAGGAATCGGACCCATGTCTCCACAGGCTCTCTCCACGCAGAGCACAACTAAACAAAACTAGCACTGGACAAGATTAGTGCACGTTAACTCTGCCAAAAAGCAGAATGTATACATTCAGCAATGGTTTCAGAACAGTCATTATCATGGATTGTGCCACACATAGGAATACCAAATGGCCATAGAATGTCCAGGCAGCTTTACAGATTGTAAATATGCAGACGCAATTAATGTGAATTTTGGCTTCCATTCTCCCCATTACTTTAGGAACCTAGAGCAGTACAATAGTGGTTACAGCGGGTAGTGTTGCCAGATCAACAGTGTTTTCCTGAATACATATTAATATTTCATGCTGAGGGGAGCACGGGAAAGTTCTTCCCTGCAACATGTATACTACAAATGTCGCAAGAAAGAAATCAAGGTAGGTGACCTGGGCTTCCTTTCTGATTACCTGCAGCATATGCATTTTACATGCTGTGGGGTTGCACTCCTCATGCAGTGTCCATCAGCATGTGTTCAGGAAAACATGGCTAACTTGTGAACCCTAGTTACAGAGTGAAGGCAGCATATTAATATTATTTTTGGTGGTGTGAGGTCATGTTGGGAAGTCAGCGGTTGTAAACATACAGCAATCGCGGTTTCATAAAATGGTCTGCACGGGAATAGGGCTGCCCTGCAGAACCAAGACGGTGTAGTGAGAACACTTCAACGAACTTTGCCCTTTCTGCCGCTGCAGGGCAGCGCTCTTCATGTGCTGTTCTCCGCTCCACTCACCAGCCGGTCTTTGTCCAGCACGAAGACGCTGGCCGTCTTGTCGAAGGAGCCGGAGGCCAGGCGGCGGCCATCGCAACTCCACGCCACCGAATGGACCTTGGCGCTATGTGCTGGGAACTCCCGGGTCTTGGAGTTGGCACGGAAATGTTCCTGCAGCTCGGTGATAGACATGACACCCCACGCTCATTCAGGAGAAGCTAAGCGTCGCGGGGACAAGAGCTTCCGCCGGCGCACGCTGATGACGTAGGGAAATGCACTTCCGGTTGCCTGCTTCTTTAGCACTAGTGGCGGAGTTAGCAGCTGTTATCTAATGACTGATACAACTACGGAAGTGGCGAAAAGCATTTTAGGACTCGCAATATTGATTTTATTTAATCTTATCTGGCCTCAAACCTTTATTTAATAATCGAGGTGGTTTTATTGACTTTCCCAGGGTCGGCGCATGCGCAGTGGCGTATAGGCTGGCGGGTCCTCGCACAGGCACCCGCCCGCTCAGCCGAAGTGGAGGAATATGCATGCGCCGCCCCCTCAACACAGGCAATAGGCCGTCCAGCGAGTGACCCCCCTCCCCCGCTCAGCCGAAGCAGGCAAACACGCCTAGGACCAAAACCGAAAGCACACAGGACATTCCGGGATCGGCTTGTCACCTTGGCCTGCAGGCGCGGTTTCGGCGCAGTGATCCGCCGAGCGGCACTGGGTTAAGGAGGGGAATGACTGACTACCTGTGGCAGGCCTTGTTTGGTTCTGTGTTTATGGGAACCATGGGTCAGGCGGAAAGCTCTAGCAGCGACTGTATGATATTGATATCCAACTCAGACGGGTCGGATTCCGACGATGCCGATCAGGGTCACTTTGCGGTCCGCGAGAGGCGGCGAAACATCAACAGGAGTCCGGGGTACGGCCCCGGTACCTCTACTCGCGGAAAGAGGAAGGTAAGCGGACACCTGGGCTGTTTGTATCGCGCGGTGCCATGAACCGGGCATTTGCCAGGAAGCGGCATGTCTGCTGGAAGCCCCTGCTTTCATCACGTGATCCCTTCACGATAGGCTAGAGTGGGCAGCTCCTACACGGCTATTGGTTTTAACTCCTGCTATTACTATGTATTATCACCAGCCGGTGTTTAGGAATACAAAGCAGTCAGCAATGTGTTACACGTGGCAAATACAAACAAGAGACTACATAAACACAGAGCGCCCAGCCCCAGGGATTACCATTCAGCAACTGTATTATTTCTAGAGCGCCAACATGTTCTGCCAACATGTTCTGCAGCGCATACTCCTGATCGCAGCGCAAACTCACGTATATTGAGGTGCCCATCACTGTGAAACATCCAGCACCACTGCAGTTATGTTTCTGCCAATAGCTAGCTATGCCCCCCCCTCCCCTTTGTTGTTTTGTTCTGCTGGAACCCAACTCCCAGGACTCCCTTCACCAACAGGGCTGGAATTGCATCTCAGGAGCCTGTAGGCACAGAAATGTGGGGTGCCTCTACTCTTCCTCCCCCCCCCAAAAATGACTTACATTTTTCGTTTTGGGGCAAACTTCCGGCGTCTGTCGCAGCGTTGCGACGGGGCTGGCCACAAGCTGTTTTGCGGGCAACAGTGTCTGTGCAGCCGTCCTCCCCATCAAAGCACTAGGACATGTGTTGACGGGGCTGCAAAGTGCGATCCTCAAGTGCGCTCAGCAAGGCATCCAGATGGGCGTCAATTGGAAGGAACATCCTCATGGACGTTCCTTCCACTCTTACTACCGCTCGTCTGACTCTGGCCTTGGTTCAGTCAGTGCAGTGGCATTGTTTGTTTTATATGTAAACGCATATATTGCCTCTGCCATAGAACAGAGAAGTTGTGTTTTTTTTTGCGTTTTTATTTTTATTTTTACAAATTACATGGTCATGTTTGGTATCATTTGTAAAGACCAGTCTCACCTTTCCAATGACACCTCACTTAATTTTGTGTGGTGCACAATTCAGAGATGCAGGTTCCAAAGTCCCCCTGTCTCCTCAATGCAGTGCCACGGTCTAGGATGTCTTTGAAACAATGCTTGGCATCATCAGCTCCACACTTTCTGGCAGTGTGGGAAATGAGAAGGTGAGTTATCGCAGCATTACTGTTCACTCCAGTAGTGTATTTAGGTTTTGTGCTGCCCTAGGCCTGACTAAACTCGTGCACCCCTAATTTAAATTTGACGCACCCCTTCCTGTCAAGGGCACACCTCTTCCTGGTTAATCCCCCACCCTTCCTCTTTAAGCTCCACCTTTTCCTCTTAGAGCTCCGCCTTTTCCTCTCTTTATATTAAAAGTGGATACCAAGTGCCTACTTGTATATTTTGTATACCATTTCAAATGTATCTATTGAGATAAAGAAAATTATGAAATGTTTAAATTCAAGTATTTTTACAAAGAACAGCCACGCATGTCAAGTAAACGGGATCACAGCCGCTCTAATTGGTGGAACAATAAAATCCACAGAAACGTGCACTGCATATGAGCGTATCACAGAGCTGCATAGCAATAAAACCCACAGAAATGGGCACTGTGTATGAGCATATCAGAGCTGCAAAGCAATAAAACCCACAGAAATGTGCAGTGTGTATGAGCATATCACAGAACTGCACAGCAATAAAACTCACAGTAATATGCAGTGTGTATCACAGAATCCACAGCAATAAAACACCCAGCAATGCAATGTGCGGTGTATATGAGTGCATCATAATTCACAGCAATAAAACTCACAGCAATGCAATGTGCGGTGTGTATGAGTGCATCAGAATCCACTGCAATAAAACTCCAGCAATGCAATGTGTGGTGTGTGTCAGCGTAACAGAATCCACAGCAATAAAACTCCCAGCAATGCAATGTGTGTGTGTGTCAGCGTAACAGAATCCACAGCAATAAAACTCCCAGCAATGCAATGTGCGGTGTGTATGAGTGCATCAGAATCCACAGCAATAAAACTCCCAGCAATGCAATGTGTGGTGTGTATGAGTGCATCAGAATCCACTGCAGTAAAACTCCCAGCAAACCAAGTGTATATGAGCACACAGCAATTATTTATTCTACATTTACCGGCCTCTGTCCGCGGTAGGGCTGTGTGCAGAGTCAGCAGGAGGTCCCTCCAGGCACGTTAGGATCACGGCTGTGCCTGTGCGTGGAGCCATCTTGTCAGCAGTGGGGTGCCACTGCCAGAGGGTGCACCGTGGCTTTGATTCCCTTCCCGGTGGGTGTTCAGTCCAGAATAGAGTGACAGTCCATGTTAACGAAAGGGCGGGCAGCTGCGTGCATGCGTGTCACGTGGTTCAGCCAGTCAGGTGGTACTGAGACTCAGTACCACCTGACTGGCCGGACCAAGTGTGACCTGCACGCAAGCAGCCTCACCAGGAGCCAGGCAGCTCAATGACAAATTTCTATCACTGCAGTGCTGGTTAAGGAAAGGTCCACTTTAAACAGCAGTAAGCAGACAGGGCTTCATATTCTGCTGAAACCCCCCCCCCCTTACCTGCCGTTTACTGTCATCTTCTCTCTCTGGACACAAATCACATCCCCCTCCCCTCTCCTAGAGCTGCTGCGAGGCAGGGGAGGAGCTATGGAGGGAGGAGAGGGGGATTTTTATTCTATTCGATTTCATTCCGTATGCAAACGTCATGCTCCGCTGCTCGTTGTTTGAGAGCACAGCTCAAAGCTGACACATAGTGACAGTGGCACCTCCTAGTACCCCCTAATGACACCCCAATAATCACTGGTACCTGGGGCGGCCCGCCCTCCGCCACTCCTCTAAGTACACCACTGCTCTGGTGATATGCTCACACACAAGTTTGGCGAACTGCCAGCAAGTACAGTGCTGTTTGAAGGCAGTGCAAATCCCCATAGAGAAGTAATGGTTAATCTATTCAGAGAACACCAAACAGCAGAGAAATGTCAGTGAAATGTCCTGATGTTCGGTGGTTTCAATCAGCAGGTTTATTCAGGCGAACCCCATAGGTTTCAATGTTAAAAATATTCCCGTTTTTTATGCAATATCTAATAAACCATTTATTATTTTAATCTGCAGTAAAAAGTCTTTATTTATTGATTTTTTTTTGTACCTTTTAGTGATTTTTTTCAGAATTTTTTTGGGCTAAATTCCCCCCCTTTCTTTTAATAGCGGTTCTCCTTTTTCTGTAACAGAACTTTTTATTATCAATCATAGGATCTTATATGTAAAGTCCAGACATTTTCGTTCAGTAGTTCTTTTTAAAACAGCAGGCCATGGGTTTGCGGTGGCAGCATACAGCGGCCGACTCCATGCACTTTGGGGACCCTGCGGTGAATGGTGAATTCACTGCAGGGTTGGGAAATTTTATTCCCCGAAGTGCAGGGAACTACAGAACACCAAAATGTTGGCGTCATTTCGGTGCTCTGTGAGTAACCGAATTAGTGGTGAGGTTTTTTGTTGCCCCCTGGAAAGTGAAAGCCTAGGCCTTGCCTACCCAGGACATACTTGAAAATTAGTGACATCTCAATGTTTCCTTCCTGGTAAAATAGTTTGCAAAAGTAAAAAAAAAAAAAAAAAATATTTTTTTTTTATTATTTTTTTTTAGGGGTGGGGCCACCCAGCGGGCCGCCGCCCCCTGGAAAGTGCCGCCCTAGGCCTGGGCCTTGTTGGCCTAGGCCAAAATACACCAGTGGTTCACTCTAGAATTGTAAACTGAGTAATAGTGCTGCATTAGAACAAAAAATATTTTATTATTTATACTTAAATTTAATCTGGCTATATTTGCTATCAATGGAAATGCCACAATCTGGCATCAAGTAAAGACAAATAAGTCAATGGGGTCTGATGGGATCCACCCTAAATTATTAAAGAGCTCAGTGATGTAATAGCAAAACCGTTAACAGATTTATTTAACCAATCCTTGTTAACGGGAGTCGTCCCAGAAGACTGGAAATTAGCAAATGTTGTGCCCATTCACATGAAGGGTAGTAGGGAGGAATCTGGGAACTATAGGCCAGTTAGTCTTACGTCAGTAGTGGGGAAATTAATGGAAACCATGTTAAAGGAAAGGATTGTTGAACATCTAAAAACACATAGATTACAGGATCAGAAACAACATGGGTTTACCTCAGGGAGATCATGCCAAACTAATCTTATTGATTTTTTTTTTTGATTGGGTAACAAAAATAATAGACACAGGTGGTGCAGTAGACATTGCTTATTTTAGATTTCAGTAAGGCTTTTGATACTGTTCCTCATAGAAGGCTTATCAATAAATTGCAATCTTTGAGCTTGGATTCCAATATTGTTGAATGGATTAGGCAGTGGCTGAGTGACAGGCAACAGAGGGTTGTGGTAAATGGAGTTTATTCGGCGCAAGGTCTTGTTACCAGTGGGGTACCTCAGGGGTCAGTACTTGGACCCATTCTATTTAACATTTTTATTAGTGATATTGCAGAAGGTATTAATGGAAAAGTATGTCTTTTTGCTGATGACACAAAGATTTGCAACAGGGTTGACGTTCCTGGAGGGATCAGCCAAATGACAAATGATTTAGGTAAACTAAAAAAATGGTCGGAGCTGTGGCAATTGAGTTTTAATGTGGATAAGTGCAAGATAATGCACCTGGGACATAAAAACCCAAGGGCTGAATATAGAATATTTGATACAGTCCTAACCTCAACATCTGAGGAAAGGGATTTAGGGGTTATTATTGCAGAGGATCTAAGGGTAAGTAGTCAATGTAATAGAGCAGCAGGAAATGCTAGCAAAATGCTTGGTTGTGTAGGGAGAGGTATTAGCAGTAGGAAAAGGGAAGTGCTCATGCCACTGTACAGAGCACTGGTGAGACCTCACTTGGAGTACTGTGTGCAGTACTGGAGACCGTATCTCCAGAAGGATATAGACATCTTAGAGAGAGTTCAGAGAAGGGCTACTAAAATGGTGTACGGCTTGAAGGAGAAAAGTTACCAGGAAAGGCTTAATGATCTTAACATGTACAGCTTGGAAAAAAGACGAGATATGATAGAAACATTTAAATACGTAAAGGGAATCCACAAGGTAGAGGAAGGGAGTATATTTAAAAGGAAAAAGTAGCAAAACAAGAGGACATAGTCTTAGATTAGAGGGGCAAAGGTTTAAAAGTAACATCAGGAAGCATTATTTTACTGAGAGGGTGGTGGATACATGGAACAGCCTTCCAGTTGAAGTGGTAGAGGCCAAAACAGTGATTGAATTTAAGCAGGCATGGGATAGGCATAAGGCTATCCTAAACAAAAGATAAATCCAGGTAAAGTATCCATGTAATTGGGCAGACTAGATGGGCCGAAAGGTTCTTATCTGCCGACATTTTTCTATGTTTCTAATGGCAAGTTGCTAACTTAGCACTTGCAGCGGCTGAGGTATTGAACGCGCCTCTGGGCTGCAGGGTGGGGGATGTTCTGTCAAAACTGGTGATTCCCCCCCCCCCAAGAATTTGCCGCCGCAAACCTGCCGTACACTCGCCGCAAAACCCGGCGAATGCTCACCGAAGCACACAAAAACATCTGGATTAACCCCACCGAACATGATAGAGTAACCCGAGCAAGAGCCGATCGCAGAGCAGCCGCCGGAAGAAGCCCACACTGCAGACGAATGGAGTGAACCCCTCCCCAAAAAAAACCCTTGAATGTTTGAAAAGTGAAACGCTGTTTGCAAAGAAACTACAGAATGAAAATGTCTGAAATTGACATATAAGATCCAATGAATGATAATAAGAAGGGCTGTTACAGAAAAAAGAAAACACGATTTTAAAAAAAAACGACCCAAATATTTTCGCTGAAAGATCCAAAAAAATCTATACATAATAGACTTTTTACTGCAGAATATTATAATCAACAGTTTATTAGATAACCTGTCGAATGAAACCACTGAAAAGCAAGGCAATTTGGCAACTTTTCACTGCTGGTTTTTGTTCTCTGAATAGATGAAGCATTGCTTCTCTGCCCTCGAACAGGCACCGTATGTGCAGGCAATTCGCCAACATTTTGCGAATTGCCTACTCTCTGTATAGCCGAATGGCCAGGAAAGGTAACCGTACGCTGAATTTCACTGTTCGGTTACCTTTCGGCTACAATTCGGATGTTTTTGAATATCCTGTATGTGTGCTTTTAGGCTAGGGTCAGACGAATGTGATTTCTACGGACTGTACGTCCGTGCAGTACCGACGTACGTTAGTACGGAAGATGCAGTAGTGGCCACACAGTCTGTTTTTTTCACTGACGTGTGTATATAGCAGGGAAAATAAAAAGCAAAACCATTTTGTCCGTGAAAAATGCTGGACGTATAAATGCAGTCCGTCTGACCACGTTCCAACACACACACATACACACAACTTTGTGCGGCCGTTCTAGTTGTACGTTCTTGCGTCCGTGGGCCGTCCGCAGTTCAGTGCGGACGTACTTCGTGTGTTGGGCTCTGGACTTTCTTTCATGCTATCACGGACGTGAACACTACGCTCGTCTAACACCAGCCTGACTGACGTGCCTTCCAGCATCCGTTGCAGCATTGTGATGCTGCAACAGGGCCAGCCACACGCTGTTGCGCGCGCACGACAGCTACTGTGCTGCATCCGTGCAGCAAGCCTCCCTGTCAAGGCGCTAGGATGCACAGTGACAGGGCTGCAAAGCACGATCCTCCATAGGAGGCTCGAGTCTTGCAGCACGGAGTGCACTAACTGCGCTCAGGGATGCGGTCAGACTGGCATCAGAATGGAAGGAACGTCCCCTCTCACAGATGTTCCTTGCGCTCTTCAAGTCGCTCGTCTGACCCCAGCCTTATCCGTCAGGTTCACTTTCCCTGCAATGTCTAATCAGGTGATGGATATTTCAATGATCATTAAGACTACACTTACACGCGTCCAGCTGTTGAGCAGCGCCTTTATGGAGACCGTTTTACGTCGCTCTATAGAAAATCATTTAACTCTCCAATAATGCTGTTGCACAAGGGGAGGTTTAGTCTGACTGCTTTTTTGGTGAGATACGTGATTATCCGATTTATATACGGTATGTAAACAATATGGATAAAGAAAGACTCTGCTGAGGTGAAATGGCAACAGTGTAATTTTTTTTCTTTTTTATATTTCTACAAGCCAGTGTTTGCAGCCACGACTGAAGCCCGTTAATTGCAATGTGCCTAGAATAGGCTATTCCCTAGTGATTGCATTAATTACAAAGCTTTTGTCCTGTATATTGCAAGATCAGGTGATTTACTTGCATAACAATTTTCAGTATTCTCACATTTTTATTTTAATCAGTCTCGTGTAGCAGAACATGTTTGAAATGTTAGAATAAGGGCATTATTGGCGATTTTAAATTCTTTTCTAAATAAGTAATGCGAGGTGATGTATAACTGACTCGATTTTAAAAACTCCGCTGAGCCGCTTGAACTAAATGCCGTCTTAATGATCAAAAGATGGAAATTGGTCCCCCTCCTGTTGTGACTGCTCCCAAAACCAACCTTCTGCCTGAACTAAAATTGTTCTTCCATGATACTGACAGGGTTATTCAGAGAAAGGTGAAAACCAGGAGAAGAGAACAATCTTCTAAACCAAATAGCCGATTTGGAAAGTGAGATAAATGGGAGAATTTTTCTGCTTTGGCTATTTTGACCTAGAATTTTCACTTCTCCAGTCATTCTCCTGAGTTTCACCTCTCTTTGAATAGACCTGTATATGTAGAAAAAGTCCTCTCCTCCTGTTTCCACCCCCAACTCTTCTAGATTGTGAGTTCCCACGGGAATAGGGCCCTAGTTTCCTCCTGTACTGGTTTGTCACAATGTTGTTCAATGTATTGTAACCCTGTCTAATCTGTGCCTATTGTTCAGCGCTGCAGAATATGCTGTCGCTTTATAAATAAATAATAATAATAGTTGCAGCCCTAAATATTATTATTTCCATAATCTATTAGTTGGCTGATTTTCATCGGATATTTTTTTTGTTTTGTTTACTTAACAGGAACATTATGCGAAAATTCAACTCCTGCCCCCCCTCCCTTTTTATAAGCAATTTGCGCAGTGTACATAACTTTTGTACATACATATGCACATTGCATACTTCTCGCACACAAGTTACACGAGCGCAAGACCTGTATATAACGGAATAATCCTGCAATGAGTGATTTAAAACCGAGCACCAGAGATAAAAACATTAAAGCTTATCTGAACTGTGGTCTCCTGGTCAGGGTCGTGTCATTCCTTCTCCTCCTTGAAAGGCTTTGCAATGAACCCACTGATAAGATCAGGAACCCCAGCCCAAGCATAGATGTCTTGCTTTCTTTTTTTTGTGAGAAAGGATTTTACCAGGAAGGATACATTGAGAATTCTCCCATTTTCAAGTATGTCCTGGGTAGGCAAGGCCTAGGCTGGCACTTTCCAGGGCGCAGCAAAAAAACCACCACTAAAGGAGATATTCACAGAGCACCGAAATGACCCAGACACTTCAGTGTTCTGTTGTTCCCTGCACTTCAGGGACTCCATTTTCCCTGGTGAATTCACCGCAGGGTCCCTGAAGTGCAGGGAATCGGCTACCGAATGCCACCACAAACCCATCCCCCGCTGTTTTAAAAAAAAACTACTGAACGAAAATGTCTGGAATTAACATAAGATCCTATGAATGATAATAAAAAGGGCGGTTACAGAAAGAAAAACGCTATTAGAAAGAAAAAAATAATTTAATTTTTTTTTTAAAAAATGCCTAATAAAAAAAAAATAGACTGTGCACCAATTTTTTTTTTTCGTTTTGTTCACAATTCGACAATTTTCATTTCGGATCGTTTCGGCTGATTTCCGTTTTGTTTAGACTTTTTTTTTTAGTGAAATCGGAACTTTTCGTGTATTCGGTGTGGGAAATGTTTTGCCCCATAGACTTCAATGTTAAAAATATTCCGGTTTTAATCCAATATCTAATAAACCGTTTATTATATTCTGTAGTAAAAAGTCTCTTTATTTTTAGATTTATTTATTTTTTAGGATCTTTTAAGCATTTTTTGAAAATTATCGAAGTGGAACCAAAATTCTGAATTGAACGAAAATGGTTTCCGATTCCGAAAATTTTTCAGATTGGAAATCGTTTCGTTTCAGACGTTTTCGGATCCGATATGATTCGGAAAATCATCCGAATCACCGAATCGGGCCGATTCGTGGAAAGAAAAAAAGGAATCGGTCTGAAACGAAACGCACATCCCTAAAAGAGACTTTTTACTACAGATTAATGGAATAAACGTTTTATTAGATATTGGGTAAAAACGGGAATATTTTTAACATTGAAACCTATGCAGGATTATTCAGAGAAGGGTGAAAACCTTGAGAATGACTGTAGAATTGAAAATTGTAGGACAAAATAGTCAAACCAGAAAAATTCTCCCATTTATCTCACTTTCCAAATTGGCTATTTGGTCTAGATTGTTCATTTTCCTGGCAATTCTCAAGGTTTTCACCTCTCTCAATAACCCCGATGGTGTTCGCCTGAATAAACCTGTCTAATGAAACCACTGAACATCAGGACATTTCTCTGCTGTTTGATGTCTCTGAACAGATTAACCATTACTTCTCTATGGGGACTTTCACTGCCGTCGAACAGGCACCGTACTTGCGGGCAGTTCACCAAAATTTGTGTGTGAATATATGAGAGAGCTGCACAGCAATAAACCTCACAGTAATGTGCGCCGTGTATTATGAGCATTCAGTATTATATGGGAGTTACTGCTTTATGAGTAAGAGTAGTTTAAGAAAAAATAAATAAACGTAAAACTCGGGGGGGGGGGTGACACCATCAGTTGCCGCACCGGGTGACACCAACCCTAGTGACGCCACTGCATCAAATTGCAACTGAATTTAAAACGAACATTTTCTAATATTCAACGCGTTTCGTCCCTTAGATATGACATGGGACTTCAGGCCTGATAAAGTCCCATGTCATATCTAAGGGACGAAACACGTTGAATATTGGAAAATATTCATTTTAAATTCAGTTGCCATTTGATGCTTCTTATTCAATAAAGAAAGCAAGAAATCTATGCTTGGGCTGCGGTTCCTGATCTTATCAGCGGGTGTCTATTCCTTGCAAAGCCTTTCAAGGAGGCGAAGGAATGACATGACCCTGACCAGGAGACCACGGTTCAGATAAGCTTTAATGTTTTTCTCTGGTGCGCGGTTTTATATCATCCATTGCAGGATTATTCTGTTGCATACAGTGTGCACTATTATTTCTTTCTTTCAACCCACAGGGGGTTCTCTTTTTATGTACTGTGGATTTGTGGAGTGCCAAGGAAGGAGCACTGAAACTCCCCTGTGGTTTTGTATAAATTTTTTGGGCATTAGTGTGACAAGGAACCTCCTATTTTTTTTCTTTTCCAAGTTACGCGAGCAGCTGGTCAGAGTGGTGGATTGATGTTGCATGGCAGCTTAACCCCATGTCTGCTTTCTCACCAAATGAGTGCCGCTACAAGCGCTCAGATAGACATGATGAGGTCAGCATTAAAGCAGGGTGAGAAGGGGGGGCACTCCATGCGTCCTGACCACTTCAGCCCTTTAAGTATGGGCAGACGTCACCTGTCAGGCAAGGGCTAACGCTAACAGGTATTCGGCGCCGACAGGTGCTGGAGTGAGCTGCTGATTTCTGCCTGCCCCGCAGCTGACGCATGTCATTGGCTGCAGGGGGATGTCCTGAGTTCAGGCAGTCTATGCAGCCAGCGGCGCACACTGGCTATGGGGAGGGGCCAAGACGGCCCACTGAAGTCGGCGGAGAGTACATGTATGCCCTGCGGCTTCAAAGCCGTGCAGTCGGCATAACACATCCCGCAGCGTCAAAGGGTTAATAAGATAAAGCGAAAGAATGGGCAGGCGCCAAAAACTTGTACCGCCACCAACAAACCAATGCCAACCAGAGTTTTAGTGGTTTCCCCCAAACCAGTGAAAATGACAAAGATATTGGTACGTATCTGGTGGCGCGATGGTGGCCGCTGAATGGTAGGTGATGGTTCCCTTAGTTCGTATGAAGCATATGGAGAAAAGAAACAATATATAGTGCAGATGGTACTGACACATAAACTGTATGCTGCAGTGTAATGCTTTTCACTCACAGATTAAAGAGCCCGAACACTGGCTCTAAGTGGGTCAAGGCTCTTGGGTGTTTTACTTCTCCGTTTCTTAAGGTGACCCACACCTTATTGAATGGAGTATGACTCGTATACAGTAAACCTAAAAAGAAAGCAGAACAATTTCCTTGTGCATATCTTTTTAAAAACTAAAATGGCATAGGTAGAGTATAGTTGTTCAACTCACATTTGTAGGAGCTATAGACCAAGCTCTTGGTGTGTACGCCTCAGGGCTTGTTTAAGGTAAAGCCCAAAAACCTCTTTAAATCCAGAACACTAGGGGAAAATTTTTAAAATTATTAAAATTATTTATTGAAACATAAATAAAATACTGGCTCAGACCAGAACGCGTTTCGCCAGACGTACTGGCTTCTTCAGTTGGTTTACAGAAACTGGCTAACATCCATTTCTTAAATAGTCTGATGCATGAAATCAATTAAAAGTCCCCACATGTTCCAAATTAGATGATTGGCGTGAATCACCTGTCTCAAACCGCATCATAGACGGCGTGAGACAGAAGCCGCCATCTTGCGCTCTATCGTCCTGTGCGTTCCATTTTGCGTGTCATATCGGATCCCGGAAGTAGCGTGCGTTCCATTCCATACATCCTTCCGATCTCCAGACGCATTCATCTACTGACTTCAAATGTCCATTGAATCGACATATAACCACCCTTGGTAACCCTCGAGCAAAACTAAAACCGAAAAAAACAGATCAATAGAACGCTCATTACAAATACAATAAGATCTTCCCCAAATCCACTATATAAAGGAATTATTGTGTGCAAATATACTCCATATCTATGGATCTTCATATAAAAACTGAATGGCAATTTTATAAATCCATTCTATTGCCAGTATTTTATTTATGTTTCAATAAATAATTTTAATAATTTTAAAAAATTTTCCCCTGGTGTTCTGGATTTAAAGAGGTTTTTGGGCTTTACCTTAAACAAGCCCTGAGGCGTACACACAAAGAGCTTGGTCTATAGCTCCTACAAATGTGAGTTGAACAACTATACTCTACCTATGCCATTTGAGTTTTTAAAAAGATATGCACAAGGAAATTGTTCTGCTTTCTTTTTAGGTTTACTGTATACGAGTCATACTCCATTCAATAAGGTGTGGGTCACCTTAAGAAACGGAGAAGTAAAACACCCAAGAGCCTTGACCCACTTAGAGCCAGTGTTCGGGTTCTTTAATCTGTGAGTGAAAAGCATTACACTTCAGCATACAGTTTATGTGTCAGTACCATCTGCACTATATATTGTTTCTTTTCTCCATATGCTTCATACGAACTAAGGGAACCATCACCTACCATTCAGCGGCCACCATCGCGCCACCAGATACGTACCAATATCTTGGTTAATAAGATAAATTGGTCAGGGTGGGTGGAATGTCCTTTTACAATAATTTCATGAACAAACTGCGTGGGAGGAGGGTCCGGAGGTGGAAGGGACTGAGTTTGAGCAAGGGACTTGACCTGAGTATGAAAGGGAGTGGGTTTGGGCAAAAGACCGGACCTGAGTGTGGAAGGGAGTTTGTAGGAAGGGACCACACCAAAGGGGAGAGAATGGCAGCTCCAGACCAAAGAGGGGATGACGGGCAGGTTGGGGTGGTGGCACAGGACTCCAGCTTCAAGTAAGAATAAAACACCAGCGGTACAGTGTCCATACCCAGTGTCAACATCCCAGTATTACTCTTATATTTTGTATAGGAACCATTAATAACTGCTCGAAGAGAGCACATCATGTAACTTTAATTTTCGCATCCAAACCTTTTCATGGCTATTTATTGTAAAGGTTACTCTATATAAAACAGAGTACTTGCAGTAGGAAATGGGAAGGCATTGTTTCTTTGTAAGTGAAAAGTAGACATTGTTTCGCTGCCATCGAACCAAAAACTATACAGTGTATTTTCTTTTTATCCTTATGTCACATGGTCAAGTATGGCATCACTGGAAAGGGCAGGTGGCAAATGACACCTCACTTTACCTCGTGGGTTCTGCAGATGTGGAGATAGAAGTGTCCAGAGGACCCTTAGCTCCAGTAATGAATACTGTCCAGCTATGCTGGAGTTAAGGGGATGTAATGGACATCATGTCTTAATTTAGTGCTCACCCCCTGGTGATTTTTACCTGGATTGGTAACACACTTTGTTAGCCATCCTAGGTTGGGCGAAGCCGCAACCTCCTTGAGATCAGTGGAAAGTTACGTTTGCTAGATGACGTGTGCGGAACGTCGTTGGCAGTGAATATTAAAGACTGATGTCTCCTACAAGTCGTTCACACTGACAGGGTTTAATATTTCTCCACAACTAATAGCTGAAACACAGAGGAAGAAAAAAACAAAACATTCTCACCAAATGTTGCATTAGAAAATTATTGTCTTTTTATATAGCGCCTCAAATTTCGCAGCGCATTACAAGATCGGTGTACAAGGGGTTGATATATCAGAATACCATACGTAGATAAGGCCTGATTCAGAGGGACCATGTTGCCAAGAGAACTTACAATTTGAGAAGTACAAGTATTTTGTGAGGTAGGCGTATCCATATTGTTTAGGTGTCTTACCCAAGGACACTCACTGGTGGTGTCTTCTGAGTGGGATTGAGTCGTCTTTCCATGATTTGTAGCGCAACAACATGGTGGTTGGGTTGTACCCACTTCTCGTAAAGTCGAGACTTGCTTTGCCACAGTTGTATTTGAGGGATGTGCTGGACTGGATTTTGACTTCCCCCACGGTCGACGGGTAGAGACGTTACCACTGGGCTCCACAGCCGATGTTGTGTGGTAGGCAAGTATGTACCGTTCGGTTGGTGTCTTGCCCAATGACACTTACTGGAGAGGAGCTCTGGCCGGGATTCGAACCGGTGTCTCCATGGTTTTAGAGCAGTGACGGTACCTCCACTCCATCCAGCCGGTACACTGAAGTCTATGCAACAGGGTGTAAAAAGAAGGATGTATGATTCACAACATGTCCAGAGCGATCCTTTCTGTCCACAAGACCTGACATGTTTCACGAGGAATGAAAATAGCATTTAAACTTGAGCAAAAATGGTCAAAATAAGTTCAAAACACAAGGGTGAAACAGTTCAGTGGAGGAGTTTAATTTTATGAACCGCCGTCGAGTATTCCGCACCCCGTCCCTGCCGTCTTTTAGAAATGCGGAACTTCAAGTTCTTTTGCGCCTTTTTTAAAAAGTTTCACTTTCGAGCAGACAGTTTCCTCTGGAGTGTCTTCCTAGCAGTTAAACGTTTGTTGGACTTTTGATCCGCTCTCCTTTTTATTATGCGTTTAACGGCTATGGATGACCTGGACGGATTTAGCACACAAGCTTTAATTACCCTGAATATTCTTGATGCAGTATAAGGTGTATGTGTTTCCCATTCTTTCTGTCCCCTTAACCCTTTCGCTGCTGAGGCGTTTCACACCTCTGTGCTGAGCTCATTTTTACCTGTTTCGCTCATCATGTTTAAACGTGTTTTGAAGGCTTATTTTAGTATATGACCCAGACATATTATATATCGTTCTTTCCGTCAGACTCGGCAGATTCATAATATGTCATTATTATATGTATACGTCATGTCCTGTCTGTATATTATAACAAAAAAATGCAATAAAATATGAATTTTCAATTACAACGTGTAAAGTTTTTTTTTTCCCACATTTTAACATGCGAGCAATTGCGGTTATATTTTGTATGGGGTGCGCTTGTTAAAAAAATTAGAGATGGGGTCTCGTTACATTTTTTTTTTTTGGGGAAAATTACGCGATTTTTAACAAACGCACCGCATACAGAAATCGTTAGTGCAGCATCATTGTTCACATTATAATTGAAATGGGAATAATATTGCTGCATTAACGAAGCAAAAAAAAATTATTTTTTTAAATTTTTTTTTAAAAAAAAATCTTTATTTTTAAAACTTTTTTTCATACTCATGTTTGGTATCGTTGGAACGGCCATGCTCTGGCCGATCCAACAATATCAAACATTAACCCCTAACTGGCCATTGATGGCAGTTAGGGGTTAACTCCAGGACTGGCGTCATCGTGCTAGGCACGATGAAGCCAGTCCTCCAGGGGGAGTTCCCGGAGGCTTGGCCGACATCCAAGATGTCGGCCAGCTCCGGGAAAGGATCACGAACCGGCGCTTTTCGGCGCCGCTTCGTGATCCGGCCCCCATGGGGTTAATTCCAGGTACCGTTAGGAAGGGCAGGCGGTGCCCTTCCAAACGGTGCCTGGGTTAACCCCCTGCACGTCGGCGATCGGGAGGGAGAGAGGTCCGAAGGACCTCCCCCCCCTCCCTTTCAGGCGCCTCCTCCGCACATGCGGGGGCGCGCCTGAATTATTATTATTTTTTTTTGTGAAAGGATTTTACCAGGAAGGATACATTGAGATTTAGATGTCATTGCGCCGCCGCGATGACATCTAATTAGCCCGGTGGCGGTTCCGGGTGCTGGGCTGACATCGAGGATGTCAGCCCGCACCGGGGGGCACAGCGATCGGCCGGGACCCGGCTGATCGCTGGCCCCAAAGAGCGCGTCCTCCGCAAGGAACGCTACCTGCGGGTGGACGCGCTGAGCGTGTCCTCCGCAGCGAAAGGGTTAATCCACATCGAATTTTTCTGCGTTTAGGCTGGGGTCAGACGAGCACACTGACTGCGCACAGTAACGGATGTACTTTTTAATGGATGAGATTGTGGTTGCATCGTATGAGTTAATTTTGACTGATGTTGGGAAAAAGAAAAAAAAAACTGTATGCAGTTGTTTCTCTACTTCCGTCTAGCTTTTTCACGTTGATGCCATTTTGGCGCTGTTGCAACATGCATTGCGCGCGTGAAAAAGTGCTTCGTGTGTTGTTCTCTATTGAATCCTTTGAAAAGCTACAACGGACAGCAAACAGTGCAGTCAGACTGACGCAAAAAGTGCGCTTGTCTGACGCGGGCCTTCGAGTCTGTCCAGTCATATTCAGAGAGCTGTCAATTTGCCTAATACTGGTGAACTTACAGCGAAATTTGGTGCAGTTAGTCTATCTTCGGCAGCAGTGAGATTGTCCCATAGAGCAGTAATGGTTAACCTATGCAGAGAACGTCCAACTGCACCAACATGTCAGTGAAATGCCCCGATTTTCTGTGATTCAGTTTAACAGATTTAAACAGGCAAATCCCATAAGATTCAATATGTAAAAAAAGAACTTTTTTTTTCTCTCTATACAGTTTATTATTAACATTTTCAGCAAACTGTCTTATTTTTGATGGGTTTTTTAGGTAAATTTTTTATTCTTTTTAACCCCTTCCCTGCGGAGGACATGTGGGGAACGTCCTCATTGACTCCCGCTGTATGCATATCGCGGCCTAGCTCTGGTGGGGCCGCCATCTTGGATGGCAGCTTCACCTCCAGGTCCACCCTAGTCATCACGCATGGCGTGATGACGTCAGTTAGCTGGGCAACCCGTAGTTGCCTAGGGGATTTCCCAAGGAAATCTCCTGTTGGAGATGGGGGGGGGGGGGGGTTTCAAAGGAACCCCCCCCATCTCCTGAACGGTGGCAGCTAGAGGGTTATGTCTGGTGTCATTTGAATAGGTCAGAGCATGGCCTTTCGAATGATACCAAACATGACCATGTTCAAGGAAAGAAAAAATGTAAGTTTTATTTTTTTATTAAATGCAGCAATATTGTTCCCATTTCAATTATAATGTGAACAATAATGCTGCACCAATTATGTTTTTCTCTCGGGGTGCGTTTGCTAAAAATCACGTAATCCCCCCCCCCCCCAAAAAAAAGTAACTAGTCCCCATTTCAAATTTTTTTAACAAGCACCCCCCATAGACAATATAAATGCAAACGCTCAGATGATCAAATGTGTGTAAACAAAAAAACACCTTACACGCTGTAGATCAGGGCTCAAAATTTCAAGTCCCAATCTACTAGCCAGGCCTTAAGAGTTACTCGCCACCAGTTGCCCCACCTAACCCCTACCCTGCCATTAACTCAACCCCTAAATACACAATTTTTAATTATCAGATACATGTATACCCAGACATCAGACCCTAGTGTGAGCAGAGCGAGGAGGCAGCAAAGCTCCTCTACACCCCCTGCCAGTGACAGAATTGCTGGGCCAGGGAAGGCAGCTGCTCCCTGCCACCGTGCAGACTGGGGGAAGATGTCAACTCATTGCAGGAGGCACAAGAGTCTGTGGACCGCTGTAACTCCGCTCCTCTTCACCCCCTGCCAGTGACAGAGCTGCTGGGAGTAGGTGCCTTCCCTGACCCAGCACGTCTCTGTGCTGCCTGGATCCAAGGAAGAAATTCTGCCTCCCAAAACAGTCAGGGTGTGTTTGAGGTTCCGCCATATATTCAGGGTGTGCGGGTTTCAGGGTTATATATATATATATACACACCCCTGTATATATCTTTACAGACTCGTTAGTGTGGAGGTTATTTAGAAAGCTGTAGCTGCATCATCAGCAAATTTCATCGTTTTAACAAAACGGAAGTTCATACAGTGGCAGGAGAAGCTTACAATCTAATAGGAGAGGGGACCCTGCCCCAGAGCTTACAATCTAATAGGAGAGGGGACCCTGCCCCAGAGCTTACAATCTAATAGGAGAGGGGACCCTGCCCCAGAGCTTACAATCTAATAGGAGAGGGGACCCTGCCCCAGAGCTTACAATCTAAGAGGAGAGGGGACCCTGCCCCAGAGCTTACAATCTAAGGCTAGGGTCAGACGAACGCATTTTTATGTTGTCTGTGAAAAAGTGCGTTCGAACGAATGGACGCATTTTTTCACAGAATACGTGATAGTGGTCATACTATGCGCATTTTCGTCCGTGATTTTGTACGGATCATCAATAAAACACTTTTTGTGTCTGGACGTTATGTTGGCCGGACATTAGCAGCGTCTGACATCTCCTAATCACACACACACGCCGCTAGCGGACGCAGCGCACTCTGTACGTCAGTACCTGCGGTTTCACGTTCTCGAAAAAATGCGTTCATTTTCCACTTGCGTTGCGCAGCCGGACTTTTGTGCGACCGTACCTCGTATATTGGCCGTCATTGCCCGGCATCTGCTGCTAGTGCGGCCGTGATTAAGTGCGCCAGAACGCGCGTTCGCACTGCCTCAGTCTGACCCTAGCCTTAGAGGAGAGGGGACCCTGCCCCAGAGCTTACAATCTAATAGGAGAGGGGACCCTGCCCCAGAGCTTACAATCTAAGAGGAGAGGGGACCCTGCCCCAGAGCTTACAATCTAAGAGGAGAGGGGACCCTGCCCCAGAGCTTACAATCTAAGAGGAGAGGGGACCCTGCCCCAGAGCTTACAATCTAAGAGGAGAGGGGACCCTGCCCCAGAGCTTACAATCTAAGAGGAGAGGGGACCCTGCTCCAGAGCTCACAATCTACTCTGGCACTTCCTGAGTAACTCTGACTTAATTACTTTCAGCTGATTTATAGATCCACAAACAAATATTTTGGGAAATTATAAAAAAATAAAAACAGTCCTTAGTGAATAGGGACACATGGAAGCTGAATAAAAGGAGCAGATGAGAGTGATAGGAGTTGTGGGAAAGCCCATTTAAAAGACAGGGAGATATTGGTTTTATTTAATGAATGTGACATTTGTTAGAATGGTAATATGGGTTTCTCTTACTTTAATTGCAATTAAACCATCACTATCTGCTGCTCGTCTACCCCCCCCCCCTCTTCCCCCATCAGTGCGTGTGCAGGGACTCTGGGTGTCTTCCCCCCTCCCCTTCCTCATGAGTTTCTGTGCAGAGGCTTCCGGACAGCCAGCGGCTCCGGCCATTCAGTGACCCGTAGCAGACAGAGTTAACCCTGCTGTTGCTGAATGAGCTCAGGTGCCTGTTGTCTTTCACACTTGGAGGCAGAGCTGGGTGCTGTGCTTTGCCTGCCTGCTCTAAGGCTGGGTTCACACCTGGGCGTAGCGCTAAGTCGCGCAATGCGCGCAGTTTTTTTACGCTCGTTCGCGCATACAAAAAAACTTGGCCGCGAATGCGCTGCTGTATGCCCGAAAAGAAGCTCCCGAACTTCTTTTTGCGTTGGCCGTTTTAACGCGCGTTCCTGCACGCTTTAAAGCGCTTAGGTCTGAATGGGTCCCATAGCAAAGCATGGGATTTCCCCGTTCCTGCGTTTTAAAGCGTGCACGAACGCGCGTTAAAACGGCTAGGTGTGAACGGGGCCTGAGAGTCCGTTCACTGGCAGTGGACTGTGCAGGCATGGGAGGCAGACGTTCGGCACGCCCTCTCTGATGTCATCAGAGGGGCGTGCCAGAAAAAAAAAACGTCCGCTGCTGGAATACGCAGCACAACATTGATTTATGCTGCCTGTGTCTGCATTCCAACTCACACTTATGTAATTTCCACTCGCAAAATGCGAGCTGGCGAGTGGAAATTTTGAGGTCTGCTGTAGATGATCGAAAATTCTAATTTTATTGCATTTATTGTTATTATATTCAGGCAGGGCATAACGTATACATATTATAATAATAATAATGAGTCTGCCGGAAAGAACGATATATAATATGTCTGGGTCATCTAAAATGTGACTTCAAATCGCGTTTAAACCTGATGAGCGAAACCGGTAAAAATGAGCTGAGCACACAGACGTGAAATGGCTCAGCAGCGAAGGGGTTAAAGATTTTTTTTTCCCCTTTATTTTTTAACAGTTTTATAGGCCCTTTTTTTATTTCCACACACTGCCATGCATTTTTATTGGTTTAAACAATTTTTTGGAAAAATAGAGTTTGGTGTCTTTTTTCTTCTTTTCGCTCTGCAGTACGATGGGCTTTGGTGGCTCCACGTTCAGTACACTTCAGGGAACTTGTGGTGAATAGTGAATTCACTGCAGGGTCACCGAACTGGAATCTCCAAAGTACGCTGAACCGAAAAAGACCAAAATTTCACTGAGGTGTCGGTGCTTTCTGACTGACCCCTTTAATAAACCCAGCCTGTTTAAAAGAAGCATTTTAGCAATTGGACCTATTCATATTTTTTTTTCTTCTTCCGCTCAATGTTTTCCAAACCTGTGGGAAAAAGACAGGTTTGGGAAACACTGCTCTAGTGTGACTGCAGCCCTCAGCATTGGGCCGAGGTATAAATAAACTGTTTTACCATTAGTGTTTTTAACCTCGATTTTAAGGCATGACACGGAGGCTCCTATTTGCAGTCTCTTTCTTACTTTAATAAACAGTAGCAAGAAGTAGACAGAAAAGTATATATGCATATATAAACTTTGATAAGAAAAAACGATAGTACCAACATGGTACGTCCTGAAACACCCCATTCCATAACGCAGTATGGACTGTCCTGAGTTAACATAAGATTCCCCCTGACGTCCATTAAACCTCTTTCTTGCTACTCAGCGGACAGTTAAGTATACAAAACATTTTTTCCAGCCTCCCTGCGCTTAAGGGAGTCTGGGACGCTTTATTTATATGCTTGTACTGTATTTATTTATTCAAGCTGTTTATTTAATCTGTCAGCGTTTTGGCCGTTGGGTTTAGGATCTGTAACTGGGTGTTACAATCCTGTCTTTACACCTCCCACGGCCTGCGCTGTGAGTCACCGAGATTCTCCTCATGCGTTAGGCTCCGCCCCCTTTTCGCGGCGTTTTCGCGGGCTTTAGGCAGCGGCCATTTCAAAACTGAAAAGACTTGCTTTTAAAAACATGTCGCTCTCCAAGCACAATTCGCACTCCGGTCAGCACGATTCCGACTCCGAGGGTGAGGTGATGCACATCTCTACCCTCGCTGATCGGCATGGCTTACCCCTGCGCTCCCAGAGGGAGGACCCTGAGACAAGGCTGGAGGCTCTGGAGGCTTCCATCACCCGAATGCAGTCGGCGGTCACCTGTATGTCAGAGTCCTTCTCCCGCGCCTGGGCTGACCGTAATGTACCATCCACTTCATATAATCCCCATTATTTTATGCCTCCCATACCTGTTAACCCCTGCCCTACTGTTTCCTCTGGAACACTTACCCCTGCTCACTCAATGTGTGCCCATGGCCCTAGCTTTAATTTAGCCTCACATCCTCCTCAATTGAATTTTAATCGACCCATGAGCTCTCAGGCTCTACACAGACCCCAGAGCTTTCATGCTCACAGTGAGACTGCGCCTGACAATCTGAGCGCCAGAGGGGCTGGCAACCCCGTTCAACTGCCTGAACCCCACAACATCCCCGCACAGAAAAGAGCCCTTGACCGCGGGGCGTGTAAAGCGGTATGTTTGCCTAAACAGCAAAAAACGTGCACCTCTCTGTTACCGGCTTATCCGCTTTCAGATGAGGATGAAGGGGATAAGGCTTATGATTATGAGGAGCCTTTTGAAATCCATGCGCCCGCTTACGATGCGCAGTTGGAGGAGGATGTTTTACCACCTATTTTCCCGGGGCCACCCCACGAGAAATCATTTATGACCCGCAGGGTAACCCCCTATTTCACCCACAAACAATTTCCCACCCACGCTCAACAGAGTGGTACCACCTGCATGCCCATGTGGCTAAGTGGATTGATCAAAATTTCAGGGCTCCCCTAGACCGTCCCTCCAGAGCAACTATGAGGGCTGAGTGTCCCCGACGCCACCACCGCGGGCAAAGTCTGCCTTACCCGTGGTAGATGAATATTTTGAAAAATTCCTGGGAGGAAAAGGTTGGACAATAAAAAAGGGCATCGACAATGCTCTGCGCATGATACAGGACAAGGTCCTTGATATGTCAGGTCCCTTAACACGCCTTTTCGAAATGGTGGAAGATGCTAAACTCTCTGGTAATCCCCTGGAACCGGAGGATGTCGGGGGATGGCTACAACGCACTATGTGCTTGTTCGGGAACGCTAATGCGGCAATAGCGGCAGAACGCCGTAAAGCAATCCTGATAAAAATGGACCCGCAATTCACTACTCTAGCCCCTAAAGACCTAGGTAGTGAGGCGCAGGGTTTTCTATTTGGGGACCGTTTCATCAAAGAGATGGGAACGTATGCGAACACCTTTAACAATATGGAAAAGAATGAGGCCACAATGAAGAAGGTCTTCAATCCCACTAGAGTTTTTGGCAGGGCCGGCAGATACAGAGGGCGACCTGCCGGCCGAGGAAATAATCCTTACGCCACTTCCCGTACGGGGAACTTGCCCTCACTATCTGCTCCAAAATCCAGAGCATCAGGATTCACGGGATCCTTTTTCCCATCACGTGCCCGACCCTGGCAGGGACGCGGGTTTAGAGGGACGAGAGGCAGAGGATATTTCCGTCGTCCAGCAGGTAATTCCTATACCACATCCCACGATCCCAATCGCGGGGCGCTTGCGTCATTTCCTACACAAATGGGACACACTCACACAGGACACATGGGTCCTCAACACGATACAGGGGTTCACTGTGGATTTCACCGACACTCCATACCAATCGTCGCCACCACATCCGCTATCACTGTCTTCGACACTTCACGAATTAGTACACATGGAGGTACAAAGCCTCCTACAGAAAGGGGCAATAGAAACATCTACTCCCATACCGCGCTTTGTAAGCAACCTCTTCGTAGTTGCGAAGAAAGGGGCGGATACCGCCCAGTCATCAACCTGAAAGAGTTGAATGGTTGGGTAGTATACCGCCATTTCAAAATGGAAGGAATTCATACAATGAAAGAGTTGTTGATTGCAGGGGATTGGCTTGTCAAATTGGATCTCAAAGATGCCTATTTGACAATTCCGATTCGAGAAGACTTCAGGGACTTCCTCGCATTCCCCTGGAATGGCAGAATGTGGAGGTTCACATGTCTCCCATTCGGTCTATCATCAGCCCCATGGTGTTTCACGAAAATCATGAAGCCAGTGATAGCTCAGTTACGATCAAAAGGGTGCGCTTAGTTATCTACCTAGACGACATCCTCATCATGTCGCAGTCACACTCCACCATACAACTACATCTACGATGGACCATTCAACTGTTACAGGATCTCGGATTCCTGATCAACATGGAAAAATCTATCCTGGTTCCGTCACAAAAACTGGAGTTTTTAGGCTTCATTCTCGACTCTGTACTCCAGACTCTGAGCCTCCCGAACTCGAAGGTCCTTTCCCTCCGGAAAGAAGTCCGAACACTACTTCGCCATCGTTCCACTTCCCTGAGGCAAATCGCACGAGTCATAGGACTTATGTCAGCCACACGACACGCAATATTTCCAGCCCCCCTGTTTTTCAGAGCCCTCCAGAGATTGAAGGCCCGTTTTCTCCGGTCCGGCTCTTCATACAACAGGATAGTGGAGATCACAGAGGATGCAACCACCGATCTCCAATGGTGGATTACGGATTTACATCTCTGGAACGGGAGTCCTCTTCATTTTCCAACTCATTCCCTCACGATAGAATCGGACGCCAGTCGTCTAGGTTGGGGAGCTCGATGCGGTCACCTGGAGACGGGAGGACGTTGGTCTCAGGAGGAGACATTACTGCATATCAACGTCCTGGAATTGCTAGCAGCATTCTTTGCTCTCCGGTGTTTTGTGAAAGGAACCGATCATCATTCCATCCTCCTTCGCTTGGACAACTTCCCGGCTGTGCGATACATCAACAGCCTAGGGGGACCTCGCTCAGTTCAGTTGACGTTCATGGCACACCAACTTTGGGATTTCTGTTTCCAACATCACCTCCATGTGACGGCGCAATTCATTCCAGGGCTCTCGAATGTGGTCGCGGACTGGAACTCGCGGCATTGGCACGACGCAGGAGATTGGTCGCTTCAGTCTTCTCAACGCTCTCTCAGCTGTGGGGTCCCTTCCACACGGATTTGTTTGCCTCCCGGCTGAATGCAAAGCTGCCGACGTTCTTCAGCTGGCGCCAAGATCCAGATGCGGCGGCGACGGATGCGTTCCTTCAAGATTGGGGACCGGGACGCCCATATGCGTTTCCTCCATTTGCGTTGGTTCAGAAAGTTCTGAATGTAATACGAACACGACACCTCACCTTGGTTCTGGTGACCCCGTTCTGGCCGTCTCAAGCATGGTTCTCATCCATCCTGGACCTCGTGATAGACGATCCCCGCTTGATCCCATCCTTCGAGGACGTATTACTGGATCCGGATCACAGACCCCACCCATTGATCTTGTCAGGTCAACTGCAGCTCATGGCCTGGGTGCTTTCGGGATCGATGGATCAACGAGCGGCTTATCAAGCTCTGCTACCTCGTTGCTCCATCGATCCTGGGCTCCGGCAACTAGAGGAGTGTACGCCTCCTGTTGGACAAGATGGTCTAGCTGGTGTATTGAACGGGCTCAGGATCCCTTTTCAGCACCTCTGACGCACGTCCTAAATTTCCTGTCTTCGGTCTTTGACTCGGGCACGGCTTACCGTTCCCTTAATGTGTTGAGATCAGCTATGTCGGCTGGACATGTCGGTTTCGGGGGCGTTCCTCTTGGACGACATCCCTTAGTCTGTCGACTCCTTCGAGGGGCCCGTTTTGCTCGTCCTCCTCGTCCCCGATATGTGGTAACATGGGATGTTACTGTGGTGTTACGTTTCCTCCTCGCTTGGCCAGATAATCATGGCTTATCGTTACGCCGACTCTCGGCTAAGTTACTAATGTTACTGTGCTTGGTTTCGTGTAAAAGAGTGGGAGATGTGAGAGCGTTAGACTTTGGAGTTCGCTCTTTTTTGCCAGAAGGCGTAAGATTTAATATCTCCCGTCGTACCAAGACGTCCATCTCGCAGGCGTTTTTTCCGTCTTTCTCCTCACAACCGTGGTTATGTCCGGTTAGATGTTTGCAGGAATACGAAGACCGTACTCTACCCTTTCGACGTATGGAGGAAGTGGCTCCTTTGTTTATATCTTTCAAGCCCCCCTTCCTCCCAGTTACCTCACCCACTCTGGCTAGGTGGATTCGTTGGCTGTTGGATTTAGCAGGGATTGACACCTCCCGATTCGGGGCGCATTCAGTTAGAAGCGCCATTGCTTCCAAAGCAGTTTCCTCTGGTTGTCGATTGGAAGACCTGTTACGCTCCGCGGACTGGTCGAGAGAGTCCACTTTCAGGGAGTTTTACTTTAAACCCGTATCACATTGGTCGTCCGATGTTTTTGATGTTTAGATTTCCTCTAGCTTTGAACTTGCAAATAGGAGCCTCCGTGTCATGCCTTAAAATTACAAAATTTTCCTATTCCATAACGGAAAGTTTGAATTTTATTAATGACACGGAGGCGAGTATTTCCCTCCCATTTTTAAAAAACCCTCCCTTTATATATTGTTCTGTTATATTATTGTCGTGTATTAATAAATAAAAACATGGACTCTGTGTCATCTTTATTCAGTTACTGTGATTACTTATCTGTACACTGTATGTTTATTCAATAAAACTATTTTATTGTTTCTATGGGTTCTGAAATCTTTTCAGCGCTAGTACCGCGTGTCTTGAATGTTACACGCAGTTACTGTTGTTACTCTAACACACCCTTCGTGTTTTGTGCTTTTATTACAGCCACTGGCCCACCTGTTTGAATCTGGATTCTTTCGATTCCTTTCCTCCTGGATCACTCGTCTTCAACTCCGCAAGGAAAAGATTTCAAGTGTCGTCTTCTGCTTCTTCGTAGTTTTCAAGAAAGAGGTTTAATGGACGTCAGGGGGAATCTTATGTTAACTCAGGACAGTCCATACTGCGTTATGGAATGGGGTGTTTCAGGACGTACCATGTTGGTACTATCGTTTTTTCTTATCAAAGTTTATATATGCATATATACTTTTCTGTCTACTTCTTGCTACTGTTTATTAAAGTAAGAAAGAGACTGCAAATACTCGCCTCCTTGTCATTAATAAAATTCAAACTTTCCGTTATGGAATAGGAAAATTTTGTAATTAAAGGCTCATGTCGGAGCCGCAACGTCAGTGGTTTTTAATGATTTTTTCCACTAAAGTTTATTTATTTTTATTTGTTTAGAAGACAAATCTGTGAGTGCACCCTTGCTAGTGCTGGTATATATCTTGTATGGGACTTATTTGCACCAAGGCACAAGTGGAACCACCGAGATCCAGAGCTTGAGTGCTGAAAAGGTTTGCGTGTTCTACCCAGAATTCCTTGCTGCATATGGGGAATGTAGCACAGGGGCTCTGGGATGCAGTTATTTTGAATTGATGTGATTTGCAAATGGCTTCTGCAATAATAGGCATAAATAATTATTGCGTGGAGGCTTTTTATCTCACTTTTTGTCCTCCACCACAACCCTTGTAAGTACTAATTTACCCTACGGGTCCAAGCATCCACTGCAACTGGTCAGTGATTACCGGGCATTCTATTCTTTTACGTCTGGAAAGTGAAATGCATTTTTGGACCCGCGACTAATGCGTCGATGGGGTTAAAAACTGTTTTTTATTGCTAAATAAAAGCAATTTTTTTTAATAAAAAAAAAATGAAATGACCTCTGGCTAGGGACAGTGGTAGCTTGAGGAGGAGGGGAAGCACCAGGGTCTCCTCTTCCATTTCCTTCCCGGCACTGTATAGATTTGGCTCATATGATTCATTAAAGTCTCAGCATTCGCCAGAAAGGAGTCTTTAATATCACAACTCTTCCAGTATACCTGTCCTTGAGCTTTGGCTAAGGGCTGGAGAAAGGCTCGAAAGACTTCTGGTGGGGGAACAGGGTCCGGCAAGGGAGCGGCATTAACAGATGTGACCCAGTTGGGGTACGGAGATCTATTAAAGTGGTGGTACTTGGAGAGCAGTTGTAAATATTTACCCAGCAATGAGAGTTTGATGTCTGTGGAAGATGTACGTAACAGTTGACCTCTGAAGGCTGGTAGCCTGACCAGCACACACGTGACCATCTCCTCGACGATGTTGGGAGTCTTAGGCCTGTTTTAAATTGAGGTTTAGCAGATCTAGATGACCAGATCAGTCATTGACAGTAATAAAACTCCAGCGATTGGTAACGTGATGTTGTAATACGCAATATCACTAATGGGTGGGCCCAAGTTACGACTATTCCTGTCTATTCGGCTTATGTCATGTACCTCCGTTGAACTGTGACACGTTCTCGTTGGGCCCTATGTGCATAATAATTAGAAAAATGCCGTCATCAGTTTACAGTCAATGAGAGCACAGCATCCACTGAGTCCACCATATGTATAAAACTGTTCCACGTTTAGTAGGAGAGGAGTAGTGAGCTAGATGTGATCTAGACGCTTTCTTGGGTCCCCACTTTGTTTTAAGTACTACTAACAGATGTAGGCGACCAGACTGAACCCTGAAAAAGCAGGAAGTGCACCGTAGCCGTTTAAACTGGATGGTTTGGTCAGCCATCAATCCGAACTACTCAAGCTTTCAAGTGGTTGTGCGTCGGCAGTTATTTCATACTGGCTCTCTGTGGGGGGCAATGCACAGAGCTGCAGGGAGGCAAGTTTGAGCAATTTGGGCCAAACTCTTCAATTTGCTCTGTCTTTTGGCCCCTTAATCATTTAGTCACCTTAATCATTTCACTTGCCACCACTGCCCTGGGATGAGGAGGGTAGCATCCGTTTCGCCAAACCTCATTTCATCTGAAATTGTAAGATTTTAGCTATAGTTGCATGACTATTAACTGACCTTGTTTTTCTCAGCTCACTCAAGACATCATTGATTTGACGGATGACGGCAGCGACGTGGAGATCATCGACTTGACTGGAACCCCGGACACTGTAGACTCTCCGTTTGATGAAGTGCCTCATAATGATTTAATGGATCACAAGTGGATAAAACCAGAGTCCTTGTTTAATTACTCCACTGTCCCCAAAGACAGACTGTCCAGAACTATTAACAGCGAGGAAAAATGCTGGTCCTGTCCGAGTGAAGAAATGAACACAACCAGAAGCGACTCTCCAGCAATTACCAGTGACCAAGACTCTCTTGGAAACTCTTCCAACTACGTGATCGAACAAAATGGCTATTCTACGAGAAACAATTTATATATAAACCAAGGTTTTCAAAAGCCATCTCCCATACCAAACACGCACTCTCTACACCCATCGCCTCTGCATAGTTACCTCACAACAACGAACCCTGCTGTGTTGTGCTCACCTACAGATTCCACATGTTTTCTCAAAGCAAGTTCCCCGTCTCGATCTCCAGCTTTACCTGTTACCAGCAATTCCAGTAATAATGCTACCAGCGAAACAACCAAAGTCGATAAATCCTGGCGGTACAAACTCCGGTATTTTAATGAACCACCAGTCCATCTATTTACCCGGCGGCTTAACCACATTTCCCAAGCCAGACAGGTAAATTCCTGGGAATATTCTGGTTGATGGCTTTTCTTAAAATGTTTTTTTTATTTCTAATATTGTACATACGTGCTAAAACCACCAGTCTTTGTAGGATCTGTATCAGAGAGGTCATACTCTGGCCCCCCAAATGTTTCTGAACTACAACTCCAATGACACTCTGGCCATCCATTGGTCTGGGGTTTGTCATCCTTGATCTATATTGTAATTCTTTAATTTCAAAACTGTCTCTTAGGTCATTGTGACACTTGAGGTCACATTTACTTTCTGTATAAGGTTCAATGTGATGTTCCTAGACGTTTTTTCTTGGTTTCAAGAAATCGGTGTGTGTATCTACAGAAAATAGGGGCATCTGCTACTCTAGCCACCATTACTATTTCGATTATGTCCCTCTGGTAGCTCCCTTTCAATGCAAAGCTCTCCAGTCTCCACTGTTCAGGGTTTCTTGGAGGCAAAATTAAGTTGGTGCAAAGGAGGACTCGTAAGGCATCCTAATAGAGAAGCAAACAAAGCTGGACTTCTAATTTGGGTATGAGTCAACAAGAATTGATAATTTCCAGTTTTTCACTCTTCTACAGTGTGCTTTTAACCCTTTACTACAACAATAGTTAACTAAAGTTCATTTGCAAATGTCTTCCATAATATGTTCCTAAAGTTGCAGGACATGAGACATGGTAATTCCTGGATGCTTACTGAAATACAGATTCTGAGGGCAGTATTCCGCCCCTCACGCTAAAATGGGGACGCTAACTAGGAAATCCTGCGCCTCCTTCCTCCTCCCCCTTTCCTCTCCCCCTTTCCCTCTCCCCCTCCCCCCTCTCCCCCCTTCCCCTCTCCCCCCTTTTCCCTCCCCCCCTTTCCCTCTCCCCCCTTTCCCTCTCCCCCCCTTTCCTCTCCCCCCCTTTCCCTCTCCCCCCCCCCCCCTCCCCCCCCCTTTCCCTCTCCCCCCCTTTCCCTCTCCCCCTTTCCTCTCCCCCCTTCCCTCTCCCCCCCTTCCCTCTCCCCCCCTTCCTCTCCCCCCTCCCTCTCCCCCTTCCCTCTCCCCCCTTCCCTCTCCCCCCTTCCCTCTCCCCCCTTCCCTCTCCCCCTTTCCTCTCCCCCTTTCCCTCTCCCCCTTTCCCTCTCCCCCTTTCCCTCTCCCCCTTTCCTCTCCCCCTTTCCCTCTCCCCCCTTTCCCTCTCCCCCCCTTTTCCCTCCCCCCCTTTCCCTCTCCCCCTTTCCCTCTCCCCCCTTTCCTCTCCCCCCCTTTCCCTCTCCCCCCCTTTCCCTCTCCCCCTTCCTTTCCCCTCTCCCCCTTCCTTTCCCTCTCCCCTTCCTTCCCCTCTCCCCCTTCCTTTCCCTCTCCCCCCTTCCTTTCCCCTCTCCCCCTTCCTTTCCCTCTCCCCCTTCCTTTCCCCTCTCCCCTTCCTTTCCCCTCTCCCCCCTTCCTTTCCCTCTCCCCTTCCTTTCCCCTCTCCCCTTCCTTTCCCCTCTCCCCTTCCTTTCCCCTCTCCCCCTTCCTTTCCCCTCCCCCTTCCTTTCCCCTCTCCCCCTTCTTTCCCCTCTCCCCCTTCCTTTCCCCTCTCCCCCTTCCTTTCCCCTCTCCCCCTTCCTTTCCCCTCTCCCCTTCCTTTCCCTCTCCCCCTTCCTTTCCCCTCTCCCCTTCCTTTCCCCTCTCCCCCTTCCTTTCCCCTCTCCCCTTCCTTTCCTCTCCCTTCCTTTCCCTCTCCCCCTTCCTTTCCCCTCTCCCCCCTTTCCCTCTCCCCTTCCTTTCCCCTCTCCCCCTTCCTTTCCCCTCTCCCCCTTCCGTCCCTCTCTCTTCCCCCTCCCCCCTTCCGTCCCTCTCTTCCCCCCCCCCTTCCGTCCCTCTCTCTTCCCCCCCCTTCCGTCCCTCTCTCTTCCCCCCCCCTTCCGTCCCTCTCTCTTCCCCCCCCCTTCCGTCCCTCTCTCTTCCCCCCCCCTTCCGTCCCTCTCTTCCCCCCCCTTCCGTCCCTCTCTCTTCCCCCCCTTCCGTCCCTCTCTCTCCCCCCCCCTTCCGTCCCTCTCTTCCCCCCCTTCCGTCCCTCTCTCTTCCCCCCCCTTCCGTCCCTCTCTCTTCCCCCCCCTTCCGTCCCTCTCTTCCCCCCCCTTCCGTCCCTCTCTCTTCACCCCCCCTTCCGTCCCTCTCTCTTCACCCCCCCTTCCGTCCCTCTCTCTTCACCCCCCCTTCCGTCCCTCTCTCTTCCCCCCCTTCCGTCCCTCTCTCTTCCCCCCCCCTTCCGTCCCTCTCTCTCCCCCCCCTTCCGTCCCTCTCCCTCCCATCAAAATAGGTTTGAAGGTTTGAAATTAAGGTTAATCCTGAAACAAACATTAACCCAAATTTAAAAGGTAGCTCAAAATCGTTTGTGACCGAATTGGAGCAGACAATTTTGGTCTTTTTTTTTTTTTTTTTACTTCTTCTTTTCAAAGCACTAATTGGGTATATAAATCTGTGTACCTGAGCAAACCCCCAATTGAGTGAAGGCCTCCTGGTACTCTCCTGCGGGTAGTTTATGTTGGTCTTCCAGGATCTCATGATATTTTGTGTTACAGCCTATCCCAGCACGGCAGATGAATATCGTGGACACCACAATCGAGGAAAACTTCCCACAGGCCACGTTGAACTTCCTGTTTGAGTTTGTATCGGTTTCTCGCTACCCATCCAAAGAAATCCTATGCTATATTGTCAAATCCATACTCCTTGGAGGAGAGGATCCAGGCAACAAGAACGAAGCTTACAATCTCCTAATGAAAGTGCAAGAGTGAGTGATTCCCCAAACCTCTTGATGTGCAATTCTTTTTCTCTCTCCATATTGGTGACCTGGTGTCATCCATTCCTAGTGTATGCTTTACAGATCAATTGCTATTGTATTACAGAAAATATTAATGGCTCATTCTAGTGGTTTTTAAAACACTCCTCAATATATCCAGTCTAGTGAATCCATAATCTAAACTATTTATAACAGAAAAAGTGCATTAATTCTATCTAGGAGCCCACAGACTCCTTATCTGATCATTATTCTCCTCATTCACAGCAGGGGGTGGGAATTTCTGCCACAACAGCCATTGTTGTAGTTTAGGGAGTGGGAGATTGCAGACTAAAACAATCTGATCCTACTGTGGAATTTAATTTAGAAGGGAATACTAGATGGAATATGTTTAGCATACAATGGAATGCTACAAGAATAATATCTTTTTCAGCATTTTAAATCAAAATACCTTCAGAAAAAACAAAGGTTGTATCGGATTTTAAGACAACATTAAGATGCTAATTAAATTTTGCCTTGGGCGAAAAGCTAGGATATCTAAGGTGAGATGCGCCAGAATTGTTGCTTCTCCGGTTGGAGGTTTATCATAGTTTCCAGAACAAGGATTTTTACCATTGTTTGCAGCTACAATGCCACGTTGGTATTTGGTGTATAACCCTCTTTTATTTATGTGATTAACAGGTCTATTCAAAGAAAGGTGAAACTCAAGAGAATGGCTGGAGAAGGGAAAAATTCTAGGTCAAAATAGCCAAACAAGAAAACTTCTCCCATTTATTGCAGTTTCCAAATCGGCTATTTGGTCTAGATTGTTCTCTTCTCCTGCCAGTTTTTCTGACTTTCACCTTTCTCTGAATAGACCTGTAACTGATCGAGAGGTTGCTGCATGGCTGATAACATGCTGGTAATCTATGGTTGCGAACAATAAATGTTGCGTCCCAGATCATCTCATAGCTGCAAAAGACCTTTATAAACGAAACAATGTTTCTAATTTTTGCTTAATTTGTAAATAATTTGCAGTCTTCATCCAGCCAAACTGGACACAGTAGCCTGGGACTGGGACCTGCTGACAGAAGTGATGAACACCAAGGTATAGAAGCAAATACTTCTATTAATGTGTTTTTTTTTTTTGTTTTTTTTTAATCAATGTTTTGGTGACACGGGTGAACAACATACCGCTTTGACTTGCTACATCAGGATATTGGGGTGGACAATAAATCTGTACATATGGATGCTTATTCTTTACCGTCACTGGAGAAGCTATACATTTAAAGGGTCATTCAAAGAGCGCCAAACTTGCCACCGTAGGGCCCTGAATGGTGATATTTCATGGCAGTTCGTCTATTCAGAAAGCTGTCAATTTTCCAAATACTGGCGAATTGACAGCAAAATATGGTGCAGTTTGCTGGAATTCCGCGATCTTCAGCAACATTGTCCCATAGAGATGTAATGGTTAATCTATTCAGAGAACGCCAAAATGTCAGTGAAATGCCCTGATTTTTTGGTGATTCAGTTCGATGGGTTTATTTCGGCAAAATATGGTGCACCTTTGCTAAATGGTGAATTCACTGTATTTTCGGCAACATGGAATCACTGAAGTGAATCGCAATTGCATGCAATTTTGGTGCTTTGTGAATAAACCATTTAGTTTGTACCACATATCTGTGTCAACTTGGGAGCTGGCACACAGTGCAACTTGGCTGTCATACCAGAGTTGCTGTGCCTTCGCTGACTAGATCACAAAACAAGTAGTTGAGTATATTCACCAACTTGGAACAACGATGGACAAATTCCTACGCTCCTAAAGATTGAGCAAACCCACATCAAGCAGGTCCAGCTCTTATAACTGCCAAGTTAACTCTGTGTCAACGTGCTGTTTATCAAATAGACACCATAGTTGCCGATTTTAATCTCAAGGTTTTCGTTTTGCTTCAACACTATGACAATAGTTTTGTAATAATAGTCCGCTGTAATGTGTACTTCCAGGATTCTTCATCGTACCTGCTCTTCCTTCAGTATGTGGTGCAGACGTTACATGATGACTTCCACAGTAATCTACGTCGGCGGGTTCTGCAAAGATGTTTGGCTAAATCGATGTTATCCTGTGATCAAAGCTTCTGTAAAATAAAGTGAGTATTCACGATGATCCACCATCTTATATCTTAATAAACCAGCCATAAAGCATTTTGTTTCACATCCAAATATATTTTAGATCGCTTTTGACTTTCTGGTTTAGCCACAGCCAGACCATAGGGCTTTTTCATAAATTGAATTGGAGAAACATGATGAAGGGTTGTGTCGCTCCTTAGATGCAACCAGGAAACCCATTGTAAAGCTGGATAACCAAAATCGTGAAATCTGCCCATCTCCACTTTTTTTTCTCTCTCTTCTCAATCTCCGCTGGAACAAGTTGCCCTTTTTTTCTAGTCCTATCCTTTCATCCCTGGTCTACTGAATAACCTTGACAATCACATCTTGGTTAATGGTGCAGGCCTAACACAACAATGTGTTCCCTTTTATTTTAAGCCTGTACAAGCATAAGGAAGGCACATCCATTGTCTGTCATATGGTTTAGGTGTCAAATGAAAATAGAGGATCCAGGCACTCAAAAGCCGTGTGGTTAGAAAAAGAAAAATCATCTATTTAGGAACCCGAGATGTTGCAGCTGAAAAATCTCCCCAAACTAACTCATAACCATGACCGTTTTCATTAGCAATCAGTTTGCAAAAGATGGCCTCTTATGTTTTATGCGCTCTGTGAAGAATTTGATCTTTTTCCCATGATTCATGATATGCAGAGCTAGAAATTAAATAAAATAATAAAAATTTGATTTTATTTATTCTATATATACTGTTTATACTCATTGGATAAGGAAACCTTTAAAATTGTTATCATTACATCATATCTCAGAGAATTCCGAGATAGATATATTATTGCCTTTTTCTCCCCTGCCCTTGAACTCTTACAGGGTTATTGAAAGAGATCCGAATTGTGGCCGAAAGGTAACAGAACAGTGAAATTCAGCGTACGGTTACCTTTCCTGGCCATTTGGCTATTCAGAGAGCAGGCAGTTCGCCAAATCCTGGCGCATTGCCTGCACACACGATGCCTGTTCGAGGGCAGTGAAATCCCCATAGCTTCATCTATGCAGAGAATGAAAGGCAGCAGTGAAATTTGCCGAATTGCCCTGCTGTTTGGTGGTTTCATGCGGCAGATTTATTCAGGGGAAACCCATAGGCTTCAATGTTAAAAATATTCTCGTTTTAATTCAATATCTAATAAACCGTTTCTTATATTCTGCAGTAAAAAATTTTTTTTTTGTTTTAGGCATTTTTCGGGATTTTTTGTGAATTTTGTTTTTTCCTTTTTTTTTTTTTTTTAAATCTGAGCGTGTGGTGACTTTTCGATTCTCTTTGAATAACCCTGTTAGGCTAGCGTCAGACGAACGCAGTCATCACGCCCGTGTCGCCGCACACTTTAACATCCGTCGTAGCAGTGATTTGTGATCAATAGAGACCAACACACGTACACAAGTACGTGGGCACCAAAGCCATCCAACAGCTGATTAATTTTATTTCTTTCAGAGACCTCATTAACTGGCTGATAGTCGCTGTGCAGAGCTCCTGCAAACCAAGAAATTGTGACGCAGCGTTTGACAGTGAAAGGTAGTAATATTCTAGAAATACATCCTAGCTTCTTTCTATTGGATAAGTTTTGTTGGGGTAACCAGCATTCCTATTTCTCCCCACTACAGGGAAGTTCCCCTCCTCCAGCGCATGCTCTCCATCGCGGTTGACCTTGACAATTCGCCTGCGTGCAGCTCAAACAGGATTGCAGATTATATATTCCCGTTTGTGATCGCTATGGAAACACGACCGGAGAGGTGGGTCTAAAACAATTTAATTGTAAAGTGTTATTAGATCCTTGGGCTCTAAATAAAATGATAAAAGGAAATTTACTATAAAAGAAAGATGTGCTGGAGTTGGCACTTCTTGTCCTGGTAGTGGTTCCTTCTGCTGCACTCCGTGGCTCAGAAGCGTGGTTTTCTTTACCTGGTGCAGCAGAAGTAACCACTGACTTACAAGATGGAAAAGGGATATACCACCAAGTGGTCTGGAGAGGCAGCTGACTCCACGAATATGAGATACTGTATGACTTTTTTATTTTTTTATTCTTCCCTGCACTGATTATTAAGACTTTCACAATCATTAAAGGGATACTCTAGGCAACATGACCACCTAAAGCTTTTTTAGGTGGTCATGATGTCCTGAGTATGCCCTTGTCTGTCCCCCCTCCCTCCGCTCAGCCGATCGGCTGAAAACAGCTGAGAGACGGAGGACTTTACTCTGCCCTCCCAGCTGTCAGTCAGCAGAGCGGGATTCATATTTCCTGCTTCTGCCGACTATTGCCGAGTAGGAGACGTCATCTCGCTTTGAGCGCAATGACGTCTCCAACTCGCCGCATTAGCTGGCGGGAGCGAGCCGCCAGCATAGTCTGCGGCTGGGATTAGTGTTGCGCGCATCCTCTTGCGCGTAACACTAATCCAAGAAGAAGAGGAAGCCTGCTGATTGGTTGGCTTACGTGAGAGGCGCGCTTCTCACGTAAATCATTAGCCAAGTGAAAGAGTTGGCAGGACGGGAGCAGAAGAGGAGGGAGGGGAGTATTAAAAAAAAAAAAAAAAAAAAGACGCCGTTGGACACAAGTGGATTTTAGGGTAAGTAGTACTTCCAGAATTGTAAATCCGTTTTCTTGTTTTTGCCCCCCCCCCTTCCCCTTGAGCTAAACAATTATGCTTGGCACTTTTAAAAATGTTCTGCGTTTCTCTTGTCTCGTGTGGAGCACCCTGTGGTTATTGTGCTATTACAGATAGATACACCTTTAAGTGTTTGAACAATGTGCAACACCTCTGTTACTGAGGTCTGTCAGCTGCCAAACAGGCACCGCCGGTAGTAATGCAAAACCGGGGTGTTACAGTTCCAAGTATTTATAAAGCGCCAACAAATTCCTTAGCACTGTACAATGGGAGACAAATATACATACATATTACACACATAGGACGGAGGACCTTGCTCGAGAGCTTACAATCTGTGTGTGTGTATCATCAGAAGTAATTGGCACATTGTCCAATAATGGTAGAGGAAAATCTGTACCGTATTTACCGGTGTATAAGACGACCCCCTAATTTTCCAGTTAAAACATAGGTTTGGGCTATACTAGTCGTAATAAGACTACCCCCCCCCCTTCCGAGGCAACACTATTTAAAAATATCAGATTTTATTTAAATCGCTTTAATTAAAATGGTTATGCCTTACCTGTACATAACGTCCTCTCCCCAATCTGCCAGTCCGCTGGACATGCGGCAGCACTGCATGCACGGCAGCCTCAGCCACATAGAGTACACCGCATTGAGCCATTCACGGCGAGCGATGCACTCCACCAAATAGAAAGCCTGCTCGGATTGGCAGGCTGACGTCACAACCTCTGCCAATCCGAGCGGGCTTTGTATTCACCAATAGAATACATCGCTCGCCGTGACTGGCCCAGCGCGGCACACTGTATGCCGTCGAAGCCACCACACACACAATGTTTTGGGGAATGTTTTAGGTATAAAAAGTAATCTTATACGACAGAAAAGCAATTTTTCTTGCTTTGACTTGTGGCCAAATGATGACCAGATTCTTTAACCAGAATAGATTCATCAGTTGAAAGTTTATTGTTGTTTTAGAGATTAAAAATGCTTGTGGCTGCAGATAAGGAACATGTGTGTCCACTTGCCCACCAGCCATGGAGTGGCAATCTTTACTGAATGTCTGAACTGCTTGGGGATCAACATCCCTGCACAAAGATGCACATTTGGTTTTCCTTAATTTTTTTTTAAGGGTTTCGTAATTGTTACAGGAATATCGGCAATAATGAATATTTATATAATTTTGTTTTCCCCAGCTCCGATACTACTACAAGCAAAGCTTCTAAAAGCAGCTTGTCTTGTCATTTGAATCCGTAACTGGGAGCTGTTAAGAATTTATGGCTTGCAACATTTTTCCATGTTGTCAGCTCTTGATTACAGCAGGAAGAGTGGACAACATTATCCTACTTACAGAAAGAAGAACTGTGTGGTGAGGGGGCACTAACGGTGATATTCCTGTGCTCTGTAAATAAAAGCACACTTTAATTATAATGGATCCTGCTTGATAGGGACTGACAAGTGTAAAACCTTCAAATAAGAACAGTAGAACATAAAGCATCACAATAGTGCAAACCTAAAACTAATACACCTCAAATAAAGTCACTTCACAATAAAAGTGCAATAAACATTAATGTCCTTGATGTGAATCTTGCTGGTGCAATTAAAGTACTTGTATAAAAATGCTTATTTTTTTTTGTTCAGCAAACATTGCTTGGTAGTTAAAGGGGATAAAGTCTAATAAGCGATGACCTAAACCACACATGAGGTGCAGACCAAACTGAAACTTGCATGGTTGATCCTGCCGGGTGTTCATGTCCTCCCTGTGGCCTAAACCCTTGTAGTGCATTAAAAGATAGGGATTTAGGCATTTCTGCATTTTCCTAAATAAAGGTTTGCCTTGTTTTATGGCTTTTTGAGTGCCCGGATCCTGTTTAATTGGAATGAGTTACAAAAACAGCTGATGTATCCCCATGTGTGTTAGATGTTTATTTACACTAGCAATGTTGGTCTGTAATGGTCATAAAAATACTTTACTTTTCTTCAATGCTTTTTCCTTTTTTTTTATTTTTCTTTTTTTAGGGAGATGTTTCTAAACAGCATTGAAAGCCATTTGCTGCGGGCCAAGATTCTGGATTTGATATTCACTCACAGCTGTCAGTCTCCTGTAGATCGTCCGCTTTCTGTGGCGAAGATCCTTTGTTTCATAAAGCACTCCACACTTGACCTGAGGAAGCGGGTGAGTCAATTCAGATTTTAATTTCCTATCTGATGTTTAGTATTTAGTTTGAAATTGCATCAAAATTACCCCAGAGTGCAGTTCTGCGCAGGATTTAACCCCTTAAGGATCAATTATGTAACTGTTACATCATAAATGCATTGACTTTAAAGACCCTTGGTCCTTAAGAGGTTAAACCGTGTCTTCAGCTGGGTGGATTTTATTTGAATAAAGTCTCAATAAACTGGGGTTGCCGCCAGGAAACCTTGGGGTCCCTTTTCTCAGTTCTATATTTCAGTAAACTAATCAAAAATAAATTAAAATGTAGATTGACCCACTAATGCCGAGATGTCAGCAGCAAAGCAAACTCTTATTACCACCTAATCAGTATATAAACATATAATCAAAAATAGTTGTTTCTTCGTGCTCTAATCATGTACAGACATCAAGTGCTTAAATGCATATATACAATTATAGTATACTGTGTCTCGCGTAATTCCACAACGTGTAAAAAAAAATTAAAAATTATAAATATACTTTATATTTGAAATGGATGTCCAGTTAATACAGCACCCAACTTTCCACTTAAAAGTATAAAGTTGGGTGCTGTATTACCTGAATATACAATTCAAATAAAAGTACATTTACAATTTTTTTTTGCATGGTGTGGAATCCCGCGAGACACAGTATACTATAATTGTATATATGCACTTAAGCACTTGATGTCTGTACAGGAGTAGAGCTCGAAGAAACTACTATTTTTGATTTTATAATCAAAAATAAAACCCTTTGCCCTCCGCTTCAGCTTACCTTGCTTTCCAGGGAGTGGGCTAAACCCCCCTTTCCTCACTTAGTCTACAGGGTTATCCAGACGTGGACCCCTTGCTTGATGTGCCTAGAGGGGTGTCAACTATACCCTCCTGACGAACAAGGCCGAAACCATCGTCGGGGGTTGCTGCACCTCTCGTGCAGGGATGACGTTCTTGGCAGTCAGTACTGGGCACCCTCATTGGGTGAGAGCAGACTGATTTGCATATGGAGCATTCAGCCCTGTAATGGCACAAGCAAGCTAAAACCTTGTGAGACCTGAGCGGGCACCCACCGTAGAGCAGGCCACTAGTGCTGTTGCTCGCTCTCAGGACCCTCACAAAACCCCCCTTTCCTCCCTAAACCCCTCATTGTCCAGAAAATGAACAAAGTCTTCCATGGGGGGCGAGCATTCACTCTCCATCTCTACCTGAAACCGCTCATACTAATCACTCCCTCTGTGATTAGTCCGACTGCTCTGGACGGCCCCAGATGCTTCGGCCCACTGGGAAATCTGTTGGCGTCTTGGTGGGCAAGTCCTGGGTGCATGGAGGGACCCTTACATCTGTGGCACTTAGACAAGCTGCACAGGGATTGGCAAGGGTCAGGGCCCCTGAGCATATTATTGGCTTTCACCCCCTGATGGTTGCCCTGGATATAAATCACACTTTAAATCCATATGTAAACCACTAGTTGGAAAGACTAAATTTAAATCCTAATTGGCTCATTCTTTCTGGTTATTATCTTTTAATATTTGCACCAGATGTGGTTTCATGTATAAAATAATAACCTTTTTAGATAGTTGTATCAGAGCTGATTTTGTTATATCATTAGAAATACATAGGTTACCTGGCAATAATCTCATTGTTCTCGATCTTCTGCTTAATTGGTTAATCATATTTGGAGAACTTCATTTTTCTATGTAATTAATAATATATATTCTTATTAAAGTTGTTTTATACTCCCTAAATGATATTCATTATAAAAGTGTATAACTCCAGTTATTATTAGAATTTATTACCGTTGTAATGCAGTAGTTACTATATGCAATCCCAATCTTTGAACTCTAGGTTCTGCAATTATTTTAGGTAGCCCTCAGAAGAAGGAAAAAACTAAAAAGCTATTTAAAAAACAAACAAACACCTGCTATATAGAAGGGACTGAAAAAGGGCATCAAACCGGTTTCACTCCAGCTACCAAGACCACTTCCTGAGTAGCAAACAAAAATTGCTCTAGTGTTTCAAACCACACACAATATATATATATTTTTTTGAGAAAGATAACTTTGTGCCTGAAAGGCTGTAAAATAGAAATATATGCATTTGCATACACATAATTCTCTTTATGTGAGTATGTAAGCAAAAATATATTCTCTCAAGGCCACTTTGTATTAGGCTGGGGTCAGACAAGCGTCTTTGGAGAGCGGACGTTCCTTCTACTCGACGCTTGTCGAGTGCACTCAGTGCGATCCTCCTATGGAGGTTCGCGCTTTGCAGCTCCGTCAACGCACGTCCTAGCTCATCGATGGGGAGGCTTTGATAATGGATGCTTGTTGCACGTGCATTTCTTGCGCACGCACAAACGTGTGACCAGCCCAAATGCAGTGTCACAACGCTGCGACAGACGCCGGTAAGCACATCAGTACGGACGCACATAGTGCGCTCGTCTGACGCCAGCCTTACAATAGAGGCCTAAAACTCTTATCTGTTCTTGAGGTATACTGTATTCCCTTACATACATTAATACATAACCCAATGGAGGAAAGAGGCTCTCAGATGATGCACACTAGTGCTGGGGTTAAGACTGGATAGGGTGATGTTGGTAAATGGTAGGCTAGCTATTGGGGCTACGTATCCGAATGGAAGATGTATAGTTCATAAGAGCATAGGGAATTTTGGCCAGTCTCACTGTCCGATTCAAGAAGTGCAGATTTGATTCGCTGCATCACAAACGTAAGGCCTGGTTCACATCACACCTGGGTGTTTTACAGCGCGTTTCTACGCGCTGTAAACCGCTCACACGCAAATCCCATGATTTCCTATGGGCCTGGTTCACACCTGGGCGTTTTACAGTGCGTAAAATGCCCTGTAAAACGCCCTACGCCCAAAGTACAGGAGCTTCTTTAGGGCGTATTACAGCGTGGTTACGGCCATAGACATGGGCGTTTGCACGTTTTCGGAGGCGTGAAAAAACGCTCAATAAAAACAAGCGTACGCTCCACAAAAACGCTACACTCAGGTGTGAACCCAGCGTTACTGCTGAATCGCTTGTCACGTTAGAGTATAAGCACTCCATCTTCATCGGCTTTGTTGTAGTTTAGTTTATGGTTTGGGAGTTTTCTCATTGGTGATCTTTTTCTTCTGTTTTACATTTCTCTTCAGGGTCTGGGAGAGGATTGGCAGAGATGGGATGAAATGCTCCATTACATCTGCTTGCTGTTTTTCAGTTTTCAGAGGATCACATCAGGTATAACTCGATTTATGTTCAGTTTTAATACACACCCCACTCCAATGATCCTGTGAGCTGCAGAGGACGAATTTCATAACCTAATGGAAATGACTTTGATTTTTATGGTAGCATTTCTAGACATGGACCCATTGCTCGATGTGCTTAGCGAGGTATCGGCTATAAACTTGACGAAGCCCCAGGCTGGGGCCTACAGATATGCAGGAGTGAGTCTGTGCGGCCCAAGTCGTCTGAAATGGTAGTCTGGGGTAGCTGCATCTCTCGTGCACGAGACTTCCTTGGCATTTTCAGTTCTGGCCGCCCTTTCTGGATGATAGTTATTTGGATAAGTGCAGGTTTTTTAATTTTAGCAAATGTTATAAAATGAAGAGACAATCCTAGAGCATTATTCTCTTTGCATAGATTTAATATGTTTTGGTGGAAGAAGCTCCGATCTTGTCTTCCCACTGACTTGTAATTGCAACGCTTTGGAAAGACCGACGACTGCTTTAACATTGATCCAGCACCTTCACTCAAATCTCTAAGATATTACTTAGGGGATTTTGCCAGTGTTGCAATTCCAAAAACTACTTTTGTTTCACACTCAAACGAGTACTTGACTGCCTCTGTCACAAACCATCACTACGGCACAGACCACACGGACATTATAATCTATGCTTTTTAAGGTGAACCTGTACAGGTCACCCAATCAGGGGGTGGATATCCCATTTGGTTTTAAAGATCAATGCGATATCTCATCCCTTGGTGAGATATTGCAGGCTTTACCTACCCAGTCATGACACTGAGCACCGCTTTGCTTCCACCCTGTGGGCGGAGCTGTAAGAGCCATCGGGCTGAATGAATGGCCATCGGTGATGTCCATGCCCCGGCCTGCATTTAGGTGCAGAGTGCTGTCCTGTATGATGGATGCTTGGCTCATGGCTGTCACCCAGGAAGTGAATGAGAGAAAAACATTGATCGGGAATTACTCAAGATTTTCCATTTTAATGTGTCGGCATAACCAAAAGCCTAACACATAATTAGTAAGGGATTTGCTGTCAAATGAGCGCAATTTATGTTGGGAATGACAGGGTGCACTTCAAGCAGTCTCCAGCACTGCTTTATGTATTTGTTGGGGATACATTGCAAATAGGAGCCACGGAATAGCCAGCCTCTGCCTCCTAGTGGACAGCAGGAAGAATGCGAGAAACTGCAGACTTATACAGGAATGATACCTTGTTGATGGGGAGAGCCCTGACTATTAAATATGGGTCTAGCTAGGACAAGCATTTGCCATAAATCCATACTAGTAAAACGAGAGGTCTCTAAATGAGATGTAGGATTCCCTGTCTATTTCTCTCTTGATCTGCAGTACTCTGGCATTAGGTTGCTTATTTCACTTGTTTTGCTGTTACCTGGCCACTGGATAGAATGAAATAAATTGTCACATTAAATCGTGCATTTAGTATTCCAGTTCTAAACCTGTCACGTTGTGATACTGTGATATTTTACAGTAAATGCAGCACCTTGAATAGTGGTACACCAATAGTCATGAGGACAGCATCCAGTGTACACAAAATAAATGGCACGTTTAAAAGGTTTTGTACTTTTCTTGTTCAGCTCCTTCTCCAGAGATAGAAAATACAATTTTTAGCTTTCAAATAAACACCAGAAAGCAGGTAAAACTAGATGGGAACCATAGGCGTGCGCACGGGGTGTGCCTGGGCACACCCTAATGCTGGGCCCCCGGCACGCCCCGGAACACTCTGGGTCCTTGCTGGCCGCATCCCATGGATAGCTGCCGGGACCCTTCATTTCCGCAGGCCTGTCGGCAGCCTCTGTTTCCCTGGTGGTCCAGTGGCTGTGGGGTGCTGCATTGCGAACAGTGCTTCGCGCACAGACCGCAGAGCACGTCCCACAGTGAGTGACTGGATGCCAGCACCGGCGATCGATTGAAGACCTGTCACCTGTGATCGCCGGCGTCCAGTCACTCACTGTGGAACGTGGTCTGTGCGCGAAGCACAGATCACAATGCAGCACCCCACAGCCACCGGACCACCAGGGAAACAGAGGCTTCCGCCAGGCCTGTGGTGGTTTGAAGGGTCCCGGTGGCTATCCATGGGATGTGGCCAGTCGGGTTCCCCCTCGACCCCCCCCCCTTCTGGACCCACAATACACAGCCCCCTCCCTGCAAGAAGAAAGGTAAGCAGGAGAGGGGGCAACTTTTGTATTTAAAATAGTTATACACTGCGCACATTACTGGGGTTTTATTGCTGTGGACTTTGTGATACACTCATATACACTGGGCACATTACTGGGGGTTTTATTGCTGTGGGCTTTGATACACTGGGCACATTACTGGGGTTTTTATTGCTGTGGATTCTGTGATGTGCAGTTGTATGTGCCTATCAGAATCCACAGCAATAAAACCCCCAGTAGTGTGTGTGTGTGTATGACCATATCACAGAATCCACAGCAATAAAACCCCCAGCAGTGTGTATGAGCGTATCACAGAAACCACAGCAATAAAACCCCCAGCAAAGTGCAATGTGTATGAGCGTATCACGGAATCCACAGCAATAAAACCCCCAGCAGTGTGTATGAGCGTATCACAGAAACCACAGCAATAAAACCCCCAGCAAAGTGCAATGTGTATGAGCGTATCACGGAATCCACAGCAATAAAAACCCCAGTAATGTGCAGTGTGTATGAGCCTATTACTGGGGGTTTTAATGCTGTGGATTCTGTGATACGCTCAGCGCTCACACATTGCACATTACTGTGAGTTTTATTGCTGTGGATTCTGTGATACACTCATACATACCGCACATTGCTGGGGGTTTTATTGCTGTGGATTCTGTGATACGCTCATACACACCACCCATGGCTGGGGGTTTTATTGCTGTGGATTCTGTGATACGCTCATACACACCACGCATGGCTGGGGGTTTTATTGCTGTGGATTCTGTGATACGCTCATACACACCACGCATGGCTGGGGGTTTTATTGCTGTGGATTCTGTGATACGCTCATACACACTGGACTGTATGGCTGTGTGTGTAAATGCATGTATTCGTCTTTAAACAGGCTGCTGTGTGTAAAATTCTGCACCTGTGTCCTTGTCTCAGCCCGGCGTTGCCCCCTTGCCCTGCACCCAAGAGACTGGTATTACTCCTAGAATCGCCGCAATATCTTCTGCCTGCACTGCATAAAGTAAGAAATAGTGAATAAAGCATCATGAGATACAGGTAGGAGAATAAATATTGGTGCTTAGCAGCAAGAGGTTAACCTCCCTGGTGGTCCGATTTTGACGTATTTTTAGATGTCAAAATCGGTGCATTCATTCAGCCCCCTGGCGGTTTTCCCCAAGTATGGCTCGGGGTTAAATTTCAATGCTGAAAGCAGTAACCCCGAGCCACACCTGGACTGTTACATACCTGTTCCTGCACTCCCTCGCTGTCCTCTCGCAGTCACCTCCGGCCGCTCGCAGAGTCCTTGTTCCTGTTGCGAGTGGCTGATTCCCTGCACTTTGGGGACCCTGCGGTGAATGGTGAATTCACCGCAGGGTGGGGCAATTTGATTCCCCGAAGTGCGGGGAACAGTTGGCGACATTTTGGCGCTCTGTGAATGACCCCTATAGTAATGATATATTTTGGCTGAATGCATGTGTGTCTATGTGTGTGTGTAATACATGTATGTATGTGTGTTTGAACTTTTGGGTGCACACATACCACACACACACCTTTTCATGCGGTTTATATGTGGTTTATTCACTGCATTACATTTTGTGATGGTTTTAGCATTCATAACTTAATATATCCCGATGGTATTTTTGGTGATAAAAACAAACAACGGGCATAAATGAGGTTAAAAATGAAAGCCACAAACGGAAACAAGCAGTGGTACAATTTGCCGCCGCTGAAATCCATAGGCTTCCAATGAAATGACTACAACCATGTGTTGTGGAAGGATACTGGAAATGATTTGTTCTATGAGGTCTATTCACAAAAAGTGAAACTCAGGAGAACAAGACCAAATAGCCGATTTGAAAACTTAAATAAATGGGAGAATTTTTCTGGTTTGGCTATTTTGACCTAGAATTTTCACTTCTCCCGCCAATTTTCCTGAGTTTCACCTTTTAGTGAATAGACCTTGTAAGTGTTTTTCTGCATAAGGACAGTGGACGTTGGCCGAATGCACTGCAGGACCCGAGGTAAGTTTGGGATTTTTTTTTGTTTATTATTAACCCCCTTGACGTGTTCCTGAGTGTAGCTTGGGGTTAACTTTCAGTGCTGAAAGCAGTAACCCCGAGCGACACTCGGGCTGAATAGATAGCTGTCCTGCACTCCCTCACTGACCCCCACGATCGCATTCTCCTCTGGCGATCGCTGCTTCTTGGTTCCCTTCTCACGAGAAGGGAACCAGGAAGTGTGACATCGTGACTGTCCGGAGGCAACAGCCCCGAGTGTGGCTCCGGGATACTGCTATCAGCACTGAAAAGTTAACCCGAGCCGCACTCATACCATTAGGGGGCTGAAAAGAACTGTAACGATTCTGACATAGAAATTGTCAGAATCGTAACGCCAGGGAGGTTAATGGTGAGCGAGAGGTGCACAAACACCTGTATCTGGAGCGTTGAATAAGGTGGTATAGGTACCTTAGTGAATGCTGCTGTGTGGTAAGTGTGTTGACTGAGTCAATCCCCAAAACACTCCGTCTAGAGAGTACAATATGAAGGGGGAAAAAATACACTTCAAAGCGCAAACAGTTTGTTTTTTAGAGTGTGTTTTTTCCCCTTATTATTAATGGGGTCCAAGCAAGATTTGAATTAATTTCTGAATACCAACTTGAATATGGAATAACGAGCTGCTAGGGCTGACCCGTCGTTAACGAAGTATAAGAGCAGTTAACTTATGGTAAGCTCGGAACAGCTGGGTTGGAATAGGGATAAATATTCCTGTACTGATGTATGACAGTTTTTTTTGTGTGAGAAAACCCTAAAATATAGAATTTAACATATTGGTATCCAACACAGACCAGTTTTTAATTGTTTTATCCTTTATTTTCTGTAGATAATTTGCTGACTCCTGTGATAGATCGTATAGATGCCCCAGTTACACATACCCAAAACCAAACAATGGCTGGAATAGAAGATGTGCAAAGTCATTTTGACAGCTTCTTGCAGCGGATCTCCGATGGAAAGGAAGTTCCACCTGTCATCACAGATAGACTGAAAATGTTACAACACTTACTGTGTGCTGCTGTCAGACACCAGCAACGTGAAGACTCCTCTTGACCTTTACCGAGACAAACTACTGCTACAGACCTGGACTTTCTCTCGTGCAGGACAGGAGAGCCAATGCCACTCCTTGCTAGAACCAGATTTGTTTTGAAAACTCGTGATTAAATGTATTCTGGAATTTATAAAGCTATATTTTCTTAGCTTGGTGTAAAATTCCTTGTAGCTACTAGTAGCACTACTAAAGCCAGTCTTCACGTTTCATGAAACCACTGGGGCATTTAATAAATACTGGACAGCTGCAGATCTTACAAGATTGAAAAACTGCATTTATTTCTGAAATTTGTTAATGTCACGATATTTGTTCATACACCCTGTTTTTTTTTTTTGTCTCTGGATGGAGCTTTGGCTGCTGCCACGTTTCAAAAATTGTTGGGTATATCCGTGTTTTGTAAGGAACAGAATTTTTACTTTAATTGTCCCCAAGCACTTTATGTATGTAAAACCATTGATTGTAAATATGCCTATTTAATTTGTGGGCTTTTAAATTTTTTTAATATTTTCTCTAAATTCTGTCTTTGTTCCCCCTACACTTGTTTTGTAAAAAAGGAACCAAAAATACAAATACATTGTATACGAACATGGTCGGAGTTAAATATGTGTCTTGGAATCACTTCATAGCCTTAAACTAAATTTTCATGCAGTCAGTTTTGTTTTTTTTTTTTTGGGGGGGGGGGGGTAGTACAACCCTAGCAAACTCATAATCACAGGAAGCTGGAAAGAAAGTTCTGATGGGGTTAAATGCCCCCCTTCCCTTGCTGGCACTGGCTCCAGTAAATGGCACTTACAGTTCCATGACTCCAGAAGTAAAAAGCACAAAGAATCCTGCAAATATATTTTACTAAAGGAGGCAGACTTGTAGTGACACTACAACATTAAGTAATTGTCAGTTTTCCTCATTGAAGCCTTTGCGCTCGAACAGAGAGCGTCACAACTCCAACTGTTCTTTCAGTATGCTCGGTGTTGTGCCATTGTGGGCTGTTTGTACTGGCATTGCTTTGCGCCCTTCCAGCTCATTGGATGGCAAACGGTTGTCTGCATCGACTCTTTAGGACCACTAATGAATCTATTCCTTAGTGTGGTCATGGCCTGTGTCCTTCGCGCATGTTCTGGCTCTCATTGACACCCAATGAACATTTTTATCCTATACTATAATAGAGTAAGGCTTGGCGTCTCCGTCGCCAAGCCTTACTCTGTGCATGCGCGTGCAACCAGCGGCAGTTGGCTGCGCGCGCATACAACCGCCGCAGCACAAGCCGGCTGTGCGCTCGCCGTGGCGGTTACAAGATGCAGCCGGGTAGAGGCTGCGCTCTCAGCCTCTAACCGGCTGCCGCGCGCATCCAACCCCTGAGCGGCGAAGGGAAAGTTCCCTCGCTTCCGCTCTTTGAAGGACCCAAGCCGCGGTCACGTGGGAGTCCCACGTGACCGCGGCTTGGGTCCTTCAACGAGCGGAAGCGGGGAAACTTTCACTTCGCCGCTCGGGAAGGTAAGTATGGAGACGGAGCTCATGGGGCGGCTGTCCGAATGCTGATAGAGCATTCGAACAGCCGCCCCATGTCTGGTCTGGGGAGCAATATCCACGAGCTGGGGCAGTATATCCACAATAGACTGCCCTCTGGCCAGGCTTTCCACCTTGTACCTCTATATATTCCTTTTAGGCTTGTTCTGTGTCATGTTTCTTCCAGGTGCACATTGTAAGGATCTCTGTGGCCCAGGCCTTCCTTTGACCTTGTAGCTATCCCCACTTCTAGGTTTTCTTGCTGTATGTGTACGTCCATAACCCTGACCTGTATTCTTTACCTACTCCTAGCCTAGTATTTGTTACTCTACCATTACCAGTTTTTAATATAGTTTTGTTTCCTTCCTCTTTGATTATGGGCATGTTAGGTCATCACCTAGTAGGACTGTGTCAAGCGTGTTTTTACTGTATACATGGATAGCAGCAGCTTTACAAATCTAGTGATTGGAGGCTCCGTCTTCCCTGACACAATGAGCTTTAACAAAGGAAGTTCTTTGCTGCTCTGATACAAAGCTAAAGGCTCGGAGCCATCTCACTTGACACCTTTTGATTTGCCTTCAAATAAGTTACATACAGGTTGATGGACCTTCTCCTGCATATAGGCAATTAACCCTTTCATAACTGAGGACGTGTGGGGAACCTCCTCATTGACTCTTAGGGGGTTCAAAGGAACCAACTGTTGGCAGCTAGCAAGGTCAGGTTTGGTATCATTAGAAAGGCCAGAGCATGGCCTTTTCAATGATACCAAACATGACCATGTGTGTTAAGTCCTGAAATGGCTCAGCAGGGAAGGGGTTAAATACCTGATGTCTAGGGAATGAAACAACCTCCATTGGAAAGGAAATTAGAACAAAATTATGACAGAACAAATTCATTGAATTAGACTTTTGGTGGAGATCTGGAAGGGGATTGACAAACCACTTTCACCTGATTTCCCATTATCAGCTATGGTTATTGCTACCAAAAACACCATCTGGAGGGACAGCAATTTGAAAGGCTCATGGATGTGCTCAAAAGGGGAATCTGACCAGGGCTCTCTATGCCTCAGCTCCATCTTATGTGTCTTGTTCCCTTTCGTTATTGTAAAGCACTGCCAAAACTGGCGCTGTATAAATAAAAAAGGGACCAATTTCTCTAAGTCAATTCTTTTGAAGGTAAGAACCTTCAGCACAGTTGCCTCTTTCAGGGTAGACATTTATCCTTCCACAGAGCCAGCATTAAGAAATTCCAAAAGGCTTCAGGACTGGAGCAAATTAAGGTTGAACCTGACGGCACTACCTGGAGAACTTCAAAATATGACAATCTTCCATGTGGGTAGCTTTATCTTGCATGAAGATAGAATCCTGGGGGACATCCCAAAACTAACTTCCTATTCAACAGCCATACTATTAACGGGCATTACCAACATTTACCTACCAGGGGTCAGCAACCTTGGCTTTACAGGTTTTTGGCTGAGCCTCATGGGACATGTAGTTACAAAACATCTGTAGAGCCCAGGTTTCTGACCTAGAATTTATTTATTTATTTTTATTTATAAAGGATTTTACCAGGAAGGATACATTGAGATTTCTCTCGTTTTCAAGTATGTCCTGGGTTCAAGTACATTGAAGTGTTACATTTACAGAAATACAAAGTAATACAATGTAAGATATTAACACAAATATACAGATTAACAGGAAATAAATATGTAGGAAATAGTCACTAGGTTACATGTTTACAGGTGCATTCTGTATATAGTCACTGTGTTACATGTTTACAGGTGCATTCTGTATATAGTCACTAGGTTACATGTTTACAGGTGCATTCTGTATTGAGGTATGTTAACAGGGAAATTTTGAGTGACTTAAGACTGGTGGAAGATTTGATGGTGTCTGGGAGGTTATTCCATAATTGTGGTGCTCTGTAGGAAAATGAGGACCGAGCCACTGTCTTTTTGTATTGTGGTATTGCAAGTAAGGTGCTGGTCCTGGATGGAATGGATAAAGGTCTGTTTTTCTAAAAAGGAGGTTGGCCACCTGGCTCCGGTTGATCCCTTCCAAGAACAAACGCACATGGGGCCAGAATGTAAGGACTGTCAACTATTGCTGGCACTCCAAACTTGCTTGTGAATTCCCAGAATATGGATGTCCACATTCCATCAGTGTCGAAAGACCTTTCAAATAGCATATGCAGTGGTGTGATGGAAATAAAATTGCTTTCTGCCCATTCCATGATTTTCTGTAATACTACTTTATAGTCAAAGAAACGATCTTTAAAGACTATACGGGCTATAGGTGGATGCTCTGCTCAAATGTACAGGCAACAACACTGCTCTATAACCGAGACAGGTTTGAATCCCAGCCAGAGCACCTCTCCAGTAAGTGTCCTCGGGCAAGACACCATTCACACTGGGATTTATCGTGCGGATTTTGGCGCTACGTCACGCTGTGTAGCTTCTCCAATGGAGCTATTCACATCTTGCTGCGCGACGTTGACCCTTTTTTGCTATCTGCGATTTGCATTGGTGGTGCTTTGCAAAAAAAAAAAAATCACACAAAACCACAACATTATCGCACTGTCGTGAATATGAAAATCGCACGACTTTCAAATTGCACAGTGTGAACGGGGCCTAATGGTACATGTCTCCCCAGGACATACAAAATGAGAAGTCACAATGTATCCTTACTGGTAAAATAAAAATCCAGACTGACTCCTTAACCAATTTCCTTAGTGACCTTAAAACCAGTTTTTTTATTTCGGGTCAATTGCAGGGTTAGCATTTTGAGATGACACAAGTTTGTTTAGTGCTCCAGTTTGGGCACTTGCTCAAAAAAAAGGTGCACCATCACTGGTATAGAACATCAATGCACTGCATATTGATTTACACTTTTTGCAAAGGTTAAAGCAATTTTTGGGCACTGATATGCCCGTGAAGCAAATGTAGAATGAACCTTTAATGTTTGATGCCCTAGAATCCGTATGGATCTGAGACTGGAGGAGTAGACTGAAGCGCATGGGGCACCAGAATTTAGTCTTCAGGATCAAAACACGAAGGTTAATAGTCATTATGACAGTCTTACAAGCCCGACCAGCAGCATAAAATGAAACACAGCCACAGGTCAGATTTGTGGACGCTTTAATGGCTTCAAAAGTAGAAACTGCTTAAACTTCCAAGGTTTAGGATTTCAAAACCTAAAAAATGCACAAAAATAAATTAACAGCTATTGTGCAATATCTTCAATGAACTGAGAAACATCTGAGTCGGGTTTTTTTTTTTAACAAAAACACTGGATTACATTGTTCTCCAGTGACTGTTTGAAGACAGGCTTTAAATAAAGAATACACATCTTTACAGAACAGAGTTAAAGCCCGAGGTTCTTACGCTTTCAGATTACTTCCATCACTCTGCAAAGTGCAAACTTAAAAAAAACCAACATTCTAGGCTTTGGCAACAGAATATTTTCTAAAGCATGCTCATTTTTAATCCAAAAGTCGCCTCTCAACCCCCCCCCCCCATTCCCTTGCAACTAACAGTACAAGTTTAGTATCGATTTGTACTAATCCCCATTTAGTGGTTCAAAAAATTAACCAGTCAAGTTAGAATTACCATTATGTATGGTGAAAATAAGTTTGATGGCTAAAGGTTCAATTTGTACCAAGATGTAACCGGCTGCATTTTTTTTTCCCAAATGTGTTACTACCGCCTCCTCCTCACATAAATGTGAGTGAAATGAAAAGCTATCACTATCAAACAATGCCACAGGGGGAGAAATAAATTGCACAAGGTCCTCTAGGAGTGATATATTTAAAGATCTAGTCCAAGAAAAGTTTTAAAGAGATAAAAGGAATGCCATGTTTGGGTGAAAACAATCATTGCACAGGTGTTTAAACACAGCCCCTTGAGTTTATTTCCCTTAAAAGCCTGAAGGGACATGGGAAGTGACAATCACATGTGTAACAGATTCTATGCATAGTCAGATAATCTATAAACAAATTGAGGAAGATGCAGAGTTCAGTCTTCCTGCACTGACACTAACCTAAGTGTTAAAAAGGAAGTCCACATTGGGGAGATATCAGAAGGGAAACAAGTTATAGAAGTTAACCACCGTTTGTGCTCCAGCACATCCATCACAAAAAGCTTATGGGAGACACTTCTCTTAAAAGCCAGACGGTGTAAGTATGTTCAGGTCACGTGGTTGCAGGTTGTGCACACGTGGAGCTTTCTTTTCTGTAAGAAATGAAGGCATTTCTGTTTTGGGGAGCTTGACAGTCACAGGGTCATCTGTTCTGGTGGCCTGGGCTCGCATCAGTTCCATTGGTGTTGGCTTTTGTGCACCTTTATGAGACTGGATAGTGAACCCACCTAGATGGCAAACAAAAATTGGAGGTGGAGAAAAGTCAGCGTTATGAAATTTCACAATCCAACAGCAACATTGAGAATATTCATCACAACTTGATGTTAAGCAATGAGAACAAGAGGGGCCCTGGGACTGGTTGGTCTCCATGTTTGTGTTTTTCATTTGCTCAACCTCCCCACACTCAAAATGAAACATGTAACACTGAGGAATTCACACAGGAGCACCATGATAGTCTACTGCAGGGATCTCAAACTCTGCCCCCTCAGAGGTTTCTGAACTACAACTCCCATGATTACATGGCCAACTATTGCATTCATTGAATTCTGGGAGTTGTAGGCAAACATCTGGGGAGTAGAGTTTGAGATCCCTTGTCTACAGGCAACCTGATTTCCAATGCCCAACAACCATTCACTCATGATAGCCTGTAGCTTGTACTGCAAAGCAACCTCTATCTTGTATATTGGGGACCACAATGGCCCCAGCATAATTTGGCACTCAGTTGGCTGCTATTATTTTCCCAGATGCCCAGAGCAGATTGTCACAAGCAAAGGCAGGTTTTCAAAGATAGGGACAGCTTTCATGACATGTGATTCGTCAAGGCTTAGACTCCTCACTTTTCCACACTCACTGGCAGTATTCACTGGGTCCTTGCTTTCCTGATAGACTCCCTCTACAGCAGCGCTAGCCTCCTTCCCAGCTCACTGTTACTGTTGCGCAGGCTTCCTTTCAGCAACCCCCTCCCCCCCTCAAGTGACTTAGAGACATTTGTACTAGCATGTATTATTGTTGAAGTGTAACAAAACTTTGTTACAATAAAAAAATTAAAACCCACGTCACAATTACAGGGGAGGAACTTTCAGTGCTTCATAGAGCTACAAGTGATGGCATGCTGTGACATATCAATATGCTACCTGGATCCGTAGTGGATTTTTGAACAGCACGGGGTCCGAATATGCTCCATCTCTCTGTTCCCGATTCTGAGCTGTTGATCTCCCCGGCTGGGAGAGATGTTGTGGAGCCCTGGCTGAACCATGATCTGTGGGGGAAACATTGTGTAGAAAGTTAACATGACGATGTGAAGATGGACCAAATACATCCATGACGCGTAGACTAGTGGACAAGCTTTTCCTTGCCTAGCAGGGACGTGTACAGTCTCTACATTTCCCTTTTGTCAAAGTGCAGGCTATGTTTTGGAAGGAGTTTGCTGACTGCTCATCTGTGGCCTTTTTTCCTTTATACAGAACATCAGCATCCGTACTGGACCTTCTAAAGTGGCCATATGCCAGGAATTCATTTGTAATCAAATTATATCCAGTGAGCTGTAAATTAACTTTAAGTGTATGATGTCAGATATAGGGCAACAGTTCAAATTATGTTTTTACAGTATAATCCAGCATAGAAAAGGCAAACCAATGGTCCCGAGGGCAGATTTTAATCAGTTGTGGCTTGATTAACCACATTGCATGTACCAGTGTCTCACCAACCCAGGCTACGGACATAAGGACACATTTGTTGCAATGTCACCCATAGCTAACAAATTACAAAACTAGACCGTAAGGCCACTACAATATATGACCTATATAGGAGGTCTAAGGTAGGATTGCCATATCCTCCATGTTTTCCTTGAGGCACAGTTTATTCACGCTGATAAGTGTTGAGGGGATATAAAATCCCACAACCCTCTAGTGTGTATATGCTGGAGGTAAGAATTGTAGTTGGAACCGCAGGTCACCTGTCTTGGTTAACCATTTCCCTCCAGCACCAAAAACACATTGTGCAGGGCAGCACCTTCCCTGTGCATGAAAAAAGTAGTGTCTAGTAAAGCATGGCCGATATGAATACCCCAGTATTGATATATTAGATCTATAAAGTATTCTTGTACCAAGTCTGCAGAACATGAAAGAGCGCGTTGAGGATTTACCTGCGCATGAGTTTAGGAGAGGAACTGGGAGTGCTATTAGGGGTCGATTGGGCCGAAGTACTTTGCTTCTCGTCAGTGGACTCTCCTGTGTGCATCTTAAGCTTCTGTTAAGGGAGACAGGAATACAGTAACGGTTTAAGATTTAAAAATAAAGCAAAACAGGTGTACTTTTTTGCAAAAGAAAGAAGAAAAAAGGAGGAGGGGGGGAAGGGTCAAATGAACAGTCAAGTAAAACTGAACCACAGACAACATGTAACATCCACAGGTAATGGCAGAGTGGCAGCCTGGGACCTGAATGAACAGTAATCTATAGATCAGCACTCGCTTAGCCTCCAAACTCAAGTCTCAAAATACAAACTTCACTTTAAAGTTGGAAGGAATCACTTTAAAAGCAGCTTTTTGCAGTTTTATTCACAACTAAAAAACCCGAAATAACAGACAAAGACAGGCCATCGCAGCCATGCTCTTTTGTAAGACCTGCTCAGTGTCATGATCTTTTAGTCAGACGAGACAATAGGAGTGAGGAGCAACATACAACAAATAAAACAAACTTTATCAGCCACTGGCACGAGTAAACACCAGGGAGAAGAATCCCAAAACGTAGGAGCTAGCAGATACCCGTGAGGTTTTTGCTCCTACAAAAGCTTTGTTGCAATCAGTTGAGCATTAGATTACCGTTAAATTTAACAGATCCCAGAATTTATAGTAAACCTTAAGACTGCAGGTTTAATGACGCATATAATGTAAACACACGACAATGTTTACTCACCACATATTTGAACAAATTCAAGTAAAATGAATTTCTAGGAATTTTTGGTTAGAGACCAAGTTAACCTCGTCTGCCAAGAAATCCCTTTCTACAAATATGCAGAGCACAATAAAAAATAAAAAAAGTGAGGCCAGCCCCTTCAATAAACACTGAATGGGATAGAACCAAAAAACACGATACAGTCAGTGAGGTATTTGGAGCTGCTGCACGATGAGTCCTCCATCTTAGAGGCTTCACAACATTTACGCAATGAAAAGTTATAAACACTCGGTAAGACAAGGAGAGGAAACCAATAAGGACACAGAATCCATGAGGTCAATAGCCTACAAGGGTTTTAGAGTAGAACAGATGAGAGTGTAATGAAGCCCCCCAAAGCATTGCAAGGGTCACGGCATGTAAATCCTCGGCATGAGCATTAGGTGAAGCACAGGGGAGACAGTGCGAGGGGTTAGCCAGGAGACTCTTACATGCAGGGCTTCTGCCACACGGTGATATTTGGTCTCTTCAGCAGAGAGGCCCTTATGTGGAGTATATCCAGCATCCCTGAGGCCGGCCTGCTGCTCGAAGCGCTGAATACTCTCCTGCGTATGCTCTGGAAAGGAAGACATTGCCGCAACACAGCTTTCAAGCACATGAGACACAGACACAAGGGCCTTGCCCTGCCAAAGCAGTTCGTCACAGGGAAAACATGATACCCGAGAACATTTAAAACGATCACTTTCTGCATCACAAAAGCGTCTCAGGCCCAGAACAATCAATCGTGTTACAGAGCACACCACTTTACCAGATAATCATAAAGACACTTGAAAAGGTTAGATCTCAATGTGCCAATACATAACAGGTGATTATTTTTGCCCCATTCATGGATATTTGTGAGAAGCCCCTTGTACCAGAACGACACACTGCAGGGCTGGCTGTTTCATGTGCAACAGAGATGGATCTGTGAAAGATCCCCTCTTAGGCCGGGGGCACACTAGGTGTTTTAACGCACTAGTGTGCGTTAAAGAAAACGCTAACGCACCGGCCCCCCTCGACGCCCGCCTGCCCCCTCCACAAGGCTGCAAAGCGCAATCCTCCTATGGAGGATCGCGCTTTGCAGCCCCGTCGACGCGCATCCTAGCGCATCTACAGTGATGATCTCTATGTGCACGCATGCTACACGCGCACAAGCATGTGACCGGCTCTGTCCGCAGCATCACAACGCTGCGCCGGGCACCGGTAACGCATGCTAGTGCGCACAAGAAGACGCCTAGTGTGCCCCCGGCCTTAGTCCTTTAAGACATCTCTGAAAACGCATTGCTTTAGAGAAGCCCATTGGCTCACTCCATGATCCCCCACTGCACACTTCTTCCCATTCAGTCCTCATGCAACCCGCTACTTCACTTACCCTATTCACCCCTCTCTTTAGATTGTAAGCTCTCGAGCAGGGTCCTCCCTCATTCTGTTCCGTGTATGCATATAATATTATGTTTCTCCCATTGTACAGCGCTACGAAATTTGTTGGTGCTTTATAAATACTTGTAACTAACTCCTACCCAGAAGGTGGAACAGTGTACACAACTTTGCCTGGCTTTAAAAATAAGTGCATAGAATGATCCTGGGTGAAGGCCCTCTAGGGATAATGTGCAGAACATAGGGGGCCTGGAACATGACTTAAGGGACACCGTGCTGTGACCAGTGTTCTTTGGATGACCAGGCTGCCCTGAGAGCTCTCACCTCTTTGCAGGAGCTTAGCTCAGACCAGATCCTGAGCGTTGAGCTCTGGATCAGAGTTTGGGACCTTTGGGAACCAGCTCGCACTAATGGCTCTCAGATTCATATGATTTGTTGCCTTGCAGCCACCTACCATGCTACAGCAGCATGTCTGGACCAGACCAGTTCCAAGGGAGCCAGACACCAGAATTACAATAAACTCAAGAGATAAACATAAAAGGGGTAGGGTCAGAAGAGGTTGGTTTCAACCCCCAAGTATCTATTTTGGACATGCAAACATTTACAGGTCTATGCAAAAGAAAGGTGAAACTCCGGTGAATGACTGGAGAAGTGAAAATTCTAGGTCAAAATAGCCAAACCAAGAAAATTCTCCCATTTATCTCACTTTCCAAATCGGCTATTTTGACCTAGAATTTCACCTTTCTCTGAATAACTTAGTTTTCTGTATTCCCCGTGCAGTGGCGTCTGATGTTACGAGCATAAAAAAAAATAAAAAATAAAAAATAGATGGTTCTGTTCTTTATAGAATACATGGAAGAAGGTATATTCTAGTCATTCACCTCAGAATGAGAAAAATAAAGTATTTTTTATTGGTTCACGTGAACAGTTTTCTACATTTGGGCAGTTTATTCCCACCTAAAAGTCTACAGACTTCCTGACACAAAGACGAGCTTTACTTACCAGCCAATTCCCTGCACATAAAGCCACTAATTCTTCTGTGGGCTGGGACTCACTTTTCGGTAAAACTAATGATTTAGCTACAAGAGGAAAATATTTTTTGATTTAAAACAAGCCAAATTTAGAAGTGTTAAAAATTTGCGAGGATGTCCCTTTACGTCAGTGTTCTTAAGAGAGCGTTTCTTCAGGGTGAATTCTATCTAGACCATGCATTTCCACCACATCCTTTAACAAATTAATCCCCCCAAAGCAGTGTTCTTACTTGTCATAAGAGAGTTCATGATGACAGAGGTGGCTTTGGCTTTCACCACTGGAACCTTCTCAGTGGAAGAAGATTTGGGCAAAGCAGGTGGGGGCATGTTATCCCCTTCATCATCCTGCTTAAGACAAGATATTGGAGATGGGACAGAGGGAGGAAGGATTAATTTGGGGCAAAGAGGGGGGAAAAAAAGGGTTGGAAAATAAAGAGTCACATGTGGCAAATATACTTAACCCAAGAATCTGTCAACAGAACAGAATGGGCAAGAGAAGACATGAAATGATTGTAAAGCATAATATACAGGTAAAGTACTTGACCCTGGTAAAACCTACCCACACTGCATGAGAAACAAAACAAAAAAAAAGGGGGGGGGAAATAAAAACGGACTGCCCGCATACCTGCGTATTGGAAAGGCCATAGATACATGGGGCCATTTATCCCCATGCAGAAGTTTGTTTATAGTGAAGAACAGAACTAGTTACATACAGTAGACTTTTGTAGTTCTAGATATAAAATTGTGAAACTGCAAGATAATCTAGAATGGATAAAAAAAAAAAAGAAGGTCTATTAATAATTATATTGGAGGTGGTTTCCTCCATGCTGTGTACTTTGATACTTTTCCGAAACTGGAATACAAAGTTGTTACACCGCCAGGATTCCGATGCACAAAGTGGCAAAACACCCTATAACTAGTTTATAAACTCAAAGCATTTACGCGAACGATTTAGAAAGCAAATTTTAACACCCCCCCCATCTGTACTTATTTGGTAAGTGAGACTGACTTTACTACGGGAAAACATCAAAATAAGACGACGTAACATTAACTAGCTTTATTCTGGAAATAAAGAGTTGTTTTCGATCCAAGTCGAAAAGATTAACCAGTTGAAAGTACAGCTTTCCCTTTCCTTGAGAATGTGTGCTTCCGGCATTCAGTTTTTTCTGCCGAGGTAACAAATTAAAAAGACACTTCTGCATAGATCACATTTAACTTATTTACATAGGAGCTGTACCAATGTTTGTGTGGAGCTTCCTGCCTCTGGACTAGACCTGTCTTAATTTTAGAACCTGAATTCTAGAACCCAACCAGAAAAGGCAAAGGGGGGGCGGGGTCTGTTCCAAGGAAACTAAAAAGCCATTACGTGCTAGACTGCATCAAACAATGGGGACCCCGCACATCTGACTGCAGTGAAGGGGATAAAAGGAGAGTTTCAGTGCACCCCCACCCCAAAAAAAAAAAAAACTTTACATTGCCCACACTGTAAAAGATGTATGTGGCCATGCACACAAAAATGTTTTGACCATTAAGCTTGACATGCAGAACGCTCACTCTACTGGCCAAGGAGGGCTACTACATGCGTAATTCAGCTGCGGCTTCTTTTAAATTTTGTTTTAATTCCTGGCTCCCAAAGTGAAATGCATTTAAATCAATCTACACAGCACAATTTTGTTTATGAATGCATCTTGGACACAATTTCTGGATTGTGGTCTTGTCACATTGGGGCTCATTTTCACAGAAAGTGCCTGTAGATGCAACCCCAATATGAATCTGGCAATATAGAAGCCCAATGCTGTTTGTTTTTTTGTTGCAGAAAATAAAGATTCACTATACATTGCAGCGGTGCTCTCCATAATATAAACATACCTTTGATAACATCTTGTATTTACGTTCGGGTATGACTGGATTTCTCCACAGCGTGCTGATGCACAGGTCTGAAGGTGGTGGTGTCATGGGCGCCGTGTCATCCAGGGCATCGTCGTAGCTGAAAGCTCGACGGTGCATCCCAATTGGCAAGGACATCTTCCCCAGTGACCCCCCTGAGCAGTGCTCAATGGCTGAAGAACGAGAGAGCCCACTGCTAATTACAGACAGCTTTACCAACCAATACACCGGTAAACACATTTTCCTATCCTGCATTGTAAGAGCAGGGGGGGGGGGGGGGTAGGTAGGAGAAATATATATCTACAACCCACTGCATCCTTTATAATTCTAAGTAAAGTCTTCTGTAAATGGTCATAGTTTATTAAAAGGTACCTATAGATACCAACAGAGGGTTATTCTCAGAGGTCCATATTTGCTGCAGAATTGCACTGTAGGTGCAATTAATCTATTCGGGAAGCTGCCAAATACAGGAGAGATTACAGCTAAATACAGTGCATTTTGTTCTATAGAGAACTAATGATTAGTCTATTCATTCACAGAATGCCAAACCGCACTGGAATTGTGGGCCATTTCAATTCAACAGGTTATTAAGTTTTGCAAAAAAAAAAAAAAAAGCCCCCCCCCCCATACATTTTTTGTTGGATAACCCACCCCCCTCTAGTTGGTTGGAATTTGCTGAGGCCAATTCGGTACTTAGCGCTTTTCGCCAATATCCGAAAACTGCTTCGGCAACTCCATTTGCGTTGCAATACAATGCACCGAATCGCAGAAGTGAGAAGAAATTGAACTCAATTTCAGTGCTTTGTGAATAACCCTCATTCTTTCACAAGCCCTTACCTTCGTGTGGCCTAATGTTTATGTATCAGACACTCTGTAAGGACATTGTTTGACAGAAATGGGGGGGGGGGGCAACATCCTCCAAACCACAACAATTTTATACACCATTATTTCAATTATTCAGTGCAGCAACATGTTCATTGTAGAAACCCGAACAAAAAAATTAAAAAAAAAATGCTTATGACACAGAGAAAAAAAAAAAAAATTGCTCGTATTACATCTAAAAAAATAAAGTACAAGTAACGCACGTACTCGATTTTCAAAAGGAATTTGTTCCAAAGCTGTCAACACAAATTAAACTCACGCACCACTCTTGAAAGTGAGAGGGGAAACCATTCCTGTCACAGGCAAAACAATTTGACGAAAGACTCACTCCCATTATAGAGATAAGTGTTTTTTTGCTGACCTATAATAATTTACAAAGCTAGTATTTTTGTTCTTTATATGGGTCAGCAGAAAACCCTGATCTATGATAAGAATCTCTTGCAAATAAGTCAAACGTGTTTTGCCTATGACAGCGACAATTTTAAAAAGAAAACAAAGTATTGGCAATGTCATAAAATGATTTGACAGTTTTCTCACTCCATGGTCGCCGCCCGGTATAATCCCCCGGCAGCAAGTGATCCAATTTTAAAGTTGGGGTCCTGGTGGCGCAATGAATACTTCCCAGAATGGAAACACATATGGAGAGACAATGCTCCCATAGCATAACACAGTATATGTATCTGAATGATTACAGTTGTCGTTCAACTCACCGATGTTGGAGCCTCGGTTGTCTCAGGCTCAGCGTAAGGGTGAGTGGTGCTTCTCAGTCAGGTGAACACCTAACCCCTTTCTCCTGCAGTGCCTTCTCGTTTCTGTCTCCAGTCCTGAACCAATAGCCCTGGATTCGGTTTATTTACCCATTGGGTATTTTTTGCACATGCACTTTTTGTGGCTATAGACTACTTAGAGACTGGCAATATCACTGGACATATTTACGGACTCCTTAGAATTCACATCAACACTTTTTGTGTTTGCACTTTACAAATAGATAAGCAATACGAGCATATGCACTTTATATGCATTTTGCACTTACGGTCTAATATACACTCTGTATTGTGAGACGGATTCACACATATGATAATAGGAGATAGCACTACTGTTGTCATATCGAATTTGCACTTTAATGTTGCGATTTTGCACATTATATGCATTTCTGCACATGTTTTTATACACCCTGCATTGTGAGATGGACTCACATGTATGAAACAAGGGGATATCACTAACGCTGCTGTATTTTATTGGCACTTAATTGCGATTTTGCACAAGATTGTTATTTGTACAATTACCAGCGGAACATTGATTCACTGCAGCATTCTCCTCTGTTAAACACCCGATGACAACTGACCCATATCTAAACCTCTAGCATACCACCAAATTAGAACCTTCCATTCTGGGAAGTATTCATTGTGCCACCAGGACCCCAACTTTTCTACATATTTCATTTGCACATTTAGGTTGAGATTTTTGTGCAACACCTTGTAGGCAGCAACCCCGATAATCATAGTATTTATTAAGCACCTCCACAGACACCTACTCTTGCCATAGCCAATTTTAGCCCACAAAATTGCATCCATGGGCTTTGATGGTTCAAGACAATACAGTCCTGCAGAGATCTAGGACACCTTTGTAATGGATACATTGGATTTTCCAGTAGAAACATTAGCGGTTTTGGGTTAGGTTTAGTACTCTAACAGTTTAGAACTGTAAAGCTTTATACCATGACAAGAAATAAAGCTCTAATAACACATTAACGGCCTGCAGACAATACTCTACCAAGTTTCCATTTGAGTAAGAGACATGAGGAAAGGTTGTTTACCAGGTACATCAGGCTGTCTCGATGCCATTACCGCAGAGAGATACTGTATTCTTTCACTAAGGAAATCCACAAAATGTTACCTAGTAAAAACAATTACCTGTTTATTAGATCGTAAAACAAACATACAAAACAAGACGAGGTGACACAAGGAATCATGCGTGATCTACACCCACTATTGATAGCTACAGGGAGCACAATTTGGAGACAAGCCATGCAAAGTCATCACTGTGCACTGAGCCGGAAGCACATACAGCACACACAGCAACAACAACGCAAGCACAAAGAGCGTTAAATGTCTTACCCCGGCTGCTGGGAGGCCGCTATTAACTGGAATGGGACAAGTCAGGCTGAAACATAGTGCAACCAAATATGGAATATAGTGCAATTAAAAGATGAACCGTGGAAGAGCACCCAGCTGGTCCATGCAGATACCTAGACACATGATGAAACAAACAGTGTTGTTAAAACCCTGCCTTGGTACATGTTCAATACAGCATCATTGAAATGCAGGGCTAGAAGAGGATGATACTGATGTATCGAGGGTCTGTCATGCCCGTGTCAAAAGAACGAGGCCTACTGACAATGCATCGTAGCCGCTAGAGGGATACGCTAGGGTTAAAACTGGAGACAGAACAGGAGTTAAGCATTAACACTTCACACCCCCCTGTTTTAATCCTTTAGTGAGGTTGAAGACTTTATTCCAGCACTGGTCTGGATGTGAAGTGATGCTGTTTCCTGAAGCTGCTGCCGTCACGTGACCAGGGAAGGGAGAATGTGGGATGTTTGGAGCCAGCATCCAGATAACCCAATGGCTCTTAATGAGAAGGAGTACATAGCCATTGGATAGAGGCACAAATGCACTTTCTTCCTTGGAAAAGCTCAGTAATGAGCACTAGTTCATGACTGATCTTTATAGCAGAACGAACCCACTTCTCAGACAGCAGCCCACCAGGAACCCCCTCCCCATTTTTCAGTCACAGACTATTCACTTTTTTTTTTCTCAATACAAAAGGTTTGAAGGAGAAAAGTTACCAGGAAAGTCTTAATGATCTTAACATGTACAGCTTGGAAAAAAGACGAGACAGGAGATATGATAGAAACATTTAAATACGTAAAGGGAATCCACAAGGTAGAGGAAGGGAGTATATTTAAAAGGAAACAAAGTAGCAAAACAAGAGGACATAGTCTTAGATTAGAGGGGCAAAGGTTTAAAAGGAACATCAGAAAGCATTATTTTACTGAGAGGGTGGTAGATACATGGAACAGCCTTCCAGTAGAAGTGGTAGAGGCCAAAACAGTAATTGAATTTAAAGGGATACTCTAAGCAACATGACCACCTAAGCTATTTTAGGTGGTCATGATGCCCGGAGTATCCTGCCCTTTGTCCCCCCTCCCTCCGCTCAGCCGATCTGCAGAAAAGGCTGAAAACAGCTGAGAGAGGCGGAGGACTTTACTCCGCCCTCCCAGCTGTCAGTCAGCAGAGCGGGAATCATATTTCCCGCTTCTGCCGACTTTTGCCGAGTAGGAGACGTCATCGCGCTTTCAGCGCGATGACGTCTCCTACTCCCCGCAGAGGCTGGCGGCTCCCTCTTCGGGTTAGTGTTGCGCGCATCCTCTTGTGCGCAACACTAATCCTCAGAGGGAGCCGGGAGGAAGCCTGCCGATTGGCTGGCTTATGTGAGAGGCGCGCATGCGCGCTTCTCACGTAAACCGGAAGCCAAGACGCAGCAACAAGAAGGACGGGAGCGGAAGAGGAGGGAGGTGAGTATCAAAAAAAAAAAAAACGCCGCTGGAAACAAGAGGATTTTAAGGTAAGTATTGCAGTTACAAGAAAAAAAAAAAAAAGAAGGTTTTATTAAGGGAATAGGGATAGGTTAGGAAAAAAAAACGGGGTGTGATTTTTTTGTTGGAGTGTTCCTTTAAGCAAGCATGGGATAGGCATAAGGCTATCCTAAACAAAAGATAAATCCAGGTAAAGTATCCATGTAATTGGGCAGACTAGATGGGCCGAAAGGTTCTTATCTGCCGACATTTTTCTATGTTTCTATGTTTACAGAGCACAATTTAATAAAAAAAAAAAAAAAAAATGAAACCGGTAAACATTTGTTTTCCCAGCAATAGAAGAGCCAATGTATAAGCGGTTTTACATAACAAATCTGGAAGACAAAACAGAGGGGCCAGACAATTCCATGAAGGTTTATTCAGATCTGGCTGCACATATATAGAAGCTACACAACCCAGACCGGAGATAAAAAAGCAGTACCAAGCCCTCCATGAATACAAGAGCACACGGCATGTACACTACAAGACAAAACATCCGTCTTAAGACCAGCAGCTAATGAATAGCTGCCGTTTTGCATGGTGGATACCTTTGTGTTTGTTTGACTACAGTCAGTAGTTTGGCATAGGGTTTGCAAAAACTTCTGCAGGTACATCCCCTGCAACCCCTCTCCCCCATACTTCTAGTCTGTGAGGCTGTATAGGAGGGCACCACCTCCATCCCTTGGAGTAGGGAATGACCCAGCACGGGTTGTGTATGTGAAGAATTGCAGTATCCTGGCCCAGAAACCCAGGAGAGAGAGAAAAGCCTCTATTGTACAGCTTTCAATAGAAAAGCCATTTAGCATTAACCATCCCAGGACCAGGAATTGCTGTGAATGTCAGGTAATCCAGAGTGGATGAAGCAAGTTGAAGATGTCAGGGGACTTGCAAATTCTAAATAACGTCTGAATAACCCTGATAGTCTTGAAAGAGAATCGAAAAGCCACCACACGTTCGGTGGCTTTTCTTTCTCTTCAATTCGGTGCGATTTGGCGATCCCATATCAACGACCCTGAGGTGTATTCAGCAAGCACCACAGGGCCGTCGTAGTGCAGTGAAAAGTCGTCGCAAACCTGCCGAACACTCACCGCAAAACCCAGCGAATGCACACCGAAACACGCAAAAACGTCTGGATTAACCCCCGCCGAACCCGCAAAAACGTCTGGCTTAACCCCCGCCGAACCCGCAAAAACGTCTGGATTAACCCCCGCCGGAGTAACCCGAGTAGGAGCCGATCAGAGTGCAGGGCAGCCGCCGGAAAAACCCGACACCGCAGACGAATGGAGTGAGAACAAGTAAAAAAAAAAAGTACACTTGAATGTTTGAAAATTGAAACACTGTTTTCAAAGAAACTACAGAGCGAAAAAGGTCTGAAATTTACATATGAGGTCCAATGAATGATAATAAAAAGGGCTGTTACAGAAAAAAAATTGATAAAAAATAAAAGAAAAAGAAAAACACACACAGGCAACGAACAGGCACCGTATGTGCAGGAAATTCTCCAACATTTGGCGAAGTGCCATCTCTCTGACTAGCCGAATAGCCAGGAAAGGTAACCGTACGCTGAATTTCACTGTTCGGTTACCTTTCAGCCACAATTCGGATCTCGTTGAATAACCCTGTATATAATATCACTGATGTGCCTGGCTTCCACATTTATCTATGGAAGCATCCAAACATTCCAGAGCCGGCTGACACCTAGCCCCCAGGATAGACCAACCCCAAGGCAATCTTTCTACTTTCCTGGGGGAAAACATTACATTTCCCTCATTCCTCTCACCATGAAGTACAGAAAATTCTTATTTTGATGTAAAGAAGCCATATTTTATTGGAGGGACAATACAATACGAGAGTGTTTATATCCCCCGTAGCCAAAACGATACAACATTAAAATATTAATAAAACCAACAAAAAGAAACCAATCACTGACCAAGCCGACTTGGGCCTCGTCTGACCACATAACGAGCAGATAACCTCTTAAGAACCAAGGGACTTTAAAGTCAATGCATTTATGATGTAACAGTTAAGTCATCGGTCATTAAGGGGTTAAACCCCATTCCTGAACCAATGAAGTTAAAGCAGGTTGCACCCTGGGTAAATTTTGGAGATCGAGAATGTGAATTTTATGTTGACTTTCCCAAACAGTGGAAGGTTTTAGCGAGAGAGAAAAAATAATAACTTTGCCTGGTTGTTGGATTTTCCTCTTTCTGGAATAAATTAAGTTTATCATGGTTGTAAAAATTACCATTATTGAATAACCCCATATAGTCGGATACAATAAAAAAAAATAAAAAAAAAAGGCTCTTGTATACATAGTAGCTATGGCACCAACCTTATAGAAATAAACCAACCCTACGAGACATGATTTCCATAGAGATTTTGTAAGAGTCTGTCACAACAACCTACAAAAAAAGTGTAAGAAAATAACTCAATACTGTAGGAGTAGGGATCTTAACATTTTACTTACATATTTATTTTCGGTGTTAATCTGTATATTTGTGTTTTGCTTTTAATATCTTGCATTGTATTACTTTGTATTTCTGTAACGACTGTAAAATTGCAATGTTCTTGAACCCAGGACGTACTTGAAAACGAGAGAAATCTCAATGGATCCTTCCTGGTAAAATACTTTGCAAATAAAATAAATAATTAGCCCCACCAGATGTTTGAACTACACCTCCCATGATTCTCTAGCAGTTTATTGCATTCAAAAGAATTCTAGGATTGTAGTCAAACATCAGGGATGGGGGGGGGGCACAGAGTATGAGATCCCTGCTGTAAATTATTTCAGTATTAAAGTCCCATGTAGCACTACATTCCCCATAATACTCCTGGGTAAGCAAGATTACATTCACCCCCAAGAAAGGAAGGCAAGCAAGCACCCAAGTTTCCATTTTCGATGCCGACTTCCAACAGCTTCTTGGTAGACCGCAAGAGCGTCTACATTTGGGATTGTGATCAAGACAATATTTTTGCATGACTATCCATAATCATGAGTCTGGCCTGTCCCAGATAAATCAGGGGGTCATCATCACTTTGGTCGCCTCAGGCTCATTGGTACAATCTCCAACCGTAGGGAAGGGGGGGGGGATGCCATCAAAATACTGTATACAAAAGGAATGAGCTCAGCTCCCACCTAGATCTGTACAAGGTTTCAGCTTTCTGTGCCTGCACACACAGCTTGAAGCATTGAACCTGAGAGGGCACTTATTGAGAAGATGAAATGCATCCCTTTCCCATTAACCCCTGAAATGCCAATAGTAGGGCCTCTGCAAATAAATTAACCCCTTAAACACACTACAGTAACAGATACAGCATAGGACAGTTATTGCAGGTAGTTGTGCATTTTGGTCCAATGGATAGAAGAAAAGCAGTAATTCCAGTCTGTGTTGTGTCGGATCTGGTTCCTCGTCGAGAGCTGTTCCATGCAGCCATTTCTCACCCATTTGACGCTCAGTTTTTGGGGTTTGTATTTCTTGCAGAGACGTTCTGTATGAATTTTTTTTTTCTTTTTACACTGAGAAACGGTTAGTGTAAAATATATTTAGTAATTATTTTTTAGGCATAAAGGACACACATATATATATGAATAAATACACACCACTTTACAAGGGTCGTTTTGTTTAAGTCTATTTAATGTTATGCCGTATTTATTAAGAACATACTCTGTTTTTGCACTGTAAAACTGTACATAGTTTGTATAAAACCCTGATACAAGCTGCTTGGAACAGCTCTCGACGAGGAACCAGATCCGACACAACACCGGTTTCCTGCGTTTGTGTATTGTCTATGTGGAAAACGGAGACAAAAAGCTGGGGAAGAAGAAAAACCATTTGTGCTCAGAAACATGGGCCTCCGTGCCTTTAAAAGGCCCCATAGGCGGGTACGGTGCCCTATTACACCACAGCACTGCACACAGAGACCTGCAGGTACATGGTGAACAGCTGTGGGACTCCCTGGCCAAGAAAACACTCCCTGAGAAACCAGGTCTGTGCCGGGCGAATGAAGGCTGACGGTACTCACCTAAAGACAAATGTGTCTCCGGTACCGATACTAGCCTCGTATTCTCCCTTCAGGTCTCTTGGACATAAAGTCACCACCGTAAACGAGCTGGAAAAAATATGAAGCTCCCATTATATGTCAGCGTAATGGCGACCACTGAATAAACTCATTGCGCATGCGCTAAGAGTAGGCGTGTCCGCATTTGCAATTCGCGCATGCGTCGTTCCAAGCCCCTAGTTATTTTTCATTCAACCTTCCAAATGCATTACAGAAGCTTTGGATGCCATATTTGTTTTGGGAAAACCTGCTCTACGGTAGCTTCCCACCCCTTAGCCATTTTCCACCAACCCGGAGTCTTTCGTTCTCCTAGCCAATCAGGTATCGTGTTTGGTGTCTCCTAAGTAACAACAGCAAACCATCTTTTTGAGTAGGACCCCCTAAACCCAGACGACATAATGGAGGGCACCGGCTGTTTCCTGGACGCCAGGTAACTTCTGAGAATGATGCTGATGCCGCCATGCCATGTATAAAGCTGCAGCAACAAGAGGGTCTGCTTTATATAGATCCCTCGTGTCTCTATAATAAATCAATATATAAGAGCACACTATTATCTATTATTATATTATAATATTATTTATTATCTCTGAAAGTGACAGCGAATCAGGATATCTGATAAATTCCCCCAAACTGACCTGAAATGTGCCAGATTATTCATGAAACCTGGAAATGTGCGACAAGAAAAAAGGAATTTAAAAAAAAAAAGGGCCAACGTTAGACAAATTGCAAAAATAATCTGATAATCCAGATTTGACCAGAAAATCGTGCATTTGGGATTTTTGAAATGTGTGTCAATTCTGGTCAATTCTGGATTACTCAAAAATTGCAGAGGCCCATAGACTGGCGGTATATGCGGCGGATACAAAGTGGATCTAGATGTCACCTTCTCATGGTTTTACAGCGACTTTCTTTAATTAAAACACAAGTGGGATCCATTGAGAAGTATCAAAAATCATCTCCCATTCCTCTGGAAAGATGACGTGGCCGACACCTCTCCCACAATGCCGATACAGGCATGGGATATGTGAAGCTTGGGAAAGGATCAGGGAGTAAATATAAGGTACACGGGCCAGTATATTGTGTACCCCAGGAAGAAGTGCTTTCCTGTGTATTTATTTTTCCAGATGGGTCCAAGGAATCAACAAGAAGAATGTCGCATTCATTAACAAAAGCACGGTGTGCTACCCATGTGGGAATTTTATTATTTTCCTCGATACGGAGACAAGAAAGCAGTCCTTGTTCCAGTGTCCGGCAGGCGACGTCGGAGCATACGCCGTCAATGTATACAGCGAACTGGTGGCATTTTCCAGCCGGACGTTTAAAGCGAGTATTTATGTATACACGTACCCAGGGTTTGTGAGGAGGGCAGAACTCAAAGGTATGTGACTAGTAAAACAGCCTTGTATTGAATCACCCACACCACCATGTGAAGGGCATAGTGCCGGGAGGGACAAGCAGCCATGTTTAAGTCCTCTATGCTCAGAAACAGCACATATCAATAGCTGGAGAGCATTCCTGACAGAGGTGTAACTAGAAACCTAAGGGCTTAGGTGCAGGAATCCATGAAGGGGCCCCCGTCGCCCATGGCAAAAACATATCCCCCCTCCTCCCGTCATCCCCATGCACTGGACCCCTCCAAGTCCACAATGTCAACTCCAGACAATCAGTGTCCTATTTTTTTCCAGCTCCACTACGACCACTTCAGTCCATCCCATTATTAATGTAACGTGCACCATGTATATCTCAGCGCTCCGCAGCAATAAAACTCACAGTAATGTGTGCTGTGTATGAGCGTATCATAGGTGAGGCCCTGGCCCTTGTCAAGCTGCCCAGGTAAGGCGAACTCAGAGGCCCGGTTGCAGTGGTACTCTCTGCACCCCTGGTAGTTACGCCCCTGATTCCTGACATAATTCATAAGCTCCTGGTACATACATCTGAGTGTTTATATTTTGGAGGGATAGGTCTTATTTTGGGCTGAGATCCCTCTGTCCTTCTTTTCTCTTTTGGAGTCCTAGGGATACACCGATAAAAGGTAATTACTGATATGTAGGGATGCACCGATACCGATACTAGTATCGGTATCGGGGCCGATATTGCCGTTTGCACGAGTACTTGTTACTCGTGCAAACGGCCCGATACATCCCGCCGATACCGGAAGCCGGCGCTGGGCCGGCTTGCCGGTATCCGCGGGGCTGGGGAAGCTGGCCGCGTGCATGAAAAGCACACGGCCAGCGTTCCCCTTCGGCGCGCCAAATACTCACCCTTCCTGAAGTTCCGGTCTCTGGGCAGTGATGCGGTCACGTGGCCGCCGGGCGCTCCTGTGACGCGGCCTCTCGGCTGGAGGCAGCGTCACAGATGCGCCCGGCGGCCACGTGACCGCATCACTGCCCAGAGACCGGAACTTCAGGAAGGGTGAGTATTTGGCGCGCCGGAGGGGAACGCTGGCCGCGTGCTTTACATGCACACGGCCAGCTTCCCCAGCGTTCGAGCTGGGGGCCAATCCATGAGAGCTGCGGGCAAATCCATGAGACCTGCGGGGCCAATCCATGAGACCTGGGGGCCAATCCATGAGACCTGGGGGCCAATCCATGAGACCTGGGGGCAAATCCATGAGACCTGGGGGCCAATCCATGAGAGCTGGGGGCCAATCCATGAGACCTGAGGGCAAATCCATGAGACCTGGGGGCAATCCATGAGAGCTGGGGGCCAATCCATGAGACCTGGGGGTAATCCATGAGAGCTGGGGTCCAATCCATGAGACCTGGGGGCAAATCCATGAGACCTGGGGGCAAATCCATGAGAGCTGGGGGCCAATCCATGAGACCTGGGGGTAAATCAATGAGAGCTGGGGGCCAATCCATGAGACCTGGGGGCAAATCCATGAGAGCTGGGGGCCAATCCATGAGACCTGGGGGCAAATCCATGAGACCTGGGGGCAAATCCATGAGAGCTGGGGGCCAATCCATGAGACCTGGGGGCAAATCCATGAGAGCTGGGGGCCAATCCATGAGAGCTGGGGGCCAATCCATGAGAGCTGGGGGCAATCCATGAGACCTGGGGGCAAATCCATGAGAGCTGGGGGCCAATCCATGAGACCTGGGGGTAAATCCATGAGAGCTGGGGGCCAATCCATGAGACCTGGGGGCAAATCCATGAGACCTGGGGGCAAATCCATGAGAGCTGGGGGCCAATCCATGAGACCTGGGGGTAAATCCATGAGAGCTGGGGGCCAATCCATGAGACCTGGGGGCAAATCCATGAGAGCTGGGGGCCAATCCATGAGACCTGGGGGTAAATCCATGAGACCTGGGGGCCAATCCATGAGACCTGAGGCCAATCCATGAGACCTGGGGGTAAATCCATGAGACCTGGGGGTAAATCCATGAGACCTGGGGGCAAATCCATGTGACCTGGGGGCAAACCCATGTGAGCTGGGGCAAACCCATGTGAGCTGGGGCAAATCCATGTGAGCTGCGGTCAATCTCATATAAATTTTTATGAGGTCTGTTCCTATTGGAAAGCGTCACATGACATTAAATAAAAGTATCGGTACTCGGTATCGGTGAGTACTTTTAAAAAGTATCGGTACTCGTACTCGGTCTTAAAAAAGTGGTATCGGTGCATCCCTACTGATATGTATATATTCAAATAACACACAATAGAGGCTATAGCATACTGTACCTACCCTTTTATCTCATCACTAAAAAAATATTACAGTTGTAACCTTTGCCCTCTACCTGTTATCCCATGAAGCTCCACCAACATAACAAGTAGCTGAGCATCATGGGAGGTGTAGTGCCACAACATTTGGGAGGCTAAGGTCGCTGACTCTTGCTTTAAATGAACTTGAGAGGACCTTACATTAATGACTTACTCGTTAAAGGGATATGCGTATCTAGAAATTCTTTTTTCTAAAGTGACGGTAAAAGACTTTATACCTATAGAAGAATAAACTAGAATAAATCAATAAACGTTTTAAAAATATGTAAAAACATGTTTATTTTCTTTCTTTAACTCCTTAATGACAGGCAGGTGTCTTCTGTCGGGAGGGGGTTAATTAATGCCGGAGAGGCGTACTAGTACGCCTCACTGCCACGGGCCTCTGATTTGGGCTGCCGACACGTGACGCGTGTCATTGGCTCCAGGGGGACGACCTGAGTTCAGGCCGTCTCTCTGCAGCCAACGGCGCGTGGCGTGCGCTGGCTGTGTGGAGGGGCCGAGGCGGTTCATTGAAGTCAGCCTGGCATACCAGTACGCCCCGCGTCTTCAAGGTCCAACGACCGCAGGGACGGCATGGTATGCAGTGTGGAGGGAAATGGTTAAACTCTGCTATTTCATCTTCTCTGGCCACGCCCCTCAGATAGGGGGGTTTCTTCATCTTCCACTTCCTGTATATTCCTCCTCCCCGTCCACTTCTCCACCCATCAAAGCTTCACATGAACTAGCACAAGCTGTGCACGTGAAACCCTGTGCCTCAGACTGGAGAAACCTGAGGAACTAAATATTAGCATCTCTGCAACTGTGAAAGCAAAACTCACTCACGCCCGCTCACAAACTCACCCGCTGGCTCACTCACACACTCACCCAATGACTCACACACACACTATCCCAATGACTTGCTCACACACTCACGCTCTCTCACACACAGACTCACTCAGCCACTGACTCGTTCACAATTGCTCACAAACACTCCCACTCACCCGCTGACACGCTAACTTGCGTTCCTTCCTGGTTTATATACTCTCACTCAAACTCCCTCCACAGTCACTCTCACACTATTTCTTGTGCTGTCTGTCTCTTGTGTGCGCTCTCTCGCTGCACCTTTTCTTTCACTTTCTCTGCTTTATCTTGCCGTCTTTCTCTCTTTACCTTTTCTTTGCTGTGTCTCTGTGCTTATTTTTGCTGTCTCTGCGGTCTCTCTTTCTCCCTGTGTGTTTTGTTTTCTTTCCTTCCTCGTCTCTGCAGTAGCTGGGGGTTAAAGAGTTACAGATTGGAATGGCACTCAGCCCACCCTCCCCTCAGCTCACAGTGCAGGAGGGAGGTGGGACAACTCAGTCGCACATGCTCAGTGCGTTTTGTAACTATACCTAGGTATACACACTGATTGGTCAGCTCAAAGTGCCTCCTGAGGTGGGCGTTGAAAACGCCAAGAAAGAAAAACAGGTAAATATGTAAAAATATTGCATTTGCTTCCTTTTTATGCCTGCTGAATAACACTACTAACTCATTCAAAAGGCATTACACATTTTTTTAAACGCACACTAGCAAAGCATGCATGTCCCTTTAAATAACAGCTGGAGACACTAACTTTGTACGCAGTTCAGCTGTTCCGACAGGTTACAGTAAATTATTGCTTCCTATACTTTGTATATGTTATATAGTAACATCAGGAAGCATTATTTTACTGAGAGGGTGGTGGATACATGGAACAGCCTTCCAATAGAAGTGGTAGAGGCCAAAACAGTGATTGAATGTAAGCAAGCATGGGATAGGCATAAGGCTATCCTAAACAAAAGATAAATCCAGGTAAAGTATCCATGTAATTGGGCAGACTAGATGGGCCGAAAGGTTCTTATCTGCCGACATTTTCTATGTTTCTGGTGGTAAGCGGTTATGCTTTTGCAAATCACAAAACACCAAAGAGTAAAAAGCTTATTTATTTTTTTTATATAATTTTTGTGACACTAGTGTCTCCCACAGCATGAAACTTAAAATAAATCAGTTTTCTTCGATTTGCAGATGGAGCGGTCTTGGGTTATTCTATCATAGCTTTCAGTCACTCGGGGTCATATTTGGCGAGTTATTCATCCATTCCTGACCATATGCTCACGGTTTGGTAAGAACAATTGTGAGGATCTTGGAAAATAATTATGTACGGAGATAAAGAAGGTTTATTTCGTGAGAACACCAAGCAAGGTGCCTCAAGGACCAAGGTGGCCAAGCTCCAAAAACTCCCAGCTATATAGATAAATGGATGACTGGGCACCCAAGCATAGATGTAATTAGGAGCTTTTAACACGGACACCATCACATATATTGTTTCAGTTTCGTCATGAATCCTTTATCAAGTTGGTAAAGGCTTCTTGACGGAGGTGAAACATTGCATGAGATGGTATCCCAGTAAAAAGAATCCTTGTTGTACCTTTGTTCGGATGCCCATCCTCTGCTTATCTACTTAACTAGAAACACAAGTTTAGATTTATTTTTCTGTATAAACCTTCAGTTTTTATATTCTACATCAATACTTGGGAATAAATAAAGAACCCCCCCAGATGACATTGATTTCACATTAAAATGGAGTAATATGAAGGCCTGTGCAGATGAAACAACAATATTCTCTTATTATTCAACCACATTCTCCATGTGCCAGAGGCACAGCCTGTGTACATCTGAAATGAGTATTTTATGGAAGGCATCCATTTCAGTATGCTTGCATCCGTTTTCATTTTCATTCACGTTTATGACTAAATTACATGAGATTTATTGCACTTTACACCTGTGATGGTTTACTTAAATGGATAAGCTGAGCATCATGGGACTTGTAGTTCTAACACATCTGTAGTGCTAAGCGTAGGCACTATCACTTTAACAGGGATCTCAAATAATTCCGGGAATTGTAGGCAACCAACATCTGCGAGACCAGAATTTGAGATCCCTGCTTTCAAACAAAGCCGGCAATCCTTGTCCTAGGTGGTTGGTGAAATTTACTGTAGATCTGTTGATGATTATCTCTGGTTGAACATGATTGCAAATGCCATCTAAACATCTGGGGTGCCAAGACCATCACTTATATATATATATATGACAGGAAGCTCTATTACCATTTGCCACCAGTCAGATCACTGGCGTGCGCAGCCCGTTGCATTAGGGTGTGCACACATGGAACATTTATTAATTAAACACTTACAGGTATGTTTAGAAGATTTTGCACAAAATGCACATTTTTCATTGGAAATAGAAAACCGTTAATCAGAGATACAGTCAGTTTTTATGCTATTCATCATAAACCAGGGACACCTAAAAGATCAAGGTAAGAGGCGAAAAAGAACTTTTTCACCCAACATTAGAGTATACCTGGGTACACCAGCCATACCCATGCGCACGCCTAAGAGTCAGATATAAGCGTAGACTCTATACCCCATATGGATAATTTAGCCAGTGACTGTCGCCACCATGAGAGAACATGCTTATGCCTGATAAGGAAAATGAAGGTTAAAAGTTGCTAGATTCTTCAAAGTTGATGGAATAACAAGTGTAGGTTGATTTAAATGGTTAAAATCTTTAATATAGGCTTCTTCATATACGCAATAAGGTCTAGTGCAATCTCCATTTGATATATTAGGCCTCCATTAAACACTTCATAGCTTGATAAACTTTCAAGTGGTCTTGCATTGTGTTTAATACATGTGTCTGAGGCTCATATTTACTTTAAACCTTTTTTTACTTTTTTGCCTCACAGCATAGTAATAAGTTGTAACAATGCTTGTTAAAAACAGAAAAATCACAAATGACATGTAAGCCACGCCTATAGTCCCATCCACCAATCCGGAGTCGGTGCAGCATAGGGAGGTTGGAGGTTAACTCGTCTTCCTCTTTCTTTGTTGTGCCTCACAGAGTCAAGATAAGTATAACGCTCTCCCCAAATTTTCGATTTGGGGGCGCTATATTTCATTTAATTAAATATTTTCTGTCAGGTTTTCTGGCAGTCATATGTATTTTCTCTCATTACAGGCTTTTGTCACCGTTTAAATAAATTTGGTCATTTTAATAAAACCTGTATCGGTCCTGCAGTTCTCCCGGCGGTATCATCGAGTGGAAACTGCGGTACGCACTTTCTCTTTCCCCTGGGTTCGTCGCAGTGATAACTGCAGCGGCAACCATTTTTCCATTGCTTTTGTTCTCACTGCGGCAGCTCGGGCTGCTAGGCCCGTCCCTCAGACAGGCCAAGTTTCTAGTGCGCCGTTGCGACGCTGCCATCTTAGTTTGGATTTGCATCCTCTTCTGTGTGAAAGCAGCCGCGATTCCAATTTGAAATCTACAGGGAATCTCTCCGACGCTCTTCAATCTAAATTATGGCCCTTTCTAAGGAAAAACGCCGCAGCTATTCTCCTATATCTGGTACCTCTCTCCCAGATAGCGATAGGCCATTCTCTGTACCCCAACCTCAACGCCGTAGATCCCCTCAGCTGGAAGATGACTTTCACAGATCTGTCACTTCAGCAGTACAGAGTACCATTCACTATATGACAGACATACTTCGATAACCCCTTACTGAATTTAGAGCAGCGATGGCTACCCGCCGGGAAGAGTCTGGTCTGGAGGAGATTCCTCCTCCTGTGTTACAACCCCCAACTCCAAGCCCTGTTCCCAGAAAATCCCTCCGCAAGACAAAACACATACATGATGAAGGGGCTGGCAATCCCACACCACTGCCGGTAATAGGGGCTGATATCCCCCCATCACTGTTTTCATTTAGGGGCTAGCATCCCCCCATCACTGATCGCACTACCCTCTCCCAAACCACTACCCCATAAGGCTATCGTCAGATGAACGCAGTCTGAGCGCATCTGCGTGCGTGCATAACGGACAGACGTACTGACGGAAGATACTGTAGACACCACACGATCCGTTTTTCTTGACGGACGTAGAGGGAAAAAAAGGGAACTATGGGAAATAAAAATTATGTGAAAAATGCTAAAAATTTGAAAAGGATATGAAAAGCCATTTTGTGCTTCAAGATGCTGGACGTCGCAAATGCGCTGCGTCTGGCATCTCCCCATCACTCAACACAGAATGCTACGCAGACGTGGCGCACTCTGCGCGTCCGTCTAACGGTTTTACGTTCTTGCCTAACTTGCATCCGTTTGCCTCGTATGTTGTGCGTGCGCTGTTCGGTGCGGACGCACTTATTGTGTGGGTCTCTATTGATCATGATTCTATGCTACGACAGGTGTTAAACTGTGCGGCAACACAGACGTGATCACTGCGTTCTGACACGGGCCTAAGAGAGCACATTGTTCAGTTCCTGGATTCTCATATTCGTTGCCCTATAGATCGGGAAACAAGAAATACATTCAGGGCAGAATGCCCCAGAATGCCCACCACCCCATGAAAAGTCTGTATCACTCCCACTGTAGATGCTAACATTATTGAGTATGCATCTAACAAGGGCTTTGTAGGCAAACATGGTTTAGACCAGACTTTCAGCTTATGCCAGAACAAATTGTTAGATACGGTGGGACCCCTTACAAAAAAAAGTGTCTTCAATACATAGATGTATTTAATGGGAAACAAATCTCAGTCCCGGAGTCAGACATATACATAGAGTCCGATGCGAACAGTCTTGGTGGGGAGCCTGTTGCGCCCATCTCACCACAGGAGGAATGCGGTCACTCCCGGTAAAGAAGTACCATATAAATGCATTGGAATTATTAGTAGGCCTGTTTGGAATCCAAAGCTTTACCAAGAGCAAGAATAATTTCACCGTAGTGCTTCACATGGACAATCTGCCGGCAGTAACCAACATCAACGGCATGGGCGGCCCACGTTCAAAGATCCTATCGGACCTAGCGAAGATCTTATGGAAGTTTTGCTTCAAGCAGCAACTACTCATGAAGGCCCAATACTTGCTGGGGTCGGAACAACACAGTGGCGGATTGGCATTCCTATCACTTGACAGACTCAGGGGATTGGCGTCTGCACTCACCCATCGTTTCCAAGCTATCAACACTTTGGGGGCTCCTTCATCTGGATCTATTCGCTGGAACGCTGGTGCGTGGAATGACATCTACATCCCACTGCTGCTCCTCTGAACGCAGTCCTGGAGTTCCTATCGGCGGCTTTTACAGATTGCAGGGCCTACTTGTCCATTAACCTCTACAGGTTAGCCATATCCACTGGACACGTGAGTGATGGCGGTTCGCCCATTGGAGGTCACCCCCTCTTCAGTTGTCTCCTTTGAGGAATCAGACGTTCACGCCCTCCACAACCGTGTTATACGATCCTCTGGAACGTTAATTAAATGTTGGATTTCTAATCCCTCTTTTGCATTCTGTTTTCTTCTTTTCTAGTGCCCTATCAACCTCGATGAGCTTCGAAGTCTCTGCGGTTCCTTTTCCGGCTTGATTTTCTTTGTTTGAATATGTCGTTTACTGCCTGTTGCAGCTGGATTGCCGTTCCGTTATTTGTTGATCGTTACATTCTTGAACTATGTTCAGTTCAGGACAAAAAGGAGGAAGAGGAGTTAACCTGAACCTCCCTATGCTGCACCAACAAGTCCGGATTGGTGGATTGGACTATAGGGAGGGGCTTACGCTTCAAATGGGATTTTTCTGTTTTTAACAAGCATTGTTACAACTTATTAATATGCTGTGAGGCAAGAAAGTACCGCCTGGGTGGAGTAAAGGTAACATCACTGCTCTGCATGGAGAGAGCCTGTGGAGTCATGGGTTCGATCCCAGCGAGCAACCTCTCCAGTGTCCTTGGGAAAGACACCTAACGGTAAATACTCGCCACCCAGGACATACTTGAAAACGAGAGAAATCTCAATGTATCCTTCCTGGTAAAATATTTTTTCAAAAAAAAAAGTAAGAATATTTAAAGCAAATATGAGATTCCGAGTCATTATTAAAATCCTGACTTTCCTTCACTACGCTAGGAAAATCTTCCAATTAATCTATTGCTTGCAGGAACTGGCAGGATGGCGTTCCACTGTGCCGCAAGTCAGAATCTAGCGCCATCTTTACCAACCTGACCTTTAATCCGGTGAACATGCTCCAGTTGTGTTTATCTAGTGAGTCGTCTCTACTTGTTTGGAACATTGAAGTTTGTGACACAGTGTACCGTCTAAAAGCACAGTGAGTATATTTAACTATATTGACATAAATTCACACCACAAGATAATAGCCTAGAGAGCTGTGTGTTAGCAGAAAATCCAGTATCGCATTTAGGTCATAGTCTGAATGTTTTGCCCAGTGTGTATTCTTGGACCATTTATAATAGTTAGAGATGTGCACCGCTAAAAATTTCCTTTAGTTTCGTTTTTGTCCAGGTGGTTTTTTTAATTTCGGGTCGTCTCGGACCGTTTTCGATTCGGTGATTCAATTCGGTGATTCGATATCGATTCGAAATTTCGGATCGATTCAAAATTTCGGATCGATTCGAAATTTTGGATCGATTCGAAATTTTGGATCGATTCTCAGGAAAAACGAATCTGTACGAAACAAATTGCACATCCCTAATAATAGTTGAAACTCCTCTTTTTCTGCGACCATAGTTGTGGCAGAGAATAAATGCCATCAGAAGATGAGGAGTAGACTTTTAGATATAGGTGTAGTTATAAGTGGTATTGTAGATGTGCATAGGCCGCCCTAATGCTGGCTGAATTGGTCTTGCCTATTCCACCAATTCTGTCCCTAGTTACACTTTTTAGACAGTGGGTGGGGGCTTAGAAAAAGAAACAAGAGGGGGTGATCTTGGCAGTGTCCACTCTATCCTCACTGCCCCCATCCAACAGTGTCAGGTGGGAGGGTAGCAATGGGATATGAGGTGGACTTGCCAGGGTAGACCGCTCAGCCAACACCCATGTGAGGTAGGTGAGGCTATTATATAACAGGGGTTGGTGAAATTACGTTTTTTCCCCATGTACACCCTCCACTCAGGGGCATTTGTTAGGGGAAATTGAAATACTTGAGAGGTGGACATGTCCACCTCTAGCCCCCACTCTTGCATGGGGGCTGTAATAAACTACGGGAAGGAAGACATGCTGCCACGTAATGGTGCATTTAGTTAAATAGTTATGAATTAACAATTGTTGTGAAGGTTCGTGATTAGTTAATTTCATCCATGTGGTAGTTCATCGCTTCACGAATTGTGATAGAAATCAACACGAAGTTTGGGAGTAACTGAGAGTCATCTGAACGCGAATACACGTCGGCTGTCGCGAGCAGCAAACATTTTGCTGTTTATTTTTTCATTTTAATGCTCTTGGTAAATTGTTTGCCTCGACAGACCAGTCAGGCTCCCCAATGAAGATGGGTCAACGGCCATAGAGGAAAGACGCTTTAATGCTTCGCCTGACATATCTTACTATGGACCTGTGATGCCAGTTTCTGCCATCGCTGGTTTAGTGGATGAGTATTCACAGACATTTATTGTACGTAAATCATATCTTTAAATTTCTAATTTTTTTTATGGATTTCAGGCACTGGTTGTATTATTTGCCAGGACTCCAGTATTGGATCATCCAATACGTTAAATTATATCCATAGTTGTTAATATGAGGAGTGATCTGAACGCATGATACAAGCCCCTGTCCTCTCTAACAGTAAGGTAACAAAAGCTACAACCTGCTGGGCTATGTTGTAAATGCCCAGATTGAAGTGTGGTGACTGCATATATTTGGGCATGATTGAAAGGACACAGAAACAGCATTGCATTATTTTGATCCAAAAATGGTAAAAACACAGGTCAGGGTCCTTTGCAAGTTGGAGAAACCAGATTAATGAGCTTGTAGACACATGCACTAATTGACCCTTTTTTGCACATTGGTCTTCAAGATAATTTAGTATATAGTGTCTGCTTGTTTCCACATCAGTCAAACAATATTTGTTTGAAGGGAAATCTTATGAAGCCTTGCGGGATAAAGACTAGCCAAGAAAGGTGAAAACCAGGAGAAGAGAACAATTTAGACCAAATAGCCGATTTGGAAAGTGAGATAAATGGGAGAATTTTTCTGAATTGGCTATTTTGACCTAGAATTTTCACTTCTCCAGTCATTCTCCTGAGTTTTACCTTTCTTTGAAGAGACCTGGTAGAGCTTTTCAAAGTGTGTTGGGCGTCCGTGGGGTGATCAGGGGTTACGCAGGCTTTGTCTGTTGTTGGCATCCTTTCGCACAACTTCTCATCTAGTTGTTTGAAGACTGGGAATACAGTAAGACAAATATTTATAGTTCTGGAGAGTAACAGTTGTAGAAATGTTTGTACAACACTTGTATGCCCATAAAGGAAATTCCTTTGTACACTTCGTAAAACGTTTATCTTTATTTACGACTTAGCCACAAGAAGAAAGAAAGCCTGTGGTTCAGCCTAGCTGCCATTGTTGGAGTTCAACCTCTGATATATACGTGGGCTGCAAAGGAGGACAACTGCTAGTGATCAACTCCGAGACACTAAAAGTCACCATTCTGGGCCCAAAAGAAGCACTTTCCACCGGTAATTGCCATGTGTCTAAAAGAGCGGTGTAGAACATTTAAGGGGCTATTCAGAGAGAGCCGAACTGGCCTCGAAATTGCACCGAACAGTGAATTTCTCCGTACGGTGCAATTTCGTGGCCATACGGCTATCCAAAACCTGGCAATTCACCAAATATTGCCGAAATACGGGCGATCTTTGGCAGCAGTGAAATTCCCATAGAGAAGCAATGGTTAATCTATTCAGAGAACACCGAACAGCAGTGAAATGACGTTGTGCTCGGTGGTTTCATTCGACAGGTTTAATCAGGTGAATCCCATAAATTTTATATGACCTTTTTATTATTATTCATAGGACCTTATATGTTAATTCCAGACATTTTCGTCCAGTATTTTTTTTGTAATCAGCTTTTAAAAGTTGCAGTCGTTTTGTTGTTTTTCTTTTTTACCCTGTTCGTCGGCTTTTTCCAGCAGCTGGTCGGCGCTGTGTTCGGTGGATCGTCTGCTTTCTTCTGACACGTTCGGCAGGCTTTCAGCGGCTTATCGGATCCGATAATTTAAGCGGTTTTTCCATTCGATTCAATGTTTTTTGGCGGATTTCCCCTGCACTTCGGGGACCCTGCAATAAATGCTGAATTCACCACAGGGCTCGGGAATTTTATTCCCCGAAGTGCAGGGAACAAAAGTTTGAATAACCCTTTAAGTAGTGGATTTTGAAAACAGAAAAATATATTAAATGTAATTTATTCCTCAACAATGCACTATAAGGATAGAAAGTGTGTCTGCATACAAATACATACATGCATCAAAACTACATAGCGCAATACTTACAGTCAGCCAGAACATCCACTGAGCTTCCATCTTCCTGTGCCCAATGACAGTATTCGATTTTACATTCTGGAGCTCTATAAATGAATCGGTGCAAAGGAAGACTAGATTGCTGGTTGAGAAGGATCTGAACCCGCCTTGCTAGACCCAACTGTGATGAGGCTTCCTCTAACTTCTTACCCTGTTTCCAGTTGGAAAGAAGATTCAGATTGATGATTTCCGTTTAATAAAAATTCATGGGGAGGGCAGGAGTTTAGGAGGTCCCAGACATTCTTTGGCATTTACAGGTAAATCAGTATCTATTTTTACAGGAGAATCACTCATACCACATGGAGGAAGCATAACGATGATGGCCCTTCACAAAGATGGATTTTATATTGCTGGAATGGTAAGAGCATGTTAAATATAGAAACACAGCAAGTACCTTCACCAGTATTTGTATTTTAAGTGATAAAGTACATTATCCCTTCAGATTATTATTATCCTTTATTTATAAATGGCCATGAGACAGGCCTGAATACACTTGTTTGGTGCTTTTCCCTAGTCAACAACACGGATTGGTCGTTATTCCATTAGTTTTTGCCTTGGACCCAGGACTCAGGTCCTATCATACTACTTTTGTTGAGCCACAAGATGCCTAGGGTCTCTATCACCTCCTTAACGCTAGCGCTCACATAAATGAGCGTTAGCGCTAGGTTAATTAAGGTGATACAACCAAAGTGGTAGGCGCCCCCGCCTGTACCGCCACCAAATCTCCAAAGCCAACCAGCAATCAGTGGTTTCCCCCAAACCAGTGAACAATGAACAACAAATACGTAACTGGCGGCGCGATGACAGTAGTGAGTGGGAATAACATAATATTCACTGTATCCACAATTACACTTCGTCTACACTATTGTATTTTCTTTGTTTTTCATAACATATGTGGACGGTATTACATAAGAGAACCACCACAAGATCCTACAGCGACTGTCATCGCGCCGCCAGTTACGTATTTGTTGTTAATTAAGGTGATAGCGTGCCGCAAAGATCATCTCCCAATCGCTAACGGGTTATAAACTCTGTTAGCGAATCGATATTAGCGCTTTTTAGCGCCAGCTTACTGTACTTCGCTCTCCCTATGCTTAACATGGGGAGGGCAAAGGGTAAGCAGAGCGTAATTAACGTTAGGATCACATAGTCCTAATGCTAATTGCTCACCACTGTCGGTAACTGAAAGGTTTGCTACAGCTTAGAGCTTCTGCGGAATCAGTTAGCTACAGCTGGGACCCCTCCAAAAAAAATCAAATACTCACCTCTCATCCTACGTCGAGAAAAACGGCCCGTTCCACCACTTTTGGCCATCGGGAACAGAGTGAGACTGCGGTGGGAAAGTCCCCAGTCTCCCTCCGCGATCACTCTGCCGAGTCCGACCTGCAGGATCTCGCGAGAGATGAGAGCCTGCCAGTCATGTTAACCGGCAGGAGAAGCAGCCATGGAGTAATATGGACTCCATGGAGGGGATGCTCGCACTGGCGCGTTAGCGCTGCCACGAACATCCTGGAGCCTAGCGACCTCTACGGGGCAAGCTGCTGGACTCAGCTCCTGCCCTCTAATCTACAGGTAAAACGGGGACGCTAAATGGAGATTAGTGAATGCTCATTTTTCCCCTTAGTGTCCCCGTTTTAGCTGTAGGGAGATGATCGAGCCCTTAGTATGTAAGCCGGGAAATGTAATGCACTCAGTCTGATGGGCTGAGTTAAATCTCTACTTCTAAATAACTAGTCATCCTTTCTATAGTGCATGTATTGCATTGCTTTTTATTCTGCATCCTGTGATATAAAGGTATAGTGAACATTCACTTATGACAAGAAAAAGGAATTATTTTTTAATGATGACTAATGGTTAAGTTGTGATCTGATTAATATCTGGCTTCTTAACATCTAGGATGGTATCGTGCGGATATGCTCTATAAAGGGTTCTGAGTATAAAGTGGAGCAATGCTGGGATGCAAAAGAGCCGATTGAAAGCATAAGTTTTTCTGCAGATTGCAAGTTGCTGTCAGTTACGACTAATAAGGTACGGATCACAGTGTATGGTCCCAATATTATTCACTTTGAGCTTTTTTTTAAACTTTCTTTATTTTAAAAATTATTATCAACATACAACAAATCAAAGACAGATACAAAAATATGAGATCATCCCATAATTCTCTCATTAACAAAGTGCCACAAACAGGAGTGAAGAATAAACTCAAAGTAAAAACCAATGTAAAGGAGGAAATCCCCCCCCCTTTGAGCCCATACCTTCTTGTAACCAATCTCATCATTCGTCTTATCAGAAAACACTTAATTGTAATGCTATATGTTATACAACCACTTCACTGAGCTGAATGGTAAAGAAATGAATAACTGAGGTAGAGTGGGGTTGTCATTATTTTAGGGGCTTTCGCTACCCTGGTTTGCATCTTACTTGTGTCTCTGTCTCCTCCTGTGACTAAACACAATGACTGCTATCGACAGCAGAGGTCAACAATTTGGCTCTCCAGATCTTATGGGACTACATTTCCCACGTGTCTCCGCTAACCTAATGAGTGGCTGAGTATCATGAGACATTTAGTTCCAAAACATCTGGACTGCCAAGGTTGCTGACCTCTGATATACAGTAAGAGGCAGAAGAACAGAGGTCAAGCCTAGATTCAGATGTCCAAGAGAGCTGCCATTTTTGGGAGTGATTGCGGCTGTCACTCCTTTATCGAGGTGCGTGGAGTCGTAGGTAGCAATTAATGGGGATGTTAATAAACATATGTAAATTATTTCAAATATATCTATTGTCATCTGAATGGGTCTAGAGTTGCCTACAATATAATGATATGTTTGGTCAGACTTTGTGTATATGTACAGTATATATGTGCAAGGGTATATTTGTGATGCTACAAGACTGTGGTTAACTATTATCCTAGAGTACCATGTGATTTTTGCAAGGACATTGTACTCTGTGGGTGTAGGATCATCCCCACTTGCCCACTCGGCACCTATAAATCACTATGCTGCACCATTCAACCTAACGATTCAACAAGTAACATTTTATTTTATTTTGTTCATTTCAGGTATTATTTAATTTTAAAGTACCGTATATACTCGCGTATAAGCCGAGTTTTTTGACTCAGATTTTGAGTCAAAAAAACGCGATTCGGCTTATACGTGAGTCAAGGACAGGGCCGGCTTCCCAGCTACTTATCACGAGGCTGGAAACGGCCGCAGCTGTGTGCGACGCACGGTGATGTCGTCATGCTGGAGGGGGCGGCGCCAGTGCAGCGTGCCGTTCCCAGCCTCGAGATATGTAGCTGGGAGGCATGCTACAGCAGCAGGCTGGCAGGCTGGAAATCCCATTCCTTGCGACATTTGGGTATGTTTATTGTGGAAACCTCTCATTACGCTCACCAGCAACGAAAAACTCCTAGCCACTTTAGCTGTTTCTCTTTGTATGGCCATTGCTGAATTAACTACCAACACTGGCAATGATCCAAATGAATATGGCTGAGGCCAATGAGATGGACTAATTCCATCTCATTGGCAGGATGCATCTTCCCACTTCCACTTTTTTCAGTCCCTTTCCCTTCTGTCTTTTCGGGTCTTCTGTTGCCAAATTAATGATACCTCTGTTTGGATGTCACATATGAGGTGACAGCTCCGCAACATTCCTCCCTTAAATTCTTCTAGTTAGTCCCCCTCCCCCTTTTTTCTGTAGCCAGTTTCATCTTTTCAATCCTGGTCATCGATTTTGAAGTTTCACCACTGGATTCATTGCATAAGACAATACAAGTCTATTATCACTGCTAATTGTACTTTCAACCTCTTCACGATGTACACTTAAAGTATACTTTCACTGAATGTTTACCATTTTAGAAGAAGAAGAAATAAACCAGTGGCTGCTGCATTTCCCACTTAGGCTTATACACGAGTCAATAAGTTTTCACAGGTTTTTTGGGAAAAAGTAGGGGGGTCGGCTTATACCCGAGTATATACGGTATTAATATTTCTAAGCTTTTCTGAAGTTGTTGTGATGGGTAACTAAGCATCATGGGAAATAAGGTCTTCAACATATATTCTGCATATTTTGCATTTATTTTTGTAAAGTCCTTTGTGGGAAGTTCATCCTTTTTTAAGAATTCTGTGAAGGATTTCCTTGCAAGGGTATGATTTGTTTATAGTTTTCACATTTTCTTCTTAGGGCTCACTATGGATCTACAACACCAATCAACCAGAAGAAACGCGGAGAATACTAAGCATAGACAACGAGGACTTGCTCAATGCTGACTTCTTGATTTCAGGAAATAAATACTACTTGGTGAGACAGTAGACTTTTTTCTATGTCATCTTGCTGAGGAATTGGTGTAAAATGGAAAATACGTTTAACATTATAGTATATAGTGCAAAAATCAAAGAGGGGAATAACTAAATGCACACAAACTACATATATCATAAGCCAAAGACCTCAAGGTGGGTGGAATGGGGGGAGGGGGTTACAAGGTTTAAATTATATCGTAACGGGGGGCGTGGCCGACTGCCGAGCATGGTGGATGTGCTTTAATCTAACTCCTGCACCAACAAGCGATTTAAAGCGGACATCGCATTCATACAGACCCCAACATTCGCTGCTCCTCTTGGGAACCCAAGGTCATCGGGATGGCTACCGCTAAAATTAAGAAAGCCACGGGAAAACAGAAGTTTTTTACTCCCCACCAAACGCCGCGAGGATGCGGATCCTCAAGATGGCGGCAGTTCTCCAACTCAGTCTCCTGTGAAAACAATCACGAACTCAGAGGTTGACTTGGCCACATTCACCACCCGGATGGAGACCCTTTTTAAGGACTTTTCATCGACATTAACAACGCGCTTAGACACGGTGTCTGCGGACATACGAAAAGACACTCAGGAAATAGGTGAGCGAACCTCTCATCTGGAAGGTAAAATGTTCGAGATGGCGGCCGCGCATAATGACATGTCCGGGGTGGTGGAGACACTTGAAGCTCGGTTACAGCAATGTCTCAATAAAGTGGCGGATCTTGAGGTCAGGTCCCGCCGAAATAATTTAAAAATCCGAGGGGTCCCGGAGACAGTGCACCCCCGAGATCTCACGGCAAATGTAGCGGATTTTTTTTTCTTATTTACTACCTGGGGGTCACTCCAGAAACGATACTTATGGATCAGATCCATAGATTGCCGAAACCGCCATCTGCACCCCAGAAAGCACCCAGGGATGTAATATTGAAACTACACTACTACAAGCCACGAGAGGATATCTTACGTGCACTACGTAAACCGGACGTCTTGGGATCCCAATACGGTCATCTTGCTGTGTATCCTGATTTTTTGAAAGAAACCCTGCAACAGCGTAGACTGTTTCGTCCAATCACAACTACATTATGCTCTGCCGGAATTTTATACCGCTGGGGATTCCCCACCAAGCTTGTTGTTCTCCGTGATGGCTCAACTACGGTGCTCAATTCGACAGAGGAGGGTCGTAAAACACTGGAATCCTGGGGATTACAAATAGAATCCGATGCCTGAGAGCAAACGTCACAAGTGCCAAAGTTGACGCCAGAATGGCGTGTTCGCTGAATGGTACCTTACTCTGGGACTTCCACTCGCAAAGTCGCCCCCACCTGGATTTTCCATAACAGAACTCGTAGTCCCGTTTGAATTGGAATGTTCCACGTTATAAGTTGGGTAATGTTGATAACTTTATTTCAGCCAAGTGGAGTTTCGCTGCTGGTTGCAGATGGGCCCCCCCCATCTTTTGTTTTCTTTTTTGCTCTCCTTTTTCTCCCCCTTTTGTACAAGGGTACGGGTACCTCCCAATATAGGGAATCCCCGACGGAGAGTATGGCGTTTTTGAATGCACCCGTTTTGTTGATGTTCACAAATTGTTTATTTGTTTTTTTCCATTTCTATCCCTCCCTTCCTCTCATCCCTTAACCCCATGGGGTTGCAACCCTTATCGTATTTGGCTATTAGATGGATATACAGATGAGATGTATATGGTTCAAAATGGCAGTATTTGTATAGAATTTTATGAAAGTAGTTACCTATAATGTAAAGGGCCTGAACCTGCCCGTTAAAAGGCATTCTTTATACAGGGATTTACACACCTACAACGCTGATATTGTATGCCTACAAGAGACACACTTTAGAAGACTGGACCACCCAAAACTTTATGCACCACAATATCGCACTCAGTTCCATTCTACCTATAGAGCTAAATCTAGAGGGGTGACAATACTGATCCATAATAGGGTTGCGCTACAAACTCAACGTATTGTTAATGACCCCAGAGGCAGATATTTAATATTAGTGTGCACTATTGACGGTAGAATTTATACGCTTGTGTCAGCTTATGCTCCTAATAGTTCCCAGACTCAATTCATGACACATCTAATGAATAGAGTTACAGATGTACTCTCAGGTGACTTAATAATGTGTGGAGACTTTAACGTTTGTTTGGATCCGATTAAAGACCGATCGACTCCCTCAGGGACCCACTCGAGACAACAGACACACAAACTTCATTCCCATCATTTGTTTGACGCTTGGCGTGTGCTTCATCCCACAGAGAGGGATTATACTTTTCGTTCAGGCGTGCATAATAGTTACTCGCGCATTGACTACTTTCTACTTACTTCCACGCATTACTGACTGCAATATACTTCCTTTTACCTGGTCTGATCATTCCCCAATGACTCTTGTATTACAAGATGACTACAAATCGTACACTAGATCAGGGCTCAAAATTTCAGGTCCCAAGCTACTAGCCAGGCCTTAAGAGTTACTCGCCACCCAACCCTTACCGTTATCTCTGCCCCTAAACACACCCTTTAAAATTATTGTTTATCATTAATAATATAACGAAGCATTGTAAACATAAATCAAAATGTGCAGTGTGTATGAGTGGATCACAGAGCTCCACAGCAATAAACCTCATAGTAATGTGCAGTGTGTGTGAACGTATCACAGAGCTCCACAGCAATAAACCTCATAGTAATGTGCAGTGTGTATGAACGTATCACAGAGCTCCACAGCAATAAACCTCATAGTAATGTGCAGTGTGTATGAACGTATCACAGAGCTCCACAGCAATAAACCTCATAGTAATGTGCAGTGTGTATGAGTGTATCACAGAGCTCCACAGCAATAAACCTCATAGTAATGTGCAGTGTGTATGAGAGGATCACAGAGCTCCACAGCAATAAACCTCATAGTAATGTGCAGTGTGTATGAACGTATCACAGAGCTCCACAGCAATAAACCTCATATTAATGTGCAGTGTGTTTGAACGTATCACAGAGCTCCACAGCAATAAACCTCATAGTAATGTGCAGTGTGTATGAGCGTGAGTTTTATTGCTGTGCAGCTCTGTGATATGCTCATACATACTGCACATTACTGAGAGTTTTATTGCTGTGCAGCTCTGATACGCTCATACTCACCACACCTTACTGAGTTTTATTGCTGTGGTGCTCTGATACACTCATACACACTACGCATTACTGTATCAGAGCTCCACAGCAATAAAACTCACAATAATGTGTGGTGTGTAGGAGCGTATCAGAGCTCCAAAGCCTTTTATATACCCCCTCTCTCTCTCTTTCTTTTTACCCCCTCCCTCTCATTCTTTATTTAACCCCCCCTCTCCCATTCTCACTTTTTTCACCTCTCTCCCTCTTTCTTTTTTTTCATCCCCTCTTATTCGTTTTATATCCTCTCTCATTATTTTTCATCCCCTCTTCCATTCTCAGTTTTTTTTATCCCCTTTCTCTTTTTTCATCCCCTCTTTCATTCTGTCTTTTTTACCCCTCTTTCTTTTTATTATCCCCTCTTCCATTCTCAGTCTTTTTTTATCCCCTTTCTTTTTTTCATCCCCTCTTTCATTCTCAGTCTTTTTTTATCCCCTTTCTTTTTTTCATCCCCTCTTTCATTCTCAGTCTTTTTTTATCCCCTTTTTTTTCATCCCCTCTCCTCCATTCAGTCTTTTTTTATCCCCTTTTTTTTCATCCCCTCTCTTCCATTCTCAGCCTTTTTTTATCCCCTTTTTTTTCATCCCCTCTCTTCCATTCAGTTTTTTTATCACCTCTTTCTCTTTTTTTCATCCCCTCTTCCATTCTCAGTCTTTTTTTATCCCCTTTTTTTTTCATCCCCTCTCTTCCATTCTCAGTCTTTTTTATCCCCTTTTTTTTCATCACCTCTCTTCCATTCTCAGTCTATTTTTCATCCCCTCTCTTCCATTCTGTCTTTTTTTATCCCCTCTCTTCCATTCTCAGTCTTTTTTCATCCCCTCTTTCATTCTCAGTCTTTTTTTATCCCTCTTTCTTTTTTTCATCCCCTCTCTTCCAGTCTTTTTTTTATCCCCTGCAACCCCTGCAGCCTTGTAATTACCTACCTCCCAGGCAGCAGTTCCCCTCCGCTCAGAGGGAGGGAATCAGATCACTCCTCACTCGGCTCATGCACAAACGCTTCCAGGCTCTGTGTCAGCACACGTGAAACAGACCACCCGGAAGCTGGCTGAGTGCAGACGCTGGGAAGATGTGAAAGCACATCTCTCCCAACGTTCGGTCCGTCCCTGCTTGCGGCGCCGCCCCCCTCCTTCCTTGCTACGAGCAGACAGGATCACATGAAAGGGAATGTCAGTGACGGCTCCATGCCAACGCTGGCATTCCAATTACAGCCCAATTTCTACTCGCCCTCCACCAATTTCAACTCGCAAATTGCGAGGGGGCGAGTGAAAATTTTAACCCCCTGCACTAGATCACCTTGGAGATTTGGGGAGCATCTACTCAAACATGAACCGGCATTGATAGCGATTCGGGAAACATTAACTAATTGCTTTAACGAAAACGTATCCCCCGAACTGAGCCCCTTTACAATTTGGCAAGCTCACAAGACGGTAGTTCGGGGGGGGTGTATTCAATGGGCGACTAGATTTAGGAAATTATACATGACGCAACGTATAGATATTCTCCGGACTATACAAGACATAGACACACGGAACAAAGCGACTCCGTCTCCATAATTAGCAGACGAACTAGACGCAGCACTGCGCTCCCTGACAGATTTAGAGGCTGATAAATATCGCATAGCCATGACTAGAATGCGTGCCAAATTTTATGCGTTTCAAAATAAGCCTGGCAGACTCCTGGCCCGCAGACTTAATCCCCTCCAAATGTTGGGATCTCACATCTTAAAACGGATCGCGGAATCATTTAGAATCCTATGGCAATGGCAAATGAATTTGCGAGTTATTATGAAAAATTGTATAATCTTGAGGTGGATGACAATAATGTTCATCCCACGTCCGCTGCTATTGACGCCTATCTACACAATATCAATCGCCCAAAACTATCGGCCACACAAGCGAATAAATTAGCCTCTCCCATATCCCAGGATGAGCTTTCTGAAGTAGTTAAGGCTTTACCGAAACAAAAGGCCCCAGGCCCGGATGGACTGACGGGTTTATACTATCTGACTTTCTCTCCTCAACTTTTAACACACTTGAGTGATGTTTTTGATGATGCACGAGAACAAGGTTCTTTCCCACCAGACATGTTACGAGCTCATATTATTACGCTCCCTAAGCCGGGCAAGACCCCTGACATCTGTCGTAACCTTCGTCCTATCTCACTGCTTAATGTGGATATAAAGATTTACAGTAAGATACTGGCGAATAGACTGCAGCGTATTTTGCCCTCATTGATAGGACAGGACCAGGTAGGATTTATCTCTGGCCGACAAGGCCCGGACAGTACGGAAAAACTGATCAATCTGATGGAAGTGTTGAGGCGATCAGTACAGCCCTGCCTGGTCCTGTCCTTGGACGCCGAGAAGGCATTCGATAGGGTGAGCTGGCTATTCCTTCGCGAGGTTCTTCAAAAGTTTGGTTTTCCACCCCCAGTATTAGCTGCAATTCAAGCCCTATATGACTCCCCTTCCGCTGGGGTCATTAACTCGGGATTCCTCTCGGAGGAATTTATGATAACGAATGGCACGAGACAAGGATGCCCCCTTTCTCCCCTTTTGTATGCCTTGGTGCTGGAACCACTAGCCCAGGCTATACGTCAAAATGATGATATTAGAGGCATCGCCGTTGGTCCGACGATTCACAAAATACATCTGTATGCGGACGATATTCTTTTGACGTTGACAGAACCGGATGTTTCCCTTTCCGCCCTTTATGGGGAACTCGAATCTTACAGTAGACTCTCATATCATTTAGTGAATCTGCTTAAAACACAAGCCCTCCCGCTTAACATTCCACACCATTCACTAGACAATCTTAAACTGCGATATAACTTTGAATGGCGCACAACCTATTTAGTAGATTTGGGACTTAGAATCACGGGACACCCAGACGGTCTATATAAACAAAACTTCTTTCTGAGATTAGATCACTAGTGCATTTGTGGAGGTCGAGGGAAGTCTCATGGATGGGAAGAATGGCGGCGGTGAAGATGGTGATCTTACCGATTTACTTTACGTGTTTCGGGCTTTACCTCTTAAACTTCCTAGGTCATTTCTAGTTACGTTACAGTCTATATTGGTCTCCTATATATGGAATAATAAACGACCGCGAATACCACGTGGACTGTTGTGTTACAGACAAAGAGACAGGGGATTAAACATATTCATATCCATACCCAACATTATTTTTGGGCATCATGCCTTGCCTCCCTGTCAGAGGTGTTTCATAATCGTCCTTTGCCACAATGGCTCACCATTGGGGCAACATACATGGACGGAATTGGCCAAATTGTTATGGGTCCCTCCAAAAGACAGACCGCAGTTATTGTCACCGCTGGCTACCACGTCTCTGCACCTGTACATTTGGGACCGATTTTTCCCATTTTTTACGAACCATCACCCCATTTCCAAGGCAATGCCACTGGAATCACTCCGCTACATTCTTCCACAAGGGGGACACCGTAAATGGCTAAAATATGGAGTTCCGAACCTTCACCATTTCTTTGACGCGGCCGCCATTCTGCTTTTTAAGACTTTATGCACCAAATTTAAAGTACCACATACAATGTTTTTGTCTTATCTACAATTACAATCCTATCTTAGGTCACAATCGGTATTGTCTAAGTTGCGAGCCACTTTGCCATTGCTATCTGAAACTGAACTTTTTTGCTTAGACCCTCTCTCAAACGCTAGACCGATTTCGCTATTTTACAGAGTACTTAACACGCCAACACGGACCGTGGTTTGGTCCTTTCAGAATACTTGGGAAAATGAACTTGGCCGAAAATTGACACCTACACAATGGGCATCTGCCTATATGTTCGCTGTGGGGGCGACTAGATGTGTTACTCTGATAGAGACTCAAAGAAAAATAATGTATCAGTGGTACCTCACTCCAGACAAGATCAAACGATTTGCTCCACAACATTCGGATCTCTGCTGGAGGTGCTCCCTGGAGACGGGCTCTATGAGCCACATATGGTGGTATTGCCCTCGGATAGCCCCTTTATAGAGGGACATTTCGTCACTGGCGACTGAAATTTTGGGCACACAGATTCCGTATTCACCTGAAGTCATATTACTGGGCATGATTAAACTTCCACGACCTCAGCTACGGATGTTATTTATCCTCATATCTACAACCGCCCTACTTCTCGCACGAAACTGGAGAACCATGTTGGTTCCCACTCGCAAACAGGTGATCGACCTATTGGAACAGTACCGTGGATTTGATTCTAGGATAATAATGGCGGAAAGATTACAATATCCCAAATGGGACCCATGGAAACTTTGGGATGTGCACAAAATATATAAGGCATGCGGCCTCTAGTAGAAGTCTATTTTGAGTTATAAACCTTCTGCTGCAACCCCCTAACCCCTTTCCCTCCTTCCCCCAATGTTTTGAATGTATATATATTTATTTTTTGTCTGTCAAGAAATATCTAATAAAAATGTAATTTGAAAAAAAAAAATTATATCGTAACTATGGCTTTGTGATTTATTTTATGACCACGAAACAACAGGGTTAACGTTTATGTTAAAAGAAACTTGAAGGTGTTTCAATGTGATTTCACTATATTTTTGGACTTTCAGAGCATAGGAATGTCAGGAGAATTACAGATCTGGTCAGTGGAGGATGGAACAAGCCTTGGCTCTCTGAATCTCAATATACAGGTAACCATCAAGTGTTCTTATTAAGATATATATAATACATAATTAGACCAGCACTTCTTGGTCTTCATGATTATCTTGTCAGTTTATTCAGATCAAGTTGTCAATGTTATAGCTGTGCGTTGAATTTCATCAGGATTTTTCTTTGTATTTGCTAACTGAAGCACCGAGCATCAGAAAAAGGCAGAAAGTCCTTGAGTTTAAGAACCTTTGCCGCTGATCCACTGAGCCAATCAGTTGGATCACAGGTTCAACTAGTGACAAGATAAATAAAACAAACAAAAACTTTTATTGAAACTCAATGGACCCTATTACATTCTTCATGCATTTGTTTTGCGCGCAAATGCGCATTTGCGCGAGTGCAAAACCATTTGCGCAGAACGTCGTATTACGACGTTCGCGCAACGGATGCGCGTAATCATCTACTGCGATTGACCCTGCGCGAACAAATTTTCCTGCGTGCATCCTATACTTAACATTGTCAGCGCAAATGCGTTCGTGCGCTGGTACGCGGATGGTATTACAATCTTCGCGCAACGAAAGTTTGTGCGCATTTTCGTAAATGTCTTTGAAAAGCAGGTGGTAACTGTAAATGTAATCGTTCTGGGCGAAACAAAATACTTTTTTTTTTGGCGGGTTGTTGTTCATTTTTTTATTCCCTGTTTTTTAGTTTGTAAATAGTTTATTGGAAATGGCTGATTGATGTTGGCTGAATCCTGTGACAAAACAAAAGTCTGCCCACCGATTCCTGCACGCACCGTTCATTTGTAAACGGCTTTGTGCGTCGGATTTGCGCACGAAAAATCTTGGAGGAAGAAAAAATGCGCTCTGATCGTAATACCACGTTAATTTTCGCGCGATAACGTTTTTTTCTTGCGCAAAACAAATTGCGCTGCACGAGCGCAATTGTGCTGCACGAGCGCAATTGTGCAGAGAATGTAATAGGGCCCAATGCCGTGGAAATTAAAAATTGATCACGATCATAATACACACAAACAAACATAAACATATAAATTTACAATAAAAGGCTCAGTGGATCAGCTGTTATTGTCAATAAGAGTTTAATTCCCTGAGTTCTCTGACCACCATGTTGTTTACATTTATCCATCTTGTGTTTTATGGGTGTTGTCGGAGATATTACAGGTAAGAAATTTATACAAGATATAAACCTCAATCGTCTATATTTCTCAGTTCTCCTAAATTCTTTTATTGTACGTGTTTTGCTTTAAAAAATAATACCACCCAGCTTAGATATAAATATATATTTATTACATATACAAAAAGGTCTTAAATCTCATAACATGATCAAAAATTAATAAAACACCACATCTATCCATCAGCACACAGATTTCTAGCTCCCCAATATATATATCTCCTGTTAGTAACTGCATATATGATTAATATCATTTACCTTATCAGTTAGTAACTACACACAGATGGTTAATAAACATCTCTGCTTAAAGAAAACAATTAACTTGTATTCCCAGCACCACTTTAAAACAAGCTAGTATCTTGTAGATATATATATGTATATATCTCCTCTACTCTTGGATTAACAAAAGATGAGCTATCACTTATTCTATTTCTAGAATGATAAGTAATAAAAACTTATTTATTGAATCCTCCCCTAATAACGAGAATTAAGCTTCTAATCTTCTGCTTTTTAGATTGTAGGTTATATAATTCCTTGCCTATTAATTCAATCACAGTAACTTCCAATTTCAATATATATATTTGTATATCATTGCAACAAATACTTAGGATACAATCCTTATTTCCGATTCTTCTTCTTATCTCTATCTGCAGATTTAGAAATATTTTGAAGATTCTGGATCTATCTATTGCAAGATATACTCCATATATATATAATTACATTAATCCCACTATTTGCTTTCATACATTACCTGTCCAAAATCTGGATTCAGCGTTTCTGATTTACAACAGCAATAAATTCTTTGGCTATAATGTATTTTAGAGTATATGTGAGAATAAAATATTATCTCTTAGTTTCTATATTTCTTTGTGAGAGTATCTTTCTTTTAGCATCTCCTTGGTATAAGGGAGAGATATAAATCAATGCATGAGAATTAGGAATATGTGTATTCCCATGAGGGAGAATTTAGGTGTGGTCTTAGTTGAAATGAGGTGTAATGTCCTGAAATCAATGCATTGTGTGTCCCTTCCTGAGATGATCTGAATGCCCGCAACAAACAGTACATGGCCAATTATAGTAGATTCCACATCACTCACTTATCTATCTCCTAATTTACGTATAATGTTTCTTTATGGGGACCTCCATTTTATTCTTTAAAATGTCACCCTTTACTACACCACAAGATGGCAGTGTTGATTTTCAAATTAATTACTAATATTTTAATTCTACTATATTTAAGTCATATGACAGAGTTCATAGATCATTCTCCATTCATCAAATTTAACAAAGAAACCCTCATTTAGTCCCAGAAACCCTCATTTAGTCCCAGACAGACCGTCTCTCTATGTCTAATTTGATTTTATATCCCTGGTTATTCTACTTTTTCAAGGATTCTCTGATCTATTTCTTATCAACAAACATTCCTTTACATTTAAGTCATATTTAAACAGCTTAAATCTAAACCTTCAGTAATTATACTGTTATAATATACTTCAAAATATTTCTAATATTATTTTCTGTGCTACTAATATAGATTGATTATAAGAATATGTTTTCGTGAATATATTTATATACTTGCATAGAAACTTTCTTATAGATATATAAGGTAAAATATCTTTAATTCGAGGACAAACAGCCTTATATCATATCTCTGTCGTGTCTGGCACTAGGCTCAGCCCTATATCATATAAAAACACTTTATCTCTTGTGATTATAGTCTACACACATAACTCTTATGGTTGACTTTGCAATGAACTCATAATAATAAAAAAATCTCTGAGTCCATTTCTAAAACTAGGATAAAAATGAAAGACTTGTTTCATATAAAAATATAGATATATGATTAAACAAGATGGCTACAGGCATCCATTTTAATTTTTCTTATAATATACCCGACAGTGTCACTTTACCACTATTTTTATAGTGAATACTCTTTAAGAACCTTTGCCTATTTAAATATAGATATAATATATGATCATGAACATTAGTAATATATGTGATTGTTTAATGAGATATTACACTGGTTCTTACCTAAACTCCAGTCAAGAGGCAGCCTCCCGCCTATGGTACTCTGGCCCCTACCAGTTCTCACCTCTTCTTACCTGGGTGGGACACATATCAGCGAGCAGTGCACACACTAACATTACCAGCACATCAGCATGTTTGGCACACATGGGGAGAAGGATGACTACTGCCGGTGTATTCCGCTGTTTTCTTTTGTAAATCAAACCTCAGCATAGCAGCTTTGCTGGAGACCTTAGTACTGAAACATTGAGAAGTCAAGGGCGGGAGTTTTTTCTTTCCATACTTTTAGCAAACCTGTAAATTTCTGAGCAATCTTGCTAGAACGATGCATAGAGGGAATTTGAATATCTTTCATTTGACCAAAAGTGAACCTGACCTTGAAACGTTCACTTTAATAGTTCTATGATTATTAAGGTCAATGTGTCCAAAATTAATGATGTACGTAGGCAAGGTTTCCTATCGAATCAAAGGTGATATATATTGTATTTGAAATAAAGCTTAGTAACTAAATTAACTTATCTTTTTCTTCAAGGCAACGTGTATGGCATGCTGCCCTTCATCCCATTATGCAGCTATTGGAAGCAGTAGTGGTCATGTCTATTTCATTGATGTCTCTAGAGTGCAAAATCCTCGGGTTGTTCACAGAAGCACACTTCATCATGTTCCTGTCAAACATCTACAGTGAGTAATGATGGATCTGAACAGGAGGACAAGCCACAGGGCAGCTAATAATTTATTTTATACAAGTATAAAAGTGAAGGGGTCTCACTGTAAAAGAAAAAAAAATACATAGAGCAATATAACCTATACAACAAGTGATAAACACCTGCTATATGAAAATGCTTCGCCAAATTTTGGCGAGCTACCTGCAAGACGGCAGTGAAATCCCCGTAGAGAAGCAATGGTTAATCTTTTCAGAGAACACCGAACAGCAGAGAAATGTCAGTGAAATGCCCTGCTGCTCGGTGGTTTCATTCGACAGGTTTAATCAGGCGAATCCCGTAGGTTTCAATGTAAAAAATATTCCCCTTTTTTCTTAAATATTTATTCAACTGTTTATTCTTTTCACTTGCAGCAAAAAGTTTATTTATTTATTAGAAATTTTTACTAATTTTTCAGCAGATTTTTTATAATGATTTTTTTAAAATGGCGTTTATTTTTTCCTTCTGGAACAGTTCTTTTTATTATTATTCATAGGATCTTATGTATTATTTCTAGGCATTTTCGTGCAGTAGTTTTATTTCAAACTCCTCTTAAAAGTTGCATGTTTGTTTTCCCCTTCGTCGACCAGCGTCAGCTGGTCGGCGCTCTGTTCGGCGAGTTGTCTGTTTTTTTCGGATGGATTCCGCTGTTTTCAGTAGTTTTTCTAATCGATTGGCGTTTTCGACACTATTTCGAATCGATTCAGTGTTTTTTCGGCAGGTTTTCAGATCGATTCACCGACTCGTTCTCTGCACTTCGGGGACCCTGCGGGAGATGCTGAACTCACCGCATGGTCGGTGAATCGGACTAGCTGAAGTGCAGGGAACGGTGACATTTCGATGCACTCTGAATAACCCTGTATATCTTAGGTTAGAAAAATGAATATGTCTCTTTTTCACAAAAGGGACACGTTTGCGTTTGGAAGTGTTATTTCCCTGTGCAGTAACACATCACACAAAAGACCCTAAAGGAATACAGTTCAAAGTTTCTTCTTTCACAGGGATCCTGGAATACATGCAAGACAAAACAGTAAACAAATCTAAAAGTGGCTTTCACATTAAACATGCAGGATAATCAAGAGGAATAAATCCCCCTCACAGAGTTGGAGCAATTAACATACAGCACCCATTGACACCACATGAATGGCGAGCACTTTTTCACTTCCTAAACTGTTGATGTGCTAATGCACAGGGTGGATTGCACATTGAAGTGTTAATGTGTGTCTAACACTTTCACAATAAGGCAAAACATCCAGCTTTGTATATAATCAAATTAGGGTCTTTACAAACATATTTGTAAAGTTACATTGTATTGTATATTTGCACATATTAACATGATAAAGCACTTATTGTGAACTCAGCACTTTGGGATTTATTCGCTTAAGGGTCTATTGAGCCAAAATCTATGCGTAAGATTGCACTTTATTTTATTGGGAACCCATGATATGGAATATGAAGGGGCTACCCTAGTCGCAAATAATGAAAAACGGAAACGAAAGATTACATTTTATTCATATCTTGATTAAAAGGCAAAAAAACGAAAATAGTGAAAAAATGGCAAAATAGGAAGAAATATGTGGGGGTGGGTGAGCCCTTCTGTGAAGAAACTTGAAAATAAAACAGTCTCAGAAACAGTCTAAAGGTACTCCCCAGGTTCAGCGCTGCGGAATATGCTGGTGCTATATAAATAAAGTATAATAATTATAATATAATAATAAAAGATTCTCAGTAAGAACAGAGCAAAGTGATGCACAGATACATGTAAATCATGTGATAAATAAAAAATTGTATTAAAATGTCTTGTTGTGAACTGTCTCACAAACAAGCTTCATAACAAACTATGGGCTAGACTCAAGGTACTAAACAATAGGGCTCACCCACCATATCTCCCCATAAATATATATACAGGGTTATTCAAAGAGATCCGAATTGCTTGAGAAAGGTAACCGACCGCTGAAAATCAGCGTTCGGTTACCTTTCTTGGGCATTCGGCTATTCAGAGAGCAGGCAATTCGCCAAATCCTGGCAAATTACCTGAACATACGGTGCCTGTTCGGTGCCTGTTCGAGGGCAGTGAAATCCCCATGAAAAAGCACTGCTTCGGCTATTCAGAGAACACTTTTTTTTTTTTTTAAGTTTACTTATTTTTTCTGTAACAGCCCTTTTTATTATCATGCATTGGATCATATGCAAATTTCAGACATTTTCGCTCAGTAGTTTCTTTGCAAACAGCGTTTCACTTTTCAAACATTCATACAAACTGTTTTCCTAATTTATTCACTGCCCTCTGTCTGCGGTCTCGGCTTTTTCCGGCGGCTTCGCTGCGGGTGATCGGCTCCTGCTCGGGTTTTTCCATGGTTTTCGGCAGGTTAATCCAGATGTTTTTGAGGGTTTTCGGCGTGCATTCGCTGGGTTTTGCAGTGAGTTTTCGTCGGGTTTGCGGCAGCTTTTCCCTGCAATTCGGGGACCCTGTGGTGCTTGCTGAATACACTGCAGGGTCACCGAAATGGGATCGGCAAAAGGAACCGAATTGAAGAGAACGAAAAGTCACCGAATGTGCGGTGATTTTTCGAATCTCTTTGAATAACCCTGATATATTTATATGCAGACCCAGGAATACAAAAAAGTGATACAGATGTCACTTGCATGTCTTACCCAGAGTTCCTTGCTGCATATGGGGAATGTAACACAGGAGCTCTGGAATACAGTTCTTTGAATTGCTGTGATGTGCAAATGGCTTCTGCAATAATAAATTAACTATAGTGCGGAGGCTTTTAATCTAATTTGTTCCCCTCCACCACAACTCAAATAGCACTACTTTTCCCTACGGGTCAAGCATCAAACTGCAACTGGTCATGCCTAGCTCCTGCTGAAGAGGGTCTAATAAACCTGGAATCTGATCTCTGCTAAAAATAAGCTATCTAGTGGCATGGCATTGATTTAGGCTAATGTCAGACAAGTGCATTCTGAGCGCACTCTGCGTCCATGCACAACGGACGTACGTTCTGATGGAAGATGCTGTAGACACCACACGGTCAGTTGTTTTTGACGGACGTTGAACAAACAAGGGAATTATGGGAAACACAATTAATATGAAAAATGATAAAAAGTTTAAAATTATATGAAAAGGCATTGTGTGCGTCAAGGTGGACGTCGCAAATGCGGTCCGTCTGACATCGTGGCATTACACACACAGAACGCTACGCGGACGTGGCGCACTCTGCGCGTCCGTCCTAGCAGTTTTATGTTCTTGCCTAACTTGCGTCCGTTTGCCACGTGTGTTGTGTGTGCGCAGTTCAGTGTGGACGTACTTCGCGTGTGGGTCTCTATTGATCATGATTCTAAGCTACCACGGACGTTAAACTGTGCGGCAACACAGACGTGATAACTTCGTTCGTCTGACACAGGCCTTAAGGGTTCTGTGTGAAAGCAGGCCCAGGATGCAAAAAAGTGAGATTGCTGTCATTTGCATGTCTTACCCAGAGTTCCTTGCTGCAGATGGGGAATGTAGCACAGGAAGCTCTGAGATGCAGTTCTTTGAATCGCTGTGATGTGTAAATGGTTCCTGCAATAATAAACTTTATATATATTAAGGATGCATCGCAATTTCGGCCACTGAAATTATCGGCCGAAAATGGTGCTTTCGGTTTCGGCCAAAATGGAAAATTCAGCCAATAAAAATCGGCCAAAAATTTTCCTTTCAGAATAGGGCCTGGAGGCCCTGCCGAGCCGGGGGCTCGCCTGAGCCTGGAGGCCGGCCGAGCAGCCTGTGACAGCCGGAGGACTGTAGGTGAGTATGTAGGTGCAACCAATCAGCCATGCAAACCTGGGCCGGGACCTGGGCCTGATTAGCGTTTCCATGTTATTGTCAGATATGGAATAGGGCCCGACGCTTTTTCTGCCTTTCATGACATTTTTCATTCTGACTTTTTAAAAAGAGAAATTCAAACAATGACAGAAAAAGCGTCGGGCCCTATTCCATATCTGACAGTAACATGGAAACGCTAATCAGGATAATGTGCGCCTGCACATTTTCATTACGGTCTCCTTTTTACCGTCGTATTCCAGAGTAGGCGCTCTGTTAGTGCCTGGCCCTGGAACAAAGCATAAAGCTGTGATGTATTGGCTCGTGGCGTCCATAGGACTCCATGGAGCCATGCGCGTCCCAGAGATCACACAGAGCTGCGGAGTAATCGCAGAGGGAGACTAGGAACTATTTGATCACGGTGCCCTTTTCACCGTGGGATGAGTATGAGATTTACTGGGGGTCTTAGAGAGTGTTATATGATTTTTATTTGCAAAATCATTTAACACCAGCTTTTAGGAGTCGATATTTCTCAGTGAAACACCGTCTCCCGTGTGGATGCTCAGGATACTTTGGAATAGCCTGCACTTGCACTCGGAGGGTACAATTAACGTCTCCCATATTAAGTATAGGAGACATTAATGTACAGTAAGCTCGCGCAGGGAAATGCTACATCTGAGCTTCAAGCTTTAGCTTGCGGCAGGAATGGAATGGCGTTTCCTGTCAATAAATTAATTACAGGAGAAGCTATGTGTAACGTTTCCTGTAGTTAGCTTATCGTCAACTATGGAAGTTATCCCTTCGTCGGTGATGCTTTTCCTGCTGCTGTTTGATTTCCCCTCTTTTGTTGACGTTGCAACGACAGCGATTTTTGCTGTATTTTTTTTAATTCGGCAAACATCGGGGCTTCTTGAATAGCCCCCTTCATGTGTTTCGCATTTGTTTGTGCACAGTTATTTGGGGAAATCATATGTTTTTATTAAGAACCTTTTGAAGATCAATTGCATATTCATTTGAATGACAAACGTAGGGCAACGCCTTATGAAATTCATAGAATTCTTTTTTATTTTGTAAAATATAACAGCACGCATGCAGGTGATACGCATTGTGCGTGCTGGATATATGCACTCTATCGGTGTAACCAAAAAAACAATAGTTTTCGAGGGGGGCGAGCCGGACGGCGAGGTTAATGGCCGCATCTCTCTGGAGCTCCGGGATCCACGAGTGATAAAAGCTGCCTTTTGGAGTTTGCCCAACAGACTTACTTGTTTGCCGGGACGGGTGAAGGTCAGGGGAACCTGATACTGGCTGTTTTTTTCCGGTATGGACACCCTGCCGATCTGCGGCCCGGCCCGTTGCTGTTCTGCGGCCTAGAGGACGTGGCCATTGGAGAAGCCTTAGGAGAAGGTTGCACCTCTCGCCTGCTGCTGATCGAGAGGGGACGGCCTTTGAGGAGAAGCACCGGGGTTGAGCGCAGCTCCCCCAACCTATGGGGATTTTTTGACCCGAGACGCGGCTGTTCCTGGGCCAGTACGCCGGGTGTGTGCGCTCTCTCCCGGGAGCTCTGACCGGAGTCGGGCCTACTGACTTGGACGACGTTTGAGGAGTCATACCCCTCCCGATTACGCTGGGCAACGGAGCAGCCACCTAGACCCGGCGACACCATCAGCACTCTCTACCGAGCCATGCAGGACTGCAGACCGGTGCTAAATCTCAGCGGATAGACGAAGCGACTTATCTGGACTGAACATCCCCCCCTTCTTGCACTTGGAGGCTACCAGACCGGTAAGCGTATGTTCCCGACCATATTCGTCGGGGGGGGGGGAGCTCCGGCTGAATCTGGATTGCTGCCTGGACTGTTACACGCTAGTAGCCCACTGGACGGAGCGGAGAGGGGATCTACATTCTGCCTCCCGGAGCTCTGTGAGGTTGGCCTGTACTGTGGCCTACACGCTCAGGGGGTCCTGGGCGGCGGTCCCTTCTGAGGAGAGCGGACTTCCCCGAGCTGACGGACACCTCCTGCAGCTTTTGCACAGGCTCCCCCTTCGCATTGTAACCGGGAGATCCCTCCCGATAACCAGGACGGGGGATTCTTTTGAGGGAACAGAGGAGGTTGCTGCTCGGAGGCCCCGACCCGAGGGACGAGGGACTGTCTTCTGTTCCCCCTTTTCCGAGAGGATCCGGAGCCGCTGGCTGCTCCCTCATTATAACTTTGCCTACTAGGAGCCGGGAACGGTGGTATCTTCTCTGAGGCCAGAAGGAAACAAATCTCTTTTTCCCCCTTTTTTTTTTATTTATTATTTCCCCCACCCCCCTCTTTCCTACTTACACGATTTTTCCAGGTGGCTTATGCTGGACACCCACATATTATAAGATCTCTTATACGCTCTCTACCCCGCACATTTAATTTTTCTCATTTTTTCAGGCGGACCCTGCGCGCTTCCCTAATTTTCTGCACTCTTTACCCTGAACACTTCACTTTTCTTAATTTTTTGGGTGGATCCTGAGCGGCCCACCAATTTTGTGTGCTTTCTCCCCTGAACATCCACTTTTAAATTTTTCGGGTGGACCTTGATCGGCCCTCCACTTTTAGGCACTTTCTACCTTGAACATTCCTACCAGCACCGTTAAGGCCTATGGTGAAATCTGAGGAGATCACTACAAGCGTGTGACTTCACGGGGCATATTTTGCAAGTTGGTGGGCCCTGATGGCTGGGACGATGGCAGCCTGATGCGGTAGCGCCAGGCCTAAGCGACTCCCTTAAAACCTTCTAAGCGACCTATTTTGCTCCTGTTTTTCTACACGACCCCCTGGGATGCCTGGGACTAAATCTGGACGTAACCCGGGCCAGAAGAACATCTCCAGGTGCTTCACCCCGGCTCGATCGACGACCAGCACCTCTCCTAAGATGGTTACACCCACCAGCGAGTCGGCAACGCAGGACGCACCATGTACACGCCGGGACATTCAGGACCTCCGCCAACTTCTTTTGACAGTTAAAGACGACTTACAAGCGGACCTCAGAGCTGGGATTGACGGTTTGAGAGCGGATCTGGGATCACTTGGGACACGCACGGTGGCCCTCGAGCTGCACGTGGATGAGGCCCAGGCGGCGGGCGAAGAAGTTCGTGCTGATCTGGCGGCGCTACAGACCAAATATGATGCCCTGCAGGAGTCCGTTGAAGATATGGACAATCGGTCCCGTCGTTCCAACCTTAGGCTCCGAAACATCCCAGAGTCGGTGGTGAATTTACGGGACTTTCTTCATCGCTACTTCCAGGCACTTCTACCTGAGACACCTGAGGAGGAGCTGCTCCTTGACCGGGCCCATAGAGCCCTGCGCCCGAAGCCGTCGGAGACGGAGCCTCCCAGAGACGTGATACTCCGGTGCCATTACTACACCACCAAGGAGGCAATACTTCGAGCGGTACGTAATGCTGCCCCGACTCTCGACGAGGTGACTCCTCGCTTCTACAACGATCTGGCACCTTCCACACTTCATAAATGCCGGGCATTAAAGCCCCTCACGGACCTTCTCCGCCAGCGGGATGTCAGATATCGTTGGGGTTTCCCATTCCGTCTTCTCATACCACACAATGGCACCTTCTTAACCCTCCGCTCACCAGCCGACTGCTCGTCAATCTTGGAGACGCTGGGTATCCCGGAGCCTCCGGATCTCTTTGCGCAGGGCGAAGCCAGAGGCAGACCCAGGAGACCGGACCGGAGACGCTCCCCGATGCGTTAGTCAATGGGCCACGGATGTCATCGGTTCCCCCCCCCCCCAGGCTCAGCTAGCCTGCACCAGCTGCGTGGGACTTATTTGCCTTCTCCATGGAACTTTCTCCACTGGATTATTTTTTATTTTTTTTCCCGGAGAGGGCCCGCATCCGCTAGATCTCTTCGGGTGGGATCTGGGTTATGCGGTGGCCCCCCTGTTTTGTGAGGCAGGACTAGGAGGCATGTCAGATACCTGGAGAGAGCCCACACCCGTCGGACCCTTTCGAGTTGGATCTAGGTTCCGCGGAGGAAGCCCTGTTGATGGTTAGATGTTCCCTGTTAGAAGCCTTCAGGCTCCAGTTTCCCGGGGGTCCTTTACAGCCTCTTGCCCCAGCTGCTTCGTGACTGGGGGGGAGTTAGATGGGCCAGCTGTATCTGGACATTGACTCATCTGTTGTCTTGGGAGATGGTTGGGTGGGTTTTCAAGGATTTAGATGCTGATTTTTAGGTCACAGTCCTACCTTAGGGGAGTCTATGGGCCGGCGGCCTTCTCCTCGTTGTCACTCTCGCCCCCGATTGCGTACCTAGTGGTCGTACAATCCACCACCAGACACTTTTTTTTTTTTGGTGTCTTCTATCTCCCCCCCCTTTTTTTTTTTCCTTTTCTCCTCTCCTCTTTCTCTTCTTTCTTTCTCTCTCTATTTTTCCCTTCTCTTCTCTCCCTACTTTTTTTATCTGTTTTGTCTCTTTTTCCCCCTCCTTTTTCTCACCTCTCCTTCCATCGCTTCCATTCACTTGATTCCTTATGGCGGAGAGGGGAGGGGAGGCGAGGCGCGGGCCCGCCTCAAGGTGATTTCTCATAACGTAAAGGGTCTTCTGTCCCCGAACAAGAGACGAGGGGCCACCAGATATTACCGGAAACTTTGCGCCGATGTGGTCCTCCTGCAGGAGACTCACTTTACACGGGGCAGAGTCCCGGGATATTGGGGGGATGGTTTCACCGCGCATTATCACTCCGCTGGTAGTTCCCGCAAGACAGGGGTTTCGATACTGATGCGAGGTAGTCTTCATTTCCATCTTACCCATCAGGAGTCAGCTTTGGACGGCAGATACCTGAGGGTGACTGGGACAATGGAGGCAAGCCGGTCACCTTTGTTAGTGTCTATGCTCCTTCCCCCCCGGAGGGACCTTTTTGGAGGGCATTGGAGGAACGACTTGCGCAGCTACCGAATAGGGGGGTCTTTGTAGGAGGAGATTTTAATGCGGTCATGGACCCTTACCTTGATCGCAGTAAGACAGCATTTAACCGTGCTCCTTTCCGCAGCTCCAAGACCTTCCGTGGTGTAGTCCAGGCGGCCAATCTGTATGATTCTTGGCGGTTGCTCCACCCTAGAACCGAGACTATTCCTTTTATTCAAATCCCCACGATTCGTATTCCAGATTAGATTATATTTTTTGCAGTAGAGATAACATTACGGCCCTCGTCTCTTCCACCATTCACGAAATCTCGTGGTCTGACCATGCTGCAGTTGAGATAGCACTATTAGGTTGGGGGGTATCGGGCTCGGCTAGTGTGTGGCGCTTTAATGCTTCCCTCTTCCTTGACCCTGGTTTGAAAGATACCATGAACCTTGACTTGACGGACTTTTTTGAGCGCAACTTCACTCCAGGCATAGCTACCACCACAGTGTGGGAGGCGCACAAGGCGTTCATGCACGGCAAACTAATCGCTATAGCGTCCCGCCGCAAGCGAGAAAGGGCAGCTGAGATGGTATCACTTACAACGAGGGTGGGCGACTTAGAGTGTGAGCATAAAAGGACTGGAGACGCCACTCTGTTGAGGGAGTTGCTGGAGGCTAGGGGAAGTCTTAACATGTTGCTATCCCTCAGGTCCAGGCGGCTCTTCAGTGGATGGGTCGGAAGTTTTTTGAGAAGAGCAACAAACCTGACACTCTTCTGGCCCGCCGGCTGAAGCAGCAGACCCGGGAGCGTACAGTGCGCGCGGTACGTCTTGGCTCGGGCGAAATGACCTCTGACCCCCGGGACATTTCAAGGGCCTTCTGCTCTTATTATGCGTCCCTCTATAACGGCATTACTGCGACGCCTGGCCCAGCAGGGGAGGCACTTATCCGGGAATTTCTCTGTCGCACCGCCTTGCCTTCCTTCAGCCACCCGCAGCGTATGGACATGGCAGCCCCCATCTCAACGGAGGAAGTAGCAGCGGTGATTAAACACTTGCATTCCTCTAAATCCCCGGGCCCGGATGGATTCTCGGTCCCCTACTATAAGGGATTGAGCCCGATTCTACTCCAGCCCCTGACCAGACTGTTTAATACCTACATGAAGGGAAAGGAGGTCCGTCTTCTGACATGCTCTTGGCCCATATTGTGGTCATCCCCAAGCCAGGCAAGGACCCGGCGGTATGCCCCAGCTATAGGCCCATCTCCCTGATAAACGTAGACATGAAGATCTACGCCAAAATTCTGGCTAACAGAATTGGTCGCTATATCGCCGAGGTCATCCATCCCGATCAGGTGGGATTTGTCCCCGGTAGAGAGGCCCTGGATAATATCAGGCGGGCCCTTAATCTGATTCAGGTCGCTAAAACCTCGGGTAGAGGCTCTTTTCTCCTCTCTCTAGACGCGAAAAGGCCTTTGACCCGGTTGATTGGAACTATTTATGGGCGACATTGGCCTCCTTCGGAATACGGGGAAACCTTTTGACAGCAATACGGGCTTTATATGCGGGCCCCAGGGCGCAGGTAGACACGGGGGGTTCCTCTCGGCCCCCTTCTCTATTTTAACTGGGACGGGACAGGGATGCCCCTTGTCGCCGCTCCTATTCGCCCTATCTATAGAACCCCTGGCGGCGTATATTAGGGACCACCCTGATGTCCGAGGGGTGGAAGTAAGGGAAAACCATATAAGCTGTCTCTTTTTGCTGACGATGTCCTCTTGTCCCTGACCTCGCCCATCACCACTCTCCCCAATCTGATGAGGGCCCTGAGGGACTTCGGTAGGGTCTCGGGCTATAAACTTAATGAGGATAAGAGCAAGGTGCTTGACCTTAACCTAACAGAGGGGGAGAGGGCGGTGGTTCGAGATCGGTTCCCTTTTCGATGGTGCCGCTCATCTATGGGCTCCCTGGGGGATCAGCTGTACACGGCAAATTACGGGGTATTGCTTCCTACCCTCCACGCATTGCTGTCGGCATGGTCCCATTTACACCTTTCGCTCTTTGGTCGGATAAACGCGGTCAAGATGACCCTGCTCCCGAAGCTGCTGTACCTTTTCAGAACGCTGACAATTCCTATTCGCAGGGCGGACCTGACTTTCCTTCAGTCGGCTATCCACTCTTTTATTTGGGGAGGGCGTAGAGGTCGGTTGCCTAAAAACCTTATGTTTCAATCCAGGCGACGGGGAGGCATGGGAGTCCCACACCTTTACTCCTATTACAAGGCGACCCAATTTGCGATGCTCTCAATGATTAACCTAAAAGGGGGGCCCCGCTCTGGACTACCCTTGAACAAGATATGGGGGGACCACAGCTATTGCGCACGCTTCAATGGGCCTCTAAAGCCACTCGCCGGACACTCCACAATAGCCCCACGCTGCAGCATTCACTGCGCATAGAGATGGAGATGGTCTGTCCCTTCTGGGTTCGGGCCTCCAATCTTTATTCTACAATCCGAAGTTCCCGGAGGGTAAACCTCCTAGGGCGTTCAGTTGGTGGCTCAAATCTGATATCACAGGGCTGCGCGATCTGACTTTGCAGGGTCCCCCGGTCACCCTCGAAAGCGCTACCCCCCTCGGAGACATTCAGAGCCCTCCAACTACTACATTTTGTCAGGGGAACTCTTAGAGAGACGCTGGACCGCAGACTGACCCTCTACGAGACCTGCTGTCGACGGAAGAATAGAGGGCGCGGCTTAATATCCTCGCTCTATTCCTACATTCTTAATGCGACCTTTCCGCAGGAGGCGCCTTACGTTACACGGTGGGAAGATGATCTAGGGAGCTCTCTGGAAGGCGATGAGTGGGCAGACATTATTGACAGGACCTCCCGGGTCACAATCTGCACTGCGGTTCGTGAGAACTGTTACAAGGTCATGGCGAGGTGGTATATCCACCCGCGGCACCTCACAATGATGTACCCGGGGATGCCGTCGACTTGCTTCAGGGGATGTGGAGAAGAGGGGACATTTCTGCATGCATGGTGGGACTGTGGCATGGTCAGGACTATTTGGACGGAGGTGTTTGGTGATTTGAGCAGGGCACTAGGGATACACTTATGTCCGGACCCCTGGACAGCACTCCTTAACCGTCCGCACCCCGAGGCACGCCTTACACGCGGCGAGCATTCTCTGGTCTCTAGGGTGTGTGCTGCGGTACACATCTGTTTGGCTAAGACCTGGAAGGGCCCCCCTCCCCCGCGCCAGCTGATAGAAGCCAAAATTTGGCACATGATTACGATGGAACGCCTGACGGCAGTGGTTCTCGACCGAATGGCCCACTTTGAGACGGTTTGGTCGCCATGGCTGGTGGCGTTTGCCTCCCCGGCCTCTGCTCGCATTGCTTTCTCAGGTTAGACGAAGGTCTGGCGAGGTTGGGCCCGCGGTCTTACCCCCTCTCCCCTCCCCTGTTTTCCTTTCCTCCTTCCTTTTCTTCTTCTATTCCCTTTAGTACCTCTTTGTGGCATCTATGTGAGGTTTTTCCTTCCTTAATGACAGTACGCCAAGCAACGGATGTTTCTCTTTATTTTTTATTTATTTATTTATTTATTTGTATTTTTATTTTTTTTATGCTTCTCTCACGGTCTTTATCTTTCAACATTAGATGTTGCAGTCTCGTCGGCGCATCGCTCTTTAAACTAAAGAATAATTGAGGGAGTAGTTTGAAATGTTCGCTGTTATACATAATTTGATGACGGGTCTCGCGTATGCACCGTATCTGATACGAGACTCTACTGTATTTCCTCTTTTCTGTATTGTTTATTCTCCCTTAATAAAAATCTATTGAATTTAAAAAAAAACAATAATTTTCTCACAGCATCATTTTTATTTTCTTTTAGTTTTGATCAAAGAGGGAGATTTCTGTTGACTGGATCCACCGATGGACACATTTTTGTCTTAAATGCAAGACCATCTAGTTCATTCAGTGTTCTTGGATATACAGGTAGGCAAACAGTCCAAAGTTACCCTAGTACGGCTCTGTTATATCTATTTACTCAAACAGATCAAAAATACCATTGGAGGGCAACAGTCCAGTAGATCAGTGGTTCCCAACCACGGTCCTCAAGTACCCCTAACAGGTCAGGTTTTCCAGATATGTGAAGCACAGGTGATATGATTTGCTGCTCAGTGATTGCAGGATTCAGTCTGCATTTCCCCAAGGCGATCCTTAAAACCTGACCTGTTAGGGGTACTTGAGGACAGCGGTTGGGAACCACTGCAGTAGATAAAGGGAAAATAATCTTCCTTCAAGCCCAAATTGTTCGCCAAATTATATAGTGACAAGAAACACACCTGAGTAATGGATTAACATACAATTCTGCAAAAACTGTGGACAGTTACTGTGTTGTTGTGTGTTTACAATTGAGAAGCACGCATTAATGGTACATAAATAGATAGAGGTAATATAGATAAAAACACTTATATGTAAATTTGGGCTTGATTTAATTCCATCCTCTGTTTTTTCGAAATAGCGTCTTTCTCAGTTGGAAAAATTTGGCATGAAACGATATTTAAAAAATGTTTCTTGTTCAAAAAATATTTGGCTGATAAAGCAAGCGCCCGGAAAAACTTATTTTCATCCAGCATCACACAGATTTGTGCCTTTAAAAATGACTATTAGAAAAATCTGGGGTCCTATCACCTCCTCAACATAAATGAGCGGTAACGCTAGGTTAATTGAGGTGATAGCGTGCTGCACACATCCCCACACAATCTCTAGCGCAAGAGGCGAGATCCTGTAGGTCAGCTGATCCAGCAGCACAAGCCTCCATGGAGGCCTTAGGACTCCAGGAGGTGATACTCGTTAGCGCTGCCTCGTGTATCCCGTGGCTTAGCGTTGCATTATGGGGCAGACTGCTGAATCAGTGCCTGCCCCGTAATATGGAGCTAAAACAGGGACGCTAAGGGGAAACCTGCAGAGGCAGTAATGTAATACTGCCCTTAGTTTTTTATATTAAAATAAAACCTGGTCTGGTCTGGTAAAATTGGAAAGGCCATGCCCTCTACCTGTTATGGGTCCAGAGATCCAAAGGACCCCCAGCTCTCCTCCATAGGGAATACCCTGCTTGGCCGAGAAGTCCTGTTTCTCAGTTCGTGTGTCCCAGTTTGTGGGAGATCCCACAGACAGGGATGACATCCAAGATGTCAGCCCACTGGGGGAGAAGTCCATGATTGGTGCCAGATCGGCGTCGAGACACGTCACTTTGACAACATGCTGGGCATGTCCTTCACATTATAGCAGGAAAGCGCAGGACATGCCCAACACGTCATCTGCAGGAAATGGGATAAAGAGATTTCAGTCTAATTCCCTGTGGTTTTCTGCCTGAAAATCCATTTATCAACACCTTTTATCATTTGATATTTTTGAAAAATTGACATATAGATAGATTTGAATTGAATTGATATAGCCGAAATTTCCATTAAAAAGTGTAGCCACAAGAGCTGATATTCGAGCCAAATTGTTGTGGGTAAACCCGCATCTCCTGAGCCAAAAATATGTCTGAAAATCTGCCAAAAAAGGTCCCGACTTCAGTCATCAGGATGAATTAAATTGAACCCTTTGTTTTGTATGGTACAAAGCAGAAAGTAAAGGCAAAAAACTAATTGCCTAGTATAGTGGTAATGGGTATTGGTGTCCAGAATATCCCTTCCCCCTAGAGCAGTGGTCCTCAAGTACCCCAAACAGGCCCGATTTGAAGTTTTACCTTGGAAAATGCAGACTGAATCCTGCAATCACTGAGCAGCAAATCACATCACCTGTGCTGAGCTGCACATATCTGGCAAACCTGACCTGTTAGGGGGACTTGAGGACCAGAGTTGGGAACCACTGCCGTAGAGTGACACTTGCGTCTTCCAGCGTCTAATAGTTTGGCTCTGTAAACATGTGTTACCATCAGTGATATTTGTTAATGCTATTTAGCCTCATACATATACATATTCCTTGTAATGTTATATCAGTATTCCATGTAAAATACCTCAATATTAATCTTGTTTTAACTCATAGTGGTTGGTGGAGATATTCTGTCTGTGTCTATGATATGTTCTGAAAGCACTCAGCAGATGAAGACTTTGGCTCTTGTCCGTCCTGTTGAGCAGAAAGCAGAAGAGACCGGAGGAACCCATGTGGCTCTGTTTTCTCTGACAGATGACATTTTGATAAGTAAATGTTTCCTTTTTCTTTCTTGCATTGTATCATGTAGCAGAGGTATCTTGAATTGCCCTAAAGCTTTGTGGACTGTTCCCTTTCACATTAATATACCATACCGCCAAGTACACTGTTTAGATCTGTTACATCGACCTTTCTGCTTCTGACTGGTATGGAAGTGAAGCAATTCACAGACAAGAAGCTCTTTAGCAAAGTAGGCACATCATTCAGCCTGACTCGATAGATTGGAAAAAGAAATGCCCTTCTATTATGAGAAGAACATGGCCTTACATACACATTTTTAGCAAGGTGTCTGAATCTCATCCAGGTTGATCACAATCAGGTCTATTCAAAGAAAGCTGAAACTCAGGAGAATGACTGGAGAAGTAAAAATTCTAGGTCAAAATAGCCAAACCCGAAAAATTCTCCCATTTATCTCACTTTCCAAATCAGCTATTTGGTCTAGATTGTTCTCTTCTCCTGCCAGTTCTCCTGGTTTTCACCTTTCTCTGAATAACCCTGAATAACTTATTCCTTCTACAAACAATTACACCAACAGTGATCTAAACACTATGGGGTCTTTTCTGGCTGAGCCTGCAATAGGAAGCCACAAATTGCAAAAACAATGTGAGCTGTTAAACATTTGCATCTCCCTATTACCAGTTTTTTTACAAGCAAGACGCTTATCACTTGTATACTCCCCCTGCCTCCACATTAGCACTTCTTATACAAATTACAGGAATATTGTGGTTTGGCTGAATTAAGACAGGAGCTGTTAGTTTTAAAAGTGGTCCATTGTACTTAAAGGTACATGCATGCCTTGTCAGTGTGCCTTTAATAATGTGTAATGCCCTTTGAATGGGTCACTACCCTCATTCAGCAGGCATAAAAAGCAAGTACATATGATATTTTTTCATATTTGCCTGCTTTTCTTTCTTGATGTTTTCCACGCCCACCTCAGAAGACACTTTGAGCTAACCAATCAGTGCCTATACCTAGGTATAGATCTAGATTGTATGTTCCCACGGGAAAAGGGTCCTCATGTCCTCCTGTATCTGTTGACAGGAATACTGACCTGCCTCCTTTATGTATTGTAGAATTGTCTTGTCTTTACTCATTGTACCTTGTACAGTGCTGTGGAATGTGTTGGTGCTTAATAAATAATAATATAGATAAAAAACACACTGAGCATGTGCGACTGAGTTGCTCCTCCTTCCTCCTGCACTGTGAGCTGAGGGGAGGGCAGGGCTGAGTGCCATTCCAGTCTGTAACTCTTTCACCCCCAGCTACTGCAGAGGCAGGGAAGGAAAGAAATGCATATACACATGGAGAAAGAGACAGCAGAGAGAGATACAGCAAAAATAAGCACAAAGAGACACAGCATGAAAAGATAAAGAGAGAAAGACAGCAAGATATAACAGAGAGAGCACAAGAAAAGGTGCAGTGAGAGAGAAATTTTAAAGCAAGACTTTAAACAAGAAAATTAACACTTTATACACATTTTTAAAACTTTTATTGCTTTATTCTAGTTTTTTTATAGGTTTAAAAATGTTTAAATGTCAATTTAGGAAAAAAAATTCAAGAGGCAGACCTCCATGCTCTTTCAAATGGCACATACTCTCTTCTGATTATTGTCAAGATGGTGAGCGTTGTGTTCGAAGAAGCATCTGTCACATTCCTCTGTAATTCCAATGTGGCATTAACTATGAATGTCATAACACTACACTACTTTGAATTAGGCTTGTGCACCGATTTTTTTTTCGGTTCGATTTTTCGGATTTTTAAACTTTTCGATTCGGCTCGTTTCGACCGATTTCGGTTTCGATTCGATTCGGTTCGGCCCGTTTTTCGGGTACATTTTTTTTTCGGAATATCGACCATTTTTCGTATTTTCGTGTCACTGTGCTCGGTTTTTGTATCGACTTTTCGTAATTTCGGAAATTTTCGTTTTTCGGAATTGCACATTTTTCGGAATATCGACCATTTTTCGTTTTTACAAAATTTTAGTTTTTCGGAAAATTTACGTTTTTCGGAAAATTTTCGTTTTTCGGAACATCTGTTCTCCTCGTTTGACACATTTCAAGTCCATTCGAAAAATCCGAAAATATTTCGTTTCAGCTCGGAAAACATTTCGGATCTGAAATTTTCAGATCTAAAATTTTTCGGAAATTCGGCTGCATCCGAGAACACGAATCGGGAAATTTCATGAAAATTCCGAAATTCCGAAACCCGAAACGCACATCCCTACTTTGAATACAGATCCACCTCCACGTTGTCCAAACAAAGCTCAGCATTTCACACTGGACATTATCATAATAATTATTTCAATGGCTTTTACAGATATCCCATGCATTCTTTTAACTCATAGGTCCTGATAATTACTGTGATGAAAGGGGGATGTTTAAAGACCTGTTGATTCAGAAGCATCATTGTGAAGTGGGAAACCCGCTGTGTTCGGCAGTTATGGGAAATAATGCTAATTCGATCTTTGGTTACGGCAGCATCTCTCCCTTCATTTACAAATATGTGCTCCCAGAGGTATGTGGCATTTCTTCTAACCTTTCAACCGGTAATATTGTCTGTTTGTAAATAATAGCAAGCTATTAGTGTTTTAAATATACATTGTATCCGCATTAACACAATCGTATGATCCGCATCAGTTCCAATCCAGTCACGATTCTGCTACCCTTGTGTGGCAAAAATAAGTAGCACTGATTCTCATGTTTTAATAAATCAGGCCTGTGTGTGTTTATTGAATAATAAATCACACATAGGGTGATACCCCTAACAATACAGCACAATACAGAATAAATTAGTGCAATGTATTCTTAGATATAACTACTCACAGGCTGCTGGTACTGGGAAGACACATAGCAGGTTCTTGAATGTCTCCAGGCCAAGATGATAGCCTTAAGGGAAGGATAATAACAATAGTGTAGATAGCCAAGCAACCATAAAAAACAACGTTTTTAATGCGCTTACAAAAATTTAAAACAAATGGAGCATAACATCACCAACTCCCATGACCCAATTCGTCTGAAGGTGTCTGAAGGTGTTGCTCGACGCGTTTCGTCACGTGGACTTCATCAGGAGCGTCGAGCAACACCTTCAGACACCTTCAGACGAATTGGGTCATGGGAGTTGGTGATGTTATGCTCCATTTGTTTTAAATTTTTGTAAGCGCATTAAAAACGTTGTTTTTTATGGTTGCTTGGCTATCTACACTATTGTTATTATCCTTCCCTTAAGGCTATCATCTTGGCCTGGAGACATTCAAGAACCTGCTATGTGTCTTCCCAGTACCAGCAGCCTGTGAGTGGTTATATCTAAGAATACATTGCACCAATTTATTCTGTATTGTGCTGTATTATTATATTGTGATTTATTATTCAATTTGTTATTGTTGATACCGTATCCTGTGTGTGTTTATAACTTATTTTAACAGCCTCTTCTGTTTTCGTTTGCTTATGTTGTAATAATAAGGAGTCGATGTGGTTTGTGTGTTCCTTCTCTTGCCTCTTGCTTTTATCCATCCCCTTCAATTACTGTTTGTAGGGGTTCATTAAGGCTCGATGCCCCCCGAGGCTTTCCAGATTCTAGTGTCTCCTCGGATACCAATAAACATAAAATGAAGACAAATATTCACAACCTGTTAGAGCTATTTATATAATGTAATTTAGAACAGAAGCAATCAGGGTTATTCAAAGAGATCCGAATCGTGGCCGAAAGGTAACCGAACGCTGAAATTCAGCGTGCGGTTACCTTTCCTGGCCATTCGGCTATCCAGAGAGCAGGCAGTTCGCCAAATGTTGGCGAATTGCCTGCACATACGGTGCCTGTTTGAGGGCAGTGAAAACCCCATAGAGAAGCAATGCTTCGTCTATTCAGAGAACACAAAACAGCTGAGAAAGGTTGCCGAAATGCCCTGCCATTCGTTGGTTTCATTCGACAGGTTTATTCAGGAGAATCTCATAGGTTTCAATGCTAAAAAATATTCCCGTTTTAATTCAAAATCTAATAAACTGTTTATTATAATATTCTGCAGTAAAAAGTCTCTTTATTTTTAGATTTTTTAGGATCTTTTTGGCATCTTTCGGAATTTTTCTGCGAAATTCTTTTTTCTATTTTTTTTTTAAATCGTTTTATCTTTTTTCTGTAACATACCTTTTTATTATCATTCATTGGATCTTATATGTAAATTTCTGACATTTTCTTTCTGTAGTTTCTTTGCAAACATCGTTTCACTTTTCAAACATTCAAGCGTACTGTTTTTTGGGTTTTTTTCACTCCATTCGTCTGCGGTGTCGGGTTTTTCCGGCAGCTGCTCTCCGCTCTGATCAGCTCCTGCTCGGGTTTCTCCGGTGTGTTCAGCGGGGTTAATCAAAATGTTTTTGCGGGTTTCAGTGTGCGTTCGCTGGGTTTTGCGGTGAGTGTTCGTCGGGTTTGCAGCAGGTTTTCCCTGCACTACGACGGCCCTGTGGTGCTTGCTGAATACACCGCAGGGTCGCCGAAGTGGGATCGCGAAATCGCACCGAATTGAAGAGAACGAAAAGTCAACGAACGTGTGGTGACTTTAAGATTCTCTTTGAATAACCCTGAAAGTATCTTATTTACTCCAAGTGATTTTCAACATCTTCTTTGTGTAAAGACTCCTTGTTGAGTGTTTTATTCCTTAGCAGCTCTGTAATACACCCACACACTGCAAATTTATTGGACCTCTAAAGAAGAAGGACATCAGAATAAAAATCCTGACCTCCTCCAATCTAGTACCCTAGGCCTGGGCCTAGTTTTCCTAAGCAGTGATACAGCCCTGGTTGTTGGTGGTTAGATGGAGCAGGGCATGACTAATGAGTGCAACAAGAAAACCAATACACATTATTGTTCTTCTTCAAATTAAACCCCAAGAAATATATGTATGAGCTGATGGGTAGTCATAGACCCCCAATTATACCATTATTATCATCATCATAATTTATTCCTCTGAATATATGCAAGTCTACAGCCATAAGTAGATTCCCAACATCTTTAAATGAACAAAGGAAGGTGTCTTCAGCTTTCATAAACTTGAGTGAACAGCTCTCCTTTGTATTCCTAATAATAGAATTATTCAAATTGCAAAGAAATTATAACATGAAACACGTAACTTAATAAATGCAAATAGGTGGTAGAACAGGAAAGGAAATTATGTGGTATCCGACAAATAAATGTGATTTTTAACTAGAGAACCAGTGGAGAGTCAGTGACGTTTCTAACTCCAGACAAGACGGTTCGAGGAAGTCAGCTTGGTCCTGGATTTCTTTGCTGCTCTCATCAACGCAAGTGGTTGGCCGTGTCTGCAAAGGATGGCTTTGTATCGCTTCACGATTCACATAACCTGGTACGTTTCTTGGGTTCAATGCTATATGGTCTAGGGCAAGGGTCAGCAACCTTGGCTCCTTGATGTTTTGGGAACTACATCTCCCACAATGCTCAGTCACCCATTAGGCTGACTGAGCCACATGGGAAATGTAGTTCCCAAAACATCATGGAGCCAAGGTTGCAATAATAATTATATTAAACACATAACCCTAGACCAGGGGTGGTCTAGGGTTATGTGTTTAATATAATTATTATTGTCGGTTTAAAGTCATGTTATAGTTTTTGGATTCTTCATGGGTGTTAGTATAGAAAGATACGTAAGGTTAAACCAGAAGAATTAAAGACTTGAATCTTGGGGCCAATGGAGATCCTTCCTAATCTCACCAGAGAAAGAAGGATTACTTAATACTATTTTATGTGTTTTCCAGGAAAGGTTTGCACAGATGCGCTGCCATTCTTACCACACAGGAGGGATCCAATCCCTGGCCTTCTCTATGGATGGACTTAATATTGTTACCACAGGAAGAGGAGGTGGTGCCCTCATGTGCCTAGGATGGAAGTAAGAACAAGATGCCCTGTGTCACATATATGATGAGAGTTCTCAAAACCTCAACAAAGTCTTCAGCAAACATGTGGAATTGAGCCCTTCGTTTTGAGATCTTCATCTATTAAAAACGTCAGCAGAAACCTCCAAAAAATAAAAGTGTATATAGTGCAGATTTGCTGGATCAGTATAATATTACTATCAGGCAGAATACACGCACATATCAGGGTTATCCAAAGAGATCCGAATTGCTTGAGAAAGGTAACCGAACGCTGAAAATCAGCGTTCGGTTACCTTTCCTGGCCATTCGGCTATCCAGAGAGCAGGCAATTCGCCAAATACTGGCGAATTGCCTGCACATACGGTGCCTGTTCGGTGCCTGTTCGAGGGCAGTGAAATCCCCATGAAAAAGCACTGCTTCGGCTATTCAGAGAACACAAACCAGCAGTGAAAGGTTCCCGAAATGCTCTGCCATTCGGTGGTTTAATTCGGCAAATTTATTCAGGAGAATCCCATAGGCTTTAATGTTAAAAATATTCCCGTTTTAATTCAATATCTAATAAACCGTTCATTCTAAAATTCTGCAGCAAAAAGTCTCTTTATTTATAGATTTTTTAGGATACTTTAAGCATTTTTCTGATTTTTTTATTTTTTTATTAAAAGTCCGATTTTTTTTTAATTTTTTTTCAGTTTACTTATTTTTTTTTGTAACAGCCCTCTTTATTATCATTCCCTGGACCTCCTGTGAAAATTTCAGACATTTTCGCTCAGTAGTTTCTTTGCAAACAGCGTTTCTTTTTCCCAGATTCATACAAATGGTTTTTCTAATTTATTCACTGCCTCCTCTACGTCACAGCTGCTTCGGCTCTGTGTGATTCGGCTCATGTTCGGCTCCTGTTCGGCACCTTTCCTCTTTTTCAAAGGTTAATCCAGATGTTTTTGCTTGTTTTCAGCGTGCATTCGGTTAGTTTTCGGTGGGTTTACGGCAGCTTTTCCCTGCAATTCGGGGACCCTGTGGTGTTTGCTGAATACACCGCAGGGTCACCGAAATGCAATCGGCAAAAGGAACCGAATTGAAGAGAACGAAAAGTCACCGAACGTGCGGTGACTTTTCGAATCTCTTTGGATAACCCTGATAGTCCTGAGCCCTAGATAAACTGGCTCATTGTATAGCGCAGATGTTTCCGTATAGGTGATCTCCCCCCCCCCTTCTTTACTTCAGCATGTGGTGAGCTTTGCTTCAATGCAAACAGAAAAAAATATATAGTGCAGACAATCTTGTACCACTTCTGGATATATACTGTGCAATTAAATATAGGGAAATCAGCGATACAAATGTTTTATTGTTTACAACTATACTTAACATGGGGAGAGCTAGAGAGCACTTGCGCTATTGTAACCAACAGATCACTTGGTGCCCGCGCTGATTTCTGGAGCGATGCTAATCGCAAAATTTTCCCTACTGCTCAACCCTGGTGGTAACTCCAAAAAAACACAAAAAAACAGGTCCTCGCCCAAAATTAAAAGGCAATTAACAGGCGATTGAAAGGAATGCAGCACATGTGTTCTCTTGGCCCCATACACCATAGTAATAGATCTGGTTAGCAATGTTGCTGCTGTTGCAGTAGGCTCTATTATGATATATATGTTTCCTTTATCCACATATATCCCAATTCTAATATATTGCCTAATTTTAAACAGTTTATGCTGTGGGTTATTCATAGTATGTACGTGGTTGATTATTTGGGTGACCATGTTTAAAGGGACACATGGATAAGTCTTGCCCTGAAACATGTATTATTTATATACTGCAGCAGGTAAATCATTGTGGCTCACCTGGCCTTCCTTTTGGATTTATTAAATGCTTTATAATGATTCTACATGCTGTTGGGTGGCATTTATCATGCAATGCCCATCAGCTTTAATATATCTGTGCATATAAACATGGGTGATACGGCTACCTTGGAGGATTTTAATAATGCAGGGGTGTGAGGTCTCTTGGCTGGATGCGTTCATACTTATACAAGCTTGTGAGGGCAGGGGATAGGTATGATTCGGCACTCTGTACTGGAAAAAAACAGTTCTATCCTATATACAACCACATTAGCGCTGGGTCTCAGCCCGGGTCTTAGCGTTTCCCTAGCGTGTGCTAAACGACCTTGCACACGGACTACCACGGACAAGGTGATCTGTTGGTGGGTCGTCAACTCAGGTGAACGGTGTAGGACTTACAGCAGTTTGCAGATGTGCCTCCCACTTGTTAAGGGACCAAAAGTAATGGGACAATTGGCTTCTCAGCTGTTCTATGGCCAGGTGTGTGATATCCCCTCAATTCCCCAATTACAATGTGCAGATAAAAGGCCCAGAGTTAATTTCAAGTGTGCTATTTGCATTTGGAATCTGTTGCTGTCAACTCTCAAGATGAGATCCAAAGAGCTGTCACTATCAGTGAAGCAAGCCATCATTAGGCTTAAGAAACAAAACAAACCCATCAGAGAGATAGCAAGAACATTAGGCGTGGCCAAAACAACTGTTTGGAACATTCTCAAAAAGAAGGAACGCACTGATGAGCTCAGCAACACCAAAAGACCCGGGAGACCATGGAAAACAACTGTGGTGGATGACCGAAGAATTCTTTCCCTGGTGAAGAAAACACCCTTCACAACAGTTGGCCAGATCAAGAACACTCTCCAGGAGGTAGGTGTATGTGTGTCAAAATCAATAATCAAGAGAAGACTTCACCAGAGTGAATACAGAGGGTTCACCACAAGATGTGAACCATTGGTGAGCCTCCAAAACAGGAAGGCTAGATTAGAGTTTGCCAAACAACACCTAACAAAGCCTTCACAGTTCTGGAACAAGATCCTATGGACAGATGAGACCAAGACCAACTTGTACCAGAGTGATGGGAAGAGAAGAGTATGGAGAAGGAAAGGAACTGCTCATGATCCTAAGCATACCACCTCATCAGTGAAGCATGGTGGTGGTAGTGTCATGGCGGGGCATGTATGGCTGCCAATGGAACTGGTTCTCTTGTATTTATTGATGATGTGACTGCTGACAAAAGCAGCAGGATGAATTCTGAAGTGTTTCGGGCAATATTCTCTGCTCACATTCAGCCAAATGCTGCAGAACTCATTGGACGGCGCTTCACAGTGCAGATGGACAATGACCCAAAGCATACTGCAAACGCAACCAAAGAGTTTTTGAAGGGACAGAAATGGAATGTTATGCAATGGCCAAGTCAATCACCTGACCTGAATCCCATTGAGCATGCATTTCACTTGCTGAAGACAAAACTGAAGCGAAAATGCCCCAAGAACAAGCAGGAACTGAAGACAGTTGCAGTAGAGGCCTGGCAGAGCATCACCAGGAATGAAACCCAGCGTCTGGTGATGTCTATGCGTTCCAGACTTCAGGCTGTGATTGACTGCAAAGGATTTGCAACCAATTATTAAGAAGGGAAAGTTTGATTTATGATTATTATTCTGTCCCATTACCTTTGGTCCCTTAACAAGTGGGAGGCACATCTGCAAACTGCTGTAAGTCCTACACCGTTCACCTGAGTTGGATGTGCATACCCTCAAATTAAAGCTGACAGTCTGCAGTTAAAGCACGTTGTGTTTGTTTCATTCCAACTCCATTGTGGTGGTGTATAGAGCCAAAGATGTTAGAATTGTGTTGATGTCCCAATATTTCTGGACCTGACTGTATATGTTTTATAAGTCAGACTATTTTTGATATTATCAATTCATTAGTATTACCACCTGGTGGCGCCTGGATACAAATTGTTTTGCTCAAAAACTGAAGACATTTTACTGTTAAATCAAGCAGCCGACTTGCATGCATTTTAATGGATTAGTTTCCTTCATATCTGGCTAGTGCTCTTTTCTACACCTGACCAGTGTTGATGCTATAGCCGGGTTTCTCTGAAAACAAATGATTGCGAAATAGTTGGATTCTCAGTTTCATTTGAAATACAGATATGGCAAACATTATCATCATGTTGAAATCAGCTTCCTTAACTTTTAATTTTCTGTGCACTTGGTATCACAAAAACGCTTAGCACATGAGATGTGCTTCTGGGAAAATTTATGCGCTTGTATGCACAATTATGAGCCTCAGCGGCTAAAGAGAAGCTGAGTGTGACAGATTCCCTTTAATATATCCAGCCTGGTAAATAAAGCATTATAGCAATTAAAATGATTTACTGGGGTCGTGGTTTGGCGCGGTATGAGAGCGGACGCGTGATCTGTTCTCTCCGTCCTGACGAGCACAGAACCCGCTATTGCTAGGAGCTGAACGACCCTTAAACTGACCCAAGGTACCGCTGAATACCCGCTGATGTCCCCTGCCAAGATTACGAAGGGGGCCCAGGATATCGAGATACTGGGACTCTGTACAAGCTGGAACAGGTCTTTGGGCCTGGGATACCTAGGGACCCCTGGACCTACTTATTCGCCAACCCAGCCCCGGATTTATCTCTACACCGTAATCGTCTCCTCTCCAAAATCTTGCTGGCGGCGAGAAAGGCAGTGGCGGAAACCTGGAGGTCCCCGCAGCTCCCCTGACAGAAGCGAATGTTTCGGATAATGGAGCACATTCAATTCATGGACGAACCGTCAGCTAAAATACACCATACGTCATCGGCGTATCGGAAGGTCTGGGACATATGGGACTCTTTCGGGGTCTAGTGGTCTAAAGTGAATGTTGTATTTGGTGTCTAGTCAGAATTATGTATAGTCTGGTGATTATTACTATTACCTGTGCAATTCACTCTCTGGCTTTTTCTCGGCCCTTCCAGTGCCTTGTCATGTTGTTTAGTGTTGTCTTGTCGTGTCTTGGTGTGTTTTGTTCTCCCCCCTCCTTTATGTCTCTTATCTCTACTTTCTTCTCTTTTTCTTTTCCTTCGTTTTCTTTGTGCCTAAGCCGCTCTGGGCATCTTGGGGCTTCTTTCTTAACAGCTATAAAATGGGCCTGAGTCATCCTGTCGCCATTGGTACCGTGTATTGGATATCTGTTTGATCTACGCTGATTTCTTTAAATAAAGTATTTAAATAAAAATAAAAAAAACGATTTACTTCCCCCCTTACCCGTCCGCGTGCTTTGTACTTCTGTTCTATGCAATATACAGATCTTGAAATATACAAATGTTAGCGCAAGCACATGCCAGGTAACCAGATTCCAGATTCCACACAGCAGGGTATGACTATTAGGCTGGGGTCAGACCAGCGCATTTTTAACGTGCGTTCTGGCGCACATAATCACGGCCGCACTAGCAGCAAATGACGGGCAATGACAGCCAATATACGAAGTACGGTCGCACGAAAGTCTGGCCGTGCAACGCAAGTGGAAAATGAACGCATTTTTTCGAGAACGCAGAACCGCTAGTACGGACGTACAGAGTGCGCTGCGCCCGCTAGCGGTGTGTGTGTGTGATTTGGAGACATCAGACGCTGCTCATGTCCGGCCAACATAACGTCCAGACGCAAAACGTTTCCTGGTTTGGATTCGTAAAACATCACGCACGAAACTGCGCATCGTATGACCGTTTTCGCATATTCCGTGAAAAAATACATCAATGCGTTCGGACGCACTTTTTTACATTCGCGTGTAAAAATGCTTTCGTTTGACCCTAGCCTTAGTCACCAGATGTTCATAGCTAAAGAGAATGAAATGCTGGTCACGCTGCAGGATCTGGTAAAGCTGCTTTAATATGAGCAAAGAAATACAGCTTTCAGCTCCACACATGAGGATTTATAAAGTATGATATTTGATAAAGGTTTGTGTGCTAAGCCCAAACATTGTATTCCCTTACATATATTAAAGCAGCCTTACAAAATCCTGCAGCGTGACCGGCATTTCTTTCCCTTAGTTATGTAATATACAGTTCGTGAGTCAGGGGAGGAGGACAAGAATGGAAGCAGATTTTTCTGATGTTTTATGTGTTGGTTAGTTGGAAAAGGAGGATTAAGTTCAACTGACAGAGGAAGGCTCTGCCTTAGAAAATGAAAAGAGCCATATTAGATCCTTTATATTCATTTTATTATCGTGGTAACAACCTTGGCGAATTTTATCTCCATTTTTATATCATTCTTTGTTGCACCCATGACACTCAAGCATTCTCACTACTGACGATCCAGTTGACTGACCTGTTTATTAGCTGATCCATTCCCCATTTCCAAATCTTTAATTTTATCCAGAGCCTCTACTGCAGGGATGTCAAACTCCATTCTCAGATGTTTCTGAACTACAACTCCCATGATTCCCGGCCACGTATTGCACTGAAAGAATTCTGGGGATTGTAGGCAATAACATCTGGGGGGCTGTGAGTTTGACAATCCTGCCGTATTTATGTAATGCTACAGATAACTATCCCAGAATGTTTAGCGCCAGTCTGGACACTTCAGTTCGCGGCTACATGGTGCAGATGCTGTAAACTGTTGTTGGGTGATAGGCTGGAAAGTGCAAAGAGTGCTGTAATCTCCAGTATTGGTAAAAGATTATTATGTACCTTTATAGTAAATGGCTGTAATGTGAAATTGACTCTGTTTTAGGAATACTGACAATAACAAGCTGAAGGAAGCCTATGAATATGGATGTGGTCTGCAGCGTTGTCTTCAAGATGAAATGGATAATGAGGATACAGCACTAACCAAAATGAAGTTATGGTCATCACAGGCAGATATTTCCCCCGGGCAAAAGACAGATGCAGAGGTTGGCACATCTGTCTTTTATCTAGTATTTTTAATTTACACGAAACCAAATCTTATGATTTATCACATTACTGCGAGTTTTATTATTGTGGATTCTTTAATACGCTCATACACAGCGCACATTACCGTGAGTTTTATTACTATGGATTCTTTAATACGCTCATACACAGCGCACATTACCGTGTGGATTCTGTGTTGCGCTCATACACACCGCACATCACTGTTAGTTTTATTGCTGTGGAGCTCTATGATACGCTCTGCTCATACATATTACATATCATGTACAGTATATCAACGCGATCATTTTAGAACTTTTTTTTCTCAATTGGGCATAAACTACATATTTTAACCTCACCTATTACTTCTCTGCACGGTGAGATAAAAATGCAAACTAAAAGCCTTCACTCACTTCAGTATAATATGTATCTTAGGCAAGAGGTTGTTTGATAAGTTTATTTAACACTGAGTTTTTGTCATCTTAACATGATATTTTTGATTCAGGACAAACCAAAGACCGTGGAGGTGACTGAACTAGAAGACAGCTACACCATCAATAAATCCATACCTGTCGATCTTACCTGGCTGGACCAGAAAACAGATGAGGTAAGGTTGATCTGCAATGGTTTTACATATTGCATGTGTAAATAGAAGTTTAGATAGATAGATAGATGGAATGAAAGAAAGAGAGGGACAGATAGATACAGAGTGAGATAGATTGACAGCTGTTTGTTCCTTCAAGGATATTTTACAAAGTCATAAAAATAACATCTGCCTTATTTAGTGCTACTTACTGAACTCCCCTTATTTGCATTAATTATCTATTGTTCTTCACTCATTACAGGTAAAGAAGAAAGAGACACAGAAATATGCCACAGAGAAAGATGACTTGAAAAAGAGCATTAAAATGCTTCGCCAGAGGGTGTGTACCTTTTAATTTTAATGTATGGAAATAGAATTACTATATGGAAGATTTGAGACCAAGACGGAGCAGCATCTGGTGGGCGACAGGACTAGAGCCAACTATGTTAGAAATATCCTGTGTCTGTCCATCGCAACTTGTCTTTCACGTGTTTCATGCTGAATTGTTGATATTTTTATGGATTAAGACATATTTACTAATCCTAGTGTTATTATTAGAGCGTGGTTTATTTTTAGGTTTTCCTAGGTTGTGTAAAAAAATATTTCTTCATGTAACCTCTCCTGGTTGTGTTTTCTTGTAGTTACAGGCGATGATGAGAGAAAACGAATCACTGCCTGACATTGAGAAGCTGAACCAACAGGAATTTAACTTGGACACCGAGGAGCAGGATAGGCTGCTGTCTGAAAGCGAACAGGAGGTGGCGAGGGTAAGTCAGTCCCTTTTGTTCGTTTTCTGCCTATACCTTCAACACAATGCGGCAGCACATGGTTCAGTACATGCTACATATAAAATAATAATTCCACTATAAAAATAACTTTCCCTTTATTAAATTTCACAGAGCACTATTCACAGCCCAGACATCCACCTCCATTTTCCCCTGTAACCAGCATTCAAGCTTTTGGTCTTTCCCATTCAGTTCCAGTTCTTTGTGACAGCGATTAAATTTAATATTATTATTTAGTACTGGACCTAGAATGAAGCTGGGAGTTTCCACAAGAAGAGTGTAGGTCTCAGTGTGTTTATACATTTGTCAATGGCCAATTATTCCTTCATATTTACTTGTAGCTCATGATTGTGGCATTCAAGCCTTGTTATTGTTTGGCTTAGTTTAAACATAAGTGCACTGTAGAGCTTCCTTCAAATAAATCAGAGTTCTTTGTCTTTTATGTCCCCTTTTTTTGGTATTAGAGTCTTCTTTCCTCAGAAAAAAACACAGGACAGAAAGACAGAAAATGGTGTAGCCTATTAACTCAAATAGGCTCAAATTAAATGTATCAAATGAACACTCACGTGTTTAGGTGTCACCTCTCGGACACCAGATGTATAGGCAGCCGGTAATAGATCGATGTCGGCGATATTCTATTGCACCAAAAATCAGCAGGACCATAATAAAAGGTTAAAATAATTTATTCCAATAAAATACAGTATAAAATAACACTGAAACGCGTTTCGCAAGTCAATCGCTTCCTTAGTCAGATGATACACTATATAATATATATATAGTATTGTAGGATTCACTTACAAGGATACTCTAGGGTTAAAATGGGAGGTGGGAACAAAAGGGTTATCCATTAACCTTTCATGACTCTCTCCACACTCCACTCCTCCTGTTTTAACCCTTTTGTCAGTGTACAATTCAGTGTACGATTCTGGTCTGGATATGACATGCTGCAGCTTCCACTTAAGCTACTGTTGTCATGTGACCAGGGAATGCTGGACACTCAAGCGAGCGTTGAGCCAGTCCAATGGCTCATTGCAAGAATTCATTCCTGACCTTTTTCCAAGAAGCCCCAATCAGAGACAACCATGTGCATATGTTGTTGTTTTGAAAAATAAATTCTTTCCATTCTCTTCTGGTCTCTCGAAAGGTCCGCAAGGAAATAGAGTTGGAGAACCTGTCCAAACAATACCTACGTCAAGTCATTAAGGAAGAATGTTGGGACTCAATGGCAGTTAAAGGCCGCTCTGTCACGGTATGTGGTGTTTCCATACTCTTTCCATGCTCTTTGTAAAACTTCCAGAACATGTAAGAAAATCTGTCCAGCACTCTCCAATATACTTCAGCACAGGTTTATTGGGTAAAGACCCAAAATAACAAGTTGTGGACTTTTTTCCTTAATGTACAATTTAGTTCTCCATTCCCTCATTCCTGCAGTACATTCCTCAGTGTCAGCAAGGAACACAATGCAGCACCATCATGGGACATGCCGCCCCCTGGTGCTTCTCCTCTCCTTTCTGACTATTTAGAATCTTCCTGACACATTCAGAGGGTTTGTAGATGTGGAATACCAGGTCATTAGACTAACATTCCCATTCATGGTTAGCCACGTAGCCTTTGCATTCGCTGTGAAATCCTCATTTAAATCCTCAGTGTTAAATATATATATATGTGTGTGTGTGTGTGTGTGTTTTATAAATGAACATGAACACTTAAGGGGTTAATCAGTAACTGCCAATGCTGACCATTGTTAAAAACAATGGTAAAAATCATTGTTGCAAGTCCAGTGAACTTCGGCTATTCAGAGAAAGCAAAATCCAACCACGTCAGGCAAAGTTCCTGCAAACAATTGTGAGCAAATTAGTAAACTGATTCTATTCAACATTCAGCATTGTTCTGTAATTATAGAACTTCTACATAAGAAGTGTGGGTAAAGAAAAATATCTAAAAATCATTATACTACCTGATCCTTGCTCCATGTGTGCTACTAACATCGTTCAAGCAGTTGCGTAGCATGGGTTGTCAGCGCAAGGCAAGCATTGCCCCCCCCCAACAGGACACTTTAGCACACCCTGATTCCCTTCCACCAGTAGAGTATTGAACCCCTTACCTTCCTTTTCGTTTTCCCTTCTGTCCTCCATTCACACAGCTGTTTCTATGTTTCTGTTCCACCATTCCCGCAGTTTCCCTTCTTTCCCCCCATTCTTGCAATTTTGCATCCATTTCTGCCATCAATTCCAGGCGAAGTTCCTGCAAACAACTGAGAGTAAATGAGTAAACTGCTTTTATTCACCGTTATTCTGTCATACTTTGTAAAACCAGGGTATATAATTTGTCGATTATAAAGTGGTGATTTCCATAGACGTCCGATAGGAACAATTCTGAAAACCACAGTAAAAACAATGCTGGACAACTTCATCCGAAACTATAGTGAAAAGGATGAAAATTGTGCAACATTATGGCGGCAGTTTCCAAAACACAGAATTCACTGTACTTTTACCATACTTATAGACTTTATTTGCTGATTCTCGCGGTGGTGCAGAAGCGCTACTACGTGTATCAGCGAGGTTATTGCTGCGTTCCGGGGCGAGGTGCTGAGATAGCACCTTCCCTGGAATACGCCGTTAACATGGAGACAGTAAGGGAATATCTGCAAGCACAGATTTTCATGCTTACCGGCTCTATGTTAGTGTCAACTAGAGAATATAGCCCTAAATCGGGTGAGGACGCCTTTCCACCTTGTTTAGGTTTTTCCTTCTGCTGAATTCCATAGCCTACCTGCCACGTTTGTTCTGTGTAGTTCTCAGCATAGCTTTCTATGGCCTCTCCTCTCAATCCCTGCCTGGGATCCATATTGGAACACATTCCATATTGTACACTTCCAGTAATGAACTTCATGCTCCTTTTGGGTCAAATGAGGCCTTTACTGATTTTTGTTACAGGAAGATTACCTACACGATCACCCTTGATTCATAAGATAAGGGATTTCACATCTTTAGCACAAACAGCAACCAGACACTTAAGGCCGGGTGCACACTAGGCATTTTCTTCTGCACACTAGCGTGCGTTAAAAAGGACGCACTTTATGACGGAAGAGATGGTAGACGCCAGACGATGCGTTAATTTTGACGCACGTCGTAGAAACTGAATTTGAATTAAATGAAAAAAAAAGCTGGGCATTTGACGTTCGGCACGCGGCCAACAGCCTTGGTGTTTCCATGACGGACATCTTCAGAGCGCATTATGCGTTGCGTGCGTACTACATGTGTTCTTCTCTATCCGCGTAATTATATGCTACAACGCACGTCATAAAGAGCGTCATAACGCGCACTTGTGCGCAGAAAAAACGCCTAGTGTGCACCCGGCCTAATAAATGGGAAATACAGACTATTACAATGTACAGAGGACATTTATATACCGTGATCTCCAACACAAAGTGCTGGCCTCTAAGATCCTCCATAGAGTTACAGTTACAAGTATTTATAAAGCGCTATTAAGTTCCGTGGCTCTGTACAATGGGTGAAACAGAATAACATATGTTTATAAAAAGTTAAAAATACAGAACAGTAGGAGAGAGGACCCAGCTCGAGAGCTTACAGCTCGAGAGGGGATGTCAGCTCCAGTGAGGCGATTTATTCGGTCCACGTGGCTAAGGAATATCGGGCCATGATGATCAGGATCACATTGTTTTTTGATGTACTGATAGGCATGAATCATCTCATGCAAGAGGGCTTCATCCAGCACCTTCTTGGGGTGTAGCTGGAGAAAGGGGAGGAAGGAGGGTGCAGAGCACACCAATAGATATGCCACTCTCTATCACTGTAACACCACTCAGTCTAGGACAGTGATGGTGAACCTTGACACCCCAGATGTTTCTGATCTACATGTCCCATGATGCTAAGCCATACTAATTAGTGGAATGCAGCAGGCCGCTCCAACAGCCAAACGGCCTGGATTGTAAGAGTTAATAATCAATACAGCATAGGTGCTATCCCAATAGACATAAATAGTGACTGCTACAAGCAAAGAGCGATTTGTGAGGCTGGGAATTTAACCCTTAAAGATTTCAGATTAGATTGTGTCTAGATCTCATACTTTCAAAATAAGCAAAAACAGGCATTCTGAAAAAAATGTTTTATAAAAATAATGGTGCTCTGTGCTCATCCTTAAGGCGAGCCCTGCGCTGCTTACTTGGGGCAAAATCAGGATAATTTTAACGTATGTTTTATTCTTCAAGTCTTTCCATACAGGTTATGAAGTCAACAACTATCCATTAAAAGAGCGATCCCAAAAAGAGCGGGAGGATTTAGCTAGAGGATTAAACTTGAAAAAGATTGCTGAGCTTGATCTCAAGGTAAATCTCAGACATATATATATGTATTGCTTTATTTCTCCTTGATCGTACACATTTTTTTATTACTGTAGATATTTCCAGTACATGTGGTTGAATCACATAAGGGGCTATTCAGAGAGCACTGAAATGTCACCAACATATCGGTGCTCTCTCGTTCCCCGCACTTCGGGGAATCAAAGTCCCCGACCCTGCGGGGAATTCAGCATTCACTGCAGGGTCCCCGAAATGCAGGGAATGGATCCGAAAATCCACCGAAAAATATTAATCTGATATTATTTTTACATGCATTGGGAATTGCCTTTTAATACTGAAAACAATATATAATTTGTGTTTATTCTTTTTTGTTTGGTTTCTTTTTTGCTAATCTAGGTCAGAAAAGAGATAGTTGAATATCAGACAAAAGTAGGATCAGAGGAAGATGATGACGTAGAAGAGGAGAGCAGCAAAAACCAAGACAACCCGTCCCTGATTGGAAGCTTGAGTGATCAGTATGGGGGAAATACATTTCACTTGTACAGCCAGCTCTACATCCATGCCAGGGACCAGAAAATAAATCAGATTATATTGCTCCAAGTAAGAAATAAACAACACTGCCAATCAATATTGATTCTTTGTGCATGTATTTTATGAGTGGTCTCTGTATGAAATGTGCTAGCAGTTACTGAAATAGTAATTATGTGTATTATAAGTGAATACACCTGCAAAGGAACTTCACTCTTACAATATATTGCTTTATATATGAGAGTACTTTCTAATATTCGTATTATGAGCTACAAGATTATTCTGGTACCTTTCCATGGTGTCCTGTAAAGAGACAGGATCCACGATGTGTCAGAGCTTCGAGAAGTAATGTCAGACAGGCATCCACTGGTTTCATCAAACCACATCTATGGGTACCCAACATCTATCATATACATACTTGTGTTTCACTGATCTAAATTAAAATAATCCAGGATGTTGAATTTTGTTCCTTCAAATGTTGCTGACATACAGTTCCCAAAATGATTTGCCAGTTGACGACCGGCAGATAATTGTAGGAATTTGTAGCGCAACAACAGCCATAGGGTCATGTCAGAAGCCACTAATGTAGAAGGATGTGTAAAACAAAACTTGCTGTGTTTATTCAGGACGTCATTTACAAGGTGAAAAAAGCCTTCAACAAGGAGTTTGATATGGTGTGCAAACAAAAGAACCAAGAAGTATCTCGCGTGGAAGAAAGGAACCAGAGAATTTTGGAAATCATGGCACAACTGAATGTGCAAGAGAAAATTCTCGAACCACAATATACAGACAATGAGAAACCGGAACGAGCTCTGACTGTGGAGGATTCTGAGGTACATCAATACATGTAGTTCTCATCAATTCAACTGTTTTTAATTCAACTAATACAATATGTCATTATATACAATGTATGGGCTATATTACATTGTTGGTGCTAACTTAACCAGAGCTGTTGTAAACTGAAAACCTCCATAGGCTATAATGGCTCTGGTAAGTTTACAACAGCTCTGGTTAAGTTAGCACCAGCTTTGTAATATGGCCCTATATGTTTATCTATTGCTATATATCATTAATATAAGTTTGCTATTACTTCCAGATGGTTTGGAACTACATGCTCCATGATACCCTGCCATCTTGCAGGCTTACAGAGCATTGTGGAGCATTGTTTTTAGGGCCCTCACAAACCTTTTTACTATACTACAATGAGTGAAAGAAGCCTAAAGCTAAATCACAAGGTGGTGTTACCTACCTAGATACAAGTGGCAAATCTGAGATCCCTCACAAACTTCTTGTGCAGAGATGACTGCCTTGGCATTTCAGTACTGGTCATCCTTTCTGGGTGATAACAGACTGATTTACATATGGCTTAGGCTGGGTGCACTCTAGCGTTTTCTTCAGCGCTTGTACGTGCGTTAAAAAGGACGCATTTTATGACGGAAGTGATTGGTAGACGTCAGACGATGCGTTCATTTTGACGGACGTACTTTGAGCAGCAGACTGGTGCAGGTGCGCTCTTTTGAAGCTTGAAACACGCGGCCAACCTCCTATACGGCGTCAATCCTAGCGCAACAGCAATGGTGTTTCCATAACGGACATCTTCAGCGCGCGTTATGCGTTGCGCATGTTATGCGTGTGTTGTTCTCTATCCTCGTACATTATATGCTACAACGCGCGTCAAATTGTGCGAAATAACACACGTACAAGCGCTGAAGAAAACGTTAGTGTGCACCCGGCCTTAGTCTCCTCTGAGGTTGCACCATTGAGCTAAAAACTTTTGAGTCCTGAGCGAGGACCCACCATAGGGCAGGATTCTAGTGCTGTTGCCCATTCTCAGGGCCATCACAATCCCTGCTCACTAAATGTCACTACAGCATATCTTTTTTTGCCAACTAGCTATATTATCGTCTACAAAAGTAATTTTAGGTTGGTTTACAATGGCGTCTTGCAACTCTCCATACTGACAATGTTAAGTGATGGCTAACCTCAATAATCATTTTGAATTTTTTTGCCTATAAAAGAATCCCTCATGGCACTCATTCCTTTAAGTAGTCATAAACAATCTAAGCATCAAGAAGCACAAGGTCTTTGCATATAGTTCCTTATATCGCTCACCCTCCATAGGCCAAAATAATGGCTTCTGATTGGCTGAGCTACGCATATCTTTTAATTTATTTTTTAAAACTTTATACAGTATATAAGATTGTAAATTATTCATCTGTCTCTCTATATGTATTCTAACAGGTAAAAGTGGAAAAATATCTGACACCTGAGCAGAAAGCCCTTGCAGAACAAATGGCTAAACTAGAAGAAGAGAAACGACTTGCTGCACAAGTAAGCTTGTAACTTAACAGTATACACTCCTGACGAGCCGTAGGGCAAAACACGAGTCGGGTGCGTTTCTAGCCAGGGTCAGATGTATGTGGTTAATAATCTTGAGGAGTTACTACAAGGGAAGCTAGCTTTGTTTTGAAATCTTATGTTTATGTCTGAATCCTTATGTTTATTGAACGCCAATTGCTCGATGAATCGGCATGCTAGTCATTTATCCACACCCTGTGGTCTGAATAATTAACACTACATTCTCACTTTGTTGTAGTACTACTGGCAGTAATCTGGATACCTAATAATACAGCTGATACAATTTTGATCCACACTGCATGGAAAACTATATATACATATACTGTATATTTAATAGGCCGTGTTAGTCCAGGTGCCGAGATCACGAGTATAGGCGTACGTAGTGATACCTTTTTCATTGGACTAACGTTACATTTAAAATATTATATATATATTTATATTTTATAACTTCATGTTATATTGCTCTTATAATATGTTGATGTACATGTCTTTCTTTAGTGTTTTGGGGTGATTTATTTTAGTTATTTGAATTTGATGTTTTATTGCAACTCTCTGCCGTGGTTGGGCAGGCAGGGTATGTTCATACATGTAGCTGAGGCTACATTTTCTTGTATTTGTAAACAGTATACAGTGTGCAAAGCTGTTTCACAATGCTGCACATCTAAGATTATTTACTCTTTAAAAAAACCTGATCCCTATTCCTGGCAATATGATAAATGAGTGAGCCCCTAAGTTCAGCTCATTTTCCTGACATGTACATTGAAAAAAGAGCAAGTAAAAACCCTGTGACACGATAGTGCTTGGTAAGATTGTTTTTATTTTTATTATAAAGCAGATGTTTGTATTTGTCGTTCATATTCACAGGGAGATAATGCCAAGCAGCGTGCTCTCAATGATATGATGGGCGGTGTTCTGGAGGTGAAAAAGGAGGACATTTTAAGGATGGTGAGGTTACATATTTTTTTTGGCAAAGGTCGAACATTCAAGAAATGCATATTTAGAGCATGTTAAAATATTTACATTTTGTATAAATGACAGCTAATAATGGTTGGTGATGAGGAAGGATAACTCCAATTACACAAACAAAATGTGAGAAATAGTTTAAATAAAATGATACCAACGTCAGCTAATCCAAAATCCAGTAAGGTCAGTCTAAATAGAGAGCACTAGGTAAATGTAGCTGTACCTTGAATATGCAAACTATTCCCTCTCCTGTTATTGGGTACACTGGTGAGCAGTCCTTACTGCTGTCTACATAAATCAATGTCTGAAAAACCCATTAGCATTATAGGGGTTATTTAGAAAGGATCAAACTTGCCACCGAAGGGCACCGTACGGTGCAATTTCGGTGCAGTTCGACTATTCAGAAAGTTTTGTGGTGTTCCGCGGTCAGTTCAGCAGTCTTCTGCAGGCTTCGGTTACTCCATCGTCGGCTCACTTCGGTGACCCTAGGGTGAATAGTGAATTCAACGCAGTGTTGGCGAAATGGAATCGCCGAACCGAAGCACACTGAAGTGCACCGAACTACAAAGCACTGAAAATACGCTGCTGTCTGTATAACCCATTATGGGTTTTAAGATTGTGAGAGTTTGTAACAATAAGGGGATTTATCATTACTTAAGGCGTAATTCACCAACCACCGCTGTTTGACCAAGTTTATCACAGTTGAAGACAATGGTAAAAAAATCAGTTGTTTGAACTTTAACCATTCAGAGAAGCAAAACTGCGGAACGGCAGAAGAAGCTGCCATAAACAACAATAAACTGTACCACCATTATTCTTCCGTAAAGAGAATAGACTGCATCTATTCTCCATTCAGCATTGTTGTTCCATTATCTGTAATACCAGTGCAGCGGCGTAGTGTGGGTTGTCAGCGCCCGGGGCAGGGCAATAATTGTGCGCCCCCCCAACCTGTGGACACAGTAACACACCATGATTCCCTGACGCCAGTAGAGTATTGACCCCTTTACCCCACAATCACATGTATTGTATATTAACAAAATACTGATATAATAAAAAATGAAACACACATGCCCCCCACTGCTACCAGTCACCCTGCCCCAGTATACCCTATCATAGTTCCACTCTCACACTATACCCAGTCACTCTCTCCCAGTACCCCCAGTCACCCCCTCCCTCCAAGTACCCCAGTCACTCTGAGTACCCCCACTTTCTCCCAATACCCCCAGTCACTCTCTCTCCAAGTATCCCCAGTCACTGTCTCCAAGTACCCCAAGTCTCTCTCTCCAAGTACCCCAGTCACTCTCTCTCTCCCAGTACTCCCAGTTACTCCCCCCAGTACCCCCAGTCACTCACTCTCTCCCAGTACTCCCAGTCAGTCACTCTCTCCCAGTACCCCCAGTCACACTCTCTCCCAGTACACAAAGGCACTCTCTCCCAGTACCCCCAGTCACTCTCTCTCTCCAAGTACCCCCACATTCTCCCAGTACCCCCAGTCACTTTCTCTATCCAATATCCCCAGTCACTCTCTCCCAGTATCCCCAGTCACCCTCTCCCTGTACCCCCTCACTGTGTGGTGGTCATGCTGCTTTAGTGTCATACAGTGTCGCCTACCCGTGTGGAGTTGCTGGTGGCCATGGGGGGGGAGCTGTCCATGGGGCTTAGTGGAGACCGGATTTTAAATGTGCTGCAGGGCAGGCGCCTCCCTCCCTCCTTCCTGTTCAGCGGCTGCAGGGCTGCCAGCGGCGGGGGCTGGAACAGGGCTTCAAGGGGGGCTGACACGCGTGGTACAGGGTGTTCCGTTGAATAATGTTGCGGTGCTTCATGTGACTCATGTCAGTGTTAAGGAGGAGTCGGGACAGGACCAGAATTTTATGTCCTGGTCCTCCCTACTGGACGCTGAGTGCTAAGTCACCACCGGCGTGGCAAAACTGGCAGACACCTTGCTGATCCCTGCTGGAAAATATTAGTGGTTCAAATCTCTTTCGAAATTTTGCACCCCTTAAGAAAATTGCGCCCGGGGTGACCGCCCCCGAGGCACCCCCACGCTACGCCACTATACCAGTGAATACACTTCTGTGATTTTAATTTGGTGATCTTTGAGTGCCAAAAGCAACAATAGACAATGGTAAAAATAATCGGTTTAATAGATATTTGATAAAAACTGGAATTTTTTAACATTGAAACCTATGGGATTCGCCTGATTAAACCTGCTGAATGAAACCACTGAACAGCAGGGCATATTTCTGACATTTCTCTGCTGTTCGGTGTTCTCTGAATGGATTAACCATTACTTCTCTATGGGGATTTCACTGCTGCTGAAGATCACCTGTATTTCACTGGAGATTCCCCAATATTTGGTGAATTGCGAGCTTTTGATTAGCCGAATGACCACGAAATTGTACCATACAGGGAAATTCACTGTTCAGTGCAATTTCGGGACCAGTTCGGCTCTCTTTGAATAACCCTCTTAGACTTGATAAACACGGAGGCTTCAGTTACCTTTCAAAATGTAATCACTTTAGGCTAGGGTCAGACGAGCGTGATTTCTACGGACTGTACGTCCGTGCACACGGACGTACGTCAGTACGGAAGACACAGTAGTGGCCACACAGTCCGTTTATTCACTGACGTATATATTTGACGGATGTAGGAGGGAAAATAAATTAAAAAGCAAAACCATTTTGTCCGTGAAAAATGCTGGACGTATAAATGCAGTCCGTCTGACCACGTTCCATCACTCACACACACAAAGCTTTGCGGACGCAGCGCACTTTGTGCGGCCGTTCTAGGGGATGTACGTTCTTGCGTCCGTGGTCCGCAGCCGTTGTGCGTCCGCAGTTCAGTGCGGACGTACTTCATGTGTCAGGCTCCAATGGGCTTTCTGTCATGCTATCACGGATGTACTTTTAGGCGCAATCACGGACGTGAACACTACGCTCGTCTGACCCCAGCCTTAGTATATGGAACCAGTTCATATCCTAAAGTAACTGCATCTTGAAAGTTAACTGAAGTCCCGATGTTTATCAAGTTTTTTTCTTTGGAGCATGGACCATCTCCTGTGAGTTTACTTCAGTACAACTACACAAAAGTTGAGTATAAATTTGTCCTCCTAAATTGTCAACGTTGTTTGTTTTTTATGATATTGAGGGCTAAGGCCCTGCTATATAATCCTTTTATCTGCACCCTCATGCATTTGTGTTACAGCTCAATTAGCTGCATTTTTTTCCTTTTTCTGCTTCTTACTGTCAGGATGTCCCACCACCTACATTTATATCAAGACCAGAAGAAGACTGGAATGAAGATGAAAGAAAACAATTTAAAGAATACGATAAAAAATATAAGGAGCTTAGTGAGGAGAAGGAGAAGTACAGAAAGGTGAGTGTGTGAGGGTATAGGAATGAGAGCCGCTGTTTTTTCTTACAGAGTAATTTATTCGCAAAACCAAGAATTGTGTAGAACTGAAAAGGGAATCTCAGAATTCAGTCACAATGAGAACCCTTAAGGGACCCTTGTGTATACGGGCTTTTAGGAGGTCACTTATGTCACCTAACACTGCAGTCATTACTACAATTTGACTACCCTTGATTAGTTCCTCCCTGTGGGTCTCACTCCCAGGGCAAGCATTCCTCTCTCACCTTTGCCACAATGAAATTTATTTCTTCAGACTATGGTAAATTGATAAGGGGTCTGATGTGCTTTAATTAAGCCTGAATATTAGAACACATTGATCAGGAATAGAGTCTTTCTGGAAAGGAAAATTGCAATGATTTAAAAAGTGCCAACATGTTCTGCAGTGCTGTACAACGGGTAAGTGAAAAACAAACACGAATGTAAAATAAAACATGTTTGACATATGGAGAACAGAAGAAAAGTAGGACTCTGCTGAAGTGGGCTTACAATCAAAGAGTTTATAATGTAGGGAACAGACAATGAACAAAAAAATGATACGGGAACCCCGTCGCTTAGAGCAGTGGTCCCCAACCCAGGCCCTCAGGGCCCACTAACAGGCCAGATTTTGCAGATCACCTTGGGGAAATGCAGACTGAATCCTGCAATCACTGAGCAGCAAATCATAACACCTGTGCTGTGCTTCAGATATCTGGCAAACCTGGCCTGTTAGTGGGCCCTGAGGGCCTGGGTTGGGGACCACTGGCTTAGAGCACCCAAAGTGCAGTTCCCAAACCAACCACCAAATACAATAAAGAATAAACGAAGGGCAGGTGCTCAGCGCTCACGCGTTCACAAGATATAAACCAAGTCCTTATATTTGTTAAAGATACATATATATATATATACATACATACTGTATGCTCTGATATTCAGTACATGTGACAGTTCATAGTCGTACAGTATAGTTCATCAAAATATTCCTAGAAAGGAAGAAAATATACAATAGTGAAGTCTAGCTTTCACAATGTGATAAATAAAAAGGGGGGGAGATGGACCCACTCACACTTTCAGGAGCCTCGTTAGGCTCGATCACTTCGCCTGCGGGTGTTTAAATCGACTCACCCAATAGCCCTCAACGGTTCACCGGTCGTGTAGCTCTGGTGTCCTTAGGATTTCCGAGTAGTCCACAGATCCTGGGAGAGTCCAACACTGGAATGCTCAGTAATTCGAGAAGTACTATCAGTGATATAAAAAAGATTCTTTTCTATTCACTGTTGAAGTTAAAAATATATTTATTAAGGCAAAAAGCTTTTGTAAGGCAAAAAATATTGTGAAAGCTATTGTATTCACTATTGTACATTTTCTTCCTTTCTAGGAATATTTTGATGAACTATACTGTACGACTATGAACTGTCACATGTACTGAATATCAGAGCATATGTATGAATATATATATATATATATATATATATGTGTATCTTTAAGAAATATAAGGATTTGGTTTATATCTTGTGAACTTGTGAGCGCTGAGCACCTGCCCTTCGTTTGTTCTTTACAATCAAAGAGGAGTGGAGTGACACACAAAGTGTGAAAATTTATCTCGTTTTGAATATGAGAAGTAATGATGTCTGGGAGCTGCCTGAGTTGTAGATTGGGGCAGGAGGAGCATGGGGAGTGTCAGGGTTTTTGAGTCCATATAATATTCTTTCGCTATGAAAGCAATATCACGTTAATAAATTATTCAAATGGATCAACCTTGCATTAATTTATTCACCGGGGTAAGCTATCCAACAAGATAATCCTACGAACGGACATATGTATTTTTTTTTAACGTTCTCATACAGTTCGTGAATCTGAGATGATCATTATCAATTGAATTTATATAAAGCACATACCAATCACAGCCAGTAGTATACCAAGAAAAGGTACGTTTATTGGTAAAACTGTTTCAGAGTATGTGTGTGTATATATATATATCAACACATCAAAGCATGCACTTAACAGTTTATTAATTGCATCTCACAGTTGCCACGTGTTCACTGGATAATAAGTTGCTATAAAACAGATTCTTGATAGATGAAAGTAGTTCAGATACTCTGCAAGGGATTCTTTCAATCTCTATAGGTTCAATTTCTAGGAATTATTTAGATAGAACTAGAATACAGCATAGCATATTATCCTGCAATCAATCAACGCAGAGGAATTTAGCTGTTATTTCAGAAATTAATTTCTGTGTATTTAATCAATAGAGAAATCAGATGTATATGGCTGACTGATCTGCAGCATCAATCAAATATACCTGACTTCAACACTAGCAATTCAATCACAACTCTGGCAAGTTATTAATTATCTGCGGACTGATCGTCGTCAAGAAATATAATGTTTTCATAAATGATTATTCATTTAAATTAATTTCCCTTTCTATACTTATCAATCTGGAGAGTAGGTGTGACTTTGATTTCAGCAGTGGGCAAATTATGGAATATTAGCTGCTAGCATTAAGATGTAGCAGAAGACTGATCAGGAATTCCCCTTTGTCTCCTGGCCAGCCCAGGGTGTGGGAAACCCTTGGCTGAAATTCCGATCTAGGTCTTAGGTTATGTGTAGGAATGTGGCTTCTGTGGAAGCTGTGAAGAATGCAATGCTTGGGGTAAGAAAGATAAGTGAAATCAGGAAAGTGTGCCTTGGAGTGGGCTTCTCAATCGGAAATCAGCATTCCTGCTTCATCAAATCAAATCAAATCAAAATAAGCTTTATTGGCAGGACCAAATACCGTATTTTTCGCTCCATAAGACGCACCTGACCATAAGACGCACCTAGTTTTTAGAGGAGGAAAACCGGAAAATAAATATTCTGAATGAAATAGTGTAAAAATGGATATTGCCCCAGCTCGTGGATATGCCTTAGCTCACACATGGATTTGCCCCAGCCAGCTCACACATGGATTTGCCCCAGCCAGCTCTCACATGGATTTGCCCCAGCCAGCTCTCACATGGATTTGCCCCATCAGCTCTCACATGGATTTGCCCCATCAGCTCTCACATGGATTTGCCCCAGCCAGCTCTCACATGGATTTGCCGCCAGCTCTCACATGGATTTGCCCCAGCCAGCTCACACATGGATTTGCCCCATCAGCTCTCACATGGATTTGCCCCAGCCAGCTCTCACATGGATTTGCCCCAGCCAGCTCACACATGGATTTGCCCCATCAGCTCTCACATGGATTTGCCCCAGCCAGCTCTCACATGGATTTGCCCCAGCCAGCTCACACATGGATTTGCCCCAGCCAGCTCACACATGGATTTGCCCCATCAGCTCACACATGGATTTGCCCCAGCCAGCTCACACATGGATTTGCCCCAGCCAGCTCACACATGGATTTGCCCCAGCCAGCTCACACATGGATTTGCCCCAGCCAGCTCACACATGGATTTGCCCCATCAGCTCTCACATGGATTTGCCCCATCAGCTCTCACATGGATTTGCCCCAGCCAGCTCTCACATGGATTTGCCCCATCAGCTCTCACATGGATTTGCCCCAGCCAGCTCTCACATGGATTTGCCCCAGCCAGCTCACACATGGATTTGCCCCAGCCAGCTCACACATGGATTTGCCCCAGCCAGCTCACACATGGATTTGCCCCATCAGCTCACACATGGATTTGCCCCAGCCAGCTCACACATGGATTTGCCCCAGCCAGCTCACACATGGATTTGCCCCAGCCAGCTCACACATGGATTTGCCCCAGCCAGCTCACACATGGATTTGCCCCATCAGCTTCACATGGATTTGCCCCATCAGCTCTCACATGGATTTGCCCCAGCCAGCTCTCACATGGATTTGCCCCATCAGCTCACACATGGATTTGCCAGCCAGCTCTCACACATGGATTTGCCCCAGCCAGCTCACACATGGATTTGCCCCATCAGCTCTCACATGGATTTGCCCCAGCCAGCTCTCACATGGATTTGCCCCAGCCAGCTCACACATGGATTTGCCCCAGCCAGCTCACACATGGATTTGCCCCAGCCAGCTCACACATGGATTTTCCCCATCAGCTCACACATGGATTTGCCCCAGCCAGCTCACACATGGATTTGCCCCAGCCAGCTCACACATGGATTTGCCCCAGCCAGCTCACACATGGATTTGCCCCATCAGCTCTCACATGGATTTGCCCCATCAGCTCTCACATGGATTTGCCCCAGCCAGCTCTCACATGGATTTGCCCCATCAGCTCACACATGGATTTGCCCCAGTCAGCTCTCACATGGATTTGCCCCATCAGCTCTCACATGGATTTGCCCCATCAGCTCTCACATGGATTTGCCCCAGCCAGCTCTCACATGGATTTGCCCCATCAGCTCACACATGGATTTGCCCCAGCCAGCTCACACATTGATAATGCCCCAGCTCACATATGGATATGGCCCAGCAGCTCGTGGATGTGCCTCCGCTCACCTGCCGCCGCCGCGTTCGTCTCCCTCTGAGCATGCGTCCGGCGGCAGGAAGCTTGGGCACTCGCCTGGGGGAGCCACGTGACCGCGATCTCCCGAGATCGCGGTCACCGTGGCTCCCCCAGGCGAGTGCCCAAGCTTCCTGCCGCCGGACGCATGCTCAGAGGGAGACGACGCGGCGGCGGCAGGTGAGCGGAGCACATCCACGAGCTGCTGGGCCATATTCGCTCCATAAGACGCACCCACTTTTCCCCCACTTTTTGGGGGAAAAAGTAAGCGTCTTTGGAGCGAAAAATACGGTACATTTTAGCATTGCCAAAGCATATGGGGAGGAGGGGGTAGTGGGACATATATATGGGGGGAATGGGCAAGTCCATGGACATTATCAGGGGTAAGGGATAATGTGAAGGGGATGGGGGCGAGTCCGTGTTGGGGATTTATAAGTCCAGGATCTCTCATGTTCCTCTCAGTCTGTGACATTCTGCGACGTATTGGGCAGATATTTTCACCGCCGGCTCCTCTTCTCCCAGTATGATGTGGAGTTTCCTCGTCTCTTCTATAGAGGTGAAGTCCGGGATGAGAGCGGAGAGTCTCTGGAAGTGAGTTTCCCTCAGTGCTGAGTACTTGGGGCACTGTAGGAGGAAGTGGACCTCATCTTCCAGGGCCTCCTGGTCACAATGCTGGCACAGTCTATTCTCCCTGGGCTTGTAGGTCTGTCTATGCCGCCCTGATTCAATTTCCAGGCTGTGGGCGCTCAGTCTGTACCGGCTCAGGATCTGTCTGTCCTTGGGGTCTTGTAGTACCTCCAGGTATGGGGCCAGTTTGTATTCCCTCTGTAAGGATTGGTAAATGGTGAGTTTCTTGGAGTTTGCTATATCATGTCTCCATTCTCTGATATAGTTTTCCCTGGAATCGTTAATTAGGGCCTTTATTTGATATTTTGTCAGGTTGCCTTCATGGGGGTTTTGGATGATCAGGGTGGATATGAGTTGTTGCAGCCCACATGGTTTTGGATGGTCCTTGTTGGCCAGTAGGGCTTTATGGTGGTATGAGTTGAGGCTGCTGATGTTTAGATGGTCCCAGTATGATAGCGCCCTCTTCTGTACTGCAAGAAGTAAGGGGAGTCTGCCCAGCTCGGCCCGGCAAGCATTGTTAGAGGTGCTCCGATGGACTTGGAGGAGGTGCTTGCAGAATTCCAGATGGAATATTTCTGTTGGGCTGGTGTCCCATTTGGGTTGGTCAGGGTAGGTGATGGGGCCCATACTTCACTGCCATAAAGGAGGATTGGAGTGATGACGCTATCAAAGATTTTAAGCCAGACTCTTACAGGCGGTTTTAGTTTGTAGAGGTTTCTCCTGATGGCATAGAAGGTTCTACGCGCCTTGTCTCTTAGGGCCTCTATGGCTGGTTTGAAACTTCCCGATCGGTTTGTTTCTAGGCCGAGGTATGTGTAGCTGTTGGCTTCATCAAGAGTGCAGTCATTAAGTGTGAAACAGGAACTCTTGGTTTTTGCGTTCTTCCTTTGGAAAACCATGACCTTTGTTTTCTTTTGGTTGATGGGTAGTGCCCATGCCGCACTGTATTTTTCCAGCACTTCCAGGCTGTCTTGTAGACCTCTCTCTGTTGGTGACAGTAATAGGAGGTCATCTGCATACAACAGGAACTTCACCTCGGTGTCATGTAGAGTTAGTCCTGGTGCTGAGGAGGATTCTAGAGCTTCAGCCAGTCCATTGATGTAGATGTTAAAGAGGGTTGGACTTAGGCTGCAGCCTTGTCTGACTCCACGAGCCTGCCGGAAGTACTCTGTTCTCTTCCCATTCACCTTTATGCTGCAGAAGTTCTCATTATATGAGCTCTTGATGACGTCATATGTTTTCCCTCCTATTCCACTCTCCAGTAGTTTGAGGAACAGGCCTGGGTGCCACACTGAGTCAAAGGCCTTCTTAAAGTCCACAAAGCAAGCAAATATTTTCCCATGTTTTGTATTGTGGACATGGTCCTTGATGAGACTGTGCAGGGTGTAGATGTGATCTGTAGTGCGATGGTTTGGCATGAATCCTGCTTGGCTTCTGTTGAGGACGTTATGCTGTGTCAGGAAGCTGAGGATTCTTTTGTTCTGGATGCTATTGAACAGTTTTCCCAGTGTGCTGCTGACACATATCCCTCTGTAGTTGGCTGGATCATATTGGTCTCCACTCTTATGGATAGGTGTTATGAGGCCTTGGTTCCATACTTGAGGGTAGAATCCAACGCTCAGGACCAGGTTGAAAACTTTACATATTGCGGTGTGTACTTCTGGAGAGCCGTGTTTAATCATCTCTGGAAGAATTCCATCCATCCCGCTGGCTTTTTTACTTCGCAGATCTTGAATTTTTTCTGCTACTTCTTGGGGTGTAATGGGTGTATCTAACGGGTTTTGGAAATCCTTGATTTTTTCCTCCAGTTCATGTAGTCTTCTGATGATGTGTTCCTGTTCCCCAGTTAGCTCCTCTTTGGGAATGTCTTTGTACAGGCTCTTGAAGTAGTTGAGCCAGATGTTGCCATTTTGGATGTGGAGGTGTTTTTTTCTTGGATCCTGAGCCGATTTGACTCCAGGTTTCCCAGAAAGAGTTATCCTGAAGAGCCTCTTCCAGTTGTTGAAGGTTTTGGGAGATGAGGTTTTGTTTTTTCTTTTTGAGGATTTGTTTATAGTTTTTCTGCAGGACACCATGTGTGATCCTCAGGTCAATGTTGTCGGGGTCTCTGTGTTTTTTATTTGAGACTGTTCGTAGGTTGTTTCTTAGTGGTCTGCATTCTTTGTCAAACCATTTATTGGGTTGTTTATTGGATGATTTCTTGAAGTTGACTTTTTTAATGTTGGAGGTCTCTGCGATGGTGTGTAGTATGCTGTGGAGGTCCTTTGCTGCTTGGTTCACCCCCTGGGGACTTAGTACATAGGTATGGTTTTGAAAGACTGTTAGCTGATCTTTGATGTCGGGTCTGTTGATGACCTCTCTGTAGGCTATGGTAGAGTGTCTGGTCCATTTGAACGATGGTGGGAGGTTGTACAGTCCGCTCTGATGGGGTTTTGAGGATGGTTTTGTTTGAGGATTTAATATAAAGCAGTAGTTGGCTGTGGTCTGACAGGTGTGTTTGTGGGGTGTCGGTGAAGGCGTTGATGTGAGTGGAGTTCATATCCGTGATTGCATAGTCGACCACACTGTTTCCTACATGGGAGCTTAATGTATACCTTCCCAGAGAGTCTCCCTTGGTGCTTCATTGAGTTTTTTGTGCGTGTCTGTTATGCATGCAATGCCCCCCGATCCTTTCTGTTTCCACTTATTAATACCTTATCCCGACCACTTCGCTCTGCCAATGATCTGATGCTATCGGTTCCTCGTACCCGCACCCCTAACTCTTTCCTTCAGGACTTCTCCCAAACCGCCCCCTTTTTATGGAACTCTCTACTGCAACATCAGACTCTCCCAGTCTCTCCAGTCCTTCAAGAAGTCTCTGAAAACACATTACTTTAGAGAAGCCTATCGGCCATGATCTCCCCACTGTCATTTCCTGCTCCTCTTCCCATTCAGCCCTCCTACAACCCACTACTCCACCTACACTGTTCACCCTCACCTATTGGGTCACCCCTCTCCCTTAGATTGTAAGCTCTTGAGCAGGGTCCTCCCTCTTTCTGTTCCACATGTGTAACGTGTATGTATATTTGTTATTATGTCTCTCCCATTGTACAGCGCTAAGGAATTTATTGGCGCTTTATAAATACTTGTAACTGTAACTTATCGCTCCTATACTTGGTTACGCCTCTCTACCAGCGCAGCCAATAGGAAATTTGTAGCACAATTCTTTATTTTAATTTTGGACTCTATTTCGCTTTGAAATTCGGTCACAAGATGACAGTCTTGCTCTAAAAATAATTCTTACCTCATTAAAATTAATTCTCCATCTGGGCGATACTTGCAATCTTCATTTTGATTTCGGTCTGCTTGTTTGGTTTTATAAATAACCAATTATTTAAGTTTAAATTTGGATTTTCTTTCCAGATGTTTGAGGAATACCAATTACTTGCTCTTTGCAACAATGAGAATTTCTCTCCCTAGAAAGATAAGATATTCCTTACCAAGCAAAACCAGATTTTTCTCCAATAAGAGAGAAAAACAAATAGAGGAATAATCTTGGCTATGAACCATCATCCACAGTTCTATTGCAAAGCAGAAATTAAAGAAAAACCTTTGATTCACTATTAGATTCTACTTTCCATTACAAATGCATATTAAAAACATTGTATAAAAGCTTATAATGTATACATTTATAACACCTTATGAACTATAATGCGACTAGAATTATAAATGCAAAAAGGCACTTATATATAAGCTTTTCGTAAATACCGATAAGATTATCTATGAGCTTTTTGTATGTACCCATACGAGACAAAGCAAAATGGCCGACCTGCGCCCATCTTGTTTCTTGAGGTATTCATTTACCCCTATAGGAGTAATTATGGAGAGAGCTGATAGACCTCAAATATGTTTTGTTGAATGACAAGAGGTGCAGGGAGAGAGAAAAACCTGCTGTAGAGGAAACCTCTGTGAAACTATGGCTTGAGATACAACTCTTCCATCTGAGCATTAAGAGGCAATGCAAGGAGTTTGCTGGAAAGGGTTTGTTCTGTTTAAGCTCGGATACAGACAGGCAGCTGGATGGTAATGATAATGATGAAAATTTATAGCAAATCATACATGAAGCATAAATACTGTTATACATATATTATTATGTATATTACCTTTAGCACAGTAGTTTTCACCCCTCCCAAACACAGCACACAGAAACGTAAGAGTAGGGTTATACGAATTAAAGAAGCACAGATATGTGGTATTGGGAAGTAGCTGAACAAAATTCATATCCCAAGGCTCAGATCATATTTAGGGCGGGTGGTAGCTTGGTGCTAGTATGCAATACGGGTCTATATACAACACAGTTGCGTGTATAGGAATATAGAGCAATAAGTGATGTCTACTGTTTGTGTCCATTTGTTAGGATCCAGAGTGTTTCTTCCCTCTAGTGAAATTCCCTTCTCTAAACACACAAATGTTACATTCTTATTACTGTAAAGGTATTAGAGGCAGAAATGAAGAAGATCCAGTCGTCCATAATGGAAAGCACTCAGGGTTTTGATGACACGCTGACTAAGTTGTTTCAGAAGAAGGTGAAAACAGAAATGGTCATCTACCAGGTAAGGTGAAAATACTAAAACTCCCAGATCCAGGCAGGTCCGTTCTTACATTTTAAAATATCTCATAAAATATGCTACTTTAAATTCATTGAGTTAGTTTGGTGGATAAGGCTGAACCTGTAGGATGTTAGAGTGACGGGTTCACTTCCCAGCAAAGTCAACTCAGCCCCTTCATCCCAAGGTAACACTGTACTGCAGAATAACATCTGGAATATGGTAAAGAGCGCCAACCTGGTCTTTGTCAAAATGTTATTCATTCTCCATGTTGGAACTTGTCAAAGTGATTACACAGGCAGTGTAATTTATGTGTCAGGTTAGGGTGGATGGAGTTCAGGATGCGGAGTATGCCATATTGGGTTACTTTGAATTTTGAGAAGATCACCGCCAATGGTGTAAAGAGTGTAGGCATGGGGCAAGTCAAGGGCTGGCGGCAGGTATGTGGAGTCGTGGTGAAGGCAAAGGTCGAGGGCCGGCGGCAGGTATGTAGAGTCGTGGTGAAGGCAAAGGTCGAGGGCCGGCGGCAGGTATTCAGACTCAAGGTACACTCAAAGGTTGATACACAGGAGATCCAAGGTAGCATTCAGGAGACTTAAGGAAAAACACTGGATAGGCACAGGACAACTGAGCAATGAGCCATAAGCAGTCTGGGTTTTAAATAGGGAGCCTTGTGGATGATCCACCAATCAGGGAGCGATGCTGTGGGTTGCCCTGGGAAAAGTGTGCATGTTGGTCATGCCCCCTTGCAGCGGATTGGCTGGGCTCAGATGAACTTACTTTCTTTCTTTCCTTCCTTTCTCTCCCCCCCCCTTCTGTCCTGTAGTCTCCTACTGGTTTGTTTAGGTAATCTTATTTTATTTCCTCTGGGGACATTTATTGTTTCCCACATTATAATTACATTGTTCTCAGAAAAATTAACAGATCTATTCAAAGAAAAGTGAAACTCAGGAGAATTGGCAGGAGAAGAGTACAATGTAGACCAAATAGCCGATTTGGAAAGTGAGATAAATGGGAGAATTTTTCTGGTTTGGCTTTTTTGACCTAGAATTTTCACTTCTCCAGTCATTCTGAGTTTCACCTTTCTTTGAATAGACCTGTACGTTTTTCATTGATCTTTTGTGCATTTTGACTCTTGATGATATCCGTATTGTGTGACTTTCGCCGTTATGCCGTTTTAAATAAAGAATGTGAAAAACCCCACAGAGCTCCTTTTTCTGTTTTATAATAGGAGGAAATGAAAATAAGCAATCTGATGTTCTCAATTCTGATTGAAGAGGAAATAAACACAAGGATAACACAACTGAACAACATCATGAAAACAAAGCGCAAACAAAAGGTGGGGATATATTCATTAATTATATGAATACACATTTTCTGGGTTAAGATCATCCACTTTAACAGATGTAAAAGTGAAGCAGTTACTATGGAATCCAGGGGAATGTTTCTGGTGATTGGTCCACTTTTAGAACTTTATCTCCAAATTTCTCTTTCATAGGACTTACATACATATCGCCATTTCACCATTTGTTACATTGGAAAACAAGAAGAAAGAATGTTCACGTTGTTTGTCATACGAAAACATGTTTCATTTTGTCTACCTCCCATAGTTTGGTGTTCCAGTTCATCTTGAGCTAATGTCTTGCATTTTTCTGTCTGATAAATTCAGAGAATTTACTACTTTCAGGGTTATTTAAAGAGATCCGAATGGCTGGAGAAAGGTAACCGAACGCTGAAAATCAGCGTTCGGTTACCTTTTTTGGCCATTCGGCTATCCAGAGAGCAGGCAATACGCCAAATCCTGGCGAATTGCCTGCACATTCGGTGCCTGTTCGGTGCCTGTTCGAGGGCAGTGAAATCCCCATGAAAAAGCACTGCTTCGGCTATTCAGAGAACACAAACCAGCAGTGAAAGGTTCCCCTAATGCCAGGGGTCAAGTCCTGGGAAAAAAAGTGAGGGAACTCACCCACGAATTCCACAACCCCCATTACCTTAAGAAAATATATATATATATCACGAGTATAGCCGGACGAGCCGGTGATACCATTTTTATTGGGTTAACTTTACATTTAAAAGACAAACTTTCAAGAGTGTAAACTGGAAACTACTGATCAGTGAAAGGTATCACTACGTACAGGTATACTCGTGATTTTGGCAACTGGACTAACGCATTATATATATATATATCTCCAGGCACAGACCCCCAGAATAATATACACAGCACTGAGCCCCCAGAATAACATACACAGCACTGAGCCCCCAGAATAACATACACAGCACTGAGCCCCCAGAATAATATACACAGCGCTGAGCCCCCAGAATAACATACACATCACTGAGCCCCCAGAATAATATACACAGTGCTGAACCCCCAATAATAATACACAGCACTGAGCCTCCAGAATAATATACACAGCACTGAGCCTCCAGAATAATATACACAGCACTGAGCCTCCAGTATAATATACACACGCACTGAGCCCCAACAATAACATAATAACATGCACAGCACAGAGCCCCCATAATAATATACACAGCGCTCAGCCCCCAGAATAATATACACAGCACTGAGCCCCCAGAATAACATACACAGCGCTGAGCCCCCAGAATAACATACACAGCGCTGAGCCCCCAGAATAATATACACAGCACTGAGCCTCCAGTATAATATACACAGCACTGAGCCCCAACAATAACATAATAACATGCACAGCACAGAGCCCCCATAATAATATACACAGCACTGAACCCCAAGAATAATATGCACAGCACTGAACCCCAAGAATAATATGCACAGCACTGGTTATATGGATATATTTTCCCCAGTTCACATGGATATAATTGCCCCCCAGCTCTCATGGATATAAATGCCCCAGGTCTCATGGATAATGCCCCCAACTCTCATGGATAATGCCCCCTGGTCTCATGGATACTGCCCCCTGGTCTCATGGATATGCCCCTGGTCTCATGGATATGCCCCTGGTCTCATGGATAATGCCCCCTGGTCTCATGGATACTGCCCCCTGGTCTCATGGATATGCCCCTGGTCTCATGGATATGCCCCTGGTCTCATGGATAATGCCCCCTGGTCTCATGGATAATGCCCCCTGGTCTCATGGATAATGCCCCCTGGTCTCATGGATATGCCCCTGGTCTCATGGATATGCCCCTGGTCTCATGGATATGCCCCTGGTCTCATGGATACTGCCCCTGGTCTCATGGATAATGCCCCCAGGTCTCATGGATAATGCCCCCAACTCTCATGGATACTGCCCCTGGTCTCATGGATAATGCCCCCAGGTCTCATGGATAATGCCCCCAACTCTCATGGATAATGCCCCCAACTCTCATGGATAATGCCCCCTGGTCTCATGGATATGCCCCTGGTCTCATGGATATGCCCCTGGTCTCATGGATATGCCCCTGGTCTCATGGATACTGCACCTGGTCTCATGGATACTGCCCCTGGTCTCATGGATATGCCCCCAGGTCTCATGGATAATGCCCCTGGTCTCATGGATATGCCCCTGGTCTCATGGATATGCCCCTGGTCTCATGGATATGCCCCTGGTCTCATGGATACTGCCCCTGGTCTCATGGATATGCCCCCAGGTCTCATGGATAATGCCCCTGGTCTCATGGATATGCCCCTGGTCTCATGGATATGCCCCTGGTCTCATGGATATGCCCCTGGTCTCATGGATACTGCCCCTGGTCTCATGGATATGCCCCTGGTCTCATGGATATGCCCCTGGTCTCATGGATACTGCCCCTGGTCTCATGGATAGTGCCCCTGGTCTCATGGATATGCCCCCTGGTCTCATGGATATGCCCCCCAGGTCTCATGGATACTGCCCCCTGGTCTCATGGATACTGCCCCCTGGTCTCATGGATATGCCCCCTGGTCTCATGGATAGTGCCCCCTGGTCTCATGGATATGCCCCTGGTCTCATGGATAGTGCCCCCTGGTCTCATGGATAATGCCCCCAACCCAACTTACCACTGCTGCTGCTGCTGCTGCCGCCGCCGCACACTGCCGGCGGCCACGTGTTTCCTGCTCAGCGGCCGCTGACAGGAAGTGCAGCCGCTCGCCTGGGATCTAGGAAACAGCCAGGCGAGCGGCTCCACTTCCGGTCACCGGCCGCTAGAATAGGAAGCACGCGGCCGCCGCCAATGTGCGGCGGCCGCCTGTTAAGCGTTCGGGCTCGGGCCACAGCGGGAACGCTGCGTTCCCGCAGCGTTCCCGCTGTCGGAGAAGTGCGGGAACGCCGTTCCCGCTCGACTCGAGCCCTGCCTAATGCCCTGTCATTCGATGGTTTCATTCGACAGGTTTATTCAGGCTAATCCCATAGGCTTCAATGTTAAAAATATTCCGGTTTTAATTCAATATCTAATAAACCGTTCATTATAAAATTCTGCAGTAAAGAGTCTCTTTATTTATAGATTTTTTAGGATATTCTAAGCATTTTTCTGGATTTTTTTTTTTTTAAAAAAAGTCAGATTTTTTTTTTTTTTAACTTTACTTATTTTTTCTGTAACAGCCCTTTTTATTATCATTCCGTGGACCTCATATGTAAATTTCAGACATTTTCGCTCAGTAGTTTCTTTGCAAACAGCGTTTCACTTTTCAATCATTCAAGCAAACTGTTTTCCTAATTTATTCACTGCCTTCTTCTGCGGTGTCGGCTTTTTCCTGGAGGCTTCGCTGCGTGTGATCGGCTCCTGCTCGGGTTTTTCCGGCGTCTTCGACGGGTTAATCCAGATGTTTTTACAGGTTTTCGGCGTGCATTCGATGGGTTTTCGCCAGGTTTTCGGCGGGTTTTCGGCAGCTTTTCGGCAGCTTTTCCCTGCACTTCGACAGCCCTGTGGTGCTTGCTGAATACACTGCAGGTTTGCCGAAATGGGATCGCCGAATTGCACCGAATTGAAGAGAACGAAAAGTCACCGAACGTGCGGTGACTTTTCGATTCTCTTTGAATAACCCTGTTTGTGTTGGTTACAGACACAGACCTCTGAAACAGTAAAGACATTCAAAACTGGTGTGGATGAATTCAAGGAATCTTATGAAAACCTTGTAGCTGAAGATAAGGTAACAATATGTGTGTAAAAGTGTGTTCTTCTTAACCCTTTCACTTATCATGATATTGATATTCAATATCAATTCACCTGCTGGTCTAAAGTATCTGCTGGTCTTAGCACCTCAGGCATGGCAGCCAGGATGCTAAAACAATTTGAACAGCTTTGAGTTTCGTTTCCTTCCTTCAAGAAAAATCTGAACCCAAGCTGTTTTATAGAGCTGTACTAGTTCTTTTTGGCCAGCAGATGGTTTCAGCTGCCTGTCAAATAGTGCATAAAATATGAAAATGTTCTTTTGAGATCCCCAAGATTCCCATTTTTACTGTAGATGATTGCAAAATGGTTTCTATGAAGCCACCAGTTCCTGACAGCAGTGTTATGGAGACCCACTTGGTATTGAATGGGTTAAATGGAAGTAAAATCGGATGCTTGCATGATATTCATTTTGGTGTTTTGGTTTCAGCTTTTGGACCGTGGATTTAAAAAAGAGTTTTCAGACATTCCTGTACACCACGTTGACCAGCTTTATAAACTTTATAAGAGGAGACCAAGGTATTTATGCATCAGTAATTGTCTCATCGGCAAAGTCTTACAGGTCTATTCAAAGAAAGGTGAAACTCAGGAGAATGACTGGAGAAGTGAAAATTCTAGGTCAAAATAGCCAAACCAGAAAAATGCACCCATTTTTCTCACTTTCCAATCAGCTATTTGGTCTAGATTGTTCTCTGCTCCTGCCATTCTCCTTGTTTTTACCTTTCTCTGAATAACCCTGCTAGTGCTAATAGATCGTATGAACATATTGAATAAAGGGACACCCCACTGCCTCAACAGAGCCCTCTTTTTAAAGCCTTATAACACGATATCGAATTACAATCACTGAAAAAACAAATACATAAGATGCTTTCTTAGAAAGCCTCCTGCCTTGTTCAGCTCAGAGACAAAATGTTGGGTTTATTTATACCCTGTACAAAACAATCCCAGCAGTGAAAATCAGCGTTTGGTTACCTTTCCTGGCCATTCGGCTATCCAGAGAGCAGGCAATTCGCCAAATCCTGGCGAATTGCCTGCACATATAGTACCTGTTCGGTGCCTGTTCGAGGGCAGTGAAAACACCATGAAAAAGCACTGCTTCGGCTATTCAGAGAACACAAACCAGCAGTGAAAGGTTCCCCTAATGCCCTGCCATTCGGTGGTTTAACCCCTTAAGGACCGCTGACATACCCTGTACGTCCTGTACTCGGGTCTCCCTTAGACCCACGGACGTACAGGGTACGTCAGCGGCGCCTAATCCCCCTCCCGCCCGATACTCACCTCCCTCGCTGGATCCCACGGCGATCTGGCAGGGAGGAAGCCTGCCCATGTGATTTACATGGGCAGGCGAGGCTGATGACGTCACCACGCTGCGTGGTGACGTCATCAGCAGGCGTCCCCATGCATTTCAATGGAGGGGAGGGGGGGCTCCTTTGGAGCCCTCTATCTCCCCAACCATTGAAGCTAGGGAGATGCCGTTTGCACCGCTGGAGAGGGGAGAGCCTCCCCTTTTCAGCGGTGTATGGCATTAACAGTTTCGCCGCCTGATCACGTTGCGGCGCCAATTGGCGCCAAAACGCGATTCAGACCTGGAGGGGGGCCAACCCTCCAGGTCCCCCCCCACCCTCTGACAACCTCACCATATGTGTGAGGATGTCAGTGGGCCAGTTAACCCTCTAGCTGCCGTGTAGAGATAAGGGGATCCTAAGGATCCCTTTATCTCCCGATCCATGGCAGCTAGATGGTCATATTTGACATCATTTGAAAGGCCTGATTATGGCCTTTCCAATGATACCAAACATGACCAGGTTTGGTTTTAGAAAAAAAAAATTAAAAATAATTAAATAAAAAAAAATAATAAAAAAATTAAATAGAATAAAAAAAAAAATTTTTTTTAAAGTTTTTTTTGTCTGGGGGGAGTTTAATTAAATAGGACCTAGGCTGTCATCTAAAAATAATTAGCACAAAATGATCAGAATGAGCGCAGCGCACATAGGTGAACTGTCTCAACAGTGAAGGGGTTAAAAAGCAAACGCATGTAAAAATTGGGTATTTCTAGTCTCGGGACAAAATTTTGAACCTATTTAGCTGGGGTCGTTTTGGGTGGTTGTAGATTTTGGGGATTAAATTACGAAAAAGTGTGTTTTTACCATTTTTTTCCTCATATTTCATATTTTTTTTATAGTAAATTATTCGATATGATGGAAATAATGCTATTTCTATAAAGTCCATTTAATGGCGGGAAAAAGGGTGTATAATATGTGTGGGTCGAATAAACGAGTAAGAGGAAAATTTGACCTAAACACTAACAGCGCAGAAACGTAAAAACAGCAGCGGTCACTAAAAGACGGATTTGTGTAAAACCGCCCGGTCACTAAGGGGTTAATTCAGCAAGTTTATTCAGGAGAATCCCATAGACTTCAATGTTAAAAATATTCCCGTTTTAATTAAATATCTAATAAACCGGTCATTATAAAATTATGCAGTAAAGAGTCTCTTTATTTATAGATTTTTTAGGATATTTTAAGCATTTTTCTGGATTTTTTTTTTTTTTTAAAAGTCCGATTGTTTGGTTTTTTTTTAACTTTACTTATTTTTTTCTGTAAGAGCCCTTTTTATTATCATTCCTTGGACTTCATATCTAAATTTCAGACATTTTCGCTCAGTAGTTTCTTCGCAAACAGCGTTTCACTTTTCAAACATTTAGGCTAGGGTCAGACTGAGGCAGTGCGAACGCGCGTGCAGGCGCACTTAATCACGGCCGTAGTCGCAGCAAATGACGGGCAATGACGGCCAATATACGAAGTACGGTCGCACAAAAGTCCGGCTGCGCAACGCAAGTGGCAAACGAACGCATTTTGTCGAGAACGTAAAACTGCTAGTACGGTTGTACAGAGTGCGCTGCGTCCGCATAGCGGCGTGTGTGCGTGAATTGGAGATGTCAGACACTGCTAATGTCTGGCCAACATAACGTCCAGATGCACAAAGTGTTTTATTGATGATCCGTACAAAATCACGAACGCAAATGCGCATAGTATGACCGCTATCGCGTATTCCGTGAAAAAATGCGTCCGTTCGTTCAAACGCACTTTTTCACAGACAACGTGAAAATGCGTTCGTCTGACCCTAGCCTTAAGCAAACTGTATTGCTAATTTATTCACTGCCTCTTCTGCAGTCTCGGCTTTTTCCGGCAGCTGCGATCGGCTCCTGCTCGGGTTTTTCCGTGGTTTTCGGCAGGTTAATCCAGATGTTTTTGCGGTTTTCGGCGTGCATTCGCTCGGTTTTGCGGTTCGTTTTCATCGGATTTGCGGTACCTTTTCCCTGCAATTCAGGTTCCCTGTGGTGCTTGCTGAATACACCGCAGGGTCACCGAAATGGGATCGGCAAAAGGAACCGAATTGAAGAGAACGAAAAGTCACCGAACGTGCGGTGTCTTTTCGATTCTCTTTGAATTACCCTGCATGTGTTTTTTTTCATGCCCCAAAATGTTGATTGTTTGGTGTTGGTTAAAACTAAACACCCTTTTTGTTTCTGAGGTGGCTGGAGACGCTGTATTGGCATTAGGCTCCCTCCTAAGGAGGTTTTATACAGTCATCGTTGTCTTTCAATTGCACTGCTGTAAAAGCTCCTTTTATAGGATGAATACAGTTGTGTTCAAAATTATTCAACCCCCAATGCTGTAAAGGGTTTTAGGGAATTTAGTGTACATTTGTAATTGTATTCAGAATGAAATCCTACAAGGACTTTTTAAAGAACCATATGCAACTAAAATGACATCAATTGGTTTTGTAATACAGTAGTAAATGTTTCTTTTGTGAATTCTTCATTGACACAATTATTCAACCCCTTAAAGACTACGACTCTGAAGAACAGAGGTTCATTCAAGTGTTTTCAATCAGGTATTGAAAACACCTGTGGATGTCACGGAGCAGCAATAAAGCATAATAAGCACCAATTAGACAGCTTTAAAATGACTGTGATACTCAGCTCCTTCTAGACATTTACAGGTGTGGTTACAAACATGGTGAAGTCAAGAGAATGGTCCAGGAAGACAAGAGAAGAGGTGATTACTCTTCACAGGAAGGGCAATGGCTATAAGAAGATTGCAAAGATGTTAAACATACCAAGAGAGACCATAGGAAGCATCATTCGCAAATTCAAGGCAAAGGGCACTGTTGAAACGTTACCTGGTCGTGGCAGAAAGAAGATGCTGATTTCGACTGCTGTGCGCTACCTGAAGCGTAGAGTGGAGAAAAGTCCCCGTGTGACTGCTGAGGAACTGAGAAAAGATTTGTCAGATGTGGGTACTGAAGTTTCACCTCAGACAATACGGCGCACACTGCGTAATGAAGGCCTCCATGCCAGAACTCCCAGGCGCACCCCCTTGCTGTCTCCAAAGAACAAGAAGAGTCGACTGCAGTATGCCAAAAGTCATGTGGACAAACCACAGAAGTTTTGGGATAGTGTTCTGTGGACTGATGAAACAAAATTAGAACTGTTTGGGCCCATGGATCAACGCTATGTTTGGAGGAGGAAGAACAAGGCCTATGAAAAAAAGAACACCTTGCCTACTAGGTGAAGCATGGCGGGGGGTCAATCATGCTTTGGGGCTGTTTTGCTTCTGCAGGTACAGGGAAGCTTCAGCGTGTGCAAGGTACCATGAATTCTCTTCAGTACCAGGAGATATTGGATGACAATGTGATGCAGTCCGTCACAAACCTGAGGCTTGGGAGACATTGGACCTTTCAACAGGACAATGATCCCAAGCATACCTCCAAGTCCACTAGAGCATGGTTGCAGATTAAAGGCTGGAACATTTTGGAGTGGCCATCGCAGTCACCTGACTTAAATCCGATTGAGAACCTCTGGTGGGACTTAAAGAAAGCAGTTGCAGTGCGCAAGCCTAAGAATGTGACTGAACTGGAGGCTTTTGCCCATGACGAATGGGCGAAGATACCCGTAGATCGCTGAAAGACACTTGTGTCAAGCTATGCTTCAGGTTTAAAAGCTGTTATAACTGTAAAAGGATGTTGTACTAAGTACTAAGATTGAATGTCACTTGGGGGTTGAATAAAACTGATAATGATGTGAGCACAGAAAAGACATTTGTGGTTATTTCATTATAAATGTTATGTTATATTTGTCTGACCTACACGTGCCTCTTTGATTTAATTGTAAGCAAGATGACTGAATGATCAAAATCAATGTCAAACTGGCCAAAACACTCAATTTCAGTGGGGGTTGAATAATTTTGAACACAACTATATGCTCCCCGCGTTTGTCTATTTCAGAGTTCAGCGCCTCAGGACACAGACAGACAATGCAGCACCTTTCAGTGATCGTCCAGGATCGGCTAAGGCATATGATGAGTCCATTGCTCAGCTAATGACGGCGATGGATGAATTTGATGCTCCAGAACATATCCCGGAAGGCATCGACCTGCATGTTTGGCAACGTTTCTGTTCATCAAGGCGATCAAAAATGCAGTATGAACAACAGGTACGGAATCCTATAGTGCAGCTCTATTTATGAGAATAGTTTATCTGATATAAAACCTATCGCTCTTCTTTTCAAAAGCAAAGTTAGGCAAATCATGTTATTGTTACTATCAGGACGTTTTGTTAGTCCTTAAGGCAGGGCTGTCAAACATACGGCCTGTGTTCTGCCAATCGAGTGAACTTGCCATAATGGCGAACCGCGTCACTTCCAGTGCACCTACGTCACCAAAAGTGAGGCAGATCAGCTGGATACAGCATCCGGAATGCCAGTGAAACCTCTGATCATCTGCAGATAGGAAGGAATTACTTCCTCATATAACACACAACAGCCGCCCACGGCTCTGTATAGCGCACAAGCCTACTGACTGTGACCCGCACACCCTGAATATATAGAGGAATCTCTAAATACACACTGGCTATTTCAAGATTCCTCTATATATTCAGGGTGTGCGGCTCACACTCGGTAGGCTTGTGCGCTATACACAGCCGTGGGAGGGGGGTCGTGTGTTATACAGAGTGCAGGGTTGGATGTTCGTGAGTTACACAGCAGGGTTGGATGACGTGACTGCAGTGGGCGGGCCCTGGATTGGTGTATGAGGAAGTAATTCCTTCCTATCTGCAGCTGATCAGAGGTTTCACTGCCATTGCGGATGCTGTATCCAGCTGATCCGCCTCACTTTTGGTGACGTAGGTGCACCGGAAGTGACGCGGTTCGCCATTATGGCAAGTTCGCTCGATTGACAGAACACCTGCAGCCTCTGCCCAATTATTTAAGGGCAAAAAAGGACACTCTACTTTTTAGTTGAGTGTTCCTTTAATTCATGTCAATTCCCGATGTATAATACATTTTCAACCACAATTTGGCTATTTTGCAGTTCAGCAAATTTAACCCCCTTTCTTCCAAGGGGTTTCCAAAAAATTACTGTCAGGAACTAGTGGTTCTTAGAAAATTATTTTTAATTAGTTATACAGTAAGATATATTTAGGAGTATTCCCAATCTACTCCTTATTGTAACAACCTATTTGGCAGGCAGATTTCTGCCATCTGCTGGTCAAATGGAGTTACTGCGGTTTAGGTCTATATGCGGGATCAGCTAAGGAACTGTCAGAACTGTCAGACACATTACCAGTTGGTTTTAATGTGTTTACCTCTCAGGCATTATACCCACGGTGCTTAAACCTTTTTTGGCATTTTCTGGAGCCCAAATGCAAATGAATTTCACTTGCAATAAAATTAATTAATTTGCATTGTTCCGGTGGAACTCAATATCGGCTATAGTCGATATTGGCGCACCAGGAAGTACCTTGCAGATCAAGTATAAGGGATAACTATCACTATCCTTCCTTCAGCCCAAGTCCGCTGCCTCGGAGTAACTCTTGACTCTGGTCTTTCCTTCAGCCCCTACATCCAATCACTGTCCTCATCTTGCCGCATTCACCTCCGTAATATTGCTTAAATTCGTCCATTTCTGACACCACTAAGCAACCAGTGTTAATTTTGTCGAGTAATAATTTTATTATCCATTCTCTCGTTATCTCCTGCCTGGACTACTGTAACAACCTTCTGACTGGCCTTCGTATCTCTCGCCTCTCCCCCCTGCAGTCCATCCTAAACATATCAGCCCGGCTTATCCATCTCACCCGTCGCTCTTTCTCTGCCGCTCCTCTCTGTGAATCCCTACACTGGCTCCCCATCTACAGCAGAATCAAATTCAAACTGCTCACCCTGACCTACAAAACCCTCACTAACGCCGCTCCTCACTACCTGTCCTCACTAATCACCAGATACACCCCAGCCCGTCCCCTAAGATCCGACAATGACCTGCGCCTGGTATCCTCCATCATTACCTCTTCACATGCCAGACTGCAAGACTTTTCTGGTGCGGCGCCGACCCTATGGAACGCGCTTCCTCGCAATTTCAGACTGTCCCCAAATCTGGCTTCATTTAAATGCTCCCTAAAGACCTTCTGTTTAGGGAAGCCTACCACCGACTCCGTAACAAGATATCCAACTGACCCAAAAACAGTCCTCACCTCTCCCTGCAGTAACTCATCACTGCAGCCCCCCTCCTGTTTCTCACCCCCTCACCCATCTAGATTGTAAATTCCCAGGGGAACAGGGTCCTCATGTCCTCCTGTATCTGCTGGCAGGAATACTGACCTGCCTCCTTTATGTATTGTAGAATTGTCTTGTCTTTACCCATTGCACCTTGTACAGCGCTGCGGAATGTGTTGCCGCTTAATAAATAATTATTATAATAAATCATGTTTTTTCCAGGATATCGATTCCCGTAATGATATTGTCTCAATTATCGACACTCTTATCTGTATTTACCAATGGAAATTTTGGCTTTATTGAATCAATTCAGTTTTTTTCTTTTTTTTTGCACTATCAGTATGCTGCTAGAAGAACGTATATCAAGTGCTGAAAGGGAATGATAAATGGGCCTCCAGGCAGGAAGCGGGGAACTCACACTGACACCCTCATTTAATTGTTGGCTTTACAAATGCGTATGTACAGAATCCATAATCCGTATGATGCTGACTATGATAGGTGCAGCAATGGCCGGCTGGGTGGAGTAGAGGTAACATCACTTGGAGAGAGACTGTGGAGACACAGTTTCGATCCTGTCCAGAGCACCTCTCCAGTAATTGTCCTTGGGCAAGACACCTAATAGTATATACTTGCCACCCAGGACATACTTGAGATGAGAGAAATCTCAATGTATCCTTTCTGGTAAAATCCTTTAAAAAAAAAGTATGACATGATATCATTGCCAATTAGCAATAATCAATCCATCGTCAACATAAATTGAGAAAATAAACACAATATACTAAATCAACGTTCGGTTACCTTTCTTGGCCATTCGGCTATCCAGAGATTAGGCAATACGCCAAATCCAGGCGAATTGCCTGCACATTCAGTGCCTGTTCGAGGGCAGTGAAATCCCCATAAAAAAGCACTGCTTCGGCTATTCAGAGAACACAAACTAGCAGTGAAAGGTTCCCGAAATGCCCTGCCATTCGGTGTTTTCATTGACCGGTTTATTCAGGCGAATCCCATAGACTTCAATGTTAAAAATATTCCCGTTTTAATTCAATATCTAATAAACCTTTCATTATAAAATTCTGCAGTAAAGAGTCTATAGATTTTTTTAGGATATTTTAAGCATTTTTCTGGATTTTTTTTTTTTAAGTTTACTTATTTTTTCTGTAACAGCCCTTTTTATTATCATTCCCTGGACCTCATATGTAAATTTCAGACATTTTCGCTCAGTGGTTTCTTTGCAAACAGCGTTTCACTTTTCAATCATTCAAGCAAACTGTTTTGCTAATTTATTCACTTCACTCGTCTGCGGTGTCGGCTTTTTCCGGAGGCTGCACTGCTTGTGATCAGGTCCTGCTCAGATGTTTCCGGCGTCTTCGGCAGGTTAATCCAGATGTTTTTGCGGGTTTCAGTGTGCATTCGCCGGGTTTTTGGGGTGACTTTTCGTCGGGTTTGCGACAGCTTTTCCCTGCGCTTCGATGGCCCTGTGATGCTTGCTGAATACACCGTAGGGTCGCCGAGATGGGATTGCCGAATCGGCCCGAATTGAAGAGAACGAAAAGTTACCGAACATGCGGTGACTTTTCGATTCTCTTTGAATAACCCTGATAGTGTATTGTATCCCTTTATCATGTCAAGGGATATGCAGCAAATATGCTTTTTGCGAGCTTAAATGTTTTTTTTCTAGGTTAAGCGCAAAGCTGCTGTCTTAGCTGAAATGCAGTCTTTCCTACAGAAGAGGATCGAAGAAGATGAGAAGATGCAACAGGACATCGAGAACATCATGCAGGAGATAAGCGTGTAATTATATAAAATATGCACAGCTGGCATTTTATTTGTTATTTGTTATTCCTGGGTCTCTTTTATGGTATTAGGATCTGTATCCTTCCATCTTCACTGCGATCTATAGCTGATAATGGCAAGTGGTTTATTTAAGTCAGGTACCCCGCATGTAGTGATTAGTCGTACATCATGAGATCCGATAAATTGATCTCCACCACAGAACCAATTTTGTGCCGTGCTTCCAGGTCAACATGGCCACTGGAAACCTACACAGCGAGACCCTGAAGTAAACAGTGGGCAAGGCAGTTCACTGCAGCCTGTCAGAATGGAGATAACATACTAGCATTTCATAAGAACACATCTTTTTTATAATAGTTTTGGTGACCAGTGCTGTCAACAGCATTCTTGGGGCCCTTTACTGAACCACTTGTCTCAGCCCCCTTCCCTCAAAAGTGTTCCCTGGTGGCAGAGCATTTGGTGTGCACCTCTACCTGGTACAGACCATACTAATCACTCCCTTAACGATGAGTCAGAGTGCTTTTAACGTCCCCAGATGCTGAGGCCCATCAGGAAATTAGTTGATATTTGGGTGGGCCAGTCCTGGGTGACATGGGGAGGCTCTTACATCTGTGCCAATTAGACAATCTGCATAGGACTTGGCAATGGCCAGGGCCCCTGGACCCACTGGGCCCCTGAATATCTCATGGGACGTCACCCCTCTGATGGCCGCCAGTTGGTGACATGTCTGCTCGGACCCATCACAGGCTTTGATAGGCAACCCAGGTGTCACCTCAGCAGCCTTTGAAATGGGTACCCACAGACCTTCTATGAGGCATCAGTCCCATACGAGACTGTCACCACCTCATGGAAACATGAGGTTATAACATGTCAAAGTTGCCTTTTAAAAATGTTCCCTAGTCATTAGGATGCTAAGGAAAAAAGGTCATATTTGGTGTGAAAATGCATGTCTTGTGGTTGCAATTAGTACTAGACTAGACTCATTGTAATGGTGCTGATATTAGGGTGAGGATTCATTTTTTTTGAGAAAGTATTGTTCCAGGAAGGATACACTGAGATTTCTCTAATTTTCAGGTACGTCCTGGGTGGTGAGTATGTGCCGTTGGGTGTCTTGCCCAAGGACATTTACTGGAGAGGTGCTCTAGCTGGGATCGAGCCTGTGTCTGCACGGTTATAGAGCAGTGATGTTACCTCTACCCCATCCAGCCGGTACTTCTTGTGCTTCTTTTAGGGTTAACCCCAAGAGTAACTCTAACCCTACCACTAGCACATCGTCAGTAAAATAAACACTAGTCTGCTACTAATTCTGACTGATATAATGGAGACAATTTTATTTTATTTCACATCAGATATGACTTTTTTTTACCAAATATCCTAATACCAGGGAACATTTTTAAAACGTGAATTTAATGACGTATCATAACCTAACATGTCCAATGGGTGGCGGCGTTACCATAGTAAAAGGCAGCAGCTCCCAATATTGTTATCATCTCAGAGGATTGTTAGGCATGGACAGTCTTATGTTATAGCTACAATTTGCCCATCTTTTTTAGCATAGTACCTTTATATTTCTCCGGGTAGGTTTCCAGACAGCTCCTTTTGAAACAAATAATCTGTTTTTGTGTTCCACAAAGTCTGGACTGCCAGGGCGCACTCTGTATCTGCCAATAATACAGATAGTAGTGGCTGGGTTGAGTAGAGGTAACATCACTGCTCTGCATGGAGAGAGCCTGTGGAGTCATGGGTTCGATCCCAGTGACCACCTCTCCAGTAAGTGTCCTTGGGCAAGACACCTAACGGTACATACTCGCCACCCAGGATGTACTTGAAAACGAGAGAAATCTCAATGTATCCTTCCTGGTAAAATCCTTTCTCAAAAAAAAAAAAATTCTCCATCGCTTTGCAAAGCTCATGTACATAATGAGTGCTTGTTATCTTTCCTCGTTTCAGGCTTCGGAATGAGAAAATGAAACTTCAGCATGATCTTCTTGTCCAGTTTCTTCTGAAACAAGGCCAGGTGGAAATCGAAATCACAGACTTGATTCCCGATTACCAGGATGCCTTGCTGCTTCAGAGGAGCGCTATAGAAGAGTTAAACAAATCAATACAGGTAAATAGCTGAGCTTCCTACTACATTCAAGAATAGCGTGACAATCACCAGAAAGCTTTTGTATTTGTTTGGTAAGTTAATAGTGTGTGAGTCTATTGTTATATGGTCTAAGCTACTTTCTGATGTATCACTGACCCGCTGTTCAGCTCCGCCGAAGCTAAAGGTATCATGTAGGAAGATACGAAAATGAATTCTGGGTAAGTGAAAACTTGGGCAATTTTTTAGAAAGATACTGCCGTGCATAACCATTTCTATAATGTATCTTACAGTTTATAGATACTATTATGATGTTGCAGTTAACAGTGACGGGAATATGTGCTTATTGGTTGATACAGGTACAATTTTAAACCTAAAATGTAGCATAACGCATAACTTATTATACATTATAATGATTAGCCAGTACAGAACATAACTGGTATTATTATTACACAAATATGGAGAAATGTAGGAAACATAGCCTGATAAAAATAAAGAATATCCAAAATAGTGCACTTATGCTTAATGTACCCGAAGCAAGGAGAAATACTGAGGGGAGCGGCTTTCTATATCTATTTTTGCCAAGATAAGTTGTTTGCAAATAGTAATATTTTCAACTGTTATCAACTATTAATCCTCATTTGTATATTTTACATGTTTTGTGATTTACTCATTTATATATATTCTTTGAATTGCTATGATGTGCAAGTGGCTTCTGCAATAATAAACAAACTATATACAGTATATATATGCAAAAAAAGTGGCTGCACTCGAAAATTTTTAAATAATACAGTTTATTTATGTCATATTTAAAAGAGGACCGACGTTTCGGCTCTCTCTGGAGCCATTCTCAAGCTTGAGAATGGCTCCAGAGAAAGCCGAAACGTCGGTCCTCTTTTAAATATGACAAAAATAAACTGTATTATTTTATTTTTTTCGAGTGCAGCCACTTTTTTTGCACATGTCTATCTACCCTTTTGGCTTTGCACCGCATGGAGATATATATAGTATGTTTTGAAGGTGTTGCAGGACTATAGGTTCTCTATATATATATATATATATATATTATATATAGGGCCATATTACAATGTTGGTGCTAACTTAACCAGAGCTGTTGTAAACTTAAAACCTCCATAGGCTATAATGGGTCTGGAAAATTCACAACAGCTCTGGTTAAGTTAGCACCAACTATGTAATATGGCCCTATTTTGGGAGACTTGTTTGTTGTTATTATTTTTTATTATTATTATTATATTATTATTAAATATTGCCAAAATAATAAACCATCCACATTACTGAATGCATTGAATTAAAGGGGCACTACCACCAAAAACGAAATGTTTTTTCTTTTGTTTATTTTATGTTGCTTATGTCTTACATGAACTTATTTTTCCTCATTTTATGGTTAGTTAAGAAATATTTCATTCTATGTGTGTCACTGTGTGCATTTATTTTGTGTTGCAACCCCCCCCCCTCCCCTAGTATTTTTACATCAGCAGTTGTTCCTCACGGGGGGGGCATTGGGAATAGAATGGACTCTATGAGTGTGAAGTCCACAAACCGACCTATTGACTCGTATTTTGTGGTAAATGACATCACCAGGAGGTTCCGTTGAGTGTCGTTAGCCTGTTATTAGATCTCATTCAGCTGTCATCTCTTAACTCAGGTAGCATAGACAACATAATACATCCCCTACAGCCTTATCTAAACATTACCTCCTTCACCCCATTGCCTCTCCATTACTATTTTAGCCAATGTACCACAGCAGTAAAGTGAGACTTGTGCTAAAATTTTGGTAAATGTTGCATCATGGGAAAAATCCATAACATGGTTACATGAGATTTTAAAAAAAAATGACTTTATATTTTTATATGCAAAATTTCAGACAAGGAAAAATAATTGTAGCATGTGTTTTCTAATGTGTTTATGTTTATTATCTAGTGTTAGTGTCCCTTTAAGGATGTAATATTATATCTTGAGAGAAACAAACAATCTGGAAGGTTAAGAAAACTTTCCAGCAAGTTTATTCTAAAAAGCTTAATGTGGCCGGTAATACACAAGGCAGAAAGAAATGAAACCGCCCCGGTCCTTATTCCTCACTTTCCATTAAAAGGGAGCTGATAAGGGAAATAATTGGTGCACGCTCGCACTGACAGGATCGCGCAGGAGCTGGAGAGAGCACACTGGATAATATTTCTTCCCAAGCTCCCGCTGCTCACAGGTAACGGGCGCTGCAGATTGTGCCGCCCTCTCCACCATGGGAGGAGAGATAAGAAAGGGATTTTTGGTAGGTTTATTTTACTGCGTTAAGGGCCCTATTACATTCTTCAAGCAAACGTTAACAAGTGCGCAAAAACGCATTAACGTGAGGGCCAAAACCCTTTGCGCTGAACGTCGTATTACAATGTCAGCGCAACAAACGCGTGTATACGTCTATACGTGAACCTGCGCGAACGCTGCGCTAGCTTACTGTACGTCGCACTTCCTATATGTAACATTGTGAACGCAAATGCATTTGTGCGCTGGTACGCGGATGGTATTACAATCTAGGCGCAGTTTGTAACGCACAGCCTTTGCGCGCATAATTTTCGCAACTCCTAAAAGCTGGTGTTAATGGCAAATTCTATAAACCTGGCCGAAACCAAATACACCAGCCCAAAAAAAAATGCAGCAAAGTATAGTTACACATTCTACACATACCAAACCAATAAATTTGAGAAGTTGTGCATGCTTTTTTTGATGCAGCATATATGCGCAGATTGACTTTGACAGGCGCAAAAACTTAACGTGAGACAATTGTGGTTCTTAATTCTGATTGGCTGAATTGCGTGAAAAAACTGTCCGCACACTGATTTCTGTGCGCAACGTTACTCTGTTTTACACGCGTTATTTTTTGACGGATGAAAAAATGCGCGAGGATTGTAATACCAGCGTTGATTTACGAGCATTAACATTTGACGCTTCGCGCAAAAATTCACGCGTTTACCGTGCGTTTTTGCACGAAGAATGTAATAGGGCCTTCAGTGTTTTTGCAAAAGCAGAATCGCTTTACACCAGGTTCCAGCAGTTGGTATTTGTCTGAGAAATACTGCCTGTAGAGGAGAAGAATAAATTCCCCTGAAATAACTTGTTCTTCCCCACAAAGGCGCAAGTGAACGGCTCCTATACAAACTACAAGGCAGCAAATTTACAGTAAGGAGCTGCAAATAGGACCTCCAGCCAGTAGGATTTCAGCTTGCGCCGATTTGTTTGTTTGTTCCAGCTCATATCTTAATGGCTAAAGTAGAACGGGACCCCTGTGTGGTCTCGCTTTATTTTCTGCCCGTCCAGTCTGGAATCCCTTAATAAGTGCTAATTAATTATTAGTCTACTCAATACCAGTTTCTCGTTCCCGTTGATTAATTATGTATTATTTTTCACAGCGTACCATCTTTTAAGTACAAACGTTTTCATGAATGTTCCCTTTTCGTTCCGTTAGGAGTCTGGATCAAAAAAAATTGTCAAGATGACAGAATGCAAAGATTTCGGAAAAGGAATTTTTCAGCTTGAATGGGAGCATAAAAAAATACAAATGCAAATGGAAGATCTAAAGCAGAAATCCAGGGATATCACGATGCTACGGGTCTCAAAAGAACTGCAAATTGTAAGACACTTCATATTCTTTATTGTCTGAAAAGCTGCGGAGAAAATATCCCATGCCTTCTGGCACTGTGAGACTCCGGATTGGCTAGAGTGTCCAGCACTCCTGCAGTCATGTGACATACAGTGATTGACAGCATGTCACATACTGCAGGGTTCAGAGGGAGACCATCGCTGGACTACGGTGACTTTTTAAAGGAAGCTAAAGGGTTAAAATGGGAGGGTGCAGAGGAGGTCAAGAGAGGTTAATTTTTAACACCTCCATTTACCTCCCTTCCATTTTAACCCTATAGTATACCTTTAAACCTCAAAATTATAATTCACCTGTCAGGTCTGCACAATTCTTCATATACAGAATACTTGGCAGTATATGGGAACATGTTCTTGCTAAGGGCCAATTCACACTGAGCGATTTATCGCTGCAATATCACTTATAATTCCGTGCGATATCGCTCTATGTAGCTTCTCCAATGCATTTCAATCGAGCTGTTTCACATCTCACAGCTCAATGTCGCCTGTAGCTCGTTGCTGTAGCTTGTCGCTGGTACATGACCCTTTTTTCTGCGATTTGCTGATTTAACATGATGGTGTCGTGCAATTTCGCTCATAACGACGATGTTACGCGATATTATCGCTCAATGAAGCGTATATGAAAATCGTGTGGAAAAACGGGCGATTTTCATGTCGCTCAGTGTGAATGGGCCCTTATTCTGTCTCACCCATTGCACAGCTCTACAGAACTTGTTAGCGCTTTATAAATACTTGTAACTGTAACTTCAATACCGGCGGTTTTAGCCCATTTTTGCAAAGCCGGCAGACACCAGTGCTTATTGTATAACTCCCTTTGTGTTTTGTTTCTCATTCCATCATTCCAAAAAAGGAATATACAATAGATTGATTGCAGATCGCTGAGCCTGAGCATTTATTTAAACACAATTTAGCTGTGTTTATTTATTTATTTATTTATTCTGCTACTTTAATTCTAGAATTGACAGTAAAAAGCCAAATTACTAAAATCTGCTTGAAATCAGTGTTTATGTTTAAAATTTGGTAAAAATCCACATTTACAATGAGAATATTTTGAAAGTAAATGGTAGCCAGATGGAATAAGAAAAACTATTCCTGTGATGTAAATGTAAGGGCAGGAAACTTTATGCTCTCTTGTTCTTGACTTCTAGATGTGGAGATGTTTGAGTTCCTGTAACTTGTTACAGGTTGAGTAACTCTTGTCTGAAATGTTCCAAAAACGTTAAAGCGCCGACATGACGTCATATGACAGGGGCCAAATTAATTGCAAATATTGTATAAAGTGACCTTCAGTCTGTGTATAAGGGGTGTATAAAATACCACTTAATTTTATGTATAGACTTGAGTCCCATCCACAAGATATCTCTTTGTTATTTGGAAATGCTCCAAAATCAGAATCCCTTTTGATTCCAAGGATTTCAGATAAGGGAAGCTCAACCTGTACTGGTATTCTAATAGAAGCTAGGAAAATAGATGTAATAACAGGATAAATCAGTATTTTCCTTTGTAAGTAATTCTCCAGGATATTAAAATGTTTATTGTTATTTTCCACAATGAAAACTGATTATAAATATTCATATAAATCGAGGAACTTCACAATCTAAACCATTTTCATAGCACATGTATAATATGTATGTCATCACCAACTCACTGATTATTGTTTTAATATTCTTTCATACAGTTTCTCAATGAGTCAGATTATTCTAAGCGTATATCTGACCAGATATCAGTCCTGAAAGATACGATTGATTTACAAGACAGAGTAAGTAACAAAACCTGTTTACTTCAAATTAGGACAATGAAATGGAAATGTTTTGAAAACCAGTTAAATAATAATTACCACTGGAATTAGTCACTTATCACGTTTTAGTTCCTGTCCCGGGATTTTGGGGAAAATAATGCTGCAGGACTACTTGATATCTTCATTTTGGGTGAGAGCGACAGTATAGAGAATGCACCTGCTAACAGAGAAGCCAAAGTTCGTGCACATATAGAAACAAAGTGCAAAGAGATCTCAAATAATTGTGCCTCAAGTGCATCCCTTTCACACCAGTGCTTAGCTTTTATGGAGTATGGGTACCTTTTTGCTGCCAAAGGTCATGTAGCAGGATGCCAGCTTGTTGAAAGCAAAGAAACCATGGACTATATAGCATAGCCACAGCACTCAAACCATAAACTATATGACATAGCATAGCCACAGCACTCAAACCATAAACTATATGATGTAGCATAGCCACAGCACTCAAACCATAAACTATATGACGTAGCATAGCCACAGCACTCAAACCATAAACTATATGACATAGCATAGCCACAGCACTCAAACCATAAACTATATGACATAGCATAGCCACAGCACTCAAACCATAAACTATATTACGTGGCATAGCTACAGCACTCAAACCATAAACTATATGACATAGCATAGCCACAGCACTCAAACCATAAACTATATTACGTGGCATAGCTACAGCACTCAAACCATAAACTATATGACATAGCATAGCCACAGCACTCAAACCATAAACTATATTACGTGGCATAGCTACAGCACTCAAACCATAAACTATATGACGTAGCATAGCCACAGCACTCAAACCATAAACTATATTACGTGGCATAGCTACAGCACTCAAACCATAAACTATATGATATAGCATAGCCACAGCACTCAAACCATAAACTATATTACGTGGCATAGCTACAGCACTCAAACCATAAACTATATGATATAGCATAGCCACAGCACTCAAACCATAAACTATATAACATAGCCTAGCCACAGCACTCAAACAATGGACTACATGACAGCAGACAGCAATACTCAAACCATAGACCATATAAAATAGCATAATCAGAGAACGCAAACAATAATCTATATGGCACAACCACAGTATTCAAACTATAGACCTTGTGCCAGTCATAATACTCAAACCATGCACTATATTACACAGCCATAGTAAACAAACCATGGACTATATGGCATGAACCAAAATTAACTCTTCCCTGATTATAAGCAGCACACTAAAACTGGTAGTAATTTCAATCCTCTATATTTTCTTTCATTTCTCTAATGTTGCACCCCTCCTATTAGAAATCTGTGTTTGCTTTAAAAATGGGTTTGTTCCAGGTGACGTTTTCCTCTTACAGATTAGCGTTCAGTGAAGTCACTTTGTCTCTCAAGTCAGATATGTTTTGTAGTTGTGGGAGGATTATAATATTGGCTTTCAGCATTTAAAATCATGAAACGATACTTGTTAAATTTGCAATAAGGACACAATGGAGCTACATGCAGCAGTGTGTGAGAATGGATGCCGCAAATGGAAAACCGGCTTCATAGATCTACATTAAAATCATCATGCTCTGTTGTGGAAAAGAATGAAATAAATATTTTGTTTGAGTACATAAACTAATGTTTTGTTTGATATTTTCTAGCAACATGAAAAAAATGTGAATAACTACAAAATGATCATTAAGGATTTGGAAAAGAACATTAATAAAAGGAAGCAGGCTAACACCGAGCTGGACAATGATCTGCAGGAACTGCTGCTGTCATACTCCGAGAGGAAACATATTTACGATGTTGTTGGTGAGTAGACAAATATATATATATCTTAAAACTGACGGTATCTAGAGCGACCTAAAAGATCTCAGGGCTGAATGGTCAAAGCAGACAATATCACTATATGCATGATCATCAGTTTATAAACTTATAAATTGCTTAATAGACAGAGGAAAGGGTCCTGAATCATAACATAAATCGGGGTCAACAACCTTGGCCCTCCAGATGTTTTGGAAATACATTTCCCAAGGTGTTCAACCACTCATTAGATTGGCTGAGCCTCTTAGGAAATGTAGTTCCTAAACATCTGGAGGGCCAAGGTTGCTGAGCCCTGACCTAAAGGCTCCACTGCCCCATATAACTATAAAGGCATGGTCAGTCGCTTCTTCCCTCATTAACCCAGAGTCAGGTCAGATTAATTCGTACAGCATCTTGTGATAGGTGGGAATGCTGAGTATTTATGGACTACAGTGTCCATTCTGGGATTAAAATCAGTGGTGGATTAAAATGTATAGAAAAGTTATTTTTTTTCAATGTCAGGGGCTCCTGTAATTTATATCCCAGTTCCCACATCGGTAATCCCATGTATCACATTAAATAACTACTATGGACAACAGAACATTATCTTAAACACCAAAGCAAAATCATTTAACACCAAAGTCTCAGAGCTGGTATCTATTTATATGTTAAAAGAACTAAACTGGCCGTCGCTGGAATCTAGACGCACCCTTCACCTTTCCAACCTGGTGTTTAAGAGCTTTTCTGGGAAGCTACCACCCTACCTGAATAGGCTGCTTCCCCCAGCAGTTCCCTCATCCTATAGCCTCCGATCCAGGACCTGCACCTTACTTGCAATACCACAATACAAAAAGCAAGTGTCTCGATCCTCATTTTCCTACAGAGCTCCACAATTATGGAATAACCTCCCAGACGCCATCAAATCTTCCCCCAGTCTAAAGTCCCTTAAGAGTTCCCTATTAACATACCTCAATACGAATGCACCTGTAAACATGTAACATAATGACTTTATTTCCTACATATTTATTTTCTGTTAATCTGTATATTTGTTTTGTGTTAATTTCTTGCATTTTACTACTTTTTAATTCTGTAACCATGTTTTTGAACCCAGGACATACTTGAAAACGAGAGAAATCTCAATGTATCCTTCCTGGTAAAATCCTTTATAGATAAATAAAAAAAAATTATTGCAGCTGAGATAACAAAAAAAATTGGCCTTGAAAGCGCTTGGTATTCTCTGCCGCCCAGCAAAATGACGGTTTCCATACAAATCATAGGAATAGATAATTTACTGTAAACTGGTGTAACAGCAGGATGAGCCTTTAGTGCAGGGATCTCAAACTTGGGACCTTCTATATGTTTCTGAACTACATATCCCATGATTGCATGGCCACCTATTGCATACAAAGATTTCTAGGAGTTGTAGGCAATCGACATTTGAGTGTCTGGAATTTGAGATCCCTGCTGTAGTGTTCTTATTTTTATTTATTAAGTGCCAACATATTCCACAGCGCTGTACAAAGGTACAACTCTTAAAAATAAGACAGGAGTAGGGTCTGTAAGCTGCTCACTATATCGAGAGTTTTCGGGTAATTTCTCCTGTTGACTACAACATGTCCAGTACATGGAGACAAAATATCATACAGGGTTATTCAGAGAGAGGTGAAAACCTTGAGAATTGCGAGGAGAATGAACAATCTAGACCAAATAGCCAATTTGGAAAGTGAGATAAATGGGAGAATTTTTCTGGTTTGACTATTTTGACCTAGAATTTTCAATTCTCCAGTCATTCTCAAGGTTTTCACCTCTTTCTGAATAACCCTCTAAATGAAAAGCTGTGATGAAAGGACAGAATCCTTTCTTAAATCTACTTTGTTTTCCCTCATCGTCCAGTTAAATAGAAAACCCACATTTTATTGTCTTCTTTGCTGTTACAGGATCAGAGAAAAGCTCTGCAAACAGTGCCAAAGATCGCTATAAGGAAATCATTCAACGCAGAAAGCTGGTAGACCTGGCGAAAGCACAGGCCCATGATATATCCGTGCTCCGAGCTGAAGTTGATAGACTGAGGATGAAAACCTTCCCTGCTTTAATACAAATGGAGTATTAAGAAATACACAATGATTCTGATGTCAGCAATAAACCACAAAGCAAATGTCTTCATTAATTTTAACATTGTCACATCTTTGTTTGCAAACATTTACTATAATGTCATAATGAACTTCCTTATGGGGCAAGAGACGCACAGTGGCCCAAGTAGAGTTTAATTTTTCACTTTAGGCTGGGGTCAGACTAACGCATTTTTAACGTGCGTTTAGGCGCACTTAATCACGGCCGCAGTAACAGCAAATGACGGCCAATATCCGAAGTACGGCCGCACGAAAGTCCGGCCGCGCAACGCAAGTGGAAAATGAACACATTTTTTCAAGGACGCAGAACCGCTAGTACTGACGTACAGAGTGCGCTGCGGTGGCATAGCGGCGTGTGTGCGTGATTAGGAGATGTCAGACGCTGCTAATGTCCGGCCAACATAACGTCCAGACCCAAAAAGTGTTTTATTGACGATCCGTAAAAAAATCACGCACGAAAATGCGCATCGTATGACCGTTTTTGCGCACTCCGTGAAAAAATACGTCAATGCGTTCCGACGCACTTTTTGACAGTCGCTGCGAATAATGCGTTAGTTTGACCCTAGCCTGTGTATCTAGGGATGGATGTGTGTGATGTAAGAATGTGGGAGGCAGCGGGATTCCTCTCCATTTTATACTTTGTTATCTATAGTTGTCGTCTTTATCTGTCACTTGTTTCATCATTTCTTACCTTGTTGGTCAGTGAGCGATTACTATGCAGTTTATAAACTAATAGCTGATGACACCTTGATAAAGATTTCTCATTGTGTCGGTCACTGTGATTTGCATCCAAGACTTGAACTGATTGAATAAACGCCTCGAGATTAACTACTCAGGAAATGTCTCCTCCAGGCGACCCTTCTACTGATCCCTAATGATATATGCAATAAAGAAACCACCTCTTATAGTATATACAACCAGTAGTACAGCAGCCACCGATATATTAATCTTTTTTACTCTGCTGTCTGCATTACTAAAAATCTATACTTTTGAGATTTGTTTAATGGAATAAACAACAAAGACACAAACATAAAATTAATTATTATTTATTTTAACAGTTAAAAAATTAACTAAGAAACGGTGTTTCCAAAAAATGCTTTCCTTATCATCTTCGAGTCCAACGGAAGGTGAAAAACCTCGGACATCCTTCTAGCAAGGTGTCACAAGAAAAAAAATTCCTTCCTGACCCTATGTTAAGGCGGCCGGCTATACAGTAACTCTGTCTGTCCCTGGAGCCATATTTAAAATTTTATAGAATCTTTTGGACAAAAATAATTCTTCTGTATGCTCTTTGGCGAGTACAATTCGCCGACCCTGCGGTGAATTCAGCATTCACCGATGGGAACCCGCCAAACGCAACCGTCGATCCGCAACCGTCGACAAACAGACCACCAAACGCAGCCGCACACCGCTGAACACAGCCGCCGACCCTCCGAACAGACCCCCGAATGCGCTGATAAAAACGAGCCACCAAACATCGGCAAACTGGGGGTTAAAAAAAACACAAATTTTAAAAGGCGTCTAAAACAATAAAAATGCATGGAAATAATAATTAAACGTCCTATGAAAAATAATAAAAAGGTCTGTTACAGAATAAAAAAAAACGCTGTTTAAAAGAAATGGGAATTGAAAAATGTCTAAAAAATAAATAAATAAACGATTGAATAAAAAAAATATTAAAACCACTAATTTTTTTACATTGAAACCTCTGAGATGTTTAAACCTGTCGAATTAAAGCACCAAAAATCATGGCATTTTGCCAACTTCTTTGTGCTGTTCGGCATTCGCTGAATAGATTAGCCATTTTCACTGACGCTGAAGGTCACCGAATTGTGGCCATCTGAGGCGAATTGCACCGTATTTTGCTGTCAATTCACCAATATTTGGCAAATTGCCAGCTTTCTGAATAGCCAAATTGCCATGAAGTTGCACCATACGGTGACATTCACCTTCGATGCAATTCAATGCCAAGTTTGGCTCTCTTTGATTAACCGCTATAGACTGTCAATAAATGTACAGAGACGGGCTGGGTGGAATATGAGTGAGAATAAGCAAAGATTTGGATCTGAAAAAATCTGAAAACTCCCAACAATTACTTTTTAAATAATAATAAATATAGCTAGACTAGCTTTTGCCCGCTTCTTCGCTCGCGTGGATTTTGGGATTTGCTACAATTGTTTTTAAAAGAAACATGAGGTTTTTTTATGAATATATTTGTATTGTAAATACAAACAGACAATGAGACCGACAAAAAAAAAAAAAATTTTTGCCACCTGGCACATAGAGAAAAAAAACTATTTGAGTACTTCTTTGTAAACAGTGGTTCTTCTTTCAGGTGTTCAGGTCAGCAGAGAGTTAGGTGAGCTCACTCTGGAACAGGCAACATTAAACTGGTCATGTGAGAAGCAGACTTCTCTTAGGTCAATCCCTGCTACCTTCAAAGTCTGCCCCTGCGACATGTTCATGGCCGTCGCCAGGGCTCGAGTCGCGCGGGAACGGCACTGGGGGCAAATATGTCCATATGAGCTGGGGCAAATATGTCCATATGAGCTAGGGGCAAATACACCATATTGCCAAAAGTATTCGCTCGCCCATCCAAATAATCAGAATCAGGTGTTCCAATCACTTCCATGGCCACATGTATATAAAACCAAGCACCTAGGCATGCAATCTGTTTTTACAAATATTTGTGAAAAAATGGGTCGCTCTCCGGAGCTCCGTGAATTCCAGTGTGGAACTGTGATAGGATGCCACCTGTGCAACAAATCCAGTCGTGAAATTTTCTCGCTCCTAAATATTCCACAGTCAACTGTCAGCTGTATTATAAGAACGTGGAAGTGTTTGGAAACGACAGCAACTCAGCCACGAAGTGGTAGGCCACGTAAACTGACAGAGCGGGGTCAGCAGATGCTGAGGCACATAGTGCGAAGAGGACAACCAACTTTCTTCAAAGTCAATCGCTACAGACCTCCAAACTTCAGGTGGCCTTCAGATTAGCTCAAGAACAGTGTGCAGAGAGCTTCATGGTATGGGTTTCCATGGCCGAGCAGCTGTATCCAAGCCATACATCACCAAGTGCAATGCAAAACGTCAGATGCAGTAGTGTAAAGCACGCCGCCACTGGACTCTAGAGCAGTGGAGACGCATTCTCTGGAGTGACGAATCGCGCTTCTCCATCTGGCAATCTGATGGACGAGTCTGGGTTTGGCGGTTGCCAGGAGAACGGTATTTGTCTGACTGCATTGTGCCAAGTGTAAAGTTTGGTGGAGGGGGGATTATGGTTAGGAATGGGATGTCACTTAAATTCATATGCGAGTCAAGGCAGGTGAGCGAATACTTTTGGCAATATAGTGTATATCCATATGAGCTGGGGCAAATATATCCATGTGAGCTGGGGGCAATTATATCCATTTGAGCTGACCTGGGGCAATTATATCCATATGAGCTGGGGCAATTATATCCATTTGAGCTGACCTGGGGCAATTATATCCATGTGTGAGCTGGGGCAAATATATCCATATGAGTGTATATTATTCTGGGGGTCTGTGCTGGGTATATTATTCTTGGGGCTCAGTGCTGTGCATATTCTTGGGGCTCAGTGCTGTGCATATTATTCTTGGGGCTCAGTGCTGTGTATATTATTCTTGGAGCACAGTGCTGTGCATATTATTCTGGGGGCTCAGTGCTGTGTATATAATTCTGGGGGCTCAGTGCTGTGCATATTATTCTTGGGATCCAATGCATGTGTATATAATTCTGGTGGTCTGTGCCTGGATATATACTGTATATATGTATGTGAAATATATATATATATATTATATATAATGTGTTAGTCCAGTTGCCAAAATCACGAGTATACCTGTACGTAGTGATACCTTTCACTGATCAGTATAGTTTCCAGACCTGAAGAAGAGCGTTACACTCTTGAAAGCTTGTCTTTTATATGTAATGTTAACCCAATAAAAATGGTATCATACGTACTGCTATACTCGTGATATATATAGATTTTTTTCCTCAGGTAATAGGGGTTGTGGAATTCATCGGTGAGTTCCCTCACTTTTTTTCCCAGGACTTGACCCCTGGCTTTCGCGACACAAACCTTTAGGGTAAACAGAAGTCTTTTGAAATGAAACTGATATTCTGAAGGTATAAGAGGAATTCGTGGAATAAACACTAACTCCCCCGGCCAGAACCGGTTAGCACCATAGTCTCAATCACATTTCTGTGGAGTGCTTTTACTTGCAACCTGGTGCCATTGCAGATCTTAGGTGGTATGAGGTTCTGCAATAATATCACAGGTGCTCCCACGTGGAGCACTGAGGGTGTGTGTGAGGCCTGGTTGTGAGAAGGAAGCAGATATGCTGCAGCAGTGAGGGAGTGTGCTAGCCCAGGCTGTGAGAGGGAAGCAGGCATGCTAGAGCAGTGAGGGAGTGTGCTGACCCAGGCTGTGAAAGGGAAGCGGGCATGCTGGAGCACTGAGGGAGTGTGTGTGGCCTGGCTGCAAGAGGGAAGCAGACATGCTGGAGCAGTGAAAGGAAAGTGTGTGGCCTCACTGTGAGAAGGAAGCAGAAATGCTGGAGCAGTGAAAGGAGTGTGTGTGGCCTGGCTGTGAGAGGGAAGCAGAAATGCTGAAGTAGTGAGGAAGTGTGAGAGCCCTGGCTTTGAGAGGGAAGCAGACATGCTGGAGCAGTGAGGGAGTGTGTGAGGTCTAGCTGTGAAAGGGAAGCGGGCATGCTGGAGCACTGAGGGAGTGTGTGTGGCCTGGCTGCAAGAGGGAAGCAGACATGCTGGAGCAGTGAAAGGAAAGTGTGTGGCCTCACTGTGAGAAGGAAGCAGAAATGCTGGAGCAGTGAAAGGAGTGTGTGTGGCCTGGCTGTGAGAGGGAAGCAGAAATGCTGAAGTAGTGAGGAAGTGTGAGAGCCCTGGCTTTGAGAGGGAAGCAGACATGCTGGAGCAGTGAGGGAGTGTGTGAGGTCTAGCTGTGAAAGGGAAGCAGACATGCTTTAGCAGTGAGGGAGTGTGTGAGGCCTGGCTGGGAGAGGGATGCAGACATGCTTTAGCAGTGAGGGAGTGTGCGAGTCCTGTCTGTGAGAGGAGCTGCATAGAGACTCCATTCTGTGTGAAGTAAGAGCATCCCTCTGATCTGTTGATTCAGTGCATCAACTGGATTTTCAGAAAATGGTAAAAAAAATATATTTTTCACAAAGATAGTAAATACCAATTTTCACACCTGTAACATCTTCGGTTTTTGAGATATAGGTATCTTGTTAAAAATATTTCCCCCCTTTTTTACCCCCTTTGGGCAGAATTTCCAAAAATCATTCCTTAATGGGTGCCCACTGCCTACATCATAAAAACAGTGTACCCTTAAAATTTCACGATCTTAGGTTAAACAGTTTGAGCTGGACGTTGATGAGTCAGTCAGGACTTTTCCTTTATATATATATATAGTGTGTTTAATACTGCAGAAGCCACCTGCACATCATAGCAATTCAAAGAATTGCATCCCAGAGCTCCTGTGCCACATTCCCCATATGCAGCAAGGAATTCTGGGTAGGATATGCAAATGACCTCTGTCTCACTTTTATGCATCCTGGATCTGTTATTACACAGAACCCTAAAATCAATGCTATGCCACACTGTGGCTTTGTAGCAAAGATAAGGTTATGCAACTGGTCAAAGCCACTCCTAGGACAGCACTGTTTCAGGTTTTTTGAACCTTCATCAGCTAGGAGCTAGGCATGACCAGTTGCAGTGGATATATATATATATATATATATATATATATACCGTATTTTTCGCTCCATAAGACGCACTTTTCTCCCCCCAAAAAGTGGGGGGAAAAGTGGGTGCGTCTTATGGAGCGAATGTCCCATGATGATATGCCCCAGCTCACCTGCCGCCGCGCCGCGTTCGTCTCCCTCTGAGCGTGCGTCCGGCAGCAAGGAGCTTGGGCACTTGCCTGGGGGAGCCACGTGACCGCGATCTCGCGAGATCGCGGTCACGTGGCTCCCCCAGGCAAGGCCCAAGCTTCCTGCCGCCGGACGCATGCTCAGAGGGAGACGAACGCGGCGGCGGCAGGTGAGCTGGGGCATATCCATGAGCTGCTGGGGCATATCCATGAGCTGCTGGGGCATATCCATGTGTGAGCTGAGGTAAATCCATTAGCTGGGGCATATCCTTTTGTGAGCTGGGGCATAGCCATGTGTGAGCTGGGGCATTATCCATGTGCTGTGGCATTATCCATGTGTGAGCTGGGGCATTATCCATGTGTGGGCATCCATGAGCTGGGCATTATCCATGTGCTGGGGCAAATCCATGAGCTGGGTTATCCACTGGGGACATTATCCATGCTGGGCAAATCCATGAGCTGGGGCATTATCCATGAGCTGGAGTATTATCCATGAGCTGGAGCATTATCCATGTGCTGGGGCATTATCCATGAGTTGGGGCAAATCCATGAGCTGGGGGCAGTATCCATGAGCTGGGGCAAATCCCATGAGCTGGGGCATATCCATGAGCTGGGGCATATCCATGAGCTGGGGCAAATCCATGAGCTGGAGCAAATCCATGTGTGAGCTGGGGCAATCCATGAGCTGGGCATTATTCATGAGCTGGGGCAATATCCATGTGCTGGGGCATTATCCATGAGCTGGGGCAAATCCATGAGCTGGGGCATTATCCATGTGCTGGGGCATTATCCATGAGCTGGGGCAAATCCATGAGCTGGGGCATTATCCATGAGCTGGGGCATTATCCATGAGCTGGGGCAAATCCATGAGCTGGGGCATTATCCATGTGCTGGGGCATTATCCATGAGCTGGGGCAAATCCATGAGCTGGGGGCAGTATCCATGAGCTGGGGCAAATTCATGAGCTGGGGCAAATCCCATGAGCTGGGGCATATCCATGAGCTGGGGCAAATCCATGAGCTGGGGCAAATCCATGAGCTGGAGCAAATCCATGTGTGAGCTGGGGCATATCCATGAGCTGGGGCATATCCATGTGTGAGCTGGGGCATTATCCATGTGCTGGGGCATTATCCATGAGCTGGGGGACAGTATCCATGAGCTGGGGGCAGTATCCATGAGCTGGGGCAAATCCATGAGCTGGGGCAAATCCCATGAGCTGGTGGCATATCCATGAGCTGGGGCAAATCCATGAGCTGGAGCAAATCCATGTGTGAGCTGGGGCATATCCATGAGCTGGGGCATTATCCATGAGCTGGGGCAGTATCCATGAGCTGGGGCATTATCCATGAGCTGGGGCATATATCCATGAGCTGGGGCAGTATATCCATGAGAGCAGCTGGGGACAGTATCCATGAGCTGGGGGACAGTATCCATGAGAGGAGCTGGGGCAGTATATCCATGAGAGGAGCTGGGGCAGTATATCCATGAGAGGAGCCATTATTACACTATTTGATTCAGAATATTTTTTTTCCTGTTTTCCTCCTCTAAAAACTAGGTGCGTCTTATGGTCAGGTGCGTCTTATGGAGCGAAAAATACAGTATATATATTCTATAGATCATGTATATCAACCGCGATCATTTTAGAACTTTTTTTTCTCTCATTTGGGCATAAACTACATATATGTCTTTTAACCTCACCTAATACTTCTCTGCATGGTAAGATAAAACATGCAAACCAAAAACCTTCACTCACTTGACTATTATATGTATCTTAGGCAAGAAGTTGTTTGATGAGTTTTTGTCAACTTAGATAATATGATATTTTTTATTCAGGACAAACCAAAGACCGTGGAGGTAACTGAGCAAAAAGACAGCTACACCATCACTAATCGGAGGAAGCTGAGCTCCTGTCTCAGCGAAACGCGTCCTAATGTTGCCATTTTTTATTTTAACTACATGTTTTTAAATACAATCTTGTTGAGCAGATGGGGTTAACACTGTTACTTGCTAAATTTATTTGAGCAGCTGATAATTGTTTTAATTCGCCCACTACAAGGAGCGATTGGTACTTTTTTTTTGAGTATAGGACATTTATATATTTATTTATATTATATATTTGATTCAATACTTTCACGGTTTTCCACTTCCCTTTCTTTCTTTTGTCTCTTTCTTATTTTCCAAAGAAGAAAGAGACACAGAAATATGCCACACAGAGGGATGACTTGAAAAAGAGCATTAAAATGCTTCGCCAGAGGGTGTGTAGCTTTTAATTTTAATGTATGGAAATAGAATTACTATATGGAAGATTTGAGACCAAGACGGAGCAGCATCTGGTGGGCGACAGGACTAGAGCCAACTATGTTAGAAATATCCTGTGTCTGTCCATCGCAACTTCTCTTTCACGTGTTTGATGTTGAATTGTTGATATTTTTATGGATTAAGACACATTTACTAATCCTAGTGTTATTATTAGAACATGGTTTATTTTTACATTTTTCCTAGGTTGAGTAAAAAAAATATGTCTTCATGTAACCTCTCCTGGTTGTGTTTTCCTGTAGATACAGGCGATGATGAGAGAAAACGAATCACTGCCTGACGTGAGAAGCTGAACCAACTTGAATTTAACTGGGACACTGAGGAGCAGGAGAGGCTGCTGTCTGAAAGTGAACAGGAGGTGGCGAGGGTAAGTCAGTCCCTTTTGTTTGTTTTCTGCTTATACCTTTAACATAGAAACATAGAAACATAGAAAAATGTCGGCAGATAAGAACCTTTCGGCCCATCTAGTCTGCCCAATTACATGGATACTTTACCTGGATTTATCTTTTGTATATAGTGCAAAGTAACCCAACACTCTGTTAGAGAATTAATGATTCTTATTATTTGGCACTCAAGCTTTTTATATAATAGTTGCTCAGGTTATGATGTATTATCACTTGAGCCAAACACATTTACGGTACCTTTTAAACATGGTTTGGTAGTAAATGGCACAATAATAAGAAATAGGTAAGATGATATATTGTATCATTAATTTATCAGTGAAGATCATCATTATTTATTTACTGGATGAATCACATGAGCCCTACTTATACTTGAAAAGAATGAATCGGGCCTGAAAACCCAATCGAAAAAGTTTCCAGTTTACTGGGTTAGTGGTAGCAACGTTTCAGCTGTCACAGCAGCCTTTCTCAAGTTCAATAGGGTATTGAGCATGAGAATGGCTGCTACGACAGCCAAAACGTTGGCATCACTAACCCAATAAATCGGACACCTTTTGGATTGGATTCCTGAGTCTTTTTCATTCTTTTCAAGTTTATGTAAGGTTTTTGAACGCTCCATGCCCCTCGAGCAGCCATCTTACTACTACAAGACATTGTGAGTGCATAACCTTAATTACTTACAGGAAGATTATCTGCACGATCACCCTTGATTCATGAGATAAGGGATTTTACACCTTTAGCACAAACAACAACCAGACACTTAATAAATGGGAAATTTGGACTCTTTATTACAATGTACAGAGGACATTTATACACTGTGATCTTTTGCAGAGAAATGCCTCACATTTCTCGTTACATGGAGCAAGACGATGCTCCTCTCTGCTGGGGTGAAAACCTGTGAGAGAAATAATGGTTCAAGATCCATCATGCTCAGTGAACCTCTTCTCAAGCTACACCCCAGGATGTTGCTGGTTGAAGCCTTCTTGCATGAGATGTTTCATGTCTATCAGTTTATCACAACACAACGTGATCCTGATTATTGCGGCTCGATATGCCTCAGCCTCGTGGACCAAATAAATCGCCTCACTGGAGATGACATCCCATATATCACCACCTGGATGAGGACAAGTGCAGAAACCACTGGTGGCGATGCGACAATCCATTCCAGTATTTTGAGTCGAATTTCAGGTATGTTAAATGTGCCATGAATCGACCATCATCTGCCATTGAGAAATGGTTCCATTGCCACGAGAATATCTGCGGAGAAACATTTATCAAGGTTAAAAAGCTGGAGACTGCAGGCAGTAAAAGGCAAGAAAGTGTGAAAGCTTGGGTTTGGCTGGAGTGCTGGACTGATAAGTAGGTTGGGGGGATTTATTGGGATTACAGTTTGTAGAGATGCAGCATTTGAGATGTTTCCTGGATGAGCATGATGGGTGCTATAGTTCAATGCCCCATGAAGACGAGTATGTCCTAAGCCTAAGGCCCTCCCATCCTTAAACCCAGCCTATCTAATAAAGTGGAGCACGAGGCACCATCCCGAGGAGTTAACGTGCAATCTAACGCAGATGGTAGGGGATATCCGTAGATCAGGGAAGGCGGGGAGCAACTATGAAATTGCAAAGCGCCCAAAATGACCTTCGGTCAGCAAAAAGTCCCTCATCCATACATTACAGGAAGAGGGGGCACCCTGCAAATTACTGAAAAGGGCTGCACCATTCGGGCAGGGACATGAAAGCCACACGTCTCCAAAAAAGACCAACAGGGTTATTCAAAGAGATTCGAAAAGTCACCGCACGTTCGGTGTCTTTACGTTCTCTTCAATTCGGTTCCTTTTGCTGATCCCATTTTGGTGACCCTGCGGTGTATTCAGCAAGCATCACAGGGTCCCCGAATTGCAGGGAAAGGCTGCCGCAAACCCGACGAAAACTAACCGCAAAACCCAGCGAATGCACGCAGAAAAGCCACAAAAACATCTGGATTAACCTGCCGAAAACCAAGCCCGAGCAGGAGCCGAACACAGCCGAAGCAGCCGAAGCAGCTGAGACCGCAGACGAGGGAGGTGAATAAATTAGCAAAATAGTTTGTGTGAATCTGTGAAAATGAAACGCTGTTTGCAAAGAAACTACTGAGCGAAAATGTCTGAAATTTGCATATGAGGTCCAAGGAATGATAATAAAAAGGGCTGTTACAGAAAAAATAAGTAAACTTAAAAAAAAAAAAAAAAAATAGGAAAAAATGCTTAAAATATCCTAATAAATCTATAAATAAAGAGACTCTTTACTGCAGAATTTTATAATGAACGGTTTATTAGATATTGAATTAAAACGGGAATATTTTTAACATTGAAGTCTATGGGATTCTCCTGAATTAACTTGCCGAATTAAACCACCGAATGGCAGGGCATTAGGGGAACCTTTCACTGCTGGTTTGTGTTCTCTGAATAGCCGAAGCAGTGCTTTTTCATGGGGATTTCACTGCCCTCGAACAGGCACCAAACAGGCACCGTATGTGCAGGCAATTCGCCAGGATTTGGCGAATTGCCTGCTATCTGGATAGCCGAATGGCCAGGAAAGGTAACCGAACGCTGATTTTCAGCGTTCGGTTACCTTTCTCAAGCAATTCGGATCTCTTTGGATAACCCTGCAAGTCTCCCCCATGCTGGTTAATCTCTGTTAATGTCTAAAGGGATTTTACTTTTTTTATTCTGATATGTTATATTTAATCACACACTTATGTTAAGTACATGAAATCTTTTTCCCACAGAAACAAGTGTGAATATTGATATTAAAAATTATGTAGCATTTCTGTAAAGTCGCTTGTAATTATAGAACTTCTATATAACAAGTGTGGGTAAAGAAAAATATCTAAAAATCATATTATACTACCCGATCCTTCCTCCGTGTGTGCTACTAACATCGTTCAATGGGTAACTGGATTATATCACTGATTTTTTGAGTCACCTGATCAGATCTGGGTTATGCAGTTTTTCACTCCAATCCGATACTGCACTGACGCCACGGCCTTTGTCTGAATCAGTGGTGCCCTTTTGAAAAGGAATCCAGAGCCTTCGCATTGACTCATGGCGTCTTCTTTGTGTTCTCCATGACCTGCATGGAGACAGGGAAGACATTGGGAGTCAATGCAAAGGCCCCAGGATTCAAGCATTGTTGGACTCGGGGGTCAGATCGGCTTGTTAAAGCCAATCCTCGAATTATGTAAAAATCACAAAATCAGATTCCGATCTCAATGTTAGGGGTTTGGATCTGGACGTCCCTAATCATTATGGCTTATTATGTCATTATTTCCAATGTCATAGAAACCAGAGATTTCGGCCACCATAAAGGGACATAGCGGCGTTCTTCTAACCTGTGCGTTGCCTGTCACATTTTATATACACTCTAAAGCAAAGCCATGTGACGGCTCCATAACATATACCACAAGTGCCTTTTTCTTGCAACGTCATGAAAGGAGAGATCTCACTCACTGGTAAGACAATAGGTCCCTTTGATCATGTTTGGAGCTTGCTCCCACTGATAATGCTCCCTTGGTGAAGGCGATTTCAATGGGTCCAGCACCTCTGTAGGACCAGGCTGTGTCCAAGGGGCAGTCAAGGTCATCGCACAACTCACATCATCCTCTACCTGGAAGAAAGCACATTAAAACAGAGTAATACAACGTATTTAACAGAACTAAATGGACACTCTAGCCACCATGACCTAATTAAGCCATTTATTTGGTCACAAACTCAAACTGGTCAGAACAACAAACTATTTGGTTGATGTTCACCCACCTAAAAGTGGTGGCTAGAGCACTGAATTCAACATCCAGCAGGTTCTGCATAAACGTGGAGCTCCGGGTATTGTCAGAATCCTTTGTCACCTGGGGGCATGTTGTTATTTAGCTGTATACGTAAACACAAATAGCATTAAGTGGTTAATGTGAATATCTTTATTATCACTCCAGAAGATAATCATATAAAAAGGAGAGAAGACAAACACTTTTTCAGCATTGCATGACACAAGGAGAAAGCAGAGCAATGGATGAGAGCAACGAGAGCCTCCAAAACTAGCACCGAAGCACATTCCATTAAGACGATATTAGCGCGAAAGAAAGATTTGGATAGAGGATCTCTAGAAAGCATAAAGCAATGTAATATATAACACATACCCCCATCATGGTGACTGAAGTCTGGATTTTGGAGGTCACCTCATCCATTGACGATGCCATGTACAGCCAGACAGGCTCGATGCTTCAAATGGCTTTCTCCATAATGGACGGTCACCTCCATAGTCTTCAGCAATTAAGCCTGTTGAAAACCAAAACAAAGAGACCGTGTATGTCCTAATTCAGGATTGGTGTCATTCTAACTGATCTTGAAAAAACATAACCAGAAATGGCTGCCAGTAATTCAGTTTTAGTCCCAGTATCAGATATTTTATTCAGTCTTCACTTGGCGCTGCAAACCAACAAGGTGAAGCCATTTAAGGCGACTGCAGCTATGTGTCATTTAACTCCATTAGTGTGAGTGCGCACGCTTCTATATATCGTTCTTTCCGTCAGACTCGGCAGATTAATTATATGTCATTATTATATGTATACGTCATGTCCTGTCTGTATATTATAACAAAAAATGCAATAAAATATGAATTTTCAATAATTTACAATGTGTAAAGTGTTTTTTTTTCACATTTTAACATGCGAGCAATTGCGGTTATATTTTGCATGGGGTGCGCTTGTTAAAAAAATTAGAAATGGGGTCTCGTTACATTTTTTTTTGGGGGAAATTACGCAATTTTTAACAAACGCACCGCATACAAAAATCGTTAGTGCAGCATCATTGTTCACATGATAATTGAAATGGGAACAATATTGCTGCATTAACAAACCAAAAAAAAAAAAAACTTGTTATTTTTTTTAAAATATTTTTTATTTTTATTTTTAATTTTTTTTTTTTAAAAAACTTTTTTCACAGTCGTGTTTGGTATCGTTGGAACGGCCATGCTCTGGCCGATCCAACAGTACCAAACTTTAACCCCTAGCTGCCACGGATCGGGAGATAGGGGGTTCATTGGAACCCCCTATCTCCACCGTTGGTGGCAGCTAGGGGTTAACTCCAGGACTGGCGTCATCGTGCTATGCACGATGACGCCAGTCCTCAGGGGGAGTTCCCGGAGTTTGCCAGTTCCAGGAAAGGATCACGAACCGGCGCTTTTCTGCACCGATTCGTGATCCGGCTCCCTAGGGGTTAATGACAGCCACCGTTTGGAAGGGCAGGCTGTGCCCTTCCAAGCGGTGCCTGTATAAACCCCCTGCTCCCCGGCGATCGGGAGGGAGAGAGGTCCGAAGGACCTCCCCCCCTCCCTTTCAGGCGCCTCCTCCGCACATGCGGGGGGGGGCGCCTGAATTAGAGGTCATCGCGTCGCCGCGATGACATCTAATGTCCCCGCCAGGCTGACATCCAAGATGTCAGCCCGCACCGGGGGGGCGCAAGCAATCCGCCGGAATCCGGCGGATTGCTGCCTCCTGTGCTCGGACGCGCTGAGCGCGTCCGTAGCACAGGAGAACCACTTGGCTGGACGCGCTGAGCACGTCCATAGCAGCCAAGTGGTTAAAGGGACTGAGTTTTCCATGAAATAAGGGTTAAAAATAAAAACGAAAAATTCCTTCAAATATTGTGCCTAGAAGGTCCCCATAACCTGCCCGTGAAGTGGCGGATTTCTAGGATGTATAGAAACACTTAAAAACAAACAAAATTACGTTTCAAATGATGGTAAACAGTTTTCCTTTAATCTATCCATAAACAACTGCTTGGAGCGGCAGTCTGTATGAAAAGAGGAGACATTTTCGGACACGCAGAAAAAATTTACTGATTTTTTGGCGGTGAAAAGCGGGAGAATGGAAAATTCTAGACCAAATAGCCGATTTGGAAAGTGAGATAAATGGGAGAATTTTTCTGGTTTGGCTATTTTGACCTAGAATTTTCCATTCTCCAGTTATTCTCCTGCTTTTCACCGCTCTCTGAATAACCCTGTGAATGTTTAATCCCGAGGTGAAAAATAACATTGCTTTAGATGTTAAAAGCGGGCAATGAGGAAATTTTGTATTTTTTCACACAGCAATTAAATGCAGCATATTAGGAAGTTTTAGGAGGGAAATTACTAGAATTGATGATCTCTAAAGTCACCAATTTCTTTCTAGTTTTATTAATGTATCCTGGAGCATCCCCCGGCACCACTCGTTAAGGTTAAACATTTTTCCTATAAACAGTCAAGTTAGAAATGTTTCCCAAGAGATCCCAGCCAGTCCCCTGGAACAATATGGTCCATCCAGTCTGTCACCCATATTGGGGGAGGCCTAGTCTTTTTTGGAGATGTGTGGCTTTCATGTCCCTTCCTGAATGGTGGAGCCCTGTTCAGTAATCTGCAGGGTGCCCCATCTCCCTGTAATGTATGGATGAGGGACTTTTTTGCTGAGAAAATGTCGTTTTGGACACTTTGCAGTTTCCTAGTTCCACCCCGTCCTCCCTGATCTACAGCTATTCATACCATCTGCGTTGTGAATCTTAAACTTCAATAGATATTGAACATATAAAATGATATTACAATGTCCCTGTGACAATCACCCTGGCATTGCTGTATCTCCACTAACAACATTGCACACGAACTCCTCAGGATGGTGCCTCGTGCTCCACTTTATTAGATAGGGTGGGAGGGCTTTAGGTTTAGGACATACTCATCTTTATGGGGCATTGAACTATAGCACCCATCATGCTCATCCAGGAAACATCTCAAATGCTACAAAACAAACTGTAATCCCAATAAATCCCCCCAACCTATTTATCAGCCCACCACCCCAGCCAAACCCAAACTTTCACCCTATATGTCACTTTTTTCACTTACCTGCTGCTGGCTGAGAGTGTTGTATTGGAGTTGGAAGCTGCCTTTCTTTATTTGCGGGGTCTCTTTGGAGGTCGCCCAATTCTGCCCTCTGCTTCTTTAGATTTCCGTGCTCTTTTCTGCCCGTTGTTTTCTGGCTCTTTAACTTTTATAAATGTTCCTCCGCAGATATTCTCGTGAAGTTCAAACCATTTTTCCTTTGCAGATGGAGGTCTGTTCATGGCGCGTTTAATATACCCGAAATTGGGCTCAAAATACTGACATGGTCCGTCACATTGCCACCAGTGGTTTCTACACTCGTTCTCGTCCAGGTTGTGTTGTATGGGGATGTCGGCTCCAGTGAGGCCATTTATTCTTTCCACATGGTTGAGGAATATCGGGCCGTGGTGATCAGAATCCCGTTGTTTTGTGATGCACTGATAGGCATGAATCATTTCATGCAAAAGAACTTCAACCAGCACCTTCCTGGGGTGTAGCTTGAGAAGTGGTTCACTGAGCTTGATGGAACATGAACCATTATTTGGCTTATAGGTTGTTACCCCAGCAGAGCGGAACATCCGCTTGCTCCATGTAACTTCAAGGTGAGGAAGTTCTCCCCAAAAGAACGCCTCATTAAATTCCTGGAACAGGTGCTGGATATCAGGGTTTGGATCAATGATCTCCCATAATGGGTCGACCACCGTTAGTTCATGTAGGTCAGAGTCAACTTCCATCTTGGCTTTACCAATGTAGCTGAGCAGGGTTTGACTTTAATCTTGATAGAAGCCAATAACACTGGTGCCATAAACTGTCATCTCATCACTGGGCAGGTGCCATGGTGAACATTCCGTGACATCATAGAGACCTATAGTTGCAGTGGTGGCATTGGTCATTATGTTGTGTTTTTTTTTCTTAAGGTGAAAACTTTATAGACAAAAAAAAGCTCCCAAATATCAGTATATTACACATAACCTCATACTGCTCGCTTAAATTCTATTGGCCGCTTTTTGAAAAAAATAAAATAAGAGCTGCTTCAGCTGAAAGAATTTGGCCCAAGAAAAATTTCAGAAAATGTCCCCTGTTCTGTTAAAATAATCGATCGTTAAAAAGCCCGAACACCAGAATATATAAATGTGTGTGTATGGGCGCTTTTTGTGTGTTTTACTGTAAATCCCGGACTCGTGCGTTTTACAATGAAACCACAGACATGCACGTTGTAATATAAAGTCCCAGAGATGAGCATCATACTATAAGCTCGAAAATACACGTCTTACTGTAAATTCCAGACTGAGCGTTTTTACCGTAACAGTGAATATATTGAAGTATGGACTTGCAGTCTATAAATATACAGATAAAGGCAAAACAAAACCCTAGAACGCCCTGGGTCTGTCAGAGTCAATAAATGTAGCATCGCCCACCTCTGGTATCCACGTGCCCTCTACTGACACCAAATATATGAGGGGGTATCCGATCAAGGGCTGAGAGAGGGTATACAATTAAGCAATAAACAGAGGAGTGTGTGAGGAGAAAGGGGGGAAGGAGGGTGCAGAGCACACCAATAGATATGCCACTCTGTATCGCCATAACACCACTCAGTCTAGGGTAGCGATGGCGAACCTTGGCACCCCAGATGTTTTGGAACTACAGTTGTGTTCAAAATTATTCAACCCCCAATGCTGTAAAGGGTTTTAGGGAATTTAGTGTACATTTGTAATTGTATTCAGGATGAAATCCTACAAGGACTTTTTAAAGAACCATATGCAACTAAAATGACATCAATTGGTTTTGTAATACAGTAGTTAGGCTGGGGTCAGACCAGCGCACTTCTAACGTGCGTTCTGGCGCACTTAATTACGGCCGCAGTAGCAGCAAATGACGGGCAATGACAGCCAATATACGAAGTACGGCCGCACAAAAGTCCGGCCACGCAACGCAAGTGGAATTTGAACGTATTATTTCGGGAACGCAGAACCGCTAGTACTGACGTACAGAGTGCGCTGCGTCCGCTAGCGGTGTGTGTGCGTGATTAGGAGACGTCAGACGCTGCTCATGTCCGGCCAACATAACGTCCAAACACCCAAAGTTTCCTGATTTGGATCCGTAAAAAATCACGCACAAAAATTGCGCATCGTATGACCGTTTTCGCGCATTCCTTGAAAAAATACATCAATGCATTCGGACACACTTTTTGACATTCGCGTGTAAAAATGCTTTGGTTTAACTCCAGCATAAATGTTTCTTTTGTGAATTCTTCATTGACACAATTATTCAACCCCTTAAAGACTACCACTCTGAAGAACAGAGGTTCATTCAAGTGTTTTCAATCAGGTATTGAAAACACCTGTGGATGTCACGGAGCAGCAATAAAGCATAATAAGCACCAATTAGGCAGCATTAAAATGACTGTGATACTCAGCTCCTTCTAGACATTTACTGGTGTGGTTACAAACATGGTGAAGTCAAGAGAATGATCCAGGAAGACAAGAGAAGAGGTGATTACTCTTCACAGGAAGGGCAATGGCTATAAGAAGATTGCAAAGATGTTAAACATACCAAGAGAGGCCATAGGAAGCATCATTCGCAAATTCAAGGCAAAGGGCACTGTTGAAACGCTACCTGGTTGTGGCAGAAAGAAGATGCTGACTTCGACTGCTGTGCGCTACCTGAAGCGTAGAGTGGAGATAAGTCCCAGTGTGACTGCTGAGGAACTGAGGAAAGATTTGTCAGATGTGGGTACTGAAGTTTCAGCTCAGACAATACGGCGCACACTGCGTAATGAAGGCCTCCATGCCAGAACTCCCAGGCGCACCCCCTTGCTGTCTCCAAAGAATAAGAAGAGTCGACTGCAGTATGCCAAAAGTCATGTGGACAAACCACAGAAGTTTTGGGATAGTGTTCTGTGGACTGATGAAACAAAATTAGAACTGTTTGGGCCCATGGATCAACGTTATGTTTGGAGGAGGAAGAACAAGGCCTATGAAGAAAAGAACACCTTGCCTACTGTGAAGCATGGCGGGGGGTCAATCATGCTTTGGGGCTGTTTTGCTTCTGCAGGTACAGGGAAGCTTCAGCGTGTGCAAGGTACCATGAATTCTCTTCAGTACCAGGAGATATTGGATGACAATGTGATGCAGTCCGTCACAAACCTGAGGCTTGGGAGACGTTGGACCTTTCAACAGGACAATGATCCCAAGCATACCTCCAAGTCCACTAGAGCATGGTTGCAGATTAAAGGCTGGAACATTTTGGAGTGGCCATCGCAGTCACCTGACTTAAATCCGATTGAGAACCTCTGGTGGGACTTAAAGAAAGCAGTTGCAGTGCGCAAGCCTAAGAATGTGACTGAACTGGAGGCTTTTGCCCATGACGAATGGGCGAAGATACCCGTAGATCGCTGCAAGACACTTGTGTCAAGCTATGCTTCACGTTTAAAAGCTGTTATAACTGTAAAAGGATGTTGTACTAAGTACTAAGATTGAATGTCACTTGGGGGTTGAATAAAACTGATAATGATGTGAGCACAGAAAAGACATTTGTGGTTATTTCATTATAAATGTTATATTTGTCTGACCTACACGTGCCTCTTTGATTTAATTGTAAGCAAGATGACTGAATGATCAAAATCAATGTCAAACTGGCCAAAACACTCAATTTCAGTGGGGGTTGAATAATTTTGAACACAACTGTACATCTTCCGTAATGCCTAGTCAGGGATAAAGCTTTCAGAGCATCCTGGGACATGTAGTTTTAAAACATCTGGGGTGCCAAGGTTAGTTATCACTGGACTAGGGGTATCAAGACATTCTCCACCAACAATCTCTCATCTCCACATTGCACAGCATAATATGTCGGGACATAAATAAACATAATATCCAGCGCTTCACAAAAAAAGTAGAGAGAGAGATAAGGGGGAAGAGGGCAACCTCTAAGGCTGAGGTCAGACTAGCGCATTTTTAACATGCGTTCTGGCGCACTTAAACACGGCCGCAGTAGCAGCAAATGACGGGCAATGACGGCCAATATACGAAGTACAGCCGCACGAAAGTCCGGCCGGGCAACGCAAGTGGAAAATGAACGCATTTTTTTGAGAACGCAGAACTGCTAGTAATGAACGTACAGAGTGCGCTGCGGCGGCATAGAAGCGTGTGTGCGTGATTAGGAGACGTCAGACGCTGCTCATGTCCAGCCTACATAACGTCCAGACGCAAAAAGTGTTTTATTGACGATCCGTAAAAAAAAAATCACGCATGAAAATGCGCGTCGTCTGACCGTTTTCGCGCATTCCGTGAAAAAAATACGTCAATGCGTTCGGAAGCTTTTTTTGACGGTCGCTGCGAAAAATGCGTTCGTTTGACCCTAGCCTAAAGGTGTGTGTGTGGGGGGGGGGGGGTATGAGAAAAAAAAAATCAAAAAGGAAAGTGTGTAAAGGAACAATCAGTGGAATGCAGCAGGCCGCTCCAACAGCCAAACAGCCTGGATAGTAAGAGTTATCAGTATAGGTGCTATCACTGAGCGCATCTCCCTCCATGGAGTCTATAGGACTCCATTGAGGCTAACGCTGCTGGTCACATGACCTGCAGGATCTCGTGCTAAAAAGGTTTTTTAACCCGTTAGCGTTCAAATTGTAATATGGTCGACCCACGCTAGGGCCACCAAACCTAATGTTAACACTTACATAGCTGAGCGCTAACGTTAGCGGCAACAATGTAATATGGCCCAGAGTTTTTCACCTGGAATGAGTTTTCGATGCAGAAAAGAGATGCTTTGCAGTTCAAGAACCTAAGAGGTTTGCAAAGGAACTCCTCAGACAGATCTAGATGCTGCAATGCAATGGTGATGTATATTATTTTTCTCTAAATTGTCTTATTGTTTCTTTAAATTGTCTTATCTTATTCAATAAACTGTTTCTTTAAATTGGCTTTGAATAAACTGTCAACCCATCTTGACGCGTCTCTTATTTCTTTAAACTGATCAAATCCACAAGAACCCGGATGAACCCGGACAAAAACAAACAGGATGAAATGAATATTTTGTTTGAGTACATAAACTAATGTTTTGTTTGATATTTTCTAGCAACATGAAAAAAATGTGAATAACTACATTTCCCAAGGTGTTCAACCACTCATTAGATTGGCTGAGCCTCTTAGGAAATGTAGTTCCTAAACATCTGGAGGGCCAAGGTTGCTGAGCCCTGACCTAAAGGCTCCACTGCCCCATATAACTGTAAAGGCATGGTCAGTCGCTTCTTCCCTCATTAACCCAGAGTCAGGTCAAATGAATTCGTACAGCATCTTGTGATGCAGGGTCCTCTCTCCTACTGGTCTGTGTGCTTAACTTGTATGTATATTTGTTACTCTGCCTCTTCATTGATCATCGCTACGGAATTTGTTAGCTCGTTATAAAAACTTGTAACTGTGATAGGTGGAATGCTGAGTATTTATGGACTCCAGTGTCCATCCAGGGATAAAAAGTAATTTTTTCTCTGTCAGGGGCTCCAGTAATTTGTACCCCAGTTCCCACATTGGTAATCCCATGTATCACATTAAATAATTACTATGTGTAACGTAAATCATTTTGGATTTGGGTGCATGGGCATGGTGGCATATTTGTAGGGTGCAGGACTCATAATCAATATTAGCCCATTGTCCTCTTGTGTGCAGAATGTTGGTATAATCTGTGATTATGCAAGAATGCTATTGTCTATTGTCTGGTCCTTGTGTATCTGTTATCTGTTCTAAGGGGGGGGGGTCCACTTTACCCTGTCTCAAGAATGCTTATCTGTTTCTATTTAAATAGGTTGTGAATCTCCAAGATACAGAGCTGGTGTCGGGCGCCGGCAATTTTTCACTTCAGCTTCGGTCAGGGCTATCCAGCCAACATATTCATGTCCTCCAAGAGTTAAAATGATGAAGGGATGGGAGAATAAACAAAAACAATATATTGTGCAGGCTGTAATACACCAGTAAGGATAAGCACAAAGAAGGAAATGTACTCACACTTTGAGGTGCCAATTATACCAAATAGGCACCAAACCGCACACAGATCGGTGGATTTATAAATCAGGGGCACCGATTCCCCTATCAGCAATCCAAGGAGCAGCAGTCACGAATTTTGGAGATGTCTTTCCAGGATACCGGACGGATTAAATCACCAGGAGTCAATCAAGTTGAGATAATCCATCAAAGGTTTAATAAATAAAATATAATAAAAACACCTCAAACGCGTTTCGCTATGAAAAGCTTCATCAGTGGGTGTAATGGATTTGGGTGCATGGGCATGGTGGCATATTTGTAGGGTGCAGGACTCATAATCAATATTCGTTCTGGGATGTGGCTGGGGAAGGAGCCTGGGCGCTGTTCGGAAGCTCGCCGGCGGCCATCTTGGGTCCGCGGCGGCGCGATAGGTGGGTAGTCCTTACAGTGCCCCCCATCAAGGCGACCACTCCGGGGGCGCTCGGGATGAACAATGTGAAATCGCCGGACAAGAGCAGGCGCGCTAACCTCAGCAGCCGGGATCCAAGAGTCCTCTTCGGGCCCATAGCCGGTCCATCGAACCAGGTACTCAAGACGACGGCGATAGAAACGGGAATCCAGAATCCTCTGAACCTCGTACTCATCATCCCCGATGGCCAGCAGAGGACCAGGACGATGCGGTGTGCGGTCGGTGAAAGGATCCGGAGGGGACGGACGCAGCAGAGAGACGTGGAACACTGGATGTACGTCAAGCTCCTGAGGAAGTCGAAGTCGGACCGCTGTAGGGGATACCAATTTGGATATAACGAAGGGTCCCAAGAAGCGAGGTCCCAACTTCCGAGATGGGCAACGTAGTCTGACGTGTTTAGAAGACAACCATACTGAATCGCCCACTACGTAGTGTGGTGCTTGATCTCGGTGTCGGTCTGCGAATTGTTTATAGGATCGTTGAGCTGATAATAAGGAAGCCTTGACCTTTCTGTACCCTCCAATGATCTGTGCCATACGTTGGTTCAACGAAGGAATATTGCTAGGGATCGGTGATCCTGGTAACATCGTAGGGTGTTGACCATAATTCACATGAAATGGTGACTGACCAGTAGAACGATGAACTTGGTTATTGTACGCGAACTCAGCAGGGGGTAATAAATCGTACCAGTCATCTTGCAGATGGGAGACGAAGCATCTCAAGTATTGTTCTAGTGTACCGTTCGTTCTCTCAGTTTGGCCATTGGTCTGTGGGTGATACGCGGTAGATAGGTTCTGTTGGATATGTAGATTCTCACAGAAGGCTTTCCAAAATTTCGAGGTGAATTGAGTTCCTCTGTCAGAGATGATGGTGGACGGTAGCCCGTGCAGGCAGAAGATTTCTCTGACGAATAAGGATGCCGTCTGAGCAGCGGTAGGTATGCCTTTATGAGGAATGAAATGAGCCATCTTTGAAAAGCGATCTACTACCACCATTATGGTATCGTAACCGGCAGATGTAGGTAGTTCTACTATGAAGTCCATGGATATATCCACCCAAGGAGCTTGTGGTACAGGCAACGGTTGTAATAGCCCTTGGGGACGTCTACGAGGGACTTTTACACAAATACACACCGGACAATTAGTTACATAGGACTTTATGTCCTTGGCCATCCGTGGCCACCAGAAGGAACGGCTAATCAGATCGGTAGTCTTACGAATTCCTCCGTGGCCACCCAGGAGGGAGTCATGACAGTACTGGAGTACGGACAGGAGTGCGGCAGCGGGTACATATATCTTTTGCTTGTGTAGCAGAAATCCGTCTTGTTGACGCAAGGATAGTGACGGGTCCCTCTGTTCCAGATTGTTTGTGTGTTGTTTAATTGTATCCCATAGAGACAGCCTGGTGATCGCGAAACACGTTCTGGGTAGTATAAGATCATTGTTGACCTCAGGAGGATCTTCTTGCGCTCGAGACAAGGCATCAGCCTTCCCATTCTTGCTACCAGGTCGGTAAGTGATGATCATATTAAATCGACTAAAGAATAGTGCCCATCTGGCTTGTCTTGGTTTCAACCTGCGTGCTTGTTGTAGATATTCAAGGTTTCTGTGATCTGTAAGGATGATTATGGGATGGTGTGCCCCTTCGAGCAAATGACGCCACTCTTCTAGCGAAAGCTTAATAGCGAGCAGTTCTCTCTCGCCTACGTCGTAATTCCTTTCTGCCGGGGCGAGAGTTTTTGAAAAGAAGGATACCGGACGTAGGATATCATCTTTCTTACTCCTTTGGGATAAAATCGACCCGACGGCAAAAGCTGAGGCATCCACTTCTAGAGTGTTGTGGTAATGTAGGGTCGGGTATTGCCAAGACAGGTGCTGTAGTTATGGTTTCTTTTAGTTGGTGGAATGCCTTCTGGGCTTCTTTGGACCACCGGAACGGAGTTTGTATCTTGGTCAAGTTGGTTAATGGTCGAGCTATGGCAGAGAAGTTTTTTACGAATTTTCTGTAGAAATTGCAGAATCCTATGAAACATTGAACCCCTTTTTTGTTAGCTGGAGCGGGCCATGTGGTGACTGCCTTCACTTTAGCCGGATCCATCTGTATATATCCCGGAGTGATAATGAATCCGAGGAATTCTATACTTCTTGTATGGAAGAGGCATTTTTCTAGTTTGGCGTATAAATGATGTTTCAACAACCTTAATAGTACGGTCCGAATGTGGGTCTCGTGGGACTCAGCTGTGTTTGAATAGATCAATATGTCATCCAGGTATATTATTACAAATTGGTCTAATATATCTCTAAAAATATCATTGAGGAACCTTTGGAAGGTGGCGGGGGCATTGCATAGGCCGTACGGCATTACCAGGTATTCGTAATGGCCATACCTGGACCGGAAGGCGGTTTTCCACTCATCCCTGTCTCGTATCCTGACTAGGTTATATGCACCCCTTAGATCGAGTTTAGTGAATATCGTAGAAGTTCTTAATCTGTCCATTAATTCGGTTATCAAAGGTAGGGGGTATTTGTTTTTGATGGTGATAGAATTGAGGGCGCGGTAATCCACACAAGGCCTAAGTCCCCCATCTTTCTTCCCTACAAAGAATATAGGGGCACCCGCAGGTGAGGTGGAAGGTCGAATAAATCCTTTTTGCAAATTTTCTTCTACGTATTCTTTCAGGGTCTTTAGCTCGGGTTCTGATAGCGGGTATATCCGTCCATGAGGGATAGGGGCCCCAGGTAACAAATCTATAGGACAGTCGTAGGTTCTGGAGGGTGGTAACGTATCTGCTCCTTTTTTCTCGAATACTTTATGAAGGTCTTGATAGATTGTGGGAATTTCGGTACACACTGCTACCGTGTGTATTTGCGGAACAGTAGCGCTCAGGGTGGTTATTGGTTCTTCTTGGTCGAAGGTTATGGTGCTGTTGATCCAGTTTATAATCAGATTATTCTTTCTCAGCCAATTCAGGCCAAGGACGGCTGGGAATACTAGTGATGAGACAATGTCAAAGACAATGGTGTCATTGTGGCTTTCGCCAATACGAGCAGGCAACGGTATAGTCTCTTTGGTGATCGGCCCAGACAATGTGAGCTACCATCCAGGAGTTGTATTGGATAAGGTTGTTTCTTGTACACGGTGGGGATCCCCAAGGATTGGGTCATGTTACAATCCATGAAGCAGCCGCTTGCTCCTGAGTCAAGCATGGCGTTGATGCTCATGGTGCGGTTGTTCCACTGAAAAGACAAAGGTACAATCATATGGGTAAACATAGCATTGCATACGCTTCTGACTGAAATAAAGGCTGGGACAGCTAGTGGCTTACCCATATGACTGCTAGGCTTCTCTCGGCACTCCCGTACGTGGTGACCGGCACGACCACAGTAGAGGCATAGGCCTAAGGAACGTCTCCTCATTTTTTCGGCTTCTGTAAGCGGTCCTCTGGCGGCCCCTATTTGCATCGGTTCTTCCTCGTCCAACCCAGTTGCAGGATCGTTAGATGGCAGAGGAGGAAGGGGTCTCCTGGTCGGCGCTGGGGGGTGGTAACCGGCACGTTCAGCCCTTCTTTCGTGCAGTCTACGGTCGATTTCGATGCTTAGAGACATAAACTTCTCCAGAGTTCTGGGTTTCTCGACTCTTGCGATCTCATCTTTAATGGTTTCTGATAATCCTTTTCTAAACCTGGCTATGAGGGCCGGTTCGTTCCATTCGGAATCTAGAGAGAGATGCTTGAAATCTGTTATATATTCTTCGACGTCGTTCTTTCCTTGTCTTAAGTTTTCGAGAGCTTGGGCTGCGTTGGTCAGCCGATGGGGGTCATCGTACATTTCTTCCATCTTCTTAGAAAAAACATCCCAACTATTTAATAGGGATGTGCGTTTCGGGTTCTGAATTTCGGAATTTTCACGAAATTTCCCGATTCGTGTTTTCGGATGCGGCTGATATTCTGAAAATTTTTAGATCCGTAAACGGCAGATCCGAAAAGTTTTCCGAGCCGAAACGAAATATTTTCGGAATTTTCGAATGGACTTGAAATGTGTCAAATCGAAATTTATTGCTTTGAAACGGGGAGAAAAGACGTTCCGAAAAAACGAAAATTTCCGAAATCACGAAAAGTCGATACAAAAAACGAGCAAAGTGACACGAAAATACGAAAAATGGTCGATATTCCGAAAAAAAAATGTACACGAAAAACTAGTCGAGCCGAACCGAATCGAAACAGAAATCGGTCGAAACGAGCCGAATCGAAAAGTTTGAAAATCCGAAAAATCTAATCGAATCGAACCGAAAAAAAATCGGTGCACAAGCCTACTATTTAATAGAGAGCTATTGGTACTTATCAAGTGATGTGCCCATTTCTGGGGCCTACCTGTTAGCAGCGATATCGTAGTCCTGACCTTGGCAAAGTCGTTTCTGTAGGTCCGTGGTTGTAGACAAAACATGAGGTGGCACGATGTTATGAAGGAGCGGAATTGAGCATGGTCACCGCCAAACTTCTCCGGGGGAGCCACGTATGGTTCGGGTCCCGTCGCGTTCGTGTCGGGCGGAGATGCGGTAACTACTGCGGCTCCACCGGCAGCAGCACTGCCGGCTGTTCCTTGGTCTAAGCGGTTTAGATGTCTTTGCATAGCCACCTGGTTGGCTTCCAGTACTTGAACAGACTGTGTCAGTACGTTGAGCTGTTGTGATATGGCGGTCAAGGCTTCTGGTATACTTGCTGGTTCCATGATGGCTAGTTCGTTCTGTCAGGATTAGGCGGTGATGGGAACCAATGTGCAAGGTATACCAACTCGGCTCATCTACTATGTGGAGGGTTAGGTATAAATATACAACCTTATCCACAATAGTGCATGGGTGATAGGTAGAATCAGGTGCGTAGTGATGTCCAGAGCCGGTTTCAGGATATTGGCGAGCAGCAAAGTCGATAATATTAGCCGGGGTCAAAAGGGTTAATTCAGACAGCATAAACGGTAATTTCAGACAGAAGGTCGTAGGATAAAGGCAGTCAGCAGAATCGTTAGACATAAGCAAGGTTCGGTACACGGCAAAGTAAAGCAGGCTTCAGTAGGTCAGACACGCTGTAACACATGAGAGACTAGACGAACTAGCAATGAACTCACCAATCAGCCGGCTTCTTATAGCGGGATCTCAGGTTCTAGCTGATGGTGGGCGGGATGACATCAGACGTATGGAGCATCGTGGCGCACGCGCACGCGCGGATCACTTTCGTTCCGGGATGTGGCTGGGGAAGGAGCCTGGGCGCCGTTTGGAAGCTCGCCGGTGGCCATCTTGGGTCCGGCGGCGGCGCGATAGGTGGGTAGTCCTCACATCTTGTGTGCAGAATGTTGGTATAATCTGTGATTATGCAAGAATGCTATTGTCTATTGTCTGGTCCTTGTGTATCTGTTATCTGTTCTAAGGGGGGGGGTCCACTTTACCCTGTCTCAAGAATGCTTATCTGCTTCTATTTAAATAGGTTGTGAATCTGTTGACTGTAATCTGTTATCCCAATTCCCATTGTCCTGCCTTGTTATAAATGTTAAGTAATGTATAATTTAAACTGTCTGTCCCTAATCAAATTATGTTTCACATTCCAAGAAGTAAATGGTGTTTCGGTCTGGTTGGGTCCCCCATCAGATTCTAGGGAGGGGGTGTTTGTGTATGTAAATGACCAATGTGTGACCGTATAAATGTATCCCTGATTAAACCAGTTCTATTCTAACCCTGAAAAACCTCAGATCTACAGCCTCGTCTTATTTTTGGGGGATGCTAGCAAGCTCCCTATGTGTCCCAGTCCTTGAGCTTCGTCTGAGGACTGGAGGGAGGCACGGGAGTCTGCCAGGGTAGAACACGGGGGGTCCGCAAGGAAGCGGCATTGGCAGATGTGACCCTGTCGGGGTACAGAGATCTGTCACACTATGCATTACTATGGACACCAGAGCATAATCTGAAACACAAAAGCAAAATCATTTAACACCAGCGTCTCAGAGCTGGTATCTATATATTTTTAATACAGTTGAGATAACAATAACGAGCGGCCTTAAAATCGCTTGGTATTCTCTTCCGCCCAGCAAAATGACGTTTCCCATACACAACATAGGAAATAATAATTTACAGTAACTTGATGTAACAGCAGGATGAGCCCTAGTCTCAGACTTGGGACCCTCTAGATGTTTATGAACTACATATCCCATGATTGCCTGGCCACCCAGTGGCGAATCCAGGGGGGGAAATGGGGCAATTGCCCCCCCTGAGAAAATCGCTGCCGCCGGCGTTCTTCTCCCTACGAGGCGAGCGGCCGCTGGCATGCTGGGATGGGAACCACCTGACCAGCACCCGATCTCGCGAGAAAGCAGTTGCGCAGCTGGTCAGGTGGTTCTCGGCGAGCGGCCAAGCTGCACGCCAGCGGCCGCTCGTCTCGTAAAGAGAAGAACGCCGGCGGATATGCGGAGCCTGGGGCCTGGCAGTGGCAGCAGAGGAGGTGAGAGCTAGGGGGGCAAATATACCCATGTGAGCTGGGGGCAAATATATCCATGTGAGCTGGGGGCAACTATACCCATGTGAGCTGGGGGCAAATATATCTATGTGAGCTGCCTAGGAGCAATATATATATCCGTGTGAGCTGGGGGCAAATATACCCATGTGAGCTGGGGCAACTATACCCATGTGAGCTGCCTGGGGGCAATATATATATCCATGTGAGCTGGGGTCAATATATATATTCATGTGAGCTGGGGGCAAATATATCCATGTGAGCTGGGGGCAAATATATTCATGTCAGCTGGGGGAAAATATACCCATGTGAGCTGGGGGAAAATATACCCATGTGAGCTGGGGGCAACTATACCCATGTGAGCTGGGGGCAAATATATCTATGTGAGCTGCCTGGGGGCAATATATATATCCATGTGAGCTGGGGGCAAATATATCTATGTGAGCTGCCTGGGGGCAATATATATATCCATGTGAGCTGGGGGCAAATATATCTATGTGAGCTGCCTGGGGGCAATATATATATCAATGTGAGCTGGGGGAAATATAAATATCAATGTGAGCTGGGGCAAATATATCTATAGTGAGAGAAAGGGTTTGTGAGGGTCCTGAGGACGAGCAACAGCTCTAGTGGTCTGCTCTACGGTGGGTGCCCGCTCAGGTCTCACAGGGTTTTAGCTTGCTTGTGCCATTACAGGGATGAATGCTCCATATGCAAATCAGCCTGCTCGCATCCAAAAAGGGTGGCCAGTACTGACTGCCAAGGATGTCATCCCTGCACGAGAGGTACAGCAACCCCCCAACAATCGTTTGTTAGGCCTCGTCAGGAGGGTATAGCTGACACCCCTCTAGGCACATCAAGCAAGGCGTCCACGTCTGGATGACCCTGTAAACCTATAGTGAGAGAAATATATCTATGTGAGCTGCCTGGGGCAATATATATATCCATATGAGCTGGGGCAAATACATCTATATGAGCTTCCTGGGGCAATATATATCCATGTGAGCTGGGGGCAATATATATCCATGTGAGCTGGGTGCAAATATATCCATGTGAGCTGGGGGCAAATATATATATCCATGTGAGCTGGGGGCAGTGGCGTTGCGTGGGTTGTCAGCGCCCGGGGCCAGCCAAGAATTGTGCGCCCCCCCAACCTGTGGACACGTTATCGATATTGCCCCAGCTCTCACATGGATATTGCCCCAGCTCTCACATGAATATAGCCCCAGCTCACACATGGATTTGCCCCAGCCAGCTCACACATGAATATTGCCCCAGCTCACACATGAATATTGCCCCAGCTCACACATGAATATTGCCCCAGCTCTCACATGGATATTGCCCCAGCTCACACATGGATATTGCCCCAGCTCACACATAGATATTGCCCCAGCTCTCACATGGCTATTGCCCCAGCTCACACATGGATATTGCCCCAGCTCACACATGAATATTGCCCCAGCTCACACATGGATATTGCCCCAGCTCTCACATGGATATTGCCCCAGCTCTCACATGGATATTGCCCCAGCTCACACATGGATTTGCCCCAGCTCACACATGGATTTGCCCCAGCTCATGGATTTGCCCCAGCACATGGATTTGCCCCAGCACATGGATTTGCCCCAGCTCATGAATATGCCCCAGCTCATGGATTTGCCCCAGCTCATGGATATGCCCCAGCTCATGGATTTGCCCCAGCACATGGATACTGCCCCAGCTCACACATTTGCCCCAGCTCATGGATATGCCCCAGCACACGGATTTGCCCCAGCACACGGATTTGCCCCAGCACACGGATATGCCCCAGCTCATGGATTTGCCCCAGCTCATGGATTTGCCCCAGCACATGGATTTGCCCCCCAGCACATGGATATGCCCCAGCTCATGGATTTGCCCCAACACATGGATTTGCCCCAGCTCATGGATTTGCCCCAGCTCATGGATATGCCCCAGCTCATGGATATGCCCAAGCTCATGGATTTGCCCCAGCACATGGATTTGCCCCAGCTCATGGATATGCCCCAGCTCATGGATATGCCCCAGCACATGGATATGCCCCAGCTCATGGATTTGCCCCAGCTCTCACCTGGATATTGCCCCAGCTCCCGGGCAGCGGGAGTGCCTGCCCGCCCCGGTCCTGAACAGCGTGCGAGTCCGTCCTGTTGAAGGGGTGGCAGCTGCGTGCGTGCGCAGGTCACGCGGTCCGGCCAGTCAGGTGGTACATAGACTCAGTACCACCTGATTAGACGGACCACGTGACCTGCGCGCAGCCGCATCCCCTTCAATCAACAGGACGGACTCACTGTTCAGGACCTGGGAAGCCGGCAGGCACTCCCGCTGCCCGGCATCTGGGTCCCCTCAACCCGCGGGCCCTTGGGCGGCGCCGGAGGGCCCGGCGGGTCAGTCGGGCCACAAGTTTTAGGGGCGCATAATTCCCTAACAAAACTGCGCCCGGGGCCACGGCCCCCCTGCCCCCCCACGCTACGCCACTGGCTGGGGGCATATATATCCATGTGAGCTGGGGGCCAAAATATATATATCCATGTGAGCTGGGGGCAATATATATATATATATAAATCCATGTGAGCTGGGGGCAAATATATCTGCCTGTCACTGCGAACCCAACACCAGCTCTTGGCCAAAAATGGTAGAATGCCCCCCCCCCGAAACCTGTGTCTGGATCCGCCCCTGGTGCGGTGACAGTACATGTGTAGCAAGGTTGAACGGTTTTAAGTTTATTGAATCTAGTGAAGATGTTTGCTGATTAAATAACCAGAGATTAGGGAAAGATATTTTTTATCTAACCTCAAACCCTAATCATTACCCTTTGCTTCCATCAGAGTGCTGAGCTGTGCATTACCCTGTGAGGCAGTGACAGGATGCAGACAGATACCCAAAAGGGTGAACATATGTCTGCGGAGCAGCACGCTCGGTGCCTGGGAAGCGCATGCGCTCTGCGTGTAGCAGGAAGCCGCTTCCGGGTTTCCCTTTAAAGTGAGGTGACGTCACGGCCGGCGGTGCGGAGGGATGGCTGCTTTGCAGAACCTGTCGATGGCCGTCGGGGCTGCGGTATCGGCGCTGGGCACGCTTATGTTCATGGCTTGGAGCCGGTATTTCCCTCGACAGAGAAGGAGGCGGAGGAGGCACCAGCTGGAGTATATGATCAGGCAGCCTGAGGAGGTTTGTATGATGCGGCTGCATGGAGTGTGTGCATAGCGCTGTGTATATGGATACAGGACATGGGCAGCCTCAACCGGGAGCATGACCTGACCACGCCCTGTGTGCATTACAGTATGTATGTATGTATGTTTTGGGGGGGGTACACGAGTGACTGCATAAATTTTTGTCTGGCAGAATATGAGGAACATTAAAGGGACACCTAATCCTGACCACTTTACCTTTTATAAATTGGTCAGGATGTGAGCAATGCCACCCCCCCCCCCTCCTGATCTGGCTATAAAGTAGGGTAAAGTGGAGGGAGTTTCCGCCTCCCTGCATCACCAGCAGCCGGGATTCTGAATTTCCTGGCTGCCAGTTACCAGATTGGTCACTAGTGATGTTGGCATGCAGGGAGTGTGCCCCCCATCAGTCTCTGAGACTTGCTGCGGTAGTGATGGGTCACAGAGGCAGCCTATGGGTTGGATCTGCGCAGCCCCATTCCATTCTATTGCTCTGCGCAGGTGCTATGGAACTTGCATACATAAAGTGCACCAGGCCGCTAGTGCTGCGCAAGTTCTGGTTATTAATCCCCCCCCACCCCCACATATTGTACTTTCCTGATCTATTTTGTCTCCTACTCCATTTACCCTCCCCTCTGTGTCACTCCTCAGACTGTAAGCTATTACATACCTAATATGTCTCATCTAATTTTGTTTGTTTTGTGCAACCCCCTGTACAGCGCTGCAGAATATGCGGGTGCTTTAAATGTGATTTTGTATATGGTGAAATGATATGTATGGGTGTCTGTGTGAATAAAGAATCATGTACTCCCCTTATAATAAAACACTGTGTGGGGAAATAACATCATTATTGCACCACCCATTGCCCCCCCCCGCCTTGCAAGATCTTTACAGAGCTCTGCTTCACGCCTGGGGATGTTGCTATATAACATGCAGTGTGTAATGCGCGTGTGAACCTTCTATTTCCACTCGTAATTCCGGGTTCTTGTTCTTCCGCCATGTTTCTGGTCTTGCTGGTCAATGTGCACAGGGCAAGGCTACCCAGGCCTTTATCAGTGTCTTGTAAAAAGATTAAGGAGGCTCTTCAGAGCCTTTTAAAAATGCCCTCCCCAAAGACAGAGGGGATGGAGGCATGTTTATTCATGGAGGGGGGGGGGGCGCGCGCGCTTGCTGACCTTTACCGTGACCTCTCCTTTATCTGCTGCACAGATGTGGCACAGAACATTAGCCTCACCTTTTCTGTTTGGCCAGTGATTCTGTCAAAGGACTGGTGACTCCCTAACCAGCCAAGCCTTTCATCTCTTGTAGTCTCGTTTACACTGTTTTAATAAAATGTAATATTAATGCATTTAAAAGAATTGGACTCTCTAAAAGCAGCTCCTGCATCTACCGGTAGCCAACATAAAGCTCATTACTAGCCATAAATAGACTGCATGCAGTCTATCAGAAAGTGCCTTTTCAAGGTAAAAGAAATTTTAAGGCTCTGAGTAAGAATATGATGAAAGAAAAACCTAGCGCTTTGGCGAGGCTTGACAAATTTATATCAAACTTTGGAGCCCATGTGTACTTTTAGGAGCCGGTTTTGTCTTGAAATAAGTAAAGCGTTGCCTGTCTAGGTTCACTTCAATCGGACACTTCGAAGAGGTTCTAAAAGAAGACCATAAATACAATAATTTCTCATGTTTAAGCCCTAGCTTGGACATCAAATAATGTAAATACAACTTGGGAGCCAGGAAGATGTAAAGTCCAACCAAAAAAATCTTGGGTGCCGATGAAAGGTTTCTATGAACACTTAAATGGATAAACTCTCTCAGGAGCCAGTGCTTTCCCTGGAGATGCCAGGCCCTGCTGCGGAAGCTCCAAGAACATTTGTGCTTAAGTCACTTCCTGTTTCTCAATCCTCCTTGGACTGCAAGAAGCCAGCGGAGGCTCAGTCTCCTGTTCTTTCAAAGACTTGAATGTTCACTCCAGCATCGCCTTTTGTAGAAAAAAAAAAAGTTCTAAAATCCTAAGTATCCTTTATATAGTTGCCATTGATAAAGGTAGTTTCTGCCGACTTGCTTTGGTGTAGTTGAAGTTATTTAGCAGATATTTCACTGTAATCACCATAGTTTGAATGAGAAGTCTATGGTGATCGTCGGCAATGCAAGGAACATTAAATTCAGAACTGCCGTAGTATGCACTTTTTACATAAGCATAATGGTGCTACTGTTCGTTTTGTACCCCATGTTGGGTTATCTTTTCTCTGGACAGCCAATGCACACCCAGTGCTTAACCCCTTTTTAAATGTGAAGTATCTCTACTTGCCCAGCAGTATTTTAATGCAAAGCTTCACAGATTTGTCAATCTTGGGAGCTAGAAAGCCCTCAAGCCAATAATATATATATTAGAAGCCAAACATGACAGCGTTTCATAAAGGTTACATTCAAACAGCCGCAGGAGAAGCTTCAGTTAAGCAATTCCCATGGCTGCTTGGATTTGATTTGTGAAACCAGATGTCAGCAACTTTGACAAACACCGCCTCTTGTTGACTTACCCCCTAGACCTGTGGTTCCTTAAGTACCCCAACAGGTCAGGTTTTCCAGATATCTGAAGCACAGATGATAGGATTTTGCAGCTTCGTGATTGTAGGAATTCAGTCTGCTTTTCCCAAGGTAATCCTTAAAACCTGGCCTGTTAGGGGTGGTTGGGAACCACTGCTCTAGACCAGAGAACCAGCTAGAGACAGTTTTTCTCTTGTTACCGATAACCGGATCATTTGGCATAAAACACTCGTTTGCACCATGTAAGACTAAATAAATATGTCCGTGCCCGAATACAAAGTAGCCTACTATTGTGAAAAGAGGCAAAACGGCATGAGAGGATTCTACAAAGAAACGTGACTATCACCTTGTAGAATGAGCTTGTCCACTTAATGAAGTGTTAATTATTGACTTTCTGGATCATGCACCTTCCCTCAATGTAACAGTTTCTGTATATGTGCCTGTATGTCAAATTACAGGTTGGGTTACTATGAATAGACCACTCATTTTACCAAGTCTAGGGGTGAGTGAGTGGTTTGTTTGTTGGCGGGACTGTTCCAATACATTTTGTAAAACCATCATCCCACTTGTGTCATGGGGAGACCAGAGATTGGCAGAAATGCCAGCCACATCCTGAAGTGAATTTCAGGAGAGGTGCACAGGATTGGCTCCTTTCACTGTATTTCAGTGCTCCTCCCGGTTTACTGACCATTGTTTCAACTCTCCAAACAGAACTACTTGGATCGGCAGATCTTGGTTCTAGGTTTGGACGAAGCTGGAAAAAGCAGCGTCATCCATACCATGAGCACAAACACCATTAAGTCCAGCTCAGCCCCAACACATGGATTTAACTCTGCGACCATAAGGAGTCCGGGGCTGAGGATCGAGCTGTTAGAGGGTAAGTAGAGACAATCTTGGGGATATGATTCTGCATATTCAATCTCTCTTCCCCCCCCCCCCCCAATGTGTGTAGTGCAGAATGGTTATTTGACAGGTTAACATTTTGTGCTGTAAACCGTAGTGTTGCCCTTTAAATATATGCACTTTCAAGGTGGGACGTCAGTCTGGTGTTAGAAATCACTTGGCAGCGGTTTATCACTAGACTTTCTATGGCAATTAAAGAACAGTCTCAAGTCAGAATACACATCCAGCAGGGGTTAGTGGTGAATAACTGAACAAAACCCTTTGAATAGACTCCATGGATCTTAAACTCTGCACCAACATCAGCATACATGTTTTATATTTAAAAAAAAAAAGTATACCTAAATTTAGCCCATGAAACACTCGCTTACCCTATTTTTATTTTCCTGTGGATCGCACACCTGTCACCCTGTATGACAAAGGGGCTGGAAGGAGGATACACCCATTTACACCTTCCCTGGCTGTTATACAGCAGAATACAAGGAGATCTAGGGTTATAATTTCAGGAAATCCATGTATATCAGGTGTAGATACTAATTTCCAAGCAGTTGACTTTTATTCCTAAAGATGCAGACTTGGTTCCAAAATCTGATGTTTATGTAAGCCCTTGATATTCATATACTCGGATCATTCTTAACGAAGCATCCCCCCCCCCCAGCTATTACAGTATCCCTTTACTATTAAATCTTGGGTCCTACAGTAGATTATATGCATTGTAGAATCAAAGAATTTCAAAGTTTGCAAATGGGCCCCAGAACATGTTCCTAAAATCTCATCACGCTGAATATGGCAGCCAATGTTTCAGTCAGAAACGGAGCCCAAGCTGTGATACATAGCACTTGTGTGCCAGCAAAGGCAGCTTTGCCTGTAAAAATCAATACCTGCTATCTGCCCAGTTTGTCTTAACCTTTTCATATGGCAGTATAAAGTTTTGCACCCCACAAAAGTGAAGCTTTTTAGATGGTAAGGATATAGATCCTGTTCTATCGCTGGGTAAAAAAAAACCCCCACTGATAAACTGGGAATCCCCTCCAACTTTAAAGTTTTCCAATTATTTCAAGAGTGTTTTGCAGTCCATGTAAAAGGAAACCTGGGGGTTTTGACAGAAATATTGAAAATTTACAGAAGTGGGAATAGGGCTTCCAAATATCTGTAAAATGAAGACTTCCAGTGTTACACAAAACGCACTTTTAGGCTCGGGTCAGACGAGCAGTGTTCACGTATGTTTATTCATATTTTAACATCCGTGGTAACAGACTCATGCGCAAGAGACCAACACAAAGTGCGTCCGCACCAAATTGTGCACGCACAAGGCAAACGGACGCAAGTTAAGCAAGAACAATCTAACAGACGCACAGAGCACACTGCATCCATAGTGAGATGTCAGATGCAGTGCATTTGACATCCAGCACCTTGATGCACAAAATGGTTTTTCATACTTCCCATTCATGTCCTACGTCCGTCAAGAAAAATTGATCAGTTCGTCCATGAGCGCACAGAATGCGCTAGTCTGACCCTAGCCTTAAACTGGTTTAAAGAAAACCTGCATCACAACTTTGTTGTCCTATCAAGAGTCTACTGCACCTGTAAAAACAAGGGCACCCAAGATGACTGTCATACAAGCCCTATGGACACCTGTAAATGAAACATTACCGAATGTGGAAATCCATTGTGAGCAAAAGTAACAATTTTGCCTGATTAACGTCCTCATCCAGCACTATAGCACAGTTAAAATGAGCACTTAAACATGGTGCAAAAAATGTTAAGGGGTGCATGTACAGGTTATCACTAATACAAAAATCTTTTTGGCAGTTGGGGGCAGCTTTAACCTGCGGACGTACTGGCTCCAGTATCTGAAGAATGCCCACATCATTGTATTTGTAGTGGACTCCACCGATGAAAGACGTCTTCCCCTGGCCAGACATGAACTGCACAGACTTCTGGAAGCAGCACCCCAGCTCCCCATTATGGTATTAGCAAACAAGCAGGTAAATATCAAAAGCCAAGAAGGGGTACCTCTGCCATTACTGCTGTGGCCCTTAGCACAGCTAGGTCCATGGATAAGGTGGCAAATGACATCTCAAAAAAAAAAAAATCTTACACCATAATACCCCCCACATACCAAGTTCTAAAAATTGCATAGTAAGAAGTGCTTAGAACCGTGTAAAGAATGAGTAACAGAATAGGTGTGGGTTGCAAGCCCTTAGGGATTAAATCAGACACCCGGCCGACAAAGGAATCCCCTTATGTGTGTAGATGTATACTGCATGAGACTTCTAGAAATGTTTTTTTTACTGTAGACAATATTGTGGGTCAAAGTTTCAAAGATGTTTGTTTTATATCTCCCTTTCCAGGGATCATCTGGAAAAGACTGACAAAAAGAAAACACAATTGTGCAGAATATGGCAGTAGTTTCCCCTTTTTAGGATCTCCCCTGTGGGGTACTTACTAGACCCAGAGCCTTCTTGGCCCGGCTCTGGGAATGAGCAGCCTGTGAGGTCCTTTAGGTAGCCTCTAACCTCCTTTGTACCACATACTGTCTCCAGCAGAAGTGGTCAAGGGGAACAAAAAGCCCTTTTTAATTAAAAACAGCATAAAAATGTTAATACCAAGAATAAAATAAACCTGAAACGTTTCACCTGGCGTCAGTCAAGGTGATGCTGGTGAAAAGTTTCAGGTTTATTTTATTGTTTAAAAATACCATTTTTATGCTGTTATTTTATTAAGGGCTATTAAGTTTCGGATCCAATGTCTTTTTGTTCCCCTTGACCACTTCTGGAGACTGTACGCAGTACAAAAGGAGGTTAGAGGCTTCCTAAAGAACCTCACAGGCTGTACATTCCCTGAGCCGGGGGAAGAGGCTCTGGGTCTAGGATCTCCCCTGTGGGGTACTTACTAAAAAGGAGCAAATACTGCCATATGCTGCATAATTGTGTTTTCTTTGTGTCATATCTCCCTTTCCAGGGATCATCTGGGAAAGACGAACATCTTTGAAACTTCGACCCACAATATTGTAGAAGTGTCATGCAGTATACATATCAAATCGACGCCTAAGGGGTTCCTTTTTACCTTGATACTCTGCAACTTACCCTCACCTGGGGTCACCCCACCCTGATCTGGGGAGGAGATATATTATGGGGAGGAGGGGGTCCTGCTTTAGACTCAGAGTGTTGATGCTTTTGTCACTGTAAAATCATATCCAATTCACATCTACAGCCAAAAAAAAATCCAGGGAGTAATGGCTGTATACCTACTCCAAGCAGTACGCTAGTGAATGGGAAATGCTTCTCACCTAAAACAATCTTTCTCCCCCTCCAGGACAGAGATACTGCACTCAGCATTTCTGACATTCACACAGGGCTGTCTCTTCACAACACCGCAAGCCAAAGAGCTGTGACTGTGCTGGGAACAAGTGCTAGATCAGATGGCGGAGAACACAGTACCCCATTGCAAACAGTGCTGTCACTTCTGCAGGAGAAGCTACACAGCGTCAAGAGACTTACTCAAAGTGCCATCATGCACAATCATACAGACCTATTACAGACCTCACTAGAAACCATGAGATGACAGGAGGGTCTCACAAGTCATTCCTTCTTACGGTGTTCTGCTTTCAGGGCCTTGCAGAGAGAAACATTCCTGTGTGACAGTGGTGCTCTTGGCTTACCTTGATTAGACAGCAAGCCTTTTTTCTACCACTGATTATTTTACAGAAAAAGTTAGAAATGGCATTAAAAACAATTTACTTTTTTAAAAGGTTCAGTTTACAAAAAAGGCATCACCTACACAGCAGTTGAATTGCACTGGTAAAATTGTTGCAGACAATACATGCTCAAGGGTGGCTTGAATGAATTGCTTCTCTTATGATTACCCTGCTGGAAAACTGGAGTATTCAGAGCATATTCACCAGGCACAAAGATCAGAATAATCCACGTGATGCGCTTGTGTCATCCTTAAAGTGTCCAAGAGCAGCTCAAGTCCTTCATTCCAGCAGTTGGTTTATTTCTTAGAGGAAAGAAGTGCTTCATAATCCTTGGGATGATGCTGCTTGTACAGATTGACTTTCCGCTTGATCTGTTTAGGTGTGTCTTGATAGTAATTCTTCTCGTCTCTGGCCATCGCCTGTAGAGGGTCAGAAGAGGAATGAATGTAGCAGCTAGTTGCCTTAAGTTAAGGCAATCACTTTAAAGCAAAGCAAGATTTAGTTTAACACTGGAGAGATTATGTTTGAGTGTTTTCCATTTAAAACTTATGTCTGTGGCAAAACAAAACCGAGAGTAATGCGGCCGTCACATTACTTATTGTACTTGTTATTTTGAAATGATCCAAACCAAGAAATATTTTACTCAATAAATTTAGATGTTAAGTGTTAATTTACTGTCTTTACCACACACAGAAACTGGCAAATGCCACTCCAGTGATAAGGCCAGTTCAAGAACCATCTGCAGTTTGCTTAAAATGAAAAGAAAAAAAATGCAGACTGGGTAGTGTTAAAGTCTGACTTTTTCTCCAACCTGCTCTCCCACATTATAGAGCTTGAGTAGAACTGGCAAAATCAGGTAGGTGGACATACTTCCTCCCCCACACAAAACTAGAGCAGGATTTGTCAAATCCAGGTGAAATAAGATCAGAGCTCCCCTCCATTTTCAGTATCACATGACAGGAAGTCAGCCTCCTGCGCAGACCTTACCTTGTAGTCCTCGCTGTAGTTTCCCACCATGTGACTGACATAATGAATCATGTCAGAAGATATGCCCATAGTCTTCTTGGATGGTACACTGGCTGCAGCTTGGAGACCTGCATGAATAGAAATGGTAAAGCGATCAAAAACAAAATCTGCTGGCATTCACAGTGATCCCATCAAACCATCACTTAAATCAGTATTTAAAAAAGGAACACTAGCCACCATAAGCACTTAAACTTCCTTTACATTCAAGATTATCTGTTCTGCAAGACAGACATGTAGAGACCACATAAACTGCCCCAAGAGAAATGAGAATTAAAAAAACAAACACGATCCCTTACCTTCTATAACATAAGGCTTGCGAATGACTTTACTCGTTTCTGCATCTGTGTCTTTTACCTACGGGAAAAAAAAGGCATGTTAGAGTAAAAAGATCATTCAGATGTTGAACTTCCCTTTAGTCTGTATCTACTCGTGAAAGGTGTAAGCCATTGTACATAACAGTTTTAGATCAGTGTATTGGGGGGGGGCAACCAGAACCTACCTTCATGATCACATTAAGGCGGGGTTCACACATGAGCGTATCTCTCATGTGTGTTTGAGCATTGACAATTAGAAACGCGCATCGTATGCGCGTTTTTTGAAGTCTATGGCCGCAAAGGCACTGTAATATGCCCCAAAGAAGCACCTGTACTGCTTTGTGCGTAGGGTACTTTACAGCACGTTCCTATGTACTGTAAAACACCCAGATTTGAACCATGCCCATAGGAAATAATGGGATTTCAGTGAGCGTTTTACACAGTGTAGGAACGTGCTGTAAAACGCCCAGGTGTGAACCAGGCCTAAGAGTTCACGGCTGTGCCCTGTTAAACATTTTATAAATCCAGCATGTTGGAGAGTGCTGTACAATGTAACCGTGCAACAAGTGGAGTCATGCACACGGACAAATCCTGGCACCCAGTCGACAATTTGAAAGGTCCACTGGCCCTTTCATTTCTAGACGGAGAGATAGTGGATATCTATATCTCCACTAAGAACTGGCATTGCAAAAACCTGTCTAAAATTGCTGGCATCGCAGTGGCATTTCCCAAAACTGAAATTTCACTGTAAAAGATTCTTTACTGATGGCAACAAACAGGCAAGATCAAGGGTAACCAACTGAGAACACACACAAAAAAGTAGAATTTGAAAGGTCTGTCTAGATAGTGTGTGACTGCTATATATTGGGAGAATGGGGAGAAGATTGAGGTCACTATGCACAGGTGGTTTTAGCAGAGCCAAGTCAGAAAAAAAAAAAAACTATGCAATAGAGATCTTTCAGCCAAAAGAGTGAATGGTTGGGAGTGTATTTGGATGCAAGTCGAGCTATAAGTGTACAAAGTATTAAAGCACAGTAGGTTCAGGTCAGGAACTTTTGAAATGCTGTTAGAAAGTTAGGATTCACTTAAAAATGGCACATGGAAGTAGATTTACTGCAAGCGATATACACAAACAATAACCTGCTAGATGGATTAGACCATATTGACAGATAGGAAGGATAGTGTGCACAGAGTTGCAAATTTGCATACAGGACATGGCTGGGGCAGATTACATTTGAAGATGTTAAAGCAACACAGATCAGAAAATGTCAAAGTGTGCAACCAAGGCTGGACAATAGTTTCCCAAACGGTACACAATGGTGTCAGGATCACTAAATGGAAAGACTTAAAAGGGATACTCTAGGCAACATGACCACCTAAGCTTTTTTTAGGTGGCCATGATGCCCTGAGTATGCCCTCGCCTTTCCCCCCCCTCCCTCCGCTGAAAAAGCTGAGAGACGCGGAGGACTTTGCTCCGCCCTCCCAGCTATCATTCAGCAGAGCGGGATTCATATTTCCCGCTTCTGCCGACTATTGCCGCGTAGGAGACATCGCGCTTTCAGCGCGATGACGTCTCCAACTCGCCACAGTAGCTGGCGGCAGCAGCTGAGGATTAGTGTTGCGCGCCTCCTCTTGTGCGCAACACTAAACCAAGAAGATGGAGTCGGGAGGAAGTCTGCCGATTGGCTGGCTTACGTGAGGCGCGCATGCGAGCTTCACGTAAACCTTAGCCAAGTGAAAGAAGGACGGGAGGGGAGTATATATATAAAAAAAAAAAAAAAAAAGACGTTTGAAACAAGTGGATTTTAGGGTAAGTATTACATAAATAAAATAAAAATCCCTACCCATTTATTGAGGGAATAGGTAGTTTAATGTTAAAAAAACGGGGGGGGGATTTTTGATCAGAGTGTTCCTTTAAGCCTGAGACACACTGAGCGTGTAGCTACGCACAGTGTAGCAAAGCAAACATTTTGCAGACTTGACTAAACTCCGCCTTGCAGCCAGGCTACACTGCATCACGTTTGCTTCTCTCCACACTGGATAGGAATCCACTAACTAAATTAAAATGTACACACCAAAACCTTATTTTCACAAAGCACATGTCATAGGAAAAAAGTTTCTACTGAATAAAATACATCTTAATTACTGCCAAATTAATAGGAATAGTGTAAAACAAAAAAAAAAAAACAACCCTAAATCATACAAATATATATCTGTAAAGAATATATAATATTTTACAGCCAGACTTCTCAGTGTATATAATTTATTAATTACACAGCCAGGTAGAAGGGGGTGACGTGTGCTGCGTGGGGACTCGAGCAGTGTTTTTTTTTTTATTGGTATATCTATTGGGGAATGGGCAGGTGTGTCCCGGCGGCACCTGGCTCGGGGTCCTGCTGCTGGGAGGCTCTCCTCTCTCGCTGCATCGAGGTGAACACAGACGGAAGAGTGCAGACTCCAGAGCAGTGCTGGTGGGAGGGATCTACAGCAGACGGCGCATGCGCCGTGTGCTGCAGATCCAGCCCATCCCCTCATCGCTCCGCTCCGCTGAAGGAGAAAGTTGAGTTTTTCCAACTCCTGTCGCTCAGCACCGCATTGTGACATGGCCTGAGAGTGTGAGGTGGAAAAATCTACACGCTGCGCGCGTCTCGCTGCGCGCGTCTCGCTGCGCGCGTCTCGCTGCAACGAGCTCCGTGTGGCTCTGGCTTAAAAAAAAAATGAATCAGAGAAGGCAATTGAAAATCCCTGCCTGCTACTTACTTTGGTTTCTTTAATTGGAAAGACTTTGTTGGGGTCACCAGCCAGACCCATCTCTGCCAGATTGGTACCTGCAGATTTGGAATCATCCCATGCATTTCGGATCTCCTCACTAAAAGAGGGGATGAAAAAGAATTTAGCCAATCACTTTACTTCTAATGTATAAATGACAAGCGCAAACACGGTCTCCCTGCATACAGGGGCAGCCAGTAACTGCCCAGACACAAAAAAGTGGTTATTCACAAAGCACCAGTGTTGCAGATACAAAAAAAAAAGTTCACAGCATCATCAGTTCACGAAAGTAAAATCTGAAGAGCAATATGAGAAGGTTTACGGTGAAGCTTCTTTCAATTCTAATAGGGCAACTAAAGATTATGTTCATAATTAGATGGCCGATGAATCAGGGGAGAGAAAAAAAAAAATCTTTGTAAGCCTAGTGATACATACCATACATACGTAAATTGTGTATCTTGCTTACTTTCACACAAGGCACGTGAGCACCTGGTCAAAGTGATGGATGAAGGCTGCATGCCTAACTTAAGCCCATGTCTGCCATCTCCCCAAAATGAACGCTGCTATGAGTGCTTAGACAGACATGATGTCACCACACGGCCTCACACTTTAATAAGCTGAAGTCGTGAGGATGCATAGAGTGTCCCTTTACAATAATTTCATGAAGAAACTGAGTAGGATCCAGAGGTGGAAGGGAGTTTGGACCCGAGTGTGGGAGGTGTGCTTGGAGGAAGGAACCAGACCAAAAATGGAGCAAATGGCAGCTCCAGACCAAAGAGGGGGTGGTGGTACTGGACTCCAACTCAAAGTAAGGATAAAACACCAGGAGGTACAGGTCCCACACTCAGTGTCAGTAGCCCAGGGTTTGTGCAATAGTTCTGCTACTGTTGTAAAGTAACTCACCCTTACGTTACAGTGCGTGCTGTACACAAGCCGCAAAAAAAATAAATAAAAAAAGGGAGGAGTCAGCCTCAGCCTGCTGGTGACAGGGACTGTCAAAAATGGAGCGTAGCCCCCGTGGGCGCTATAGAACGCACGTATGTAAAGTGTGCATCGCTACGGACTGTGCAATTTGCAATTCCCACACAACTTGCGGATTCAGAAGCTCGTGAGATGAAAGAGGAGTAGCGTGGAGGAAAGGTGAATAATATCTCCTATAAAATAAAATTGCACAGGTGCTGTCAGCAGCATCTAATAATTTAAGGGCAAATAGAGTGTTCCTTTAACCTACCTGGCAATCTAATTTTTTAAAAATTTCGTGTCTAAAAGAGTCTATTTTTTTTTAAAGGAAACGTGTTTTTGTACATTGCTAGCCTGTAATAATTAGGAATCACTCACTGAAATCCGTGCAATCAAGAGTGCTTACTGGTAAAATCCTTTATAAATAAAATAAATAAATAAATAGTAAATACACAGAGTCCGATAAAGTTTGAAACACGAAATAAATTATCCCAAAAATAATTATCCAAAATAATGCAAATAAATGATATTCAATAAAATAAAAAACAAAAACACTGAAATCGGTCTGAAAACAAGGGTAAGAGGATGTATGGTCTATTTCTTATCCTGTAGTGCCACCCAGTGGCCGTTCATAAAACATTGCACTTTGGATTACAGTATTTTATGAATTGTTTATAAGTTTGCTGATGGTTCCCGCCCACCCTGCACCATGTGACTCGCAGGGAGCCTTCCAGGAAGCAGCTCGCCGCGGTCACACTGGGGGACAGCAAGGAGGAGGTGAGTAAACATCCACCCCGAGTGTGGTTCACGATAGTGAAATTTAACCGAGTCACACTCGGGAATACCGCCAGGGAGGTTAATATCTGCCCAATACTTCACAGAATGTCAGACGGAGAGGAACATGAGAGATCCCGGACTTAGAAATCCCCAACACGGACTCACCCCCATCCCATTATCCCTTACCCCTGATAATGTCCATGGACTTGCCCATTCCATATATAATCCAACTACTAACACCCCTGCATGCTTTGGCAATGCTAAAATGTATTTGGTCCTGCCAATAAAAGCTCATTTTGATTTGATATAAAATAGCACCTTTTTAAAAATCCAGGTCAGGCAGCCCTAGCACCAAGGCTAGAAGAATGCTGCACTGCATATAGTTAGAGAGAAAAAAAACAAGTTGTACTTGGCTGCACAGTTTCCTTACTGTATGATGTACACAAAAAGGGTCTATTCACTAAGCACCAACTTGCCACCGGTCAGTGCAATTTCATGGCAGTTTGTCTATTCACCAAGCAGTCAATGCGCCATATTGAGGCAAAATACGGTGCATTTCAGCAACAGAAAAATAAAATATATATATATATATATATATAATAATAATCGGCCCATAGAGAAGATGTAATGGTTTGTCTATTCACAGAATGCGGAACTGCACTGAAATTACCCGATTCAGTTTGATGGGTTTAAACTGACAAATCCCATAGGATTCAATGTAACAACGCAAGATTTTTTTTTAGACTTCGCCCCCCCCCCCCTCAAAACACAACACTTTTTCAGGACACTTGACGAAATTAGTTTCTCATTCTGTAAAACCGGTAAAAAAAATTTTAAAAAGGTTTAAACCACCTATTAGGTGGAGGAGTGTTTCATGGTTTTTTCCTTTTGCACTTGAGAGGAATTCCAGGCCACTTCGGCACTTTTCAGCGACATTCTCCAACTTTTTCTTGGGGCTTCGGCAACTCCATCTCCGGCGACCATTCATGAAATAGTGAAGGCACCGAAACGGAACCAACGTAAAAAGCACTGATATTTCAGTGCTCTGTGAATAGACCCTAAAGTGTTTACCTTTCATACTGCACGGTGTAAACACAAAATAAAAATCCCACCATTTATCATCTATCTTATCACTTGTGTAGATCGGGCTGGCAAGGTGTACGTTTTAGGCATGGTGTATGGCGATTAGAGGTCTAGATTTTGCATTTTTCCTGCCAGTCCCTCATATATCCCCTTTATAGCACCATATGAACCCTCTCTCCCTCCGTGAAGACAGCCCCCCTCCTCCGTACCAGGATATCCGCGGCGCGCTTTTCTTCTTCATTTTCTGGTACAGCTTCTTTCGGTTCACATTGTACTGGAACGTGTTCTTTCGCTTTTTAACTTTACCCATGGTCCAGGCAGCACAGGGACCTCACTATCCACACGAACACGAGGGCGACGCAGAAAGGACGGCGCATAATGATGACGTCAGTAACAAGCCTTTATACGGAACGTAATAGTCACGCGACGTCAATGATGTATTTACTTCCGGGATGCAAGTTCTGACGTCTGTGAACAGCTGGGCGCTACTGGCCAATGCGTTCGACGAAACGGCTGACATTGCACCATGGGGAATGTAGGCTGTACACACCTAGGGGGCCAGGGCCTGATTTCATCCTTACCCGAGAGTTCCAATGCAAAGTTAGCTCTAGTGTGGATGCTCATCATGACTGGTTCTGCTCAGCGCCTGGGGCAATGCTGTGCTATTTTAAGTCTATTGTTCACGACTGATCTGCTTTTTAGTCAGTTATACCCCTGTAGTGTGAGACTGATGCCTCTTGGTTAATAATTTTATTACCATTGATGGGTGTGTTGTTTTCAGGAATAAAGGGTGCTACTCAGGTTTATTTAGAGAGAGGTGAAAACCAGGAGGATGACTGGAGAAGTGAGAATTCTAGGTCAAAATAGCCGATTTGGAAAGTGAGATAAATGGGAGAATTTTTCTGGCTATTTTGACCTAGACTTTTCACTTCTGTCATTCTCTTGGTTTTCACCTCTGAATAACCCTGTTACTCTTTGCCTGCAAACTTTAGGTTTAGAAAATCCTCATAAGGTTGGGGTTGAGCTGGAGCAAAGTATATATATATATATATATTAGGGATGCACCGATACCACTTTTTTAAGACCGAGTACGAGTACCGATACTTTTTAAAAGTACTCACCGATACCGAGTACCGATACTTTTATTTTATGTCATGTGACGATTTCCAATAGGAACAGACCTCATAAAAATTTGAGATTGACCGCAGATCACATGGATTTGCCCCCAGCTCACATGGGTTTGCCCCCAGCTCACATGGGTTTGCCCCCAGGTCTCATGGATTTGCCCCCAGGTCTCATGGATTTGCCCCCAGGTCTCATGGATTGGCCCCCAGCTCTCATCGATTTGCCCGCAGCTCTCATCGATTTACCCCCAGGCCAGCGTTCCCCTCCGGCGCGCCAAATACTCACCCTTCCTGAAGTTCCGGTCTCTGGGCAGTGATGCGGTCACGTGGCCGCCGGGCGCTCCTGTGATGCGGCCTCTCGGCTGGAGGCAGCGTCACAGATGCGCCCGGCGGCCACGTGACCGCTTCACTGCCCAGAGACCGGAACTTCAGGAAGGGTGAGTATTTGGCGCGCCGGAGGGGAACGCTGGCCGCGTGCTTTACATGCACACGGCCAGCTTCCCCAGCCCCGCGGATACCGGCAAGCCGGCCCAGCGCCGGCTTCCGGGATCGGCGGATGTATCGGGCCGTTTGCACGAGTAACAAGTACTCGTGCAAACGGCAATATCGGCCGTATCGGTATCGGTGCATCCCTAATATATATATATATAATGAAATGAAAAAAGTTTATTGAAAAATCCTATAAAAAGGGACTGACGTTTCGGCTCCTGAAAGCCTTTGTCAAGGTATGTCCTTGTATATACCTTGACAAAGGCTTTCAGGAGCCGAAACGTCGGTCCCTTTTTATATGATTTTTCAATAAACTTTTTTCATTTTATTAAGATCCAGAGTGCTTCCATCACCTCGGTTCATATATCCATTATACTTTGGCAGCACCTGGGCATCTATTGCCAAGCAGACGGAGTGCTCTCTCCCCTTTGGACTCTCTCTAATATATATATATCAAATTTGAAAAAATGTTCTAATAATGCTCACAGTCTAATACTAACTCATAATTATCTTAATAAAGCTACCACCCTACCTGAATAGACTGCTTCCCTCAGCAGTTCCCTCATCCTATAATCTCTGTTCCAGGACCAGCACCTTACTTGCAATACCACAATACAAAAAGAAAGTGGCTCGATCCTCATTTCCTACAGAGCACCACAATTATGGAATAACCTCCCAGACGCCATCAAATCTTCCCCCAGTCTAAAGTCACTTAAGAGATCTCTATTAACATACCTCAATAATGAATGCACCTGTAAACATATAACATAGTGACTATATTTCTTACTTATTTATTTTCTGTTAATCGTTATATTTGTTTTGTATTAATATCTTGCATTTTACTACTTTGTATTTCTGTAACAACTTAATGTTCTTGAACCCAGGACATACTTGAAAATGAGAGAAATCTCAATGTATCCTTCCTGGTAAAATACTTTTTAAAATAAAAAAAATAACCCCTTCACTTCCAAGATCAACAATACTTGTTCTGCAAAGCATCTTCTGTTGTACTAATATTGAGTATTGTCAATATGGTGTTCCACAGGACCAATGCAGGGGAATTTCATTTATTGCAAATTAAATTTGCTTGCATGTGGGTTCCAGAACACGCCTGTAAAGGTTTAGCGCCGTGGCCATGATGCCTGTTACGGCTGTCCAGGTCACCGTGCAGGATCAGCTGCGGAGCTGTCACTTAAACACATTCCATTAAGATTTTAAAAAGTGATAATACAGCACTTTTTAAAATCTTAACGGAATGTGTTTAAGTGACAGCTCCGCAGCTGATCCTGCACGGTGACCTGGACAGCCGTAACTAAATCCAGCAGAACGTGACATCTGCCAACCAAATAGCTTATTACAGTAAGGAATACAGTGGGAATATTCTCAAATACAGTTGTGTTCAAAATTATTCAACCCCCACTGAAATTGAGTGTTTTGGCCAGTTTGACATTGATTTTGATCAGTCATCTTGCTTACAATTAAATCAAAGAGGCACGTGTAGGTCAGACAAATATAACATAACATTTATAATGAAATAACCACAAATGTCTTTACTGTGCTCACATCATTATCAGTTTTATTCAACCCCCAAGTGACATTCAATCTTAGTACTTAGTACAACATCCTTTTACAGTTATAACAGCTTTTAAACGTGAAGCATAGCTTGACACAAGTGTCTTGCAGCGATCTACGGGTATCTTCGCCCATTCGTCATGGGCAAAAGCCTCCAGTTCAGTCACATTCTTAGGCTTGCGCACTGCAACTGCTTTCTTTAAGTCCCACCAGAGGTTCTCAATCGAATTTAAGTCAGGTGACTGCGATGGCCACTCCAAAATGTTCCAGCCTTTAATCTGCAACCATGCTCTAGTGGACTTGGAGGTATGCTTGGGATCATTGTCCTATTGAAAGGTTCAACGTCTCCCAAGCCTCAGGTTTGTGACGGACTGCATCACATTGTCATCCAATATCTCCTGGTACTGAAGAGAATTCATGGTACCTTGCACACGCTGAAGCTTCCCTGTACCTGCAGAAGCAAAACAGCCCCAAAGCATGATTGACCCCCCGCCATGCTTCACAGTAGGCAAGGTGTTCTTTTCTTCATAGGCCTTGTTCTTCCTCCTCCAACCATAGCGTTGATCCATGGGCCCAAACAGTTCTAATTTTGTTTCATCAGTCCACAGAACACTATCCCAAAACTTCTGTGGTTTGTCCACATGAATTTTGGCATACTGCAGTCGACTCTTCTTATTCTTTGGAGACAGCAAGGGAGTTCTGGCATGGAGGCCTTCATTACGCAGTGTGCGCCGTATTGTCTAAGCTGAAACTTCAGTACCCACATCTGACAAATCTTTTCTCAGTTCCTCAGCAGTCACACGGGGACTTTTCTCCACTCTACGCTTCAGGTAGTGCACAGCAGTCAAAGTCAGCATCTTCTTTCTGCCACGACCAGGTAGTGTTTCAACAGTGCCCTTTGCCTTGAATTTGCGAATGATGCTTCCTATGGTCTCTCTTGGTATGTTTAACATCTTTGCAATCTTCTTATAGCCATTGCCCTTCCTGTGAAGAGTAATCACCTCTTCTCTTGTCTTCCTGGACCATTCTCTTGACTTCACCATGTTTGTAACCACACCAGTAAATGTCTAGAAGGAGCTGAGTATCACAGTCATTTTAAAGCTGCCTAATTGGTGCTTATTATGCTTTATTGCTGCTCCGTGACAGCCACAGGTGTTTTCAATACCTGATTGAAAACACTTGAATGAACCTCTGTTCTTCAGAGTGGTAGTCTTTAAGGGGTTGAATAATTGTGTCAATGAAGAATTCACAAAAGAAACATTTACTACTGTATTACAAAACCAATTGATGTCATTTTAGTTGCATATGGTTCTTTAAAAAGTCCTTGTAGGATTTCATTCTGAATACAATTACAAATGTACACTAAATTCCCTAAAACCCTTTACAGCATTGGGGGTTGAATAATTTTGAACACAACTGTATGTCTTACTTTATAATTAATTAAAAATGATTTTCAAAAAAAGAAAAACTCTGGTTCCTGGCAGCGTTTTGTTTCAGGAGAATTCCTTGGTAGTGAGGTGGTCAATGGCATAATATTTAAATGAATCTCACGGGAGGGTGTTAGTGGAGCCTGGCACCGGAGGAGAAGTAGTGGCTATTGATATTTCATCAAGGGATGATCCGTGCTATACTATATCCATCCCCTTGTGGGACAACCCTCGCTGCGTGAAAAAGTCTACTACTGGTTCATTTTTAGGGAGGCGGCACACGAGCACACTGTACTGCGTCCGTTACGGATGCACTTTTTGACGGGAGATATTGTGAGTACTGCATAAAGTGCGTCCGTAACGTCTGATGTCTCCACACCCTAGGAAAATACATGGCAGCGTTGTTTCTGCGTCTGTTTAGCTTTTTCACGTCAATGTTGTTTTCGCGTACATAGCTATATGCGTTGCCTGTCCGTGAAAAAGTGCGCAGGTGCTTCGTGTGGTGAGTTTCAGTGACTCCTTTTTAAAGCTACGACGGACGTCAGACAGTACGGTCAGACGGACGCAAAATGTTTGCTAGTGTGCCGCCAGCCTTAAAGTCACCTGGTAGCTTTTTACAGACACGCTGACGGTCAATACCAGTGCGACTCCCCCATATTCGTCAGTGGCTGATGGTGGGCATCCATCAAGACAGGCGTGAGACCTCTGCTTAGAAGGTCTGTCAGCTTCAATCCACATAAATGGTCATGGTGGCTATAGTTTCCCATTAGAGTGGTGACTACGCTAAATGTTGATCCTATGGTGGGAACAACTTTGAATATCTCCTGTCATCCATCCATCCTTATCCTTCCAAAAAAGTAAATAAAGTACGCTTTTCTGTAAAGGCTGTGACACGCACAGTGGGGAAGCAACGACGTGCGCTCAGTGTGTCTTGCATTTCTCTTCCCCTGTGCTCCGCTGGTGTCAGGTCATGAAGCTGAGCATCGGGAGATGAAAATATATATCTTCAGCCCATCAGCGTATGCGTATAAATCAACACAACACGAAAGACACACCGATCATATGAGCAGGCTAATCGGTTGAAGTTTAATTAACTCCTAGTCACACGCCAGCCACCGCTCCACCTCACAACAGTCCGCACCACGCAAATGTGTGCGGTGTGTATCACAGCCTTATTGCGTCCCTGCCAAAGATCCTTTGGGGAGAGACGAAATGTAATCTTGTAATGTTATTATGATTTTTCAGCTATTTTACTGTGCCCATGCAGAATTATGAAATATAAATATCATGCATAAAAAATTTGCTTAGTTAACCTTAAGATCCAGTCGGTGATGCCTTCACCTCATGTCACATGTTTTTCCAAGAAAATGCCAGTAATGGGTGATCTATAGCCTGAACACACGCATCCATTTATGTCATTATTATTAATTATTCCTCTGTAAATATTTCCTTCAGAAGAGCAACCTGTGAGTGTTAATGCGGTCATGGCCAACATACAGTTTGCGTTATGATAACACACACAGAAGGGATCACATGAAATGTATTCCAAATTGTCCCAAGTGATAACAAAAATATTTGTTGGTTTTTTTTAAGGGAATTATAGATTGATCAGCTTTATGGTTATGCAGTATGAGTGACACTTCTATTCTCCTTTGAGGCAAGGGCCCTACATGTGTGTGTGAATGGATGACTGAGCAGTGCAGTGCCAGCGTTACCAATCCATGCCCTGCAATGTGGTATTTACAGCAATGGTGAATATGTTTTACTCAAGGAGCAGCCAGGTGATCGTTTGTGCCGAAGACCTTTATTCGTTGTAAATCATGGTCTTTGTGCTATGATTCAGAGGTGACTTGAATTGACGGTTTCTAAACAGGATTTTCACTTCTTCCTGATGTTTTTACATATCCAGTTCATTCCATCCTAAAGAGATAAAATTGGAAAATAGAGAAAGGCTTCACTGTCAGTAATGTAGAAAATGATCCCAAGAACATTGCAAAGGTACGGTCACCGTATAACATCTTTAAGGGGTAATTCAATAAGCAAATACGTTGATCATCGTCTTTCCATAGAAAGAAAAGCAAATATCAGTAGGAAACGTTTCTGCAAACAACGGCGAAAGACAATACCATTGCTTTACTTCTGTAATGTAGTAAGCAATGGGTATTCTCCATTAACGCAGTCATACTGTTGTTTGCAGCATCGGTAATATATTTCAGCTACTTTCATTGAACTCCAACAGAAACAACAGTCGATCAAATCTAGAAAATTTCAATTAGAAACTACTGTGGAGCGTACGCTAAAACCCTTCGTCAGACACTAATGTGAAACCCCCCCCCCCCCTAGAAACTACATTGAGGACCACAACGTCATCAGAAAACTGTGGTGGAAAGAATAGTGCTGATCGCCATAGACCTTTCATAAAACAATGTGTGGAATCGGTAGACAACGTCAACTGGAACACTGGAGGAAACTACAGTAAAATCTCTTTTAAACTGTTGGACAGAATCTACAGTGGAAAACGCATTGAAAACTACACTGAGAACTACGTTGAAGAACTTTGGCAAAGACTACAGTGAAAAGTATGAAAAAGTACTCCTAAATAGTGAATTCACTGCAGTTTTGCCATACTTCACTGTAGTTTGCCAAAAGTAAAACCTTTGTTATTTCAAAGAAAGAATGGTGGTTAGTGAATAACACCTTTTGTTTAAATCTCATGTCCATTGCTGTTGTAGCCCATTCTTGGCTGTACCTCCCTATAAACAATACTTCTAAAACCAGTCGTATTTTAAAAATCGCAAAAAAAAGGATTTTGGTTAAAAATTATTATGTTAAAATTGGTATACTGGTATAGCGGCTGGGTGGAGTAGAGGTAACATCACTGCTCTGCATGGAGAGAACCTGTGGAGACATGGGTTCGATCCCAGCAAGAGCACCTCTCCAGTAAGTGTCCTTGGGCAAGACACCTAATGGTACATACTCGCCACCCAGGACATACTTGAAAACGAGAGAAATCTCAATGTATCCTTCCTGGTAAAAATACTTTATCAAAAAAAAATAAATGAGCAAATACTAATAACTGTGGCTAATAATGGGTCTTTTATGTGATTACATTGACGTTCAGAATAAGATCAAATTGATTAAGGGAGGTGTACAATGCGAATATGATCACACTACAATGAAGTCCACTGGGACTTCTAAATTAGGATCTCGTATAACCCAGTAATACAAGGGCTTAACCCACTATTACTCAGAACATATGCATGCACTCACTCAAATAGAGCATACCCCAATAGGGAAATACTGGTTAAAATGTACATACTTTATTGATAAGGTAGAGACGAATAAAAAAAAAAATGAATTCAATGTTTTAAAGATTGTGATAGCAACCCATATAGTGGAAACAGTGGCTGTATTTTGTCAGGTGGAAGCTAGTAACGACTCTTCTTGGCATAGTTCTATGTGCATATGGTCTATATTCCCAGCTTTACTCCACATATAAGAGTGAGAAATTATAGTACCAAGGTATCACTATTATTTGCACTTTATTAATATTTTTTCTCCACTGTATTTTTTTTTCTTTTATTCGTCTCTACCATATCAATAAAATATATACGTTTTTACCCAGTATTCCCTGATTGGGGTTTGTTCTATTTGAGTGGTTTTTAGCTCTGTCTTCAAGCACCCCTAACAGGCCAGATTTTACAGATCACCTTTGGGGAAACACAGACTGAATCCTGCAATCACTGAGGAACAAGTTATATCACCTGCGTGTGCTTCAGATTTCTGGCAAACCTGGCCCGGTAGGGGGACTTGAGGACAGGGTTGAGAACCACTGCTCTATTTAAGCGAGTGCATGTATTTGTACAACGTGAATACGCTGTTTATTAACAGATACCTCTTTCAAATGTTATGTAGAGAACAAATCAAATAATAAAAACAAATTGCCATTAAGACTTTCAAATGTTTATCTATAATCGCAATTTATCCCATGACTGCTTATACCTGGATCCTCTATGCCTATGCCCTGGAATAACACACAGACCACGGTATATTTGGAAAAGGGCATAGGACACAGCTTTATTTGATTTATACAACATTCCTTAATCCAACACCACACAATTCGATCTGACCCTACCGCAATCGAACCTGCGGCAGGCCGTTACCACTTAACCCAGAGCTCGTTGCTCAGCCTGACTTACCAGGAACAGAGCACGTCTCTCCCAGAGCCCACCTTATTCGGCGGCTTACCCAATAACTTCTTCGCTGGCCAGGGATACCGCCAAGCTGTGACACAACCAAGGAAACCACTCACAACAGGGCGGGCGGGAACGTGCAGCCTCTTCAAATCACCAGCACGTGGAACAGGTAATCACACACTTGTGCATATATAGGACCTCCTTCATTAGCATAATTTCTTGACCAATGACCCTGCATACCTTTGATTGATCGTCCCAGGCCAGCAGTCATGCCCCCCTTCCAGAATGTTCCAGGGGGTTGCTTGACTGCTTATACCTGGATCCTCTATGCCTATGCCCTGGAATAACACACAGACCACGGTATATTTGGAAAAGGGCATAGGCCACAGCTTTATTTGATTTATACAACATTCCTTAATCTAACACCACACAATTCGATCTGACCCTACCGCAACCGAACCTGCGGCAGGCCGTTACCACTTAAGCCAGAGCTCGTTGCTCAGCCTGACTTACCAGGAACAGAGCACGTCTCTCCCAGAGCCCACCTTATTCGGCGGCTTACCCAATAACTTCTTCGCTGGCCAGGGATACCGCCACCGCCAAGGGGCAATGAACTTAACTATTGCCCCTGCGCCCCCCCACCCCCGCGGCCAGCGCCGCCTCCACTCCATCTCTCAAACCCTCCAAAAAAATATCCAACCCAATATCTGGCAAGTGGACCCCATCCGATCGCATCAAAGCCCTGTTATCCCCCTCCAATTCTCGGTGACGAATGGACAGACCCCCAAGAGTAGCGAGAAACCTAGACACCTCCCGAATAAGTTTGCGCCAAGCCCGTTCCAAAGCTTTAGGGGACGCCCTAACATCCCAAGCCGGCCTAGAAACGATCTCATACCAAACCAAGGAAACAGATTTAAACAGAGCGAAACATCGGGCCAAATCCTGTTTAATAACTAGGGTCAAATCCAAAGTCCGAATCCGACCCAAGTCATTACCTCCCGCGTGAATGATGAGTATCGGAGAATCCCGCGACCCCTTAGACATCAAACAACATTCCCTATAAACATTAGTCCACCGCAAGCCCGGAATGCCCAACCATCGGACTCGTACTACCTCCGCCGGAAATCCCAGATTCCTGCCAATAACTCGTCGCTCCGCCCAATGAGCCGCCCAGCAAATGAAGGAATGTCCCACAATCCAAACCAATCGGGACGGACCTGAAAGAAAATTCACAATAAGTGTGGACGAACATAAATCCGATAATGACCGGAAGACCACCTCCCCAAACGCTGCAGCACGGGCCCCCGAGGCCCCTGCCGCCGCCGCCTCAGTGGCCACCCCAATCGGAAAAGAATGCAGCGTGAAATCTCGAGGACACAAACCCAAACTAGAGATGCAACGACGGAAAACCGAGGAAAACTGATAACGTGTAAGAGGACTACCCGACGCATGCACCAAAAAAGGGGCACCAAACACCGGCCTCCGAGACAAAAACTCCTGCGCCAGCGCGTAGGGACAGCAAGCCCCCCCAATACCCAATAAAGTCACAAAAACGCCCCTACCCACCTGATCAGTTTTAGAATGGGGAATAAAGAGACGCACCCGACCAACACCAACCACCACGTGACAGACCTGCAGCCCAGAAGGAAAGCGAGCACTACGGGATACCAGTTCCCCAACCCGCAAGGCACCGAAAAAACAAAAAGAAAAGGCCACGCGAAACAAAAGGACCTCAAATTCATCAAAGCAAATGGACCCCAAAACCAACGAAATCTCCTGGAACAATGAAAAGGACAAAGGCCGACGGCGATCCGGAACCGAAACCCTCTGCCAATCAGCCACCACCCGGTGCAGCAATTGATCCCTCGAAAAATCATCCCAACCCAAAAGCTGACATAGCAAAGAAAGAGCTGGGAGAGCGCGAGAAGCAGAAGCCGAGGAACGCCCAGCACGCTCCAGTGCAGACAAGAATGACCATGTAGCGTGGCGACGAGCCGACGACTCCCGCCATCCCTGCCCAGCCCGAGCTACCGCTGCCCAAGCCTGCCACACCTGAACATACGAACTCCATGTGGAATCAGCCAAGGAGCGGAAGAAATGCCGAATCAGTCCTCCAGAGCCAGGGTCCACAACCAGTGAGGAAAGGGAGTACCCCTCCGACCCGCCCCCGGTACCACCTGCCAAAAACGGCTCCACTGGAACCGGGAGAGAGAGTCAGCAAACGTATTAGCCACACCCGGCACGTGCCGCGCCTTAAACCAAATATTATGTTCCAGACAACGCAAAACCAAATGACGCAACAGGGAAAGCACGGGCAAGGAACTAGAAGAAGAACGGGTCAACACATGAACGACGCTCAAATTATCAGTCCAAAAGATCACCCTCTTATTAGCGAGACTCTTCCCCCCACAGCTCCAGTGCCGTAACAATGGGAAACAACTCCAAAAAGGTCATGTTAGTCAGCAAGTCAGAAGCAGACCAAGAAGCAGGCCATGCCTCCGCACACCAATGACCTTGGAAGTACACCCCGAAGCCAGACGCACATGCAGCATCCGTAAACAGATCCAAGGCAGCATTATCCACAGCAGCCTCCTGCCAATACGTACACCCATTGTAACTACCCAGAAAGGACTGCCATAGCAAGAGATCAGCCTTCAAGGACTGACGCAACCGGACAAAATGATGTTGCGCTTTAATCCCCACAGTGGCCAGAGACAGCCTCCTGCAAAATACACGCCCCATCGGCATGACCCGACAAGCATAAGCCAAATGGCCAAGCAAAGATTGAAGCTCGCGGAGACGAAGCTTGGGGGACGACAAAGTCCGCGCCAAGATCGTTTCCAAGGCAGCAATCTTACCCTGAGGACATCCCCGCCCACTCACCAACCACCCACTCCAAAAACGTGGCAAACAACTCAAAATAATAACAAGAAATAGAACACACCATAGGAAGGCATCTATCAAAATAAAACTTATGTCGAAAAGCGCAGCCCAACAAGTGAAAACAGTCTAGATGAATCGGCAAAAGTCGAAACGCGGACTCCACATCTGCCTTAGCCAACAAACAGCCTGGGCCCGCTTCCCTAACCAACACCAGAGCCTCATCAAAAGACGAGTAACGCACCCTACAGTCCTCAGGACCAATGCCATCGTTAACCGATGATCCCGCAGGATAGGACAAATGGTGGATCATCCAAAAGTCGCCCGGCTTTTTCTTGGGAACCACACCCAACGGGGAAACCCCCAAATTGGGAAAGGGCAACCCATCGAACGGACCCACCATCCGTCCCATGCATACCTCCATCACCAATTTATCAGCAATCACCGCTGTAGCGGATCCCCGCTACCCTGCCCGGGTAGATTCGCCGTCAGCGCCGAACTGGTCTGGGGGTGTAGAGTCAGGGGTAGTGGGCGGTAGGGATTCGGCAGTGGTCCAGCGTTTCTTTCCACGGTCCTTGCAGCGTCGCGGTTCCCCAAGCCCTATTATCCCCAATTACTAGCCGAGGCAAGAGTAAAGGTTCAAACAGGAATGAGTTTATTTTAACATGGAGAATACAGGGTTATTTATGAGGAATGAAACCACTGTTCTCCCCTGGCCCGCTCTCAGTCCTCCTGCGGTGATCTTTGTTTGTACCTCAAGCCATAGCCCAATCTGTCTTGGTTAACCTGGGGGAACCCCTACGGTGCGCAGCCCTTATCTCGGGTCTCGGCGCCAGCTCATCTGTCCCCCCCCTCCCAGAGCCTCTCCCTGTCTGGCCAGCGCCCGGCCCCCCCTGTGGTGTGAGCGCTCCTTGTGGCTTTCTGCCCGAGTTTTGGGATTTACCAGGGAGTTCGGGGTGATCCCCTGGGAGCGGCGCCATGCTGGGGGTACAGTCTGGTAGCTCGGGTCCGGGGGCTGGTTCAGTCTAAAAAGCGCCCGGATCGGATCCACGGGGCCCGAGCTGCGAAGGGGGAAAGTTCGGCGGCTGTACCCGAGCAAGAGTTGCCAGCCGCGCTCCCAGCGAGGGATCCCTGGTCGGCGTTCGGGTTTCTCGGGGTGTCTCGTTCTATAATTCGCACCCCCGTAAGCACCTATTTTTAGGAGCCCACTGGCCAAGAAGCGCTCTTCTGCGTGGTTTCCACGCTGCGGGGCAAGGCGGGCAAGTTTGGGCGGCTTGGCAGAGACAGTCAGCGGCGGCTTGAGGCATTCACAGACCGGGCGTCTTCCCGGGGCTGTGGACAGGCGGGGAACAGGTCAACCATGGGGAGAATTACAGGGGGAACTTATAAAAATACAACCTAACGAATTCTTTAATACACCATACTAAAACAACATTTTTAAAATTTTGTACCGCGCTACGGTATAGTGGCGGCTGTTTCGTCACAACCGCCTCATGCTGATGAGCGGACACCAAATTAGAGGCAAAGACAGGAAAGTCAGAAGGAACGAAGGGAATACGAAAACCCACGGAAAATCCATCCACCAAAACCAGAGCCGCCTTCTCATTGGGGTAACATTCAAGCCACGGGAGCATCCTTAAAACGTTCACCGGGGTAAGACCTGACACCCGAACCGTCCCCCGTCCCAAAGACCCCCGACCTCTTCGCAGGCACCGGAAGGCGGGATGCACACCCCCTCATTGAGAACACTCGTGCCGGAACCGGCACGAACTCGCCCAACGACAGTGCGACTCATTGTACACCCAGCAAAACCCCCTCCGGGCAGCCGCCGACGCACCAGGGGAAGTACTGCCAGCGGATCCGAGAAAGGGAGAAACCACCGGACGAGCAGGCGTCATTAATAACAACCAAAGGTTAGCATCCTGCTCATCAAAACGCATGGTAGGACGGACAGCCATTTTTTGCCGGAATTGTAGGTTATACCGGAACCATCACTGACCCCCATAAACCTTGTACGCCCCCCAAATAAGGTCCAGAGAGGAGAACAGAGCAACACAACGTTCCGCATAACACTCACAGAGAACAGCGCTAAAGGCCAGAAAGCCCTGAAGCCAGTTCCCAAACGTACGGGGCAAACTCCGAACGGGAGTCTTGTCCTTGTCCGTGTCCAACTCAGAACGCCTAGCACGGTCGACCGTCTCCCTATCCACCGATACCAAAGAAAGAACGTCCACGCATTCGCCTCTCCAAATCTTTTCCTTGACATCAGCAGAAAGGTGCATACCCAGCGGAGACAACGCATACCCAGAAAGCTGCGGAACCGCAGAGACTGGACCCGAGACCCCACCAGCCACAGGAGCAGAGGAAACACTGGCAGCAGGCAGCTCCCCACCGGCCGACACCGGTACCACCAAACCACGAGGAGCAGGACCAGCCGGCACGGGCGCACGGGACTCCAGACACGACACGCGCTGCCACTGCTGAAGAGCAGACATCAGTGAGGACACCAAATCCGAGGGTCCAGCACCCCCAGGGATTGCCGCCAGCGCCCCCCCGCCGACCCTGGCCGCACGCTCAGCAGCAGGTAGCAAATCATACTCACGGGCAGACAGCAGAGGGGAAGGATCCACCAGGCGCTGGGACCGGTCGGCAGCTGCATCAGGGACCACACTGCAGAAAGGCACAGCTGGGCGAACATCATCCACAAGACCAGGAACAGCCACCCGGTGAGGCTCCCGATGAGCAGACGCGGGGGCACCGCCAGATGGGGCCGACCCCACAGCCAGGCAGCCAGCAGTAGGCAAACGAACAGCTCGCTCCCCAGAAGCAGACGAGCCGGCAGTCACGGAATCCGGCAGAGGAAAAGCTCCCTGGAGCGGAGCACCAAGGGCAACCGGAAAACTGGATCCTCCAACTCGCGGAAGGGCAGCCCGGCGTCCACGAGACGTGCCCCCACCTCGACGCGAGCGGGAGCCCTGGGGGGCGGAGCCGGCGGCACGAGAGCGAGGGGCGGCAGACCGAGAGGCCACAGCTGCAGGAGCCCGCGGGCTGCGCGAACGCCCAGTCCGACCTCCCACACGCACAGGAGCAGGCGGAACAGGAGCCACAGAGGGAGAAACAGCCCTGTAGGAGGCAGCACGGCGTCTCGGACGCGCACGGCTAGCAACAGAGCCGCTCACCACAGGGGAAGCCCGGCCAGCCTGCGCAGGAGCAGAAAGCGCCGGAGCGGAACCAGGGGAACCAGGACCAAGCAGCGCAGAGACAGTAACAGGACGCTCCCTCCTCCATCCCCGGGAGCCCCCCTCCTCCACCTCCGCAGGGGAATCGCGACCCACCGGCTCAGCAGAGCACAACAAGTCCGCCAAAGTCACACCGAAGCCAGCAGCATAGTCCTGCAATCGGGCGAGGAGCAGAGCAACATCCTCCCGCTGAGCAGCCAGAGCCATGACCGGCCCGTCCAAGGAAGAAGCAGAGAGCAACGCCAACAGCAGGACCCAGAAAATGCAGGAACAAAGCAGCGACCAGCGTGCAGAACAACGTGCAGCCTCTTCAAATCACCAGCACGTGGAACAGGTAATCACACACCTGTGCATATATAGGACCTCCTTCATTAGCATAATTTCTTGACCAATGACCCTGCATACCTTTGATTGATCGTCCCAGGCCAGCAGTCATGCCCCCCTTCCAGAATGTTCCAGGGGGTTGCTTTACTAATGTACTAATATTTGCTAAGCTATTTGATACCACTACTTGGATGCACAAGAGGAGCCAGTTACCTGGATGCCTTCGCCAGAGATTGCAGAGCAGGCTTGAATCTGCCATGTGCGGTCCCGGTATGTATGGAGGTTTAGTCCTGATGCAATATCTGCAGCCGGGGCTGCACTCAGTAAATCCTGTTTGTTGGCAAACACTAAAAGAGGGACTCCATACAGACTGTCCTCTTCCACTAACTCTGCCAGCTCCTAAGGAAAACAAAAACCTAGTGTCATTACTAGCCTTACACGGAGCATCCCAACAAGCATCCAAATATCTCCAAATATCGCTTGTGAAATAGGGGGTGAATCGACAAGCCACTGTTGTTGGTTTTGTATTGTTATGCCAGAGAAAGAGGAAGTTCATAGGGCATTTGACTGCAGCAAAAGTTACCAATAACAATTGTTTATACATATCTGTTATGCAGTGGCCTTTGCTAGTTCTATCCTTGCTGACATACAGGGTTATTCAGAGAGAGGTGCAAACCAGGAGAATGACTGGAGAAGTGAAAATTCTAGGTCAAAATAGCCAAACCAGAAAAATTCTCCCATTTATCTCACTTTCCAAATCGGCTATTTTGACCTAGAATTTTCACTTCTCCAGTCATTCTCCTGGTTTTCACCTCTCTCTGAATAACCCTGAGAGTGCTACAGCATTGGCATAAATAGCTTTCACCAAAGAGACTGGGTTTACCCTATCTCTATAGAAGTATGTGTCACATGTATCATGGTCATTTGAGTGTCTTCCTCAGGACTGAGACATTTTTCGTTTGACTTCCTTTCACACTCTTCTCAAACCTGGTGGTTTCACTTTGCCAGTTGACTTCTCTACCAACACTGAAGCCTCCAAATCCCTCTCCATTACTTTTTTCCAACAAATATTGAGATAACGTCCATAATTCTCTTGACCTTAGCCACTCAGGTCTGTTTCTTGGACACTTACTCTTTCCTGCCACATATTGGAGTACCCTATAGTTCTGTGTCTTTATTTTGGTTTGTGTCTCAAGGCCCTCATAGTTTCCATAATCAGTGTATTGCACATGCCAATGATACTCAAATAACTATTTTCCTTGATTTGATTGATAAGTTGATTCTTCAATTTATTTTGTCTTGCCCCATCACATTTCCATCTCTAACTGGACCACCTCGCCTCTTGTCAAATCAATTCTCTCCAAGACATATATTTATCTTCCTTTGAAACTCTCCTTCATTTGTTGTAAAACCAACCTGACCCTCCCCTCCAAAAAAGAAAAACACATTACTGTTTTGGTATAGTGTTTGACCTCTCTTTCACTCCATATTTCAGTTAATCTGCAAAACCTGACACTTTTATCCAATAGACACCATTTATAAATCCAGGATGGACCAAATGGTTGTTCCTAAAAGTGGCATGCCGGCCTCTAGATTTAAATATGACTGCATATGAATTTTTGAAACCATTGCTTTGGAATGGAAACTTCTCCAGCGAGATTTGTTGGGCATCGCAGATCTTGCATCTGTAGCTCCAACACTTCTAGCACTATAGCAGCTCATTTTCAGACCAAAATGTAATTCTGCTGGAGGGTGAAAGGGCAGCCGAAGCAGATGAACAGCCTGAGGATGATTAACAAGCCTATATTTAAGTAAAACCAAACTATGAAACTAAAGAAACATGTATAATTCAAACCTAAAGCACAGGTTAAATTCATTGTGGTTTAGTAGGTCATCCGAGAGAAATTCTTGATGGATAAGGAGCTTTACAGGATGGATTTAATATATGAACTATTCAACTGAAAAATACCCAACTTAAGAGTAGAAGAAAATGAGAAAACCTCAGAATAAATCAGGAAACAATGGACACGGAGTGATGTCCTCCATCCACAAAACATGGAGGTTATGCTCTTAAACCAGGCTGGCCAACTTGTAAATCACCCACTATGATGGACTACAACTTCTTTGATACAGCGTCAATAAGACAGATAAAGCTTTGTGAGTGTTATTAGACTAATAAGAACTAATATAATGTTGAGGCATTATTTTATTATAAGCTTATGAAGACCCGGTCCTACCTGTCCAGTTTCTTCTAAACGTTTCCGGTCTGCACTGTCCACCACATATATCTGCAGTCAAGAAAAATAGATGGTATTAACTGATCATAGGGGGTCAAGAAGGTATTCAAAGCAATCCGTCGCTAGACTTTTTATACATAGGTTACATTTTACCCAAGCCCTGCCAACTCACCAGCAGATCTGTGCTGCCAAGATACTTCTTCCAGTGTGATCTAATTGCCCTTTGTCCACCAATGTCCCACACTGTGAGCTTCAAGCCTTGCGACTGGACGCTTTTGATATTGAAACCCTGCAATACGATTACCAATGTGAATAAACAACAGCATAGAGATTATCTTCAAATAATAATAAAAATGAATCAAAGTATCCTGTTTTTAAGACCCAACCAAGGCTGTCTCTAAAAAAATGATATCCCGTTCTGTTTGTGCCCAGATTAATGACGAGCGTTTTAAATAAAATTTTATGAAATATTTATGTGGAATTATATTGAAGGGGAAATGAAAATAGAAACTGCAGGTTTTGTTTCTGGATCAAGAGGAAAGTTGTAATCAGTAATTGTATATTAAAATTGGTTTTGAAGAAAACAAAAGAGAAACGTGAATGCACAAATGCACCTATTACCTCTACATGACTATAATAATAAAACCAGTAAATTGAAAGTAGCCAAATAAAAAGTATTTTGAATAGTCTTAGAAAAATCGAAATAAAAGACTATTAAGGGAAACAAGGGAAATTTTATTTTAAAGCATTTCTTGTAGAGAACAACTTGCCAAGGAAATCTCCTTAGAATAGATGTTGCCAAGTCACCACATGTCCATCTTACTGAACATTATGTCATTAAAAAAAAGGAAGAACTTGAATATGAAGAAACTCTTTATAACAAATCGCCCATAGTTCATGATGTAGGAAAGTCAACCACCCCATCACCTACGCAGTAAGACCAGCAAAACGTCTTCTATTAGACAGGAGGAAGCATGAGTTTTCAGGAAGAACATGTCATCCTGTTACCATCATTAAAAAGTATATTAAATGACTGGTATATGAAGCAAGATGATGAAGAGCAGACTAGATGGATCTCTGTGAAAGCAAGTTGTCGCTGAATACAGACTATTCCCTGCGTTCCTGTGTGAGGAAAGCAGACCTGCCAGCTTTGCCTTGTCTGAGATTGGGAGGGTGGGGATGTGGTTGTCAAGGATGCATGGCCGAAACATGCTTTGCATTACTGATGATGATCACACCCCTAAAAGTGACATGTTATTTCAGGGTGCATGTGCATCACAGTGACCAGCTTCCTGTCCAGCAGCCAATCAGGGCTGCTCATTCACAAGCTGGCATTAGCACGTGTGTATTAGCATTTTTTAAGTAATTAAGCACCGACAGCATCATTAAATAGGCAATAATGGTGAATTTCCCCTTTGTCTTCCTGAAAACCAGATGACTTAGCAAGTCTGAGAAATGTATGGGTAAGTGCATCAGGTTTTTTTTTGTTTTTATACGTATTTTAGTCATATTTTATGTCCCACTCCAGCCCTAGATATAGGTTGTAAACCCATAACAACTTACCTGTTGTGACCACTATGTGTATCCTCTTAACCCTTTCACTGCTGAGGACGTGTGGGGAACGTCCTCATTGACTCCTAAGGAAAGATAGGGGTGGAGATAGGGGGTTCCTTTGAACCCCGATATCCCCAGACTCCTTGCAGATAGCAGGGTCATGTTTGGTATCATTAGAAAGGCCAGAGCATGGCCTTTCCAAGGATACCAAACATGACAATGTTTAGAGTAAAAAAAAAATAATAATAAAAAAAAAAGGAAAAACATGTTTTTTAAGACGTGAAATGGCTCAGCAGTGAAGGGGTTTAATAGGAGGCCGGCTGGAGAACAGCCTTTTCAAAACTATAACTTTGTCTATTTCAAAATACCAAGAGGATGAATCTCATGTCTGGGAGTTTGGTTGTATAATATTAGCTATGGATTTATGAATGACACATAACTGATTGCATTTTTTTCAAGTATTAATGGAAGCATCCTTAAAAAAAATTGTGAATGAATCTGAAAGTGTTGAATTAACACAGAGAAACCCCACACTCCTGCACCCATTCATCCATGAACCCTTGCAGGTTATCAAGGCGTTAGGGTTAATTGTTATTGTATGTGACACCTGCTATTATGGTTGTCAGGAAACCGTTTAAGGTAAACTGATTATCCCCTCAAGGTGTGAGCATTGCCTTTGTTTATGGTTACAGGTTTTGTTAAGGAGCTTCATTGTTCGACAAAACTAAACTGGCAAGACCTCAAGTGAGAAGAAAACAAAATATGTAGGAGAGACATTTTAAATTTGTCCTGCACTCTAAAACGTAAAGGGGTAAATATACCCAAAAATCTAAGAAATAATTTGGGCCAACTTCAATAAAAATAAGTAATTTGTATGTTTCCAAGTGTGTTTTTTGATAGAATAGGATCTCTCCCAACCGAAGAGTACGCAAAGGCAATCTACCCATTAAGGTGAACCTCTATGCCAACATTACTTGGGCTCCAGCGGCTCTGACCACCTTGGCTTCCACCAATTGCCTTGGCCGATATTGGGGTGCAGAGAATGACACACACAGACACAGGTTTAGATTGTCATCTCTATGCGTACAGACTCAAAGCTGGTGCATATCTTTTTATTAGATTATGAGAGGGAGACAGAGGGAGGGGTTGTTATGTAAGAGGGCCCCAGGAATGTCATGTGTCAGTTGGTAACCTTGTAACGAGTTAACATTATTATGAAGATCTGACGTCATTTATTTGGATTTTGCCAAAGCTTTCGACACAGTTCCAAATTAAATTAAGAAAAAATGGTCTAGATGAAAATACTTGTTCTTGGGTAGAAAACTGGCTAAAAGATAGGATACAGAGAATGGTCATAAATGGTACATTTTCAAGATGGACATCAGTGGTAAGCGGTGTCCCTCAGGGGTCTGTTATAGGACCAATTCTATTCAATTTATTTATAAATGACCTTGAGATAGGCATCAAAAGTAATGTATCAGTGTTTGCAGATGACACAAAACTAGTAAAATTAAATACAATGTGAGCAGGATGTTACTTCGCTGCAGAGGAATTTAGATAGATTGGGGGACTGGGCACTTAAATGGCAAATTAAATTTTATGTAGATAAATGCAAAGTTATGCACTTTGGAGTGAAGAGCACACAAGCAATTTATACCCTGAATGTTACGGAGTTAGGGAAATCCAAGCAGGAGAAGGATTTGGGAATAATCATAGACTTCAAACTAAGTAACAATGTGCAATGTCAAACAGCAGCCGCCGCCAAGGCCAGCAAGGTATTGACATGCATTAAAAGGGAAGTTCACTCTCGGGATGAAAACATAATTTTGCCTCCGTATAAATCAATGGTAAGACCGTACCTTGAATATGCCGTGCAATTTTTTGCATCTGTCTTAAAGGATATTATAGCGCTAGAAAAAGTGCAGAGACGGGCGACTAAATTAATAAGGGGAATGGAAGGGTTAAGTTACGAGGAAAGGCTAACAAGCTTAAACCTGTTTGGTTTAGAGAACCGGTGCCTTAGAGGGGATCTGATAACTTTATATAAATATATACGGGGCCATTATAAACCATTGTCTGGAAACCTATTCATTAACAGGACTATACACAGGACACAAGGTCACCCATTTAGACTGGACGAAAGGAAATTCAGCCTAAAGCATAGGAAGGGTTATTTTACAGTGAGAACAATAAAGCTGTGGAATTCTCTGCCTGTTGAGGTGGTTGGGTCCGAGACTGTACAGACATTTAAAAAACGACTGGATGACTTCTTGCAAAAACATAATATTAAGGGTTATAATATTTAATATTAAACATATGGGTAAAAGCTTCTTGATCAACGGAGAAATCTGACGCTATTCTGGCGTCAAGAAGGAATTTTTTCCCAGTGTGTTGCATATTGGCGAGAGCTTCAGACTGGGTTTTTTGCCTTCTTTTGGATCAACAGCAGTAGGTGATGTGTGAAAAGCTGAAACTGATGGACGCATTTCTTTTTTCAGCCTATTTAACTATGTGACAAATCAAAAATTAATAAAGTAAATTATATTTTTAAGAATCTCTTAGAGTTTAGAAAGTAAATTATACTCCCCAAGTTGCAAACTATGTCTTATACTGTGTATTGAACTAACTCTTGAGTTGATTTACCAAAGGGTATAGTGAAAGAGTGAAAGAGTGAGTTCTTATGTCACTAATCTTTTCCAAACACTACAACTGTGTGAGAAAATGCGTATCACGCAGGACCATGATACAATAAAGCAAGAATTAAAATGAGACCCGCATAATATACAGCACTATAGTTATTTTTTTAAAATAATAAATTCATTAGAGTAATAATAGAGGAAAAGAATAATTTTAACCATAAGCTAAAGAAATAATAAAATTTAGCCTTTAACCCTTTCACTACCGAGATTGAGATATCTCGGTCTGCTGACCTACAGCCCAAAAGCAAATGAAATTTGTTTGCTGCAAATTAATTTAATTTGCTTTTTTGGGCTGTAGAAGGTGCCCCTGAGTATTAGCTCTGTGAGCATAATTCCCAAAGAGCTAAAACTGTAAAATCAGCTGCTCAAAGCTCTGAAATATCCGGCTTTCAGCAGCCGATGCAGGGAGGAAAAAAATAATAGATCTGCCGCTCAAATCTCTGTAACTCAAATAGGCAGTAGATGGTGCCATCTACTGGCCAAATATGTTATTTACAGTAATAGCTATTTATTACTGTAAAATTTATTAAAAATGATTTTACAATAGACCACTGGTTTCTGACAATGTTTTTTTGGAAAATCACTTGGTAGTGAAGGGGGTTAATAACTGAAAAATATTAATAAAAAGAGGATAAGCAATATTTTTTTCTCAATGTTGCAGTTTTTTTATCAATTACTCATAATTCCTGTTTTTTTCCTTAACCTGTTTAGAAAGAGTTTGTGCAATATTACAATGTTGGTGTTAACTTAACCAGAGCTTTTGTAAATTTACCAGAGCCATTATAGTCTATGGGGTTGTTAAGTTTACAACAGCTCTGGTTAAGTTAGCACCAACTTTGTAATATAACCCTTGTTTCTGTCAACTAAACCAACTCGCCGTAAGCCATGTAAGATTTGCAAAGCAGATGTCACTTGTGATATGTTGACATTTTCAAATGCCACCAAACATGACATAACAATCAGTTGCCGTTCCACCTACCTGAGTTGGAGTTATACAGTTGATCTCCTCCAACGCAAGACTGGTAAGGATGGTAGTTTTGCCAGCATTGTCCAATCCCAAAAGTACAATTCTCAGACCATGTTCATCAACATCTTCTATCTTTTTCAGCTCTGCTACAAGTGAAAGCAAACCCTAAGGATACATTGAGAGATCCATGACGTGTTCATTAGCTTAAGTGCAGCGAGTCACTGGATAACTCCTTAATGTACAGAACTGTAGATGTCATAGATGGATGTGATAGTGAAGACTTTTTGAAGACCCCCTAGTTGTCTATAGACCATAGGTATAGGCCGTGGAAAAGATTGTAATGTAGCAAAGGTACATACAGTAATAAAGCAGGGGTAAGGAGGGTGATCGTGTGAAACTTTGGCCCTCTGAATGTTTCAGAACTACCTTTCCTTTAAATCGTCGAGTGGCTGAGTACCGAAGGAGCTGTAGTTACACTTACAGCGCATCTCGTAGTCAAGGTTGCTGACCCCTTTAATAGGGGAAAGAACAAAGGAAGGTTTGTTATGAACAGAGATACTGTATGTCAAATTAATAAGTAATTTATGAGTGGGTAAGAAAAATAGGTAACATACAGGCCTTAGCGAGTGTCAATTGGGGCCTAGTTCTGGAAAATCTTACACGAAATTTCCAAATTGGGGAAAAAAAAATCTCAGCTGATTCTCAATGTTTAGTTTGATGACTTGACGTAGACTTAGGCCAGCAAAGAGAATAAACTATGATCCTTTATGGGAAACAACAACGTCTTCCTTGGTCTCACAAAGATAAGGCTAAGAAGAATAAGCTAGTTGTTAGTCTTACAGTAAGATTATCTACCGTAATCAGTGAACTATTAGGTTACATAATGAGGATGTACTCCCCACAATATTCTTTCTGGCCACCAGCTTCATCTTCCCACTGCTCCCATTTGTTTCACTTACAGCCGTCGCTTAGATTGTAAACTCACGGGATGTCTGGCTGAGCACTTGGTTACAGATTACAGTGCTGTATTTCCTAGTCAAGCTATCCTACGAGCATGGTTTTCTTTTCCTTATTTATCATGTACGTCTCATGTTTGTGCTCCCCCATTGTAAAGCGCTACGGAATATGCTGGCGCTGTATAAATGCCTGTAACTGTATGGCAATTAAGAAACGTCTGTGAAAGACACCAAGGACAAGACAGCAAATACAGGAAGCTCAAAACACACTAATAGTTCACTCGTGTAAATCGGAGGAATACAATCTGCTGGACACACGTCTCTTTTTCAGTATAATATTGGACAGAAATGGTGAATTCACCACAATATATACAAGAAGTTAATTAGTTACACCTCACTGAGGAAATTCAAATAAAAACGGGAGTTTTATGTCACAGGGAGCGTATAGAGGAAAGGAAATGTAAATTGCTGTTCTAACATTGAGAATAATCAGATAACTACATTTGTCATACAATTAGATAACAGCAGTCTTGATGGATAATGCTAGGTTATATTGTGGTTATGTTTCTTTGTAAGAGAATGGATTGAATTACATGAAAGGTTTCCAGAATGTTTCTTATTCTGACATAGAAAGTGTAAGTGATTATTGTTTCAGACTAGGCTCAACCTTTGTGTACACTAATGGATGGCATTGTCACCACTCACTCTCTACTGTCTCCTTAAGCAATGATTTCTTATGCACTTATCGTCAGAGGGTTTTATGGAGATGACAGTGCAATCAGCATACGAGAATCAAATACCTGCTTTAGAAAAAAACACTTATCCTCTTTTCAGAGCTAGTGGCATACAGGTTGAGAATCCCATATCCAAAATTCGAAACGTTCCAAAATCTGAAATTTATTTTGAGTGCTGGCCTGACACCAAAAACAGAAAATACCACTCCTGACCTCATGTGATGGGGAGGGACACATTAATTAAAAACATTGTATAGAATGCCCTTCAGGCTATGTGTATATATATGAAACATGAATGTATTTTGTGTTTAGATTTGGGTCCCAAACCTAGGATAACTCATTATGCATACATACAAATATATGTATCAAAATCCAAAGAAATCATAAACACAAAAAACTTCTGGTCTTTAAGCATCTTGAATACGAGAAACTTACAGGGTTATTCAGAGAGTGGTGAAAAGCAGGAGAATGACTGGAGAATGCAAAAAAAAATTCTAGGTCAAAATAGCCAAACCAGAAACTTTCTCTCATTCATCTCACTTTCCAAATTGGCTATTTTGACCTAGAATTTTCCATTCTCCAGTCATTCTCCTGCTTTTCACGCTCTCTGAATAACCCTGCTAGTCTGTTTTCACTACCATTTTCCCCTGAAGCACAGCCAAGCCATGCTCAAAGCATTCTCTCCCTCTGTTTCCTGCAAGAAAGCCAGAAAGGTATTTTTCAATCAACACATTTTTTGACATATTGTTACTGCTGCTAATTTATATTTTTTTCTTCCCAGTTTTTTTGATAGTCTGCTCTGCTCCTCCCTGTTGTAAATACTTTCCAAGAACAAATGGCTACCCCTCTAAACTATGTATTTGTTTTTATCCACAGTCACACTTCTCTACCATTTTTCCCTCTGCTGTCCCACCCAGCCCGCCCCATCCACCCTCCCAACCAGCCCGCCCCATCCACCCTCCCAACCAGCCCCTATTCTAATTATAAAGCCTCCTTTTCTCAGCTGCTTCAATCCTCGCTCGGTTTAACCTTATCATGCCCAAGCTCTTGGTCTATCATTATGCAATATTCTCTCTGGTAATCATCTCCACACTCCCTCTGCTCCCTTTTGTTTCATTTGCCTCAGTCCCTTAGATTGTAAACTCACGAGATGTCTGGCTGAGCACTCGTATAAAGTGCTGCATTAGCAGGACAATTATCCTACAGGCAGGGCCGTCTGCTCCTTCTGTTTTATTATGTCACCTGTTTGTGCATCCCCACTGTAAAGCTCTACGGAATCTGTTGGCACTGTAGAAGTACTTGTAACTGTAATAGGTGGGGGAATATTAACAGAATATTCAATTACTGTCAAAATTAATAATTCAATTCATCACGAATAAACTCTTAATTTAGAGCACAATAATCTTTCCCTTAATATGGTGCATTTTATTTGAGGAATACATAAATACAACCTACTGTGGGTTCTGGAAAGACCCAGTTAGCAGTCTCCTGAACAGTGTCCATGTATGTAACATGGACACATACATAAATACACATATATTAAATATATAGGTAGAAACTTATACATGAATGAAATATTACGATGGCGATAATTTGATGACATAATACAGGTTGCTTAACCCCTTCACTGCTGAGCCATTTCACGTCTTAAAAAAACACATTTTTCTTTTTTTATTATTATTTTTATTGTTTTTATTATTTACTTTAAACATGGTCATGTTTGGTATCATTGGAAAGGCCATGCTCTGGCCTTTCTAAGGATACCAAATATGACCGTGCTAGCTGCCAACAGTCGGGAGATATCGGGGTTCAAAGGAACCCCCTATCTTTCTTTAGGAGTCAATGAGGACGTTCCCCCACACATCCTCAGCAGTGAAAGGGTTAATATTATGACCATTGAACTATGAAAGCTAGTGAAGAGCAAAAATGAATGCAAGTTATGCTTTTATATATATTTTAGAAAACAATTTTGACATCTAATACATTTTCTTGACAACAGTATATAATTAAAAACATGGTCTGACCACACAGTGTTATAATGTGTGTTCTTCGCATGGTGCAGGTACAGCCGTTCCATTCTCTCTCTCACCACACATCCTGCACTTACCTTTTTAACTTCACCCATTCTATGTTACATTCCCAGGCGAAACCGTGAAAACTCAATGGTCATCGTCCAGATACATGATGATTTAAAATGGCACAAACAGCTTTGCAGACCTTTCATCTGTCCATTCAGTCTGGATTAGGAAACCAGATTTAGCTGCATTACCTGGGTAATCCCACCACCATCTGCCACCATAGGACAATGAACCAGAATCTCTTTAGAAACACACATACCCCTCTGGGCTTGGGGCTATATGAGATTTGTGTACACTATCACGCCTATGTTACATTTTTCACTTTAGGACTTGATTTAATTCTATCTTCTATTTCTTTTAAAAAAAATATTGTCTGATTCCGCTGATTTAATTCTGCCAGAGCCGATGTTCGAAAAAAGTCACTGGTCCGAAAAAAAGATGGCCAGCAAAATGGCTGAAAAACATGATTTCATACAGATTTGTGCCTAAGAAAAGTTCCTATTAAAAATATTGGATGTTTAATAAAAGATTCAGTCTAATTCCCTCTATTTCTATGCCTGAAAATACATTTAACCATTGAAAGAAGTTCAGAATTCGAACATAACAATAAATTTGAATTGAATCAATATATCCGATATTTCCATAGAAAAGTGTAGCCAAGAGAGACGATATTCGATTTGAATTTTTATCGGGAATTGAAATGCCGGCAAACCTGCATTTGAATCTCCCGAACTGAAAAATTGCTGAAAATCGTCAGGAAAGGGTCCTGATTTTGGCCATCGGGCCCACGTAAATTGAGCCCTGAATTTCAACACAATCCAACAATGCCAGATTTCCATAGACAGCCTTTTGTTTTGCAATCATCAAGCATCCTCATTTGGTTCCATTCTGAAACTCGTTTATTTATGTGTTATATTTTAACAGTCAGCTGTTAATCTTTTATTAAACAGAGTAATTCAAAGAGAATCGAAAAGTCACCGCACGTTTGGTGACTTTTCGTTCTCTTCAATTCGGTTCGTTTTGCTGATCCCATACCAGCGACCCTGCGGTGTATTCAGCAAGCACCACAGGGTCCCTGAATTGCAGGGAAAAGCTGCCGCAAACCCGACGAAAACTAACCGCAAAACCCAGTGAATGCACGCTGAAAAGCCACAAAACATCTGGATTAACTTGCCAAAAACGCCGGAAAAACCCGAGCAGGAGCCGATCACACGCAGCGCAGCCGCCGGAAAAAGCCGACACCGCAGACGAAGGCAGTGAATAAATTAGCAAAAAGGTTTGCTTGAATGTTTGAAAAGTGAAACGCTGTTTGCAAAGAAACAGTGAGAAACAAGGGGGGTGTTTGTGAGGGTCCTGAGAACGAGCAACAGCACAATGGCCTGCTCTACGGTGGGTGCCGCTCAGGTCTCACAAACAAGGTTTTAGCTCGCTTGTGCCATTACAGGGATGAATTTTCCATATGCAAATCAGCCTGCTCTCACCCAGAAAGGGTGGCCAGTGCTGATTGCCAAGGACGTCATCCCTGCACGAGAGGTGCAGCAACCCCCGACGATCGTTTCGGCCTTCTTGGGCCTCGTCAGGAGGGTATAGCTGACAACCCTCTAGGCACATCAAGCAAGGGGTCCACGTCTGGATGACCCTTTACAATTACAGTGAGAAACAAGGGGGGTGTTTGTGAGGGTCCTGAGAACGAGCAACAGCACAATGGCCTGCTCTACGGTGGGTGCCCGCTCAGGTCTCACAAACAAGGTTTTAGCTTGATTGTGCCATTACAGGGATGAATTTTCCATATGCAAATCAGCCTGCTCTCACCCAGAAAGGGTGGCCAGTGCTGATTGCCAAGGACGTCATCCCTGCACGAAAGGTGCAGCAACCCCGATGATCGTTTCGGCCTTATTGGCCTCGTCAGGAGGGTATAGCTGACACCCCTCTACTACTGAGAGAAAATGTCTGAAATTTACATATGAGGTCCAATGAATGATAATAAAAAGGACTGTTACAGAAAAAATGAGTAAACATAAAAAAAATTGAAAAAAATGACTTTTTAAAAAAAAAAAAATCCAGAAAAATGCTTAAAATATCCTAAAAAAATCTATAAATAAAGAGACTATTTACTGCAGAATTTTATAATGAACGGTTTATTAGATATTGAATTAAAACGGGAATATTTTTAACATTGAAGCCTATGGGATTCTCCTGAATAAACCTGTCAAATGAAATCACCGAATGGCAGGGCATTTCGGGAACCTTTCACTGCTGGTTTGTGTTCTCTGAATAGACGAAGCATTGCTTCTCTATGGGGGATTTCACTGCCCTCGAACAGGCACCGAACAGGCACCGTATGTGCAGGCAATTTGCCAGGATTTGGCAAATTGCCTGTTCTCTGGGTAGCCGAATGGCCAAGAAAGATAAACGAACGCTGATTTTCAGCATTCGGTTACCCTTCTCCAGCCATTCGGATCTCTTTGGATAACCTTGTTAGTATTTATTGAGTTTGTGACAGGGTAACATGTCACTTTTGCTTATCTTCTGCTTAGAGTGGGGTGAATATTCTAATCCTTGCAGCTGCTGAAGCATAGTAGGAGTCTACTTAAACAGTAGTTTGTAATGGGTTTATCCTATATGATGGGTGTCACGGAACGGATATGAGAGCTCTTTTCAGCGAGCCACAGGACTAAAGACTGAACCCTTTTTAAAGACCATTTTTCCTGTTTTTGTTTTTGTTTTGCGTGTGAGCCTATGGACCTCTTATTTTATTGCTAGATGTGGTTTTATTGGTGTAAAAATGTACCCTGTATGATGTGACTGTAAAAGTATGAAAGAAACCGTTTGTATGTGTTTTTCCCGTCGCCATTTTGCTCATCACAGCATGTTTTCACAGAACAAAGGATCTCATGCCCCAAAATGGAGGATGCAGCAGGCCAGAGGATTGGAGGCTTTTCCAAGACCTCATCTGCCTAATCCCCTGCACAATGGGAAGGCTGAAAGGGCAAGAGAGAGGATACAGCAAGCCAGTTGATTGGAGGCTTTTCCAAGACCCCATCTGCCTAATCTCTGGACAATGGGAAGGCTGAAAGGGAACTGATAGGGAACAGGAGGCTGGGAAAGGAGCCAATCAGTGCTGGTTGTGTGGGTGGGGGAGTTGGTGATCTGTTTGTGTGAAGTTGTATAAATGACCCTGTTGAAACCCATAAAATTCAGTTAACTGTTTTAAAGCATACAGCCACATCTGGTGTCTTCATTTCAGAGCTACAATCACTATTGCAGGAGACACTCAGCGGTCTCCTGCATCACCACTCAACCCAGGAACGGGATCCCCAAGGCAACACCGCACCATCTCTCCAGACGCCGGACCAACGCCATTTCATCCTCCAGGCCGCTCGAGACGCCGAGTGCCGTGCCACTTGGTAGTCGGGCCGGACGCCATCAAAGGGGGGAGTCAGATAGAGCAGGACCGCAGGCGGACTTCCATCCCGCCACACTGGTGGCAGTGGTGGGATAGCTCTTTGAACCCCCAGAAAAAGCACTCAGCATGGCAGGGTATGCCAACTACAAAAAGGACACCCTGCGGGGCATCCTGGAGAGCCGAGGAGGCACCCCGGGCTCAAAAAGTAAAGCCGCCCTGATCGAGGAACTGCAGGAAATGGACCAGGGAGCCGTGGGTACGCCAACCTTACCACCCACCCAGGCATTGGTCCCAGAAGATCCCTTCCAAAGGGATAGCCCTCTTCGGAGCCGCCCCGTCAGAAGCCGCTATACACAACGCCATCCAGGAGGTCCGGCAGGAAGAGGAGCAAGAGAAGGACCGTCAGCACGAGCTGCGGATGACGGCGCTCCGAGCAAAAAGGACTGAATACCCTGCCCCTGAACCCTACCCCATAGAACCCTGGTTCGAGGTTGACAGCTCGACTGGAGCTTCATCCAGGGAATCTACACCACGCAGCGATACTTCTTTTTGGACTTACAGCTCACCTGGAGTTTTAATTGAGGAAACCGCACATCTCAGCGACCCTTGGATGGAGGTTTACAGCCCGCTTGGAGCTGCATCCGAGGATGCCACCCCCCCATCGAGTGGTGGTGCCACTGTTCCAGCACCCTCGCAGACACGAGGGCTGAATTCCCGAGAAGGCTACAGGAGGGCCTGGATCGGTATCATGGATCTACAGTTGAGCCCTCTGGGCCCGAGTGGCGGGACGAGATCAGCAAAGAACTCTGGTACGAGGCACTGTACCATGAAAGGGACTACCATGGTGTCAATGTTCCCTCCGACGCTGCCATCTACCAAGTGCTGTCGGATATAATCTCTGCACGTGAATACAACACGTTTATATATATTGGATTTATCAGCCAAGCCTCCAATATGTCTATATTGGACTTACTGGACCTACCTCGGCAGTCGCCTCCAATATATCAGGGATTATTATTTCATAAGAAACTTATACGAGACACAAATATCAATCGTTTATATCTCTTAGAAATTATCCTGAATTCTTTTAATTGTCTGTGTTTTGCTTTAAAAAATACAATAATCAATAATCGGATAAAAATATATATATATTTATTACGTATACAAAAGAATTTCAAATCTCATATCATGAACAACAATTTATAAACCACACTCCATCAGCATATAAAAACTAGCTTCACAATATATGTATCTCCGGTTAGTAACTGCATATATGATTAATATCATTTACCTTATCAGTTAGTAACTAATACACAAATGGTTAATAAACATTTCTGCTTAATACAACATGCATTTCCCAGCAAACAATGTTTAACCAGCCAGCTCTTATAGATATATATATATCTCTATGCTACATGGATCAACAAAAGATGAGCTAATTTATTGATAAGTAATAAAAACTTATTTAGTGAATCCTCCCCTAATCTCGAGAATTAAACTTCTAATCTTTTGCTTTTTATTTTGTAGTTATATAATTCCTTGCTCATTAATTTTAATCACAGTAATTTCCAAATTCAATATATATATTGGTATCAATCTTGCAACATTTCTTTAGGAATAAATCCTTATATCCACTTCTTCATATTCCCATCTGCAGATTAGAAATATTTAGAATTTGGATTTTTAACCTTATCCGAGAAGTCTCAGTCTACGTTGCAAAAATCTCTACAAATATATTTTTACATTAATTCCTTATTTCATACATTACCTGTCCAATTTGGATGTTGATGAGTCTGCATTTTGGAATATGTGAAAATTATCGATATTAGATAATCAATGCATATAAGTTAGAGATTTGGTGAGAATATTAATTGCCTCATGTCTTGGGATCTAAGTGCATGGTGATGTGAGTCTGATGTGAGTCTCTGTCTGTTGGAATCTCTGACTCTTCAGAAGGTCATGTGTAATGGACGTCTGAGTGCATTGCGATGCGTCCTGATGGCTGGCAATCTCTGACTGACCTACCAAAAACTTTTTCCCGCTTATTATAGCCACACAGTTAATATTAATGATAATATAAATCATTATTTTTACTATCCTGTAGAGGGCAGTGTTGCACTTCTAATTTAATTCCAATTAATTCCCCAATTTCTTTTTCTCGGTCTTATCTAGGGTCACAAGGTCAGACTTAGCTTAACAAAGACCCTTGTCTTCTAACTAGACTGTCTTGAGATTTATAGTTCTCCTCCCTTTTGGTTGCTTAGATCAGCTAAATTCTTTCCTGGTTAACTCACAGAATCTATTCTTTAGTAAATTTTATTATTTACCAATTATATACTTTCTACAATATTTTGGAGTATATATTTCATACTGTAATTATAATAAAATATACCTTGATTATAAACATATATTTTGTGAATATAATTTTATATTACAGAATATTTTCTCTTATTCCTATACTCAAAAGACAAAATCTCTTTTGTTTTAAAAGTTTAAAACAGACCAATAATTTACTTATGACATGTCTTAGCATTATCTCACATTCATTCTAGGTTCCTTCATGTCTGGGACTTCTTAACCCAGGAATGAACTTTGTAAAAAAGAATCTTGTTCATTTCTAAACCTAGAGAATATTTTGAAAGAAAAACGGTCTTTAAAACAAAATGGCTACAAGCATCCATTTTAAAATTCTCCTTTTCTGTGTAATATACCCGACATAACCCCCCTTTGGTTTCTTGGATATTTATTGAGCAATTAAATTTCAGGAAAACATACATTATCTTCCCCCTTTACCAATTAGGCTAGGTTTCCACCTTTCGCAACACGTTTTTCTTCTTTCATCCATTTAATAAATGAAGATGCAGTGTTTTTAAACTTCAATGTACGTACTTTCTTTGTTAGTACAATCATCCAGACTGTTAGAAACATAATTACTATACAAATCACAATCTCTGTAATCTTCGGCCCGTTATAAGCAGATAGCAATTGATGATCAATCTGTGAATACATTGGAGCATAAATTGTTAGATTATCTCTTTATTAGAAGTTCAATAGTATGGTCATGCTAATTCTTTAGCAAAAATTTCAAATCTGGATTCATGGGTATCTCTTGCCCTTGGAATACGACAACGATTTGTATCTTGTCATACCAGACTTCATTTATAAAAAAAATAACTTCTCGATAACAACTCTTGATTCTTTAGAAACTTTCACGAGAATCACTGGTGTGGGTATGAACACTCTCTTGTTTTGTACCAGATTCTTCCGGTAAACATTTGCTTCTCTTTCTGTAATAAAACAGCGGTTGCAATAAAATATGCGGCAAATCTTTTCCTTCGGTGGTTCTTGTACATAGCAATCAATGGTATCCTGGCTGTATCCCGCATGTCTTTCAGGCTTGCATGAGCTTGATTCGCATGGAACTTTAGCATTCTCCTTGGAATTGTGCGGAAAACCGTAGAATTTCCAGATAGTCGCAATCTTTGATGGTCCGATTCATGTTTGCGGATTAAGCGTCGCAGTTCGGATTAACCATTTATCTCAATTTCTGTTGAAAGAAAGAGTATAAATAACCATTCATAGACTAGCGATTTCACTCAATTTCCCTATAGATATTCTGATCTCTGATTAATTTAATTAACCGTATGGATCTATTCTATCTACTAGCTTGAGTTAAACATCTGAATGCTGGAAGAAGAATCACATGTTAATTAAAACATCACTTCACATGATACCAGTTCAGTGTCTTCTGTTGGTCCATCTTCACATATCCTGAGATAATCTAGAATGACAATCATGCAATTGAGCTTGGCAGTTTTATTTCTCTAGAAATATAAAACATAACTTTTTCCAATAACATTAGGACTGTCTCCATCATTATCTAGATCTGTTATCCACTCATCTTGAGGATCTGGGTATCTGATCACTTCAGGGTCACTATGTCCATCTGGTTCTGTCTCCCTCTTGTGGAGGTGAATAATTAGCACGTCATTTTCCAGACATATATCTCGAATTCTCTCGAGGGGAACACATATGGTGTTATCCTCCTGCTCTCCTGTAGTCAGGGGCTTTGGCCTTAAAAAAGAGATATCAGGTGTCTGGCTATTTCTGAAGTGGACTTCAATAGAATCCGGCCTTTCCTCAATCACGTGGCAGTTACGCTGAGTGTGATGGGATTGGGATCTATCATAGCTGATTGGAACATTTACTTGGGACCAAATAACCTCATTGATAAAATCAATGATTGGATTTAACCTTTTGAGAAGGTCCATTCCAATAATTAGACGATTTTGGGGCAGATCCACAACAAGTGTTGGATGCCGAATTACTTTATTCCCCAATTTAAAATCCAATTTAGCCGTGCCCAGAACTTTCAGGGATGTGCCACTCACACTCACTAGATTAGCATTAGATTTATCTAATCTAGGCTTCCTGGAGGACAGTTCTTGGACCTGTTCAAAATAATGTGCTGATATTAACGTAACCTGGCTTCCAGTGTCTAGCAAGGACGGAATATGTGGTAAATTATCTTGTAATTCTACATTCACATAATATCGGTCTTCAATGCTATGCAATTTACAGAGAAATTTAGAGTGAGATATGAAATTAGGTTTTTGGATAGATTTTACCAACTGATTTTTCTCTCTCAAACGTGCTTTTGGCAGCTGTGCTGTCCATTTCGGATCCAGTCTTCTCAGCTTGCTCGCACTTAGTCTGGGGAGATAAAATACATTTTCCTTCTCTTTGCAGGGAAGGGTTTAAATCGTCAACCATACAAACATTTGTATTAATCATTTCATCATCACTTTCTGGTAAATTTTCATGGATACTGGTTACTTCATCAGAAACATCATCTAGTCACTGGTTGGGTGGGGCTGCAGGTATTGCATCTCTTACAACCTGACCAGGGTTATTTCCAGTCATTAACTGAGTGATCTGATCCAGTTTTTCTGTCAGCACACGGAAATCTTCCTGCATTTGACCCATACGCTGGCGTACATTATATCTCCGCTTTCTATTCGTCCTTGGGGACGAAGCTTGCGCATTATCAGACGCATCAGATTCAGTCTTACCTCTGGTTGTTTCCTGTCTAGGTACATTTTCCCTTGATTTAACCCACTGACTTCTAGGTACCCATTGCTTCCTAGATTTAAATTTACTTCCTGAATTTTCTCTGGCAAACCCTTTCCTGATCTGGCTTGGATTTTTCCCTTGGGGTATGGAGTCACGCAATATTTTCCGCATAACTCTTTTTGTGGGACTCAAATTTAATATCGCCCTTTTTAGCGTGAATTTCCGCTATTTCCTCAGGTGAAGTTTTTCACTCTTTTCCCCTGAGTTTCTTCACTATATTCAAATACAGTAAATAGGGTCATACTTTCTTTTAGTACCCAATCCAAACCATTTCTCGGGTCATAATCTCTTGCCAAAATGACCTTTATTTTATTTGGCAATGCGTCATAAAATACCGTATTTTTCGCTCCATAAGACGCACCTGACCATAAGACGCACCTAGTTTTTAGAGGAGGAAAACCGGAAAATAAATATTCTGAATGAAATAGTGTAATAATGGATATTGCCCCAGCTCGTGGATATGCCTTAGCTCACACGTGGATATGCCTTAGCTCACACGTGGATATGCCTTAGCTCACACATGGATTTGCCCCAGCTCACACATGGATTTGCCCCAGCTCACACATGGATCTGCCCCATCAGCTCATGGATTTGCCCCAGCTCACACATGGATTTGCCCCAGCTCACACATGGATTTGCCCCAGCTCACACATGGATTTGCCCCAGCTCACACATGGATTTGCCCCAGCTCACACATGGATTTGCCCCAGCTCACACATGGATTTGCCCCATCAGCTCACACATGGATTTGCCCCAGCCAGCTCACACATGGATTTGCCCCATCAGCTCACACATGGATTTGCCCCAGCCAGCTCACACATGGATTTGCCCCAGCCAGCTCACACATGGATTTGCCCCAGCCAGCTCACACATGGATTTGCCCCAGCCAGCTCACACATGGATTTGCCCCAGCCAGCTCTCACATGGATTTGCCCCAGCCAGCTCTCACATGGATTTGCCCCAGCCAGCTCTCACATGGATTTGCCCCAGCCAGCTCTCACATGGATTTGCCCCAGCCAGCTCTCACATGGATTTGCCCCATCAGCTCACACATGGATTTGCCCCAGCCAGCTCACACATGGATTTGCCCCAGCCAGCTCACACATGGATTTGCCCCAGCCAGCTCTCACATGGATTTGCCCCATCAGCTCACACATGGATTTGCCCCATCAGCTCACACATGGATTTGCCCCAGCCAGCTCACACATGGATTTGCCCCAGCCAGCTCTCACATGGATTTGCCCCAGCCAGCTCTCACATGGATTTGCCCCAGCCAGCTCACACATGGATTTGCCCCATCAGCTCACACATGGATTTGCCCCATCAGCTCACACATGGATTTGCCCCAGCCAGCTCACATGGATTTGCCCCATCAGCTCACACATGGATTTGCCCCATCAGCTCACACATGGATTTGCCCCATCAGCTCACACATGGATTTGCCCCATCAGCTCACACATGGATTTGCCCCAGCCAGCTCTCACATGGATTTGCCCCAGCCAGCTCTCACATGGATTTGCCCCAGCCAGCTCACACATTGATAATTCCCCAGCTCACATATGGATATGGCCCAGCAGCTCGTGGATGTGCCTCCGCTCACCTGCCGCGCCGCCGCCGCGTTTGTCTCCCTCTGAGCATGCGTCCGGCGGCAGGAAGCTTGGGCACTCGCCTGGGGGAGCCACGTGACTGCGATCTCGGGAGATCGCGGTCACGTGGCTCCCCCAGGCGAGTGCCCAAGCTTCCTGCCGCCAGACGCATGCTCAGAGGGAGACGAACGGCGGCGGCGGCAGGTGAGCGGAGGCACATCCACGAGCTGCTGGGCCATATTCGCTCCATAAGACGCACCCACTTTTCCCCCACTTTTTGGGGGGAAAAAAGTGCGTCTTATGGAGCGAAAATATACGGTAATTGGATAAATTCAGGGTTTTCAAAGTCTGGGTTTCTTTCAGCCAAGCTGTACGCATTTTTAAGGACTGAAAGAAATTCACGGGGGCTTTGATTAGGTCTGCATTTCAGAGTTAAAATTGCTCTTTTCGCAGCTAGACTGGTACGGTGAGGCCCAAATTCGGATTTGACCTCAGAAACTACTTTACTCCATTTCCTTGTACCAGATTCTTTCAAAGACTGGAAAAAATACCTATGTTTGCTTTCAAAGACCCATGGAATCAACTCAATTTTCTGAGCATCTGATTTTATTCCCATTATTTCCACAGCCTCTTCAAACATATTCAAATGCCCGATTATTTGTGATGATAGCCTGCTATCAAAGATGCCCACTGAAGATTTGAGGAAATTTATAATTTTCGTTAAATCATTTACTTTATGATATTTCTTAATAGGCTGTGGCTGGCTAGAGTGATGTGATTTGAAATACTCTCGTGTAAAAAGCTTTGCTTTTTTGTCATCATGAGATTTACTTTCATTTTCGCTTTCGCTCTGCTCACTTTGGCTTTTCAGATACACAGAGCCGTCATCAGGTCTTATCAGTGATGTATAGCTTAAAGCTTTCAAAGGGAACTTCTCTAACGAAGAATCTTTAACCCTTCGAACATCAGTTTCAACCTGACGTAACTCATCAGCGAATTTCTCATGTTCACGTTTCATTCTCGCCAATTGTTTGTTTAGCTCCTTATTTAATTTGGATAATTGAGCAATCTCATCTTGCATTTGATCTTTTTCTTTTGCACAGACCTTCAATTCCATTATCATTCGTTCTGACTCATCTTTTAATTTATTTACGGTTTCATGCAAGTCACAATTTTTATTTTCTAATCTGTCTCTGGTTTCTTTGTCATCATTCAATCTCTTGTTCATTTCTGCGATCAAGTATATACATTCAGGCACAATTTTTAAAGCAAACATTTCTTTGTCCTTTTTATTTGTGGCTGCACTTATCTTTCGCAAACACTCAAGAAAATTTGATTGATCTGACCAGATTGAATCAATATAATTCGATATATTTGATTGCAATTCTTTTATCCATTCAAATAAATCGTCTGTGACGTGTAACTTGTCCTTTAGATAAGACATAACATCTATCAATATTATTTTATTAGTACAGTTGTGTTCAAAATTATTCAACCCCCACTGAAATTGAGTGTTTTGGCCAGTTTGACATTGATTTTGTTCATTCAGTCATCTTACTTACAATTAAATCAAAGAGGCACGTGTAGGTCAGACAAATATAACATAACATTTATAATGAAATAACCACAAATGTCTTTTCTGTGCTCACATCATTATCAGTTTTATTCAACCCCCAAGTGACATTCAATCTTAGTATTTAGTACAACATCCTTTTACAGTTATAACAGCTTTTAAACGTGAAGCATAGCTTGACACAAGTGTCTTGCAGCGATCTACGGGTATCTTCGCCCATTCGCCATGGGCAAAAGCCTCCAGTTCAGTCACATTCTTAGGCTTGCGCACTGCAACTGCTTTCTTTAAGTCCCACCAGAGGTTCTCAATCGGATTTAAGTCAGGTGACTGCGATGGCCACTCCAAAATGTTCCAGCCTTTAATGTGCAACCATGCTCTAGTGGACTTGGAGGTATGCTTGGGATCATTGTCCTGTTGAAAGGTCCAACGTCTCCCAAGCCTCAGGTTTGTGACGGACTGCATCACATTGTCATCCAATATCTCCTGGTACTGAAGAGAATTCATGGTACCTTGCACACGCTGAAGCTTCCCTGTACCTGCAGAAGCAAAACAGCCCCAAAGCATGATTGACCCCCCACCATGCTTCACAGTAGGCAAGGTGTTCTTTTCTTCATAGGCCTTGTTCTTCCTCCTCCAAACATAGCATTGATCCATGGGCCCAAACAGTTCTAATTTTGTTTCATCAGTCCACAGAACACTTCTGTGGTTTGTCCACATGACTTTTGGCATACTGCAGTCGACTCTTCTTATTCTTTGGAGACAGCAAGGGGGTGCGCCTGGGAGTTCTAGCATGGAGGCCTTCATTACGCAGTGTGCGCCGTATTGTCTGAGCTGAAACGTCAGTACCCACATCTGACAAATCTTTTCTCAGTTCCTCAGCAGTCACACGGGGACTTTTCTCCACTCTACTCTTCAGGTAGCGCAAAGCAGTCGAAGTCAGCGTCTTCTTTCTACCACGACCAGGTAGCATTTCAACAGTGCCCTTTGCCTTGAATTTGCAAATGATGCTTCCTATGGTCTCTCTTGGTATGTTTAACATCTTTTCAATCTTCTTATAGCCATTGCCCTTCCTGTGAAGAGTAGTCACCTCTTCTCTTGTCTTCCTGGACCATTCTCTTGACTTCACCATGTTTGTAACCACACCAGTAAATGTCTAGAAGGAGCTGAGTATCACAGTCATTTTAAAGCTGCCTAATTGGTGCTTATTATGCTTTATTGCTGCTCCGTGACATCCACAGGTGTTTTCAATACCTGATTGAAAACACTTGAATGAACCTCTGTTCTTCAGAGTGGTAGTCTTTAAGGGGTTGAATAATTGTGTCAATGAAGAATTCACAAAAGAAACATTTACTACTGTATTACAAAACCAATTGATGTCATTTTAGTTGCATATGGTTCTTAAAAAAGTCCTTGTAGGATTTCATTCTGAATACAATTACAAATGTACACTAAATTCCCTAAAACCCTTTACAGCATTGGGGGTTGAATAATTTTGAACACAACTGTATGTATCTCTACATCTTCCTGAGTCTCAGATTCTGACTCTGACATTTTTACACTGTTTAGTAGATAACCGTAAAAACCACAAGTCAAAATACAACAAGGAATCAAAATATATATATATATATTCTATCTCTGTCTAATCAGACAATCACTGACAATTATATTTCAAAACAAAAACTACAATCTCGGAACAGTGCCTCCAATTTGTCGGATAAAATCTCTGCACGTGAATACAACACGTTTCTATATATTGGATTTATCAGCCAAGCCTCCAATATGTCTATATTGGACTTACTGGACCTACCTCGGCAGTCGCCTCCAATATATCAGGGATTATTATTTCATAAGAAACTTATACGAGACACAAATATCAATCGTTTATATCTCTTAGAAATTATCCTGAATTCTTTTAATTGTCTGTGTTTTGCTTTAAAAAAATACAATAATCAATAATCGGATAAAAATATATATATATTTATTACGTATACAAAAGAATTTCAAATCTCATATCATGAACAACAATTTATAAACCACACTCCATCAGCATATAAAAACTAGCTTCACAATATATGTATCTCCGGTTAGTAACTGCATATATGATTAATATCATTTACCTTATCAGTTAGTAACTAATACACAAATGGTTAATAAACATTTCTGCTTAATACAACATGCATTTCCCAGCAAACAATGTTTAACCAGCCAGCTCTTATAGATATATATATATCTCTATGCTACATGGATCAACAAAAGATGAGCTAATTTATTGATAAGTAATAAAAACTTATTTAGTGAATCCTCCCCTAATCTCGAGAATTAAACTTCTAATCTTTTGCTTTTTATTTTGTAGTTATATAATTCCTTGCTCATTAATTTTAATCACAGTAATTTCCAAATTCAATATATATATTGGTATCAATCTTGCAACATTTCTTTAGGAATAAATCCTTATATCCACTTCTTCATATTCCCATCTGCAGATTAGAAATACTTAGAATTTGGATTTTTAACCTTATCCGAGAAGTCTCAGTCTACGTTGCAAAAATCTCTACAAATATATTTTTACATTAATTCCTTATTTCATACATTACCTGTCCAATTTGGATGTTGATGAGTCTGCCTTGGAATTTTCTATGTGATGCTTTGTTTTGGAATATGTGAAAATTATCGATATTAGATAATCAATGCATATAAGTTAGAGATTTGGTGAGAATATTAATTGCCTCATGTCTTGGGATCTAAGTGCATGGTGATGTGAGTCTGATGTGAGTCTCTGTCTGTTGGAATCTCTGACTCTTCAGAAGGTCATGTGTAATGGACGTCTGAGTGCATTGCGATGCGTCCCGATGGCTGGCAATCTCTGACTGACCTACCAAAAACTTTTTCCCGCTTATTATAGCCACACAGTTAATATTAATGATAATATAAATCATTATTTTTACTATCCTGTAGAGGGCAGTGTTGCACTTCTAATTTAATTCCAATTAATTCCCCAATTTCTTTTTCTCGGTCTTTATCTAGGGTCACAAGGTCAGACTTAGCTTAACAAAGACCCTTGTCTTCTAACTAGACTGTCTTGAGATTTATAGTTCTCCTCCCTTTTGGTTGCTTAGATCAGCTAAATTCTTTCCTGGTTAACTCACAGAATCTATTCTTTAGTAAATTTTATTATTTACCAATTATATACTTTCTACAATATTTTGGAGTATATATTTCATACTGTAATTATAATAAAATATACCTTGATTATAAACATATATTTTGTGAATATAATTTTATATTACAGAATATTTTCTCTTATTCCTATACTCAAAAGACAAAATCTCTTTTGTTTTAAAAGTTTAAAACAGACCAATAATTTACTTATGACATGTCTTAGCATTATCTCACATTCATTCTAGGTTCCTTCATGTCTGGGACTTCTTAACCCAGGAATGAACTTTGTAAAAAAGAATCTTGTTCATTTCTAAACCTAGAGAATATTTTGAAAGAAAAACGGTCTTTAAAACAAAATGGCTACAAGCATCCATTTTAAAATTCTCCTTTTCTGTGTAATATACCCGACTGTGCAGTACAATGCCAGAGCAGCATTCCTGAAAGGCCGACCCCCAGAGGAGTGGGAGGCAGAGCTCCAATACCTGGTTCAGCAGGAGATCGCACTGGACGCCGCTTACCGGGCGTCCCAGTGGTTAATAGGCCCCCTGCTACCCCGCACCATCGACGGCGCCTCTACCGCAGGCCGCCTCCACTACGGCGGCACAGGGCTGCTAAACGAAAGGATGGCCAACGACCCCGGGTTTGGAGAAGAGTCGGAGTGGCGGTTGGAGGAGATACTGGAACGCTGGGAAGAGGAACTCTCATACGAGAGCAAGGACTTCGAGATAGAGGAACTGGAGTCCCTGGTAGAGCGCGAATGGGAGCTTGAGAAGGCCTACAGAAGGTTGTTGGACGACGCTCCGCAGTCAGGCCTAAGTCCCATGACCTGGGACTGTCTGGCCGAAGAAGCAGACAGTCCAAGTGACATGGAAGTATTGGAGCTCGAGATGCTCCCATGGGTCCCCGTCGGGACCACAGTAGACGAGCCGGCCAGGTCGGAAGAAGCACGGCAGGTGCCAAGCGACCAGAATGGGCCGCGTAAAGGATCCGAGTGGCCCAGAGAGGAAGTTATCCTCCTGCCCCCGCAAGAAGACACTGTGCCAGTGTCCGCTTACCCAGCATAAGAGCTGGCAACGGGGCAGAGTGCCGCTGGCCTCTGCCCATCCTCCACCATCTGCCCCGAGGAGCAGAAGGGGGATACCCTCGAGCTGCTTATCCCGCAGCCGCTTACCCCATCCAACCCCCTGGACTTTGTTCCTGTACCCACCTCCACAGCAGAAGAGCTGGCAACGGGGCAGAGTGCCGCTGGCCTCTGCCCACCCTCCATCGTCTGCCCTGAGGAGCAGAAGGAGGATTTACCCGACCTGCTTATCCCGCAGTCGTTGACCCCATCCGACCCCCTGGACTTTGTTCCCACACCCGCTTACCCAGCAGAGGAGCTGGCAACAGGGCAGAGTGCCGCTGGCCTCTGCCCACCCTCCCTCGTCTGTCCCGAGGAGCAGAAGGAGGATTTCCCTGAGCTGCTTACCCCACAGCCGTTGACCCATCCAACCGCCTGGACGTCGTTCCTGCGCCCGCTTCCCCAGCAGAAGAGCTGGCAACCGGACCGAGTGCCGCCGACCTCTGCCCAACCTTCACCGCCTGCCTCGGGGAACAGAAAGCGGATACACCCGGCCTGCTTATTCCGCAGCCACTGACCCCACCGGAGATGGAGGACGCCATTCTCCTGCCCGGGGACCCTTCCTCGGCCTTGAACCCCCCAGCCGACGTGCTGGCAATGGGGCAGAGCCTGTTTCAACTCTGCCCATCTCCACACCCCTTTGGCCCGGAGGCCCCATGCAGCCACTGTTTTTTCCAACGGCTGACCAGGGCACTCGGGGCGCGTGCATTTAGCAACCATTTTTCCCGGGTGCGCGATACCTCCGGAGGTGGTACAGGCGGTACCCCTCCCCGAACACAGGACCCTTATTCTGGAGGGGGTACCCCCAAAGACTTGTACCCCCAACACGCCAGGCACTGCCGCAAGGACAAATTGAGAAGCCTGGTGGCTCGCCTCCTTCCCACAGACTATGGGCCACAAAGACTTCCCCGAGTCGACCCGTGTGGGTCCAACCGTGTCCGTCGGACTCTAGAAGGGGGGAGAAATGTCACGGAACGGATATGAGAGCTCTTTTCAGCGAGCCACAGGACTAAAGACTGAACCCTTTTTAAAGACCATTTTTCCTGTTTTTGTTTTGGTTTTGCGTGTGAGCCTATGGACCTCTTATTTTATTGCTAGATGTGGTTTTATTGGTGTAATGTAATGAAAATGTACCCTGTATGATGTGACTGTAAAAGTATGAAAGAAACCGTTTGTATGTGTTTTTCCCCGTCGCCATTTTGCTCATCCCAGCATGGTTTCACAGAACAAAGGATCTCCTACCCCAAGATGGAGGATGCAGCGGGCCAGAGGATTGGAGGCTTTTCCAAGACCTCATCTGCCTAATCCCTGGACAATGGGAAGGCTGAAAGGGACCTGATAGGGAACAGGAGGCTGGGAAAGGAGCCAATCAGTGCTGGTTGTGTGGGTGGGGGAGTTGGTAATCTGTTTGTGTGAAGTTGTATAAATGACCCTGTTGAAACCCATAAAATTCAGTTCACTGTTTTAAAGCATACAGCCGCGTCTGGTGTCTTCATTTCAGAGCTACAATCACTATTGCAGGAGACACTCAGCGGTCTCCTGCATCACCACTCAACCCAGGAACGGGATCCCCAAGGCAACACCGCACCATCTCTCCAGACGCCGGACCAACGCCATTTCATCCTCCAGGGCGCTCGAGACGCCGAGTGCCGTGCCACTCAGTAGTCGGGCCGGACGCCATCAAAGGGGGGGGGGTCAGATAGAGCAGGACCGCAGGCGGACTTCCATCCCGCCACAATGGGGTTATTTATTTATTGAGCTGTGAATTGTGTACAATATTTGGCGAACTGCTTGCTTTCTGAATAGTCGAATGGCCACGAAATGGCACTGTATGGGGAAATTCACCGTTCGGTGCAATTTTGTGGCCAATTCGGTGCTCTCTGAATAACCCAGTAGGAGAATCACCGCCTAGGGGGATCCCGTAACTAAACGCTAATACCCCCCAGGGGATGTAGCTGCGCTACTAATGAGTAAAAACATGAGTAATGAGTAAAAACAAACTTTTTTGATAGAAGTTAAAATATAATGTGAAAATAAAACCAAAACAGAAATAAAGTACATAATTATCAATCCAAAAGGTCTCCCTCGTAAGGGTAAGGGGAAACACACGCTGGTGGGAGCAATCAACTTGAATGAGAATCCCAGTATTATACTCTATATATAGGTCCACTATTGTGGAAATAGGGGATCTTATTGTGCAAAATAGTTGTATCAATTGTATCGCTAACCCTACAGAATAAGTGGGGTGAACTAATAACACTGGGTACCACAGGGCCCCGTAGTTCTCCCTCCTATAAGTATGCGTAAAAACAAAATAAAAAAGGAAGAACTGAACTAGAAAACTTTATTTCATCAATACATTACATAGGAGGTTACCATATTAGGGCTAAAGCCTAGTAATGGTGGTCGTGGATATAATGCACCCCTTGCAACATCTGCCACATTGTACTCCACAGAATGGAAAAAGGAGGTAAAAAAATGATTTCCTTTTTACATCCTACTTCAAACAAACGTTTTTGCCTGTAATGCACAATTAATCTGGTTCCAGCTTATGTTTGTGGTAGTGTGCCTTTAACACTGGTTATTTTTCTCTATAACGACTGTGATGGAATCCATAGAATCTGCCTCTGTTTACTCAGCGAAACGACATACAAGGAAATTAGTTATCTCTTGCATCAGACTACATTTTAAGGAATGCTGAGTTTAAACTTCAGGTTTTTGCTGGTTCTTCGGTTTTTGGTAGGCCTTCCATATTCTCACAGTTTTGTCCCATGACACAGACACATACTGAAATGAGAGGGAGATAAAAATGAGTAACATATCTGCCTAGATGGCTTTTTACAAGATTTATAGAGCGACTATATTATATTTATTAGAATATGTGAGATGCCCTACAAGCACACTTTAAGATATTTTTTGTAACATTTCTGGAATATATACAGGGTTATTCAGAGAAAGGTGAAACCCGGGAGAACTGGCAGGAGAAGAGAACAATCTAGATCAAATAGCCAATTTGGAAAGTGAGATAAATGGGAGAATTTTTCTGGTTTGGCTATTCTTACCTAGAATTTTCACCTCTCCAGTCATTCTCCTGAGGTTCACCTTTCTTTGAATAGACCTGATAGTGGGTCACATTGCAGTCAAAAAGGCATTCAACTGACACTCTAGCCACCATGACCATTTATGTGAATGTAAACGGTCTTGATATCATGAATGTTACCCCTGTTGAAACCTCCTTATTTTATGCTTTCCTTTAAGAATTGGTGCTGAAAATATATTTTTATGATGCCTGTTCATTGCTGATAATGAGGGACTTTATGAGCCTCTATCTTATGAAAGACTTGGGTGGAACTCTTCCCACTGACATTGTAGGTTTTGCTGTAATTGTAAGAGAGATGGAAATATACATAAATATACCTATAATAAAGTTTATAATTTTAGAAGTCATTTACACATCTCAGCAATTCAGAGAACTGCTTTACAGAGCTCATGTGCTACATTCCCCATATGCAGCAAGGAACTCTGGGAAGGACATGCAAATGAATTCTCTAATTTCTCGCTTTTTTGCATCCTGGGTCTGTTTTAACACAGAACCCTCCTTGCCAGTGCAATGCCATACTAGGTGACGTTTTAGCAAAGGTCAGGTTATGCAACGAGTCACAGCCACTCCTGGACGGCTGTTTCGGACTATCTTCTGCTGATGAGGGCATAATAGGCATGAAACAGACCCAGGATGCAAAAAGTGGGAAATTTCAGACTTCATTTGCATATCCTTCCCAGAGTTCATTGCTGCATATGGGGAATGAAGCACCTGAGCTCTGTAAAGAAGTTCTCTGAATTTCGTGAATGTCTTCTACAATTATAAACTTTATTATTTGCAGGGTGGAGGCGTTTAATCTCACTTTTTGCCCTCCACCATAACGTAAATGAGTATATGTATCTCATCCCAAATCGTGTCTTTTCCCAAGGAGGAAATGGCCCTGGAGTAGCAGCCTGAATGTCCACAAAGTTGAGCTCTCTCTATGTTGGCTTGTTTCTTTGTGCCTGAAATCAATGCAAGCTGTCATGTAGGCCTTAAAAGAGTCCCTTTTTTACCCATTCCCCAAAATAAAATGAGTGCTTTGCATTCAGTGTATGTTTCACATTGTACAACACTGACTGTAAAAATGAATTTACTGTTCTAAAACCACCTTTATCAGCACAGTAGTATTAAAGATATCCCATGAATAATGGACGTTCTTTCATTTCATCCTTAGCTAACCCGTGGTGGAGACAAATTTCAATAACACATAATACTAAACTTATACCTGCTTCATTTCCGGAATATGGACAATGTGACGTACAAGGTCCTTGTGTCCTAGATTACACTGAACTTGCATCAGAGTGTCTGGGTCATATACACTGAAAGATAAAAAATATGCACAGTGTGATAAAGCCACTGGACACGGGGATCAGTGCTTCACACTTTTCTTTATTATGCAGCCACGGAACTTGCAGGGTACACCATAAACAGGAAAATAAAACAAACTTAAATCAACGTCTACGTTCTACCTATAATATTGGGCGGCTAAGCTGCTTACCAATAATCGAAAACAAAATAAAATGTACTTTCCTTTTGGCTTAATAATTTAGCTTCCTTCCCTGCTGCACTCAGCACCAAGACTTCCCTCTCACAGGGAACCACAGCTCCTATAAGGGCAGGGCAGGCCTAATCAGGCGTCAGCCGTGAGTTAACCGTATAGGGGGAAAAGGGCTTTCTCCATTCGCCTGCTAATAAACCTGTGGTCTATTACCCTGCCCCTAATCGCACTGTCACAACACTTATTTTAGACAGTAGCATGAATTACCCATATGATTTGCTCATTTAATACAGATATAATATCTGTCTGGTAACGCAGAAAACGTATAGATATGTAGCGAAAATAGAAATAAGGATGATATTTATTAATGGTATTCAAAGACTGAAACCTTCAACATACTCCAGAGCCTGGTTTATAGTTATCTGACATGTAGTCCTAATATCGCTGTATTTAATTGACAAGAAGAGAAAAATGAACCAGCGGTTTTACCTGATTGTATCTTGCACTCCAGCTGCAATACATCCATTCACCTGGTCAATACACAGACACGTTACTACCCCTTTAGTGACCAGTATCTTCTCACATTGTGCGCTCTCTCCACTCTACAAGCACAACACAAACAGACCTGTCAAGACATCCATGATTACTTAACCGCAGACACTATGGCTTATCAACATGTATAAATAAAACCCTGGGAGGAGCAAATGTGGGAAAAGACCATGGATTTGTCACTGTTTATAGCACATTGTGTAAGAGTGTTAAATATACTGCTGCAGGGAGACATCCCTAATGGGATTAAAAAGTACAGAAGTCAGTCAAGTCTGCCTCCTTCTGCTTAGGCTGGGGTCAGACCAGCGCACTTTTAACGTGCGTTCTGGCGCACATAATTACGGCCGCACTAGCAGCAGATGACGGGCAATGCCGGCCAATATACGAAGTACGGTCGCACGAAAGTCCGGCCGCGCAACGCAAGTGGAAAACGAACGCATTTTTTCGAGAACGCCGAACCGCTAGTACTGACGTACTGAGTGCGCAGCTGCGGCATAGCGGCGTGTGTGCGTGATTAGGAGATGTCAGACACTGCTAATGTCCAGCCTACATAACGTCCAGACGCAAAAAGAGTTTTTTTGACGATCCGAAAAAATCACGCACGAAAAATGCGCATCGTATGACCGTTTTCGCGCACTCCGTGAAAAAATACGTCAATTCGTTCGGACGCACTTTTTTACGTTCGCGTGTAAAAATGCTTTCGTTTGACCCTAGCCTTAATGGGAATGGGCCTGGAGCTGCAGCTTCTTCAGCCCCTATGTTTGTCATTCTGTCTCTAAATATTATAATTGCTGCCTTCATATACCAAAATGTTACTCAATATTCTAAACCAGGGGTGGGCAATTACGGCCCTCCAGATGTTTTGAAACTACATTTCCCGTGATGCTCGGCTGCTCATTAGGTTTGTAGAGCCTCAAGGGTGAAGTAGAGGTAACATCACTGCTCTGCGTGGAGAGAGCCTGTGGAGACATGGGTTTGATCCCAGCAAGAGCACCTCTCCAGTAAGTGTCCTTGGGCAAGACACGTAACAGTACATACTCGCCACCCAGGACATACTTGAAAACGAGAGAAATCTCAATGTATCCTTCCTGGTAAAATACTTTCTCAAAAAAAAAAAAAAAGTACTTTCAAAATGTCTGGAGGGCCATAATTGCCCACCCCTGTTCCAAACAATAGTGTAGTAGCGCCACCCAGTGGTAAGTTATGAAACAACATAACATCCTTTGCTAGCACTTAAATCACACCCTCAAATAATGTGAACCGCCGAAATGAAATAAAACCAAAATTTGATCAATGTAGTCAATCAGTATACCTTAAAATGCTTTAAAAAACCTAACTGACGATCTTCTTTCAAACTAAAAACATAAAGGCAGCATAGCGTAATATTATAAATACAAACCGTTGTAATATATTCGGTGGACTATACACACTCACAAAAGCAGAGCCTCCCTGGCTCTATATTGTATGCGTGCGGACTAGTTGCCGGATGTGCTTAGCCCAATTCGAGGATCCTCTGGAGAGTTCACAGGTATCCCTCAAAGAAATAATTTTATCATAATGCAAATCAAATGTAAATATTTTATAAAAGAGAATACGCTGGAGTCACTCTCTTGGCATAGAGCCAATCAGGAGGCTCTTCCTTTGTGGGCGTGTGGTTCTTTTCAAGTACAACCAGAACCCTTGGGCAAGAAAAGCTTCAAGGCAGGAACTTCTAAATAAAAATATATTCAAAGGAACGTCCCAGACGCGTTTTGCAGGTGTCAAACTCGACTTTCTCAATCACAATATTATGCTATGCTGCCTTCATGTTTTGATTTTTAGTTTGAAAGAAGATCATCAGTTCAGTTTTTTAAAGCATTTAAGGTAAACTGATCTTTTTGGTTTTATTTCATTTGAAAATATGTCACTGTTATATTATATTTCATTCTGTGTACTTGCAATATTACAATTACATGGGTGGAGGTACCACAATTCATTGAGTCTGTTGATCAGATAGTTATCTATGCAGACCCCTGAATTTCGGTTAGCCATGGGGTTTTAAGGATCTTCGGATACTTGTTATATTCTAAATTCAGGTTTTATGTATTGTTCCAATTTACACACAAAGAAGAGCATAGCACACAGGCCTTTTTACATTGTAGACAACGCGTTTCACACATCCAATCTGCCAGCCAGATGTCTCACTTGATGGATCTGACTTGAAGAGCTTCAGTGCTGGGATTGTAAAATTAAGGAACGGAGGGTTGGTATACGCTTTACAATCATTTGTGGTCAAATTGAAATGTAATTACCCATATCCGAATAGTTCCATCTTCAGAACCACTAATCCATTTTTCCAGTGTATTATGCCACACAACAGTTGTGACCTCTGCTTTGTGGCCCATTAGGATATTTACAAGTGTCATTCCAGAGCTGACTGTGGAAAAGCTGCGTATGTAAACACCGCCGTCACTGGAACAGTAAGCTAATTCTTTCCTGAAAGATGAACAACATGTTTACATTTGAAAACAACAAAACGAGGAGAATATTCTCTTCTATAAACACCTTTTCCATTTCTGGAGAAGAGATAGGCAAAGAATGGACTGAGGAGGAGGAGCTTAGTCTGACGTTTTCTCTTAAAACATGCAAAATGTATTCATATATAATAGTCCCCCATCTGGTCTCCCTTTAAACAAGAATGATAACAATACTACCATAAACTATAATAGCATATGTAATACGCAAATGGTGTATAATGGTAAAAAAATGCTGCCTAAAAACGGACACAGTGGGTAAAATTGTCTCCTAAATTATACCAAAATGATAATGTTATTATGTCTGTGACCAAAGGCCAAAATTGAAACCAAAAAAATGAACAAACAACCGTGTAAGTAAGACTTAAAATACAATTATAACCCGTCAATAGTGTAAGAATCCGAGAAACAAAATTAAGAATGTATATACAGTATAATCACTAGCGCTGTGAATGTTGCCTCTAATTTTGCATCCTAAAAATACATAATTATTGTAGTTCTCCGTTTAACCAATATTATAAAAGTGTATATATTACACTGGCTGCTCCGTGAAACACGTGACCATTCTGAAAACACACGTATAGGGAAAAGCTGTGTAATAGCATATAGAATAAGGAATACATGGAAATAAAAAAAGTGATTTGTCAAAATATTGCATCTCCAAACCTGTGATTTTCAAAACCAGAGGTACACAATAAATATACGTGTCTTTTCAGAATGGTCACGTGTTTCACTGAACAGCCAATGCAATTTATACACTTTTATTGTATTGGATAAATGGATAACTACAATAATTATATGTTTTTAGGATGCAAAATTACAGACCACATTCACAGCACCAGTGAAATATATATACATTCTGTTTCTTGGATTCTTACACTATTGACAGGTTTTAATTGTACTTTAAGTCTTAGTTACACTGTTGTTTGTTCATATTTTTGCTTTTAATTTGCACCTTAGGTCACAGTTAGAATATCATGAAGTATCCTTTTATCTATTCTGTAGACAAGCAAAACTCATAATGTAAATCCAAAGCGCCGCAACATACAGCAGGCAGAAGCCAGCAGCCAACCCACTCCGCAAAGTCACCGCCGAAGGAGGGGGGAGCGCCGTAGCCCCAACCAGGGCCAGATTAAGATCTCTATGGGCCTGGAGCTGAATATTTTGGTGGGCTTTTTTTGGAATTTAGTGAAATGAAAACCTATTTTAGGTTACTTAATAGTGCAGATACCGGTATTTCTAACCAGGCAAATACTGTGGGAGTAAATTTCCAATCAGATTTCAATCATCACAGCGTGTAAAATTATTTTTTCATATGTTACCATCCAAACCTCTGTGGTTATATATTCTATAGGTAATTATTGTTTAAAAAATTTAATGGGAACCTGTTACTGCATGTTTCTGAGAAAATATAAAATTTTAACCAAAAAATTTGATATTTCCCATGTGCTTGCTTTGGATAATGGTGTTTTATGAATAATATGACTATGTATAAAACACTGACCTTGCTCCCAGCGTCGGAAATGAGAAAGTGAGTAATAGCAGTGGTATTGCTCATTTTATACGTGACAAATGGACAATACCATCACTTTGGAACAAAAAATAAGTAAATAAAAAAGTTTTTTGTTTTCTTTTCTCTTAGATTTTACATGGTCATGTTTGGTATTAATGCAAAGGCCAGACTCTGTCCTGTCCGACGACACCTAAATTGACCTTGCGAGGTGTAAAGATTAGTGGCGCATCGTTCCAAAGCCCCCGAAGTGCACTTCGCTGCAGTGCAGCGGTTTAGGTTCTTGATGTAACAATTCGTAATAATAGATTGTACCATCACTTCCACGCTTATTAGTGACATGAGAAATGAGATGGTGAGTTACTGCAGCATCATTGTTCCCTTTATAATTGAAAAGTGAAAAATATTGCTGTTAGAAATAAAAATAAAAAATAAAGAAATATTTATTATTATACTTTTATTGTTACAGAAAACCTGGTCATGTTTGGTATCATTGGAAAGGTCTAGCGTTTCCGGTGATACCTGACATGACCATGTAGCTGCTATGGAGCTGGAGATATAGAGGTCCAAATGCCCATCAATGGAGACAAATTTATCCTTTCTCTGGGCCTATTCTGGGGCATGGGCCTGGAGCTGCTGCTCCATCTGCCCCTATGTTAATCCGGCCCTGGCCCCAACTATTGGAATATCATGAAGAAAGGCAAGAAGCTCAAGCAGAGAATGGTGTCGGTGAGAATAATTTACTGGAGGGGAAAGCAACCCTACAGATTAGTGATATTTCGGCCTGGAGGCCTAAATTATTCTCACCGGCACCATTCTCTGCTTGAGTTTCCTGCCTTTCTTCATAAAATACATTACGTGTCTGCAATTACCTCCTCGGAGAATAACAGATGTCCAATATGGATCCATCACAGGCAGTTTCTTTCTGTTCACTCCACTGATCCTGGTCGGGTCTGGAAAACGTCTGCACAAGGGTACAGGTGTTCAGATCCCAAACACAGAGTCTGCGATCCCATCCGCCACTCAACTACTGAAAAGAAAACAAAATATGCTTTGTGCTCACAAACCTACATTGGGTGATAGCAGACTGGTTTGCATACGATATAGCATCCTCTGCAATGGCACCATCAACCTAAAATGGTATGAGACCTAAACGGGAACCCACCATACACCTATTGCTCACAACCATACTGAGAAGCCAAAGCTTTATTCCGATGGGTGTAATTGACAGAAAACCCAGGATTATTTATTTTATTTATTTATTTATAAAGTATTTTACCAGGAAGGATACATTGAGATTTCTCTCGTTTTCAAGTATGTCCTGGGTTCAAGAGCATTAAAATGTTACAGTTGTTACAGAACTACAAAGTAATACAATGCAAGATATTAAAAAACAACACAAATATACAGATTAACAGAAAATAAATATGTAGGAAATATAGTCACTAGGTTACATGTTTACAGGTGCATTCCGTATTGAGGTATGTTAATAGGGAGCTCTTAAGTGACTTTAGACTGGGGGAAGATTTGATGGCGTCTGGGAGGCTATTCCATATTTGCGGTGCTCTGTAGGAAAATGAGGACCGAGCCACTGTCCTTTTGTATTGTGGTATTGTAAGTAAGGTGCTGGTCCTGGATCGGAGGTTATAGGATGAGGGAACTGCTGGGGGAAGCAGTCTATTCAGATAGGGTGGCAGTTTCCCAGAAAAGCTCTTAAACACCAGGTTGGAAAGGTGAAGGGTGCGTTTAGTCTCCAGCGATGGCCATTTTAGCTCTTTTAAAATGTCACAATGGTGGGTCATGTAGATACATTGTAGCACAAAGCGACAGAATGAGTTATACAATGTAGTAAGTTTCTGAAGGTGTGTTTGCGGGGCAGCTGCATATACTACATCTCCGTATTCAATAGCCGGCATAAGCATTTGTTGTACAATCTGCTTTCTTACCGCGGGGCTCAGGCAGGATTTGTTTCTGTACAGGGCACCTAGTTTGGGGTAAATTTTAGATGAGAGTTTTTCGATGTGGGGACCAAAGGATAGATTTGGGTGTAACCACATACAGTTGTGTTCAAAATTATTCAACCCCCAATGCTGTAAAGGGTTTTAGGGAATTTAGTGTACATTTGTAATTGTATTCAGAATGAAATCCTACAAGGACTTTTTAAAGAACCATATGCAACTAAAATGACATCAATTGGTTTTGTAATACAGTAGTAAATGTTTCTTTTGTGAATTCTTCATTGACACAATTATTCAACCCCTTAAAGACTACCACTCTGAAGAACAGAGATTCATTCAAGTGTTTTCAATCAGGTATTGAAAACACCTGTGGATGTCACGGAGCAGCAATAAAGCATAATAAGCACCAATTAGGCAGCTTTAAAATGACTGTGATACTCAGCTACTTCTAGACATTTACTGGTGTGGTTACAAACATGGTGAAGTCAAGAGAATGGTCCAGGAAGACAAGAGAAGAGGTGATTACTCTTCACAGGAAGGGCAATGGCTATAAGAAGATTGCAAAGATGTTAAACATACCAAGAGAGACCATAGGAAGCATCATTGGCAAATTCAAGGCAAAGGGCACTGTTGAAACGCTACCTGGTCGTGGCAGAAAGAAGATGCTGACTTCGACTGCTGTGCGCTACCTGAAGCGTAGAGTGGAGAAAAGTCCCCGTGTGACTGCTGAGGAACTGAGAAAAGATTTGTCAGATGTGGGTACTGAAGTTTCAGCTCAGACAATACGGCGCACACTGCGTAATGAAGGCCTCCATGCCAGAACTCCCAGGCGCACCCCCTTGCTGTCTCCAAAGAATAAGAAGAGTCGACTGCAGTATGCCAAATGTCATGTGGACAAACCACAGAAGTTTTGGGATAGTGTTCTGTGGACTGATGAAACAAAATTAGAACTGTTTGGGCCCGTTGGATCAACGCTATGTTTGGAGGAGGAAGAACAAGGCCTATGAAGAAAAGAACACCTTGCCTACTGTGAAGCATGGCGGGGGGTCAATCATGCTTTGGGGCTGTTTTGCTTCTGCAGGTACAGGGAAGCTTCAGCGTGTGCAAGGTACCATGAATTCTCTTCAGTACCAGGAGATATTGGATGACAATGTGATGCAGTACGTCACAAACCTGAGGCTTGGGAGACGTTGGACCTTTCAACAGGACAATGATCCCAAGCATACCTCCAAGTCCACTAGAGCATGGTTGCAGATTAAAGGCTGGAACATTTTGGAGTGGCCATCGCAGTCACCTGACTTAAATCCGATTGAGAACCTCTGGTGGGACTTAAAGAAAGCAGTTGCAGTGCGCAAGCCTAAGAATGTGACTGAACTGGAGGCTTTTGCCCATGACGAATGGGCGAAGATACCCGTAGATCGCTGCAAGACACTTGTGTCAAGCTATGCTTCACGTTTAAAGGCTGTTATAACTGTAAAAGGATGTTGTACTAAGTACTAAGATTGAATGTCACTTGGGGGTTGAATAAAACTGATAATGATGTGAGCACAGAAAAGACATTTGTGGTTATTTCATTATAAATGTTATGTTAAATTTGTCTGACCTACACGTGCCTCTTTGATTTAATTGTATGCAAGATGACTCAATGATCAAAATCAATGTCAAACTGGCCAAAACACTCAATTTCAGTGGGGGGGTTGAATAATTTTGAACACAACTGTACCTAGATATTTGAGAGAAGTGACTGTGGTCAGCGTGCCATTTGATTTTGTCCCCCCACATAGATGGGGATTTTGCAATTTATGTAGTTTAGGTACTTATTATGAAGCTTGTCCTCCAACAACAGCCAAATGATTAAACTTTGCTCAATCTATTTTGAGGAGTTGGATGGCAAGTCATCTCATTTTTATCTTATTGTTATTATTATACTCATATGGCAATAGCAGATTCCATAGTGCTGGACAAGGGGGTAATACATTTGTACAACACATACCAATGTTACAGTAGGATTAGAGGATCCTGTTCACAAGATCACTTTGAGTCTATGTGAGAATTGGGGACGTGAAGACAAGACGGAGGGAAGTGCTTGGCAAGTTGTGCTTTAAATAGAAGGCAGCTTGAAGTGATGCATGTGAGGAAGCTCTGAATTACTGTATGTCATTATGCTATGGATTTTACTGAATAGGTAGCATTTTAGTGGGTGTTTAAAGGTGTATTAGGGGCCAGTCTAATGGGGACATGAAGAGGCAGCTTGAGAAAATGATACATTCGTGATAGTTACTTATTATGTTTTATGTAACATTGATTACTCACCAAATATACTGTATTAAATCCACTCTCCTTTCCAATGATGGCCAAAGCTGTCACAGCCTTATAATGACCGGCCAACACCTTCTTGCAGGTCATGCCTATGTATTGGAGTAAGAATGTAGAATAACATATGAAGAGAATCATACATAGGTAGAGCACTAAAGTGTTAATTAGGACACATGACGGATCTTGTTGTTGTTGTTAGTTGCCAAGTCGTGTCCGACTAATGCGCACCAGCTGCTTTATTAGCATCTGGCTGCGGAAAGAAATGCAGGCGCAGACTGCTACTGGCAGTGACAATACGCGCTGTCACTGCAATCAGCTCCAGGAGTCCATATGAGAGACTGGACCCAGAATAGGAGAAAAAAGCTATCTTGGAATGGCTTGCTCGCAGGCGGCTCAAATTAAAGCCTCCTATAGACGGTATAGGAGACATTAATTTACAGTGCGCTATGCCTGTGCCGAACGTGCAGTTGGAAGTTGGAAAATCTTGTCCAGGCATTACGATATCAGCTGGAGCTGATCAATATGTTAACAACAACTGTGGAATAGAGCCCAATGTTTGGCTCTACAGAATGGAAATCTTTCATGGCACAGTGACAACATCAGCTGAAACTGGAATCCACACATTCAGACGTTGTGTCTAAGCTGTTCTGCAAGAAAATCAAGCTTTGCACATGCACTATGCGCTAAGTGTCCGTTATAAACCACGGCAGTGATTTCTTTCCAATCTTACCTACTAAACGGTTGTTTAATGCGTGACTTTCAGAAGAAGATTCTTTCAGTTTCTCTGTTATAAAATCCTCTGGCAGCAAGAATCCGTACTTCTGAAAACCAAAACCAAAGAATACATGACATTGGCATTTACTCAGTAAACCAGGGATGCCAAACTCTGGCCACCCCAGATGTTGATGACCTACAATAGACAGACATATAATCATGTGAGTTGTACTTCAGAAACATCTTTAGGGCCAGAATTTGACAGCACTACACTATCTGTCACATGTGGGTGTTAGTGATTTAAATATGTGTAATTAACCTAGGCTGTCATATCTCTACTATTTGGTGAGTGCAAAAAAAAAAAGTAGAGAATTCAAAATACAACTTAGTTAATGTTACTTATTGTATGCTGGATTATTTTAATATTTCATATGGAACACCTCAATCACACAATAGAAACATTTTGGTGCTCATTTGTTCCCCGCACTTCGGGGAATCAAATTCCCCGACCCTGCAGTGAATTAAGCATTCACCGCAGGGTCCCCGAAGTCCAGGGAACGGATCAGAAAATCAACCGAAAAATCACCAAAAATTTGCCGAAAACCCCACTGATAAGCCGCCGACACGATTCAAAAAATCGATTGATCCAAAACCCTGGACAAAAACCTGCCGAATGTACCCGATGATTCGCCGCAAGCCGCCAAAAGCATCTGAAAAAAAGCCGACGATCTGCCGAACACAGCGCTGACCAGTAACCGTAAAAAGTCAACATGAACGGGGTAAAAAGTAAACCAAAAGCTAGTGGTTAATATTTGGTATCTTTGGAACGGCCAGAGCATGGCCTTTCCAATGATATCAAACATGACCATGTAAAATGTGAACAAAATAAATAAAAATTAACCCTTTCAATGTGGTGGACGTGCTCAGCGTGTCCACCCGCATTGCTACGTCGCTGCGGAGGACGCGCATGAGCGCGTCCTCCCTTTGCAGCCGCGATCGGCCGGTATTACGGCCGATCGCGCGGCCCCCCGGTGCGGGCTGACATCATCGATGTCAGCCCAGCATCCGGGACCCCGGCGGGCACGATAGGCGTCATTGCGCATGCGTGATGACGTCTATTTCAGGCACCCCCTGCCATTGCAGGGAAGGTGCCTGAAGGGGAGGGGGGAGGTCCTTCGGACCTCTCACCCTCCCCTTTCCCGCGGGCCAGCGATTAAAGACAGGCACCGCCTGGAAGGGCACAGCCTGCCCTTCCAAGCGGCGGCTGTCTTTAACCCCTAGGGGGCTGGATCGCGATATGGCGCTAACATGCGCCGTATCGCGGTCCCCTCCCGGAGCTGGCCGACATCTTGGATGTCGGCCAAGCTTCCGGGATATCCCCCTAATGACTGGCGTCATCGCGCAGAGCGCAATGGCGCCAGTTTTGAAATTAACCCCTTGCTGCCACCTATAGTGGAGATAGGGGGTTCCAATGAACCCCCTATCTCCCGATCCGTGACAGCTAGGGGTTAATGTTTCCTATCATTGGAACGGCCAGAGCGTGGCCTTTCCAATGATACCAAACATGACCATGTAAAATGTAAAAAAATAAAATAAAATAAAAATATATAAAAAAAAAGGTTTTTTGTTTTTTTTTTCGTTTTATTAGTGCAACAATATTGTTCCCATTTCAATTATAATGTGAACAATGATGCTGAACGAACGATTTTTTCTATGGGGGGCGTTTGCTAAAAAACACGTAATTTTCCCCAAAAAAAGTAACAATTCCTCATTTCAAATTTTTTTAACAAGCGCACCCCATAGAAAATATAACCGCAAACGATCGCATGTTAAAATGTGAAAAAAAAACACTTTACACATTGTAAATTATTGAAAATTCTAATTTTATTGCATTTTTTGTTATAATATACAGACAGGTCATGACGTATACATATAATAATGACATATTATGAATCTGCACAGTCTGCCGGAAAGAACGATATATAATATGTCTGGGTCATATATTAAAATAAGGCTTCAAAACGCGGTTAAACATGATGAGCGAAACCGGTAAAAATGAGCTCAGCACAGAGGTGTGAAAAGGCTCAGCAGCGAAAGGGTTAAATTATAATTTTTAAAAAAAATTAAAAAAAATAAAGTTGTTTTGTTTTGTTAATGCAGCAATATTGTTCACATTTCAATTATAATGTGAACAATGATGCTGCACTACTGATTTTTTTCTATGGGGGTTTAATAGATATTGGATAAAACCAGGAATATTTCTAACATTGAAATCTATGGGATTCGTCTGATTAAACCTGTTGAATGAAATCACTGAACATCAGTGCATTTCACTGACATTTCTCTGCTGTTCAGTGTTCTCTGAATAGGTTAACCATTGCTTCTCTATGGGGATTTCACTGCCGTCGAGCAGGCACCATATTTTGCTGGAAATTCGCCAAAATTTGGCAAATTGCCTGCTTTCTGAATAGCCGAATGGCCCCGAACTTTCACCGCACGAGGAAATTCACCATTCGGTGCAATTTCGGGGCCATTTCGTCTCTCTGAATTATCCTGTACATCTTTGTCTTCCTGTTATTTTTTCTCTCACTTTTTAATTATTTGTCTTTTTATCAAGTGTTTTATTTAGTTTAATTACCATTTTCCTTCTGAACAACTAATTTTTTGTGGGGAGAGACACGACACAAACACATATTCCTATAATAACCTTTATCAGCTGCTGATATTCGTCTGAAGTGTCAGGTCCATCAGGAATTGAAGTGATCAATGACTCGTCAAACTCCCAAAGGTAGATGTCCCCATTCTCTGCAGCCATAACCACCATATCCATTTCATCAGAGAACAGTGATCTGACGGGGACACAAAGCAGGAATTAGTTTTGAAGTGCTAGAACACTGACAACCAGAAGATTTACAAGTTATTTTGGTATTCTCTGTAATCAAAAGCCCTTTCCACTACATCTCCATTTTTACCATCGCTCTCGATGGGGGCGGCCATCTTTAATCCTCTCTAGTCAAGCTCACCGCTTGCTAAAAAATGGTCTTATAAAGGTGGCTGAAGTCAAACCTAGAGAATATTTTTTGAAATGCCAGTAGTGTGTATATTATATTAGCATTTGTGAACTCTAGCTTTTGATAACGTGTATTCAGCTAACTGGTATCAATGGGAACGATATGATGCCTCAGCTCCCTAAGCCTAGAGATGTACTTTAGTTCATAAATATTCATTATTACCAAATAAAATGCAAAATGTGCTCCATGGCATGTAACAAGTAACATTAATTCCTCCTTATACAAGGTGCTTTAACTAAACTGTGAATTTGGTGGAACTTAAAACTGCGTTGGTGTTGTCTTTATTCTAGTTTTTTTTCCTGCATTTTTGCCATTTGATTTTTTTAGCACATTCCCCAATTTCTTGCAGGTCTATTCAAAGAAAGGTGAAACTGAGGAGAATGACTGGAGAAGTGAAAATTCTAGGTCAAAATAGTCAAACCAGAAAACTTCTATTTATCTCAGTTTCCAAATTGGATATTTGGTCTAGATAGTTCTCTTCTCCTGGTTTTCACCTTTCACTGAATTATTATTATTAATATTGTCATCATTTATATAGCGCCAACAGTTTCTGCAGCGCTTTACAATAACCAAAGGGAACTAGATATATATAAATGGACATATGATGGAAACAAAAGGCGTAGAGGGCCCTGCTCATAGGAGCTTACAGTCTAGAGGGATTGGGGTTGAGGAAGACAAGAGGAATTTTACTAGATAGCAGGATCATGAGTGCCAGTGGTTTTGGGAATGGTGGGGCCATAGAAGCAGCTTTAATCATGTGTGAGTAGGTGAGCAGAGGGAGGAGTTGCATCAGTGATATGATGTGTGATGGGTTTTGAGGGATTTCTTGAAGGCCTGAAGGTCAGGGGAGAGTTTAATAGGGCAAGCCAAGTCATTCCACAGGACCAGTGCTGCCAGTGAGACGTCTTGGAGGCGAGAGTTGGCCGTGCATGTGTAGACCGATGACAGGTAGAGATCACCTGCTGAACGGAGTTGTCTAGATGGGACGTGCTTGCGGAGTAACAGAGACCTGTAGGGGGGTTGAGTTATTGAGCGATTTAAACGTGAGCATCAGTATTTTAAACTGTATCCTGAAATGTACAGGAAGCCAATGGAGGGACTGGCAGAGTGGGGAGGTACACAAGGTGCGTTTGGTGAGAAAAATAAGCCTGGCCCCTGCATTCATTACAGATTGCAAAGGGACAAAACGGGAGTTGGGGAGGCCACGAAGGAGCGAGTTGCAGTAGTCAAGTCGTGAAATGACAAAGCATGAACCAGCACCTTTGCGGTATCTTGTATCAGAAAGGGGCGGACACAGGCAATGTTTTTGAGTTGAAAGTAACAGGATTTGGTCACCCTGTATTAAGCAATACATAACTACCACCCCCTTATACTGAGTAAAGTACAGGCCCTTTATATACTCATTTTGTGTGTCAAGCTCACTGGTTGACTTAAGTAAACTGCAATGCAATGCACAAAATCTTGTGGTAACTATTAATGGAGAAGCCTACCGACTCCAAAACATTATATATAAACTTTTTACAGTTCTGATGTTCTACCATTCTGGTTTCCATGAGTTGTCCAGCCTAATTGAGATACCATTATTTGGTATTTCTGTCCGTGTGAGATGTTGCCAAACACATGACCAGGCCATGTTGTCTAGATACCATGAATGTATGGCAATAAGACATTTCAAGGCTCTTTTTTACAGGTGTACTTCAATCGCCACCCCAATACAAGAATAGTAGTGGTTTTGTCTCTTGGATCATGTCCATGCTGTACCTGCAGTACATGTCAAACCATTTTCAAGAGGTTCCACAAAAAACAGAAATATTCAAAGCACTCACAGTCCTTCATCTTGTAAGGGATGTGTTGGAGAAAGTACAGCATCCATTTTCAATAAATAAGTAAACGTTAGGAGGTTTTATAGTATGGATTCCCTTTCAGCAGCCTGAAACACACAGTTCGTCCCTACTAATGTTTACCTCGTATAGCCACAGCACTTTTTCTGAGTGCTGTTTGCCCGGTTGTTGTTTATTGGGAAGGCTTTTCTCATCATCCCAGCTGTTCCAGCTCTTTGAAGCCTCGATTGAGGTCTTCTGCTGTAATCCCTTGAAGGATCCTTCTGCAAGGAGCGCAGCCCTTTCCTCTCTGGGCGCGTGTCTTCCATGTTGTAGGATTCCTTGCTGAAAAAAGCCATTTAAAATCTGTATGAAGAAGCGTAATGTTTAACTACATAGATAAGGAAATACATTGTTTGGTTCTTAGGTGAACTGGAGTTGTGTTTGGCCTGGCTGTCTGATGTATTCATCAAAAGGCCACTACCACCACCAAAAGACGAAATGTCCTTGTGTTTATTTTCTGTTGCTGATATCTTCCATCTACTTTGTTTTTCTCTTTTATATTGTGTGATCTGTTGTAAACTGCCTCCTCCCACTGTATCTTTACATTATTTGGTCCTCACTTTGTGGCAATGGCTATAGAATACAGTCTATGGATCGATCACTGGCTCAAATCATTGTATTATGTGGGATGTATTCAAAGGACGTCACCAGGGGTAGATTGGAAATCTTTTACGCTCCTTGTCATATCTCATTCAACTGCCATTTCTTATCTCAGGTAGCCTGGAGAACAATATACCTCCTGCTGACTTAACTGACTCGTAGATATTATAGATTAAATAAACAGGAGCCACAAAGCATTTTTTTTGAAAATGTTGCGTCATGGGAAAAACCCATAAACTGGATCCAGGAGATAAAATACCTTTTTTTTTCTGTTTTACATGCAATAACTTTAGACAAAGTAGCTTTATGATGTGTTTTTATGTGTAATGCACAAGTAATCTGGTTACAATTTACGTAAATTTTAGTGTCCTTTTCAATCTATTCATCTCCTCACCTACCCCCACCTCATGAATGAAATTACTTCCATTTTCTCACCATTTCTGAAACAGTAGTGCTAGTGATTCTGTTGACCCATAAACGTCTCATGTCTTCATACACTCCAGCTCCTCTAGATTGTAAACTCATCTGATCAAGGCCCTATACACCTTTTGTTTCTGCTCCTATGATTGTTTTCATTTTAATCTCATTCCCATTGGTTTTTGAAAATCGCTGCAGAGCTGTATGAATGATGATAATAAAAAATAATCTCTGGAAGGAATTATGGCACATGTTCATGTCTACATTTTGTCATCATGCATACATTTTAAATCCTCCATGGATATCCTCTATGGATATCTGGATATAAGCTGAAGATCTCATATGACTTATAGCTGAAGTTGACTAGATATTTAAGGAGACTAAATGGTCTATTCACAAAGCCCCAAAATTGTGCATAATTTAGGTGTTTTGCATGGCCCAGATTTGGGAAATAAAGCCAAATATTTGACATAGACAATGGTTTGCAGCCCACCTGTACGTTGAAGGAGACAGATCTTTCCTTTTCCATTTCTCAAATGTCCCGCTGCTGTCTCCAGTAAAAAGTAATATCACATTCTTTCCGGCTGAAACATATAAAAGTATTATTTAAAATGTGATTTAAGAAACCAACAAAAATAGTGATCATGAATGTCTATAATGGGAACATACTGTAAGAGAGGCCTTCAAGCGAATGCTTTGCGTGTAGGACATTAACGCAACCCATACTGTTGTACTTCCACATGGTTAACTGGTTATTTCGACTGCATCCTGTTATTGGGCAAAAATTCTGTTAGAATAAATAATTAGAATGATTACCTTGATTTCAATAACAGGTACATTAAAGAACTCATTCTTGGTTGTGACCCCCCCTCAAGTTTTGGGTCTCAGATTTATAGCTTACCAATTACATGATTTGACTCAGGAAGATAAATTAGATGCTTTACATGAGGACTGTTCTCCTGGTTTTGGAAAGTATCAACAAATTCAGAAATCTAGGAACGGGAAAGAATTATTTAGTGTTCTATAAAATAGAAACATCAAGACACAATCAAGTTGTTTTCCATTGTTAATTGTGCTTATTGTTGCATTTCCTCTGTTTGTATATAGTAATAGCGTAGAGTTGCTTGGTCAATTTACTACAATAACTTTAGCTGAATAATCACTGGTTATGGTTCGAACCTGTCCATGCACTCAAAAACAATTAATTCTGCATTCTGAAGCTCTGTTAATTTGAGAGCCAGGGAATTACATTTCTGGGTTGTCATAGGTTCATATGGCATTCAATTTTAGTGATATAACCCTGGGAAAGTGCAAGCTACAATTCCAAAACGGTGTTATCAGCATTCAGCACCACAGCAATCAGGGAAGTTGTCTGTTTCCTACTGCTGTTATACATCCGACTTGAGCACTGATTGGCGGTATGTTAATGTGAGCCAAGATTGTGTTTTACTTTTACACCTTGGTAGGGAACATGCTTTTGACATATTATTGTTGGGTGACAACCACAGATTCCAAGAAACATAACCAGTACACAATAGTGTCCTTGTAATAAGGGTAAAACTCACAATATCCCCAGATCGTGGATCCAGAAGCAGAGGATGACTGGTACCGTTTGTTATCCAAATGGTTTTGACTGATGCAACATAGCACATCCCGGTTATCACACCTGTGAACTGGCGCAACTTTTGAATTAGCTGTCCATCTTGAGACCATACTCCTACTGTGCCATCAAAGGAGCCCGTGAGAAACCTGGCAGAAACAGAGCAGCATTTTGTTGGCAACATATAAATTACATGTGCCATTTCCATCTATGGAGCACAGCTGTTTGATACCTAAGGGGTTATCTCCTATGGACCAGTGTTTGCTTGCGCTGCAAAAAAATGGCTAAAATTGCAGGTATTGCAGTGCCGAGAAATGCCAGCGCTTCTCAAAACTACTGTTCAAACAATAAAAAGCATGTGTAGGGTTGTGCTGCCGGGCCACGAGCCCTGCACGATCTTGCTCTCACACAAACTAGTGCAATCACAATGCGCTAAAGCAGTGGTTCCCAACAGTGGTCCTCGAGTACCACCAACAGGTCAGGTTTTTCAGATATCTGAAGCACAGCACAAGTGATATCATTTACTGCTTAGTGATTGCAGGATTCAGTCTGCATTTCCCCAAGGTAATCCTTAAAACCTGGCCTGTTAGGGGTACTTGAGGACTGCGGTTGGGAACCACTGCTCTAAAGGTGGGTTTAGCGTTAGGGATGTAATATGGGAGGCATGCATTAAAGTCGCTTATCCTGACGTTAATGCTTGAATATCCGAACGCTACAGTTAGTTTTCAGTATGTAATCTAGCCCTAAGCATGGAAACACATTCAACTAAGAAGAGCCAATTGTGTTCTACTGACTGTAGAGAATTCCTAAGTATACAAGACCTTGAGCAGAGAAAAATGGGAAATCCAGGTACTCCAATAGACAGTAAAATGGGAACTTTGTTCAGACACCTGCTGCAATGTTTCGGCTGCAAGCAGCCTTTTTGAAGCCTAAAAGACATTGCAGCAAGTTTCTGAATAAAGATCCTGTTTTACTGCCAATTGAAGAGTTTGGGTTTCCTAGTTTTCTGTGTATAAAATCTCTATCTTTTGGCCATCCTGGATTGCATGACCACCAGCAGGTTAATGTTTTTTGCAATTTTGGTCTCCTATCTCCAAGGTTAATATGACCAAGATTATGAAATGTATCCAAGCAGGCTATACAGAATGGATTTTTACAATGGGTAAAAATAAACATACATGTTTATTGACATATTGGTCTTTGTATCAGCTCTGTCTACCAGCCCCCTTCCAGTTCATTTATGGTGTGAATGGATTTATGAAGATACATTGAAGTAATGAGACTGGAGAATCAACTAGAGAATTATGACAATAGTTGTAAGGATGTTTAATAGAGAATATACACTAGGAGATGATGTTTGGAGCGAGAAGAACTGGTGTCATGTGGATTGGGTATAAAATATCTGAATTAGAGTAATATGGTTGTGGAATATTGGTTGGATAAATATAGATTTGAAAAAGGTGACTAGGAGAGAAAAATAAGTAATGAGACAAATATGTGGTAAGGTTATTTTGGAGACATTGAGATAGCATGGAGAGTAGGAGAAAAAAATGGATATTGACTGGAGAAGATAGAAAATAGAAAAAATGGAAATGAATTGCATACAATGCTGAATGCAGCTGGTAGAATAATGTGTGTGTGTTCATCCATGGAGATTTTGTGCTATTACCTGGTATTTTCATGCTCCCGGACAAGGAGGAGATGCAGGATACCTGCATCATGGGCATGCGAGTTACAGTGGACGACTTTGAGGCAGACCTTTTCCGCAGTCTGGTAGGTATCAAATATTAAAAACTTTCTATCATATCTGAAGAACAAATAAAGAATGGAAAACATTAGAAGGAAAACTCAAAAAATATCAAATCGAAACATAATATAGCTAAATTGTGTTAATCTGAACCCATTTATTGCTTAGCTTTTACAAATTTTAGAAAATTATCATCTCTACCTGGTTCATTTTGGTCTCAAGTGGACATTCAATTTGCATGCGCAATCGCCAGACAAGTTGGTCATTGCTGCGTGGTGCCACTACTGTCAGGGCAGCCAAATTCTTTTGATTCCAAGATGAAAAAAATCACAAACAGGTTGAGCGCTCAGGCATCAGTTAAAATGGGAGTTTTTATTCGGCCTATGTGTCACACGATGTTTCAACTCAAACAAAAATCGCTCATGTTTGAGCCGAAACATCACGTGGCACATATTCTGAATAAAGCCTCATTTAGACAGATGTCTGAGTGCCCGGCTTGTTTGTGATATTTTTCATGAAATGGATGTTTATTCTCTAATTTAAGGAAAACTAAATGTATAATAACTGGGCACACAGCTGTCCACCCACAAGTGATTTTGGTTCAACATTTAACCCTAAGATCTTATGTCAAGAAACATAACCAATAAATAACTAGACTTTCTAAGGGTGGTTGATGATAATATAGAAAATATGCCAGATGTTCTTCATCATGTGCAAGAATAAAGTCATAAAAGAACTACAAGAATGTGATATATTAAATATATATTTCATATTTTATAATATTACCACCCTATATTATATTGCATGTTTTACTGTAATTTCTGTATTGGCTCAATTATGTTTTGAATTTTATATATAAACAGTACTATTTAACACAATAACACCTTGAAAATATGTGTCATGTTTCTTGTTATACAACTCTTTTGAAGGCCAGGCTGTATTTTGACCCAGACAAGGAAAGTGCCCTTGGGTAACCATAGGGTAATACCCACCCGACGGTGTAGATTTGACTGTCTAAGCACACCACACATGACACAATGTCAGTATGGCTCTGGTCAGAGAACCTCTTCTTTAGGTTGATCACATGCCCGGATGTTTTCTTCTCATCCAGCTCGTAGACAGAAAGTTTCTTGCTGAAACCACACACCATCAGCTGGCGTCTCAAATTGATTGCCATACTGAAGATGGGTCCTCCTAACTGTAGATATAAAAAAAAAAAACATGGCCTCATTTAATTAATAGTGAACCTTTTAATAAAACGCAAAACAAATGATAAAAAATATTATAAGAGCATTTTACTGTAAAATTATCATTCTGTCTTCAAAGCCTTGAGGTCCCTGTGGATGAATTATTCCTTCATAGATATCCAAGTGTGGGTTATTTGTACAGTTCACTTATAAAAATATAAAAATATCCCCCTGTTGTATTCACACTGACAGAACTGTGCAGAGCTGTAAAATGCTACATAAATCCTGGGCTCTGGCCCCAAAAACATATTTGCTTAGGGACATACAGGGTTATTCAAAGAGATCCGAATTGCTTGAGAAAGGTAACCAAACGCTGAAAATCAGCATTCGGTTGCCTTTCCTGGCCATTCGGCTATCCAGAGAGCAGGCAATTCGCCAAATCCTAGCGAATTGCCTGAACATACGGTGCCTGTTCGGTGCCTGTTCGAGGACAGTGAAATCCCCATGAAAAAGCACTGCTTCGGCTATTCAGAGAACACAAACCAGCAGTGAAAGGTTCCCCTAATGCCCTGCCATTCAGTGGTTTCATTCCGCAAGTTTATTCAGGAGAATCCCATAGGCTTCAATGTTAAAAATATTCCCGTTTTAATTCAATATCTAATAAACTGTTCATTATAAAATTCTGCAGTAAAGAGTCTCTTAATTTATAGATTTTTTAGTATATTTTAAGCATTTTTCAGATTTTTTTTTTTTTTAAAGTCCAATTTTTTTTATTTTTTTTTAAGTTTACTTATTTTTTCTGTAACAGCCATTTTTATTATCATTCCCTGGACCTCATATGTAAATTTCAGACATTTTCGCTAAATAGTTTCTTTGCAAACAGCTTTTCATTTTCAAATATTCACACAAACTGTTTTGCTAATTTATTCACTGCCTCGTCTGCGGTCTCGGCTGCTTTGCTGCGGGTGATCGGCTCCTGCTCGTGTTTTTCGACGGGTTAATCCAGATGTTTTTGTGGTTTTTCGGCGTGCTTTCGGTGGGTTTTGCGGTTCGTTCTCGTCAGGTTTGCGGCAGCTTTTCCCTGCAATTCGGGGACCCTGTGGTGCTTTCTGAATACACCGCAGGGTCACCGAAATGGGATCGGCAAAAGGAACCGAATTGAAGAGAACGAAAAGTCACCGAACGTGCGGGGACTTTTCGAATCTCTTTGAATTACCCTGATAGTGGCCAGAATGTGATATCGCTGTGAATTATATTTGGTTATTAAAGATTTAAATCCCACACATATAGTGGATTACCAAAAGTTGAACAAACGAGTAGTTAACATGACATATGTGAATGAAAATGTAATCAGGCGGATATAGAGCTGATAGGCCAAATGGTATCAAAGTGCCTTTAGTAATGAAAGAATAGATGGTTTGTCTGAGAAGAAAAGGAACGCAGAATGAGGTATTCCTGAAGACGCCTAAACTTACCTTTATTTTTAGTTTTTATTCTCAGCTATTATGTTTGTTTATACTGTTTCTGTGCTACAGCGATTATGACTCGTCAGGATTTATAAGAATATATATTTTTTATATATATAAAGGCAGGTTTTGTACTGTTACTGAATCATCACATTCACTGTTGTAAGTCGCCAGCTGCCAATGACGGTGGTGGTTCATGTGAGATAATCCTTTGTACTTTTTATTATTAGATTTTCTTTACTGGAGCATTTTGTATGATGACCCAAAATGGGGCACTATTACATTCTTCGCGCAAACGTTAACGCGTGCGCAAAAACGCATTAACACGAGGGACAAAACCCTTTGCGCAGAACGTCGTATTACAATGTCTGCGCAAAAAAGGTGCGTTAATGTCTAATGCGGGAGGACCTGCGCGAACCCTTTGCGAGCGTAATGTACTTTGCGCGTCCTATACTTTACATTGTGAGCGCAAATGCGTTTGTGCGCTGGTACGCGGATGGTATTACAATATTAGCTCAAAATTTAACGGACAACGTTTGCACGTATAATTTTAACGCCTTTGAAAAGCTGGTGTTAATGGCAAATCTGAACGTCCTGGACGAAAACAAATACACCAGCCCAAAATTTTTTTTACAGCACTGTATAGTTACACATTCTACACATACCCAAACAATAAAATGGAGAAGTTGTGCGTGTTTTTATTATTGCTGCAGCATATACACTCAGATTGATTTTGACCGGCGCAAAAACTGAACGGGAGACAATTGTGGTTCTTAATTCTGATTGGCTGAATCGTGTGAATAAACAGTCCGCACACCGATTTCGTTTTTGCACGTCTTTTTTACGCGCGTTATTTTTTGACGGATGAAAAAATGCGCTCGGATTGTAATACCAGCGTTAATTTACGCGTGTCAACGTTTAACGCTGCGCGCAAAAAAAATAGCGCTGCACGAGCGTTTTTGCTCAAAGATTGTAATAGGGCCGTATAGTGGTTTATAAGATATATAAAGTTAAATAAATGAATGCATAAGTAAGACTTTTTACTTCTTTTGAGTTATTTTTTTATGGCTTTTTCTTTTCTTGCAGAAAATGGGGAACGTAATTCGTAAGAAGCCTCTTTAATATCGTTTCTACAACGCAATTATCAAAAGTATATCCAGCTGGCTTTACATTATATCTAAGGCTAGGGTCAGACGAAAGCATTTTTCCCCGCGAACGTGAAAAAGTGCGTCCGAACGCATTGACGTATTTTTTCACAGAATGCGCAAAAACGGTCAGACGACGCGCATTTTCGGGCGTGATTTTGTACGGATCGTCAATAAAACTCTTTTTGCGTCTGGACGTTATGTAGGCTGGACATTAGCAGTGTCTGACATCTCCTAATCACGCAAACACACCGCTATGCCGCAGCTGCGCACTCAGTACGTCAGTACTAGCGGTTCTGCGTTCTCAAAAAAATGCGTTCAAATTCCACTTGCGTTGCACGGCCGGACTTTTGTGCGGCCGTACATCGTATATTGGCCGTCATTGCCCGTCATCTGCTGCTAGTGCGGCCGTAATTATGTGCGTCAGAACGCACGTTAAAAGTGCGCTGGTCTGACCCCAGCCTAATCCTGTTACATGCTGTGATTCGGGAGTCAGAGATGTTATCGCTATTTATTTGTCTACCTTGATCTTGTCATACACCACAGCTCCAGAGGTCCATGAGATAAGAGTGCCATCATTGGAAGATGAGAAGACCAACCTCTTCTCTGCCCAATACAAGATCTTAGTGACCATCCCAGAGTGTTCAGCAGCTGTTTGAGACAGACGCCCACTGTCCAAGTCCCACCACTTGATAACTCCATCTGTAAGCAAAAAGATAGGACTAAATAGGACCCAAAAACAGGACTGTAAAGAGCACATGAGCAAACCACCAACACGAGTAGGGAAGAGCAAGAAACTCCAGATGTTATTTGCCTTCAACCAGTCATAGCGTGAGATAAATTCCTCTCTGTACTAAAAGGCAGATGGACATTCTTATTCTGGTAACTGTTTTCAGATTGATTGGAATATATAAATATTCCATTAATTACAGATATATGTGTAAAAATGAATAATCTTCACTTGTCTCAGTAGTACCATTTTAAATAACGTTCATTTTAAATATCCTCCCCTACTATTTCTTACCTCAACACATTCTAATGAAGTCATGCTCTGCTCTTTTAACAACCGGTGGCTTATCAGGGCAAGGGACTTTATTTTACCTTCAGTCTTTCCTATATAATATTAACATAATATTTGTAACAACCCTTAAATTTGCATGAGATGCTGAATGACCATAGGTGATTAGGTGTTACATTACAAGAGGGCCAGGGAAGGACTGTCAAGATATGGCTCCGACAGGCAAATGCACATTATATTTCATACTTAGGACTATGGGCATGGACATTAAATTTGGCTTGTACGTTTCAGTTCTTCCAAAAAGAAGTTCTTCGTTCACTTTGGTTCATCCAAAATACAGGTGAATTATTTTTTTCCGTTAAAATGGATTTATTGCTAGGAGATGAGTCTGTTTGAACATGCACTGGTTTGTAATCGCACAAGTAATCAATATTTTTTATAAAAAAACTCATTTGTTGGCGGTAGATGTGGAGTAAAAAAGAGAGAGGGTGGACCAAAAAAGATTTGGGAACTCCTGTCTTCACTAGGCCCACACTCATAGCCAGTGATTATGGGGTTAAACCATTGCTAGCTATGGGTGATTTCGGAGGTCGGGTGAGTAGTACGTCTCTAAATTCTGTTTAAGTCAAAGGCACATGCTATTTCAACTTCTGGGTGCACCAACAAACGAAAAATCACCTAAAATTCAGGAGAATCTCATTAAAAGAGTAATAAAAATGTCTGCTTAATACTGCACTTAAGTAAAGTAATATATAAATTGGTGAATGCAAAATAATTGACTTATTTGGTAGGACTATCTCCCAGGAGATGGTTCATACTCTCCTAAAATAGACACTGGTGTGGACGAGTGTTCTTATCCAGCTGGTTGGAAATATCTATATATATTTCCTCTCAATGGGAAATGCCACAAGGTTTTAAAAATAAAACATGTATTTGAACAAACAAGTAAAATGATTCAAATATAAAAGCACGTAATCCAGTTTCAGCCACATGACCAAAAATGATAGCTCTGGACATTTGTCATTCATTATCGGCAGCCGTTTTGCAGGCAAATAAAGCCATTTTCAAGTAAGTATATGGTTTTTTATCTGGACCGTATTTGTTTGCATTTACACCAAAAACATGCATAGATACATATAAGATATATTTCCCATATGATTTGTGATTGGCCAATTCAATCTAAAGTTGTGTTACTGAGTTTGCCGGGTGAAGAGAATGTAAAGAACCTCATATTCACAAAATATCTTGAATGTAAGACATATTAGAAAATAAAACACAAACAGTAGATAATTTATTAAAACCATTGGGCTAAATTACAATCTTCGCGCAAAAACGCTCCCGCAAAGTGTGAATTTTTGCGGCAAGTGTTAAACGTTTGCACGCGCAAATCACCGCTGGAATTACAATCCTCGCCCATTTTTTCATCCCTCGATCAATAACGCGCGGAACCCGGACGCGCCCAATTGCTCACGCAGTACCATCAGGCACGGAAATCAGTGTGCAGACTGTTTTTTTCACGCCATTCAGACAATCAGAATTAAGAACCACAATTATCTCACGTTAAGTTTTTGCGCCTGTCAAAGTCAATCTGAGCATATATGTTGCAGCAATAATAAATGCACACACAACTTCTCCAGTTTATTGGTTTGGTATGTGTAGAATGTGTAACTATACTTTGCTGCATTATTTTTTTGGGGCTGGTGTATTTGGTTTCGGCCAGGTTTATAGAATTTGCCATTAACACTGGCTTTTAGGAGTTGCTAAAATTATGCGCGCAAAGGCTGTGCGTTACAAACTGCGCTTAGATTGTAATACCATCCGCATACCAGCGCACATTTGCGTTTGCGGTCACAATGTTAAGTATAGGACGCGCAACGTACAGCAAGCTCATGCAGCGTTCGTGCAGGTTCACCTGCGGTAGACGATTACGCGCGTTTGTTGCGCTGACTATGTAATATGGGATTCGGCGCTAATGGTTTTACTCCTTATGTTAATGTTTTTTTGCGCCGGCGCAAACGTTTGCGCGAAGATTGTAATTTAGCCCATTGTATTTATTCTGTAGCTATTTAACCCAATGAATGCATTTCTCTTTTCACCTTCTATTCTAACTCTACTTCATAGTTTTACAAGCCCTTGCATATACACTATGACAATTATTATTTATGCGTTTATTTAATCCAGAAAAAGATTTTCGAAAATTCTCCAATTTTAAGTTACAGACCTTCAAATCCCGTGAGAAACTCCCGTCTTGCAGAGTTGAAGCCCAGAGCAGTAACAGAGCGTGGGTGACAGTCGCGAATGCTCAGATGTTTCTGCATTGCCATGGTTTAATGTATCTGCAGACTCCTCAAATACTATGTACTGTATGGTAAAAAAAAATACAAAATCCATTAAATATAGCTACTTTTTTCTTTCTTTGTAAACTATCGGAATTCTTTTGTAACTTAGCACTATTTGAAAGAGCTTCATCCAGACACACCACCCTTATACCATCCTTTCATACATTGTTCACTTATCGCCAATGTAAGCATTTTTTCTTATAAATAAAAAACAACCACTTCTTTAAACCCTTAAGGACCAATGACGTAACTGTTACGTCATAAATGCATTGACTTTAAAGACCCTTTGTTCTTAAGGGGTTAAATGAACTGACAGAAGAATTGGAGGCCCCCCTATTTAGGCTAGGGTCAGACGAACGCAGTGCAAACGCGCGTGCAACCTCACTTTATCACGGCCATAGTAGCAGCAAATGACGGCCAATGACGGGTAATATACGGTGTACGGCTGCACCAAAGTGCAGCCGCGCAACGCAAGCGGCAAACGAACGCATTTTTTCGAGAACGTGATACCGCTAGTACTGACGTACAGAGTGCGCTGCGTCCGCTAGCGGCATGTGTGCGTGATTAGGAGACGTCAGACGCTGCTCATGTCCGGCCAACATAACGTCCAGACGCAAAAAGGGTTTTATTGATGATCCGTACAAAATCACGGACGAAAATGCGCATCGTATGACCGCTATCGCGTGTTCCGTGAAAAGATACGTCCATTCGTTCGAACGCACTTTTTCACGGACACCGCAAAAAATGCGTTCGTCTGACCCTAGCCTTATCCAGCCAGGATCACCCTTGAATACAAACACATGCAATAACCAACTTTACCGCAACAAAAATTAAAGATAAAAATAGATTTTGCCCCACTTAGTATATTTTGTTTGTTACTGTTTAATGAATTAACCCTTCATGGTTTTCCTATAATAAGCTTTGATTTAATGATAACTTGACAATAAAGTGCCAGAGAACTGGGGTTCATATTTAGAAATGTACCTGAATCCAAAGTCCTATGTGTCTGCCGGCCTCATAGCACTTCTTCATGCATTCACTGCACCTTTAGCATTTTGTATATTTGGGTTGGGCACGGTTGTTTTACTTCCTCCTCTTGTCTCTATGGGAACCATTGACTACACTGAAAGCTCTTTTTATGGTTTATTTTCTAAAGAAGCCAAGTAACTGCTTTGTTCCTCCTCCCAAAGTCTCATTCATCAAAGACAATAACTGGGGATTGGATAGAACAGAACAGGTTTCTTTGAATCTCTGTGCAGAGCGACAGGCGGAGGAGACATTCAGAACTCCATGTTATTATTATTATTATTATTATCATTTATATAGCGCCAACAGCTTCTGCTGCGCTTTTCAATAGCCAGTAGGGACTGAGACAAAATTGCAAACATAGGAAGAGAAAGAAACATGCAGGGTTATTCAAAGACATCTGAATGGCTGCCGAAAGGAAACCAAACGCTGAAAATCAGCGTTCGGTTACCTTTCCTGGCAATTGCCTGCACATACGGTGCCTGTTCGGTGCCTGTTCGAGGGCAGTGAAATCCCCATTAAAAAGCACTGCTTCGGCTATTCAGAGAACACAAACCAGCAGTGAAAGATTCCCGGAATGCCCTGCCATTCGGTGGTTTAATTCGGCAGGTTTATTCAGGTGAATCCCATAGGCTTCAATGTTAAAAATATTCCCGTTTTAATTCAATATCTAATAAACCGTTCATTATAATATTCTGTAGTAAAAAGTCTCTTTATTTATAGATTTTTTTTAGGATATTTTAAGCATTTTTTTGGATTTTGTTTTTGTTTTTTTAACTTTACTTATTTTTTCTGTAACAGCCCTTTTTATTATCATTCCTTGGATCATATGTAAATTTCAGACATTTTCGCTCAGTAGTTTCTTTGCAAACAGCGTTTCACTTCTCAAACATTCAAGCAAACAGTTTTTTAATTTATTCACTACATTCGTCTGCTGTGTTGGCTTTTTCCGGTGGCTGCGCTGCATGTGATCGGCTCCTGCTCGGGATTTTCTGGCGTTTTCGGCGGGTTAATACAGATGTTTTTGCGGGTTTCGGTGTGCGTTCGCCCTCGTTTTGCGGTGAGTTTTCGACAGGTTTTTGGTGACTTTTCCTTGCATTTCGACGGCCCTGTGGTGCTTGCTGAATACACCGCAGGGTGGCCAAAATGGGATCGCCAAATCGAACCGAATTAAAGAGAACGAAAAGTCAATGAACATGCGGTGACTTTTTAGATTCTCTTTGAATAGCCCTGATAATGTTTAGAGGTCCCTGCTCAGGTGAGCTTACAGTCTAGCGGAGTTGGGTTAGAGGAAGACAAGAGGAGTTCTATAGATCTTCAGGATCACTACTAGCACTAGTGTTACAGATATGATGTGGACAAGGAACGGGCCTCTATCATGATCACGTTATTCCACGATAGACTGACAGCCAGCAGCGGATTAGATGTATAAATTATAAAGAAACTGGTTTGACCTTTGCTGTCCATGAAATGTCCCTGATTACATTTGTGGATATGGTGACGAAGGTATCTGTTATAGATAAGTAGCACCATAAAGCGCAAACTAGTACCCTTCCGAATATAGTTGGGAATGCAAATTATGGGCCTCTATTCTAGAGTGTAATAAGTATACCACCAAGGTGTCCCACTAGAAAGGGGATGCAAAGTCCCAATCTATGATGCCCATTGCCCATACTGAAGGTTATGATATAGACCAAATATTGCATGTACACTGCAATATGTAACAGATTAAATCTGATGTGGAAAGCAACCAATTAGACTCTAGACTAGAGGCCCATAATTTATATTCCCAACTATGTTTGGAAGGGTACTAGTTTGCGCTTTATGGTGCTAGTTATCTGTAACTGTTTCCTACATTTGGTGGAATTTTGGAGGATTTCAACCCACTATCACCACTATTGAAGCAGCATTGTATACCCATTAGACCAGTGTTTCCCAAACCTGTCCTCGGGACCCTCAACCAGGCCAGATTTTGCAGATCACCTTGGGTAAATGAAGACTGAATCCTGCAATCACTGAGCAGCAAATCATATCACCTGTGCTGTGCTTCACATATCCTGCAAACCTGGCGAGGTGGAGGGTCCTGAGGACAGGTTTGGGAAACACTGCATTAGACTATTTATCTTTCACATACATAATTTCCAGTACTAAGGTCAACTAATTAAGTGCTGTCTTATATACACACTTTTCTGGCGTATCTTATGACGCGGGTATCTACCAGGCTTAGTCCAGGGATTCTCGACCTCAGCACTGTAGATGTTTTGGAACTACATTTCCCTCAAGGCTCTGTTGACCTGATGTGTGTCTTGTATTATGGGAAGCTTTGTTCCAAAATGTCTGGGGGCCAATGTCCTGCTCCCCAGGCTTAGTCTATATTGCAGAGTATTTCTTTAGGCCGATGCTGTGGATGAGTTTAGCAGGACATGAGTGTATATAGTTAAATAGGAATGGAACGGTTTCTGTTACAATATACTGATTTGTGGAAGATGGTCTCTAATTCATAGACAAAAGAAGCACCAAGGGGTTTCAAAATAAAGGAGCAAACAGGGCAGGAAGTCCCTCTATTAAGAGTAAATTCCACAGCTTAAAATAAGCCAAGATTATTAGCATCGACACATAAACTTGCAGGTGAGTGCAGGTGTGAAAGTGCAATGCTTGAGTGGGGGCACAAATCGTCGTGAGTTCCCACACTTAGGCTGGGTTCACACCTCAGTATTTTACAGCGCGTTCCTGCCCGCTGTAAAACACTGAGACACGAAAATCCCATGATTTCCTATGGGACCCGTTCACACCTGGGCGTTTTACAGTGCGGAGGAACGCGCTGTAAAACATCCTGCGCCCAAAGAAGTATGGGAGCTTCTTTGGGGCGTATTTGCAGCGGGTTCACTCAGCAGTCTATGGCTGCGAACACACTGCAATGCGCGTCTGCGCGTTTTTAACGTTTGTTCAATACGCGTGTTAAAAACCACACGTATTGCGCACGTAAAAGAATGCGCAGGTGTCAAACCAGCCTTAGGTACAGGGATGAAATCATAAATACATATCTACAGCGGCAAGTGAAAGTTTGTGAACCCTTTGGAACCAGTTGGTTTTCTGCATAAATTGGTCATAAAATGTGATCTCGTCTTCATCATAGTCACAAGTATAGACAAACACAATGCACTTAACCTAACAACACACAAACAATCATAATCCGTCATGGCTTTATTGGACACATACCATTAAACATTCAGCTCTGTGGAAAATGTAAGAGTGAACACTTGGATTTAGTAGCTAGTTAATCCTCCTTTCTCAACTCTCTCAAGCAAGTGTTTCCGGAAGCTGCGAATTAGACCTTAGACAAAGCAAAGCATTTTACTACAACAAAATCACTTAACACTAAGGTCTGAGAGCCGCATTCTATTAGGAACAAAGGCTCGAGACCAGAACAGTGACCTACGTTGGTATAGCTTGCTCTTCTAACTCTGAACCATTATTAATGGCTCCTATACAAAGTATACGGTAAGAAACCACTAATGCCCAGCTTGTGCTTTGGTGGTAATAGTGGCTTGAGCTTTTAAGCTGATGGCTGGAGACATTGGGCTCTATTACATTCTCTGCGCAATTGCGCTCGCCAGCGCAAATTTTTTTGCGTGCATCGTCCAGCGTTATCGCGCGAAAATTATCACGGCATTCCGATCCGAACGCATTTTCTCATCCGTCAATAACGTTCGTAAAAACGATGCGCAAAACAAAGTGTAATCCGCGCGCTGTAACGCAGCGCACGTAAATCAGTGTGCGGACTGTTTTTTTTCGCGTGAATCAGCCAATCAGAATTAAGAACCTTAATTGACATCAATTTACCTTAATTGACTCACTTAAGTTTTTGCGCCTGTCAAAATAAATCTGAGTATACATGCTGCAGCAATAAAAAAAAAACACACGAATTCACAATTTTATTGTTTGGGTATGTGTAGAATGTGTAACTATACTTTGCTGTATTTTGTTTTTCGTGCTGGTGTTTTTCGTTTCGGACAGAACGTTCCGATTTGCAGTTACCACCAGCATTTGCGCGCGCTCAAAACAAATGCGCGAAGAATGTAATAGGGCCCATTATGTATAATGGCTTGAGCTGTTAGTCTAATGGCTCAGTTGGAGTCGGGCCCATTGGTTTTTGGGAATCATCACATATATTCACATATGGAATCTTTGTCATATGGGGAACATTTTTGTGACTTTACAAGGAACCATATAATTTAACACCTAAATAAGATTATTATCACAGTATGTGGGCAGAATGGGAACTTCGTTCCTCCTGCATAAATAGTGGTGGAACGACCTTCCCAAGCGTTTATCCTTGCTGCTTGATTTGACCTCTGGAAAGATTGCATACACATTTTGTTTTCTAATGGAAATCACATGAGCCAGTCCTTCCACTAGATGGCATTCTACTACCGAAAAATAAACTTGGAATTCATGGCACATTTGTTACAGTTACTATAACAATTATTTATATAGCGACAGCAAATTCCATAGCGCTTTGCAATGGGGGAGTAGAAACATGAGACATAATAATGATACATGGGGAAGAGACAACCCTGCCCGTAGGATATCTGACCTGCTAAGACAACATTATAACTATCAGGGTTATTCAGAGAGAGGTGAACAGCAGGAGAATGGCTGGTGAAGTGAAAACTCTAGGTTAAAATAGCCAAACCAGAAAAATTCTCCCATTTATCTCACTTTCCAAATCAGCTATTTTGACCTAGACTTCTCCATTCTCCAGTCATTCTCCTGCTTTTCACCTCTCTCTGAATAACCCTGTAAGTGCTCAGCCAGATATCCCATGAGCTTACAATCTAAGGCATAGGGGAATGTGAAACAAATGGGAGCAGAAGCAGGGTGGAGCTGGTGGTCAGGTAGAATATTGCACAGATTGGAAGGATCAGAAGTCACTTCACAATGTTTTTCTAGCATTACACAGCACATTTTACACTATAATTCACAGACTCAAAGTCACACAATGGTGAGGAATTTCGAAATATTTTGGTAAGCGGAGCAATAGGTCAGTGGCTATGGACTCTAAAAAAGGAAATAAAAAAAACAGTCTAGTGCAACAGAGCCGCTATACTCACTAACTTAATGGCTTGAGCCGGCACTCCGAGTAGCTCGGCGTTACCAGACTTTGTTTAGAAAGCGATAGCGACAAGCCAGACGGACAATAATGGACTATTCCCTGGTAGTTCATTATTCATGGCTCCAGTCTGTATTAATAAATGAATAATGGCTCAGACTCGGGTGTTAAGTGATTTTGCTTTTGCAGTCATGTAACGGCTCGCTTTGCTACGGCTTGAGCCGCTAATAGAGCGATTTAGACGTAGTAGAGATGGTCACATGGAGGCACTAAGGATATTTACCAGTGGCTCCCTGTTACTGACAAGGTTAGAGTAGGGGCCATGATCTTGCACTGGACACTGCTAACTAAATTCTGACGTGATCTACATTTGAACAACAACTGAAGTTCCCTTGGTTTTAACATATTCAGCGTTGGAACCTCCACCTGTAGAGCATTGACTGTAGTTTCACAGTTGCTCAGTCATAGCCGAGCAAGGAAAGTCAACTGTTGTTAGATAAAACCAAAGGTGCTTATTGAATAGACCCTAAAATCAGAGCTGCCATCAGAATTCTTGGGGCCCCTTACTAAACCATTGGTCGGGGCTCCCTTCCATCAGCTGCCCATTTCAGTAAACTCTTGCCTTCCAGTATGGGGATAAAAAATGTTCCCTAGTGGAAGAGCTTTGGTCTGCACCTCTACCTGGTGCAGACTGTACTAATCTCTCACTCAGTGATGAGTTAGAACGCTCTTACCGGCCCCAGATGCCACAACCCGCCGGGAAATGTGTTGATATATCTTTGCGGCCAGTCCAGGATGGCATGGTGTATCCTTATGTCTGTGGCACTGAGAAAAAGTGCACTGGGTTTGGCCAGGGCCCCCTGGAGCCACTGGGCCCCTGAACATATCATGGGCTGTCACCCCCTGATGACTGCACTACAAAGCATGGGTTAGCAGCCTTGACTCTCCAGATGTATTGTAACATCTCCCATGATGCTCAGGCAGTGATGTGCGGTGAGGTCATTGGCTGGTGAGGCACTGCTAGTATCAGAGCCAAATATACACAGGTGACGTAGGTCCAGGTTCAGTACTCCCCAGGATCTGGCTGCTGTCAGTGCTCCCAAGGATCTAGCTGCTGTCAGTGCTCCCCAGGATCTGGCTCCTGTCAGTGCTCCCCAGGATCTGGCTGCTGTCAGTGCTCCCCAGGATCTGGCTGATTTCAGTGCTCCCCAGGATCTGGCTGCTTTCCGTGCTCCCCAGGATCTGGCTGCTGTCAGTGCTCACCAGGATCTGGCTGGTCTCTCAGGGCTCCCCAGGATCTTTTTCTGCTCTCCAGGATGTGCCTCCAGTCACACAGCCCCACGGCACGCTCCCATGACTGACGAGGACAATCAAAAAATGTGAGGCCTAAGTCCCATGGAGTAGTTTTTAGAATTGCTTGAGATCAATGGTGCTTTCCCATTGGTCCAAGCAATTCCATTGCTCTCAGTGTCTGTCTAAGACACTGAAGAGTGTAGATTCAGGAAGTAGGTGGCGCCAGACGTGCACTGCAGACCTCAATGAATCTATTAGCCAGCTTGAGCTATGCAAATTGCGTAGGCTCAGAGCAGGCTGCCGCTGCTGTGTGATGATTCACATCACACAGCAGCCAGCGAACTAAAAAAAAGCGACGGAGCAGAGACAGACGGCGGGGGAACGCAGAGCAGGTGAGTATGTGAACTTTTTTTAAATAGCAGCAGGTTTTACTTTAAAATTTTACAGTCCCCACTTAATGGAATTATGGCAGGTTAGGCCCTGCCTCACCTGCCGTCCCTGACTGCACGTCCCTGTGCTCAGGTCCTCATTGGATTTGATGAAACTCTGAAATTTCTGGAGGGGCAAGATATCTGATTGCTGCTATAGTGTATATATTAAAATATCTTATGTGATTCCACTTCCTGTGGAAAAAATAATAGTGCATGCTATGAAAATATTTCCAATGTTTGCAGGTTTGTTAGAGGTCTACATACAAACAAAAAAAACCACACACACTAAGTTAAACACACTAGAAAAGACGGAGGTCGGGGGAAAAAGTGTCTGAACTAAAATACAGTTGAATGAGGAAGTTATACGATGAGAGGCAAAATGAAAGAACGGAAAAATATAACACAACTAAGTTCTGAAAAGGAACAAGAATGTACCAAAATAGCAATACTGTATTAGCAGTAAGCGTTAGGCTGGGGTCAGACCAGCGCACTTTTAACGTGTGTTTTGGCGCACATAATTACTGCCACACTAGCAGCAGATGACGGGCAATGACGGCCACTATACGATGTACGGCCGCACAAAAGTCCGGCCGTGCAACGCAAGTGGAATTTGAACGCATTTTTCTGAGAACGCTGAACCGCTAGTACTGACGTACTGAGTGCGCAGCTGCGGCATAGCGGCATGTTTGCGTGATTAGGAGATGTCAGACACTGCTAATGTCCAGCCAACATAACGTCCAGATGCAAAAAGAGTTTTATTGACGATCCGTACAAAATCACGCCTGCAAATGCGCGTCGTCTGCCCGTTTTTGCGCATTCCGTGAAAAAATACGTCAATGCGTTCGGACGCACTTTTTCACGTTCGCGGGGAAAAATGCTTTCGTCTGACCCTAGCCTTATTCTTAAACAATTTGCAAAGTCTAGTGTAAATTGTAACACACAAACAACAAAACGATAAATATGATAATGATACCCATTTGGAAAAGTTTTAACTATCTAGTTCAGTTAGCAAACCTCACCACCCCAAATGTTTTGAAACTACATGTCCCATGATGATCCAACAGCTTTAAAGGAACACTCTAAGCTAAAAATCACCCCGTTTTTTTAAATTATGTTATAGCTATTGCCCTACCTAGTTATTCAGTATTTTTTTAATTTATTTTTTAATGTAATACTTACCCTAAAAACCACTTGTTTCCAACGGCGTCTTTTTTTTTTTATATACTCACCTCCCTCCTCTTCTGCTCCCGTCCTGTTAAATCTTCAACTTGGCTAATGGTTTACATGAGAAGCGCGCATGCGCTTTTGGTGCGCTCTCCCTCAGTGCACTTCGGCATCCTTAATTCACTGACCTTGCGGTAAATTCAGTATTCTCCGCAGGGTCCCCGAACTGCAGCGACTCGATGCACCGAATGCCACCAATAAACCGGACAAACCGCCGAAAAACCACTGAACGAATTGAAAAACTGCTGAATAGATCTGCTAACCCACCACAAAACCTCTGAATCAATCCAAAAAACTACTGCAAAACCACTGAATCGATCTGAAAAATGGCAAATACATCTGACGATCCGACGAACAGACCGCCGAACGCATCCGATAAAAAGCCGACCAGCCGCCATACAGGGGTAAAAAAAAAAAACCCTACTGCATGAAAATGCCTGGGAGTAATATCTAAGGTCCTATGAATAACAATAAAAAGGTCTGTTACAAATTTTTTGTTAAAAAAATGGGAATAAAAAATTTAGCCGAACAATTCCTAAAAAATCCTAAAAAAAAATCAATAAATAAATAGATTTTTTGCTGCAGATGAAAAGAATAAACAGTTGAATAAATATTTAAGAAAAACTGGGAAATTCTTTTGCATTGAAACCTTTGGGATTCTCCTGATTAAACCTGTCGAATGAAACCACAGAAAATCAGGGCATTTCACTGAGATTTCGGTGCTGTTCGGCGTTCTCTGAATAGATTAGCCATTATTCTCTATGGGGAGTCCACTGACGCCAAAGGTCACCTTATTTCGCTGACAATTCACCAATATTTGGCGAATCGCTAGCTTTTTGAATAGCTGAACGGCTACGAAATTGCACCGTACGGGGAAATTCAATGTTCGGTGCAATAAGATGGCCAATTCGGTGCTCTCTTAATAACCCTTCTGGTAAACATGGTGTCAGGGCCAACTTACCTTATGGCTAAGACAAGAATGAGGTCCAGCTACAATGATGTTAATCGAGAGTTGCTAACTGTCATAGATACTTGTGAGACATGGTCACATATTTAGGATAGATACATATTTAATGGCCACAAAACCTTGAACATCTAAAATAAGCCAAACAGTTGGCCTTGTGGACATTGTTCTGTTCCAGGTTTCACTTCCACATAACCTACCTTTATGGCTCTGGTAAAGGAACGTCTGAGAATGAACAAGCTGACTCTAATGACCTCTCATAGTTTTACACTGTCAAGCCTTGTAGATCAGCCCCTATCATATTATTATCCTTCTTTTATATAGCGCCACATTTTCCACAGCGCTGTACAATGTTAGTGCACAAGGAGTCGATACATTAGAATACCACACATGAATGATACGGCCTGATTCTGGGGGACCCTTTTCCCAAGGAAATTTACAATCTATGAGATGTACAAGTATTTTGTGAGGTAGGCGCATCCGTATCGCTAGGTGTCTTGCCCAAGGAAACTCGCTGGTGGCGTCTTCTGATTGGGATCGAGTCGGCTTTCCCTGATTGTAGATCAGCGACCTGGTGGTTGGGTTGAACCTGCTTCTTGTAAAGTCGAGACTTGCTTCTCCACAGTTGTATTGGAGGGATGTGCTGAACGGGATTTGACTTGCTTCTCCACAGTCGAAGAGCAGGGACATTACCACTAGACTCCACAGCCGATATCCCCCTATATCGCTCTGTAATTTTGTGTTTTCGTTGAAACTGTGTACTTTGTTGGTGAGGTGAGCCCTTTTCGTGTGGGTGTTTTTGTGTTTGCTTTTACAAGTAATGTCTGCAGCCCCGTGTCTAGTCTATACATGCTCTGGGTTGTGGCGTTGTGCTCGCAAACCTTTTTTTTAAATGTATATATAGCTCATTGCAACATACTGTAATAACTTTAAGACTAACAGGGTAATTCAAAGAGATTCGAAAAGTCACCGCACGTTCGGTGTCTTTTCGTTCTCTTCAATTTGGTTCCTTTTGCTGATGCCATTTCGGTGACCCTGCGGTGTATTCAGCAAGCACCACAGGGACCCCGAATTGCAGGGAAAAGCTGCCGCACACCCGCCGAAAACTAACCGCAAAACCCACCGAATGCACGCCGAAAAGCCACAAAAACATCTGGATTAACCTGCCAAAAACCAAGCCCGAGCAGGAGCCGAACACAGCCGAAGCAGCTGAGACCGCAGACGAGGGAGGTGAATAAATTAGCAAAATAGTTTGCTTGAATGTGTGAAAGTGAAACGCTGTTTGCAAAGAAACTACTAAGCGAAAATGTCTGAAATTTACATATGAGGTCCAGGGAATGATAATAAAAAGGGCTGTTACAGAAAAAATAAGTAAACTTAAAAAGAAAATAAAAAATAATCGGACATTTAAAAAAAAACAAGAATTAAGAAAAATGCTTAAAATATCCTAAAAAATCTATAATTAAAGAGACTTTTTACTGCATAATTTTATAATGAACGGTTTATTAGATATTGAATTTAAATGGGAATATTTTTAACATTGAAGCCTATGGGATTCTCCTGAATTAACTTGCCGAATTAAACCACCGAATGGCAGGGCATTAGGGGAACCTTTCACTGCTGGTTTGTGTTCTCTGAATAGCCGAAGCAGTGCTTTTTCATGGGGATTCACTGCCCTCGAACAGACACCGAACAGACACCGTATGTGCAGGCAATTTGCCAGGATTTGGTGAATTGCCTGCTCTCTGGATAGCCGTATGGCCAGAAAGGTAACCGAACGCTGATTTTCAGTGTTCGGTTACCTTTCTCAAGCAATTCGGATCTCTTTGAATAACCCTGTAAGAAAAATACATATATTACATAAAGGCAGTAGAGATGTGCACGCATTTTTTTTCATTTCATTTCGTTTCGGCTTGTTCGGTTGTTTTAAAATTTTTGTTTCCGATCGTTTCGAACGATTTTCATTTCGACTCATTTCGTTTCGGCTCGTTGTTTCGTATCGACTTTCATTTCATAATATCGTAAATTTTCGGTCTTTCGGATCGTCTGTTCTCGTCATTTCAAAGGGTCTATTTCGTTTTGACTTAGACGAATGGTATTTCGGATGCTCCGATATTTCGGTCGGTACGGTAATTCTGCCAATTCGTTCCTTCGGACGTATCGTTTTTTATGAAAGATCCTTTTTTTCTTATGAATATGCATTGCTCAACTTTATTTAATCATATTAAAAATGGTATGAAAGGAAAAAAAATGAACAAAACAATTTACCTCTGCAGAATAAATGCAACATATGAATCCGCACACTGCCGGTCAGCACCTCTACAGTATAATTGCTGCAGCATATCATTCCGCACACTACCAGGCAGCACCTCTACAGTATAATTAATGCAGCATATGAATCTGCACACTGTCGGGCAGCACCTCTACAGTATTATAATGCAGCATATGAATCCGCACACTGTCGGGCAGCACCTCTACAGTATTATAATGCAGCATATGAATCCGCACACTGTCGGGCAGCACCTCTACAGTATTATAATGCAGCATATGAATCCGCACACTGCCAGGCAGCACCTCTACAATATAATAATGCAGCATATGAATCCGCTCAATGCCAGGCAGCACCTCTACAGTATAATTAATGCAGCATATGAATCTGCACACTGACGGGCAGCACCTCTACAGTATAATAATGCAGCATATGATTCTGCACACTGACGGGCATCACCTCTACAGTATAATTAATGCAGCATATGAATCCGCACACTGCCAGGCAGCACCTCTACAGTATAATAATGCAGCATATGATTCTGCACACTGACGGGCAGCACCTCTACAGTATAATTAATGCAGCATATGAATCCGCACACTGCCAGGCAGCCCCTCTACAGTATAATAATGCAGCATCTGAATCCGCTCACTGCCAGGCAGCAGCTCTACAGTATAATTAATGCAGCATATGAATCCGCACACTGCTGTGCAGCACCTCTACAGTATACTAATGCAGCATATGAATCTGCACACTGCCGGGCAGCACCTCTACAGTATAATAATGCAGCATATGAATCCGCACACTGCCGGGCAGCACCTCTACAGTATAATTAATGCAGCATATGAATCCTCACACTGCCGGGCAGCACCTCTACAGTGTAATTAATGCAGCATAGGAATCCGCACACTGCTGTGCAGCACCTCTACAGTATACTAATGCAGCATATGAATCTGCACACTGCCGGGCAGCACCTCTACAGTATACTAATGCAGCATATGAATCTGCACACTGCTGGGCAGCACCTCTACAGTATAATAATGCAGCATATGAATCTGCACACTGACGGGCAGCACCTCTACAGTATAATTAATGCAGCATATGATTCCGCACACTGCCGGGCAGCACCTCTACAGTATAATTAATGTAGCGTAGGAATCCGCACACTGCCGGGCAGCACCTCTACAGTATAATTAATGCAGCATATGAATCCGCACACTGCCGGGCAGCACCTCTACAGTATAATAATGCAGCATAAAACGAAAAACCAACTGAACTGAATGACCCGAAATGATCCGAATCACCGAAATGATCCAAATGCCGAAATGACCCGATTCATCGAATCGACCCGAAATTTCAAATCATCTGAAATATCGAATCAAATGATTCGAAATTTCGAATTGATCTGAAAATTTAGTGTGGTTGACATTTCGGATTCTGGATGCCCGCGGAAGCATGAAAATGGTAAATTTCGTACGAAAATCAATTCGGTACAAAACTAATTGCACATCCCCAAAAGGCAGTAGAAAATGCCTTAGCCCATTTGGTTAACAAAACATCCTATGTGATTATACTCCTCATTCTTTATTTCGGGGCACTTTATTATGAATTCTGTTTTTAATCTTCAAAACCTGAAATATGGAATAGATAACTTTCCTAGTTTATGTATTTTGGGCTATTAATTACGATTCGGTTGAGATTTCTATAGAAATGCTATATTAGAAATAAAGCCAAAAATGTACACTAGATGGCAAGTTTATTTTAATCACATCAATAAACTGAATTATCTTTGGAATCAAATAGTCAACAGCACATGTTCCCTGTAAAGCTCTGCCTGCCTTTGTTTCGAGGACTCGAGCACATTTTTGTATTTGCCTACCAGTTCCATAAAGCAGGTACATGTGGCAGAAGCCTCCAGGCTCCAACATCCTATCATTATCCTTCTGCCAAAGCAGTCATCTGTAGAAACATCTGATCCCCTCTTGTATCTCAGTACTATGTAGCAGGAGAGCACTCAAAAAAAATCTCTTCTTGATAGGACTGAGTGCATTAGCCCCGCGCATGGTGCTTGTTTAGGTCCAGTGTTCTTTCTTTCCATAATCAGTCTTGTTTACTTTCCTGACAGAACAAGAGCTTGCGCGCTATGCTTCTTACAGACGTCAGCATCGTCAAGAATTTTTTTTTTCCGTTGTTCGAAAGTGTCTTGTTCTTTGCACTTTTGTTCCCTCCTGTCCTGATGTTCACCATCTTCTCATTTATTACCTGCATCGCTTGCCGTGGAGGATGTTCTCGGAGCCGGAGAGAAAGGTAAAAAAAAATGTCACGAATTTTATCTTTTTGTACTACCTACCATTGTGTTATAAGTGTTGTATGATTGTTTGGTGGAAATGTCTGTCAGCGCGTTGTACCTACAGCCTAGATTGCTCTTAAGATCAGCTTCTTGGGTGAATGTTTACAAGGCTTTTTGTAGCATTCTGAATAATAACCCTTTTGGCTCCTGCAAAAGAACAAATCCAGGCTGATAGGCCTATTTACCACCTACCCTAGTAATTGCAAACTGTGCTACCCCAGATGTTCTGAAACTACATGTCCCATGATGCCACAGTAGCCTTAAGGCTGGCTAGACATATGCACCATGGAACATGTAGTTCTGAAACATCTGGGTTGTCAAGGTTAGAAATCACTGCCCTGCCCAACCTGCACAACAGGATATATTTACCGTACATACAGGATTTATTAACTAAGCGTGTTTCATGTTAAAATAGAATTTAAATTACATGTGATTCAGGATGTAATTATTGATGTCTAAGTCAGTGTTTCCCTGCCCTTTCCTCAAGTCCCCCTATCAGGCCAGATTTTAAGGATTACCTTTGGGAAATTCAGACTGAATACTGCAATCACTGAGCAGCAAATCATACTTCAGATAATTTGCAAACCTGGGACCCTATTCCCTAGTTCATGCTAACATGGGGACCCTAACAGGACACTCTGTGCCTGAGAATTTATCTGTAGCGTCCCTCTGTTAACATGGTATTGAGGGGCATGCGCTAGCTGAGCACCTCACCCCGGAAAGCAGCGTTAGCCACTGATACTCGCAGTAGCACTTCCACACCATTGCGACTGTCACCTCCTGGAGTCCATCGGACCCCATGGAGGGTTGCGCTTATAGTCTGTGAGCACTCTTGTGAGATCGCGCAAGGCCACGGAGTAATCGCAGAAGGAGGTTGGGAACTATTTGTTCCCAGTACCACTCCAGCACCATGAAGCGGCAGATTTAAAACAGGTGATCATTGTTGTGGCTGATTATTGTATCCTTGTGGTGCACAGATTGTGAAATTACTTTTTGTATGCCAAGAAATGGGAATAAAGAAAATCTGCAGGGGATAGTGGGATTAATGTAATGGTAGATATGTGCAGCTCTGAAAAATTTGGTTTAGTTTGGATTGTTTCAGAGTCCGAAAATATCGGATTTGGAAATTATCGGAATCAGATGATTTTGGAATATCGGAAGCTTCCGACATTTCGCTATCAGACCATTTCAGAATATCGCACCATCCTATACAGTCAGGTCCAGAAATATTGGGACATCGACACAATTCTAACATCTTTGGCTCTATACACCACCACAATGGAGTTGGAATGAAACAAACACAATGTGCTTTAACTGCAGACTGTCAGCTTTAATTTGAGATTTGAGGGTATGTACATCCAACTCAGGTGAACGGTGTAGGACTTACAGCAGTTTGCAGATGTGCCTCCCACTTGTTAAGGGACCAAAAGTAATGGGACAGAATAATAATCATAAATCAAACTTTCCCTTCTTAATACTTGGTTGCAAATCCTTTGCAGTCAATCACAGGCTGAAGTCTGGAACACATAGACATCACCAGACGCTGGGTTTCATCCCTGGTGATGCTATGCCAGGCCTCTACTGCAACTGTCTTCAGTTCCTGCTTGTTCTTGGGGCATTTTCCCTTCAGTTTTGTCTTCAGCAAGTGAAATGCATGCTCAATGGGATTCAGGTCAGGTGATTGACTTGGCCATTGCATAACATTCCACTTCTGTCCCTTCATAAACTCTTTGGTTGCATTTACAGTATGCTTTGGGTCATTGTCCATCTGCACTGTGAAGCGCCGTACAATGAGTTCTGCAGCATTTGGCTGAATGTGAGCAGATAATATTGCCCGAAACACTTCAGAATTCATCCTGCTGCTTTTGTCAGCAGTCACATCATCAATAAATACAAGAGAACCAGTTCCATTGGCAGCCATACATGCCCACGCCATGACACTACCACCACCATGCTTCACTGATGAGGTGGTATGCTTAGGATCATGAGCAGTTCCTTTCCTTCTCCATACTCTTCTCTTCCCATCACTCTGGTATAAGTTGATCTTGGTCTCATCTGCCCATAGGATCTTGTTTCAGAACTGTGAAGGCTTTGTTAGGTGTTGTTTGGCAAACTCTAATCTGCCTTCCTGTTTTTGAGTTTTACCAATGGTTTACAATCTTGTGTTGAACCCTCTGTATTCACTCTGGTGCCGTCTTCTCTTGATTGTTGACTTTGACACACATACACCTACCTCCTGGAGAGTGTTCTTGATCTGGCCAACAGTTGTGAAGGGTGTTTTCTTCACCAGGGAAAGAATTCTTCGGTCATCCACCACAGTTGTTTTCCGTGGTCTCCCAGGTCTTTTGGTGTTGCTGAGCTCACCGGTGCATTCATTCTTTTTGAGAATGTTCCAAACAGTTGTTTTGGCCACGCCTAATGTTCTTGCTATCTCTCTGATGGGTTTGTTTTGTTTCTTCAGCCTAATGATGGCTTGCTTCACTGATAGTGATAGCTCTTTGGATTTTATCTTGGAGTTGACAGCAACAGATTCCAAATGCAAATAGCACACTTGAAATGAACTCTGGGCCTTTTATCTGCACATTGTAATTGGGGTAATGAGGGATTATCACACACCTGGCCATGGAACAGCTGAGAAGCCAATTGTCCCATTACTTTTGGTCCCTTAACAAGTGGGAGGCACAGCTGCAAACTGCTGCAAATCCTACACCGTTCACCTGAGTTGGATGTACATACCCTCAAATTAAAGTTGACAGTCTGCAGTTAAAGCACATTGTGTTTGTTTCTTCCCAACTCCATTGTGGTGGTGTATAGAGCCAAATATGTTAGAATTGTGTCGATGTACCAATATTTCTGGACCTGACTGTATATTTAGCCTTTTCTGATATTCGGAACCTTTATGTATAATATGTAAAAAATAAGGGCAATATTCCAAAGTTACATATACGTATATGGTCAGCGCAAAATTAATTGCTTTTGGGGTTCAGATGACTCTTGCGGATCAGCAATCTATCATATGGTTATAAAAATAAGCAGATGAAAAAACATAATTGTACAGTATGTGGTATACACTTTTTGACAAAAAATAATTGGGGTATTCTACTCACAAATATAGAGCCCCAACACTGGCTGTGAGTGAATTTGCGCTTTGGGGTTATTGCCTTCTTCCCTTTATCAGGTGGCCCCCACCTAGTTGCAACGGTGTCCTTTGGTCTCAATATATGTGGAAAAAATACACAAAAAAGAGAGAAGGTAAGAACGCTCTCCTAGTGTAAATCTGGGTAATATGGACGCATATATTTTTTGCTGAGTTTTAACTTTCTCTTGGTGGAGCTTCCATAGCTCAAAGAAGAACACCTATGGATTTTTTCTGTCAGGAAAATACATAAAACCACTCAGGATTCCAGGTCGTGGTCTTTAAAAAACATTCATTAAAACATAAAATAAAAGTACAAACAGGTCTCCCAGGATTATATACCACGCCTCCTCTGGCTGTATGCAGAAGAAAATTGGAAACAAATAGTTCCCAGTGTCCTTTTGCTCTCGCTGTAAAGAGCTTGCACATGCTGCGTGCGTTAATCTGGAGTCATATAGATGCTTATGGCGCCACAGGCATTCCTTAAGTACCAAATAAGCAAAACGAGGCTGTGACACTAGCAAGACATTTTATAAGTATTCTTGAAAAACTCACAAAGAGCATAAATAAATATATAGGGCACTGTTCCATACTTGGTGCTAAAAGGGGGATGCTAACGGTGAAGACCTGCGCCTGTAGGCTTCCCCGTAGCATCCCCATTTTAGCACCATCTTTCAGGGTGCTAATTCAGTAGTCTGCCTTGGAGCCTAGCGCTACCCTCCGCGCCATCGCGAGTATCAACTACTGGAGTCCATAGAACTCCTTGGTTGGAGGGGTTGCACGAGAACTTGCAGCGTCAGAGTGATTGCAGATGGAGACTGTGGACCTTTTGGGTGTATGCGTTAAAGTCTCTTATCCTGACGGTAACGCTTATATATCCGAATGCTACAGTTAGCGTTCAGAATGTAATAGGGCCCATACTGTCTATATAGAGAGAGGGTAGGAGAGATTTTCTTTTTTTGCTGGGTCCATTGCATCATTTCCTAATTAAAATAATTAAATAAATGAAGCTGTTTCGCAACAGAACTAATGAGAGAGCTTTGTTGTCTATCCGGCCCTCACAGCTGTCACTGGATCCTTGAGATAAATATGATGATACAATCAAGTTACACAGATTATTTTCATACAGTTGGCAGAGTATAGTAAAACTGTAAATATACGTCCTCTTTGTTATCATCCATCCCTCCTTCACTGAGCCTTTTTTAAATATTCTTTATAAATACCGTTTTTCTTCTAGCAGCGGAGAGATCAATGCTCCAGAAAGATTAATTGACAATATGCGCCAAGATCTCATCAGTCTACAAACAAAAAAAGGGCCAGACACACAGACTTCCAACAACCATTGATTTATTGGAAAGTTTGGGCATTGTTTCAGCTCTGCATGAGCCTTTCTCAAGGTTTCTTGTTGGAAGGTTGAGCGCCCTGTCCTTTAATGTTTGCCGTCTAACAGGGTTATTCAAAGAGCTTTATTCAAGAGGTGAATTTCCCCCTAAGGTGCAATTTTGGAGCCATTCGGCTATTCAAAAAGCTGGCAGTTCGCCAAATATTGGTGAATTGCCAGCTAAATATGGTGCTGTTTGACGGCAGTAAAATCCTTATAGAGAAGCAATGGTTAATCTATTCAGAAAACACTGAACAGTAGAGAAATGTCAGAGAAGTGCCCTGATGTTCGGTGCTTTCATTCGGCAGGTTTAATGAGGTGAATCCCATAGGTTTCAATGTTAAAAATATTCCCATCTTTATTGAATATTTATTAAACCGTTTATTATTTTAATCTGCAGCAAAAAGTCTCTTTATTTACTTTTAGGATTTTTTCGGCGAAATTTCTTTTTCCAATTTTATTTTTAAATAGCCTTTTTTTTTCCTGTAACAGACCTTTTTATTATTATTCATAGAACCTTATATACTGTATTAATTCCAGGCATTTTCAAGCAGTGGTTTTTTTTGCAAACAGCTTTTGAAAGTTGTGTTTTTTTTCTTTTACCCCGTTCGTCGGCTTGTCAGCTATTTCCGGCGGCTGGTCGGCAGATCATCATTTTTTTCGGATGCGTTCGGTGGTTTTGCGGGTCATCGGGTGCATTCGGCTTTTGGTCAGAGGTTTATCGGATCGCTCAGATTTTTTTTCCGGCGTTTTTTCCTTTTGAATTGGCGGTTTTGCGGTGCTTTTTCAGATGCGGTCGGTGGCTTTTCCCTTCAGGGACCCTGCGGTAAATGCGGTCAAATTCACCACAGGGTCCGGGAATTTGTCTCCCTGAAGTGCAGGGAACAAAAGAGCACTGAAATTCCGGTGGAAATTTGGTGCTCTTTGAATAACCCTGTAAATCTTGAGGAAATTGGCCTCCCCGTGACTTCATGCACCTGTTTTCTGTGTCTCAAGAGTGGTGCCCTGGTCCTGCTTTGTGTTTGTACCAAGATCTCATCTGTGTCTAGACTACAACTACAAGACTACAACTTCTGAGTCCAAAACTATGAAAGAAGTGTATTAATTTCTTTAAGTGTATTCTTTACTCTGTTATTATATGAAATATGAGCCATTTAATTAAATATGTCATTTTATTTAAAGCAATTGGTAAAATAAGTAAAAAGTGAAGGAAATATTGCTTGTTTACAAATCATGTCCACAAATCTATTTTTTTGTGAATCATAATAATTAAGAGTATTACTTAAATATATTATGAAATGAGAAAGGAAGGTTTTGGGTGAATTTTCTATTCTTCTTCCTCTATTTATTTATATTTATGAATAGGAAATTACTGCTTAAACATCATGTTACAGTTATGAGTCTGTAGAATAGACATACAGGTCTATTCAAGGAAAGGTGAAACTCAGGAGAATGACTGGAGTACTCAAAATTCTAGCAGGGTAATTCAAAGAGAATCGAAAAGTCACCGCACGTTCAGTGACTTTTCGTTCTCTTCAATTCGGTTCGTTTTGCCGATCCCATTTTAGCGACCCTGCGGTGTATTCAGCAAGCACCACAGGGTCCCCGAATTGCAGGGAAAAGCTGCCGCAAACCCACCGAAAACTAACCGCAAAACTCGGCGAATGCACGCCGAAAACCTGCAAAATCATCTGGATTAACCCACCGAAAACCCCGGAACAACCGAGCAAGAGCCGATCACACGCAGCGTAGCCGCCGGAAAAAGCCGACACCGCAGACGAGTGAAGTGAATAAATTAGCAAAACAGTTTGCTTGAATATTTGAAAAGTGAAACGCTGTTTGCAAAGAAACTACTGAGCGAAAATGTCTGAAATTTACATATGAGGTCCAGGGAATGATATTAAAAAGGGCTGTTACAGAAAAAATAAGTAAAGTTAAAAAAATAAATCCAGAAAAAGCTTAAACTATCATAAAAAATCTATAAATAAAGAGACTATTTACTGCAGAATTTTATAATGAACGGTTTATTAGATATTGAATTAAAACGGGAATATTTTTAACATTGAAGCCTATGGGATTCCCGTGAATAAATCTGTCGCATGAAACCACTGAATGGCAGGGCATTAGGGAACCTTTCACTGCTGGATTGTGCTCTCTGAATAGCTGAAGCATTGCTTTCTTATAGGGATTTCACTGGCCTCGAACAGGCACCGAATGTGCAGGCAATTCGCCAGGATTTGGCGAATTGCCTGCTCTCAGGATAGCCGAATGGCCAAGAAAGGTAACCGAACGCTGATTTTCAGCGTTCGGTTACCTTTCTCAAGCAATTCGGATCTCTTTGAATAACCCTGTAGGTCGAAAATAGCGAAACCAGAAAATTCTCCCATTTATCTCACTTTCAAAATTGGCTATTTGGTCTAGATTGTTCTCTTCTCCTGCCAGTTCTCCTGGTTTTCACCTTTCTCTGAATAACCCTGTCAGTGTCAGATGGCATGGGTTGCGAAATACCAAATTGTAGTTTAATGTGCAACCTTTTTAAAGATACCTGTTCATGGAACGGGACATTTTTAGGTGACATTCACACATTGTATTGGTTTTATATGTTTTCTGGTCCATTTTGCTGGATTTTTACACACAGACCATGCCGTTAGTATAAAGAAGCTGAAGTTTGGTTTCCATGGTATAAATCATCGTAAACCGTCACCAAGTGATGACTGAGGGCCCCCGGTGTCATGCACTGACGTGAGATATGGATGAGGGAGTTGTTATGGTAACTTTCTTGAACAAATATTGGACAATCTGCTTGGACGCTGTTTACCTGTCATAGGAAGTCTGAAAGGTTGCGCTTAATTTGGTAACCGAGAAAAAGAAAAAATATATTTATATAAAAAATAAATTTCGTAAATGTACCTGAAAGACCCTGAAAAGTATGATATTATGGCAAGGATAGGGCTACTCGATTTAATGGAAAGCTATTATTTCACTGTGCCCAGGTCTCTGTAATGGAAAGCTCATTCTCTGTGAATAAAATTTAGTTTTATTAAGTGTACATATTACACAGTCAATATCCAGCCTCTTTTAATAATAATTACTGACATAGTCTCTTTTCACACCTTAATGGACTTCAAATTATTATGAGTCGTCTATATCGATAGGCTGGAAGTAGCTTCTTTCTAACCTCTTCCCGAACAAGCTTATTATTTAAAACCCTAAGAACCTCACACTCCTATTTCTACTCACCTTTCAGCGACATCCTATCACAATGTCATGGAAAAAAGGACGCGGCAAAAAAAATAAAAAAAGGCGCACCAACAAAAAAGTTGCATAAAAAAACCACATAAAATAATTGCTGTTAAACTGAAACAACAACACCACTGTAATGTTTTAGTTTAGGCCTAGCTTTAGCGCTTGTGTCCATTTTAGGCATAGGGCTAGTTTTACAATTACGGTTTCTGATAAATCTAGGGTTAGAGTTAGGGCTAGTTTTAGGGTTAGTTTTTGATTTAAGTTTAGGGTTAGTTTTATGGTTAGGGTCTGTTTTAAGTTCAAGGTTAGTTTTAAGTTTAGGGTTAGTTTTAGGGTTAGTGTTTGCTTTTAGCTTAGGGTTAGTTTTAGGGTTAGGGTTTGTTTTAAGTTTAGGGTTAGTTTTAGGGTTAGTGTTTGCTTTAAGCTTAGGGTTAGTTTTAGGGTTAGGGTTTGTTTTAAGTTTAGGGTTCGTTTTAGGGTTAGGGTTAGTTTTAAGGTTAGGGTTTGTTTTAAGTTCAGGGTTAGTTTTAGGGTTTGTTTTAAGTTCAGGGTTAGTTTTAGGGTTATGGTTAGTTTTAGGGTTTGTTTTAAGTTCAGGGTTAGTTTTAGGGTTAAGGTTTGTTTTTAGTTCAGGGTTAGTTTCAGAGTTAGTGTTTGTTTTAGGGCTAAGGTTAGTTTTACAAATGCTGATATTGCAGCAAAAAAATTGAATACTTTTCAAAATGTGGTGGTGCCGTTGTTTAAGTTGACATTGGCAGTGACAGTGTTTACTTGAAATAAAGGCACCAATACCGCTAAAATAACATGTGATTTTCTTTTAAAATCACTGCAAATTCATTCAGGGTTATTCAAAGAGATCCAAATCGCTGGAGAAAGGTAACCGAACGCTGAAAATCAGCGTTCGTTTACCTTTCTTGGCCATTCAGCTATCCAGAGAGCAGGCAATACGCCAAATCCTGGCGAATTGCCTGCACATTCGGTGCCTGTTCGAGGGCAGTGAAATCCCCATAAAAAAGCACTGCTTCGGCTATTCAGAGAACACACAAACCAGCAGTGAAAGGTTCCCCTAATGCCCTGCCATTCAGTGGTTTAATTCGGCAGGTTTATTCAGGAGAATCCCATAGGCTTCAATGTTAAAAATATTCCCGTTTTAATTCAATATCTAATAAACCGTTCATTATAATATTCTGCAGTAAAGAGTCTCTTTATTTATAGATGTTTTAGGATATTTTAAGCATTTTTCTGGATTTTGTTTTTTTTAAAAAAAGTCTGATATTTCTTTTATTTTTTTTAAGTTTACTTATTTTTTCTGTAACAGCCCTTTTTATTATCATTCATTGGACCTCATATGTAAATTTCAGACATTTTTGCTCAGTAGTTTCTTTGCAAACAGCGTTTTACTTTTCAAACATTCATACAAACTGTTTTGCTAATTAATTCACTTCACTCATCTGCTGTGTCGGCTTTTTCCGGAGGCGGCGCTGTGTGTGATCGGCTCCTGCTCGGGTTTTTCCGGCGTCTTCGGCTGGTTAATCCAGATGTTTTTGGGGGTTTCGGCATGTATTCGCCAGGTTTTTGCAGTGACATTTTTTGTCGGGTTTGCAGCAGCTTTTCCCTGCGCTTCGACGGCCCTGTGGTGCTCGCTGAATACACCGCAGGGTCGCCGAAATGGGATCGCCGAATCGGCCCGAATTGAAGAGAACGAAAAGTCACTGAACATGTGGTGACTTTTCGATTCTCTTTGAATAACCCTGCTTGTGGTTTTTAGCCTCATCCTTTAGGGGCAACGTTACTATAGTGAACCCATATTCTACACCAGTGTTTCTCAACTCGTATCCACAGGACTAGGGATGAGCTGTTCGAGTTCGGACGGTTCGGGGTTCGACCCAAACTTAGCCTGTTCGAGCAGATCGCGAACCCCGAACATTTCCGGGTGTTCGCCGCATGTTCGACCACAATGGACCACAATGCATTTTCCCACTGCCTGAAGCTCGTAATTGGCTACAGCCTTGCACCTGACCACAGGTCTGGTGCAAGACTGCTTGAACACTATGCCAATCACCGCTCAGAGTCCTGATTGGGCAAATTTTGCCCAATCATGGGCTCACAGAGCTAAGTCCCGCAGCACACTAAATAAGGTTTCAACGCGCCGATTCTGCACGCATTTCAGAGGAGATTTCAAAGAAGATTGTTGTGTGTGTTGTTACTGCCGGTCTGCCACGCTACTGGGGGGGGTCTGGGGGGTCTAATTTCGACCAAATATCAGGGAATTTAGGTGATGTGTGTCTTGTCACTGTGCCAGCAAGTTTTTTGGGGGTTTACAACTTTATTTAAAACATTTGTGAATTGAGGTGATTTTCTGGGTCTTGTCACTGTGCCAGCAAATCTTTTTGGGGCTCACTAATTTCTTTAAAACACTTGAGAATTAAGGTGATCTGTGTCTCGTCATACAAAAAGTACCAGGCTGTATTTTGGGGCTCACTAATTTCTTTAAAACATTTGTGAATTGAGGTGATCTTCTGTGTCTCGTCACACAGCCAGCAATTTTTTTTGGGGCTCACTAATTTCTTTAAAACACTTGGGAATTAAGGTGATCTGTGTCTCGTCATACAAAAAGTACCACACTGTATTTTGGGGCTCACTAATTTCTTTAAAACACTTGGGAATTAAGGTGATCTGTGTCTCGTCATACAAAAAGTACCACGCTGTATTTTGGGGCTCACTAATTTCTTTAAAACACTTGGGAATTAAGGTGAACTTCTGTGTCTCGTCACACAGCCAGCAATTTTTTTTGGGGCTCACTAATTTCTTTAAAACACTTGGGAATTAAGGTGATCTGTGTCTCGTCATACAAAAAGTACCACGCTGTATTTTGGGGCTCACTAATTTCTTTAAAACACTGGGAATTAACTTGATCTGTGTCTCGTCATACAAAAAGTACCACGCTGTATTTTGGGGCTCACTAATTTCTTTAAAACACTTGTGAATTAAGGTGATCTTCTGTGTCTCGTCACACAGCCAGCAATTTTTTTGGGGCTCACTAATTTCTTTAAAACACTTGTGAATTAAGGTGATCTTCTGTGTCTCGTCACACAGCCAGCAATTTTTTTGGGGCTCACTAATTTCTTTAAAACACTTGGGAATTAAGGTGATCTGTGTCTCGTCATACAAAAAGTACCACGCTGTATTTTGGGGCTCACTAATTTCTTTAAAACACTTGGGAATTAAGGTGATCTGTGTCTCGTCATACAAAAAGTACCACACTGTATTTTGGGGCTCACTAATTTCTTTAAAACACTTGTGAATTAAGGTGATCTGTGTCTTGTCATACAAAAAGTACCATGCTGTATTTTGGGGCTCACTAATTTCTTTAAAACATTTGTGAATTAAGGTGATCTGTGTCTTGTCACACAAACAGTACCACGCATTATTTTGGGGCTCACTAATTTCTTTAAAACATTTGTGAATTGAGGTGATCTGTCTCTTGTCACTGGCTGCCAGCTATCAGTGTGTCTCACTGAGTTATACCAGAGTTCTTTAAATCTTTATACCAGAGTTGAATCAGAGTTCTGTATATATTAATCTATATATCACTCACCATGTCTGAAAGAACAAAAAGGACTGGCAGACGCTCCCAGACACAGATAAGAGGGCAAGCAGCCCCTGTGTCGGGAGGCTGTGTCTCTGGTCGTGGTGGACGTGGTGCATCCTCTGCAGGGGCACGCTTGTCCTCTCTAACTGGTGCTGGTGGCCGTCTTAAGCAGCAGCAACATACAGAGGACTTGGTGGATTGGCTAACCAGGCCATCCTCATCGTCCGAGTCCTCTGCCAGCCAGGCTTCTAGTGCTTTACAGTCCACCTCAGCTGCCAAAGCATCTAATGCAGCCTCCATGTCCACAGCTACTCCTGCCGTAGCCTCGCTATCACACACGGAGGAGTCAGCTGAATTGTTTGACTACAATGAGAGTGACATGCTGCTTGAGGATGCGCAGCAAGTACAGTGCTCTGATTCAATCTCTGAGGTTGAGGAAGGGAGTATAATCAACCTAGAGGAAGGGGGTGCCAGTGATGACACACAAATAACTGGCGCTCATGTTGCCCCAGCAGCTGCAGCATGCTGCCAAGTTGGCTCCAGTGACGACGAGATAGGGGGTGATTATGATGACAATGATGATGAGGTCACTGACTCCACCTGGGTCCCTGATCGAACAGAGGAATCAAGTGAGGAGGCACAGCAAACACGAGGCACAACATCCTCTATGACCAACCGTAGCACTAGCCAGTCCAAGGCATCAGATGTCAGAGCTGCTCAGGTGCAGAGCGCTGTTGTCTCAAAGCACACACGCAGGAACTCTGCTGTCTGGGAGTTCTTTAAGAAATGTGCAGCAGACCGCACCGTTGCTATTTGTAATCTATGTCAGATGAGGCTGAAGTGTGGGAAAGACACCGGATGCTTGAGTACCACGTGCTTGAGGCGACATATGACCACCTGCCACACATCCCTTTTGGCACAAAACTTTGTGTAGGTCCTCCTCCTCCTCCTCATCTGTTTACCCCACTGTATGTCCTGCCATGTCATAGCCTACAACCTCCACTGACAGGGATGATGCTACAGTAATGGATGTACCAGCTCCTTCACAATGTGACAGTATCCCCATCAGCTGAAGATTTACGCAGTCAGATTACGTTGCCGCAGCTGCTGCAGCGTAAGAAAAAATATAGTCCCAACCATCCCCAAGCACAGCGTCTAAATGTCAGCTTAGCAAAATTACTCGCATTGCAGCTGCTGCCTTTCCAGCTGGTGGACTCTGTTCCCTTCCGTGAATTTGCTGAATGCGCTGTACCACATTGGCAGGTTCCAAAACGCCATTACTTTTCACGCAAGGCCATTCCAGCACTATACCAGCACGTGGAAGACAATGTTATCCAGTCATTGGGAAAGGCAGTCAGCAGCAAGGTGCATGTGACTTTAGACACGTGGTCCAGCAAGCATGGACAGGGTTGTTACATTTCCTTCACGGCACACTGGGTAACTCTGATTGCAGTTGGGAGGGATCCAAGACGGGCTCTGTGCTGTAGCTTGTTCATCCACCACGCCTCCAGAAAGCTGCTTGTATGAGGTCTGTCTGCTCCACCACCACCACCTCTTCCTCCTCCTCCTCCTCCTCCTTCTCTGTCTCTGGCGAAGTGGCAGTTAAACCAATGCCTGACAGGGTCTACGCAATGGCTCAAGCAAAAAGATGCCATACTGTGCTTGAGCTGGTTTGTTTAGGGGACAGGAGCCACACCGGGTCAGAAATTTTGTCAGCTCTGCAGGGGCAGGTGCAGAGATGGTTAACACCACGCCAGCTTGAGCTGGGAATGATCGTCTGCGATAATGGCAGCAACCTTCTCTCCGCCCTACGGTAAATTGACGCATGTACCATGCCTAGCACACGTCCTAAATCTGGTGGTACAGCGTTTCCTAAACAAGTACCCAGGGCTGCCAAAGCTTCTCATCCAGGCCAGAAAAGTCTGCAGCCACTTCAGACGGTCATTCCCAGCAAGCGTTCGCCTGGCAGAAATTGAAAGAGAATTCCACCTTCCCACAAACCGTCTGATCTGTGACATGCCCACCAGGTGGAACTCGACATTAGCAATGCTGCAGCGTCTGCACAAGCAGCAGAGGGCCATCAACGAGTACCTGTGTGAGTATGGCACAAGGACAGGTTCAGGTCAACTTGTTTTTTTTTCCCCCCGCAGTGGCTGATGATCAAGGATGCATGCACTGTACTGTCACCATTTGAGGAGGCAACGAGGATGGTGAGCAGGGACAGTGCATGCATCAGTGACACAATTCCTTTAGTGTTCCTGCTGGAGCACACTCTGCGGGGAATTATAGATGTGGCTCTAGAGGCAGTGCAGCGGGAGGAAGAGGAGGCCTTCCCTAGGTCTCAAGGCCCCAGTCTTTCCACAGACAGCATTCCAGTGGGTCCTACTCAGATCAGACAGGAGGAGGATGAGGAGGAGGAGGACTATTTAAGTAGTGGGGGCATTGAAGGTGGGGATTCCTCAAGGAAGGTTTTGTGTGCCCAGAAACAGAAGGGCTTGTGCGTGGCTTGGAGGAGGAAGTGCACGATACGGTCATCCTCATTGACCAGGAAGACTCGGCAGCTAATGCCACCTCCAACCTACGCTGCATGGGCTCCCTAATGATGCAAAGCCTGCTAAAGGACCCCAGGATTCGTGCTATCAAGGAGAGGGATCATTACTGGTTGGCAACCCTTCTTGATCCACGATACAAGGGGAAAGTTGCAGAGCTCATCCTGCCCGCACAGAGGGAGCACAGGATGACAAAACTTGAGGACGCTCTAAAGCGAAACTTGTGTAACACCTTTCCAGGCACTGTTAGATTACCAAGTGCGGACACACGTGCTTCTGAGGCTGCAGGTGATCAGAGGAATAGCGGTGAAGGCCAGGGCCGCTTGACTGATGCATTTTTACATTTTTTTAGTCCTCGACGCCCAGAGACGTCAAATGTAGGCACCCATTGCCAGCGTCTTCACCATATGGTGCAGGACTACCTAGGGGCAAGGGCAGACCTGGATACCTTTCCAGCAGATGATCCACTGGCTTACTGGGTGTTGAGATTGGATCACTGGCCATAACTTAGCCAATATGCTATGCAGCTACTAGGTTGCCCTTCATCTAGCGTGCTTTCCGAAAGGACGTTCAGTGCCGCTGGAGGTTTTGTCACAGACAAAAGAGTGCGTCTGTCCACCGACTCTGTAGACCGGCTGAAATTTATAAAAATGAATCAGTCCTGGATCAGCAGCTATCAATCCCCTGATGCTGAAGTAATGGAATAGATAGGGGATGTCCTCTTCTGCATTCACAAAACCTCCAGCACTGAACTCTTCCACAATACCACAAAAGGGTTACGGTGTGAAGGCACTTGCTGCCATGAAAGGCACAATATCTGGCTGCACTGACGCCCATTAAAAAAAAAAAAAAACTTTTCAATATAGGACCACATGGTCCACCCCTGCACTCTTCCACAACACCACAGAGGGGTTACTGTATGATGATACTTGATGGCCTGGCATTAAAGGCACAATATCTGCGTGCACTGACGCCCATTAACAGATAAAAAAACTTTTCAATATAGGACCACATGGTCCACCCCTGCACTCTTCCACAATACTACAGAGGGGTTACTGTATGATGATACTTGATGGCCTGGCATTAAAGGCACAATATCTGGGTGCACTGACGCCCATTAACAGATAAAAAAAAACACTTTTCAATATAGGACCGCATGGTCCATCCCTGCACTCTACCACAATACCACAGAGGGGTTACTGTATGATAGTACTTGCATGCCTGGCACTAAAGGCACAATATCTGGGTGCACTGCCATTGACGCCTGTATCAGATTCATATCCTCAGAGGGGTTACGGTGTGACGGCACTGTTGCCGACGCTAAAAGCCCAATTTTAAAGCACCTATTGTTACTTTCATCCAAAACCTGCATAAGTTTCACAATAATTTAGCCCAAAAAAACACTAAACTTTTTCTGCGCGTCCTAAAATGTCTTTTCATACAGGCTGCCGCCCCAAGCAGTTGTTTATGGATAGATTAAAGGAAAAGCATTTACCGTCATATGAAACGTCATTTATTTGTTTTAAAGTGTTTCTATACATCCTAGAAATCCGCCACTTCACGGGCAGGTTATGGGGACCTCCTAGGCACAATATTTGAAGGAATTTTTCGTTTTTATTTTTAACCCTTATTTCATGGAAAACTCACTGTCCCTTTAAAAACGTTTTTTTTTTACTTTTTGTCCTTGTTTCCTGTCCCCCAGGGCACTACCTGGACCCCCATACACCTTTTATGGCAAATATGTAGCATATATGCCCTCTTGGAGGGCACTCTAAAAAAAACGAATTTTCAGCCCCGTTGACTTGCATGGGGGTTCGGGTTCGGGTTCGGTCCCGAACAAATGGGAAGTTCGGGTTCGGGCTCGAACCGAACTCAGGGAGTGTTCGGCTCATCCCTACTCAGGACCCACTAACAGGCCAGGTTTGAGGGATATCTGAAGCACAGCACAGGTGATCTAATTAGCTGCTCAGTGATTGCAGTATTCAGTCTGCATTTCCCCAAGGTGATCTGCAAAATCTGGCCTGTAGTGGGTCCCGAGGACTGGAGTCGAGAAACCCTGTTCTACACCCTTAACAATTAGGGGCTAGATTCCAAGTCATATGTAACTATAATTAGAGCTGCTGAAAAACCTAATAACTCTATGCATTTTAATATCACAGGAAAATATTGATAAAGTTTACACCTCATTCAGATTCTTGCCCTTGGTGTCTGTAGATCTATACAGGGAATATGCACAGCAATAACTACTGTAATGCAACAATCGTTAACTAAACAGTGTAGATGCCCACAACGTTTTCCATCAAGTTGTCTGCCCACATCTATTTGGAATTCCATTTCTTTAAACTTAATCAGATATTTGTATGCTACGCCAACCTCCAAGGAACATATCAATGGCCTATACTCTAGAGCAGTGGTTCCCAACCGCAGTCCTCAAGTACCCCTAGCAGATCAGGTTTTCCAGATATCTGAAGCACAGCGCAGGTGATATGATTTGCTGCTCAGTGATTGCAGGATTCAGTCTGCATTTGCTCAAGGTGATCTGCAAAATCTGGCGTGTTAGGGGTACTTGAGGACCGCGGTTGGGAACCACTGCTCTAGAGGAATCCAAACAGGCAGGGGGTACAACCGACTTGCACCTCTCTCCTATTCTTTTCTTTTTAGCCCTGGACCTTCTGATACTATTCCTTCGGAGGGATTAAAATGGGACCAAATATTGTTAAACTAACCGCTTTTGTAAACAATATTCTTCTTTACCTCCCAGACCCCAGTAGGTCTACCCCAGAGGTCGCAGACCGGGATATGGTTCAGTGACTGGTTTTAAAATTTATTGGGTCAAATCGGAAGCAATGCATTCAGGCCCAGATTCTTTATGTCCCAATACCCTCCCACGTGGCTTGATATCCCTCATTCTTTGCTACTTAGCACATTATAACCTGAGAGGAGCTTAAAATATATAATCTTGTGGTTCCTTTGGCAAGGTAAATGCCATGTTCCAGCAACTCAAACCTAATTTAGGGCATGATATATGTAACATCAGAAACTACAATTTAGCAGTCAGATATTGCCATGCCCTGGACTTGATATATGCCACTGACATGTTTATATGGGTCCACCTAGAAAATAATTTTACCCCTGATATAGCTCTCAGTCAAGACATCACACTATATTTCTATTTGTATACTCGGAAAGTCCCAAAACCGGTATAATCAGCAAAACAGTCTGTGGGTTCCCCTGGTTCTGCTTTTGAATTCTCATTGATATTTACTATGTGGCGATTACTGTGACAATGGTCTATTCTTGCAACAGACCACAGGAGTATTCCAAGGATGCTACTGACACCTATTGGATGTAGTTGTGTTTATATGGCCAGTTATTGAATAAATACACTGCTGGGACTGTCTACGGAAAATTTGGAAATGTATTTACTTTTAATTACAGCAGGTTTCGGTGTTGATGTTAGACCCCTGTTTTGTTTGGACGTAACAGGACACATTTTACCTGTTGTAGACAGCAACAAACCTGGAACTTAGAGCTTTTTATTGGAGTGGAGTTAAGAAAAAGCATGGATTATAAATAGCTGGGACTCTTTTCTGACCCTGTCATTAAATTAATGTCTCGAGGCACTAAACAATCCTGACTGCGTGGTTTACGTGGACCTCGACTTTATTAGCTCCTTACTGTATATTAACGGCTTCCATGTTTTGCATAGGAGTTGTTAATAACATCTCACAGCAAGAACAGCAAGTTGTTCCAAAGTAGCTCAATGTTCTTGGCTGGAGCTGACATTCTTGCCAAGAAGACCATCTCTTGTAGTCTGGTGTTGAGAAGCTTGCTTTTGCAAAGTAACTTACAACTGAAAAGAACCCCACAAAAGAATTCCTTACATACCGCTGATCCCACGGTGCAAGGGGCAGCAAGATCCGCCAGATAGTCTGGCATCAAGCAGCAGAACACTGAGAACAAATAGCTCCCCGTGTCCCTCTGCTGCCTCAGCACAAGCCAACATACATGAGCTTGAGCATGGTCACGCTTGTCTCCATGGAAAATCAGCAGTCGATACCACGGTGCCGCTACAGGTATCATTTAGTAGCTCTCAAATATTCAGAGTCTAGATGCTAATACAGCAGCTTGGTTAGAACAGAGGTGGGCGGCAACATCAGAATAGGACCCCTGAAGTTCTATTAAACTGAAGAAAGTAACAGCAAGCTGCTAAAGGGAGAATAGAAACATAGAAACATAGAAAATGTCGGCAGATAAGAACCTTTTCGGACCATCTAGTCTGCCCAATTACATGGATACTTTACCTGGATTTATCTTTTGTTTAGGATAGCCTTATGCCTATCCCATGCCTGCTTAAATTCAATCACTGTTTTGGCCTCTACCACTTCAACTGGAAGGCTGTTCCATGTATCCGCCACCCTCTCAGTAAAATAATGCTTCCTGATGTTACTTTTAAACCTTTGCCCCTCTAATCTAAGACTATGTCCTCTTGTTTTGCTACTTTGTTTCCTTTTAAATATACTCCCTTCCTCTACCTTGTGGATTCCCTTTACGTATTTAAATGTTTCTATCATATCTCCTCTGTCTCGTCTTTTTTCCAAGCTGTACATGTTAAGATCATTAAGCCTTTCCTGGTAACTTTTGTCCTTCAAACCGTACACCATTTTAGTAGCCTTTCTCTGAACTCTCTCTAAGATGTCTATATCCTTCTGGAGATACGGTCTCCAGTACTGCACACAGTACTCCAAGTGAGGTCTCACCAGTGCTCTGTACAGTGGCATGAGCACTTCCCTTTTCCTACTGCTAATACCTCTCCCTACACAACCAAGCATTCTGCCAGCATTTCCTGCTGCTCTATTACATTGACTACTTACCCTTAGATCCTCTGAAATAATAACCCCTAAATCCCTTTCCTCAGATGTTGAGGTTAGGACTGTATCAAATATTCTATATTCAGCCCTTGGGTTTTTACGTCCCAGGTGCATTATCTTGCACTTATCCACATTAAAACTCAATTGCCACAGCTCCGACCATTTTTTTAGTTTACCCAAATCATTCGTCATTTGGCCGATCCCTCCAGGAACGTCAACCCTGTTGCAAATGTTTGTGTCATCAGCAAAAAGACCTACTTTACCATTAATACCTTCTGCAATATCACTAATAAAAATATTAAAGAGAATGGGTCCAAGTACTGACCCCTGAGGTACCCCACTGGTAACAAGACCTTGCGCCGAAAAGTCTGACGGTGCGTTCCTGACAGCTGTTGTTTTGTTTAAGGGCAACTCTAATGGTTTTTAAAGTCGTCTTGATAAATCCAATCCAGAAATATAAGAATCAAAGCAATCTGAACTATTTATCTTTGTCTATAAGGAGTTAACCTAGGGGCTTAATTTCTCTGTGTGGTTTATGCTATCTGATACAAAAAAGAGAGAGGAAGGAGGATCGAAGGAGATTCTGCTGAAGCTTTGTGTTTTGTGAGTTGGGGAGAAGGATTGAGATCTGTTTTCAGAGAGAGAGGATGACAGAAGGTTCCATTGTAAAACACAAAAGAAGCACCACCATCACTATTTCTAACTAACACATTACAAGAATGTCCCTTTAAATATCCATTCATCTTTGTATATAAAGCCTGACTTCTCCAATCATTTCTTTTAACATCCAGCGCTCCCTTCAGTTTCTGGAGTTCCCTTTTTGGGAGGTCCGAGGTGCCAGAACTCGCTTGTCCACCTTGAGAAGCAAGTTTAAAGCTTCTAAATCGTTCTACATCAACCGGTCATTGGAGTCAAGAGAGGTAAGAAGAAACACTTGGGCACTTCCATTCTGACTTTGGGGCAGAGCTCATGAACATGACCATTAATCCAATAATCAAAACCCCAATAACAAGATGGCAGGAGAACATTACACCGGCGTTAGTGACAACCATCAAAATGTAAATTTATAGGAAACTTCAGTTTTGCCATTATTCTTGAAGTATACACTTTTCTTTGGGTAAAACATCAGAGACCAGTGTCTCCTTAAATATAAGGCATTGCATCATTCAGTCCTGTGTCGATATCGTCTGCCGCCATATGCATTAGTGGATTTACACCTGCACTGTTCATGTGTTGGCAGTTCTTCAATTCTGCATTCGTATCCTTATATTCTGCAAATTTTTTGTATGTCTCCTCATGTCTTTCAATAAAATGTGAATTACAAAAACAAAATTACCCCCCTCCCAAAATATTAAATCCTCCTGATGTCAACCTACAGCCTAACAATGTATAACAAACTGGCCATACTCTGCCACCCTTCCCAGATGGTATAAAACCACAACTTCCATCATTCCGTAGCATTGCAGAGAGGTTTTGATAGTTGCAGTGCTCCAACGCTTGCATGAGCACAATTCAGCCTGATCCATTTGGGGTGAATCTTGGCACGCCAGATGTTTCAGAACTATATAAACAATGGTGCTTGGTCACACATAAGACTGGCTGAGCATCATGGGACATGTAGTTCATAAACACCTGGGGTGCCCAGGTTTGACCATCACTGGCCTAACCTTCAGACTGTTAATAAAATTTGAATCTATATTTCAAATACTTTCATCAGTTTCACAAATATTTCAACTTTTGGCAGGAATAAAAGTCTTTAAAGCAATTTTTCGAAAAACTGTTTAAAAGTCACCAGTGTTTGTTGCTCCGTGAGTACAGAACAACATGCTATAGGATGGACGCGCAGAGGAAATGAGGTCACTTGTGATGCAATCACCTAATGTGTGATTCATGCATTCACAGCTGTGAAGCAATAACGTTTACACGGAAATAAAAAAAAAAAGCAGTCAGCTCAGTGATGTGCATTATATTGTTTGCTCATGTATCCACGGTAAAGCTACACATGTCATGATAACATTTTTTTTTCAAGCAAGCGAAGGCAAGGGTTCTTCTCTTCAGCCGAAACCCAACTTCCTGCTGTGGCCACGTTTCTATGGTAATACTTCCTGTGGTTTTTGAGGAAAGAGGTAGTTTGGCTTTTGAGGATGCTGAGGACTGATAGATCAGGGTGGTGCTACTCTCGCCGCTCACAGAATTGCTATAACCCGAAAGATGAAGCATTGAGACACACGCATGTGCTGGGATGCCGAAGAAAATGAAATACCTGGAGGTTCCTGATGGCCGAATGGTGAGTCGTGGACACTAGAAGGTGACATTAATTGCAGACGATCAACACTTTGCAAGAGGACATCTGCTCACTTAAACCAGGGGTCAGCAACCTTTTCCCCCCAAGATGTTTTGGAGCTACACTTCCCATAATGGTCAGCCACTCATTAGGTTGCTGACCACTGACTTAAACTATGGTCTACCAGAGGGGTCAGCATCCGCGTACCTCCAGATGGTTTGGACCTGCACATCCCATGATCCCTAGTCAGATCAAAGAGTGCCTGAGCATTATGGGAAATGTAGCTTCAAAACATCTAGGGGGGCAAAGGTTGCTGACCCCTGGACCACCACATACTGGTCTTTGTGACACATTTTCCGCTGTAAGGTTTAAGTAATGGGAACTGTCCCATTTACTGTCTCTGATAGACTGTGGGTAGTTTGTTTATACACCCCACAATATTTCAAGTGGTCAAAGAGGAACCACTTGTATTTTTGAGGGATATTGATGAAAATGGACCAGAGATGAGGCTATTCCCACCTTTTTTAGATGACTTATCCGCTTATTGGGTCTATTAATGTAAATAAAAATGTCATTTAAAACAAAAGAGATTTCACTTGTTTACAGCAACTGATTTCTAACAACATATATTATAATTAAGATACTCATCCTGGTGGGTTGTATTGTGCTGCAGCTCTGTCGTACACTCCAAATATACAATGCAATTAAAAAGTTACACTAGCAATGAATAAAAGGGGGCAAAAGGACTGACCCACTTAAGTAATAAAGTATTGTTCTGTAAATTCCTCACTGTCTGTTTCACTTTTGATCTTAGTACTATTCAATGACTTCTGCAAAAATATTATATTCTAGACGTTATATTCTAGACATCTGCATCGCGTGTAAAAAAAACTTGCCTTGCTCTGGATCCCAAGTCTCCCGGAAGTTCCGCTAGTCTCCCTGAAGTAAATGTGGGCTCCCTGACACCCGCAAACACTTCAGGAACTCCTGGATTTGGGAGAGGTGGGATCCATCACGACCAGAGGGCAAGCTCAGTTTAAGCCAATCATTCAAGCTTGGCTTAAAACCGAGCAAGCACCCTCACTCCGCGCAACATGCCGGGAGGTGGGTGTAGTTTTCTGACCTCCGGCTCCAGAAAGCAGGGTCATCAACGCGTCGTCCGCCAATTGCCAGCCCCACCCCATTGTTGCCCTGTCCTAACATCACTGCAGAAACTCTGCGCAATTCTCCTCACATTCTGAAAATGCAGAAAATCGTGCGGTGCCTGTGCAGTGACATCAGGAGTTCGTCCGGAGGGTGGAACTGGCTATTGGCGGACGACACGGTGTATGAACCTGCCTACTGGAGCCGGAGGTCGGAAAACGACACCTTCCGGCGTGCTGTCTATCTGTGAGTGATTCATTGCGTTGGCCACCTCGCTCCGCCGGCCATCTTATTGCAAGTAAGAAGACGGGTGGCCGGCGACTTCATACTTGGTAACAACTGCAATCATCCTAGATCAGAGCACCCTGGCCTGAGGGGGAGCCTGACTGTGTTAAGAGAACCTCAAAGGATTTTAATTGGTTACCGGTACAGTATTTTATAATTTAGTTCCTCGCGTTATATTCAAGTCTAGAGTATTCTCTGATTTCCATAATAAATCTCTATCCATCGCGTTATATTCGGTTCGTGCTATACTCGAGTATCTACAGTAAGGGGTTAGTCACTAAGCACTGAACTTGCCACCAAAGTGCATCGAACAGTGAATTTCACCGTATGGTGCAATCAGGACTGGCCCAAGCCTCTGTGCTGCCTGGAGCCATGGATGAAATGCCCAAAATAAAATCATGTGGTGTGTATGAGTGTATCACAGAGCTCCATAGCCATAAAACACACAGTAATGTGCGGTATGTGTATAAGCGTTTCCCAGAGCTCCATAGCCATAAAACCCACAGTAATGTGCGGTGTGTATAAGCGTTTCACAGAGCCCCACAGAAATTTTAAATGTACTAAATCGTTAAAGTAAAAAAATAAATATCTTAATATATTAAATATAAAGATATAAACGTAGCCCCCTCTCCTGCTTACCTTTCCTTTACAGGGAGAGGGTAGAACTCGAATCCATGGTGGTCCAGTGGCAGAGGGGAGGCCGGTCCAGTGACACTGCACTGGGCCACTTCATCTGTGGTCCCTATACATCCCTGGTGGTCCCGTGGCTGTGGGCTCTGCAAAGCGATCTGTGCTTCATGCACAGACCGCATACCATGTCCCACACTGGAGTCTAGACTCGAATGGCAGTCATCGCTGATGACCTGTTACCTGACCGCCGGCGCTCGCTCACACAGTGAGCGCACTACGTTGACCACCCGGTGAATAGTGAATTCATTGTATTGTTGGCAAAATGGAATTGCCGATGTGCACTGAACTGCAAGCGAGCTGAAAATCACCAACATTTCCCTGAAAATTCAGTACTTAGCGAATAGACCCTTTAGTTTTTACATTCAGAGTATGGAACTCACATGACATTGACAAGGGATGCGACAACAGTCTTTTTTATCTTATTTTTTTTTTAAATCTTATTTATTTAATAATTTATTTAATAATCTTTAATAATATTTAATAATATTTAATAATCTTATCTTATTTTCATTTTTATTCATGGCATTTAGAAACTGAGGAATGGTCAGATCACCAAATTGGGTGTTAATTGTTGGCAGTAGTGACCTATCCTTATACTTAATGTAGATATTGGGATCTGTTTATGATTCTGATTATGATCTGATTATGTTTTGTTCTTTTTTGTTCTTATTCTGTATTGAACTATTTGCATTTTATATAATATATTTTGATTTATTTGTGAAATAATAAAGAAATCTGAAGGAGAAAAAAAGAGAGGAAAAAATAAAAAAGGAAAATAAAAAAGGGATAAAGTAAATTAAATAATATAGCAATGGATATGACATCAGTGTTTTGATGTCTAATGGCATGTCGGTTTGGGGTTTTTTTGATTTTTTTTTAATGTAAGCTAGTCCCACCTGCTCTCTTCACCGACCCAGGAATAAAAAAGGTACCATAGCTCTTTACAACATATTGAAATAGAAAAAAATTGGACACTGCTTTGGCCTTTAGAAATGATGGCTAATATGCATGTGCAGAGAATAAAAAATCACATAAATATAATCCAATAGCAGTAGCTGAAATTTGAATAAATTTCCCTTGAGAAAAATATTTGAGCAATAACCTAGGATATTCTCCATATTTATTATGTATGCATTGTGCACGGATTACAGGATTTATGCTCCGCTAGCTTCCCCGGCTGATGTTGCATTTCAGAATCTGTTTGTACTCATTGTGCCAAGCTTTTTAAGCCTTTTTGTGTATCTTGTGAATGTTTTCTTATGTTTGTCATGAGCAATTAATTATTGAAGGCAGATTCTTAATCTTTTAAATAAATATTCTGTAGTGGAGCTTTTAATTTGGGTGTTTTTTTGTGGGTGTGCTCTTCTTCTATTTAGCATGGCTGATTGTGGAATAGAAAGGACATTCCTTTGAGTTTTGAGCACTAGACATGTGCATTCGTTTTAGTACGAAAACGATTTCGTCCGAATTTTGGGATGTTTTCGTTTTCGCATGTTTCTCAACAGATACGAAACTGCTAGGTCTGAAAAACGAAAGAAACGAAAGGAAAATGCATTACATTTTTGTTTCAATTCTTTTGTAATATTACATTGGGAGGAGGAGAGACCAGCAATGAGGAGCGCAACATCGTAAAGCTAAAGAAAAAGTTTGTATGTGTATCCTTCCCTAATTCAGGAGGATGTTATATACAGAGAGGGGCATGAATTAATGCAGGAGGATGTTATATACAGAGAGGGGTATTAATTAATGGAGGATGTTATATACATTATACAGAGAGGGCCTTTTTTTTTTTTAATTGAGCCATTTAAATCCAGTGGCTGTGAGTGCTGAGATCGGCTGCTTGTTACAGTATCTCTCACTCTCAGCACAGTGTGTCAGGCTCAGCTGTTACAGTAACTGACTGCTTCTCATCAGTGCTAAGAGGTCAGTAAAACTCGGAAATATTATTGTTATAACCTCTTATACAGTATACTGTATAAAAATATTTACTAGTTTTACTGAAAATGAGCACTGCGGTGAGCAGCAGTCAGTTACTGTAACAACTTTGCCTGACACAATGTGCTGAGAGTGAGAGATACCATGACAAGCAGCCAATCTCAGCCCTCTGAGGAGCCACTGCAACATTAATTGCATCCGCCGGTTTTCGGATGACTGAAATTTGTTTTCATACAAAAGAACTGAAAAATAATTTTGTTAGCAACTAAATAAATTGCGTTTTAGGACGAATCCATTCGTCCAAAGCGAAATTTTGTTGTGTGCACATGTCTATCGAGCAGCCATATTATGGGCTACATTCATGGTGCTAATGTTAGTGCTCACCTGAGTGAGCGTTAACATTTGCCCAGGTAGCCACCGCAAATTACAATCCAAACGCTAACGGGTTAAGAAACCCGTTAGCGTTTGGTACCTTGCGCTTTTCAGCGCGAGGTTACTGTACTTTACGCTCCCTATGCTTACCACGGGGAGCGTAAAGTGTTAATCATCGTTAGGATTACAAAGTTCCAGCGCTGATTAACATCCGGCTGCGGTTAGCAAAAAGTTAACCACAGCCTGGACCTGGTACTAACGGATTCTGCTGGTGCAGGAGAACTCCACTTGGCGATTAAATCCACCCCCTTCGGCAAAACCCCAGGCCCAGACGGCCTTTTGCTCCGCTATTATAAATCTTTCCTTCCCACCCTTGCCCCCACCTGGTTATCAGCCTTTAACCACTTCCATGCGGAGGACGCGCTCAGCGCGTCCTCCGCATGGCTCCCGCTGTGCGGAGGACGCACTGAGCACGTCCTCCCTTTGGGGTCAGCGTTCGGCCGGGTTCCGGCCGATCGCTGGCCCCTCTGGTGCGGGCTGACATCCTCGATGTCAGCCCAGCATCCGGAACCGCCGCCGATGAAATTAGGTGTCATTGCGGCAGCGCGATGACACCTAATTCAGGCGCCCCCCCCCGCATGTGCGGAGGAGGTGCCTGAAAGGGAGGGGGGAGGTCCTTCGGACCTCTCTCCCTCCCGATCGGCGGCGTTGCGGGGGTTAACCCAGGCACCATTTGGAAGGGCACAGCCTGCCCTTCCAAATGGTGCCTGGCATTAACCCCTGGGGAGCTGGATCGCGAATCGGGCTGAAAAAGCGCCGGTTCGTGATCCTTTCCCGGAGCTGGCCGACATCTTGGATGTCGGCCAAGCCTCCGGGAACTCCCCCTGAGGACTGGCGTCATCGTGCATAGCACGATGACGCCAGTCCTAGAGTTAACCCCTAACTGCCACCAACGGTGGAGATAGGGAGTTCCAATGAACTCCCTATCTCCCGATCCGTGGCAGCTAGGGGTTAAAGTTTGGTATGGTTGGATCGGCCAGAGCATGGCCGTTCCAACGATACCAAACACTACAGTGAAAAAAGTTTTTTAAAAAAAATAAAAATTAAAATTAAAAATAAAAATATATTTAAAACAAAATTATAAAAAAAAAAAATAAACATTTTTTTTTTCTTTTTTTTGGTTCGTTAATGCAGCAATATTGTTCCCATTTCAATTATAATGTGAACAATGATGCTGCACTAACGATTTTTGTATGCGGTGCGTTTGATAAAAATCGTGTAATTTTCCCGAAAAAAAAATGTAACGAGACCCCATCTCTAATTTTTTTAACAAGCGCACCCCATACAAAATATAACCGCAATTGTTCGCATGTTAAAATGTGAAGAAAAACACTTTACACGTTGTAAATTATTGAAAATACATATTTTATTGCATTTTTTGTTATAATATACAGACATGACATAACGTATACATATAATAATGACATATTATGAATCTACCGAGTCTGACGGAAAGAACGATATATAATATGTCTGGGTCATATACTAAAATAAGCCTTCAAAACACGTTTAAACATGATGAGCAAAACCGGTAAAAATGACCTCAGCACAGAGGTGTGAAAAGCCTCAGCAGCGAAAGGGTTAACACCCTCACGCAATCTCAGTGAAGAGCTCCGAATAGATCCCATCATCCACGTAAAGTTTATGGGATGTCTCCAACTCTCGAATGCGTTGTAAGAGCTGTTCCTGCTGATGAGAGCGGGTCCGTTTCTTAATTGCGCCCTGTTGAATTAGGTGGCCTCTAATCACTGCCTTATGAACCTCCCAAACAATTTGTGGGGAGGAGTCTGGGGTAATGTTCTCGTCAAAGAACTGGCGTAGGGTCTGGAGGGTACCTTCTTTAATCAGGGGGTCGTTGAGGAGCATCTCATTAAGTCGCCACTGTCTCTCTTTCGGGCGAACAAGTGGAGAGTCGAGCGTGATCATGACTGGGTGATGATCTGACCAGGTCAGAGGGCCAATGTCAGTGGAACGGAGGAAGTGTAGGTGACCGAAGGGAAGGAATAAACAGTCCAGTCTGGAGTAGGAATGGTGGGAGGGGCGCTATAAAAGGTGTATTCACGGGTGGTGGGGTGAAGGGCTCGCCAACAGTCAACCAAGCGGTAGGTGTTCAGGGTTAGGCGGGTATGTCGTAGGACAGAGTGAAGGACGCTAGTTACTCCTCTGGAAGTGTCCAGGCGAGCATCTAGTGGGAGATTAAGGTCACCTCCCAACCCTACATTCCCCTCTTGAAAATCGGCTAGAGTGTGTAAGAACGTGCGCAGTGTCTTGTGTTGTCCCCTATTCGTCAGGTAAATAGACGCGAAAGTATATAGCTGATCATTTAAGGAGCCCTTAATAAAGGTGTAACAGCCGTTGGGGTCTATTTTTGTGTCCTTTAGAGAAAAGGGTAATTCTCGGGATACGAGAATAGCAGTTCCGCACACTTTACCTATAGGGAAGTTGCTGAAAAAACAGTTGGGTATTTATGATCACTAAATCTGGGGGCTTTTGACGTCTCAAAGTGGGTCTCCTGTACCAACACTATATCCGCATGGGTAGAGCGGAATTCCCGTAGAGCAGCATGCCATTTCTCAGGGATATTCAGACCCTTGGCTTTAATCGTAAGGACTTTAAGAGGCCGGGGGCAGTCGCCATCTGGAAAGGGTATAGGGAGCTTTGGTTATGACAAGGGGAGGGGATAAGATGAGGGGGGAAAGGACAACAGAAACTGGGGGGGTTCCTTAAGTAGGGGTGAACGAGTGTGTGCCGGAGTGTAGCAGGGGTTTGCCGCAATTAGCGGTACGAGACACCAGCTACACTAAGAACTATACAAAGGCACTGTCTCGGGGGTGTCGGGTGAGACGCGCCGAGCAGGGAGGCGCCGAAACAATAGCATTAGCAAAAGTAAGCGAGATATATAACAACAAATAGTAGAAAACTTCGGAACAAAAGGCCGGGAGGCCCGCTCGAGGGCAACACGGGCGCGGTATCCAACCATGGGCATCCAAGAGGGGTACATTGGGGACAGCAAGGAGTTGCAGCAGAGGGGGAATGAGGGCGAAAGCAGTGAAGGATACAAGTATCGTCCATGGGCAATGAGTGAGTTCCGGCAATGGTGGGGCAACCGCTCCCAGGCTGGTGTGAGCACAATCCATGGGAAAGTGGAGTACAGTAGTAGCCTCAGGCGGGTGAAATAGCCAGCAAGGCGGGAGAGCAGTCCGTAATATCTCCTTCCAAGGAAAGGTTCAAGTGGGGAACAATCCCGCGTATAGAAGGAGAGAGCAAAGGCTGGTGTGGTTTAAAGGTCCTGTTGTCTAGAGGGCGTCAGAGAGGTCGGTTATGAGGAGGAGCGGCGATGGCGACGGACATGCTGTGGACGCGGGGGCGCTCCAGCCAAGGGGTTGTACAAAGATCTTAAGTCTGGCCAGGTGGCTAGGGCGTCCTTAGGCAGAGACAGGGCATCCAGGAAATCCGGTAATTCCAGTTCAGAGCGCAGCGACAAAGAGCCATCAGGAGTGCGAACTTGAAGTCCAAAGGGAAAGAGCCACTTATATCGTAGATTCCGATCTTGTAGAGCCTCTGTGAGAGGGCGCAATAAGCGCCTAGATTGCAGTGTTGCTGGGGATAGGTCCTGGCAAAGGGATACACTGGCGTCTGCAAAAATGACAGAGCGGGAGTTCCTAGCCGCCGCCATGATGTCTTTCTTAACAGCAATGCATGTCTTAGCAAGCAACAGACGACATTTCTCGGGGTGGCACCGGGGGGCCCCTGGGTCTCAGGGCCCTATGGAACCATTCAAACTCACTATCCGTGTCAATGTCCCGTTGTAAAAGGCCGTTAAATAAATTTGTGAGGGTGCGCTTCAGATCAGGGGGTTAATTCAGTTTCGGGGAGACCCCTTACCCGTATGTTGTTGCGGCGTCCCCTGTTCTCAATGTCCTCGAGGTGGCGGGCCATGGTCTGTAATACGTGGTGCTGGGTCATCAGTGCGTAATCATGAGCTGCTGAGAGCTTTTGCTGGTGTGTTTGTGCAGCCTCCACATGTTGTTCACGTTCCTGCAGGCCTCCAAGGTCGTCCCGTATGCCTAGCAGTTTGGCTAAAAGGGAAGCCTGCAGGCTGGATGTAGAGGCCGTGAGGTCCTCCCTTGTCAGCAAAACTCGGAGGAGCTGCCTAAGGTCCTGCTGGGGGTCCCAGGTATCCGCGGAGCAGACTGAGCGAGTGGGGGAGCCGAGGGCAGAGGAGTTGCCACCATTTCTTCCAGCTGGGGGGGCTGGGCGGTCTCCCGCGCTGGGGTTAAAAACTGCCTTATAGAGCCCGATCTGAGCTCCCCAGGAGTCTCCAAGGTAGCGGAGGAAGGTGGGATCCGGCGGGGCTTGCCCATCACCGTGTGGATGGGGTGCGGAGGTAGTCGAGCGAGCGTTCTTGCGGAGCTCCGGAGTCAGGCGGCCATCACCAACGGCGCGCAAACCACGCCCCCCCCCGTTTATTCTTTTAATCTGCAGTAAAAAGTCTCTTTAATTATAGATTTTTTAGGATCTCTTAGGCATTTTTCAGGAGTTTTTGGAAAAATCTTTTTCCTTTTTTTTTAATAGTGGATTTCTTTTTTCTGTAACTTTTTAGTTACGTGTTTTCATTCAGTAGTTTTTTTGCAAACAGCGTTTCAATTTTGACACTTTCAAACTTGTCGGCTTTTTCTGGCATCTAGTTGGCGCTGTGTTTTCAGCGGCTTGTCGGCTTTTTCACATTATTTTCGTTGTGTTTTTTTGCGGAGGTTCCAGTGGGTTTTTGGCGGGTTTGCTCCGGGAACCCTGGGGTGAATGCTGAATTCACCGTAGGGTGGGAAAATTTGATTCCCCAAAATGCAGGGAACGAGAGAGCACCGTAATGTTGGCGACATTTCGATGCTCTTTGAATAACCCCCATAGTATTATTATATCTGCAACTAACCAAGTGTTTGTCTTTTTTGTCTTTGCAGTTTCTCCTGCCTCCTCTTTTTATAGTCTAGCCTTTATCTCCTGGCCAGCTTTCATCTTTATTAAGCTGAGGTCCAACGCCACATGATTGACATAAACGAGTGAGCCGTTACCAACCAACTCATTACTGCTAATGACCCTTCAGCTACTCCAGCCAAGCCAGAAAACCCTTTACTGGCATCTATCTACCAATTCTCAACCACGTACCCATATATTCCTAGTCCTTGTTAAATTTCAATTTTAGATAAACAAACACAAATTCCCTATGATAATTACCATATATGAAATTTCAATAGACCATTTTCTTTCTCATATATCAAAGATGAAGTAAGGCGCTGTGCGAGCTGCTCGACTCTGATCAGAGGAGACGCTAGAAACAACCACACCGAGATATGGCAGTTCAACATCTGACTAGCTCGTGGTCAGTCAGAACAGTTTATTATTTCAACATCCAATAGAGATGTTCGTTATAGAAAAGAGATTCCTGTCCGCTCCCAACATAGGAATGTGATATAACAGCCAATCAGAGCAGATACATTTCTGCATCATGTAACAAAGAAAAAGGAAATGTAGCCAAAGTCCTGCTGGCCAACATCCTATGTAATAAAAACTGTGCACATACAGAATTTAACACAGGAAATAGGGGGGGGGGAATCACAGCCCATTTTATCAGAACATGCTTTTCACAGGGCTTTTATAATCATACAGAAAATTAAAATATCTATCAATTATCTTTCAGTCCTGGCCCATAGCTATATTCTAACACTACAAATCAAGTCCATTTAGTCCCATAATATGATGCTTCTGTCTGATGCTGTACGTAGAGATTCATATGAAATAGTCCTTCCATGTCCTTTCTGAAAGAAAGAGAAAAAAAAAAAACGGAATCTTGGGAATAAACACAATGGACCTATGGTGCCCCAAAAAGTAGATATCCCTAGCAATGATATTACTGCTGACAGTATTAGCTAGGGTCAGACGAACACATTCTGTGTGGACTGTGTGTCCGTGCACAACATACGTACTTTCTGACTGACGACAAGGTAGTGGCCACATGGTCCGTTTTTGTGACTGACATTTTTTTGGACTGATGTAGATGGGAAATAAAATTAATATGAAAAAACATTTTGTCCGTCAAAAATGCTGGACGTCAAAAATGCAGTCCGTCTGACTACGTTCCATCACACACACACAAAGATATGCGGACTTTGCGGACGTGGCGCACTCCGCATGTCCATTCTAGCGGTTTTACGTTCTTGCCTAACTTGCGTCCGTTTGCCGCGTCCGTTGTGCGTCCGCACTTCTATGCGGACGTACTTCGTGTGTGGGTCTCTATTGATCATAATTGTATGCTACTACGGACGTTAAAATGTGCGGCAACACGTACGTGAACACTGCGCTCGTCTGACCTCAGCCTTAGAGACTGACATAAAAATTCGAATAGCAAACATAAGAAGTTATGGCTACATTTGGAATAAGGGCCATTGGACCACTGCTCACCATGAATGAACACACTAGTTGTGTTCAGTAGAAATTACATTAAAAAAAAAAATCATTATTTTAGTAAGTAATAAACTATAATGTTTCATAAATTATGTCATGCAAATTATTGTTAAAAAAAAAGAAGAGAAGACTGCAACCAAATTGTTGATCCTACTTCATTGGGGTAAATCATCGCTGCCTTCCTGGCGTGAATGGGTGGATAGGGTAGAATACCTGCGCAGGTTGGACAATCAGATAGCCGCAGTACAGGATCAGGTTGAACAATTTGTGAGAACTTGGTTTTATTGGGATAGATACCTAGGTGCAGAGCCAGAGAGACTCATGGAGGTGGTGCGGCCTGACCCCCGAGCAGGTGGTTCAAAAAAATAAGGATTGGCATTACCGGGCGGTTAAGAGAAGGTGCGACTGCGTCAGGGTGCACCTGTGGGGGGCTGGCGGATCTGGGGGTCGCGCTCCTGCCCGTGGGGCTCCCAAACATATCTTACGGTATACCCTTCCCCATGATCTTTTCCTGCTTTCTGTTGCTCTTTATCTCCCCCCTTTTTTCTTCTTCTTCTTTCTTTCTTCTTGCTTCCTCTCTCTCTTTCCCTCTTCTCCTCTTTAGTTTTCCCTCGTTGTCTCCTTTCTTCTTTTATCTTCTGTTGTTATGACGGATATGTCTGTATGTGTGTCCATTTCTTTTATTTTTTTGTGATCGTCTGTTCGCAAGAGCGCATTCCTGACATGGACGGCAACGGCCTTAGAGGCTGTCTCTCGAAGCTGGGTCGCTTATGAACTTCTCACGATTGAACGTGTCCCACCGAGTACACAGGGGTTTTCAGTACTACTATGTGTATTCATGTATTGTACATTTCTGTACGGGACTGTATTAATTAACCCTGACATCATATTACATGTTTTTGTGGAACGAGATGATGTACACTGCTGAATGTGAAGTTGATGTTTATATATGCACATTTTTGCTATAAACTTACTAAAAAAAGAAATAAAAAAGTAAAAGAGAAAAAAATATAAAGTTCTCCAACTCTGTATCTGGGGCAAAGTAGGTTTTAGTATATCATTAATATTAATATTTTTCTATATCTGCGGCAATTAGGGAGAGTTACAATTTTACTTTTTAATTTGCATTTTCTACGAGTCGTTTCAAAAACGCTTGTTAGAAAAAAAGGATAAAAGAGCATTTCTTCATTAAAATGTGATCCCATAAAAGCGGCGATAATCAAAGAGATTATTAAACATTTTTTGATGGTTACCTTGGTAATACTGCAGTAGAAATCTGTGTATTCTGATCATTCAAGACATAAAAATAAGAATAATGGAATATTCCATTGATAAATTTATGAAGCTTTATGTCCTTGTTGACCACACTCATTTATTATTATTTTTCTATTTTTAGGTGTTTGCAGTTTCTGATGGAGGTGAGTCACTTGCTTAATTGTGGATGGAAATATCACATTGGGGGACATATTTCTGTAGCTCACTTGATGAAAAAAGCAATCACAATGTGTGTGCACAGGTATAAATAGCAACTGGAGGCATTAGGAGAGCAGGTGGCACTGTAAGAGCCCACACACTGTCGTCATCATTCAGGTTGTTACGCTTTAACCTCGTGACTGTTCTTACAGTGATATGTTAATGGATAGTCACCGCATACTATGCAATCCTGCATTTAAAGACGGTGAAAGCTTCCCAGGTAGATTTATTAACATAATTTAAGAAATTTTAAGCATTGCTGGAGGTGGAAGATGGATTATTGTGTTACTTCTTTATGTTATGGGCACTGTTTAAAAAAAATAAAATAATATTAAGTCAGGGTTACATTAAAAAAAAACACTACAATTCATGCAGACATTCCAATGCAAAGTATTAATCACCTAAGTGTACTATGTAACTTTTTTGAAGTTTTAATTATGTCTTGAAAATACCATGGCAGTTCTACCCTATTCTTTCTCTGTGTTACGTGTCAATTAGTGCTGCCGTTTAGAATACTTTAAGGCTAGGGTCAGACGAAAGCATTTTTCCCCGCGAACGTGAAAAAGTGCGTCCGAAAGCATTGACGTATTTTTTCATGGAATGCGCAAAAATGGTCAGACGACGCGCATTTTCGGGCGTGATTTTGGACGGATCGTCAATAAAACTCTTTTTGCGTCTGGACGTTATGTAGGCCGGACATTAGCAGTGTCTGACATCTCCTAATCACGCACACACGCCGCTATGCCGCAGCTGCGCACTCAGTACGTCAGTACTAGCGATTCAGCGTTCTCAGAAAAATGCGTTCAAATTCCACTTGCGTTGCACGGCCGGACTTTTGTGCGGCCGTACATCGTATATTGGCCGTCATTGCCCGTCATCTGATGCAAGTGCGGCCGTAATTATGTGCGCCAGAACGCACGTTAAAAGTGCGCTGGTCTGACCCCAGCCTAAGCAGAGAAGCAGGATGATCAAGCATAACCGAAAGCAAAATTAGAGCAAGTGTTTGCTGGAGACAATAATAAATGTAAATGTATTTCTTCTATTCTCTGCATTTTCTCCTAAGCCACATTTCTCAGCAACCCATGCACGGCAAAGAAGAGTGTAGATATGATGGGAATGTAATATTTTCACTTCTTATCTACTTTCCAACTGTCGTGCTTTATGCAGGACATTCTGAATTGGGGTGACTGCCCTGTTGTCCTGCTGGTGAGGAACTGGAACATGCCCTCTTTCTGTGTGGGCACATCCTTTTTTTGGCATGTCCACCCGTTTGATAGCGGCTGCCCCCTTTCATTCATGCCTTGGTTGGCACAGCCCTTATATGCATGGTCTTGCCTTTGTGGGCACTGTGAGTAACACAAGTTTCATCAATGGCGCACCACCACTGTTCCGAACTCATACCTCCCAATGTTGAAACTGGTTGCTCCAGTTGCATTTGGGAATGCAAGAAACCCCTTAATTGTGCTACAATGTGTCAGCCATGCATCCAAACCTAAAGAGCGAGCCATGCCATTGTACAGGTATGATGAAGTATGGCGAGGAAAGGACTTTGTTGTCAGCCATGAGCCATGTTGGAGGAAGTCATACAGTATTTACACTATTTATATTACACCATACACCATGACCTTGCTCCAAATACATAGTCACACTGTACAGTTTAAACCAGTGTTTCCCATCCCTGGCCTGTTAGTGGCCGATGAGGACAGGGTTGGGAAACAGTGGTTAGAGTATGTCTAACCAAACATGGCCTTGTCAACCAGACATTTTATGAATGATGGATGCTTTTTTTTTTTTTTTTTTAAATTCTTTATTTAAAGCGTCATGTATCCAATAGCATATGAAATACAGCAAGAATATGTACATATTAACAGCTGGGTACAATAACGCTAATTTTCATTATACAGAAAGTAAGAAACTCACGAAGTATGGGGAGAACCCCACGCCGTGAAAAAAAAAACCACACAGAAAAAACAAAAAACAAATCAAAAACAAAAAGTAACACAAAGAGGAAAAAGAAAAAGGGGGGAACCTTCCAAACAGTTGTAGAGGATGTGTCGCCTGGCGGGACTTCCGGGGCATCGAAACATGTAGGGGCTGGGCAAAACGGCTGGAGTATAAGTGAGATTAATGTCAGATTTAATTAATTTAAAATTTAATTACCATTAGGGGCTGAGGAATACTCCTCCCAAAGGGACCATGTCTTAGAAAAGGAACTCATAGTGTCCCTGACCTTAGCCGTTAACTCGTCCATAAGACAGGCGTCGACAATCTTCGCTGTCACCACAGACCAGGAAGGGAGAATACTCTGGCGCCACGATGCCGCCAAGGCCCGTCGAACAGCAAGGGCCAGTCTATTAAATAAGAGTTGCTCAGGACGAGATAGGACTGACAAGGGACGAGAAAGAAGGAAAGCCCAGGGATCCATAGGCAGTTGTCGGTGGAATATTTTCTGGAATTCAGTGTGAACTAGAGACCAAAAGCGGCGTACTACCGGGCAGTCCCACCACATGTGAATATAAGTGCCCTTTTCCCCACAGTCCCGCCAACAGAAATCACTGGATGTGACACCCATGCGATAAAGGGAAACCGGGGTAACGTACCAACGGAGTAGTGTTTTGTAAGATTGTTCCTGGTGTGTGACACATATGGAGGACCTGGACGTTTGTTCCCATATATCCTCCCACTCATCACCCGGCAAAGGATCGCACAAATCGACCTCCCACTTATCACAGTATGTGAGGGGGCCCCATTGACCTGGACTGGAGCTAAGGAGTAGGTATAACCGGGATATAAGCCCTTTCAGTGGGCCATCAGCCATAAAAACGTGCTCTAAAGTGGAGAGAGGGGCCGTTGAGATCCTCTCTAACATCTGGGTCGTAGCAAAATGACGAATCTGTAAGAATCGGAAAAAAGAGGAGGGAGATAGATCACCACGCTCCTGGAGCTCTGAAAAAGTAATAAGTCGTCCATTACGGTAAAGATCACGGTACCTCAGAAGCCCCACTCCCGCCAGACCCCTAAAATCTGAGGCCCTCAGGCCCGGTGGAAATTCTCTGTTACGAAGTAAGGGGGTGAGGGGAGAGGGAGCCCCCATCAGCTCAAATTTCGTCCTAGCTAGGTCAAATAGCCGAAGAGATGTCAAAATCGAAGGGCATGTCGTGCGTAAAATGGGTCTAGAGGCTCTGGGAAGCCATATGTAGAGGTCAGGGCGGTCAGGGAACATAAAAGCATTTTCTAATGCAACCCACCTTCTAGTAGAAGCGGAGGAGTGCCAGGCCACCACCTGAGTCAACTGAGCTGCGCAATAATAAAGGTATAGGTTAGGGAGCCCCAGCCCTCCACGGGTCTTAGGGCGATACAGAATGCGGCGCGCAACCCTATGTCTCTTATTTTGCCAAATAAAGGAGTCGATCGCCTGTTGTAGCCCGGCTAGGTCCCGCCGAGTCAGTAGTAAGGGTAGAGTCTGGAACAGAAATAAAATACGTGGGAGTATGTTCATATTTACACTATGAATGCGTCCTATCCACGATATGGGTTTATCACACCAATGCTCCAGATCACACTTGATCTGACGAACCATGGCCGTAAAGTTCTTGCTATAAAGGGCTGTTGGATTTGCCGTCAGTAGAATACCCAAGTATGACAATTCAGAGGGAGCAAGACGGAACCCAAACCCTGATTCAATCGAGGCGGTATCTGTGTGTGGCATGTAGAGGGGCATCGCACAGGATTTAGTGTAGTTTATGCGAAACCCTGCGATTTCACCAAAGTCGGATAGTACCGGTCTGAGATGGGAGAGAGAGGAGATGGGATCCGTTAAAGTGAGAAGGATGTCGTCGGCGTAAGCAGAGACAGTGAAAGATTCTCCTCCGACCTGAACCCCCCTGATCTCAGGATGATCTCGTATCGCAGCCAATAGGGGCTCAAGAGAGAGGAGAAAAAGAAGGGGGGAAAGGGGACAGCCCTGGCGAGTGCCATTACAGATGGGGAATCGAATGGGGCTACTGCCCGGGACACGAACCTGCGCAGACATTCCCGAGTAAAGAGCCCTCACCATATTAATATAAAAATCCGGGAGGCCTAGACGAGAGAGGGTAGCGAAGAGGAACGGCCACTCCACCCTGTCAAAAGCCTTCTCCGCGTCTAACGACAGGATCAGAGAAGGCGTTGCCCGAGAGGATAGCCACCAGATCAGGTCGGCATTACGTCTGGTGTTGTCGAAGAGTTGACGATTAGGGACGAAACCGACCTGGTCCGGGTGAACCAGATCTTGGAGGAGCGGACTAAGGCGGTTCGCTAGGACCTTAGCAAAAATCTTGGCATCAAAATTGATAAGGGAGATAGGGCGGTAGCTCTCAACCGCCGCTGGGTCCCTACCCTCCTTAGGTATAAGGGCAATGTTAGCCACAAGCAAATCAGGGTGAAGAGACCCTCCCTCCGCGCAGTCGTTAAAAACCGCCGTCAAAAAAGGGACGAGCTCCGGACGTAATACTTTATAGTAACCCCCTGAAAACCCATCCGGGCCTGGGGCCTTCGTACCTCCCAGGGCAGAAATGGCGCAATTAACCTCTTCTTCTAAGATAGTAGCACTAAGGTTCGTTATATGTGAGTCTTCTAAATGTGGCAAAGAAAGGGAATCTAAAAAGGAGGAGATGGCGTCTAAATGGGAATTGTCAGCGAGGTTATGATGGGGAGAGTGGTTGTATAGGTCTGAATAATATGCTGTGAAAGCTGCGCAGATCTCCTGTGGGGAATTGACCAATACCTCATCTACTGTTTTAACTGCTGAGATAGAGGAGAATTTACTCCGGGGTTTGAGAGAGCGGGCCAGTAGAGTATCTAGTTTATTGGCCTTCTCAAAAAACATTCGGCGGGACCAGAGTAATTGTTTGGCTACATCATCAAGTAACAACCTTTTCAGAGAAGAGCGAGTGCGTAATAGGTCAGAGAGGAGTTCAGGGGAGGGGGAGGACTTATGGCTCATCTCCAGACGACGGAGAGACTGTTGTAAGGTTACAAGAGAAAGTAATTTGGTGCGTTTTCTATGAGTGGCAATCTTAATGAGGTGACCCCTCATAACCGCTTTATGAGCAGCCCATATCGTGGATAGAGACGTCTCACCTGGCGGGTTGTCTTGAAAATATTGTATCGATAAAGTACGTAGTTGACTCACTACTTCTGGATCTCGCAGGAGAGACGAGTTCAACCTCCAAGACCAAGAGGCCGCCAGCTTCGGGGTATGGAGGTAAAGTGCTATGTCGGCGTGGTCAGACCACGAGATGGAGTTAATCTCCGCTCGGATTACATTGGACATAGCCAGACCATTAACCAGAAACATATCTATGCGCGAGTAAGTCCCATGGGGAGCAGAGTAAAAGGAATAATCCTTTACACTTGGATATAACACCCGCCATACATCAATAAGCCCTACTTGGCGTAAAAAGCGGGCAAATAATTTATCTTGTCTACCCAAGGTTGGTGTAATTGTGGAAGCTTGACGACCGCCTCGATCCACTGCTGGGCACGCCACTGCATTCATATCACCTCCTAATATCACCGCCCCTTGAGGAAGGGCTGAAACCAGGTTGCATATGGAATCCCAGAAGTCAACAGAGGGGGTAGTAGGAGCATAGACATTCAAAAAATGGTAGGTCATAGAGTATAGAGTACCCGTAAGCAATACATATCGACCCTCGGTATCAATCTTTTGCGATATAAGTTGAAATGGACATGTTTTCCGAATCAATATGGCAACTCCGTTGCGCTTACTCAAGGCACCAGATACATACGCCCGTGTATAGACGTGATCAGTTAACTTAATTTTAACAGATTTAGTCAGGTGAGTTTCCTGAAGAAAGGCGATATCAATTTTGTCAGATTTCAGAGTGCGGAAGAGTAATCTACGCTTTGTAGGGGAATTGAGGCCCTTAACATTAAGAGAGGTCAGTTTCAGTGCCATGAGAAGCGCAACAGATCACCTCGTACCATGAGCAGCAGGCCCGACACCCAATCACCGACCCCTCCAGCAATACAATCCCCCGAGCGATGAACCTCCAATGCCCCACCACCCCCACCCAGCAACAAGAACCGAATACTTTGATGGAAGGAGAAGGTGAAAAAAAAGGGGGGAAAGAAAACAATAAAAACAAAATGTACATAACCAACGGAAAGTAAAAAAAAGGGAAAACAGAGTCCAAAAAGCCCGGACTTACCCACTGCCGGGACCTGTGGGGGAAAAAGGGAACAAACCCTCCAGGCCATGGAGATCAAAGATGGCCTAGTCAAGAGCCCCCACCCACAAGAAGAAACATTTTGGCCCCCGGGAAGACCTGATCGATGGACTGTAGAAATAGAGATGATCACTGTGTTTCAGTAGCGTGAAACAAGGAGAGAAACGTTCCAGCCGGAGTAGCTTTCGTGGAACTAAAAATTCCGGAGGAGAAGAAGAACCAGAGGCAGTCCAGTAACAAACTACCGAAGAGGCCACAGAGAGAAAAACCAAGGAGCCTATGTCTTGGTGGTAGTAAACGAACCATGTAGAATCGGGAATCTTTGTTCAACGGTGAGGATGGTTTACTGTACTCCATTCCCTGGAGAGACGCGGGAGCGGTGGCGTAGGACCTTCCGGAGATGCGAAGTCCTCTGGGGGTTGGATATCCAAGGCCCGAAAGAACTTCATGGGATCCGAATGCGGAAGCAGAACATATGTTCTTTTGTTGCGGAATGCCAGGATCTTAAAAGGATGGCCCCATGCAAACGCGACATTGTGCGAACGAAGTAGATCCGCTACAGGCTTCCATGAGCGGCGTCGACGAAGTGTGTCTGGAGAAATATCCTGAAAAAGCTGTAGGGGAGATCCGTCGTATAATATCGGTTTAGTACGGTTTTTTTTGAGGATAAGTTCTTTTGTGGAGAAGTGTAGGAAGCGGACAATAATGTCTCGAGGGCGTTCGTCGGTAGCGCTGCGGGCGCGAAGAGCTCTGTGGGCACGGTCGAGTTCCCAAGCGTGGTCTGGGAGCTCTGGAGCCAACGGTCTGAGCATGGCGACGATAAAGTCTCCCAAGGGGTCATCCTCTGCCCGTTCAGGCAAACCCCGGATCCTTAAGTTATTCCTTCTGGACCTGTTGGTCAAATCTTCCAATTGAGTCTCTAAGTAATCCACCTTATGGGACATAGCGTTAGAGTGGTCAATAAGGGAATTATAGGCCCCAAAAGTTCATCAGTACGACCCTCCAAATCTGAGGTGCGCTGTCCCAAGGCCAGGATGTCAGCCTGTAAGGCCTTTGTATTACAGTCCATCTCCCCCGCCAAAAAAGTTCTCATTTCGGCCATCTGACTCATAATAGTAACCGCATCTGCCCGGCTTACCCCTGCATCCGATTCACCTCCATCCTCATCTCCTGATCCGCCGGCGGAGGTAGGCCGCGATTTCGGGCGGCCGCCATCTTGGGAAACTGTGGTCCGGCGCGGGGTAAACAACGGCGCGACGGCCGCATCTCTAGTTTTCGCCGATTTGGAGGGTCCAGGCATGGTGTGGATCCCTTGCAGCGTCCTGTGGTGAGTATTAAAATCCGGGGGGAGAAGATATTTGCAGGTTACAGCGCGGGTGCAGCGGAGCTCAGACGCTAGGCGGCCATCTTAGCTGACGTCCAAACCATGATGGATGCTTTTTAAGGTTTTTGTTGGCACATAGCAGCTAAATGTCCATGTGAAAGCAAATGCAAAGATTCTATAAATTTTACCTAGTGTCAAACACATCCACAAGCCACTTATTGGTGACGCTTTTGCCTCAGGCCGAAAAGCAGGTTATCTCTCAGCAACTTTTCAGACTAAACATGAAAGCTATTGTGTAAACATTTGACTCTAACATCGTACTAACAGTGTTGGAGATTTCAACAAAGTGCTGACAACAAAGTCCTTTCCTCGCCATACTTCATCATACCTCTACAATGGCATGGCTCGCTCTTTAGGTTTGGATGCATGGCTGACACGTTGTAGCACAATTAAGGGGTTTCTCTCATAGCTGATGTCTTACGGAGAAATGTTTCCATGTCACTTATTTATTTTTCCGGGTTTTGGAAGTCCCGTCTGTGTTATGGTCATAAGAAGCAAACAGGTGAGTAGCTACAGCGGCAGTGTAATGTTAATTTTCAGTGTCTTTATGTCATTCCCTAACTAGTCAGGCTTACTATTAAGGCTGGGGTCAGACGAACGGAGTGCGAACGCGCGTGCAGCCGCACTTTATCACGGCCCAAGTAGCAGCAAATGACGGGCAATATACAAAGTACGGCCGCACGAAAGTGGGGCCGCGCAACGCAAGCGGCAAACAAATGCATTTTTTCGAGAACGTGATACCGCTAGTACTGACGTACAGAGTGCGCTGCGTCCGCTAGCGGCGTGTGTGGGTAATTAGGAGACGTCAGACGCTGCTAATGTCCAGCTAACATAACGTCCAGACGCAAAAAGGGTTTCATTGATGATCCGTACAAAATCACGGACGTAAATGTGCATCGTATGACCGCTATCGCGTATTCGTGAGAAAATACGTCCATTCGTTCAAACGCACTTTTTCATGGACGATGTGAAAAATGCGTTAGTCTGACCCTAGCCTAAAACAGATACTTACTGAAGTAAAAAAAAAAAAAGCTAATTATTTGTAGAGTTATGTATTTTATCTCGTTTTGGTCATATCTTTTTTATAGAGTTAAATAATACTGATGGACGCGGCAGTGACCAAAGTCTGAACAGCTTGCCCAGTGTCCGTAGCTCTGGCCTTGCGTCCGATCACTCAGTGGCCAGCTGGGCAGTGTCATTTGAGAGGCTTCTCCAGGACTCTCTTGGGGTGGAGTACTTTACAGTAAGTGATATATAAAACAATTATTTGAAACCGTAGATCTGTGGAAACTCATAATTTATAAGTACTGATCATAGCAGTGTTTTATTTATTATACATCCAGTTTATACTTTTTTTATTTTTCAGAGTTTAGATGGACACAGGATATTTAAAACGGTTTGTTTAGGGTGGAGTAAAATATTTCAAGTAGTTTCGACCAGAATTTGGCATGCTATACAAAGTATTTTTTGTCAGTAAGTGCTGTGGCATGTGTTTTAGCTTGGTTTCTTAAAGGCTATATATATCTATATAAGAATATATATTTATGAGACAAGAAGTGAAGATATAGGATTTGCTAAAACATACATTGTGAGATGAATTGCACCCCTGCAGCTAAAGGAAAAATATCTGCTGTAAAAGAGGTTGTGAAATTTGGGCTTCCCCAAAAGTATATACCGTATTTTTCGCTCCATAAGACGCACTTTTTCCCCCGAAAAAAGTGGGTGGGGGGGTAAAGTGTGTGCGTCTTATGGAGCGAATACAGTGTTCTCTCCCTGCGAGCGTCCGAAGCTATGGAGCTTCGGCGCTCGCCTGGGGGAACCACGTCACCAGCAGAGTTCTCGCGAGATCGCGGCTGGTCACATGGCTCCTCCAGGCGAGCGCCCAAGCTCCATGCCGCCGGATGCTCAGAGGGAGCCGAAAACGCGGTGGCGGCAGGAGGTGAGTTGGGGCCTGTGGGCAGTATCCATGAGAGTTGCTGTGGCAGTATATCCATGAGAGGAGCTGGGGCAGTATATCATTGAGAGGAGCTGGGGCAGTATATCCACGAGAGGAGCTGGGGCAGTATATCCATGAGAGGAGCTGGGGCAGTATATCCATGAGAGGAGCTGGGGCAGTATATCCATGAGAGGAGCTGGGGCAGTATATCCATGAGAGGAGCTGGGGCAGTATATCCATGAGAGGAGCTGGGGCAGTATATCCATGAGAGGAGCTGGGGCAGTATATCATTGAGAGGAGCTGGGGCAGTATATCCATGAGAGGAGCTGGGGCAGTATATCCATGAGAGGAGCTGGGGCAATATATCAATGAGAGGAGCTGGGGCAGTATATCCATGAGAGGAGCTGGGGCAGTATATCCATGAGAGCAGCTGGGGCAGTATTTCCATGAGAGGAGCTGGGGAATTATCCATTATTACACTATTTGATTCAGAATATTTTTTTTCCTGTTTTCCTCCTCTAAAAACTAGGTGCGTCTTATGGTCAGGTGCGTCTTATGGAGCGAAAAATACGGTGTGGTTTGAGGGGTTATTCAGAGAGAGCTGATCTAGCCTCGAAATGTCACCGAACAGGGAATTTCCCCATATGGTGACATTTCGTGGCCAGTTGGGTATTCACAGAGCAGGCAGTTCGCCAAATTTTGGCAAATTGCCTGCACGGACGATATCTGTTCGAGGGCAGTGAAATCCCCATAGAGAAGCAATGCTTTGTCTATTCAGGGAACAAAAACCAGCAGTGAAAAGTTGCTGAATTTCCCTGCTGTTTGGTTGTTTCATTCGACAGGTTTATTGAGGCGAATCCCATAGGCTTCAATGTTAAAAATATTCCCGTTTTTACCAAATCTATATATATAAACGCGAAAGTCCTGACTGACTGACTGACTGACTCATCAACGCCCAGCTGAAACCGTTTAACCTAGGAACGTGAAATTTTGAAGGTGCACTGTTTTTATGATGTAGGCACCCACTAAGATAGGATTTTTGGAAACTCCGCCCCTAAGGGGGTGAAAAAGGGGGTTGAATATTTTAAACAGGATACCTATAGCTCAAAAACAGAAGATGCTACAGATGTGAAAATCGGTATTTAGATTCGTCTTGAAAAATAAAAAAACACGTATTTTACCGTTTTTCAAAAATTCAACCGGGGGGGGCGAAAAAAGGGGGTTGAATATTTTAAATATTTTAAACAGGGTACCTATATCTTAAAAACAGAAGATGGTACAGACGTGAAAATCGGTATTTAGATTCATCTTGACAAATAAAAAAACACTTATTTTACCATTTTCTGAAAATTCCTTGGGGGGGCAAAAAGGGGGATTGAATACTTTTATCATAAACGCGAAAGTCCTGACTGACTCATCAACGAATATTTTAAACAGGATACCTATAGCTCAAAAACAGGAGATGTTACAGATGTGAAAATCGGTATTTAGATTTGTCTTGAAAAATAAAAAAATACGTACTTTACCGTTTTTCAAAAATTCGACTGGGGGGGCCAAAAAAAGGGGATGGAATATTTTACACAGGATACCTACTGTATATCTTAAAAACAGAAGATGTTACAGCCGTGAAAATCGATATTTAGATTACTCTTGACAAATAAAAAAACATGTATTTTACCATTTCCTGAAAATTCCTTGGGGGGGGCAAAAAGGGGGGTTGAATACTTTTATCATAAACGCGAAAGTCCTGACTGACTGACTCATCAACGCCCAGCTGAAACCGTTTAACCTAGGAATGTGAAATTTTGAAGGTGGACTGTTTTTATGATTTAGGCGCCCACTAAGGAAGGATTTTTGGAAAATCCACCCATAAGGGGGTGAAAAAGGGGTTTGAATATTTTAAACAGGATACCTATAGCTCAAAAACAGAAGATGCTACAGATGTGAAAAACGGTATTTAGATTCGTCTTGAAAAATAAAAAAACACATATTTTACCATGTTCTGAAAATTCCTTGGGGGGCAATAACAGGGGTTGAATACCTTTATCAGTATACCTATATTTCAAAAACCGAAGATGTTACGGGTGTGAAATTTGGTATTTACAATCTTTGTGAAAAAAACAAACATGTTTTTTGCCATTTTTCACGAATCCAATTGGGGGGGGTCGGGGAAAAAGGGTCTGAATATTTTTTATCATTATACCTATATTTCAAAAACCAAAGCTGTTACAGACGTGAAATTTGGTATTTACAATCTTCTTGAAAAATAAAAACAGGTGTTTTACCATTTTCCAAAAATCCCAGGTGGGGATGAAAAAAAGGGGGGCTGAATACTTTTAAACAGGATACCTATATCTCAAAAACAGAAGATGTTACATATGTGAAAATTGGTAATTAGATTCGTCTTGAGAAACAAAAAAACACCTATTTTACCATTTTCCAAAAATTCAGTGGGAGGGGGGCAAAAAGGGGGGGTTGAATACTTTTATCAGTATACCTATATTTCAAAAACCAAAGATTTTACAGGTGTGACATTTGGTATGTACAATCTTCGTGAAAAAAACCAAACGTGTTTTGCCATTTTTTCACAAATCCAAATAAGGGGGGGGGTCAAGGGAAAGGGGTCTGAATACTTTTATCAGTATATCTATAGTTCAAAAACCAAGATGTTACAGGTGTGAAGTTTGGTAATTACAATCTTTTGAAAATAAAGAAACACGTGTTTTACCATTTTCCAAAATCCAAGTGGGGGGGGGGGTAAAAAAAAAGGGGTGAATACTTTTAAACAGGATACCTACATCTCAAAACAGAAGATGTTACAGATGTGAAAATTGGTATTTAGATTTGTCTTGAGAAACAAAAAATACCTATTTTACCATTTTCCAAAATCCAGTGGGAGGGGGAAAAAGGGGGGGTTGAATACTTTTATCAGTATATACTATATTTCCAAAAACCAAGATGTTACAGGTGTGAAATCTGGCACATACAATCTTCTTGAAAAATAAAAACACATGTTTTACCATTTTCCAAGAATCCCACGTGGTGGGTGAAAAAAGGGGGGTGAATACTTTTCAACAGGATACCTATATCTCAAAAACAGAAGATGTTACAGACGTGAAAATTGGTATTTAGATTCGTCTTGAAAATAAAACAACACTTATTTTACCATTTTCCAAATATCCAGTGGGGGGGCAAAAAGGGGGATGAATACCTTTATCACTATACCTATATTTCAAAAACCAATGATGTTACAGGTGTGAAATTCGATATTTACACTCTTCGTGCAAAAAACCCACATTTTTTACCATTTTCCGAAAATCCAGTTAAGGGGGGTGGGGGAAAGGGATGTGAATACTTTTATCAGTATACCTATATTTCAAAAAACAAAAATGTTACAGGTGTGAAATTTGGCACGTACGTTCTTCTTGAAAAATAAAAAAACACGTGTTTTACAATTTTCCAAAAATCCCAAGTGGGGGGGGGAAGGGGGGTTCTACCAAAAAACCCTCAAGTTTCTTTTAAGAAACAATTTTAACAAATCCTAAAATCCACGCGAGCGAAGCCGCGGGCAAAAGCTAGTATCTAATAAACCGTTTATTATTTTAATCTGCAGTAAAAAGTCTCTTTATTTATTGATTTTTTTAGGATCTTTTAGGCATTTTCTGCATTTTTTTTGTATATTTTTTCCCCGTTTTTATTTAAAAGGGTTTTTTCTTTAAAAAGTTTTTTTTTTTAATTTTTCCTGTAACAGACCTTTTTATTATCATTCATTGGATCTTATATGTAAATTCCAGACATTTTCATTCAATAGTTCTTTTGCAAACAGCGTTTAAATTTTGACACTTTCAGGCTAGGGTCAGACGAACGCATTTTTCACGTTGTCCGTGAAAAAGTGCGTTCGAACGAACGTACGTATTTTTTCCCGGAATACGGGATAGCGGTCATACGATACGCCTTTTCGTCCGTGATTTTGTACGGATCGTCAATAAAACACTTTTTGTGTCTGGACGTTATGTTAGCCGGACATTAGCAGCGTCTGACGTCTCCCAATCACACAAACACGCCGCTATGTGGCCGCAGCGCACTCTGTACGTCAGTACTAGCGGTTTGACGTTCTCGAAAAAATGCGTTCGTTGGCCACTTGCGTTGTACGGACGAACTTTCGTGCGGCTGTTCGTCGTATGTTCCCCGGCATTGGACGTCATTTGCTGCTAGCACGGCCGTGATTTCGTGCGGCTAAACGCACGTGAAAAATGCGTTCGTCTGACCCTAGCCTCAATCGTATTGTTTTCTTTTTTTTCTCCCCTGTTCGTCAGCTTGTCGGCTTCTTCCGGCGGGTGGTCTGCACTGTGATTGACGGCTCATCAACTTTTTCTTGCGTGTTCGGCGTGTTTTTTGCTGTGGTTCCTGCGGGTTTTCTGTGGGTGTTCGGTGGGATTGTGGCGGGTTTTCCCTGCACTCCAGGGACCCTGCTGTGATTGCTGAATTCACCGCAGGGTGGGGAACTTTGATTTTCCGAAGTGCAAAGAAGTGCGGGAAATGAGAGAGCACCGAAATGCCGGCAACATTTCAGTGCTCTCTCAATAACCCCCTGTGTGTAATGTGCATACTTGTGTGATATGTGTAGCGTGTGTGTTGTGTGTTATGTATGTTGTGTATAATGTGTGTTATGTATAGGTAGGTAGGCCACTTTTCTCCCTGGACACACACATCACTATTTGATGCAGAAGGAGAGCACAGGGGAAAGTGCTACCCTGCAACATGTATAATTAATATGCTGCAGGAAGGAAATGCTCTCTGAATAATCCCCTTGATTTGATTCACTTTGATAGAATTATCTGCTATATAGCGCACCAGTCAGCCATCCATACATACCCATGTAGAGGGTTATGTATAAAAACTTTTGCATGGGAAGAAATGTTCTGTGGCGTCTTGCTGGGGGGCAATATATCCATTAGAGCTGGGGGGCAATATGTCCAAGAGAGCTGGGGCAATATATCCATATGATTTCGCTGGAACCAAGTATCCCGAGTGGTTGTTGTATAACAGTTAAGGGGTTCAATGCCCTAATGGTGGAAGGGAATCAGGGCATGCTAACGTGTCCACAGGTTGGGGGGGCACAATTCTTGGCTGGCCCCGGGCGCTGACAACCCACGCTACGCCACTGCCGAAAGGTAACTGAACAGTGAAATTCAGCGTTCGGTTACCTTTCCTGGCCATTCGGCTATACAGAGAGCAGGCAGTTCACCAAATTACCTGTTACCTGCCTGTTCGAGGGCAGTGAAATCCCCATAGCTTCGTCTATTCAGAGAACAAAAACCAGCAGGAAAAAGTTGCCGAATTGCCCTGCTGTTCGGTGGTTTCATGCGGCAGGTTTATTCAGGTGAATCCCATAGGCTTCAATGTTAAAAATATTCCCGTTTTAATTCAATATCTAATAAACAGTTTAATATTAAATTCTGCAGTAAAAAGTCTCTTTATTTATAGATTTTTTTAGGATCTTTAAGGCATTTTTCGGGATTTTCTCTCAAAATCTTTTTCCCGTTTATTTTTTTTAATCATTTTTTCCTTTTTCTGCAACAGCCCTTTTTATTATCATTCATTGGATCTTATATGTAAATTCCAGACATTTTCATTCAATAGTTCTTTTGCAAACAGCGTTTCAATTTTAACACTTTCAATCGTATTGTTTTCTTTTTTTTCTCCCCTGTTCGTCAGCTTGTCGGCTTCTTCCGGCGGGTGGTCTGCACTGTGATTGACGGCTCATCAACTTTTTCTTGCGTGTTCGGCGTGTTTTTTGCGGTGGTTCCTGCGGGTTTTCTGTGGGTGTTCGGCGGGATTGTGGCGGGTTTTCCCTGCACTCCAGGGACCCTGCTGTGATTGCTGAATTCACCGCAGGGTGGGGAACTTTGATTTTCCGAAGTGCAAAGAAGTGCGGGAAATGAGAGAGCACCGAAATGCCGGCAACATTTCAGTGCTCTCTCAATAACCCCCTGTGTGTAATGTGCATACTTGTGTGATATGTGTAGCGTGTGCATAGGCGTGCGCAGCCTATTGCATTAGGGTGTGCACCCAAAAGCTCAAACACACACATATATATATATATATATATATACATACATACATACATACATACATACATACATATAACGACACACACCATTACTATGTGTATGCTTCAGGGGTTAAGCAACCTTCGATACCCAGACGTTTTGAAACTACATTTCCAATGAGTCTCATCTTTCTTAATTATTGGACGAGCAACATAGGAGATATAGTTCCAAATGAGCTAGAGGACTAATGACCCCGGTATTCATCATGTCACGTCAAAATGCTAGATCAAAAAATGTAAATTTGAATTTCGATCACATGCAGCGTGTAAATTTTTTTTACCACATTTTTTCATCCAAAAGATTGTTAGTTAGCGCGGGCGCACCATATTAAAATCCAAACGCTAATCTGTTAGAAAACCAGTTACCGTTTGGAATCTTGCGCTTTTCAGCTCCCTATACTTAACATGGGGAGTGGAAAGTGTTAATCAGCATTAGCATTACAATCTACTAGCGCTGATTACCGTCCGGTTGCGGTTACTGAACATTTACTCACAACCAGGACCTGGTGCTAATGGATTCCACTTCTGCAGAATCAGTCAGCAACAGCTGAACCCCCCCCCCCAAAAAATCAGATACTCACCTCTCATCCCGCAAAAAGAACGACTGCTCCATTCACCTCTTCTGGCCGCCAGGAGCAGAGGGAGACTGGGAGAAAAAGTCCCTCAGTCTCACTCTGGGAATCACTATGTCGACCTGACGGATCTCACAAGGACTTCAACGACGTGCCGAGTACATCCTCTACACACAAACATGAAACCAGAGGATGCGCTCAGCACGTCGTCAGCAGCAAAGTGATTAAATGTTAAAAAGGAGTGAAATTTGAGTAGAGTGGCCCATTTAACCTCTTGCTGACTTGTACCAATACAGTCTCCTACCTGTACCTCACGATGCTGCCAAGACGCTCGCTGTAATTCTTTTTGTGGAGTGCAGGCAGCAGATATTGTGGCGATTTCTGTGCACAATACAATCCTTTATGGTGCAAGACAAGGGGGCAACACTGGACTGCGACAAGGAAACAGGTGCAGAATTTTACGCAAAGCAGCCTGTTTAAAAGACAGATACATGCATTTATACACACAGCCATACGTTCACATACATAACTATATATCCTCCTCCCTACACCCTGGGGGTATGTAGCAATAAAGCCCACATTAATGTGCAGTGTGAATGAGCATATCCCAGAAACCACAACAATAAAACTCACAGTAATGTACAGTGTGTATGAGCGTATCAGAGATTCGCAGCAATAACACCTTCAGTAATATACAGAGTGTATGAGCGTATCAGAGCTCCACAGCAATAAAACTCAGCAGTGTATAAGCGTATCACAGAATCCACAGCAATAAAACTCAGCAATGTGCAGCGTGTATGAGCATATCACTGAATCCACAGCAATAAAACCAAGCAATGTGCTTTGTGAATGAGCGTATCACAGAATCCACAGCAATAAAACTTAGCAGTATATAGTGTGAATGAGCATATCACAGAATCCACAGCAATAAAACCAAGCAATGTGCGGTGTGAATGAGTGTATCAGAGAATCCACAGCAAAAAAACTCAGCAGTATACAGTGTGAATGAGCATATCAGAGAATCCACAGCAATAAAACTCAGCAGTATGCAGTGTATGTGTATCACAGAATCCACAGCAATACAACTCAGCAGTATGCAGTGTGTATCAGTGTATCACAGAATCCACAGCCATAAACCTCAGCAGTATGCAGCGTATGTGTATCACAGAATCCACAGGCATAAAACTCAGCAGTATATGTGTATCACAGAATCCACAGCCATAAAACTCAGCAGTGTGTATCACAGAATCCACAGGCATAAAACTCAGCAGTGTGTATCACAGAATCCACAGCCATAAAACTCAGCAGTATATGTGTATCACAGAATCCACAGCCATAAAACTCAGCAGTATATGTGTATCACAGAATCCACAGCCATAAAACTCTGTGTTTAAATATTTTGAATACACTATTAAACAATATTTTTGATATCTAAAAATTGCCCCCTCTCCTGCTTACCTTTGTTTGTTTTTTTTGCTTGCAGGGAGGGGGTTGAATATGTATCATTGGTGGTCCAGTGGCACAGAGGGGGGGGTCGAGGAGGGGGAACCCGGCTGGCCGCATCTGATGGATAGCCGCCGGGACCCCTCATCTCCGCGGGCCTGGCGGCAGCCTCCGCTTCCCTGGTGGTCCCTGTGGTTCGTGGGGTGCTGCACTGCGATCTGTGCATGGCGCACAGCATATCCCTCACTAACACGAGCGGCCGGCGATCGCTGATGACCTGTCACCTGACCGCCGGCGCTTACTGTCTGTGTCAGAGCGCCGGCGGTCAGGTGACAGGTCATCAGAGATCGCCGGCCGCTCGTGTCAGTGAGGGATGTGCTGTGCGCCATGCACAGATCGCAGTGCAGCACCCCACGAACCACAGGGACCACCAGGGAAGCGGAGGCTGCCAGGCCCGCGGAGATGAGGGGTCCCGGCGGCTATCCATCGGATGCGGCCAGCCGGGACCCAGAATGTGCCGCGGGCCGGCATTAGGGTGTGCCTAGGCAGACCCGGCACACCCCGTGCGCACGCCTATGAGCGTGTGTGTTGTGTGTTATGTATGTTGTGTATAATGTGTGTTATGTATAGGTAGGTAGGCCACTTTTCTCCCTGGACACACACATCACTATTTGATGCAGAAGGAGAGCACAGGGGAAAGTGCTACCCTGCAACATGTATAATTAATATGCTGCAGGAAGGAAATGCTCTCTGAATAATCCCCTTGATTTGATTCACTTTGATAGAATTATCTGCTATATAGCGCACCAGTCAGCCATCCATACATACCCATGTAGAGGGTTATGTATAAAAACTTTTGCATGGGAAGAAATGTTCTGTGGCGTCTTGCACAATTATGCACATGTTGAATTATGTGCTTATGCTGCTGTATATTTCCCCTTGGAAACGCAGCTCAGCAAGCATTCCCAAATCATGCCTGTCAGCACGTATGGGTGGTATGGACAGCATCATCATAATTGCTTATGTTGAGTAAACAAAGAGCCTCAAAAGTGGGAATGGCGTGATTTAGCTTTTAACTTAACCCCTTCACTATCTAGGGATTTTCTATAAAAGCGCTTTCAGGACCCAGTGTTTTTTTTGGCTTTTTTTCTTTCTGGAAAATCGTTTTCACTAATCATACAGTAGAAGATAACTGAAAATATTCACAATGTATATATTTTTTTATGTAACTCTATTTAAAAGTCGTTTTGGTCTGCTGGCCAAAAATGCAGCTAATACAGCTCAAGCTTTATGTTTAAGGCTGGGGTCAGACTAGCGCATTTTTAATTTTTGTTTAGGCGCACTTAATCACGGCCGCAGTAGCAGCAAATGACGCGCAATGGCGGCCAATATACAAAGTACGGCCGCACGAAAGTCCAGCCGCGCAATGCAAGTGGAAAATGAACGCATTTTTTCGAGAACGCAGAACCGCTAGTACAGACGTACAGAGTTTGCTGCGTCCGCTAGCGGCGAGTGTGCGTGATTAGGAGATGTCAGACGCTGCTCATGTCCGGCCAACATAGCGTCCAGACGCAAAAAGTGTTTCATTGACGATCTGTAAAAAATCATGCACGAAAATGCGCGTCGTATGACCGTTTTTGCGCATTCCGTGAAAAAAAACAGCAATGCGTTCGGACTTTTTGACGGTCTCTTCGAATAATGTGTTCGTTTGACCCTAGCCTTAGACACAGAATCCCAGGTGTTCAAACTGTTTTAGGACCACGGTTGTCATTTCCAAGGTGCTAAGTCCTTTGGGGGACGCACGGGAGCTCGTTTGCAAAGAATTCCTCTTGCAATAAACAAAATTCTTCTGCATTGCTCCAGAATTAAACCAAATAGAGTAAATTCGATATCTGGGCATCAGCAGGTGCTTTTGAAGATCGGGTATACTTCATCTTGGTAGTTAAGGGGTCAGAGAGCCAATCTAGTGAATTTTTAACTATTCCTAAACTGATTCAGCATGTTAAAACAAATCCACTTTTTATGTCTACCCGTAGCGAGTTATCCCTTCTTAATAAAGAATCCAGGGAGTTCTCCATTATGACCTAAACACATGTTAGTTACCAGCTAAGGCTAGGGTCAGACGAAAGCATTTTTCCCCGCGAACGTGAAAAAGTGCGTCCGAACGCATTGACGTATTTTTTCACGGAATGCGCAAAAACGGTCAGACGACGCGCATTGTCGGTCGTGATTTTGTACGGATCGTCAATAAAACTCTTTTTGCGTCTGGACGTTATGTAGGCTGGACATTAGCAGCGTCTGACATCTCCTAATCACGCAAACACGCCACTATGCCGCAGCTGCGCACTCAGTACGTCAGTACTAGCGGTTCAGAGTTCTCAGAAAAATGCGTTCAAATTCAACTTGCGTTGCACGGCCGGACTTTTGTGCGGCCGTACATCGTATATTGGCCGTCATTGCCCGTCATCTGCTGCTAGTGCGGCCATAATTATGTGCGCCAGAACGCACGTTAAAAGTGCGCTGGTCTGACCCCAGCCTAAGCCCCTGTGACACAAATGACAAAAATCCTTAAAAGAAATTAAAAAATAAACCTCAAGTCACACAGCAGTGCGCAGTAGTATCAGGAGACTCAGCGCAGGGATTGGCCAGTAAGTAAAGACCATCAGGGTTATTCAAAGAGAATCGAAAAGCCACCGCACGCGTTCGGTGACTTTTCGTTCTCTTCAATTCGGTTTGATTTGGCAATGCCATTTCGGTGACCCTGCGGTGTATTCAGCAAGCACCACAGGGCCGTCGTAATGCAGGGAAAGGTCGCCGCCAAACCGCCGAAAACTCACCGCAAAACCCGGTGACTGCACATCGAAACCCGCAAAAACATCTGGATTAACCTGCCGAAAACGCCAGAAAAACCCAAGCAGGAGCCGATCACACGCAGCGCAGCCGCCGGAAAAACCCGACACCGCAGACGATTGCAGTGAATAATTTAGAAAACAGTTCGCTTGAATGTTTGAAAAGTGAAATGCTGTTTGCAAAGAAACTACTGAGAGAAAATGTCTGAAATTTACATATGAGGTCCAAGGAATGATAATAAAAAGGGCTGTTACAGAAAAAATAAGTAAGTTAAAAAAAAAATTGGATTTTTTTTTTAAAAAAAATCCCGAAAAATGCTTAAAATATCCTAAAAAATCTATAAATAAAGAGACTCTTTACTGCAGAATATTATAATGAACGGTTTATTAGATATTGAATTAAAATGTGAATATTTTTAACATTGAAGCCTATGGGATTCGCCTCAATAAACCTGCCGAATTAAACCACCGAATGACAGGGCATTTCGGGAACCTTTCACTGTTGTTTTTTTTTCTCTGAATAGACGAAGCATTGCTTCTCTATGGGGATTTCACTGCCCTCGAACAGGCACCGTATGTGCAGGCAATTCGCCAAGATTTGGCGAATTGCCTGCTCCCTGGATAGCCGAATGGCCAAGAAAGGTAACCAAACACTGATTTTCAGCGTATGGTTCCCTTTCGGCAGCCATTCGGTTCTCTTTGAATAACCCTGCATGTTTTAGGTCAGGAGAATTCTGCAGAAACGGAATTTAAATTGGAATAAAACACTGACAGTAGATAATAAATCTATATGTCAGGCCTGGGGTCAGGTCCTGCAGGAACGCTTGGGAACGCAGTTCCTTCACTATTTTAGCAGGAGGGCCTTAGTTCCCTTTTGGCTGCTATACTGGGAAGCTGCAATTCATTTCAATACACACACAATTTTATAAAACTGTCTATATTTAAGGGTTTTCCCTGGATTTAAGTACATTGGGAAGGTATGGGAATGACAACTTCACATTGTTTGGCAGAGGAATGGCATTCTCATGCATTAAGAAGTGCTGCAGCTCCCAGTAATCTTTAAGACCGGAATAGACAGAAAAGTTGGTGAGTTCCCTCACTTATTTTTTTACAACTTGAGCCCTGGGTCAGGCACCACTTATCCAGGATTCTAATATCCGGGAGACTCTGAAAACCGTCCTGCTGACTACAGGCTACAGGGCACGAAGAAACTCCCACAGGGTTATTCAGAGAGCAGTGAAAAGCAGGAGAATGACTGGAGAATGGAAAATTCTAGGTCAAAATAGCCAATTTGGAAAGCGAGATGAAAGGGAGAATTTTTCTGATTTGGCTATTTTGACCTAGAATTTTCCATTCTCCAGTCATTCTCCTGCTTTTCACCGCTCTCTGAATAACCCTGCCAGTGTTTGTACTAAGACCAAAAGATGCCGTTGTGATCTCCTTCCTCTGGAAGTTTGGATTCTCCTGGGATTAGGGGCACTGAACCGGTAAAATAAGATGCGGCATTTTAACATGTTGAAATAATTTTGTTTAAGGTCATAAATCACTATATTGTCCCTTAACTTTGTCCATTTAAAAGAGAAAGTGCCTTTACAGTTGTGTTCAAAATTATTCAACCCCCAATGCTGTAAAGGGTTTTAGGGAATTTAGTGTACATTTGTAATTGTATTCAGAATGAAATCCTACAAGGACTTTTTAAAGAACCTTATGCAACTAAAATGACATCAATTGGTTTTGTAATACAGTAGTAAATGTTTCTTTTGTGAATTCTTCATTGACACAATTATTCAACCCCTTAAAGACTACCACTCTGAAGAACAGAGGTTCATTCAAGTGTTTTCAATCAGGTATTGAAAAACCTGTGGATGTCACGGAGCAGCAATAAAGCATAATAAGCACCAATTAGGCAGCTTTAAAATGACTGATACTCAGCTCCTTCTAGACATTTACTGGTGTGGTTACAAACATGGTGAAGTCAAGAGAATGGTCCAGGAAGACAAGAGAAGAGGTGATTACTCTTCACAGGAAGGGCAATGGCTATAAGAAGATTGCAAAGATGTTAAACATACCAAGAGAGACCATAGGAAGCATCATTCGCAAATTCAAGGCAAAGGGCACTATTGAAACGCTACCTGGCCGTGGCAGAAAGAAGATGCTGACTTCGACTGCTGTGTGCTACCTGAAGCGTAGAGTGGAGAAAAGTCCCCGTGTGACTGCTGAGGAACTGAGAAAAGATTTGTCAGATGTGGGTACTGAAGTTTCAGCTCAGACAATACGGTGCACACTGCGTAATGAAGGCCTCCATGCCACAACTCCCAGGCACACCCCCTTGCTGTCTCCAAAGAATAAGACGAGTCGACTGCAGTATGCCAAAAGTCATGTGGACAAACCACAAAAGTTTTGGGATAGTGTTCTGTGGACTGATGAAACAAAATTAGAACTGTTTGGGCCCATGGATCAACGCTATGTTTGGAGGAGGAAGAACAAGGCCTATGAAGAAAAGAACACCTTGCCTACTGTGAAGCATGGCGGGGGGTCAATCATGCTTTGGGGCTGTTTTGCTTCTGCAGGTACAGGGAAGCTTCAGCGTGTGCAAGGTACCATGAATTCTCTTCAGTACCAGGAGATATTGGATGACAATGTGATGCAGTCCGTCACAAACCTGAGGCTTGGGAGACGTTGGACCTTTCAACAGGACAAAATTAGAACTGTTTGGGCCCATGGATCAACACTATGTTTGGAGGAGGAAGAACAAGGCCTATGAAGAAAAGAACACCTTGCCTACTGTGAAGCATGGCGGGGGGTCAATCATGCTTTGGGGCTGTTTTGCTTCTGCAGGTACAGGGAAGCTTCAGCGTGTGCAAGGTACCATGAATTCTCTTCAGTACCAGGAGATATTGGATGACAATGTGATGCAGTCCGTCACAAACCTGAGGCTTGGGAGACGTTGGACCTTTCAACAGGACAATGCATACCTCCAAGCATACCTCCAAATCCACTAGAGCGTGGTTGCAGATTAAAGGCTGGAACATTTTGGAGTGGCCATCGCAGTCACCTGACTTAAATCCGATTGAGAACCTCTGGTGGGACTTAAAGAAAGCAGTTGCAGTGCGCAAGCCTAAGAATGTGACTGAACTGGAGGCTTTTGCCCATGACGAATGGGCGAAGATACCCGTAGATCGCTGCAAGACACTTGTGTCAAGCTATGCTTCACGTTTAAAAGCTGTTATAACTGTAAAAGGATGTTGTACTAAGTACTAAGATTGAATGTCACTTGGGGGTTGAATAAAACTGATAATGATGTGAGCACAGAAAAGACATTTGTGGTTATTTCATTATAAATGTTATGTTATATTTGTCTGACCTACACGTGCCTCTTTGATTTAACCCTTTCGCTGCTGAGGCTTTTCCTGCCCCTGTGCTGAGCTAATTTTTACCGATTTTGATCATCATGTTTAAATGTGTTTTGAAGGCTTATTTTAGTATATGACCCAGACATATTATATATCGTTCTTTCCGTCAGACTCGGCAGATTCATAATATGTCATTATTATATGTATACATCATGACCTGTCTGTATATTATAACAAAAAATGCAATAAAATATGAATTTTCAATAATTTACAACGTGTAAAGTGTTTTTTTTTCACATTTTAACATGCGAGCAATTGCGGTTATATTTTGTATGGGGTGCGTTTGTTAACAAGATGTCAGCCCGCACCGGGGGGCACAGCGATCATCCAGAATCCGGCCGATCGCAGGCTGCTTCGGGAGGACGCGCTCAGCGCGTCTTCCGCAGCCAACCCTTCCTGCGGCAGGACGCGCTGAGCGCGTCCTCCGCAGCGAAGTGGTTAATTGTAAGCAAGATGACTGAATGATCAAAATCAATGTCAAAATGGCCAAAACACTCAATTTCAGTGGGGGTTGAATAATTTTGAACACAACTGTATATTGTGGGAGCACTTTAAGGTAAAACTAAATATGTGAATTGGTGTTCTCTTATCTTCCCATAGGTCGTTATATTTTTTATCGCCGTCCAGTTTATTTTCTACCTTTCTCTTACCTTTTTCATCTTGTGTTCTTGTTTGTGGTTCTTACCTCGTATGATGTATTATATATTCATTCCTTTAAACTACTTTTATTGCTGCAGGAGTTTCTGAAGAAAGAATACAGTGCAGAGAATATCTTTTTCTGGAAAGCATGTGAAAAGTTCCAGAACATTCCAGCCGACAACTCCGAGCAGGTAAGGCTAGGGTCAGACGAAAGCATTTTTCCCCGCGAACGTGAAAAAGTGCGTCCGAACGCATTGACGTATTTTTTCACGGAATGCGCAAAAACGGTCAGACGACGCACATTTTCGGGCATGATTTTGTACGGATCGTCAATAAAACTCTTTTTGCGTCTGGACGTTATGTAGGCTGGACATTAGCAGTGTCTGACATCTCCTAATCACGCAAACACGCCGCTATGCCGCAGCTGCGCACTCAGTACGTCAGTACTAGCGGTTCAGCTTTCTCAGAAAAATGCGTTCAAATTCCACTTGCGTTGCACGGCCGGACTTTTGTGCGACCGTACTTCGTATATGGGCCGTCATTGCCCGTCATTTGCTGCTAGTGCGGCCGTAATTATGTGCGCCAGAACGCACGTTAAAAGTGCGCTGGTCTGACCCCAGCCTAAATTAGGCACCGGCGCCTCTGTTAATTTTCCTATTTCTGTAAGAGCGGTCATTCATCAACTGGTTGAGAAACAATTTAAATTCTGACACAATCAGGGACATATTTAAGTTACAGCTTCCGTAGGCACTTCAAACTCTGCTGCCCCCCCACTCAATATCCAAAAATATGAATCTAACTTTAATAGTACATATATTCATGGCCGAGCATTGGATTCGCCGGGGCTGACTGACCATTTGGGCGTTCAGGCACTGCCCAAGTGCCCTGGCCAAGGAGGGGGCCCGATGAGGGCCTCCTAAATCTTGGTCAGGCCTGCCCCTTCGGCCAGGCCACACACCAAATTAGACTTGGACATTGGACAATTTAGATCCCATGATCTCTAAAAGCCTGGGGGCCCAATGAGATGTCAGACCGCTCCTGGAAGCTCATTATGCTTTATAAATAACTTAGAACAGAAGCAAATTATCCAATTTACATCAAGTGTTTTCCAAAATATATTATAGTCTCTATTACATTCTTCACGCAATTTCGTTCGCACAGCACAATTTTTTTGCGCCCATCCATCCAGCGTTATCGCGCGAAAATTAACGTATTACGATCCGAACGCATTTTCTCATCGGTCAAAAAATAATGTTCGTAAAAACGACGCGCAAAACGAAGAGTAATACGTGTGCAGTAACGTAGCGCACATAAATCAGTGTGCGGACTGTTTTTTTCGCAGGATTCAGCCAATCAGAATTAAGAACCTTAATTGACATCAATTTACCTTAATTGACTCAATTAAGATTTTGCGCCTGTCAAAGTAAATCTGAGTATACATGCTGCAGCAATAAAAAAAATATGCACAAATTCACAATTTTATTGTTTGGGTATGTGTAGAATGTGTAACTATACTGTGCTGTATTTTTTTTTCATGCTGGTGTTTTTCGTATCGGCCAAAATGTTCCAATTTGCCATTAACACCAGCTTTTCAAAGACGTTAAAATTATGCGCGCAAACGTCGTTCGTAAAAAGATGCGCAACGATTGTAATACCATCCGTGTACCAGCCCACGAACGAATTTGCGCTCACAATGTTAAGTAAAGGACGTGCACAGTTCATAACGCACACGCAGGTCCATCCGCGTTAAACGATAACGTGCATCGTTTGCGCGAACGTTGTAATACAATGTTCAGCGCAAAGGGTTCTGCCCCTCGCGCAAATGCACATTTGCGCACGCAAAACCAAATGCGCGAGGAATGTTTTTACACCCACACAGCTAATTTATGCTGGCCATATAAAAGGATAAAAAAAATGTGCTGCCCCCTCCAGTTTGCTGCCCTAGGCCCAGGCCTAGTTAGCCATGCAAGAATATCCCCCTGGTTTCAATATAACAACGCTGGTCTGTAAATATTTGCAGATTTGTCTTACGAAATTTACATTTTCTGTCTTGGTATGTCATGGTTCAGTAAAGTTCATTAATTTTTATTATTTCTGACATAAAGTGATATAATAATTTTTAGCTTTACAGTAACAACACCTGATGTGTAAGGTTTTGCTTGTACGCTTGGTAAGCTCATCTTGTAGATTTTTTGTGCATGCAAGTCATTTGACATCTCTCGGTTCCTGTGGCTTATATTATGTAATCTTAGTTTGAGAAAATATGAGAATTTTGCAACAAATTCCTTCAGAAACCATGAAAGCCTCAAGGAAATTTACAAGAAAACCAATCTTGAATTATATATCTAAATTACTATATATATGGTATATAGTAACAAATATAGTAATATAAATATAGTATCAGAAATATAATTATATATATACTGTATATATATCATACTTATATAGATTTATTTTTAAGTACATTCTAACGACATTATTCAATGCGCTCTAATGTCTTTTGAGAAGGAAAAGATGGCACATTTCCCCCCATATTGTGGGCTCTATCACCTCCTTACATACGTGAGCGTTAGTGCTAGATTAAAAGAGGTATTAGCGGGAATCCCAGGTCAAATCCCGGTCGCTAACGAGTTAAAAAATCCATTAGCGCATTGGTAATAGCTCTTTCTAGCGCAAGCTTACTGCGACTCGCGCTCCCTATAGTTAACATGGGGAGTGCAAAGAGTAATTAGCGTTAGGATTAGAAAGTCTAATGCAAACTCTAATTACTAACTGAAATGTTTTCTACAGCTCCAAGCTGGTGCTAACTGATTCCGCTTCTGCACTAGCTGGAACCCCCAAAATAATCAGATACTCACCTCACATCCCGCAGCAAGAACAGCGGCTCAATCTGATTGTGCAGGTCACATGGCCCAGAAACACAACCCTCCTTGGAGTCCTATGGACTGCCGGAAGGGATACTTGCGGCAGCGTGTTAGCGCTGCCACGAGTATCCAGGGTGTTAGCGCTGCATTATGGGGCAGGCTGCTGAATCAGCTCCTGCCTCGTAATCTGGTCTTTAAACAGGGACGCTAAGGGGAAATTTGCGAGCACAGGTTTTTCCTGTTAGCATCCCCGAGTTAGCGAAGACCACATGATAGGGTCCATTGTCGGTTAAATCCTGATACTTCTACTTTAATACTTTTATATTTCAGCCACTTTTATCTCTCTAGTTTCATAAACCTGCTGAATGAAAGCACCAAACAGCAGGGCATTTTGGCAATTTATCTCTGCTGTTCGGTGTCTCTGAATAGATTAACCATTGCTTCTTTATGGGGGATTTCACTGCCGTCGAACAGGCACCGTACTTGCTGGCAGTTTCGCCAAAATTTGGCAAGCTGCCTGCTTTCTGAATAGCCTAATGACCCCGAAATGTCACCGAGCGAGGAAATTCCCTGTTTGGTGACATTTCGGGGCCAGATCGTCTCTCTCTGATTAACCCTTAGAATGTGGTTCTTCCTCTTGCAAAACAGATGACCCTGCTCACTTTTTTTGTTCTTTTTCATTGTGGGACATTTGTCTTTAGTCAGATTAGTGGTTTACCTCCTAAACACCTCTAATGAGTGAAATTATTGTGGTCATTTCATTTCCTGGGTGTGCCAAAAATGAAGTCTACAAACATTTCTTTCAAGGTTACATTTCCTGACTATGTATCTGAAGATTCTGAAGTAGATCAGTGGTATAAATAACATCCTTAACCACTTTATCAGTTTTAAATAACATCCGCTGAGAACGCTCTCACTACTTAAAAATGATATGGTGCCATTTTACTAGCAATAACAGATCAGGGCTACCATCAGAAAACTTGGGGCCCCATTAATGAACCACTGCTCGGGGTCCCCCTTCATTCAGCGGTTCATTCCAGTAAACTAATTAAAGATGAAACATTTTGCTGCCTCTTCCGCTTACTTTAATATAAAGGAATAGGGCTAAATTCTCGGTGGTTCAAAAAGGGGATAAAAAGTGTTCTTGGTGTTAGAGCATTCGGTCTGCACCTTTACCTGATGTCAGTGAAGAGTCAGAGATGCAAGCATTCAAATCACAGATGCAAGCACTCAGTAAGGAAGACCTATCCTGACGCAAGGATCTGATCCACTGCTGGCTGTATATATAGGGCAGGGCCGGTCACGTGACCACAGACTATCAGCCACAGGGGAGATGGTCTGCAGAGGCTAGCCCAAAAACCCACAAGAGCTGCTGAGCGTCGCACTCACCACCAGGGGGTACTGGCTGCGATAACTGAAATCGTGACAGTGGAGGTGGAAGTAGCCTTGATTTTGGGATATGCACCCTGTACTTACTGTTGGTTGGTGTGGCTAGATCAACATAGCGTTTCTAGGAGGAAGGCATCATGTCAACCACTCCTCACCCCATACAGTATATTCCTATTAACTCCTGTCTCTGGCCTTTTGACCCTGGCTTGTCCTCCTCTTTTTGAACTTGTGCTGCCAGGACAGACCATTTTTACTTTTCCTGACAACATTTATTACGTAGTGATTTGAATGTCTTGCCATGGACCTTATATATAGCTACGGCACTGCATTCTGAGCTACCCAAACTGACACCAAGGGCTAAGGTCAGCCAACTGTCTATGGAGTCATCTGGCATCTTGAATGATGACATGATCAGTAATTTGCCTGCCCTTCATCATGTGAGGTCCTAGTTTGAGTGCAGCCTTAAGCAAGTGCTTATTTGGCCTAATTGTGCAGTGTTGCCTTGATCTACACACAGAGACGGAGAAGAAAACAAATGGAAACAATTTCTAATTGTTCCATATAAATGGGAAAAAGTAATTCCTTCTTGACTCCATAATGGTGAACTGTTTGCTGCTGCTTTTGTTAGAGGTGACTAGATGCACAATCAGCACTTTTACGCCGAATACCTTCAAGATTTTACAGCAACTGTTCTGCAGTTGTAAGTCAAATTTTAATATATATATTTAGCTAGAGAATTGGGTGAAGCAGAATGGTTTTGGAACTTGTCTTGTTAGAGGAAGTGGCCAATTACTAAACTTAACAAATTTACGTCTGTCTTAAGTTTAGACACCAATTAATTGTTTGATGCAGTAAAGGGAAGTGAGAGGACAAAGCGGGTGTTTTTTTTTTTTAAATGGAACCATGTCTTGTGTTTGTAACTGGTGTAACTCATAAAACAACACCCTGTACATCCTCTATGTTCATGCTGAAGAGCTACACTTCCAAGTCCTGTAGAGTTTGAAATCCTTGGTGATTGCGTTGGGATGCATTTTGCTGAGACATTATATGATGCTTCGTGAGTCGGTCCTGCTTTTACATCCCTATGTAACTCTTTCGTACTCTGTGTAATTTTTATTTGGTAGAACATCATAAACGTAGATATTTAGATAATTTTGTTTGTCTATTTACACTTACATTTACACTAAGACTTGATTTTAAATCAAGTGTAAACTTAATCAGAGCTGCTGTAAACTTCCCAACTCCGGGCCCTATTCCAAGGTTGGTGTAAACTTAACCAGAGCTCTTGTAAACTTAGTAACCCCATAGAATATAAAGCCTCTGGATATTTTACAACAGCTCTGGCTATATTAATAACAAGGGGCCCTCTTTCATAGTTGATGGGAAAATGGAGGTGGTAAGCAGATCTTTCTTACTGTCCCCATTTAACCGTTGTATTCTGGGTTAGGTGTATTATTAGTGCCTGACTCTGGAACGAAATGCCATACAAGTATCGGCTCGTGGAGTCCATAGGACTCCATGGAGCTGTGCGCGTCCTGGCTCAAGAGATCATGCAAAGCCGCAGATGAATTACGGAGAGAGAATAGGTACTATTTGTTCCAAGTCTCACTCTGCTTCCAGTGAGAAGAAGCGGCGGATCGTGTTGCCCTTTTCACTGCAGGATGAGAGATCAGTATGGGATTTAATGGTCGGTGGTTTTATAGAGTGTTATAAAACCATTTAACACCAGCTTTTAAGAGTCTGTATTTCTCAGTGAAATACAGAGTCCTGTGTGGAAGCTCAGGATACTTTGGAATAGCCTGCGTTTCCACTCGGAGGTTACAATTAATGTCTCCCATAATAAGTAGGGATGCACCGATACCGCTTTTTTAAGACCGAGTACGAGTACCGATACTTTTTAAAAGTACTCACCGATACCAAGTACCAATACTTTTATTTTATGTCATGTGACACTTTCAATAAGAACAGACCTCATATAAAAATGCCCCAGATCACATGTATATACCCCCCGAGATATATATATATATATACAGAATACCCCCAGCTCACATGTAGCTTGCCCCCAGCTCACATGGCGATTGCCCACAGCTCACAGGTAGCTTGCCAGCTCTCATGTATTTGCCCCCAGCTCTCATGGATTTGCCCCCAGCTCACATGGATTTGCCCCCAGCTCTCATGGATTTGCCCCCAGCACTCATGGATTTGCCCCAGCTCACATGGATTTGCCCCCAGCTCTCATGGATTTGCTTCAGCACTCATGGATATTGCCCCCAGCTCACATGGATATTGCCCCCGCTTGAACGCTGGGGAAGCTGGCCACGTGCATGAAAAGCACGTGGCCAGCGTTCCCCTCCGGCGCGCCGCATACTCACCCATCCTGAAGGTCTGGTTACATGGCAGTGATGCGATCACGTGGCTGCCGTGCGCATCTGTGACGCTGCCTCCAGCCGAGAGGCAGCGTCACAGGAGCGCCCAGTGGCCGCGTGATCGCATCACTGCCATGTAACCAGACCTTCAGGACGGGTGAGTATGCAGCGCGCCGGAGGGGAACACTGGCCGCGTGCTTTTCATGCACGCGGCCAGCTTCCCCAGCCCCGCGGATATCGGCAAGCCGGCCCAGCGCCGGCTTCCAGTATCGACGGGATGTATCGGGCCGTTTACACGAGTACCACGTACTCGTGCAAACGGCAATATCAGCACCGATACTAGTATCGGTATCGGTGCATCCCTAATAATAAGTATAGGAGACGTTAATGTACAGTAACCTTGCGCAGGGAAACGCTACATCTGAGCCGTCAATAAGCTAATTAAAGGAGTCGTTAAGTGTAATGTTTCCTGTAGTTAGATTTTATTAACAACTATGGAATATATCCCTCTGAATCAAGTCCTTTGAATTTTGTTACTTATTTTCTAGCTAATATTTTTATATCTCGCTGATTATTTAAAATATTTATATTCCTATTTGAAAATAATAAATTCTCCATATTTGAACACCCTAATGAAATGCACTGCGCGTGCCAGTTGTTAAAATAACTTTGTCAACATTTTAAAGATTGTAAATATTTATTTTTTTAATGTTCGTTATTTCAACTTCAGTTTTTTCAGTTATGTCAATCAGCTAACCCCTTTCTTATTTCGGACTGGCCATAATTCATAGTGTTTGCAATGTATAAACTTATACAGGGTTATTCAAAGAGATCCGAATTGCTGCCGAAAGGGAACCGAACACTGAAAATCAGCGTTCGGTTACCTTCTTGGCTATTCGGCTATCCAGACAGCAGGCAATTCGCCAAATCTTGGCGAATTGCGTGCACATACGGTGCTGTTCGGTGCCTGTTCGAGGGCAGTGAAATCCCCATAGAGAAGCACTGCTTCGGCTATTCAGAGAACAAAAACCAGCAGTGAAAGGTTCCCTAAATGCCGTCATTCGGTGGTTTAATTTGGCAGGTTTATTCAGGCGAATCCCATAGGCTTCAATGTTAAAAATATTCCCGTTTTAATTCAATATCTAATAAACTGTTGATTATAATATTCTGCAGTAAAGAGTCTCTTTATTTGTAGATTTTTTAGGATATTCTAAGCATTTTTCTGGATTTTTTTTAAACAAAATTGCCGATTTTGTTTCTTTAATTTTATTTTAACTTTACTTATTTTTTCTGTAACAGTCCTTTTTAGTATCATTCCCTGGACCTCATATGTAAATTTCAGGCATTTTCGCTCAGTAGTTTCTTTGCAAACAGTCAGGGTTATCCAAAGAGATTCGAAAAGTCACCGCACGTTCGGTGACTTTCCGTTCTCTTCAATTCGGTTCCTTTTGCCGATTGCATTTCGGTGACCCTGCGGTGTATTCAGCAAACAGCACAGTGTCCCCGAATTGCAGGGAAAAGCTGACGAAAACCTGACGAAAACTAACCGAATGCACGCTGAAAACAAGCAAAAACATCTGGATTAACCTTCGAAAAAACCGAACAGGAGCCGAACAGGAGCCGAATCACACAGAGCCGAAGCAGCTGTGACGTAGAGGAGGCAGTGAATAAATTAGAAAAACCATTTGTATGAATCTGGGAAAATGAAACGCTGTTTGCAAAGAAACTACTGAGCGAAAATGTCTGAAATTTTCACAGGAGGTCCAGGGAATGATAATAAAGAGGGCTGTCACAAAAAAAATAAGTAAACTGGAAAAAAAAAAAAAAAAAAATCGGACTTTTTAAAAAAAAAAAAAAAAATAAGAAAAATGCTTAAAGTATCCTAAAAAATCAATTAATAAAGAGACTTTTTGCTGCAGAATTTTATAATGAACGGTTTATTAGATATTGAATTAAAACGGGAATATTTTTAACATTGAAGCCTATGGGATTCTCCTGAATTAACTTGCCGAATTAAACCACCAAATGGCAGGGCATTAGGGGAACCTTTCACTGCTGGTTTGTGTTCTCTGAATAGCCGAAGCAGTGCTTTTTTATGGGGATTTCACTGCCCTCGAACAGGCACCGAACAGGCACCGTATGTGCAGGCAATTCGCCAGGATTTGGCGAATTGCCTGCTCTCTGGATAACCGAATGGCCAGGAAAGGTAACCGAACACTGATTTTCAGCATTCGGTTACCTTTCTCAAGCAATTCGGATCTCTTTGGATAACCCTGTCTGTTTCACTTTTCAAACATTCAAGCAAACTGTTTTATAATTTATTCACTGCCTTCGTCTGCGGTGTCGGCTTTTTCCGGCGGCTGCACTGTGTGTGATCGGCTCCTGCTCGGGTTTTTCTGGCGTTTTCGGCGGGTTAATCCAGATGTTTTTGCGGGTTTCGGTGTGCAATCGCCGGGTTTTGCGGTTAGTTTTCGGCGGGTTTGCGGTGACCTTTCCCTGCAATTCGGGGACCCTGTGGTGCTTTCTGAATACACCGCAGGGTCGCCGGAATGGGATCGCCAAATCGAACCGAATTGAAGAGAACCAAAAGTCACCGAACGTACGGTGGCTTTTCGATTCTCTTTGAATAACCCTGACTTTTAACTTATCGTTAAAATTTGTTCTTCAAGATGTAACAATTTACTTTATTTTACTATATAAGCATACCTGAAATGTATTGTATATATATATTATATTCCATTGTGACGCAGTAGAATAGACAGCAGACATTTATTCTAATGTTGTCTTTCTTGTGTTTTACACTGCCAGCTTTTGAAGGAGTCTCGAAGCATCTATAATGAATTCCTGTCAAGCAGTTCGGTGTGTCCAGTCAATGTCGATCACCAGGCGGTTATCACAGAGGACATGTTGCAAAAGCCTTTTCTGGATATGTTCAAAGCACAGCAGATGCAGGTTATGATGCATTTCTAATGGTTCTTCCAAAACCCAGTAACCAAAAGCACTCACTCAAGAAGGAGTAAATGAAAATGAATGCAGGATTTGTTACTTCACTTCAAATGCTTAACATTAAATTTCCAAAGTTACACTCACTTCACTCACCGTACCACTTTTGGTAGGTACTAACCATTGTATACCGGGAACACCCCACAAGACTTGCTGTTTTGGAGATGCTCTGGCCCAGTTGTCTAGCCATCATTATTTTGGCCCTTGTCAGAGTCACTCTTTTCACTTGCCCATTTTTCCTGCATCAAACACATGACATTCAAAAACTGGCTGTTCACTTACTACCTAATAAATCCTACTGTGACATGTGCCATTGTAACTATAAAATCAATGTTATTCACTTCACCTGGCAGTGCTTTTAATGTTGTGGCTGATCAGTGTATATTTCTATGTTAAATATTTGAGAGATGTTTCCAAGGAATGTATTAGACAAGTGTATTTCTTATCGTTCCAAATCAAAATTTGGACGAAAATTTACCGATTCGTTTTTCGGAAGCACTTCCAAAAACGAATCAGCTCCATCCAAAGCAGTCCGAAAAATGAATCAAATCGGTCCAAATCGGAATGAAAATGAATGGATTCGGACTGAAACGAAACGGTATAAAACAAATTGATTTTGTTTTTACAGATCTATTCGTTATACCGTTTCAACCCATAGACAAGTAGTGGTTACGTTAATCTATTCAGAGAACGCCAAACAGCAGTGTAATGTCAGTGAAATGCCGTGATTTTCGGTGGTTTCATTCGACAGCTTTAAACAGGTAGCAATAAGGATGAAAAAGCAGGATCTCAAGTGAAAATAAAGTGTTTTATTCGGGAACAGCAAGCCCCATCAAACAAAAGTGGTGTGACACTTCGACCCTAAGGTCTTAATCATACATGCATGATTAAGACCTTAGGGTCGAAATGTCACACCACTTTTGCTTGATGGGGCTTGCTGTTCCCGAATAAAACACTTTATTTTCACTTGAGATCCTGCTTTTTCATCCTTATTGCTACCCATCTGGATTGGCGGCGTCCTACCATAGCAGTGACCTCGTGGATATCGTGGATTTAAGGTGGGGCTCCTCCTTGTGTGTACCGCGGCGTTTTCTATTAGCTTTAAACAGGTGAGTCTCATAGGTTTATGTGTAAAAAGTATTCCCGGTTTTTATAAAATATTTATCTGACCGTTTACATTTATTCTTTTCATTAGCAACAAAATGTCTCTTTATTTATTTTTTAGAATTTTTTAGGCATTTTTCAGGATGTAAATACCAGTTCTAAAAAATAAAACACAGTCGATACTATAATGAAAATAGCATCTATTAATAAGCAACTCGCTACAGTATAATTAATGCAGCGTATGAATCCTGCACACTGTCCCCATAGGTTTCATGTAAAAACTATTACCCGTTTTTATCAAATATTTATTCAACCGTTTATTCTTTTTACTTTTCAAAAAATCTCTATTTAATTTTTAGGATTTTTTTAGGCATTTTTCGGTATTTTTTTGACATTTTAGGATTCTTATTTTTTAAAAAACAATGAGGCTTTTTTTCTTTGCCATTTTTTTTCTTTCCTTCAATCTTGCTGCATTCGGCGGGGGCTATCTATTGTGCTGAAAGCTATTCAGTACCAAGGACAGCAGATATCCTTAGAGCTGAAATGTTTCAGCACCATGGAAAGCAGATCTGCAGAGCTCCATAGCCCAGAGGAGCTGCTCTCCATGGTGCTGAAAGCTATTTAGTACCAAGGACAGCAGCTATTCTTGGTGCTGAAACCTATTCAGTAACAAGGACAGCAGCCCTGTTGGGCTACGGAGCCCCGCTGAAGCTGCTATCCATGATGTTTAACGGTTTCAGCTCCAACAGTAGCTGCTGTCCTTGGTACTGAATAGCTTTCAGCACCAAAGACAGGGGTTTAGGCATCTTTTCTTTTTACACCTTTAAGTAAAATTCATCCATTTCACATTCCGACATAACTAATAAAAGCGAAATAACTAATAAAAAGAAATACGAAATAAAAACGAAATACGAAACAACTAATAAAACCAAATAGGAACTGACCCAAAAAACGAAATACCAATAAAAAACAAAATATGAAGCAATCCAAAACATGATATACCGGCTGTCCGAACTGATGAATCTGTCCGAAATTACAAATCGCGGTAAGACACGAACCGAAACAAAAAAAAAGGAACTAAATGACCCGAAACTAAAAAAAAAGAAAAAAAACATGGAACGAAATGATCCAAAACGAAACAATGTTTTTTGCCGTGCACATGTCTAGAATGTATAAGTAAAGGCCTCTGCTTGTTAGGTTGCAAAGATCAATATTATAGTATGCTAAGATTATCCTAATGAAGCTCTTCCACCAATATCCACTGCTTAAAACATTCCTAGAGATATGTACGTCTGTCCATTTGTGTTGAGCACTGGCTGTCAGTTTGTCAAGCACACAGCTATGCCTTGCTGTGTCTGTAGTAATACTTTTGAGAAAATTCTCACTGCTGTCAGTGCAGCTGTCATACTCCCCTGCTGGGCGCCGCCATTGCCTGTCTCCTATTGGTCAGCTCTTCTGAACTCACCTGACAGTTAAACATCTGCTGTTCTGATTGGATCTCAGAGATTGCTGTGCCAGTGCTGTCACCAAAATAGCAGAGCCCTATAAGTATGTTTGACATTTAATCAATGCTATATTCTGATGGCTTGATTAGATGTTACACTTAACTGACCCCTTCAGGAGTGATTTATATTCCCACTTCCTCTACCTTCACTACAGATTTTCAATCTTATGAAGTTTGACAGCTACGCTCGCTTCGTAAAGTCCTCTCTGTACCAGGACTGCATGGTCTCAGAAGTGGAGGGTCGGCCTTTACCCTCCTTAATCTCATCACCCACTACCACCTGCATTAACTTCCCATCTGGAGCAGTGAAGGTAAATATCATGTCATCTTTAAATGTATTTGACTTTATGTTCAAATGAATTTTTGTGCACTTGTTCTGGTGACTGTATACTGATTTATGCCTTGTACAGTTCTCTATAAACTGAGTATTATTATAATAATAATAATAAAACGTTTAGCCTATTTGCAAAGCATGGTATCATGGGGGTTTTCAATTTTTTTATATGCCACCAGGAATGTCAATACACTTATACACAAAGCACTAAGGCTAGGGTCAGATGAGCGCATTTTGTACGGACTGTGCGTCTGTGCAGTACGGACGTACTTACTGACTGACAACAAGGTAGTGGCCACACAGTCCGTTTTTTTCACTGATGTATTTTTTGACTGATGTAGCAGGGAAAATAAATTACAATGATAAAACATTCTGTCAGTCAAAAATGCTGGACGTATAAATGCAGTCCGTCTGACCTCGTTTCATCACTCACACACAAAGCTATGCGGACGTTGTGGACGTGGCGCACTCCGCACGTCCGTTCTACCAGTATTACGTTCTTGCCTAACCTGCGTCCGTTTGCAGCGTCCGTCAGCCTCCGCACTTCTGTGCGCACGTACTTTGTGTGTGGGGCTCCATTTAACACAATTGTATGCTATCACGGACGTACTTATGTGCGGCAACACGAACGTTAACACTGCGCTCGTCTGACCCCAGCCTCAAAGTTCTAATTGGCTAGTAGTGAATTCCTCATCTTCCTGCCAGTATATTCTTCAATTTGAGACATGAGTGGTATCCCTGTGAACTGAAGACACATAAACCCTGACATAAGTCTGTCATAAACATTATTCATTTTATATATATGGTTGTGCAAGTATGCTTATTGCTTAGATAATCTTCTATTAAAATGTAATTCTAATTTTTTTTGTTATGTCTGCCTAAATGAAATGGATCACTCTCTGTCTCCCCTGTCCACCCACAGTAGTGATTTCTATCCAATTTGACATGCGTTCCTTGGTGGTAAATGGAGAACCTGCAGGTTTCCTCTGTAAATGTTGTGTCATCCTATATCTGAAACACAGAGGAAGTACATACGCAGTCTATTTTTACTTAACTCTAACATTTTCAAGCTCATGGAAAAACAACTCGCCCCAATTTACATTGATAGGAAGAGTTCTGGGTCTTGCTCGTTTGACCACCTCCCAAGATCAATCATAGGCTCTGTCCAGGCACCACCAACCACAAAAATTATTATTTGTATTTTGTGTATAATATGAGTGTTTAATAAAATAAATGTGAAACAGAGACAACAAGTCATAGCAAGAATATTATGATCAATAACATGTAATCTCTTAGATTGTAAGCTCTCGAACAGGGTCCTTTCTCCTATTGTTCTGTGTGTTTAACGTGTATGTATATTTGTTTTTGTGCCTCCCACTGAACAGCGCTACAGAACTTGTTAGCGCTTTCTAAAAACTTGTAACTGTAATATTTGAGCTGATAAGGATTTAGATCTTAAAGGAGGATGATTCCAGGATGTGCACGACTAGTTACATTTAAATTTTGACATGTATCTCATGTGTGCCTCTATTATATATGCAATACTTTATATATATATATATATATATATATATATATATATATATATATATAATTTATTATGATGAATTCATACTGCCAGTACACCCAAAGTTGTCAACCGCATGTACTTTCTGGGATCATCATTCCTTTGGTGGATGGAAGGTTGTGACAGACAATCCGGTATGTTAGTGGCCCAGTGGGGTAATTGGTCTTGAGTAATAAAGCTCAAAATTTTAGAAGAGTTTTGCCACAGATCTGGTATTACATGTTTTAGTAAAAAGTTTCTGTCCTGTAAACTGCTTCTGAGCAGACTTTGGGTATAGCTCTTTCCCCAAAAATTAGACCTGTCTGACATGCATCTCTTTGTCTCTGAAATCTCAGGGATTGGAACCAAACGATGACGTTATGAAGACCTGTCTGTATTTTATTTATAAATATGTTCTACAGTCATGGCCGAAATTGTTGGCACCCCAGAAATGTTTCCAGAAAATCAAGTATTTCTCACAGAAAAGTATTTCAGCAACACATGTTTTGCTATACACATGTTTATTCCCTTTGTGTGTATTGGAACAAAACAAAAAAAGGGAGGAAAAAAGCAAATTGGACATAATGTCACACAAAACTCCAAAAATGGGCTGGACAAAATTCTTTGCACCCTTAACTTAATATTTGGTTGCACACCCTTTGGAAAAAATAACTGAAATCAGTCTCTTCCTATAACCATCAATAAGCTTCTTACATCTCTCACCCGGAATTTTGGACCACTCTTCCTTTGCAAACTGCTCCAGGTCTCTCTTATTGGAAGGGCGCCTTTTCCCAACAGCAATTTTAAGATCTCTCCACAGGTGTTCAATGGGATTTAGATCTGGACTCATTGCTGGCCACTTCAGAACTCTCCAGCGCTATGTTGCATCCATTTCTGGGTGCTTTTTGACGTATGTTTGGGGTCATTGTCCTGCTGGAAGACCCAAGATCTCGGACACAAACCCAGCTTTCTGACACTGGGCTCTACAGTGCGACCCAAAATCCTTTGGTAATCCTCAGATTTCATGATGCTTTGCACACGTTCAAGGCACCCAGTGCCAGAGGCAGCAAAACAACTCCAAAACATTGTTGAACCTCCACCATATTTCACTGTAGGTACTGTGTTCTTTTCTTTCCATTTTCAGTAAACAGTAGAATGATGTGCTTTACCAAAAAGCTCTATCTTGGTCTCATCTACCCACAAGATGTTTTCCCAGAAGGATTTTGGCTTACTCAAGTACATTTTGGTCATTGTAGTCTTGCTTTTTTATGTCTGTGTCAGCAGTGGGGTTCTCCTGGGTCTCCTGCCATAGCGTTTCATTTCATTTAAATGTCGACGGATAGTTCGCGCTGACACTGAGCCTGCAGGACAGCTTGAATTTCTTTGGAACTTGTTTGGGGCAGCTTATCCACCATCCGGACTATCCTGCGTTGCAACCTTTCATCAATTTTCTCTTCCATCCATGCCCAGAGAGATTAGCTACAGTGCCATGGGTTGCAAACTTCTTGATAATGTTGCGCACTGTGGACAAAGGCAAATCTAGATCTCTGGAGATGGAGTTGTAACTTTGAGATTGTTGATATTTTTCCACAATTTTGGTTCTCAAGTCCTCCGACAGTTCTCTTCTCCTCTTTCTGTTGTCCATGCTTAGTATGGCACACACAGACACACAATGCAAAGAATAAGTGAACTTTTCTCCTTTTTATCTGCTTTCAGGTGTGATTTTTATATTGCCCGCACCTGTTACTTGCCCCAGGTGAGTTTACAGGAGCATCACATGCTTGAAACAATCTTATTTATCCACAATTTTGAAAGGGTGCCAAGAATTTTGTCCAGCCCATTTTTGGAGTTTTTTGTGACATTATGTCCAATTTGCTTTTTTTCCTCCCTTTTTTTGTTTTGCTCCAATACACACAAAGGGAATAAACATGTGTATAGCAAAACATGTGTTACTGCAATACTTTTCTGTGAGAAATACTTGATTTTCTGGAAAAAATGTGTGGGGTGCCAACAATTTCGGCCATGACTGTACATGGATTAAAACAGTGATATTGCTCTTCTTTTTATGATTACATACTAAACGTACCATATAATTGTTAAACATTGTTGCCTGTCGGTTGTATAGATTGTCTCTAGATACAGAGAGGTGGCTAATCTTAAATATATATATATATATTATTTTTATTTATTTTTTTTAAGAAAAAGTTGCGTGCTGGCAAATCTTTGCCACTCGCAGTTGAAGTTACAGAAGTGGAGAGCAGCACAGATTCCGGTTCCAGACCCAGAAGATCTTTCAAGAGGAAGGATAGGAAAGGAACTGGTCGAGGTAAAAATAAAAAAATGTCAGCAGTAATATCGAACATACTAAAGAAAATGTACAGGTATATTAAATAGAAAAGATTAAAAAGTGGAAACCTATTCCATTGCACTTTAATGGAATCCTGCCTTTGCAATCCTGACAAAGTAGAGCCATCATAACAGGTTTATCGTAAACATACTTCAAAATCATTCCTGTCGTCTAATGTTTCATTGGAACAATTGAGGATGATTTTCACGTTCCATTTTCTTCTACTAAAGACCAGTGCTCTGTTGTCTTATTCCTGGGATGCTTCCTTAAAACGTATCTGTATTCCAAACATTGTAGCTTGGGAACGAGCTCACGGAGCATGAACAGCAGTGCAGGAGAATAATGATCGATAGTAAATGCCACATATATAAAAAGGAGTAAACAACCAATCACGTGGCTGCGAATTTGAGGGTGATAAAACATTTTCCAAAATTCATGGTGGTTCTATATGACTTTGAGGTGCTGAATACAAAAATAACCTTGAGGTTGCTCAATCACGTTCAGTTTTTTCACAACAGGCTTTAATGTCTTTATTTTGGATTATGAGACTGAATGAAATTACAGGTTAGGCACCCCTAATCTAAATTCTAATATCCTGAAGACCTGGAAAATCTGAGTTTTCAGCGGCTTCTGGATTTTAGTAATTCCGTATTACGGATGCACCAGACAGGTCCTGCCACTCGGCAACTAGGCTTCCAAGCATTGCAGCAGACCACGGCACATGCTGGGAGCCTCTAGGCAGCCCCAATGTGTGACATGCTGTTCTGATTCACACTGCTTCCAAGCAGCATGTTCTCAAAGAAACACCACACAATGCTCCCACCCAGCATGTGTACACGGTGGTGGCTGCAGCAGGACAGGGATTCCTGTCAATACAATATCCTTTTTCTCAGACATCGGATTCTCCCACATTCTGAAATCTGTTAGAATCTGGAATGCTCAGGGTCCCAAGCATTCTTGATAAGGAGGGCTCAACCTGTAGTACTTACTTCAAATTTACTGTGGCCAGTTCTAAATAGGTTTATGTATTAAGAAATCTACACGTTGTGTTGGAATGTGTCTGCTGCTTTACTTTATAGAGTGATCACTCTTTAACCTGTCGTATATGGACCTAACCCTGAAAGATTCAAGACACGTCACACAAGTTTCACAATACCGCTGGAACAGTGTTCATGAACACAACACGAGGCCGGATTCAGACCCTCTGTTGTTTATTCTATTGTTTTACATGGTTATATAGTATAAAACAAAGTTGGTTACAAAATCTCTCACTGCACCACTTTTCGGCAATTCACAGACAATCGAGATAAAGTAAGCATGCATCTTAATACAGCGGAAATCACATACAAGGCACTTCTGAATACATAATAAGGATCACATCATAGAATTCCCAGAAATGAGGTAAAATCCAGTAAATGAAACTTAACTCGCCAGTAGAGATTTAGGACATGTGTCCTTGGGATGTGTTCAAGCTTTGCATTAGAGGTGTGCATGTTTAACTTAGTAAAACCTACTGTAAATTATAGCCAACTCTGCGCACAGGTCCAAAACAAAGATTAGGAGGTAGGCAATGTGACCCTTTCACATTGGTTCTCTGGACTGTTGGCACACCATGGCTATCCTTGTTTCTCAATGAACTACAGTATACAGAACACATAAATAATCTGGCCTATTGAAATCCTAAAAGAGAAAGAAAAGGGGTAAATGCCTTGTAACAGACATTCAAAATAATTTAATTTGCTAATATGAAACACAGAAATCAGTTCAAAATAACAAAACATCCAATATACAAAGCATTATGGGTAGCAGAAATCAGTACAGTTTGAGCACCTTTTATATATATTGCTTGGAAACCCAAGCATTCTGGATTTCAGATTCTTCCACATTTTGGAATCTGGGAGAATCCAATGTCTGAGACGAAGGTAGATCCCCTTCCTGCTGCAGCACCAGAGTGTAGACATCCCGGGAGAGCCGTGCAGTCTTTTTCCAAGGACATGCTGCAAAGAGCCCGCATGTCTCTTTCCAGCATGTCACATGCTGGGGATGCAGAGATTTGGAGCAGGTTCTCGCCAAAAAGCAGGACTCGTCCTGACTGTCACAAAGGAGAGTTGACCTAAAACCCGAAATGCTCTGAAATTTCCAGATTTCGATGCCTTCTGAGGTTTACAATTCTGAATAAGGGGTGCCCAACCTGTGTGTGGAAACAAATCACTGGAATTGTGAAAAAGCTGTAGGTGACATTACATTTTATTTTGAATTCAGCAGCCAAGAAATACATTAAAACCAGCAAACAGCTTGCACAACCTTTATCCATCACAAGCCCGTGTTGTCATTGCGAGTGCTTTGCCATGCAGACCTTTGGGGCAGCACCGTATTGTAGCTATGAAAGGATGGCAGGCTTTGCAATCTATAATACCTGGAGGGGCAATATTTCATCTACTATAGGTTATTTTGTTATTTTACAGGCATGCTAGACGTCATAAATAATAGGAAATGTCTATAAATCATTTCTGCTTTGTGTTTTAACGTCCTCCTCACACTTCACCAGAGAAAGATAAATAGCTGGAAGCTTATTGATCTTTATGTGTTATAGTCGCCTATAAAGGAAAAATGTATGAGCACACACAGCAGCGACATCTCACTGAACAACTGTTCATCTTATAACAGGAGCAGGAAAGAGCTGCCAAAAAACACATTTCTTGGTTTCTGTAGCTCCAGATGTTTGACTTACATATTTTCCAATCTGTGGTAGGCTGTTATTACTAGGGGAGGGGGGTCCCTAACAAGTTCCCCTTAGGGAGGATGTGTTTATAGTCATCTAGCTAGTAGTATATAATATGTCCACGGGGCTGCTACATTATTAACCTGAGCTACAGTACAGAAAACAACTGGTGGAGAATTAGAAGCTATTGATTTCAAAAGGAGTAAAAAAAAACCCTGTTGTTCATTTTTGTTGTTTCATTTTCATCTTTTAAAATCATTATTCATTTTATAAGACAGCTTGTAGGACAGCAAATTTAATATGATCTCTCACCAAACATGTGTATACCAGGAGCTGGTCTAGTTTAACTTTACTGGTCCTGAATTCCTCCTCACCTAGTGCAGAAGCAACATTTCCCAAGAATGAACATTGGTGTCCCAGCTCGCACAAACATAGAGTATCTTGGGGTGGCGGTACGCGATGGAAACAGCTTTCTCTCTTTACCTCCCCACCCCATAAACTGAGGAGAGTGCGGGAGGCCCGGTCCTCTCCTCATTTTAGGTCTGATTCAGTAAATGTTTTCTGTGGCTGTTTGTCCATCCAAACAAAGGATGTAAAAGTGTGTTGTATATCTTTGGAAAAAAAGGTTTGGGTATAAATATAGGAATGGTGTGAGATGTATGGGAGGTTCCATCTTTCAAGATGTAGGGAAAACAGGTGGACAGTTTTGCAGGGTTCAGCAATCTAGACCTCCAGCTGCAATGGAACTATTTCCCGTGAGGCTCTGCCTCCCTCATGAGTGGCTGAGCATCATGGGAGAAGCAGATCTAAACCATCTGGAGGGCCAAGGTTGCTGACCCCTGGTTTAGAGTTTGAGATGATGCCAAGTACAACCATTCCTTGGTGTGTGCAGTGGAGCAAAAGTCTGTTATAATTGCAGCATATTGTTACTGTTTGGTGTGATAAATATGAGCTGACATTTCCTCCATAAATATCTATACCAACCTCCCCCATTGAAGGAAACTCCAGGGTTTAACCACATCTACTTGTGAATAAAGTAACCTGTTAAGTTTGGAACTTGAACTAAATCATTTTCATGGTTTTCAATATTTCTTGCAGAATTGGCAGATCCCAATGAGGCATCATCTCGACGTGAGTCACGGACATCCCTGAACTCCAGCACCAGCCTGGACCATAATCTGATCTCTTCCTTCTCCAGCAAATTTGAGGTACCTGCCATAACAGTTTATCTGGGACAAACAGTTCCAGTACTCTTTAACACAATGCAAAATGCTAGTGTCATCTCTTCTACTGTCCTCTCAAAAGATGTATGTGTGGTCAGTCCTGAAAAGGTATGGTTCATCCATGGATAGACACCACTGAGTTAGTAACATAGGCCATCGCTCTAGAAATGGTTCACTGCAGTGTATCAGTGTATTTTAAAGATATCCTCAGCTTATCGTAACCTTTTATGTTAATGCATTGGTTGGGTTTACAGATCTGCGCATGGCTGAGGGCTTTCCGCTACAAATGCTGCAAAAAAACCAAGCCAAAAACATAGATTTTCAAGATAATGAATTGCCCACAGACCTACATCCTGCCATGAACACATTCCTTGCAAGACAGAATAGACTCAAAGCGATATGTACCTTCTGTACATAAAATCAATATATAAAAACTCCTAATCCCTTCACTATTGTGCTTTTATTTGTTAATAAATATGATCATAACATTTATTTTAACTATGGGATGCACAGTTAGCAAATATGAGGTAAAATAGAAATTTTGGATAGCGATTGTTTTTTCCCGAATAGGTAAAATATTAAAGTAATATAAATTTGCTCATTTTTAAATATTTAGGACTATATTACAAAGCTGGTGCTAACTTAACCAGAGCTGTTGTAAACTTAGCAACTCCAGAGACTATAATGACTCTGGTAAGTTTACAACGGCTCTGGTTAAGGCTGGGGTCAGACTAACGCATTTTTAACGTGCGTTCTGGCGCACTTAATCACGGCCGCAGTAGCAGCAAATGACGCGCAATGACGGCCAATATACGAAGTACGGCCGCACGAAAGACCGGCCGCGCAACGCAAGTGGAAAATGAACGCATTTTTTCGAGAACGCAGAACAGCTAGTACTGACGTACAGAGTGGGCTGCGTCCGCTAGCGGCGTGTGTGCGTGATTAGGAGATGTCAGACGCTGCTAATGTCCAGCCTACATAACGTCCAGAGGCAAAAAGTGTTTTATTGATGATCCGTAAAAAAAATCACACACGAAAATGCGCGTCGTCTGACCGTTTTCGCGTGCTCCGTGAAAAAATACGTCAATGCGTTCGGACGCACTTTTTGACTGTCGCTGCGAATAATGCGTTCGTTTGACCCTAGCCTAAGTTAGCATCAACTTTGTAATATTTTGCCCTTAATGTATTTCTTTGTAGTTTACAAAAGTAACGCTGGTATGAAAGGTTCTAAACTCTAGACGGCGCCCTTTATCTTACACAATTTGTCACGGGGTCTGCATTATCAGCATACAGGCGGATTTTGTTTCTCTTTTTCTTTTTTTGTCAGATCCAGTAAATGTGATGCAGACAGATAATAAAATGCTCAGATCTCCTGCTTATGGGGATTTGTAGTGATAACAAAGAGATTATTAGCAATGCAGCTTCCACAAAATACCAACAAAATAATATCTGTATGGGGCATAATGCCTGTGTATGAAAATTAAAGTAACACATTGAATCTGCTGTACATGAATTTCCTGAAATATTATAATATAATATGAATATTGTAGCAAATACACTGGATATAGGACGTGATTCATCTCATTATATAAAAGATGCCAGTATTATATATTAATATTAATACAATATTCATATTGTATTAATATATAATACTGGCATCTTTTATATAATGACTGAGCTGAATCATGTCCTATGTCCAGTGTATTTGCTACTTATTGAAATACATTACACTGTTTATGTGCAATATAATATGCAGAATGTTAATTTTGTGCCCCTTTATCTTACAGAATGACAATGGGAGCCATAGCAGCACAGAACCTGACGGAGAAGCTAAGCCTTTGAAATATTGCTGCGTCTATCTCCCTGATGGCACTGCCTCACTCTCAGCGGTGAGACCTGGCGTATCCATCCGGGACATACTTGCTGGCATCTGTGAGAAGCGAGGCTACTGTATCACAGATGTGAAGGTCTATCTGACAGGAAATGAGCAGGTATTCAGCCCTAAGGAAGACACTCTTCCTTTATGAAATGTCATCCTTTACAAGTGTTCTTTTTGTGATCTGTCTACATTTTGTTACTTTTTCTTCTGCATCTCAATATATATGTATAAATTCATCATAAAGATAAATGGGACACATATCTTTAATGAGATATTTTTTTACATTTACCTCCTCCTCAGTGCCGTACAGCCACAAATGCACTTATGTAGCAGCCATCATCAGACACTGCTACCTTCTACCTCCCCCCCCCATCCTCAATGAGTATCTTGTTAACACACCACTATGCAAAGTGCTGCTCCCCAGTAACGCTGGTATGCCAGCTTCTTTGCCAGCACACATTGTACTTTACTCAGTGACAGGGAAAGGACCACAAGGAGAAACACCTGCAGGGTTATTCAAAGATCACCGAATTGGCCCTGAAATTTCACCGAACAGTGAATTTCCCTGTACGGTGCAGTTTTGTGGCCATTCGGCGATTGTAAAACCTGGCAATTCGCCAAAATATTGGCGAATTGCCAGTGAAATACAGTGACCTTCGGTGGCAGTAAAATCCCCATAGAGAAATAATATTAATTTATTCAGAGAACACCGAAATGTCAGTGAAATGCCCTGATTTTCGGTGGTTTCAATCGACAGGTGTAATCAGGCGAATCCAATAGGATTCCATGTAAAAAATATTCCCCGTTTTTTTTAAAATATTTATTCAACCATTTATTCTTTTTATTTGCAGCAAAAAGTCTCTTTATTTATTTTTTAGGATTTCTTAGGCAAAATTGTTTTCTCAATTTTTTTTTTTAACATAGCGGGTTTTTTTTCTGTAACAGACCTTTTTATTATTATTATTCATAGGATCTTATATGTTAATTCCAGGCATTTTCATGCAGTAGTTTTTTTTGCATACGCCTTTTAAAAGTTGCATTTTTAATTTGTACCCCGTTCAACGCCTTGTTGGCTTTTTCTGGTGGCTGGTCGGCGCTCTGTTCGGCGCGTCGTTGGCTTTTTTCGGATCGATTTGGCGGTTTTGCAGCAGATCTTTGGATGCATTCTGTGATTTTTTTTTTTTTCAGTGGTTTTCCGATTCTAATTGGCTGTTTTGCAGTGGTTTTTCGAATGCGTTCAGCGGATCGATTCGCTGTATTTTGGGGACTCTGCGGTGAATGCTGAATTCACTGCAGGGTTGGCGAATCGAACAGCGAACAGGAGAGCACCGACATGTCAGTGTCATTTCGGTGCTCTCTGAATAAGCCTGCTAGTGAGAGTCTCCTTCTCTCTCCTGTCACTGATTCACAGCAAGAAGGCCTTGAAATTACCACAGTCTCCTATGCCAAAAAAAAGCTATTTTCAGGTATGGTAGAGATAGTTGTGGTAGATTTTGACCCTTGTTAGCACTTGTTAGCAATGTATAGGTGAGAGCTTAAGAGTGATCTCTTGAGCTACCAGTGTATAAAAATACATACAGGGTTATTCAAAGAGATCCGATTTGTGCCCGAAAGGCAGTGGCGTAGCGTGGGGGGAGGGGCCAACGGGGTGGTGGCCCCGGGCGCGATTTTCTTAGGGGTGCAAATTTCAAATTTGCGCCCCTAATATTTTTGATGCAGTGCGCTGGCGCCATGCTTCTTCTCACGTGAGAGCAGGAGGCACACGGCAGCCGGAGGGACCAGTGCGTAGCAGATCGAGTGGGTGTGTGGCGGTCTGCAGGAGAGGTGAGCTGGGGCAATATATCCATGAGAGCTGGGGCAATATATACATGAGAGCTGGGGGGAAATATATCAATGAGAGCTGGGGGGCAATATATCCATATGAGCTGGGGCAATATATCCATATGAGCTGGGGCAATATATCCATGAGAGCTGGGGGGCAATATATCCATTAGAGCTGGGGCAATATGTCCAAGAGAGCTGGGGCAATATATCCATATGATTTGGCTGGAACCAAGTATCCCGAGTGGTTGTTGTATAACAGTTAAGGGGTTCAATGCCCTAATGGTGGAAGGGAATCAGGGCATGCTAACGTGTCCACAGGTTGGGGGGGGGGCACAATTCTTGGCTGGCCCCGGGCGCTGACAACCCACGCTACGCCACTGCCGAAAGGTAACTGAACAGTGAAATTCAGCATTCGGTTACCTTTCCTGGCCATTCAGCTATACAGAGAGCAGGCAGTTCGCCAAATCCTGGTGAATCGCCTGCACATATGGTGCCTGTTCCCTGCCTGTTCGAGGGCAGTGAAATCCCCATAGCTTCGTCTATTCAGAGAACAAAAACCAGCAGGAAAAAGTTGCCGAATTGCCCTGCTGTTCGGTGGTTTCATGCGGCAGGTTTATTCAGGTGAATCCCATAGGCTTCAATGTTAAAAATATTCCCATTTTAATTCAATATCTAATAAACCGTTTAATATTATATTCTGCAGTAAAAAGTCTCTTTATTTATAGATTTTTTTAGGATCTTTAAGGCATTTTTCGGGATTTTCTTTCGAAATCTTTTTCCCGTTTATTTTTTTTAATCGTTTTTTCTTTTTTCTGTAACAGCCCTTTTTATTATCATTCATTGGATCATAGATGTAAATTGCAGACATTTTCGTTCTGTAGTCTCTTTGCAAACATCGTTTCACTTTTCAAACTTTCAAGCGTACTGTTTTTTTTTTTCACTCCATTCGTCTGCGGTGTCGGCTTTTTCCGGCGGCTGCTCTGCGCTGTCACCGGCTCCTGCTCGGCTTTCTTCGGCGTGTTCGGCGGGGTTAATCCAGATGTTTTTGCGGGTTTCGGTGTGCCTTCGCTGGGTTTTGCGGTGAGTGTTCGGCAGGTTTGCGGCAGCTTTTCCCTGCACTACGACGGCCCTGTGGTGCTTGCTGAATACACCACAATTGTTATTTTTGATTGGTCCAAATCTAATTGAAAAGTGTAACCCTAAGGATGCATATCTTATACCTCTTCTCCCCTGGAAGGGGTTTTAAACATACAAATCTCTGGCAAATAGTGTGCGTAAGGTGATCATGTCGCAACCTCGCAAACCAATTGCAGGCGTCCAGATTTGATCATGAATTTAAGAATGCTTTTACCATGGTGGGGTTAGGGGTGGGGGGTGATAAAAAAAAAAACACTTCCTTGGGTCATCTTGGATAAAATGACATGAGTTGTTGTAATAGGACAAGTCATTTTTTACAGTCAATAAAAATATCCCTTTGCCTGCAGATATTGTCATGTAATAATTAAATGTGGCCACTAGGTGGCGATGTTATCCCACAATTAAGGATATCTTTAAAATTAACTCTCATGAAAGATGGAAATTTAACCCTTTCAGTGCTTGACACAAAACCTATGAATGAATTGGCCTTCTGGCAATGACAAGGCTCAACATTCATTTAGAAAAAGACGAATAACTCAATAGTGTGCATATTTGCTTGATGATAATATTTATAATAAAAATGTTTATTACACCATTGTGTTGGGGCTAAACATTATAGGGGTTATTCAGAGCGAGCTGATCTGGCCCGAAATGTCACCGTAGAGTGACATTTTGACGAACTGCCAGCCAGTACGGTGCCTGTGCGAAGGCAGTGAAATCCCCCATAGAGAAGTTATGGTTAGTCTATTCAGAGGACACCGAACAGCAGTGAAAAGTTGCCAAAATGCCCTGCTGTTCGGTGTTTTCATTCTGCAGGTTTAGTCAGGCGAACCCCATAGGCTTCAATGTTAAAAATATTCCCGTTTTAATTCAGTATCTAATAAACCATTTATTATGTTAATCTGCAGTAAAAAGTCTCTTTATTAATTGATTTTTTTTAGGACCTTTTAGGCCTGTGTCAGACGAACGCAGTGATCACATCCATGTTGCTGCACAGTTTAACGTCCGTCGTAGCATAGAATCACAATCAATAGAGACCCACACAAAAAGTACGTGCGCACCAAACTGCGCACGCACAACACACGTGGCAAACGGATGCAACTTAGGCAAGAATGTAAAACCGCTACCACGGACGCGTAGAGTGCGCCATGTCCACGTAGCGTTCTGATGCGAGTGATGAGATGTCAGACGCAGTGCATTTGCGACGTCCAGCACTTTGACACACAAAATGGCTTTTCATATCCTTTTCAAATTTTTATAATTTTTCATATTAATTTTATTTCCCATAGTTCCCTTTTTTTTTTCTACATCCATCAACAAAAACATACCATGTGGTGTCTACCGTATCTTCCGTCAGTACGTCTGTCCGTTGTGCACGCACACAAAGTGCGCTCTGACTGCATTCTCCTTTATAAATAAATAAATAAATTCGTCTGACATTAGCCTTAGGCATTGTTTGGGATTTTTTTGGCGATTTTTTTTTTTTTTAAATATCGTTTTTTCTTTTCTTTTCTTTTTATTATCATTCATTGGATCTTATATGTAAATTCCAGACATTTTCGTTCAGTAGTTTTTTGCAAACAGCGTTTAAATTTTGAAACATTCTAGCAAATTGTTTTGTTTTTTATTTACCCCGTTCGTCAGCTTGTCTGCTTTTTTTCAGCAGCTGGTCTGCGCTGTGATCGGTGTCTCATCATTTTTTTGCAGCGTGTTCGTGTGTTTTTTGCAGCGGTTCAGATGGGTGTTCGGCGTGATTTCCCTGCACTCCGGGGACCCTTCAGGGAATGCCGAATTCACCGCAGGGTAGGGAACTTTGATTCCCTGGAGTGCAGGGAACGAGAGAGCGCCGAAATGTCGGCGACATTTTGGTGCTTTATGAATAACCCCCTATGGGCTCAATTCGGACCTAAAAGGTAACAGGGAGATGGTAAGGGAGTAGATCTGACCGAGAATATTTCTCTTACTGTCTCCCTGTTACTGATCTTATTGAGACCCTGTTGCTGTGTTTGTATGGGAATAAATGTGTGCCGCAAGCACCTACCAGCAGCTGCGCCGGTATCTGCCTGCCCGAGCTTAATTTTCCTTGTCTTTAACTTTTCCTTTAGAAGCCATTGGCTCTGGACCAGGAAAGCAAAGTGCTGGCGGATCAGGAGGTGAGACTGGAAACCAGGATTGGCTTTGAGTAAGTTTTTATTTAATTTTTTGGCACTTTGAAAAAATAGAGCAATTTATGCTGCTTGTTTTAATGACTTCAGATTCAATTATGAGAGGACACGTGGTTTAGTTGTACTGAAAACCCTCTTTAGAAAGTCTTGGAACACGCATGCATTCTGTGTGTACCGTGTCATTTCTTCCGAAAGCCTTGATGTAACAATGCACCATTATCCAGGGGTAGACGTAGACAGGCTGGCACCTGGTTTAGAAATTGAGTTTTGCACATTTCTTCTCCTCCATCCCTTGGAATGTACAGCAACCAACATATGTTACTGATGCAATCAGTGCTTTAGGTTGAGTTCTACTGAAGAAACCGTCTTCTCAAATGAAAGATCCCAAGGCAGATATAAAGGTCACCCTATCTCCATTAATGTTCTTCAATCTTCAACTGCCAAATATTCCAAACTCTGCATGAACCTGGCTTCCAGGAGGCTTACTTCATAAATCAGAAAACGAATGAAGTATGGATAATTTGCTGATATGAAACACAGACGTCGGTTCAAAAGAACAAAACATTCAACGTACAAAACATGTTGGGCAGCAGAAATCCGTACAGGTCGAGCACCCTTTATACAGATTGCTTGGAGACCTGAACATTCCGGATGTCAGATTCTTCCAAATTTTAAGAGTCTGGGAGAAACCGATGCCGAGAGGAAGGGATATGTGGCAAGTGGGCCGTGATCCCCTTACTGCTGCAGCACAGGAATGTATACATCCCGGGAGAGCCGTGCAGTCTTTTTCCAAGGACATGCTGCACAGAGTCCGCATGTCTCTTTCCAGCATGTCACACATCCTGGGAGACAATAACATTGCCATGCCTAAGAAATATAATAGAGCTGTGTAGCAGAGATGAACATCTGAACCGTTCCCTTTGGATTTTTTATACCCTCACAACCTCAAGACCTTCTAAAAGGGTGGTCAAGGATGTCTTGTCTCCAGAGGAGAGGAGGGTATACCTAATGGGAAGTAGAAGATCATGGGTCAGAAACCTTAGCCCTCCAGATGTTCTGCTACTACATTTTCCATGAGGCTCATTCAATCTAATGAGTACCTGAGAATCATGGGAGATATGGTTCCAAAATATCTGGAGGGCCAAGATTGACCCCTGCAGTAGGTAATGTAAAGTAATGAAATATTGACCTTCAATTCATTTCATTGCATAGTAATTAGAAACCTGGATAGAATTACTTAAACTTAATTATTTAAATCAATGTTTGGTCAGTGGTGTCTGGGTTAGGCTACCTGACTTATCTATTAGTGACCTCTTTCATGATGGGGCATCCACGGTTTCACATCATTTACAAAAGTGAGTTACGATCTTCAAAGTTATCAAGATACTATGGTACCCACATTTAATTTTATCAAGGTGTCAGGCATTGGATCTTGGCCAGGAGGGTTGAGGTGCACCCCCATTTGTTTTTCAAATACAACTATCATAGTTCCATGCAGGGCCGGCCCAAGCCACCATGCTGCCTGGAGCGACTGATGAAATGCTGACCCCCCCCCCCCGAAAAAAACACATGACATGTATGAGCGTCTCACAGAGCTGCACAGCAATAAAACTCACAGTAATGTGCGGTGTGTATAAGCGCATCACAGCGCTCCGTAGCAATAAAACTCACAGTAATGTGCGGTGTGTATGAGCGCATCACAGCGCTCCGTAGCAATAAGGCTAGGGTCAAACGAAAGCATTTTTACACGCAAACGTAAAAAAGTGCGTCCGAACGAATCAACGTATTTTTTCACGGAGTGCGCGAAAACGGTCATACGATGCGCATTTTTCGTGCGTGATTTTTTCGGATCGTCAATAAAACTCTTTTTGCGTCTGGACGTTATGTAGGCTGGACATTAGCAGTGTCTGACATCTCCTAATCACGCACACACGCCGCTATGCCGCAGCTGCGCACTCAGTACGTCAGTACTAGCGGTTCAGCGTTCTCGAAAAAATGCGTTCGTTTTCCACTTGCGTTGCGCGGCCGGACTTTCGTGCGACCGTACTTCGTATATTGGCCGTCATTGCCCGTCATTTGCTGCTAGTGCGGCCGTAATTATGTGCGCCAGAACGCACGTTAAAAGTGCGCTGGTCTGACCCCAGCCTAAAACTCACAGTAATGTGCGGTGTGTATGAGCGTATCACAGCGATCTGCAGCAATAAAAGTCACAGTAATGTGCAGTGTGTATGAGCGAATCACAGAATCCACAGCAATAGAACTTCTAAAAGAGTGATCAAGGATGGTAGCCTTGGCCACACAAGAGATGAAGATTTTATTTGGCGCTTGATGGATACAGCGGACATCTCATGTCATATCATAGTTTTTATGTCAAGAAAATCAAGTAGGCAACAATATGATGAATTACTGTGTTTTATTTTGTCTTTTATTTTTCTAGTCTACATATAGAACATGTAAATAAAAATGTGCGGATTGTGGCAAAACCCCTGAAGAGCATACGGGAAGCATTACAGCCGACCATGAAGAAGTATGGCCTGGAGAACCATCATGTTGTACTCCATAAGGTAAGGATTTAAACCCTGATTCCTGAGATAAGTGACCAGGATACATTCATTTGTAACAATTCTCCTAATTTTACCCGTGTGTTTGATTTAAACCAATGTATGGAACATCTTCCGTCACTGTTTAACATTAAAAGGATTTTCTAGGAACATTACCTAAACCAATTGATCATGGTAAAACGAGCATTTTCCTAATTTCCATCCATTATTAATGTCTTACCTTTGGCGGGTTATTATCATTATTCTTTAGAAAGCGCCAGCATATTCCGCAGCTCTGTACAATGGACACAATATAGACAGGGTTACAATACATTGAACAACATTTGACAAACCAGTACAGGAGGAAACGAGGGCCCTATTCCCGTGGGAATTTACAATCTAGAAGGGTTGGGTGTGGAAACAGGAGGAGAGGACTGCAAGATGAGAGTGATGGACTGCAAGGTGAGAGGGATGGACTGCAAGGTGAGAGGGATGGACTGCATGGTGAGAGTGATGGACTGCAAGGTGCGGGTGATGGACTGGTTGCGTCAGTGAATCGGGTGGTAGGCTTCCCTAAATAGAAATATCTTAAGTGAGCGTCTGAAGGAAGAGAAACTAGGGGAAAGTATGACCGTACGCGGGAGAGCGTTCTAGAGGATGGGGGCTGCGCGTGAGAAATCCTGCAGTCTATTGCCAGGGGCGCACAAGCGTACTTCAGAGTGGAAGGAACGTCCATGAAGTGGATGTTCCTTCCACTCGACGCCCGCCTGCCCCCTCAGCGCTGCAAAGCGCAATCCTCATATGGAGGATCGCGCTTTGCAGCCCCGTCAACGCGCATCCTAGCGCATCGACGGGGGAAGCATTCTGGGGATGCTTGCTGTAAACGCACTTCGTGCGCGCACAAGCGTGTGACCGGCCCCGGTGCAGCATCACATGGCTGCAACGGGCGCCGGTAAGTCCTATCAAGAGAAGAAGTGATGCGGGGAGAAGCTAGGTGCAGGTCTCCTTACGGAGTGGGCTGGGGTGTATTTGGTGATTAGTGAGGACAGGTAGTGGGGAGCTGAGTTAGTGAGAGCTTTGTAGGTCAGGGTAAGGATTTTGAATTAAATTTTGCAGTGGATGGGGAGCCAGTGAAGGGACTCGCAGAGGGGAGCAGCAGAGACAGAGCGGCAGGTGAGGTGGATGAGCCTGGCAGAGGCAGTCAGAATTGATTGTAGGGGGCGAGGCGGGAGAGAGGGAGGCCAGCTAAAAGATTATTACAATAGTCAAGTCAGGATATTGCAAGGGCATGGATGAGTTGCTTTGTGGTGTCAGCAGTAAGAAATAGCCGATTTTGACCATAGTTGGTAGCGGCAGGAGGAAGAAAGTCTATTTATGAGGAAAGTCGTTAGACTTCTCCCACCTGATCTGAACGTATGCTCTTTACTTACCGGCTAAGACCCTGTGCCTTGGATGAAAAAATATAATGACCCTGATCCGTCTCAGAAATCATGTGATCCATATATAGCCGTGCTCAGCAGAAGCAGGAAGTCGGTGTAGGGATTTAGCCGGTAAGTAAAGTGCGTGCTTTAAGACCAGGAGGGAAAAGACTTCAAACTCTTCATTTAAAAATCAAATAACTTCCTAAAGGTAGGAAATAAATAATGGATGTATCTGAATGCTTTTATTAAAATAAATTTTAATCAGACCATATTATTATTTTTTAAAGGACCTTTTTTAACATTTAGACACATTTTACTATTTTTTTATTGGTTTAGACACCTATTAGGAGAATAGGAGAGTTCCGTTTATGGTTTGTTTTTTTTGGCAGTTTGGTGGATTCGCCGATACCAATTCAGCGGTTATCGGCGCAGTTTGACGGTTTTCACCGATGTTCGATAACTGCATCGGCGACTCCAATTTCAGCAAAATGCAGTGACAATTCACTAAATAGCGAATTCAACGTATTGTAAGGCGAAATTTAATCGCCGAAGTACGGTGAAAATCAAAGCAATTTCGTGCTTTGTCAATAGACCCAGGGCCGGCCCGTCCATGGAGCAGGGTGGAGCAGCCGCTCCAGGCAGCCCTTTGTCAGGGGCAGCATTTTGCCACCCTGGCAAAGGCCATGGCATGGAGAGTGCTCGGCCCGAACAAGGCACGGCCCTCCAGCAGGCTGTTGTTTCGTGGAAAACCAGCCGCACACGCCCCTCTAGCTGGCTGTGCCCATCCCTCTCAGCAGGCCTCGCCCACCCCTTATTAGGGAGAGACTGGCCGCTTCAACTACCCAGTGAGTGATACACCGGATCTTGGATTAGAGATATGGGGGTGTTCCAGACCTGTCTGACCCCCTGGTTAGTATTGGTGCCCGTCCGTGTGTATCCAGGGGGCTCTGTTTAATGTGTTGGTTGTTTCCAGGAGAACAGGTTTTGAGCTAGACATGTTTCCGGGGGAGGAACTTGATGTCTGGTCCCTGCAGGGAATGCTGTGCTGGCCAGGATCCGAGATGCTGCAGGGTCAGGGCTCCACGGCTGAGTCTGTGGATGGAGACGAGCTGGGGAGTGATGACGGGTTCCAGGGAGAGAGGCCCTGTCACACCTACTACTGCCTTTACCTGTACCAGGCAGGGAGGTCAGACCTGTGTGTAACACTCACTATCTGGGGGGAGGGGTCATTTACCAGACGGAGACACCTGACCCCTGTATTACACACCGCTATCAATTTCCAGACCGACAGGTAAAATCTCTATATAACACTCACTGTGCATTTTGTTATTTTGCAGCCTGTCACAGCCGCTCGCAGCCAGTGAGTTTTATTGCTGTGGAGCTCTGTAACGCTCACACACACAACGCACACCGCTCCAGGCAGCACAGTGGCTTGGGCCGGCCCTGAATAGACCCTATTGTGTATGATGACATGAGCAACAACAACGTAGCTAGGATCAATCACAAAACGATTATCCATGAATTCTAAAACAGGAAATGTAACTGACCACATTACTTACCAAAATCTGAATGGTTCAGAGTGCACTACGTATTATCTGCAGGCTGTGTTGTTTTCCGTTTATGGTTTCTAATTGATTACACGCTGATGAAGGTCACTTTGCAGCATAACCGATAAATTGCTGCTTTCCACTAATTTGCTACATCCATTATTATAAGATGGAAAGAAAATGGGGCATTAGCATTTCATGTTGTTCCGCATTCCTTGAAAGTAGTTGAAAATGTACAATCTTAACCCCTTTCACTACAGTGTGATTTTCCATAAAACCACTTTCAGGACCCGGTGATTTTAAGCAAAAGAGCTTTCCATTACACGTTCCGAGGTTATTCAGAGAGCCGATCTGGCCCCGAAATTGCACCAAACGGTGAATTTCCCCATCTGGTGCAATTTTGGGGCCATTCAGCTATTCAAAACCTGGCAATTTCCACAAATTGGCAAATTGCCAGAAAAATGCGGTGCCTGTTCAACGGCAGTGAACTCCCCATAGAGAAGCAATGGTTAATCTATTCACCGAACACTGGAAAGCACCGAAATATCAGTGAAATTCCTTGATGTTCGGTGTTTTCATTCGGCAGGTTTAATCAGGCAAATCCCATAGGCTTCAATATTAAAAATATCCCATTTTTATTCAATATCTAATAAACTGTTTATTATTTTAATTAGGAGCAAAAAGTCTCTTTATTTTTTTTCGTAATTTTTTTTCGTAATTTTTTTTTATAGCGGCTTTTCTTTTTTCTGTAACAGCCCTTTTTATTATCATTCATAGGACCTTATATGTAAATTCCAGACATTTTCATCCAGTAGTTTTTTTGCAAACAGCGTTTTAATTTTGACACTTTCAATCGTTTTATTTTATTATATTTTTACCCCATTCTTCGGCTTGTTGGCTTTTTCCGGCGGCTGGTCGGCAGTTCTGCGGATCGTCTGCTTTTTCCGGACACGGATCGGCGGGTTTGCGGCAGATTTTCTCAGATCAGATCTGATAATTTTTCGAATCTAATCGGATCTGATAATTTGTACAAAATTTTAAAAAAAAGTCACTGCAAAACTGGCGAAATTGTCAGAACCGATAATTTTGCCGCGTTCCTGGTGGCTCATCAAATTGGATCCGCCAGCCCTGCCGAAATTATCGGATTCAATAATTTCAGTGGTTTTGTGGCGTTTTTTTTTTCCGATCGGCATTTTTACCGCGGCTTTTCCCTGCAGTTCGGGGACCCTGCTGTGAATGCTGAATTCACTGCAGTGTCAGGGAATTTGATTCCCCGAAGTGCGGGGAATGAGAGAGCACCGAAATGTCGGTGACATTTCTGTGCTCTCAGAATAACCACTTCTGTCTCCTTATATCTCAGTGTCTGAAAGGAGACATGTCTGGTGATGTGTCCAGTGTTTGGGGATGTGTGTGCACGATAGTGGAGACTTTTCACAGCACACCGATAGATTTCTAGCGCTCTTAGAGAGAATTTATTCACTCCTTATTTATGAAACACATTTATTGCAAAGGGTGTAAACATACAGGGTTATTCAGAGAAAGGTGAAACTTAGGAGAACTGGCAGGAGAAGAGAACAATCTAGACCAAATAGCCGATTTGGAAAGTGAGATAAATGTGCCTGGCATCCTCCATCATTACCTCGTCACATGCCAGACTGCAGGACTTCTCTCGTGCAGCGCCGACCCTATGGAACGCGCTTCCTCACAATATCAGACTGTCCCCAAATCTGGCTTCATTTAAATGCTCCCTAAAGACCCTTCTGTTTAGGGAATCCTACCACCCGAATCCGTAACAAGATATCCGACCGATCCAAAAACAGTCCTCACCTCTCCCTGCATTAACTCGGCACTGCAGCCCCCCCTCCTGTTTCTCACCCCCTCACCCATCTAAATTGTAAGTTCCCGTGGGAATAGGGCCCTCGTGTCCTCCTGTATCTGCTGGCAGGAATACTGACATGTCTCATGTATGTACTGTACATGTATGTATTGTAGAGTTGTCCTGTCTTTAGCCATTACACCTTGTACAGCGTTGCGGAACGTTTTGGCGCTTAATAAATAATAATAATGATAATAAATGGGAGAATTTTTCTGGTTTGTCTATTTTGACCTAGAATTTTCACTTCTCCAGTCATTCGCCTGAGTTTCACCATTCTTTGAATAGGCCTGATAGATGCAAGACATAGTACTGTGGCTATTCTATGTCATGATATAAACATGGGTCACATCAGTGACGTGCAGTGAGGTCAGTGGCTGGTGAGGCACTGGCTAGTATCAGAGCCAGATATACACAGGGTTACACAGTTGCAATTTACACATTTGATTATAGTTATATAGGAGAATAGAGTTTCACTATTTATAAAGTAAAGTTCGCTTTTTTTTTACAGTTCTAAGCGCACGCACTTACAATACTGACTAATAGAGGGCACTATTACAACTCTTTAAAATAAAGTTTGCATATAGGCTTTTATTTCTAAGAGCATGCACTTACAATACTGACTAATAGAGGGTGCTATTACACACATGCTGATTGCTGAGCTCTGCCTGCCCCCCCATGACTGACGAGGACAGTCACATGACTGTCCTGCGTCAATCAATCCATGAGGAGCTCTGCCTCCCATGGGGGGGGGGATAAAAAAGGAAGTGCTTGAGACCAATGGAGCTTTCCCATTGGCTCAAGCTTTCAATTGCTTTCAGCCTCTGGAGGCACTGAAGAGTGTAGTACCAGGAAGCAAAGCCAGCTTCAGCTACGCAATAAGTGTAGCATTCAGTTGCGCAGATTGCATAGGCTAGGCTGACTCAGTGCTGCCCCTGCTGTCTGTGTAGTGAATCACACACACACACACACAGCAGCCGGCAAACTGAAAGTGCAGGGGGGGAAAAGCAGAGGACAGAGAAGCAGCGAGGGAGCGTGGAGAGGTGAGTATGAGAACTTTTTTCAATAAATAACATTTTATTTACAGTTTAAATAAATAAACATGTCATTACAGCACAATGAGCACATTAATTTACTGGAATGGCCGGGGAGGCTCAGCCTCCCCTGCCACCCCTGACTGCACGTCCCTGGGTCACATGGCCATTGGCCACCTCATATCTAGAACAAGAGATCACTTAGATAAATAACTGTATATCTCCGAGTCCCATGCTTTGCTTCAGAAATAAATGGTTTTCTCCTGGATGTAAGAAATGTGGGGTGAGACGGACAGGTCCCCACCAATTATCCTCATAGACATGTATACAGTGTGTGCTTGAGGTTTGCCAATTTGTTATATGAATGGGGTTTCTGCTTTAGTTTACCACTCTCAAGTTACTGAATTCCCCCAAATGTTTCCTGAAGGATAAGGCTAGTAGAGTGATACACCGAGCTTTCTAGACTGCAGTAAACTCCACCATTCCTTTGCAATGAATTACAGTGATAAGGCAATCCTCCTCAAGATTATATAGAGTTCCTACAAGGGGCGGACTGACAAGACTCAGGGCCCCCGGACCAAATAAAGCAAGGGCCCCCCCCCCCCAAACCAGACTCCACTCATGGAGCCTTGCGCGACCCAGCCTCAAGATGTGCGCGAGCTCACTCTTGTGAGATTGTGCAGCGCCGCAGAAGAATCACAGAGGGAGTCTAGGAACTGTTTGTTCCCAGTCTCACTCTGCTCCCGGTGAGAGGAAACAGCGGGATAAGAGGTGAGTATGGAATAATGGGGGGGGGGGTTATGGGGGGGGGGTTAGGAGAAAGAAAAATTAGCTTTGCGTAGACGTTATTTCACAGTGATATACCGTCTCCTGTGTGGAAGTGCAGGTTACTTTGGAATAATCTGTGCTTCCACACGTAGCTCACAATTAACGTCTCGCATAATAAATATAGGAAACGTCAATATACAGTAACCTCGCGCAAGTAAACAATCCATTAAAGCCAAAAGCGAATGGAATGACTTTTCCTGTCAATAAAATAACTACAGGAGACATTGTGTGTAATGTTTCCTGTAGTTAGCTTATTGACAACTCTGGAATATAACCCCAATTTGGCTCCACCAAGCTCAGCCCTGTGTAGCTCAGGCTGGCACTGGTTTGGCTGGTCTTGCTGGCACTGGTACTGGCACTCGCAGACAGAGGCGGCTCCAGATATGTTGACGCCTTCGGCAAATCTGAGGTCCCACAGGGCCAACGAGCAGCCTGCTCCCAGATGATTTAGAGGACAGCATGTGTGTATGAGCATATCGCAGAGCTCCACAGCAATAAAACTCATAGTAATGTGCAGTGTGTATGAGTGTATCGCAGAGCTCCACAGCAATAAAACTCACATTAATGTGCATGGTGTATGAGCGTATCACAGAAATACATAGCAACAAAACTCACAGGAATGTGCTGTGTGTATGAGCAATAGAGCTCCACAGCAATAAAACTCACAATAATGTAAGGTGTGTATGGGCTTATGACGGTATCCACAGCAATAAAACTCATGGTAATATTCAGAGTGTATGAGCGTGAGTTCTATTGCTGTGGATTCTGTGATATACTCATACACACCTCACAATACTGTATCACAGAATCCACAGGAATAAAACTCAAATGTATTATTAATATAAATTTTATTTTAAAATTAAAGTAAAAATAAATAACATTAATACAATTTTAATTATATTTAGTTTATTATTTTAAAATATATTATAATAAAAGTTATATATTAAAATAAATAAGTAAAATCTAGATATACACACACTTACTTAACCCCACACACACAGACTTAACCCCTCTCTCGCACACACACACACACACAGACTTAACCACACACACAGAGACACACACACACACACAGAGACTTAACACCACACGCACACACAGACTTAGCCACAAACACACACACAAACTTAGCCACACACACACAAACTTAGCCACACACACACAAACTTAGCCACACACACACAAACTTAGCCACACACACACACAGACTTATCCACACACACACAGAGGCTTATACACACACACACTTAACCACACACACACACAGACTTAACACCACACACACACAGACTTAGCCACACACACACACACTTAGCCACACACACACACAGAGACTTAACCACACACAGAGACACACACAGAGAGACTTAGCCCCCCACACACACACAGAGACTTAGCCACACACACACACAGAGACTTAGCCACACACACACAGACTTTGCCACACACACACACACAGACTTTGCCACACACACACACACAGACTTTGCCACACACACACACACAGACTTTGCCACACACACACAGACTTTGCCACACACACACACACACACACACACACACACACACACACACACACACAGAGACTTGACCCTCCCACACTGACTCTCCTCCACCCCCAGACACACAAGCTCACCCACACTCACCCCCATCCTCTGCTTACTTCATCTTTTTGGTGCTGGGGCCTGGGAGGTTTCAGAGCTGCCTTGTGGGAGGCGGGGCTTCTCTCCGTGCAGCAGCTAAGTGCTCTCCTGCCTGCATGAGTGCCCAGCTGCAGTGCAGTCATCGCGATTTGTGTTATTTCGGGCCGACTACCAGCAGGCATGGCCCCGGGCCCTTGGCTGGGTCTGGGCCCTCAGTCCGGGACCGATTTGCCCGACTGGTCAATCCGCTCCTGGTTCCTACACCCATGGGTTACTGGTTTCTCATTTTAAAGATTTTAACCCCTTCACTACCAAGCAATTTTTGTTGAAATTTTGCACAGATTGCTGTTCTGAGATTTAAATTTTTCATGGATTCGTTCATACTTTACAAAAATACTTTTGAAATGAAAGATTCTGAACTGTAAATGGCGACCCTTTATCTTGCACAATTTCACATGGGTTGTCCGTTAGCAGCATACAGGCAGAAATGGCTTTTGTGTCACATACAGTAACGGTGATAAATAATATAGTCAGATCTCCTGCTTATGGAAAACTATAGGGATCATAATGAGATTATTAGCAAAGCACCTTCTAAGCAATACTAATAGAATATAAAAATATTATCTATATGTGGCATGATGCCTGTGTATGGAAATTACAATGACACATTGTATCTGTACTGTACAGGGATTTTGACTCATTATAACCCCCTGAATCGTATTCCTGTACAACAGTGAGTGACCACAGAGCTCTCCCTGTATTCTGCCCTCTCCCTGGCATCAAAGTTTGTCATCTTTTTGTTGCAGTGGGTTTTTGGATTGCTATTTGCAGCTTGTTTTATGTCTCTCTAAGGTGCTTGAAGAACATAAACCAAAGGATTTCAATTCACCATAGGGGCACACTAATCTTGTTTTGCAATGGTGGGAAATTTGGCTTTTGATATGCTAATTATTGCTTTTCAATGTATTACAATGCAAAATTGAGTTTAATCCGTCAATCCCAAAATAGGGTTGATAGCTGTTATAAATTGGTGCAATAAGACATATACCTGCATACCCAGAAAGCATGTATTTCATGAAATATAATTATTAAAACCTTAAAGTCCATTATAATGACCAAACCATTAATGTAACAATAATTGAATCAATGTTTTGCCTTAGAGCTATAACCACATACATTTTTTATTATTAATCTTAAAGATCTAATCATCTGAAAACACGGAGGAATTATTATACGACACAAGATGTACAACATATCCTTATTGACAGAACTTAAAAAGAACTGTGCATAATACAAATCATATTTAAACAGAACTGCAGCATATCCATTTGACAGCTTTATCATTTTTTCGTTTTTCGTGTGAGCTCAGTTTTTTTGCATTTCTACTTTTTTTCTGTGTGTCAGATGTTTGAATGATCGTAATATAAATTCAATGTTAGATTGCCTATTCGTAGAATCCAGATGGTTCCGAGCTACATTTCCCAATCTAATTAGTACCTGAGCATCATCGTAGATGAAGTTTTTAAACATCTGGAGGGCCAAGGGGTCGGATTCCTGATCTATGTGGTCATAGACTAAACGCTTCATAACTTGTGCGTGTTGTACATTCCTAGGGACAATTCTTCCCAAATAGCGAATCTTGGCGTGATAACGTCCAATTCAGCTACATTTCTGTGTTGGCTTTTTTGTAAATCTATATATTTTGAGAAAGTATTTTACCAGGAAGGATACATTGAGATTTCTCTCGTTTTCAAGTATGTCCTGGATGGCGAGTATGTACCACAATAACACAGATGTGGTGTGACACCTTGGGTAAAGACAAATTAACCTTAGTACTCCCGGGTCGTTCTTCCCAAACATCCAAGTACAGCAATCAATGTAAAACAGAAATTGGGATGTCTAAGGAATAATGACACAGAAATACAATCATCGTGCATTATATCTTCATTAAAAAGTGAAATGCCCCCTTGATACTGGTCGCACTCACAAAATGCCAATTCTTTATAGCATATATGTATGAATATACTCGCTGTTAGCCCACTGCTCCGTCCACAGGAAAGTCTGGATACTCAGCTCGGTAGCTCCCACCGCCACAGGAACACAAGCAAGGCTTATCAGTGGATGGTAGAAAGTTTAATAAAAGGGTAACAAACAAGTACTCCCGGAGTACTCCAAATAAGTACTTGTTTGTTACCCTTTTATTAAACTTTCTACCATCCACTGATAAGCCTCGCTTGTGTTCCTGTGGCGGTGGGAGCTACCGAGCTGAGTATCCAGACTTTCCCGTGGACGGAGCAGTGGACTAACAACGAGTATATTCATACATATATGCTATAAAGAATTGGCATTTTGTGAGTGCGACCAGTATCAAGGGGGCATTTCACTTTTTAATGAAGATATAATGCACGATGATTGTATTTCTGTGTCATTATTCCTTAGACATCCCAATTTCTGTTTTACATTGATGGCGAGTATGTACCGTTGGGTGTCTTGCCCAAGGACACATACTGGAGAGGTGCTCTTGCTGGGATTCAAACCTGTGTCTCCACAGTCATAGAGCAGTGATGCTACCTCTACTCCATCCAGCCGGTAATCTTGAAGTGTATGTTTCTCTAAGAACAAAGAGCAGTGTAAAGCTTTTTAAACACCCCCTAGATGTAGCAAATGCTTTTAATAATTATTTTGTTGGATGCGCCACCACCCTGATTGCTAAGCTAGGAAATGACACGCAATCAGAAAGGCCGCACGCAGGTCAGGCCCCACCAACTGTGCAAAGACCCTGTAACGCAGATAAATTCAGTTTTAGACCAGTGCCTGTCAGTGTCATCACTAAACTTCTCCGTAACCAAAAAATGAAATACCAATCTAGACCTGATCAAATCCCAGCAATGCTGCTGAAAATCAGTGCGCCGGCAATTGCAAAACCTGTCGCAACCCTAATCAATGAATCACTGGCGACTGGATACATACCCAAACTATGGAAGACTGCAAGGGTGGTACGTATCCATAAAAGTGGAGACAATACTTTGGTATCCAACTACCGCCCGATATCATCGCTCCCTGTAATGTCAAAAATTCTGGAAAAATGTGTCTACACTCAATTACGTGATTATTATCAGTATCGTTACTATTTAACCCCAGATCAATCAGGCTTTAGTCCAAAACATTCAACTACAACCGCCCTTTTAAAAGTTTGTAATGATATCCAAGCGGCCATGGAACAAGGAAACCTAACTGGAGCCATCTTCCTTGATTTTGCCAAGGCCTTTGACACAGTAGACCATGGCATCCTATTACAAAAACTTAAAAACTCCGGTATTGGTGATAGCACGCTAACCTGGTTCCAATCATATGTGTCTGATCGGTCGCAATATGTGTCCATTTCTGACAGCACTTCCCCTTCCAAGTCACATGCGGTGTACCCCAAGGCTCGATACTCGGCCCCCTGCTATTCACAATATTCATAAATGATCTGCCCAATGTCTGCAAAGCCTCAACTGTACACATGTACGCAGACGACACTGTGATCTATACCAGCCAACCAAATCTCCCGCAGCTGGAGGCCGTGGTGCAAGACCAATTCACAGGGGTAGAAAAGTGGATCGCAGATAACAAACTTTTTCTAAATACTGGCAAAACTGTTACAATGCTCTTTGGAACCGCACCTAAACTACACAAATTGCAAACACCCCAACTATGTGTGGGGAGAAGATCAAATGACACACTGACTACAGTCACTTCACTCAAATATCTAGGTATGTGGTTAGACCCAAATCTATATTTTGGCCCCCACATCGAAAAACTCTCATCTAAACTCTACCCCAAACTAGGTGCCCTGTACAGAAACAAATCCTGCCTGAGCCCCGCGGTAAGAAAGCAGATTGTGCAACAAATGCTTATGCCAGCCATTGAATACGGAGATGTAGTGTATGCAGCTGCCCTCAATCACACCTCCAGAAACTTACTACATTGTATAACTCACTCTGCCGCTTTGTGCTACAATGTTACTACATGACCCACCATTGTGACATATTAAAAGAACTAAACTGGCCGTCACTGGAATCTAGACGCACTCTTCACCTTTCCAACCTGGTGTTTAAGAGCTTTTCTGGGAAGCTACCACCCTACCTGAATAGGCTGATTGCCCCAGCAGCTCCTTCATCCTATAACCACCGATCCAGGACCAGCACCTTACTTGCAATACCGCAATACAAAAAGAAAGTGGCTCGATCCTCATTTTCCTACAGAGCACCGCAAATATGGAATAACCTCCCAGACGCCATCAAATCTTCCCCCAGTCTAAAGTCCCTTAAGAGCTCCCTATTAACATACCTCAATACAGAATGCACCTGTAAACATGTAACATAATGACTTTATTTCCTACATATTTATTTTTCTGTTAATCTGTATATTTGGTCTTGTGTTAATATCTTGCATTTTACTATTTTGTATTTCTGTAACCACTCAATGTTCTCGAACCCAGGACATACTAGAAAACGAGAGAAATCTCAATGTATCCTTCCTGGTAAAATCCTTTATAAATAAATAAATAAATTCTATGAGACCAGGCAGCTTGTTACATCTTCTCATCGCCCTCCTTCCTTTCTGTAGAAGTAGTAATGATGTGGTTTCCCTGAACCCGAGCATCGTTGTTAGCATGGAGCTAGTATGACATCTCACACACCCAGCTGTGCTGCAACCAGAGAGAAAAAAACAATAGTCGTATGAATATCCAGGACCAGTTAGTGACCAGAACCACAATGCGATGCCCCCTCTCCAAGAGGAAACCGGGACTGTCAGGAGCCCATATCAACCATTGTTAAGTTTGCAAATAATTTCTCTCCTAGATGAAATCAAGAATCAACCTTTAGATGTGAAAAGACAATATGCCGAGCTAGGAGTATGTGTTCAGGAAGACGCTATTTTGCACAGTATATATAGATTGCAGATGCAGGAGTTGTTGATTCCTGAGCTGCAATCGGCACAGGTATGGCATCTCATCGTAACTGTAATAATGACAGAAACTCTGGAATAGTAATAATAAATGTATGAGATCCACCAGTAAACCGTAGTTGAGTTCCCCGCGGAAAGTATGGCAGTGGTAAAAGACAAATTTCAAAGTACAGAGAAACCTTGATGATATACCCGTGCAACTAACATGGATTCGTTGCATGCGATGTACAGGTACATCTTTCAAGTTTCAGGATTCCGCAGGAAAGAAGCAGCAGTTAGCAGCCCAGCAGGACTCCGGAACTCCTGGAGGTGGAGGAATAGATAAAGGAATCTTACAAAGCGAAAATAATATATATTGTTAATGTTATCTGCATTCACTCTGAATTTCCAGCCTTCTTTCTTAGGCTTGGGTCAGACGAGCGCACTGATCACGTCCGTGTTGCCGCACATTTGTACGTCCATTATAGCATATAATTATGACCAATGGAGTCCCACACACGAAGTACATCTGCACGGAACTGCAGACGCATAATGGACGCGGCAAACAGACGCAAGTTAGGCAAGAACATAAAATCTGCTAGAACGGACACACAGAGTGTGCTGCGTCCACAACGTCCGCATAGCTTTGTGTGTGAGTGATGAAACGAAGTCAGACGGACTGCATTTTTGACGTCCAGCATTTTTGGACAAAATTTTTACCAGGAAGGATACATTGAGATTTCTCTCGTTTTCAAGTATGTCCTGGGTGGCGAGTATGTACTGTTAGGTGTCTTGCCAAGGACACTTACTGGAGAGGTGCTCACTGGGATCGAACCCAAGTCTCCACAGGCTCTCTCCACGCAGAGCAGTGATGTTACCTCTACTCCACCCAGCCGGTAAAATGTTTTTCATATTAATTTATTTTCCCCTCTACATCAGTCAAGAAAAATGTCAGTCACAAAAACAGACTGTGTGGCCACTACCTTGTCAGTCATAAAGTACGTCTGTTGTGCACGGACGCACAGAATGTGCTCGTCTGACCCTAGCCTTACTGCTGGACACCATCTTGACAAGAAAATGATCCCTCCTCATCCCACAGGTGGCTGATCACATACAATTTTTCTGTGAATTCTTGCTTAATGGAATGTGTAGTTCAGCCCCAAAGGAGTGAGTGACATATCCCAGCAGATACGTGGAATTACTATATAAGCTACAAGCCACTACCCCCAGGTAACATTTCCATACACATACTGCATCTAGGTCTTCTGCTGTGTGCTGTGAGAGTTCTGGACCTCTCACTGTGTGCATGTGTCCCTGCCGCTCAATTCTCAAACAGCACAGCCCAAGAAGGAAATATATTAGCAGTTCTGTGCAAAAACAAAAACACTTCCTCTTAAAGTTCACGGCCTTCGTTTTGCAATATTTCCTTTCGATTTGTTTGTCTTTGTTCCCGATATAATACACAGGCAGAAAAACCATAGCTAGACCTATTCTTGGTTGAACAATAGAATGTTCTAATGAGATTTGGAATCTGATCCCAGGATACAGAATGATCCGGTGGAATCTAAAGGTTCTTTTCAAACATTCAGAAAACAGTCACGGATTCTTCACGTTATTTAGCGAGTTCAATTTTTTTTTACTCTTGCGCTCGCTGATCAGTGAAGAATTTTGCTGAGTTACTGAGTGTGACGAAAAATACAAACATTGCATCTAAAGGATAAGCAGGATTCCAGGAAATGTTATAGTTAACTATAGGCTTTATTTAATTATATCAGACCATTTTTTTTTTAAATTAATTTTTTTTGGCTGATCCACTTTTACTAGCTGAGCCACTTCCAGTTTTAAAAAATATGGCTGACGTTGATATTCCAATAAAGCTGTGCTTGTCCGAAAAAAGAGCTGGTAAAAGGTACAAAATGGCTAAATGTAGGCCAGTATCATACAGATGTGTCCCGTTAAACATGGCTCTTAGAAATCGCTGTTTACTAAATTATTTCAGTCTAATTTCCTCTATTTCCTGCCTGAAATTTAATTTATCAATACCTTTTTATATTTGAATTTGAAAATCGGCATACTGTCAATTCGAATTGAAATATTAACCCTTTTTTACGCCATGGGTTGTACTATGCCGTCCCTGCGGCCGGTGGGATTCAAAGCTGCAGGGCGGCGTAGTACGGCCCACTGGCATCTATGGGCCGCGTCAGACCCGCCCACCAGTCATCACACATCATTCGCTGACACGGGACTGCTTGAATTCAGGCTGTCCTCTTGCAGCCAATGACGCACGCTGCATGTCAGCTGCGTAGGCGAGCTGGAGAAGGGGCCCCCGCAGAAGCCAGATAGTGGGGCGTACTAGTACACCCTGCCGGCTTTAACACCCTCCTGCCGGGTACAACCTGCCCATTGGTAAGGAGTTAAAGCAGATATTTCCAATAAAAAAATATAGCCATACGAGCCTATGTTCGATGCAAATTTACATCGGGAATCAAAATGCCAGTAAAGCCCTCGAACCAAAAACATTTGCAAAAATCGCACTTAAAAAGATCCCTATTTCGGACCTCATGACAATTTGACTCCTATACTGGATTTTATGAGCGCAATCAACATGCTAAAGCATTTGAGGATTCTCACGGCACATTCCCTTTATGAAGATATCAAAATACATTTAGACTAAAAGTATCTGATAGATCTATTCGGATATTAAATCTTATATTATTGTACAAATAATGGTTTATAAAATAAAAATATTAGGCAAAGTGCTCTTACATTAAAATAAGCAAGACTGTTTGTGTTAGCTTTGTAATCGTGTCCAGTGCCAGACAATGGCAGATATCAAAACAAAATCCATTGTTTGTAGCAAACACAGCCTGTTATAATGCTTTTATTTCTTTGTGTTACATAAACATTTAAAAAGTGAAATCCATTACTGTGATTCTTTCTCGACTTGGTATTGCGAAGCGGAGTTGAGGGCAATTCACATTTTAAGAGACAAGAACCAAACTAGAGGGGTTATCCACACAGATCTGAACTTGCACCGAACAGTGAATTTCTCCGTACAGTGACATTTCGGGGCCATTCGGCTATTCACAAAGCAGGCAGTTCGCCAAATTTTCGCAAATTGCCAGCAAAATACAGTGCCTGTTCGACGGCAGTGAAATTCCCCATAGAGAAGTAATGGTTAATCTATTCAGAGACACCGAACAACAGAGAAATGTCAGTGAATTGCCCTGATGTTCGGCGTTTTCATTTGGCAGGTTTAATCAGGCGAATCCCATAGGTTTCATTGTTAAACATATTCCCGTTTTTATTCAATATCTAATAAACCAGCTAATAAATGTGCCGGCTGGGTGGAGTAGAGGCAACATCACTGCTCTGCATGGAGAGAGCCTGTGGAGCCATGGGCTCAATCCCAGCAAGCAACCTCTCCAGTAAGTGTCCTTGGGCAAGACACCCAACAGTACATACTCGCCACCCAGGACATACCCAAAAACAAGAGAAATCTCAATGCATCCTTCCTGGTAAAATCCTTTCACAAAAAAAATAATATTTATTCTTTTAATCTGAAGCAAAAAGTCTCTTTATTTATTTTTTAGGATGTTTTAGGTATTTTTCGGCAAAATCTTTTTTCTGTTCTTTATTAAATAGCGTTTTTCTTTTTTTGTAACAGACCTTTTTATTATCATTCATAGGACCTTATATGTTAATTCCAGACATTTTCGTCCAGTAGTTTTTTTGCAATCAGCGTTTCAAATGTAACACTTCCAATCAATTTTTTTTTCTACCCCATTCGTCGTCTTGTTGGCTTTTTTCCGGCGGCTGGTCAGCACTCTGTGGTTTTTTTCAGCTGTTCTACGAAGGATCATCTGCATTTTTGGAGGCTTTCAGGGTTTTTTCGGCTGTTTTGTGACAGATCGTCAGATTTTCTCGGATGTGTTTGCCTTTTTTTCGGTAGTTTTGTGGCGGCTTTTTCGGATACGGTCGGTGGCTTTTCCCTACAATTCGGGCACTCTGCGGTGAGTACTGAATTCACTGCAGGGTCGGGGAATTAGATTTCCCGAAGTGCTGTCAACAAAAGAGCACCGAAATTTCAGTGGAATTCCGGTGCTTTATGAAAGATTTTGTTTTTCTGGCATATAATGTGCTCTTCGTATTAGAATCTTTCGCAAACCATGGTTCCGTTAATCACCCTATGAGTGTTTCCAACAAGTCACCCGGTTTTCTTTTTGAGCAGGTTGGAGAGTCGAAGATTTTGGACCAAGGGTGCTCGATTAACGAGGTAGCCAGACAGAAGCTCGTTTTGGAAGTTCCTGGTAAGTTCTACTCTTTATAGGTTTGTTATCAATTTAACAGATCTGAAAGAAATGGCAATATTTAGGTATATACAAAATCAGTTTTTCTTCATAAAATGTATACACTTTTGGTTATCAATATTATGCTTAACCTTTGCACTAGCAAAAACATGTATACGATTGTGCATTGTAATATAGTTGAAAATGATTATGCTAAACCCATTTACATAACTTTTAATACAAGATCAGTGTGTCCCCTGGATGAAATGAGATTCTCAGTGAGTTCTAACTGTATTAATGTAAAGAAGCTGCAAGGAACAGCCCTCACCCTCACTGAAACAAAAAGTTCAACAACCTTTTCTGATGCATTACAGCAGCCAGGGTGGCGTCAGAATACAGGGAGAGTTCTGGGGTCACTCACTGCTGTACAGGGATAAGATTCAGGGGGTTATAATTACTGAAAATCCCTGTACAGTACAGATACAAGGTGTTACTGTAATTTCCATATGCAGGCTTTATGCCGCATACAGATAATATTTGTATATCGTATTGGCAATTTTAGGAAGCCACATTGCTAATGTGACTTTTTATTATTTATCTTTGTCACATTTACTGTATTTGACACAAAGGCCATTTCTGCCTGTTTTCTGTAAATGCAGACCCCATGTGACATTGTGTGAGATAAGGGATGCCATCTAGAGTTCAGAATCTTTCAATCCAGCAATGTGTGTCCCTTTACGCTCCATAAATCTTGTACTGTATACCTGCAACTACATAATGGGCCTGATACAAGGAAATCCAAATGAAAGCCCGGGGAACTGCAAAATGGTTTACACCAAAGAGTTTACTCATAAAGGTTATGACAAGCTATATGACATGGGTAATTTTTAATTGCGATTATTCACTAGGCATCTATTTGACTGTTGTATAGCCTTGAGCACTGGTAACTGTGCACCCCAATAAGGGCAAACAAATTGGAATACTTTTAACTCTAAAGTTATGTTATTACCCCAGGAACAATGTCGACATCCCAGAATACTTTAATGAAAAAAAAACTAACTGCTGTAATCTATCCAGTGATCTACTGCTCTACAGGGATAAAATTCAAGGGATTATACTGTAATTGCTGAATATCTCTGTACAATACAGATGCATGGTGTTACTGTAATTCCCATAAACAGGCATTATGCCACATACAGATATTGGGCACTTTTCCATAGTTGGTGCTGATGTTGCATCTTGATATATAATCGTTTGCCCTAGCATTAGTAAGTTTAACGATAGGCATAGATATTTCAATCTTGCCGCTAAACCGGGAGTAAACAGTTTTGCAGCTTGCATGTGCTTACTTTAGTTGGCATCTCCTATACCTAACATGGGGAGCGCAATCATTTTTTGGCGACTCAACAAGGTATTTCAAAATGCTGGTGCAATTTACCAGGATGTAAAATGAAAAATTCTAACACTTCTTAAAAGCTGGTGTTAGATGATTCAGCAAATGCAAAATCATTCAACATGCTCTAAACATAAACACCCCCCCCCCCTAAAAATCCCATACTCACCTTTCATCACACGGTGAAAAGGGCGGCCCGTTCCGACGCTTCTTCTCACTGGGAGCAGAGTGAGACTGGAAACAAGTAGGTCCAAGTCTCCTTCCATGACCAATCCGTTCTCGGCCCTGAGGTGCAAGCCTCCATGGATTCCTATGGACTCCAACAGCTGATACTCGCGATTAAACATGAGAAAAAGTATTTTATTCTAAACTTTTAACTATTTTAGAATAACAATGTTCAATCAGCAAAATTTCTATTTTTACCCTTCATTTAAGAGATAACTACACATCCCAAGTTTAAAATAAATGTTATGATAATGGTTATTGCAACAAAAAGCATTCGATATCGATAGGATTAAGGAAGGAGACCATTAATATAGTCACACATGACTTCCTATGATAGGAGATATTGACGTGGACAAAGAGAGACATGACTACAAGTGCATTTATTCCATCCCATCAAATCATAAACATTGCAGTGGTGGCATCGACCTCATTGAAAAAAGTGCTGCACATGCTCAGTTTTTCTCCTGAAGCACAGGCCTGAAGTGCCTTGAGTTGTTCAATAAACACAGTTGAATAGGGGCCTGTTCAAAAAGTAATATTTCTGGTGTCCCCAGAAATGTAGGTGGGAGAGTTTGGGCTGTGAACGCCTTTAACATCTATCAGCTTTGTAAATTATGTAGAAGTCCATTAATGTATCCACCACCGTATATTGCATAAAAATTATGGTAACAAATTACTATTGTATTGACACTAGCAATAATGTATTGGAAGCTCAGAATGGAGGACCGCGACTATATACTGGATATTTATTAAAAGGTGACGAAATTAAGTTACATCCAACAAATCCCTGTTGCTGAATATCACTTGCTACTTAGAGAAATCCATTCACTTGCATTAACAGTGTTTCTCTATGCAGATATAAAGGAAGGCAAGACCAGGACGGGAAGCGTGACTGATCACCAAACCAAGGTGAACTCCTTATTTAGCAGACTCAAGTGTATTAATGCATTTAATCTGTTCTAGAATCCCCATGTTAACCCGATTCCAGCCAATTCTATGGTTATCCTTGCAAGCACACTGAGAGCCATTGGCTCGCGGGGAATTAACTTCTGTTCACTCCCGTTCTTTTTCCCGTAAACCATAACCAGGGTTGCGGAGGGAGGGCTGAATCTGTCCTGTTATCTGTTATCCATGTTGGGGTAGGGAGGATGGAGGGCTCTTGGGTCTCTTTGATCATTTAATCTGCATTGAAAGGTCACAGTGCCTAGGGTGACTCTTTAAGTCAAAGCTGTCTTGGCCCACCAGATGTTTTGGAACTACATTTCAAATGAGCCAACCAAATGAGTGGCTGAACATCATGGGAGATGCATTTTCAAATGTGTGGAGGGCCAAGGTTGCTCACCCCTACTTTCTGTAACGTTTCGATTTCTCAGGGCCTTGCCATTGTTTTAATGCTTGCTTGACCAACATCTTTCATACTGTCTCCAGATTTTATTTTACCAGAAGGTTGTTCCTGCTGGACACGTTACAAGTATTATTATTTTAATTTTTTTTGTATTTTTTAGGAGGTTGTGATGTCTGTATTGTGCAAATAAGGGATAATTTCCATACAGTACAGGGGTATTCTTGTACAGCCCCCCCCCACTAGGCTTTAGCTTGTGGCAGCTGATTGGTGGGGGCATAATTTTTCAATATTTAGTTCTGCTTGCTGGTGTTTCTCAAAAACTAACAGGGTTATTCAAAGAGATCTGAATTGTGGCCGAAAGGTAACTGAACAGTGAAATTCAGCGTACGCTTACCTTTCATGGCCATTCGGCTATTCGCCAAATCGCACCGAATTGAAGAGAACGAAAAGTCACCGAACGTGCGGTGACTTTTCGATTCTCTTTGAATAAACCTGTTTATCTAAAGAGCAAAAAGGAGACGCATTATTGGAATGCTGTTTGGATTTTAGTTTTGAGAAATGTCAACGTCTGTCGGCACTGGAAAGCCAGAGATTTTCCCTGGTATTTACAATGCCGAGGAGTACTGGCGCTTGGTGGATAATCCCTTATGCCTTATATTTTTAAACATGTCAGTCACATTGTCTATCAACTTCTAAGTCAACCATTACTCATCTCACAGACAGACCATCCAAACAATAAAACGGAAGACACCAGTAAATCCACGAATCGTAACCACCATGGGATACAAAAAGAGGTTGATCACATGAATCACTTGCTGTGTGGTAAAATGAAGTCTAAACTTCCCAAACACACCTATGATTTTGAAGGTATGATGCTTTTATCTGTATATAATTGCTGGCCTGATGATTTCAGGAAATTGCTGAATAGTCACATTCAATTGTTTAAAAATAAAAAAATAAAAAAATAACATTAGAAGTAAAAAAAAAACTGATGAATACGGCTCCAGTGACCAAACCAGATATTCATGGCTAGAGGAAGGTCTTCACATTCTGAAAACCACAAAATGCTGATATAAGCTCACCAAGTCCAATCCTCCCCTAAGTCCTCTCTACAACTGGTCTTCTAATGCCCTCCAAGTGAAAATAATTGGGAGTAATAAGTGAGGGTAGCCACGCTGTCTCTATTTTATAACCCCACATGTTTGTAACTCATTGGCCTGTGATATATTAACATAGTAATGTCGGTTGAAGAAATACAAATGTCCATCGAGTTCAATCTTCCATACATCCCCGGCTGCTGTTGATCTGAAAGAAGGCAACCTCCTAGCCCCCCCTTACTTTTTGGAACATTTTTCAGTTGTGCCCAAACGAGGGATAAAAGCAGAAAAAATCCTCCTTGATTCCTTAATTACAATCAAATTTCCAAAATATGAGGTCATAGGCAGGTTATTTTCTACTCTCAAATCCATTCTGTTCTTACCCTTTTGTAGATCTGTGTATCTATGGCTAAAGTACGTCTATATCTTAGATATGGTTATTGTTCTCTCTTCCAACAGGTTTAGTTGAGCTGTTGAACCGAGTCCAAAATTCACGAGCAGAAGATCAGCGTGGCCTGTTGAGTAAAAAAGACCTGGAATTACCAGACTTCCTGAAGCTTCCAACTGAGAATCAATTCGAGAACTGTCATACATCCAGTGTTGAGGTGTCCAAAGAGGTTCCTAAGACACCTCCACCCAGCCCAGGTTCCTCACCGGATTTTGAAATGAACAGTAAATGCAGAGGCTCAAAAGACACACCAACAACCTTAACAAACGAATGTTCTGCAGCTCCCCATAACCACGGCTCTGTAAATGAGTCAGCATCCTTGACTGATATGGCTCAAGCAAAGAAAGACTCGACTCTCCAGAGACGGTTTCAAGTTCTGGCTCCCTGTCTCACTCGTCATCTATCAATGAGCAAATACATAATGAGGAACAGGAATCTGCATTGTAAGAAGAGCCACAGTTATATTTATGACTTACCCGATGCAAGGCAATCTTGTAGATCCATTTGTACATATAAAATATTGTATGGGAAAATATATTGATTTATTCTTAAAAAACGATAAAATCCTCCAACAAGACTACTAACAAGACAACAAGACTACCAACACTGTGAATTACATATGATGAAGAGGAAAAATGTTACACTATGGCAGTTCTAGCCAACTTTGGCAGGAGTAGCCTATATTTTATACCAGTATTGGTCATCTTACGGGTACACTCTAGTCACCATGACCACATTATTGTAATTAACTGGTTATGGTGTCCCGAGTGTCCAATTCCTCCTCGGCTGTCCCTGTAGGCTTTGACAGTCTTCCAAAGCCGAGGTCTTCCCTCCACCCTAAGGGCTGTCATCCAGCTCTCACTGGATAACGTTCTGGGGTTTAGATCAGCCCCTCAATGCTTTTTGTTGGACATGTCAGCTCAGACCAGTGCCAAGGGAGACCATGGCACTGGAATGTTGTGTTTTAAATAACTCTGGGTTTAAAAAGGGGGAGAACTGAGATGATGGTCAGAAGGCCTTACCCAATCACTACCAAGTGATTTTGCAAAAAACACTGCCAGGAACCAGCTTTTAATTGGGAAGTATTCCCAATATATTTCTTACCGTAACAACCTGTTTTGCACACAGATTTGCTGGTCAAATGGAGTTAGTGCAGCTCAGAGCTCCTTGCATTATCAACAGGGGAAAAGTTTAATCGAGGCAGTCTCCATCTGGTTTTTAAAAAGTTAGAATCTTGGGCATCATGCCCATGGTGCCAAAACTATGGGGACACCTTCTGAAGCCCAAATGCAAATGATCTCATGCTGCTGTGTCTACTACTGCTGATGGTGTAAACGCCTATGTCAGAGCTGTTTCTGAATATATTACAAAGTATTACATACTATTACATTATTATTAATAATAAAGTAGACATCCGAAGCATCAAATCAGTTGGGTGAAATGCATTACCTGTCCTTATTGCATTTCTATTATACTTCAAAGGAATTATAGCATGACTGTGGAAAGTCTGTTTGGTATGGCACAACCTCATATATATATATATATATATTTTTTTTAAATTAGAACATAACTCTGCTAGAATAAGAAAACCAACTTCAGTACGGATGCATGATGATGAAACATGCAGTTCTTTGAAGTACATTTTTACGTGTAAAGGGCTGTATATTCTTTAAGTTATTGATTTGTTCAGAAAGTAAAGTCATATTTACGGTTGAGAGTTGCACATCAGCGTTTACACATTCATTTTACTTGTGACATTGTGTGTTAAGTTATTCACTAAAATTGTGAATTATGGAAATTTCATATTTTTTGCTGGTATGGCGAATACCCCCTCTTATGGATTTTATAGGCAAAAATGTGATAAAATAGAGAGATATGGATGTAATAGCAGAAAGAGTATAAATCCAGTTATTAATAATGTCAAATAATTATCTTTTTATATGTATGTATATACAAAATAATCTAAATGGCCAGCAAGGGCCAGGGTATGTGTTCCTCCTTTTTTTTCATTTGCTTTTAAGTTATAGGTTTGCGCTATATATTATAAAGTGTCTGTAAGACTTTTCACATCCTGCCTGTGCTGTTGAATCTATGGCAAAAATTATTTTGTTCAAGTTTTTGAAATTAAATAGTCACATTTCAAGAGCAACTGTTGTGTTTAGGTGTTGTATTTCTCCCCAAAATAGGAAGGTTTTGTATCATAGAGTAATATGGAACATTATTCCACAGTGTCACATATAGGATGGCCAATTACATTCTTTGACAACGTGAGGATGGATATTTTTTCTCTTATGCAGGTTGAGTATCCTTTATGTAAAGGAATCCGGAGAATCAAAATTTTAAATTTTATTGAGCGCCAACATGACTCCAAAAATGTTCACTGATCTTGGGTTAAATTACAATCTGCACGCAAACGTTTGCGCCGGCGCAAAAAACATTAACGCGAGGGGTAAAACCATTTGTGCTGAATTCCGTATTACATAGTCAGTGCAACAACCATGCGCAATCGTCTACCGCGGGTGAACCTGCAGGAACGCTGCGCAAGCTTACTGTACTTCGTGCGTCCTATACTTAACATTGTGAGTGCAAATGCGAATGTGCGCTGGTACGAGGATGGTATTACAATCTATTACGCGGTAATTACCGCATGGCCTTTGCACACATAATTTTAGCAACTCCTAAAAGCTGGTGTTAATGGCAAATCTGAACAACCTGCCAGAACCCAAATACACCACCCCAAAAAAAAATAATGCAGCAAAGTATAGTTGCCCCTTCAACACATACCAAACCAATAAAATGGAGAAGTTGTGTGTGCATGTATTATTGCTGCAGCATACAGTTGTGTTCAAAATTATTCAACCCCCAATGCTGTAAAGGGTTTTAGGGAATTTAGTGTACATTTGTAATTGTATTCAGAATGAAATCCTACAAGGACTTTTTAAAGAACCATATGCAACTAAAATGACATCAATTGGTTTTGTAATACAGTAGTAAATGTTTCTTTTGTGAATTCTTCATTGACACAATTATTCAACCCCTTAAAGACTACCACTCTGAAGAACAGAGGTTCATTCAAGTGTTTTCAATCAGGTATTGAAAACACCTGTGGATGTCACGGAGCAGCAATAAAGCATAATAAGCACCAATTAGGCAGCTTTAAAATGTCTGTGATACTCAGCTCCTTCTAGACATTTACTGGTGTGGTTACAAACATGGTGAAGTCAAGAGAATGGTCCAGGAAGACAAGAGAAGAGGTGATTACTCTTCACAGGAAGGGCAATGGCTATAAGAAAATTGCAAAGATGTTAAACATACCAAGAGAGACCATAGGAAGCATCATTCGCAAATTCAAGGCAAAGGGCACTGTTGAAACGCTAGCTACCTGGTCGTGGCAGAAGATGCTGACTTCGACTGCTGTGCGCTACCTGAAGCGTAGAGTGGAGAAAAGTCCCCGTGTGACTGCTGAGGAACTGAGAAAAGATTTGTCAGATGTGGGTACTGAAGTTTCAGCTCAAACAATACGGCGCACACTGCATAATGAAGGCCTCCATGCCAGAACTCCCAGGCGCACCCCCTTGCTGTCTCCAAAGAATAAGAAGAGTCGACTGCAGTATGCCAAAAGTCATGTGGACAAACCACAGAAGTTTTGGGATAGTGTTCTGTGGACTGATGAAAACAATTAGAACTGTTTGGGCCCATGGATCAACGCTATGTTTGGAGGAGGAAGAACAAGGCCTATGAAGAAAAGACACCTTGCCTACTGTGAAGCATGGCGGGGGTCAATCATGCTTTGGGGCTGTTTTGCTTCTGCAGGTACAGGGAAGCTTCAGCGTGTGCAAGGTACCATGAATTCTCTTCAGTACCAGGAGATATTGGATGACAATGTGATGCAGTCCGTCACAAACCTGAAGCTTGGGAGACGTTGGACCTTTCAACAGGACAATGATCCCAAGCATACCTCCAAGTCCACTAGAACATGGTTGCAGATTAAAGGCTGGAACATTTTGGAGTGGCCATCGCAGTCATCTGACTTAAATCCGATTGAGAACCTCTGGTGGGACTTAAAGAAAGCAGTTGCAGTGCGCAAGCCTAAGAATGTGACTGAACTGGAGGCTTTTGCCCATGACGAATGGGTGAAGATACCCGTAGATCGCTGCAAGACACTTGTGTCAAGCTATGCTTCACGTTTAAAAGCTGTATAACTGTAAAAGGATGTTGTACTAAGTACTAAGATTGAATGTCACTTGGGGTTGAATAAAACTGATAATGATGTGAGCACAGAAAAGACATTTGTGGTTATTTCATTATAAATGTTATGTTCTATTTGTCTGACCTACACGTGCCTCTTTGATTTAATTGTAAGCAAGATGACTGAATGATCAAAATCAATGTCAAACTGGCCAAAACACTCAATTTCAGTGGGGGTTGAATAATTTTGAACACAACTGTATATGCTCAGGTAGACTGTGGCAGGCGCAATTTCTTAACGTGAGATAATTGTGGTTCTTAATTCTGATTGGCTGAATCGCGAGAAAAAAAAAGTGCGCACACTGATTTTTGCGCATGATGGTACTGCGCGAGCATTGGGCGCGTCCTGTTTGCACGTGGTATTGATCGGCGGATGAAGAGACGCGCGAAGATTGTAATACCAGCGGTGATTTGCGCGCGCAAAACTTTTACTCTTGGCACGAACATTTTCGCTTTGCGTGAGGGTTTTTGCGCGAAGACTGTAATATAGCCCCTTATGTGCCGTGTTACAAAATTAATGAATTTCATGTTTTTCGTGTCCCATCTCAAAGATATCTCATTAGGAAATACTTGAAAATGAGAGAAATCTGAATGTATCCTTCCTTGTTACGTACTGTATAAATAAATATGCAAATATTCCAAAATTCAAAAAAATCCAAAATACTTCCAGTCTCAAGTATTATTGGATATGACATATCTGACCTGTAATTCTAATAGTTAAAAGTTAACCATTTGGACACCAGAACAATTGGAGAAACGTACGCTAGGTCAAGGTCTATCATGGTTCTTCAACGGGTTGAAAAAGTGCAAAGAATCTCTCAGAACATACACAGGCAAAGAACATTCCAAAAACAAAACCAATATAGCACTCAGAACTGTAGATAGTAGTATACAAAGTGATAATGCACACAGTGGGCCCTATTACCTGGTAAAAGCTATCGCTAATGAAAAACTTTAGAGTGAACCGGTAAAGGCTATGCGCCTGCCGACCAACCAGTAGATCACCTTGCTTGCATAGATCACACTAACGACGCGCTTTAACCCCTTAGTGACCGGGCGGTTTTACACAAATCCGTCTTTTAGTGACCGCTGCTGTTTTTACGTTTCTGCGCTGTTAGTGTTTAGGTCAAATTTTCCTCTTACTCGTTTATTCAACCCACACATATTATACACCCTTTTTCCCGCCATTAAATGGACTTTCTAGAAATGCCATTATTTCCATCATATCGAATAATTTACTATAAAAAAAATATGAAATATGAGGAAAAAATGGTAAAAACACACTTTTTCGTAATTTAATCCCCAAAATCTACAACCACCCAAAAAGACCCCAGCTAAATAGGTTCAAAATTTTGTCCCGAGACTAGAAATACCCAATATTTACATGCGTTTGCTTTTTAACCCCTTCACTGCTGAGACAGTTCACCTATGTGCGCTGCGCTCATTCTGACCATTTTGTGCTAATTATTTTTAGATGAAAGCCTAGGTCCTATTTAATTAAACCACCCCCAGACAAAAAAAACTTTAAAAAAAAAACATTTTTTTATTTTATTTAATTTTTTTTTTATTTATTTATTTATTTATTTAAAACCAAACCTGGTCATGTGTGGTATCATAATCAGGCCTTTCAAATGATGTAAAATATGACCATCTAGCTGCCATGGATCGGGAGATAAAGTGATCCTTAGGATCCCCTTATCTCTACATGGCAGCTAGATGGTTAACTGGCCCACTGACATCCTCACACATATGGTGAGGTTGTCAGTGGGTGGGGGGGGGGCCTGGAGGCTTGGCTGACATCCAAGGCTGACATCCTTGGCTGACATCCATGTCAGCCCCCCTCCAGGTTCGAATCGCGTTTTGGCGCCAATTAGTGCTGAAACGCGATTCAGCAGCAAAAAGGTTAATGCCATACACCGCTGAAAAGGGGAGACTCTCCCCTCTCCAGCAGTGCAAACGGCATCTCCCTAGCTTCAATGGTTGGGGAGATAGAGGTCTTCGAAGGAGCCCCCCCTCCCCTCCATTGAATTGCATGGGGACGCCTGCTGATGACGTCACCACGCAGCGTGGCGACGTCATCAGCCTCGCCTGCCCATGTAAATCACATGGGCAGGCTTCCTCCCTGCCAGATCGCCGTGGGATCCAGCGAGGGAGGTGAGTATCGGGCGGGAGGGGGATTAGGCGCCGCTGACGTACCCTGTACGTCCGCGGGTCTAAGGGAGACCTGTGGACAGGACGTACAGGGTACGTCAGGGGTCCTTAAGGGGTTAAATCGGTTGTGGGCACAGCATAGAACCCGTTTTTGCCAGTGCAAAGTGCCTGGCCACACCCGTTCCCTGCCAATAAATACATTGCTACAGCATAGCAAAAGTGTACTCACAGGGTCAATGGCGAAATGGATCTCAACAGTGGGGTCCTGCAGGTCACCCACTGATATGCCAGGTTTTCCAGATATCTGAAGCACAGCACAGGTGATATGATTTGCTCAGTGATTGCACGATCAGTCTGCATTTCCTCAAGGTGATCTGAAAATCGGGCGTGGTTGAGGGTGCCGGGGACAGGTTTGGGAAACACTGCTCTGCAGGGTTAAATACACTTTAGTCACACATGCCTGACTGAACATTAAACAAAGTGCACATCCCTTCAGTAACTAGCGCTAGCAGCAAGGAATCTGTTAGTTACCAAAGTGCTAAAGAGATCTTTAGCGCTCCCCATGTTAAGTATGGGACGAGCAAAGTACAGTAAGCTTGCAGAATACAACACTATCACCAATGTGCTAACGGAGTTGTCACAGATTTAGCGTTGGTCAAGTAATATGTTGGTCATACGCTAGACTCAGTTAACCTAACGCTTACAGATACAGTGTTGGCTTAGACCAGGTAATAGTGTTATTCTGCTTCCCTAAGCAAAGCTGTGAGGCGTGGATGCTTTAGACTAGCTATTTCTGTATTTGACCAGTACTCACACGATGAAGTTCGGCAGATAGCTTCAACTCAGCAAAACTGACACGTAGAAAGATGAATCCAGTTGAATAATTTAATGATCAGACTGACAATCTTGTAATAGTGTACAGCAATGCAGGTAAAAAGACATTAGTTTTGTTCAGCAGTGAGCAAAGAATGGCTGCTATGTAACCAGGAAGTCTCTTAGAACAAGACACTGAGCAAAGGGTGGAAACTAGCTGGATACAGCAAGCTAAGGAAACCCAGCAGGGACAAAATAGCTATGAAATCAATAGCTGTTAGCCGCAAAAGGCAGATTCAACACATATCAGTAAAATATACAAATAAATCCTAAATCATGAAGCATGACAACTAGTGTAAAGTGTCTACAAATCATGAGAAACAACAATATTTATATCCTGAAAGGAAAGCTTCTCCTTCGTTACAATGAATACCTCGGAAATACAAAAACAAATACCGGACAACAGCATAGTATTGATTACTCAATATAATAGTCCGGAATAAAACTAAGCCATTTATAGTAAGTATATCACTCACATGTTACAGAGCCGGCTCTGGTGTAAAGGCAGTAGCCAATGTATAGGGTGACACATCCTTCCCTGTCATGTCTATTGGCCCATTTTTCCTCCAAAACCACAAGCATTTGGAAAAGGTGCATTTTATTTAACCGAAAGCAAATATGAACACTTATAATGAAGGCTCCATTCCAACTAAAAACCATAAGAAGCAGATGTTCATGTTCCTCACACCAAATCAAGTTACAAAAGTTGAGTGTCTTAATCTGTTTTGCAGAAGAATCTAAGGGCTATATTACAATCTAGACACTAAAACGGGGACGCTAAATTGAAAAACCTTAGCGTCCCCGTTTTGGCGCGATATTACGGTGCAGGCACTAAACCAGCAGCCTTCATCGTAATCTGGTGCTAAGCCTCGGGATGCTCGCGTCAGTGTAAAGCGCTGCCGTGAGCATCCCCTCCATGGAGTCCGTAGGACTCCATTGAGGCTTCCGCTGCCAGTCACATGACCTGCAGGATCTTGCCTCATGAGATCCGGCAGGTTGGCATAGTGATTTACAGAGGGAGACTGGGGGAATTTTTACCCCCAGTCTCTCACTGCTCCCAATGGCAAGAAGATGTGGATGGAGCCGCTGTTCTTGCCACGTGATGGGAGGTGAATATGTGATTTTTGGGGGGTTTCAGCTCCGTTTGGGGGGTTTCGGATCCGTTAGCACCAGCTCCTAGCTGTAGTTATCTTCCGAGTTAACTGCAGCTTGGCGTAATTAGCGTTAGAACTTTGTAAGCCTAACGCTTATTAACTCTTTGCGCTCCCCATGCTATGCATAGTGAGCGCAAAGTACAGTAAACTCACTCTGAAAAGCGCAAGAGCCGAATCGTTAACGGGTTTTTCAACCAGCCAGGGTTCGGATTGTAATATGGTGCGCCCGCGCTAGGGCAACCAGAGCTAACGTTAGCGCTCACACAGCTGAGTGCTAACGTTAGTAATGTAATAGGGCCCTAATTGTTCCATGACGACGGATCATTGACTTTAGACAGGGAAATGTGAGTTTTTCAGTGAAGTCATAGATTACTCCTCTCACCTACTGTACTGTGTGTTTAACCTATATGTTTATTTGTTGTTTGGCCTCCCACTCTACAGCGCTATGGAACTTGTTAGCGCTTTATAAAATCTTGTAACTGTAACTTTAACCCCTTCAATACTAAGATTATACTCGATCCTTAAAGCATCTGCTGTTGACCCAATATAGGAGTATACTTAGAAAAAAAATGTCGGCAGATAAGAACCTTTCGGCCCATCTAGTCTGCCCAATTACATGGATACTTTACCTGGATTTATCTTTTGTTTAGGATAGCCTTATGCCTATCCCATGCTTGCTTAAATTCAATTACTGTTTTGGCCTCTACCACTTCTACTGGAAGACTGTTCCATGTATCCACCACCCGCTCAGTAAAATAATGCTTCCTGATGTTACTTTTAAACCTTTGCCCCTCTAATCTAAGACTATGTCCTCTTGTTTTGCTATTTTGTTTCCTTTTAAATATACTCCCTTCCTCTACCTTGTGGATTCCCTTTACGTATTTAAATGTTTCTATCATATCTCCTCTGTCTCGTCTTTTTTCCAAGCTGTACATGTTAAGATCATTAAGCCTTTCTTGGTAACTTTTCTCCTTCAAGCCGTACACCATTTTAGTAGCCCTTCTCTGAACTCTCTCTAAGATGTCTATATCCTTCTGGAGATACGGTCTCCAGTACTGCACACAGTGCTCCAAGTGAGGTCTCACCAGTGCTCTGTACAGTGGCATGAGCACTTCCCTTTTCCTACTGCTAATACCTCTCCCTACACAACCAAGCATTCTGCTAGCATTTCCTGCTGCTCTATTACATTGACTACTTACCCTTAGATCCTCTGAAATAATGACCCCTAAATCCCTTTCCTCAGATGTTGAGGTTAGGACTGTATCAAATATTCTATATTCAGCCTTGGGTTTTTACGTCCCAGGTGCATTATCTTGCACTTATCCACATTAAAACTCAATTGCCACAACTCCGACCATTTTTTTAGCTTACCTAAATCATTTGTCATTTGGCTGATCCCTCCAGGAACGTCAACCCTGTTGCAAATCTTTGTGTCATCAGCAAAAAGACATACTTTTCCATTAATACCTTCTGAAATATCACTAATAAAAATATTAAAGAGAATGGGTCCAAGTACTGACCCCTGAGGTACCCCACTGGTAACAAGACCTTGCGCCGAATAAACTCCATTTACCACAACCCTCTGTTGTCTGTCACTCAGCCACTGCCTAATCCATTCAACAATATTGGAATCCAAACTCAAAGATTGCAATTTATTGATAAGCCTTCTATGCGGAACAGTATCAAAAGCCTTACTGAAATCTAAATAAGCAATGTCTACTGCACCACCTGTGTCTATTATTTTTGTTACCCAATCAAAAAAATCAATAAGATTAGTTTGGCATGATCTCCCTGAGGTAAACCCATGTTGTTTCTGATCCTGTAATCTATGTGTTTTTAGATGTTCAACAATCCTTTCCTTTAACATGGTTTCCATTAATTTCCCCACTACTGACGTAAGACTAACTGGCCTATAGTTCCCAGATTCCTCCCTACTACCCTTCTTGTAAATAGGCACAACATTTGCTAATTTCCAGTCTTCTGGGACGACTCCTGTTAACAAGGATTGGTTAAATAAATCTGTTAACGGTTTTGCTATTACATCACTGAGCTCTTTTAATAATTTAGGGTGGATCCCATCAGGCCCCATTGACTTATTTGTCTTTACTTTAGACAGCTGCTTGATGTGAGTTTATGCTTTTCTTTTCTGTACTACTGTTGCCTACCTTGCCGTCAGTGGCGACTCTAGGAACAATATATAGGGGGGGCACATAAGATACCACAGTCAAAATTGGGGGCACTAATAATTTTATTTTTCACCACTAAATCATACCACTGAAAACCTAAATAAGTACTGTATATATAAATAAGATTCCATAATCCCAGAGTAATGTGATGCAATGATACATAAATTCAATATTTTATTTGCAATTCGGCGGTCCGATAACTGCTTCAGCAACTCCAGTTTTTGCAAATTACGTTGACCATTTGCTAAATAGGGAATTCAGCATATTTTCAGCTAAATTGATTCCCCGAAATGTGATGAAAAGCAAAGGATCTAAATATGAATAGACTCTTTAGTTTCTAAATACCATAATAACCCCTAAAATGCCATAAACCCAGGGGTATACAATAAAATAATAAACATTGTGGCATGCAATCTACCCATTAATCCCTAAAATGCCATTAATCAAGGAAAAACATGAAATTAATAGACTGAGGCATGTAGCCTACCCATTAACACCTAAAATTTCATTAATCAAGGGAAAACATTAAGGGCTCTATTATAATATTCGTGTTAAAACGTGGGTGCAAGGGAGGAAAAACTGCACCCGCAGTTTTCCCCCTTGCGCCTGCGTTTTAACGCCAGATCACAATGCAGGCGCAAAAAATGCTGCCTGCATTGTTTGCGGGCGGTAAAAGCCGGGATGCTGGCAGCAGCGCGGAGCGCAGCCGCGAGCATCCACTCGCTGGTGTCCATAGGACTCCGTTGAGTTCCTCCCTGCTGGTCATGTTTTTTAACCCGTTTGCGTTTTGGATTGTAATATGCGGTAAATACCGCAGCAAATGTTAACGTTCACGCATGTGAGCGTTAACGTTTGCGTGAAGACTGTAATAGAGCCCTAAATGAATACACTCTGGGGCATGTAGCCTATCCATTAACTCCTAAAATACCAGTTATCAAGTGAAAATGTGAAATATATACAATGTGAGGCATGTAGCCTTCCCATTAACCTCTAAAATGCCAGTAATCAAGTGAAAACATGAAATGTATACACTGTGTGGCATGTAGCCTACACATTAACTCCTAAAATGCCATTAATAAATGAAAAAATAAAATGTATACTGCGAGTAATGAAGCCTGCCCATTAACCCTTAATATACAACTAAACCAAGGCAAAAACAAAAGTAATACACAATGTAATATACAGTATAGTCTGGCCATTAACTCTGTCACTGCTGAGCCATTTCCACCCTGTGAAAAAAAATTGTATTTTATTACTTATGATTTTGTCTTTATACTTAATATGTTGGATAACATTGGAAAGGCCAGACTCTGCTCTTTCCAATGACACCTCATCCACGTACGACGCACAGGCCCAGAGATACAACGGTCTGAAGATGCAGGGGAAGCTGGAGGCTGAATCCTGGTGGGGGGGCAAGGAATAACCTAGGGGGGCAATTGCCCTCCCTGGCCTCCCCCTAAGTATGCCTATTTTTGCCCTCAGGATTAGGGATAAGCCGAACACCCCCATGTTCGGTTCGCATTCGAACTCGAACAATTTCAAAAGTTTGAGTTCGAACCCGAACCGAACTCAATGCAAGTCAATGGGAGTCAAAAGTTCGATTCTTACAGTGTGGACTCCAAGAGGGCATATATGCAAGATATTTGCCATAAAAGGTGTATGGGGGTCCGGGTAGTGCCCTGGAGGACAGGAAAGAAGGACAAAAAGTTTTTAAAAAAGACGTTTTTAAAGGAACAGTGAGTTTTCCATAAAATAAGGGTTAAAAATAAAAACGAAAAATTCCTTCAAATATCGTGCCTAGGAGGTCCCCATAACCTGCCCGTGAAGTGGCGGATTTGTAGGATGTATAGAAACATTGCCATCAGAGACCCACACAAGACACCTAGCCACCCTTAAGGGGTTAAAATGCACAGGGACTGGCTACTATCCTGTTAGATGAGGGAATGTATTAGGCCCCGTTCACACTGTGCGATTTTTCGTGCGGATTTTGCCACGACGTCGCAGCAAAATCCGTGCGACGTCGCACTGTGTAGCTTCTCCAATGCATTTCAATGGAGCTGTTCACATCTTGCCGCACGACGTCACATGTCGCGGTAGCATGTCGCTGGTACATGACCCTTTTTATGAGTTTTGCTATCTGCGATTTTGAGATTTGCATTGGTGGTGCTTTGCAAAAATCGCACAAAACCGCAACGTCGCTCGACATTATCGCACTATGTCCCGAATATGAAAATTGCGCGAAAAATCATGCGACTTTCAAATCGCACAGTGTGAACGGGGCTTTATATGTATAAAGCAAGGTATATATGACAATGGATAGTCAGAGACTCTAGGGACTCAGCTTGTACGCTTTATGATAGACATTTCTAACACAATAATAATTGTATGCTCACATAGGCCCTTCGGGAGAGGTACATGACATACAAATACTGGAATATTACGTTTAAATCTAAGGAGTGTGATAAAGATTTTATTAAAAGCCCTTGATGACAAATGATGTAACATCTACATCATTAATGATTGGCTTTACAGAGTCCCGGTCCTTAACCCTTTCGCTGCTGAGGCATTTCCCGCCTCTGTGCTGAGCTCATTTTTACCGATTTTGCTCATCATGTTTAAACGTGTTTTGAAGGCTTATTTTAGTATATGACCCAGACATATTATATATCGTTCTTTCCGTCAGACTCGGCAGATTAATAATATGTCATTATTATATGTATACGTCATGACCTGTCTGTATATTATAAAAAAAATGCAATAAAATATGAATTTAATAATTTACAACGTGTAAAGTGTTTTTTTTTCACATTTTAACATGCGAGCAATTGCGGTTATATTTTGTATGGGGTGCGCTTGTTAAAAAAATTAGAGATGGGGTCTCGTTACATTTTTTTTTGGGGAAAATTACGCGATTTTTAACAAACGCACCGCATACAAAAATCGTTAGTGCAGCATCATTGTTCACATTATAATTGAAATGGGAACAATATTGCTGCATTAACAAACCAAAAAAAAAGAAAAAAAATGTGTTTATTTTTTTTTATTATTTTTTTTAAATATTTTTTTTTTTTTATTTTTAATTTGTTTTAAAAAACTTTTTTCATAGTCAAGTTTGGTATTGTTGGAACGGCCATGCTCTGGCCGATCCAACAATACCAAACATTAACCCCTAACTGCCACGGATTGGGAGATAGGGGTTCACTGGAACCCCCTATCTCCACCATTGGTGGCAGTTAGGGGTTAACTCCAGGACTGGCGTCATCATGCTATGCACGATGACGTCAGTCCTCAGGGGGCATTCCCGGAAGCTTGGCCGACATCCAAGATGTCGGCCAGCTCCGGGAAAGGATCACGAACCGGCGCTTTTCGGCGCCGATTCGTGATCCAGCCCCCATGGGGTTAATTCCAGGTACCGTTAGGAAGGGCAGGCTGTGCCCTTCCAAACGGTGCCTGGATTAACCCCCGCAACGCCGGCGATCGGGAGGGAGAGAGGTCCGAAGGACCACCCCCTCCCTTTCAGGCGCCTCCTCCGCACATGCGGGGGGTTGCCTGAATTAGGTGTCATCGCGCCGCCGCGATGACACCTAATTAGGCCGGCGGCTGTTGCGGGTGCTGGGCTGACATCGAGGATGTCAGCCTGCACCGGGGGGCCCAGCGATCGGCCAGAACCTGGCCTAACGCTGGCCCCAAAGGGAGGACGCGCTCAGTGCTTCCACCGCAAGGAACGTTACCTGCGGGTGGATGCGCTGAGCGCGTCCTCCGCAGCGAAGGGGTTAAGGGGTTAAACAGCATATCAGAGAGGATCATATAGTAGAAATGAACACTTCTTAGAACTCAAAACAAACAGTGTTTGTTCATATATGTGCAGGCCACCACCAGTCTGCAATCAATGTATCAAATTCTAATTGCTAATTAGAAGCACATGTTATTTCCAAACACTATTTAAACACCTGTTGTTTACGCCGTTTGAGTGCACACTTCATTTAGAGGTGAGAATCTTTGCACCTATAGTAGACGACATTAGGTATTTTTTTAATTCAATATCTAATAAACCGTTGCTTATAATATTCTGCACTAAAGAGTCTCTTTATTTCTCGATTTTTTTTATTATTTTTTAAGCATTTTTTTATTTTTTTCAAAATGTTGGGGTTTTTTTCGAACTCGAACCGAACACGCCAAAAAGTTTGAAGTTCGCAAACTTTCGAACTGCCAATGTTCGAGTCGAACTCCGAACTGATCGAACCGAACAGCTCATCCCTACTCAGGATTAGGGATTTGCGTTTCGGGTTTCGTAATTTTGTAATTTTCATGAAATTTCCCGATTCGTGCATTCGGATTCGGACGATTTTCCAAAAATTTTCAGATCCGAAAACGGCAGATACGAGCAAATTTTCGTGCCGAAACGAAAACTTTTCGGAATTTTCGAATGGACTAGAAATGTGTAAAATCGAAATTCATTTTCGTTCTATTCGTGATTTCGGCTCCATTCCTGATTTCGGTTCCATTTCAGTAATTTCGGACATCGTATTTATATCGCTGATTCTGTATTTAAATTTTGTATCAGTCCCATCTCAATGTATCCTTCATGGAAAACCAGAGAAATCTCAATGTATCCTTCCTGGAAATCCAGAGAAATCTCAATGTATCCTTCCTGGAAATCCAGAGAAATCTCAATGTATCCTTCTTGTAAAACCAGAGAAATCTCAATGTATCTTTCTTGTAAAACATGATAAATCTCAATGTATCCTACTTGTAAAACCAGAGAAATCTCAATGTATCCATCTTGTAAAACCAGAGAAATCTCAATGTATCCTTCTTGTAAAACATGAGAAATCTCAATGTATCCTTTTTGTAAAAAAATGAGAAATCTCAATGTATCCTTCTTGTAAAACATGAGAAATCTCAATGTATCCTTCTTGTAAAACATGAGAAATCTCAATGGCAGAATTATCGTATTGGCAGAATTATCGTATCGTATAATTATCGTATCCGAAAAACCGTTAGTTTACGTCAAAACGAATAGACACTTTGAAACGAGGAGAACAGACGTTCCGAAAAACACAAAAATTTACGAAATCACGAAAAAAAAGTCGATACGAAAAACGAAATGAAACGAACCGAAACGAAAATCGTCCGAAACGAGTCGAAACCAAAATTTACAAAATCCGAACGAACCGAACCGAAAAAAAAAAAAAAAAAATCGGTGCACAAGCCTACTCAGGATCTAACACCAGGTAATTTAAATTATATATATATATTATTGTCACAGATAAATTGGGTCTTAATTATCCATATATTTCATTCCAAGAGATTATTGGTCTTAAACCTTTAAAGTTCAGGCCTGCTTTATTGCCTTATACAGGGAACGATTCAACAAGAATCTGCACAGAATATCATATTGACAGAGAAATGCAAGCTTTTTGTCATGTTGGTGAGGTCACGTATTCCTTAGTAACACAGGACAATTCTAATAGAAAAGGCAAGATATAGAAAGCATAGCATTATAGTGGTTTTTTAACCTTTGAATCAGTCTGCAATCAGAGCAGCGTTTATCCTGATGACGGTGATACACAAAACGTTAAACACTTGAAGTCAGCTTGCACTGGAATGATGTATGTTTTAACTGGAGTCAAAGCAGAATCGTAATTATATCTGGGACTGATGTCTCGGACATAATAGCTATCCGCAGAAGTAATCATAAATGTTCTCTGAAGACAGTAGCATTCCACCGCAAGACAATTTGCAGAAGTGGCTGACATTCATCAGTCCGCACGAAAAAGTCTGTGACAAGACGAGCAAATGATAGCGGGTCAGTGCATCAAGCAGGGCTTTAAATAAATGGAAAGATGTTTCAAAGGGAAAATAATAAGATTACTGAGGAAATGATAAAGGCTGGACTGTCTGTGTTCTACTAATAGGACATTTGTGGAAGGGGATCTAGTGATAGTCTAAAATATGTATATGGCAATGATTTCACTTCTCATAAATGCAATGTTGTCAGACGGGTCAGTACCCTGGACAATGTCATAATAAATTTACTTATGTAGCACCTATGGGGAATTTGGCAATACCCCCCCTAGACCTTCAGAAGAATTTTCTCATAGGAAAGAACAAGTGACTAATCAGTTCCCAGTGTATTAACCCCTGAACATAAGATCCATTAGAACTATCGAGAGGTTGTGTGATGCTTCAGGCTCCATCATTTCTAAATTTTAAGCTTAACGGTATATTACCGTAGAGTTTTCAACATCTGTCAACTACCAGCTTTATCATGATTGATGGTAAATAACTACATCTGATGCTTGTTTTCGGCTGCCTTCTCTCTTCCCTTATACCTGTGTAACGTCAACTCAGACTTAATCCCATGTCTTCCTCAACACTGAGATCATCGGCAGAAATTGGCACCCACTGTTGCAAATCATGATGATAAGGATCAAGGAACTGAGTTTTGTGGTTCCTGCAGACTACTGAAAACATTCAATAGGAGAACGGTGCATGGAATGAATATTCCTGACACTTATGGTCTGCCTTGTGACCTAGTGTAACATACATGGTGCCGTAATGGGACTGTCAGGGTGCTGGTTCCGGGGTGGCAGTTTGAACTCAATATGCGGTGATATGTAGGAGTCACACAGGTTACAGGGCACAGAAGGATTTATTAAATAAACAAAACAGGAAGTAAACGGATGAATCAAAATAACAGGCAAGCAACAGATTCTATAGGTTGGTTCCAGGGGTTGCTTGAAAGCAGAGATCCACTCGAGAGCGGGGGTTCCACTTGAGAGCGGGGGTTCCACTTGAGAGCAGGGTACCTTTTGATAGCAGGGGTTCCACTTGAGAGCAGGGTGTACTTGAGAGCAGGGTGTACTTGAGAGCGGGGGTTCCACTTTAGAGCGGGGTACCTTTTGAGAGCGGGGGTTCCACTTGAGAGTGGGGGGCTCCACTTGAGAGCGGGGGGTTCCTTGTAAACAAGCAGAGTTTTAGTAAGCTGGAAACAGGATGACAGATATACAAAGCTCTTGTGAGAGCAGGCTTCTTCTTTTACAGACAAGTTGAACAAAATAATGAAGCAAGGTGTTGTGTGTGCTCCACCCTTAAATAGTGATAGACTGAACAGAAGGGTAGGAGCACCTGTATCTGCTATGGTGAATGGCAAGGTCCAAAATAGTGCAAAAATCAAAGCTGAAAGGGGGCTGCCAGGTTATTGGCAGGAAGGAGCAGTCTTTGGTTTATTCTTCTTGCGCCGCCTGCTGCTAGGACCATGACAGGGACACGCTAGCTAAGAATCGGAAGGGTATTCACATTTGTTTTACATTTTTTGTTATAGCATTCTGGCAGGACATGACGTATACATATGATAATGGTATATTATGAATGTACTGTAAAAAATGATATATAATTTGTCTGGGTCGTATAATGCAACGTGACTTCAAATCGCGTTTAAACATGGTGAGTAAAAACGAGCTCAGCACACAGAGGTGAAATAGCTCAGCACTGAAGGGGTTAAAAAAGGTGTGAAACTGGGATTTTGTTATGTCAATGAGAGCTTTTCATTGTATTACAAAGCAAAATCCAGTGAACTCAACTCTGGTAGTAAAAGGGTTAAATGCATGGTGAAAGTATAGACCTATTTTTCTGTGAGACGTATTTGGTATTGGACAGCCTGTACTTTTCACTGTGTCTCTAGGCACTACACAACTAAAAAAGTCTGATAATAATTATCTTGTAATCGTTTTATTCTGACTACTAAGGCATTATAATATCTTTCCAGAAATAGACATCCTGGGACAATTGGAAGACTAGCAAGTTAAATTATATCGAAGTGGAGAAGGGATGCGGCGCTTCCCAGTGTATGGCAGAATAAAATAATCAGCGTTATTTACCAATAGATTATGTTTGGCACAAACTCATCCATTGATGAAGGATCAAAAAAAACCTCAAGAGAAAAAAGAACAAACAGACATAGCATAATACTGTTTTTCTATAAAAAAAAATTTCAAGAGGTGTACACACTCACACTATGGGCAATCAGTATCTACAAGGGTTGTAGTGGAATGTAGATACTGATTGCCCTATGGGTCCCAAGCATCCACTGCAACTGGTCATCATGCCTAGCTCCTAGCTGATGAGGGTCCAACAAACCCAAAACAGCGCAGTCCTAGAAGTGGCTTTGACCAGTTGCATAAACCTTATCTTTGCTACAAAGCCACAGTGTGGCATAGCATTGATTTTAGGGATCTGTGTAATAACAGACCCAGGATGCATAAAAGTGAGACAGATGTCATTTGCATATCCTACCCAGAATTCCTTGCTGCATATGGGGAATGTGGCACAGGAGCTCTGGGATGCAATTCATTGAATTGCTGTGATGTGCAAGTGGCTTCTGCAATAATAAACACACTTATTATAGTGTGGAGGCCTTTTATCTCACTTTTTGTCCTCCACTACAACCCTTGTATATATGTATATATATAAATAAATATTTATTTTATATATAAAGAATTATTTAGTATTGTGATAGATCCAGTTGAAGTGTAAGGCTAGGGTCAGACTAACGCATTTTTCACGTTGTCCGTGAAAATGTGCGTTCGAAGAATGGACGTATTTGTTCACGGAATACGCGATAGCGGTCATACGATGCGCAGTTTCATCCGTGATTTTGTACGGATCATCAATAAAACACTTCTTGCATCTGGACGTTATGTTGGCCGGACATTAGCAGTGTCTGATGTCTCCAATTCACGCACACACGCCTCTAGCGGACGCAGCGCACTCTGTACGTCAGTACTAGTGGTTTAACGTTCTCGAAAAAATGCGTTCATTTTCCACTTGCGTTGCGCAGCCGGACTTTTGTGCGACCGTACTTCGTATATTGGCCGTCATTGCCCGGCATCTGCTGCTAGCACGGCCGTGATTAAGTGCGCCAGAACGCGCGTTCGCACTGCCTCAGTCTGACCCTAGCCATAGAGGCCAAAACAGTAATTGAATTTTAGCAGGCATGGGATAGGCATAAGGCTATCCTAAACAAAAGATAAATCCAGGTAAAGTATCCATGTAATTGGGCAGACTAGATGGGCCGAAAGGTTCTTATCTGCCGACATTTTTCTTTTGTAGCGTATGTTTCTATGTTTCTATCCATCTCTGTACCCCCACAGGGTCACATCTGTCAAAGGCCGTTTCCTGACTGGACACCCGGGTGCCCCTCCTGTCTCCCGTGTCTTTCTCCCATTCCTTAGCTGCAGCCAGGGCCGGTGCAAGGATTTTTTTTTTGTAAATATAGTTTTATTGAAGAAAGTAAGGCAATACAGTCAAAGAGAATGCGGAACACAACATAGAAAGATGCAGTACTCTCCAAATATATACATTTTCCGAATATTCAAAAAGAAGAAGGGGGGAGAGAGAGGGAGGGGTTTGCCCAGATCCCCAAGAAGTGAAATAGAGAGAGAAAAAGGAAATAGAAGAGCTGAAAGTAGAAAAGAACATGGAGGTCATGTAAAAAGCAAATAAAACTAAAGTCGGTTCATTATACGCAAAAAACGGCAAAGCCAAAAAATTGAGAAGGGAGACCACTGAGACTTCCGACTCATGTCACCACTGCGTGACCCATATGGTCTATCCATGGGGCCCATGTGTTGTAATAGGCGGGGAGAGAGTCTCTGCCCAGTGCCGTCAGCTTATACATAATTTGTACGTCTTGTATTAAGGCATAAATCCGGTGCGATGAGGGGACCTGAGGGCAGTTCCATTCCAAGGCCAATAATCTGCGGGCCGCCAAAGTGATTTTTGCCATGAGTTTGTGTTCCTGTCGGGAAAGATCCGGGTTGGGTCGAGAGAGTAAGAAGGCCCAGGGGTCCATAGGAATATGTCTCGCGAGGACTGTAGCAAGAAGAGTCTGGACTCCAGTCCAATAATGTTGTATTTGAGGGCATGTCCACCACAGGTGTATATAGGAGCCCCGTTCGCCGCATCCCTTCCAACAGGTATCCGGAGTCGGAGGGGACATACGTGAGAGTTGTACTGGAGTTACATACCATCGGAATATGGTCTTGACCAGTTGTTCCTGGTGGGTGGTGCACACCAAAACGATTCTCATGGAGTCCCAGATATCCAGCCATTCCTCCCTATCCAGTTGTTCCCCCAGATCCTTCTCCCAGGCATTAATATATGTCAATTCTCTCCAGTCTAACAAAGAAGTTAAAGAGCGGTATAGAGTCGAAATCAGACCTTTTGGGTATGAGCTTGCTTTGCATAGTCGTTCAAACAGTGTAAGAGGTGATAAGGCCGCCGCTTTCACATGTGGCTGAGAGGCAAAAGCCTTTAGTTGCATATATGGTAGGAGATGAGCAAGGGCCATTGTGCCAGTCATCGAGAACTCCGTATGGGCCAGGAAAGAGCCTCCAGGATACAGTTGGTAGAAACGGGAGATATTAGAGTCCATCCATCCTCTTCCCGCTTTCACCGAATAGGCTGGGAGAAAAGCTTTGTTCCGTAAGATCGGAGATAAAGGTGACGGAAAAGACGCCAAGTCACATTTTGCAGCCAATTTATCCCAGAGCCAGATGGAGTTCACAATAGCTGGACAGTTGGTGCGTAACAAAGTCCTGTGGGTTTTTGAGAGCCAGATCCAAAGGCTGGGGTCATCCGGAAACATAAGGGCACGTTCCAAGTCTACCCAACGGTGTCGTCCGGGCGGTGTGTGCCCTGCAACAATTTGGGCCAATTGGGCCGCGTAATAATAAGATAGGAGGCAAGGAAGACCCAGGCCCCCTGCATCTTTAGGTCGGTAGAGCGTTGCTCTTGCTATTCGGTGCCGCTTGCCCCTCCATATAAATTTGTCATTCGCCCGCTGAAGGTGATGGAGATCCTCTGGAGGGATAGCTATCGGGAGCGCCTGAAAAAAGTACAATAGCCGAGGCAGGACAGTCATTTTTATACAATATATTCTACCCATCCACGATATAGCATATTTATCCCAATTTTCTAAATCCCTTTTAATTTGGGACAACAAAGGAGCATAATTCACATCATACAATTGTCCGGGGTCAGTCGATAAGTGAATGCCTAGATATTTAATCGAAGTCAGTGAAACTACTACAGGAAAATAGGAGCGAATTAAAGAAGTGTCTCCCTCCGCTATGTGAATCGGAATAGCTTCCGACTTGTCCATATTTATTTTATATCCAGATAACCAAGCAAAATCAGACAATTTCTGCAGAACTTTAGGGAGAGAAGATAGGGGCTGTGAAATCGATAATAAGACATCGTCTGCATAAGCTGATAATTTATATTCACTTCCCTGGATCAAAATGCCCCGTATGGAAGGGTCAAGTCTAATGTGTTGCAAAAGAGGTTCCAGAAAAAGGGCAAACAAAGCCGGTGATAAGGGGCAGCCCTGGCGAGTACCATTGCGAACATTAAAGGGGATCATGTCTGTACCAGGAATCACCACCTGAGCGGATGGGGATGAGTATAAGGCTTGTACCGCCGCCAGGTATGCTGGAGGAAAACCAAGGTGTTTGAGAAGAGAGAACAAAAAGGGCCATTCTGCTCTATCAAATGCTTTCTCCGCATCCAGGGAGATAAATAGGGAAGGTATTTTATGAGTAGAAGCATACCATATGAGATCTGCTGTTTTCCTGGTGTTTTCAAATGCCTGCCTATTTGGTATAAACCCTACCTGATCAGGATGGATCAAATCCCCCAATAACCGATCCAGTCGTAAAGACAGAATTTTAGTGAACAGTTTTAAATCCGTGTTTATTAAAGATATAGGGCGATAATTTTCCACTAGCTGAGGGTCCCGACCGGGTTTGGGTATTAACACTATAGAGGCCATTAAAGATTCTGTGGGAGGTGTACCCCCTGTCAACATGTCATTAAAAGTAAGGAGTAACCTAGGGATGAGCTCTGCCGCAAAGGATTTATAAAAGTGATATGTAAAGCCATCCGGACCTGGGGCCTTATGAGGCTTCATGTATCCCAAGGCCTTACCTATCTCCTCCTCAGTGATCATGTCAACCAGTGTCTCCATTCTAGATTCCGGCAACCGAGGTAAGGATGCCTGGTTCAAGTATGATTCAATTTCCTGCATCAGTACCTTATTTGTATGGGTGTGGTCAGGGGAATGATCATATAGGGCCGTATAGAAGTTAGTGAACGCATCTCTGATAGCTCGCGGGGTCGTGTGTGATGGGCCATCCCTGTCCCGTATAACTGTGATTGGGTGAAATTGTGAGTGAGGGTTAATTAGTCGGGCCAATGGGGAGTCCATTTTATTGGACCTATCGTAATAGCGCTGCTTAGACCATAGCATAGCTCGTCCTGCATCCTCCACAAACAATTGATTTAAGTCTGACCTAACTCGAGAAAGTGCGGTAAAGGTTTCAGGGCTGGGGGAAGATTTATGTTGGAGTTCATGTTGCCTGAGTTGGGTTTGTAAAGAAGTGATGTCCGCTAATTTTAGTTTTTTATGATATGCTGCCAAGCTTTAAAGTTTGCCCCTTATCACCGGCTTGTACGCCGCCCAGAGAATCTGAGGGGAGATGTCAGGAGTGTCGTTCAGTTGAAAGTATTCTGAGGTGTTTCTTTAATCGTGTCTGAAACTCCTGGTTTATTTAATAAAAATGGATCGAGGCGCCACCGTCTTCCGGGAGAAGGGGCGAAAGGGGTCAGTTTCAGAGACACATCTGCATGGTCCGACCATGTGATCGAACCTATGTCGGAGAACAAGATGGTCGGTATGCAGTCAGGGGAGGTCAGGAAACAATCTATGCGGGAATACGAGTCATGAACATGAGAGTAAAACGTATAGTCTCGAGTCGAAGGGTGTTGAACTCTCCATATGTCTATGAGTCCCAACTCATGCACAAAGCCGTGATACTGATTATCCTGAGAGGAAGAGGGCTGCGTCAATCTATCTCCCCGGGGATCTGACCTATCCACTGGGGGGCATAAGGTAGCATTAAAATCTCCCCCCATAATGATCTTACCTCTAGCATGTAAGTTAATAAAATCCCTCGTGTCGTCCCAAAAGCTAGCGCCCGGGCAGTTAGGGCCATAAAGCGCTACGAGAGAGTATGGCTGAGAGGATATGGTACCTCGAACTATCACACACCTCCCTAGCCCATCTGCATGTACCTCCTCAACCACCATCGGGCATGAATTGCGTAAGAGAATAGCAACACCATTACGTTTAGGGGTAGAGCATGACATATATATCCTGGAGTATGTTGGGTCTGAGAGGCGAAAAGCGGCTAGTTTAGGTATTCTAGTTTCTTGAAGAAATGCGATTTCTACCGACTTCCGTCGGAGCTCCCTGAATAGAAGTCGTCTCTTACGTGGTGAATTAAGACCTTTTACATTAATAGAGTATACATTAACCTTAGACATTAATCAGATAGGAGAAGAGTGCGAAGGAAAGCTCCCCCGTCCGGCCACCCCTCCCCCGGAGGGCAAGAGGCCCGAGGGGCAGCCGGAGGGAGGATCCCGAGGGAATAAGAGAAGAAGAAAGAATTGAAAAGGAAAAGGAAAGAAGATAAGCGGGAAAATAAGATAGAAAGATCTCGTGATGGGCAGTCACGAGGGAGAAGGGCAGAGGGAATACCAGCCGAACGGGAATACCGAAGGGGAGGTGGATATAGGGGGGGAGAGGTAGAAGACCATTGGAAAAAACAACGACAATCAGTCGGTGTAAGGGTGATACCAAAACCGGCTACCCCCCTCCGCCGCCGGCAACACAAATAAACTGTAGAAGAAAGAAAAAACATCTCCTAATTCCAGACCCAAAAGGGAATGGAGAGAGAAAAAAGAAACATATCCTTAACAATTTGAACCATTATGAAAGTGGGGCATAACCCCCCGCAAATAGAGGAATACGTTACATCGAATTTCCATACACTCGCCTGCCGCGAGGTAAAACGGGCCCATCATGTCAGTGGGCGTTGTAGGTAACCAGACACTTAATGCCATTACAGACCATTGCAATCAAAAAGTGGTCAGTCTCCTGAAGTCTCCCAATCTTGAATAAGCCTCGGCAAAGGTCGTGGAGGGGCAAGGGCAGCAATCGAAGGAGGCACTTGTAAATCCAAGGATCTCAAAAGGTTCTTCGCCCGATGGAGGGATGTATAGGCCGAAGTATGGTTGTTGTGAAATATCAAAATCTTAAATGGAAACCCCCATGTGTATCGGATGTCATTGTTACGTAAAATGGTCGTAATCTCTTTCCACTCTCTCCTCCGAGCAAGAGTGGAGCCAGATAAGTCCTGAAAAAATGATAAGGGAGCGCCTTCATATTCCACATCTTGATTCCGCGTAGCTTTAAGAACCGCATCCTTGGAAGTGAAATAATGAAAACGTGCCACCACGTCTTGTGGAGTGGACGAGTTATCACGACGGGGACCCAGCGCTCTATGGATACGGTCCAATATGAGATGAGAATCCGGTATATCAGGGACCAGTCATTTGATTATGCCATGAAAAATATCTGATAAGTCAGAATTAGCAACTGTTTCTGGTAAGCCACGGAGACGTACATTATTCCTTCTGGACCTATTCGTAAGATCTTCCAAGGATTCTTCTAGATATTGGAGACGGTGCTCCATGGCCTCAGAGCGTCCCGCCAAATCGTTAGAGAACGTAATATGTTTCTTGGCCTGTTCTTCCAGACTGGCAGTGCGTTCTCCAACCGCTTGGATTTCTAAGGATAGGGCCCTGGTGGATTTTTTAAGTTCGTGTGTAATAAAGGCCCGCAGGCCCTGTATATCATCCCTGGTGGCTAGGGCAGGAGCTGCTGCGGGGGCATCATGCTCTGGGAGCTGGGGCGAGTGGGTCTGGGCGCCATCTCGGTCTGCTCCCTCAGAGCTGCTACGGGCGCCATCTTGGGCCTGTTCATCCGCCCGGTGTCTGGCGGCGAAAATGGGCGCATCCCGCTGTTTTTTTTTTTTGGTGGCCGGTAGCATGATGGGGGAAGGTTCTTACCCCTTTCTAGTTCGCGTGGCAGGCGAGTGAGGTGCTGTTAGGAGAGGATCGGCGGCGGTAAGGACGGGAGGTCGGCTAACACACGTCCGCCATCTTCGTCGGCTCGGCTCCGCCCCCCAGTGCAAGGATTTTTGACTACACAGGCGAAGGTGCATTTTACCGCCCCCCCCCACTCCATCTGTGTCAGTCAAAATCTCCTCATAGAGATGTATAATATCAATACAAATCTGGGGAACCTGTAGATACCAAAAGTTGGTCTTGCAAGGAAAACCACCAACAATGTCGATAGGGACACACCCTAAACCACACGTTAGTTACAACATTAATAAAGCGCCAACAAGTTCCGTAGCGCTGTACAATGGACAGAATACTGTGAGTGTTATTGTTGTGGAGCTCATACACACCACACATTACTGTACCACAGAGCTCCACAACAGTAACACTCACGCTCATACACAACGCACATTACTGTGAGTTTTATTGCTGTGGAGCGCTGATACGCTCATACACACTGCACATTACTGTCAGTTTTATTGCTGTGGAGCTCTGTGATACGCTCATACACACCGCACATTACTGTCAGTTTTATTGCTGTGGAGCACTGTAATACACTCAAACACACCGCACATTACTGTATCACCGAGCTCCACAACAATAACACTGACAGCAATGTGCAGTATGTATGAGCGTATCACAGAGCTCCACAGCAATAAAACTCAGTAATGTACGGTGTGTACAGTGTATGTAAATTTGAATGTGTACAGTGTATATATCTATGATGTGTACATATGTATGTAATAATGTGTGTATGTGTATAGGCACAAACAATAAAAAACAGACATATATATATATATAGATATATACAGCTCTATATATGATGCTCCACACTTACATAATCACACTGGGTCATTTATTGGTGCAGCAGGGGTGGCTAAATCCAGAATGTTGTTTGGATCCCTGGCCTTGAAGAGTTAAAATGGAGAAGCTATTCTCCTTCACAGCAGGGGCCATGCTTTATCTGTTTTTTTTTTTTTTTTTTTAAATCCCTCACCATATCTCAAACTGCATCTCCTTGCAGAGATGATATGTGTGGAGGGGGTAATTAGCCCGAGATCTCCTATCCGCTCAGCTGCAGAAGAGAAAGCCTTGCAGGGGAGGGATCCAGGCTGGGGCAGCAACAAGGCATCTCACCTGTCCTCGTAGTCTGGTGGGATGGGATATGAGTGGCCACTGGTTGGAGCTCTTCTGTTCTCCTGCATGGCGGCAGCAGCATGCTGCACACACACACAGGAAGCCTTGCCCTGGTCCTCTTCCCGCGGCTCTCTGCACCTCCCCCGGAGCACTGTGTCACATGACTGATCACAGAGCCCGGAAGAGGCTGAGTGCGGCTGCTCCATTCTCTCTCACTCAGGGATATGGAGCAGCAAAGTCATAAAGCCCCCTGCCTCAGCATCGTCAAAGGGGACAAGAGCCTGCTGCAAACCTGGAGGAGCAAGAAGGGCGCAGCGCCGGGCAGGCAATTTGAAACTTCAAATCCCCATCAAAAGTAGTGGCTGAAGATATGAATTTGTGCGCCCCCTCCTGGTCTGACATGGTAAGGCGGCCGCCTGTGCCGCCTTACACTAGCGCCGGCTCTGGCTGCAGCTTAAAGACGGGTACGCGCAGAAAGCCTGGCTAGCATCACCCAGAAATAGCCGTGGCCGTAGATCTGGAGCCTTTCATTGGCACAGCGAGCAGAAGATAGCTGCTACCCAAACCATTAGCCGTGATTACTTGTAGGGTCAGAATAGAACTGGTTTTATTGGGACAAGCACAGATATTTATATGGTCAAACAGGGGTCATTTACATTCACAAAATCACTACTCTTCTAGGGGACATTATCAGACTGAAACATAATTGCACAACCATTTGCTTCTTTGAATGTGAAACCTAATTACATTAGGTAGACAGTTACGGTAAACATTACTTAACGTTTCTTAACCAATTAAGACAATGGGCGATCGTGATTGACATATAGATTGTTGACAGCTGATTACAACCTATTCAAATATAAACAGATAACAGATAAACACAGACAATAGACAGATAGTGAGGCAGTTTTCTTACATAATTACATTATTCTGGTTCAACATAGAAATAAACTTTAAACCAAATCACAAATAGTATGGCAATGCCCAAATCATACTTGAAAACGAGAGAAATCTCAATGTATCCTTCCTGGTAAAATCCTTTTATAAATAAATAAATGCCCTATGAACATTCTGTGACATAATTATCCGCAGTCCGCGGGCACGAGGCTGGCATCCGCTCATCTCCAAGGGGCACACAGTCTATATGTAGAGCGGACAATGCTGTGAGTGCCCGCTCCAGCCAGTCCCATACACCTGGAACACAATTCTTTGAAAAGGTGGTGGAGGTTTCCTTCACAACTATATTAAAGGAATATTCTGGTGGTGCTCAATCACATTATGTTGTCTTTAAATCTTCGCATTGCATTTGGCAAGTTGAGAACCCATCAGAGCCTATTTGTTTTTTGTTACCTTCTCTCTCCGTATGATGCTCTCAATCCCCTCTTCCTCTTCTCATCATGAAAAAATGTGATCTTTCACTTCTTGCTGTGAACCTGGAAGACAAAAAAACAACTCACGTTGAGTGACTTAGCTGCTATTGGCTGAAAATAATAGGATTAATTCCTTGTAGGCAGAAAATAATTTTTTTTTTTATTTTTTAGAAAGGATTTTTACCAGGAAGGATACATTGAGATTTCTCTCGTTTTCAAGTTTACAAATTTCAATTGCTAAAATGCTTATTTCACCAGACTTTATTAAAGCTTTCTTAAAAAAACAACAACTGGAGTTTCTCTTTTATGCAGAAATTCTTTCTTTTTAACACGAACGGATGATAGAATATGTGTTTACAATGTCTAAGTTGTACAAACGCGATCAAGTGCTTGTTGATAAAATATAAACAGTGGTATTTAAGTCCAAGAGGTTTAAGGCCTTATTGCGTTACCCTTTCTTCATTCCTAGGACAAATTCCAAAATCTAATTGTCCCGAGCTTGATGAAACATGCAGACCAGCGATGCACTGTTGGTCCTGGAAGATTTGTTGGCTAAAAATACATTTGTGGCTATTCGGAAAAAGAAATAATACTTGGCACTTAGCTACACCGCAGATCCCTAAGCGGGAATGAAAATGATACACAGAGGGCCAAAGGCTTCCCAAACATAAAATCCTGCCAGCTGAGTAATTTAATATATTATGCTTGTTGGCTCTTCCATCTCACGGTCCGGGTACAGTTGACAATGAAGAATGCATGTTTTTCCATCACCAGGTCTAAATTACCTCCGAGTCCCCATTGGACTAGGCATAAAATATACACAAAGGAACAAGGAGCAGACGATTCTCATTATTAATTAGCCATATTAAAATTCATAACGTAACATCAAATTATAACACGCTCCGTAACAGTTACCTCATTGGTCCTTAAGGGGTTAATGGTTCAAGGGCATAAATTGGTTTAGTTTGTATCCCATAATGACCTACACTCAAATATTTAGAATATAGATTAAAAACAGTAGAAAAAAAAGACATAGAAAATTTAAAAGCAGCAAAAGAAAGTGTGCATAACAATACTTCGGGGGCTAAGATGAGTGGGCCTCAAAGGCCCTGATTTAACCCCTTCACTGCTAAGCCATTCCACCCCTGTGTGCTGAGCTCATTTCGACCTTTTTGTGCTCAACATGTATAAACATGATTTAAAGTCATGTTTTATTATAGGAGCCACTAACTCGAAAGGTACAGCTCGTACCCTTGACAAAGGCTGGTAGAAGAAACGTTGGGACATCTGGTTTCTGCCGGTTGTGTTATCTGGGAGGTTCTCCAATTTTGCGTTTTGTTCATATTCAATTTGTAGTGATTTTTGCGGTTGTTACTGCATGTACCTCTGATTCTGCATTCTGTAAGTATTTATTTGTTGTTTACCCGTTGCTTAATTTATATACTTTGGAAACTATTTCTGTTTTTTTTCCCTGACTATAGGGACCTATCAGGGTTATTCAAAGAGATCCGAATTGTTGGCGAAAGGTAACCGAACGGTGAGATTCAGCGTACGGTTACCTTTCCTGTCCATTCGGCTATTCAGAGAGCAGGCAGTTCGCCAAATCCTGGAGAATTGCCTGCACATACGGTGCCTGTTCGGTGCCTGTTCGAGGGCAGTGAAATCCCCATAGAGAAGCACTGCTTCGTCTATTCAGAGAACACAAACCAGCAGTGAAAAGTTGCCGAATTGCCCTGCCATTCGGTGGTTTCATGCGGCAAGTTTATTCAGGTGAATCCCATAGGCTTCAATGTTAAAAATATTCCCATTTTAATTCAATATCTAATAAACCGTTGATTATAATATTCTGCAGTAAAAAGTCTCTTTATTTATAGATTTTGTTGGATCTTGTAAGCATTTTTTGGGATTTTTTTGCGAATTTTTGTTTCCGTTTTTCTTAAAATAATTTTTTTCTTTTTTCTGTAACAGCCCTTTTTATTATCATTCATTGGATCTTATATGTAAATTTCAGACATTTTCGTTCTGTAGTTAATTTGCAAACAGCGTTTCACTTTTCAAACATTCAAGCGTACTGTTTTTTCTTTTCACTCCATTCGTCTGCGGTGTCGGCTTTTTCCGGTGGCTGCTCTGTGCTGTGATCGGCTCCTGCTTGGGTTTCTCCGGCGTGTTTAATCCTGATGTTTATGCAGGTTTCAGTGTATGTTCGCTGGGTTTTGCGGTGAGTGTTCGGCAGGTTTGCGGCGGCTTTTCCCTGCACTACGACGGCCCTGTGGTGCTTGCTGAATACACCGCAGGGTCGCGAAATGGGATCGTCAAATCGCACCGAATTGAAGAGAACGAAGAGTCACCGATCGTTGAATAACCCTGTATGTTCTAGATGTATATCGTTCATTTATTGATTGTGGTACATATGATATATACATCTGCTGGTATTATTGAATCAATTCACTTTTTTCTTTTTAATTTCTGTTTCTAATAATATTGCTTTTTTAGTATATGGTATGCTTTCTTGTTGTATTATTATAGGAGCCAGACATATTATATTCTTATATTCAGACTTTACAGATTCAAAATAAATCATTATTATGTAGATACATCTTCATGACCCACCAGAATGCTATAACAAAAAAAGCAAAAATAAAATGTAAATTTCCATTCAGATTTCAATCATTTACAGCGTGTAAAAAAATGTTTTTCACATTCTATCATCCAAACCCTTGTAGTTATATATTCTATGTGGTACTCTTATTATATAAATTTAGAAATTGGAACACATTACTGCATTTTTCTGATGAAAATACGTAAATTTTAACTAAAACTGAAAAAAAATTAATTTTTCGCTTGTATTTTGGAGGATCGTGTTTTACGAATAATTTGACTGGTTTTCAACCACTGACCTTGCTCCCAGCATGGGAAATGAAATGGTGAGTAATGGCAGTGGTATTGCTCATTTTATATGTGAAAAATGGACAATGCCATTGCCGTGGCAATGTTTGTGTTTGGTTTTTTTAAACATTGTACATGTTCATGTTTGGTATCAATAGAGAGGTCAGACTCTGACCTGTCCATTGACACCTAACTTGACTTTGTGGGTTGAATCTCTGCAACACAAAAGGGGATGCCCCGACACTTGAGAAAAAACGTATACAAATAAGGCTAGGGTCAAACGAACGCATTATTCGCAGCGACCGTCAAAAAGTGCGTCCGAACGCATTGCTGTATTTTTTCACGGAATGCGTGAAAACGGTCATACGATGCGCATTTTCGGGCGTGTTTTTTTACGGATTGTCAATAAAACACTTTTTGCGTCTGGGCGTTATGCTGGCTGGACATTAGCAGCGTCTGACATCTCCTAATCACGCACACTCGCCGCTAGCGGACGCAGCGCACTCTGTACGTCAGTACTAGCGGTTCTGCTTTCTCGAAAAAATGCGTTCATTTTCCACTTGCGTTGCGCGGCCGGACTTTTGTGCGGCCGTACTTCGTATATTGGCCGTCATTGCGCGTCATTTGCTGCTACTGCGGCCGTGATTAAGTGCGCCTAAATGCACGTTAAAAATGCACTAGTCTGACCCCAGCCTTAAATAGACATATCTTATAGTGCTTCCGTGGCTGGTTCCCCGGATGGTTCCTCCTTTTCATCCAAACAGCAATGTAAAAATTATAATTGGGGAGCACTATAATACAATAGCAGTGGGGCGGAGCTGACTGTCGATGAGTGTGGTCGCACTTTAGATGTGCTCCTGAGATTTTGCTGTTTATAAGCTGACCCGTGTGACCCGCTGTCGACTGCTGATTGTCTGCTGGAGGGGTATGTGCCTGGCACCCTGCTGATCTGACCATGTGCCTCTCCGCTTCGTTTGGTGGACATTAGGGGTGCTCGCGTGGCTTTGGGCCTACTTTGAAACCTACTGCCGGTGGCCATTTTAGGAGTTGGCGCGCCTGACCTGGAGTGTGGTGCGGTCTCTCCTCTGCTGCCTTCTCGCCCGACATCGAGGTTGACACTGGAGGTGATGCTTTGTCAGGCGGTGGATCCCTGCTGCAGTGCCGATTATGCCTCCCCTGATGTGGCCTTTCCCCTTCCTCCCGGGACTCTGGGCGCCGCGCTGCAGCGGCTGGATGGCTATCTACACTCCCTGTCCTCCGACGATGATCGGCCGCTGACCCGGGGAGACCTGCGTGGTTTTCTGGAGGCTCTGCGGGGAGTTCTGAATGCAGCTCCGCGACTGGCGCTGCAGTAGCGGATGAGCGGATTCCTGAAGACACAACCCATGGACCTCGGCCTATGTTCAGCGCTGCTCGGACGCAGCCATCAGTCGGGAAAGGCCCTGGTTGCCCCGGCGGGGCCGAGAGCCCAGGAGGCTGCAAGTGATATTCCGAGCGGCACACTTCCTTCAGATGACAAGCCGCTGGAGGGGCCACGGGTTCCGGGAATGCTGTATCCGCTGGATGGATGGCGGTGGTTGGGTATGGCGGTGGCTGGAAATGCTGCCAACACGGAGTGCATCGCTGTGAGGAGATTTGGAATGTTCCTGCTGGGTGCTGTCCCTGAAGGGGCTAAATGCCCTGTTTTTTTGCTGGACACTGGCTGACTCTTTATAGTAGGGCCCTGTCCTCCTCTCCTTAATGGCTACCGATCCTCAGCTGCATATTGTTCCCAATTGTTGACGACACCCCCCCCCCACCATGATGACATCCCCCTCCCGTAGGGACCTTGCTTAGTCCACCCATTACGGCCTGCACTCCCCACTTTGCTGGCTGCCCTGTTAGTTCCCTCTGAGACCTTGCCCATCTGAGATGACCCCCCCCACTTAGCCTATTCAGAGACACTTTTTGTGGACACCCCTCCCCCTCTGGACACTCTTTTGTGGACCTTGTTTTACAGAGAGGTGGTTCTGTGTTCGCACTTGCTCCCCTTTTTTTTATGTATGGGACACTGGGTAGGTCTGGGCGAGTCATTAGAGTGGGTACCATAACTCTGACCACTCTTTCTGGCCCCAGATCACCCAGCCATGTGGCCTCTCCCATGGCCTCCCGTTCCCTGTGGGATTTCTGGAGCGAGCCAGGGATGCCACCTTCCCAGGGCGGTCCCTCAACCCCTTTTTTTTATTTTTATTATTATTTTTGCCTACACAGATACCCTACCTGCTGTTGGCCCTCTGATTCCACCGCCTCTCTGATATTGCTGATGTATGCCTACAGTATTTGAGTGTCCCTTTTTGTTCCCTTGCTGGATACTGTTCTATGCTTTCTATGTCTATTATATTGATGACTTGTTGCAAAATAAAAATTTTGAAATATAATAATACAATAGCAGAAAATAGTATGGCACAGTTTGACATAAGGGACCCTATTACTTTCTTCACGCAAAAATGCACGGTAAACGCGTGAATTTCTGCGCGAAGCGTTAAATGTTAACGTGCGTAAATTAACACTGGTATTACAATCCTCGCACATTATTTCATCCGTCAAAAAATAACGCTCGTAAAAAAGACGTGCAAAAACGCGCGCAGAAATCGGTGTGCGGACTGTTTTTTCACGCGATTCAGCCAATCAGAATTAAGAACCACAATTATCTCACGTTAAGTTTTTGCGCCTGTCAATCTGCGCATATATGCTGTATCAATAAAAAAAACACGTACAACTTCTCAATTTTATTGTTTGGGTATGCATAGAATGTGTAACTATACTTTGCTGTATTTTTTTTTCGGGCTGGTGTATTTGGGTTCGGCCAGGACGTTCAGATTTGCCATTAACACCAACTTTTAAAAGACGTTAAAATTGTGCGCGCAAACGCTGTTCATTAAATTTTGCGCTTAGATTGTATTACCATCCACGTACCAGAGTACAAAGGCATTTGCGCTCACAATGTTAAGTATAGGACGCGCGCAGTACATTACGTTCGCGCAGGTTCACCCACGGTAGACGTTAACACGCATTTTTTGCGCAGACATTGTAATACGACGTTCAGCTCAAAGGGTTTTGCCCCTCGCGTTAATGCATTTTTGCACACGCGTTAACGTTTGCGCAAAGAATGTAATAGGGCCCAAGCAGTATTAACCCCTGCTAATTTTGTTTAAATAATTGTCCATTAAATACTTTACTCTTACTCTCCTGTATGGTGATTTATCCACTACCCAGAGAACTGGAGCCTGCAGCCCAGCTAGATGGAAAATCGGGCGACATGAGGAGGCTGAGTATTGATTGATGGTCCTATAATTTATATTAATCTTGAGAGTGATTTTATTTAGCAGGGGTTAATACTGCTTATGTCAAACTGTGTTATACTATTTTCTGCTATTGTATTATAGTGCGCCCCAATTCTTATTTATACATGACTCTCTGCACCAGCTTGTGTATTAGATTAACCAATGCGTAATAATAGGCTTCAATGTTAAAAATATTCCATTATTTTAATTCAATATCTCATAAACCATTTAGGGCTCTATTACATTCTTCGCGCAAACGTTAACGCGTGCGCAAAAACACATTAACACGAGCGGCAAAACCCTTTGCGCTGAACATCGTATTACAATGTCCGCGCAAAAAATGCGCGTTAACGTCTACCGCGGGTGAACCTGCGCGATCCCTGCGTGAGCATAATGTACTGCGCGCGTCCTATACTTAACATTGTGAGCGCGAATGCGTTTGTGCGCTGCTACGCGGATGGTATTACAATCTATGTGCAAAATTTAACGCACAGTGTTTGCGCGCATAATTTTAGCATCTTTTAAAAGCTGGTGGTAACGGCAAATCTGAATGTCCTGGCCGAACCCAAATACACCAGCCCCAAAAAAATACAGTACAGTATAGTTACACATTCTATGCATACCCAAACAATAAAATTGAGAAGTTGTGCGTGTTTTTATTGTTGATGCAGCATATATGCGCAGATTGACTTTGACAGGCACAAAAACTTAACGTGAGATAATTGTGGTTCTTAATTCTGATTGGCTAAATCGCGTGAAAAAACAGCTCGCACACCGATTTCTGCGCGCAACGTTAATGCGCACGCGTTTTTTCGCGTCTTTTTTACGAGCGTTATTTTTTGGCGGATGAAATAATGCGCGAGGATTGTAATACCAGCGTTAATTTATGCGCGTTAACGTTTAACGCTTTGTGCAAAAATTCACGCGTTTACCATGCACTTTTGCGTGAAGAATGTAATAGGGCCCCTATTATTTTAACCTACAGTAAAAAGCCTCTTATTTATAGATTTTTTAGGATCTTTTAGGCATTTTTCTGGATTTTTTTGGAAAAAGTCTTCCTTTTCTTCTTTAAAGCATTTTTTATTTTTTCTTTAACAGCCCTTTTTATTATCATTCATTGGATCTTATATGTAAATTCCAGACATTTTCGTTCAGTAGTTTTTTTGCAAACAGTGTTTCAATTTTGAAACTTTCAAGCGTACTGTTTTGTTTTTTTTCCACCCTGTTTGTCTGCCTGTCGGCTTTTTCCCGCGGCTGCTCTGCGCTATGATCGGCGGCTCCTCGGATTTTTCCGGCGTGTTTGGTGTGTTGTTTGTGGCGGTTACTGACGGTTTTCGGTGAGTGTTCGGTGAGTTTTCAGTGAGTATTCGGCGGGTTTTCGGTGAGTTTTCCCTGCACTACGGGGTCCCCGCGCTGCATGCTGAATACACCATAGGGTTGGCGAACTAGAATCGCCGAATCGCCCCGAAGTGCGGGGAATGAAAGGGACACTGAACATGTGGTGACATTTCAAATCTCTCTGAATAACCCCCTTAGGATTCAGTATGTAATTTAGCTCATATTCTTTCTGAAAGCTGAAAGAAAAGGATGCGCTTTTTAGCAATATGATATCAATTTTAAAAGAAATGTCATGTCTTTGTGATGGATAACACGAGGTTGTCAGGTCACATGGATTCAAGAATCTGGCAGATTTTAACATTGAAAAGTACTTTGACAAGTGAGTCATGGCTCCATACAAAGACCTCTAATAGCACTTTCTGCATAAATTGTTTCAGTCCTGAGTCAGACTATGGGTGAAGCTTCAGCATGAAAATATATGAGCTGTTGTGTTCTCGGCTCATAAAATTAACTGTCACCAGGCTTTACGACAGAAAGCTATTAGATGCACCATTTGGGACATCACTGTTGCTGTCTGTATCAGATTCTAATGCTTTTTTATGGGTTACACAATGCCAGAAAATACAATTAATATAGGTGAACAATACATATTGCCCAAACCAAAACCTCCTCCCAAACCTAACACATCACATGCATACCGCATAGATAGATAGCTAGAAGTAGATATGGATAGTGATATAAAGATATGGAAAGCAATAGATAGATGTAGTTGTGTATATTAAACAACATTTAAAGTAGCATTAAAATGGTAGGGCTATATTCCCTTGTTGTCGATAAGCTAAGAAGTACAGGTAACTACACATAACGTCTCCTGTAGTTAATCGATCAAATTGCTTAAATGCCATTCCATTCCTGCTGCAAACTGCGCTGCGGCTCAGATATAGTGTTTCCCTGCATGAGGTTACTGTACATTAATTGTTAAAAAATAACTTTAAACAAACAAAATCAATTTCCCTATTTTATAATTACCATAACTGGAATTCCAAAAACATCTGCAAGTTCCCTCTCAAAAAAGAAAATGAAGAAAAGACGCGCTATAGCGGAGACATTAAAATCAACTACACACAATGTATAGCTTTCATCATGACTGACTTATTCTTTGTTAGAGAGACCAATTTATTAGATTTCAAACAACTTATTGCCAATCAGTGTACAGATTTATTTCCACGTCAGAGTTTGGCCAGCACAGTTAACAAAGAAACACTTACAGGGTTATCCAAAGAGATCCGAATTGCTTGAGAAAGGTAACCGAACGCTGAAAATCAGCGTTCGGTTACCTTTCCTGGCCATTCGGCTATCCAGAGAGCAGGCAATTCGCCAAATCCCGGCGAATTACCTGCACATACGGTGCCTGTTCGGTGCCTGTTCGAGGGCAGTGAAACCCCATGAAAAAGCACTGCTTTGGCTATTCAGAGAACAAAAACCAGCAGTGAAAGGTACCCGAAATGCCCTGCCATTCGGTGGTTTATTTCGGCAAGTTAATTCAGGAGAATCCCATAGGCTTCAATGTTAAAAATATTCCCGTTTTAATTCAATATCTAATAAACCGTTCATTATAAAATTCTGCAGTAAAGAGTCTCTTTATTTATAGATTTTTTAGGATACTTTAAGCATTTTTTTTTTTTTTTTTAAAAGTACGATTTTTTTTTTCTTTTTAAGTTTACTTATTTTTTCTGTAACAGCCCTTTTTATTATCATTCCCTGGACCTCATATGCAAATTTCATACATTTTCGCTCAGTAGTTTCTTTGCAAACAGCTTTTCACTTTCATACATTCATACAAACTGTTTTGCTAATTTATTCACCTCCCTCTGTCTGCGGTGTAGGCTTTTTCTCGGCTTTATCCGGCGGCTTCGCTGCGTGTGATCGGCTCCTGCTCGTGTTTTTCCGGCATCTTTGACGGGTCAATCCAGATGTTTTTGCGGGTTTTCGGCGTGCATTTGGCAGGTTTTGCGGTTAGTTTTCGTCAGGTTTGCGACAGCTTTTCTCTGCAATTCGGGGACCCTGTGGTGCTTCCTGAATACACCGCAGGGTCACCGAAATGGGATCAGCAACACGAACCGAATTGAAGAGAACGAAAAGTCACCGAATGTGCGGTGACTTTTCGAATCTCTTTGGATAACCCTGTTATTATTACCATATATTCTGTCTTACAACTTTCGTGCACTTTTCCAACATTCCTAAAAGGATCACGTGCTATAAAAGGGAGGGGGAAGGGGGGAAACCACAGCCCAATACATATTAACTACAATACGTATTTGAATCACAATACATATATATTTATACAGGAAATTAAAAAATATAAATTCTTTCATTAACATCTCCTATACTTATTATGGGAGACTTTAATTGTAACCTCTGAGCAGAATCGCAGGCTATTCCAATGTAGCCCACACTGAAGACGGAATTTCACCGTGACATAACGTTTCCTAAAAGCTGGTGTTAATTGATTCTGCAAAAACAAAACCATGTAACACTCTCCAACCCCCCCCCCCCGTTATATCCTATACTCACCTCTCATCCCATGGTGAAAAGGGAGCAACAAATAGTTCCTAGTCTCCCTCCACAATCACTCCGTGACTCTGTGTGATCTTGTGAGCCGGAGCTCATGCAGAGCTCGCAACTGAGACATGCAAAGCTCCATGGAGGCTAGGGACTCCAGGAGCAGATACGTGCAACGGCATGGAGGGCTGCAACTTGTATCTGGCAGGTTTGCTCTTCGTTCGGGGGAGAGGCACTAAGAAAGTGCCTACCCCAGAATACAACATTAAAATGGAGACAGTAAGGGAAAATCTGCAGGTGCGTTTTTTCCAGCTTACAGTCTCCATTTTACTGTCAACTATGGAATAGAGCCCATAGTGTTGATAGTGCGGTGTTGGATGTCTTGATGTAGTAACCTTTTCTAAGACTGGACCCCTATGTAGAAGGGAGATTGTGCAGAGAAACACACAACCATCCTTATACACTCACATAGAGCAGTGTTACAAAGCTGCTGCTAATTTAACCAGAGCTGTTGTAATCTAACCAGAGCCATTATAGTCTATGGAGTTGTTAAGTTTACAACAGCTCTGGTTAAGTCAGCACCAACTTTGTAATACTACCCATAGACTCCTCACTCTTTCATACTGACCAATTCAACCCCTCACAATGCTAGACTACTCCCATAAAGTCAAACATTTACTGAAAAAACTCTTATCCAGGGCTGACCAATCCATGGGGCTGGTTTGGAATGTGGCTCCAGGTGGCCCATTGCCAGGGGTAGCATTTTGCCGCCCTGTCAAAGCCTGCGGCATGGAGCGAATGCCGGGGGCTCGACTAGACCCTGCGTGTCCACTACGGCCTTGGCTAGCCCTTTTCAGGGGGTGTGTTGGTAAGTGTGTGGATGTGTGACTGTGTGGCAGCATATGTGGAGTTCTGTGATACTCATACACACCGAGCATTACTGTGAGTTTTATTGCTGTGGAGTTACAGTTACAAGCTTTATAAAGAACCAACAAATTCCTTATCGCTGTACAATGGGAGAAACAGAATGACGAATATACATACACGTTACACCAAACAGTAGGAGGGAGGACCCTGCTCGAGAGCTTACAATCTAGCTCTGTGGTATGCTCATACCCACCACACATTACTGTATCACAAAGCGCCACACCAATAAAACTCAAAGGATGTGCAGTGTGTATGAGTTTTATTGCTGTAGAGCTCTGTGATATGCTCATACATGCCACATGTTTTTTTATTTGGGGAGGGGTAGCATTTTATTCTTGGACCTGAAAGCACAGTGTCTTGGGCTGGCCCTGCTATTATCACTAAGAAAATTGCAATCACAAATCCCATTACAAAAACAATAGAAGAGTAATAAAACAAGGGTATTCTATTATCTGATGCGTTTCATCCAATAGACTTCATCGAGGATCCTCTTGTATTGCTTTTATTTAATAGAAATAGTCTACCCTCGTGGCAGCTTTCTATGTATAAGCATAGCTACTGTAGATATATACTCACAAGTACGTGGAGGAGTCCCTGAGGCTATCCATTGGTATTGAGAATGGAATCCAGCGGTAACAGAGAGGACCGTATGGATAAGGAAGCTGAGTATAATTGGGATGGACATACATGATTCTTTTAGTCTGTAAGCATATTTTAAGCAGGGGTTTTCTTCTATTTCTTCATACAGTGTTATGCTATGATTATATGGTTATCCCATTGTAGTGCACCCCACTTTTATTACTTAGGCTAATAGTAGGGCAGAGGACATCTGTGCTTTTATTTTTAATATGTGTGGAGGCTTTTTATCTAATTTTTTGCCCTCCACCACAATTCAAATAAGCACTAATTTACCCAACGGGCCAAGCATCAACCTGCAACTGGTCAAGCCTAGTTCCTGCTGATGAGGGTCCAATAAACCTGAAACAGCACTGTCCAGGAGTGGCTTTGACCAGTTGCATAAACCTGATCGCTGCTAAAAAAAAAAAAAGCCATCTAGTATGGCATGGCATTGATTGAACGGTTTTGTGTGAAAACAGATTCAGGATGCAAAAAAAAGTGAGCCAGATGTCATTTGCAAGTCCTACCCAGAGTTCCTTGCTGCAGATGGGGAATGCAGCACAGGAGCTCTGGGATACAGTTCTTTGAATTGCTGTGATGTGCAAATGGCTTCTGCAATAATAAACTTTATTAATTACAGTGTGGAGGCTTTTTATCTAATTTTCTGTCCTCCACCACAACAATAAGCAATATTTTTAATATATATACAGTATATATATTTTATTTTCTGAAGGATCATCCGAGCTGCCAAAATTAACAGTTGAAGCATTTGATTAATGAGAGACGGGTAGGGAGAATTTACTAGGGTAGGGATTAAAAACTACATGCCCAGTGATTCTCAGAATTATCAAGGACCAAAAATGTGTTTTTGCTATGGGTGGCGAAAATATTTTCCATAGTACTGCACAAAATGAATTTAAAAGAAAATCCCCATTGCAATGGAGTACAGATGCGCCCAGCAAAAAAAGGGAAATTACGTACAGGCGCCATAAACAAGAAGAAATATATTAAATGATAATGGGATGCATCTGTAAAATGGTGATTTATATTCTGGATATGGGTTTATTTTACTTTTTATTCACACCAATTCCAACACCAGAGAAATCCGAAAAATAAATAAATTAATTAAAAAAATTAAAAAATAAATAAAATTATGGTTAGTGAAACAAGTTAACAAATTGGTGTAATTTCCCTTTTCTTTTCCTTTTTTTCCCTTCTCATTTTATCGTTCCTCCCTGCAAATTTATACCTTGATAGCAGTGTAAATATTCTGTAGGTAAAAGAGGTATTTCCTTAAGACTTGGGCCAGCAACCTTGACCCTCCAGATGTGTTAAAACTACAATTCCCATGAGCCTCCACTAACCTATTAACTATTTGAGCATCTTGGGAGGCGTAGTTCCAAAACATCTGGCGGACCAAGGTTCCTGACTTAACATTTAAGGCTTTTATTTTCAAAACAAACACAAATAAGAGGCGCTAGGAATTAGCAAATCAATACTCCACACACTACGTTCTATATGGCAGCTAACTCCACTAAGGGCTTTCCCCACAAGACCCATAACAAGAAATACACATAGCACACGAGGAAAAGAGGAAAGTGCCTGTATATGGCGCCTGTATATGTTCTGTAGAGTGTGGCAGAAAGAATGAAATGCGGTTTATAAACCACCTTATATAGAGACAATTTCACAAAGTGTCAACACCCAATAAAGTGTAAATACACGAGGCTATTACCAAGACTGCTGTTCATAGATGGAATGAAACGATGCTGGTATTCTTATAACATGAAAAATATAAACAGACAAAAACAATTGCGCAGTACATAACATGTTTTTGTCTGTTCATGTTTTTATGTTATAAGAATACCAGCATCGTTTCATTCCATCTATGAACACCAGTCCTGGTAATAGCCTTGTGTATTTACACTTTATTGGGTGTTGACACTTTGAGAAATTGTCTCTATATAAGGTGGTTTATAAACTGCATTTCATTCTTTCTGCCACACTCTACGGGACATATACAGGAGCTTTCCTCTTTTTTCGTGTGCTATTTTTATTTTTATCTTGTTTTGGGTGTGGATGAATCCGTTTAAATGAAAGAAACAGTCAAACTGGACTCCTATTGTATTAATAATATCACTTTTCCTTGATAATAACAAACTCTATTACATGGTGGTGGTAACGGTTTGTGGGTAATGTTTTATTCATGTTTAGTGTTTAATAATAGATAAGTCTCTAAAAATAAATATAATCTCTCATACAACAACCCTTTGAAAAGGAACAATAATCTCAGTCTATCCTGTTCAATTTCTGGTGCCACAACAGGTTAAACATATTATAGATATTTATAAAGTGCTGTTTTGGAGCAAAGTTGTAGATATATGGAGAATTGGAGATCTTGCAGGTGCGTTAACCCAGCTTCCATGATGACGGCACAACTTATAGCACCTGCTAAGAATCAACATGGACTATAATAACACTAAAAGGTTTTTTTAACAAAGTGTTTTTTACATCGGCGCAGTTGGGTGCATTTTGGCGATTCCATTAGGTGGACATTTTCTATGAATTCACTATTCACCAATTATTTTTTTTTGTATTTTTCCTGCATGAGGTGGGACAGGAAAGTGATTGTTTACAGTGCCGCTCAGATAGGAAATATAGTGCGAGACCATATTCGGTATTGTCTATACAGGTCATTTTTTGCTGCTCTCCCCACCATGTTTTCCTTTATCCCAAAGGGGAGCTTTGGTGAGGGGATGAATATAAAACCATCATTTTATCTCTAAGATTAGAAAAAGCAGGAGGCTGTGCATTGTTATTAGCGTGGGACCCACCTTGAGAGGTTGTCTGGAGGCAGCAGGTGGGCTTGAGACACTGGTGTATTTTGGCCTAGGCCAACAAGGCCCAGGCCTAGGGCGGCACTTTCCAGGGGGCGGCAGCCCGCTGGGTGGCCCCACCCCTAAAAAAAAAAAAAATTTTTTTTTTTTTTTTTTACTTTTGCAAACTATTTTACCAGGAAGGAAACATTGAGATGTCACTAATTTTCAAGTATGTCCTGGGTAGGCAAGGCCTAGGCTTTCACTTTCCAGGGGGCAACAAAAAATCTCACCACTAATTGGGTTACTCACAGAGCACCGAAATGACGCCAACATTTTGGTGTTCTGTAGTTCCCTGCACTTCGGGGAATAAAATTTCCCAACCCTGCAGTGAATTCACCATGCACCGCAGGGTCCCCAAAGTGTATGGAGTCGGCTGCTGTATGCTGCCACCGCAAACCCATGGCCTGCTGTTTTCAAAAGAACTACTGAACGAAAATGTCTGGAATTTACATATAAGATCCTATGATTGATAATAAAAAGTTCTGTTACAGAAAAAGGAGAACCGCTATTAAAAAAAAGGGGGGGAATTTAGCCCAAAAAATTCAGAAAAATCACTAAAAGGTACAATTTTTTTTTTTTATAAATAAATAAAGACTTTTTACTGCAGAATAAAATAATAAATGGTTTATTAGATATTGCATAAAAAACGGGAATATTTTTAACATTGAAACCTATGGGGTTCGCCTGAATAAACCTGCTGATTGAAACCACCGAACATCAGGGCATTTCACTGACATTTCTCTGCTGTTTGGTGTTCTCTGAATAGATTAACCATTACTTCTCTATGGGGATTTGCACTGCCTTCAAACAGCACCGTACTTGCTGGCAGTTCTCCAAACTTGTGTGTGAGCATATCACCAGAGCAGTGGAGTACTTAGAGGAGTGGCGGAGGGCGGGCCGCCCCAGGTACCAGTGATTATTGGGGTGTCATTAGGGGGTACTAGGAGGTGCCACTGTCACTGTGTGTCAGCTTTGAGCTGTGTTCTCAAACAACGAGCAGCGGAGCATGGCGTTTACATACGGAATAAAATCGAATAGAATAAAAATCCCCCTCTCCTCCCTCCATAGCTCCTCCCCTGCCCCACACCAGCTCTAGGAGAGGGGAGGGGGATGTGATTTGTGTCCAGAGAGAGAAGATGACAGTAAACGGCAGGTAAAGGGGGGGGGGTTCAGCAGAATATGAAGCCCTGTCTGCTTACTGCTGTTTAAAGTGGACCTTTCCTTAACCAGCACTGCAGTGATAGAAATTTGTCATTGAGCTGCCTGGCTCCTGGCGAGGCTGCTTGCGTGCAGGTCACACTCGGTCCGGCCAGTCAGGTGGTACTGAGTCTCAGTACCACCTGACTGGCTGAACCACGTGACACGCATGCACGCAGCTGCCCGCCCTTTCGTTAACATGGACTGTCACTCTATTCTGGACTGAACACCCACCGGGAAGGGAATCAAAGCCATGGTGCACCCTCTGGCAGTGGCACCCCACTGCTGACAAGATGGCTCCACGCACAGGCACAGCCGTGATCCTAACGTGGCCTGGAGGGACCTCCTGCTGAGTCTGTACACAGTCCCTGCTGACTCTGCACACAGCCCTACCGCAGACAGAGGCCGGTAAATGTAGAATAAATAATTGCTGTGTGCTCATATACACTCGATTTGCTGGGAGTTTTATTGCAGTGGATTCTGTTGCACTCATACACACCACACATTGCATTGCTGGGAGTTTTATTGCAGTGGATTCTGATGCAGTCATACACACCGCACATTGCATTGCTGGGAGTTTTATTGCTGTGGATTCTGATACGCTGACACACACCACACATTGCATTGCTGGGAGTTTTATTGCAGTGGATTCTGATGCACTCATACACACTGCACATTGCATTGCTGGGAGTTTTATTGCTGTGGATTCTGATACGCTGACACACACCACACATTGCATTTCTGTGAGTTTTATTGCTGTGAATTCTGATGCACTCATACACACCGCACATTGCATTGCTGGGAGTTTTATTGCTGTGGATTCTGTGATACACACTGCATATTACTGTGAGTTTTATTGCCCTGGAACTCTGGGATACGCTCATACACACTGCACATTACTGTGAGTTTTATTGCTGTGCAGTTCTGTGATATGCTCATACACACTGCACATTTCTGTGGGTTTTATTGCTTTGCAGCTCTGATATGCTCATACACAGTGCCCATTTCTGTGGGTTTTATTGCTATGCAGCTCTGTGATACGCTCATATGCAGTGCACGTTTCTGTGGATTTTATTGTTCCACCAATTAGAGCGGCTGTGATCCCGTTTACTTGACATGCGTGGCTGTTCTTTGTAAAAATACTTAAAGAAAATTATGAAATGTTTAAATTCAATAGATACATTTGAAATGGTATACAAAATATACAAGTAGGCACTTGGTATCCACTTTTAATATAAAGAGAGGAAAAGGCGGAGCTCTAAGAGGAAAAGGTGGAGTTTAAAGAGGAAGGGTGGGGATTAACCAGGAAGAGGTGTGCCCTTGACAGGAAGGGGTGCGTCAAATTTAAATTAGGGGTGCACGAGTTTAGTCAGGCCTAGGACAGCACAAAACCTAAATACACCACTGGCTTGAGACTTTAACTCCTTTACTACTGTGTATACACAATCAGCAGTAGCATGCACAGTAGCCCACGATCATGTTAACACCATCTGGGACTATACTGTATCATTACAAATTAAATTCATTTGTTGCAAACAAATTTGGTGTGCATTTGGAGGCTCCAGAGGGGTTCCCCCAAAGATTTATAGCATGATCACAAAAATGCTATCACTTTTTAAAACCAGCTGGGGAATGTCTCTAACAAATATTTCCCCAGCAGATCTGGCACAGAGTTCACTGCAGTAACTCCTTCTTGGCAGTAGATGGCGATAGCTGCCTGCCAAATAGGTTATTACACTAATAAAAGAAAAAGGGCATATTCCCAAACATTTCTTACTGTATGATTAAATAAAAATTAACCCCCCTCAAAAAAAAAAACACTGCGGAGCTGCTCTCCATTACACTGAATAGGTTTTGAAACCAAAGGGGTTATTCAAAGAGGTCCGAAAGGTTGCCGAAATGTAACCGTAACTGGACACTGAAATTTAGCATACAGTGACATTTCAGGGCCATTCGGCTATTCACAGAGCAGGCAGTTCGCCAAATTTTGGTGAATTGCCTGCATGTACGGTGCCTGTTCGACGGCCAGTGGCGACTCTAGGAACAATATTTAGGGGGGGCACAGAAGATACCGCAGTCAAAAGTGGGGGGGCACTAATAATTTTCACCACTAAATCATACCACTGAATAAAACTAAGGGCCCAATCACCTGGTGTGAATTAAAACACCATCACTAAAGGAAAAATTTAGCTTGAGTCGCTAAAACTTAGTGCCTGACGACCTACTAACAGATCACCTTGTCTGCAGTAGTCCATAAACAAGGTCGTTTGGCGCACGCTAGGAAAACTCTAAGACCTGGGCTGAGACCCAGCGCTAATGCAGTTGTATACAGGACAGAACGGTTTTTTCTTTCCAGTGCAGAGTGCCGGGCCATACCTATCCCCTGCCCTCACAAGCTTTAATATGAACACATCCAGTGAATAACCTCACACCCTGCATTATTAAAATCCTCCATGGTGGCCGCATCATCCATGTTTTGATGCACACATATATTAAGGCTGATGGGCATTGCATGATAAATGCCACCCAGCAGCATGTAGAATCATTACACTGCATTTAATGGATCCAAAAGGAAGGCCAGGTGAGCCACATTAACTTCCCTGCTGCAGCATATAAATAACACATGTTTCAGGGCAAGACTTATCCATGTGTCACTTTAAACATGGTCCACATGGTCACCCTAATAATCAACCACTTCCATACTATGAATAACCTCCAGCATAAAATGTTTAAAATTAGGCAATATATTAGGATATATGTGGATAAAGGATACATTTATAATAGAGCCTACTGCAACAGCAACGACAATGCGAACAAGATCCATTGCTATGGTGTATGGGGCCAAGAGAACACCTGTGCTGCATTCCTTTCAAATGCCTGTTAATTTTGGGTGAGAACCTGTTTTTACAGTTTTTTTGGAGATAGCACCAGGGTTGAGCAGTAGGTAAAATGTTGAAATTAGCGCCCCTAAAAAATTAGCGCTGGCACCAAGTGATCTGTTAGCTGCAAAAGCGCTAGAGATCTCTAGCGCTCTCTGTGTTAAGTAAAGGATGCGGAAAGTACAGTAAGCTCGCAGTACAAATCGCTAATAGCAACGCGCTAAGTGATTTTTCCCATTTGTAGCGGGAGGCAAACGATCTGTTGGTCAGGTGCTAGACTCAATTAACCTGGCGCTAACGCAAAACCATGCCAACGCAAGGGTTCGCTCACACCAGGTAATAGTTCCCTAAATAAGTATATATATAAATAAGGTTCCAAAACCCCAGAGTAATGTGACGCGGTGAGTAATGTGACGCAATGAGTAATGTGATGCAATGATGCCTTTTTATTGTACTAACCTGATACTTTATTTGCCGCAATTCGGGCAGTTTGCTGAATGTCTGATTGCTGCTTCAGCGACTCTACTTTTAGCAAATTACAGTGAATATTCATTAAATAGGAATTCACTATATTTTCAGCAAAATAAATTCCCCGAAATGTGATGAAAAGCAAAAGATCTAAAGATGATTAGACGCTTTAGATTCTAACTTCCATAATAACCCCTAAAATGCTATATACCCAGGGAAATACAATAAAAATAATAAACAATGTGGCATTTAGCTACCCCCTTAACCCCTAATATGCCATTATTCATGGGAAAACATGAAATGAATACTGTGTAGCATGTAGCCTTAAGATTAAGTGTCCGTTATTATTTAATATTTTATGACTTTTATTTCAAACTGAATATGGTCATGTTGGGTATCATTGGAAAGGCCAGAATCTGCCCTTTCCAATGACACATAGGTTGTCTATATACGCTGCACAGGGACGGAGATACAGCGTTTCGAAAAAGTGTGGGAAGCTGGATGCTGATTTTTGGTGGGGGGGCACATGGGGGGGCAAGGAATAACCTAGGGGGGGCAATTGCCCCCCCTTGCCCCCCTGTAGAGTCACCTATGTCGACGGCAGTGAAATCACCAAAGGTTAATCTATTCAGAGAACGCCGAACAGCAGTGAAAAGTTGCTGAAGTGCCCTGCTGTTCGGTGTTTTCATTCGACAGGTTTATTCAGGCGTATCCCATAGGCTTCAATGTTAAAAATATTCCAGCTTTAATTTGCTTTTCCCTGCATCTCGGGGACCCTGCGATGCTTGCTGAATGCACCGTAGGGTGGCGAACTGTGATTCATCGAAGTGCAAGTGTTCTGTTTCTCCACCAAAGCACTGAGAATGTGATCTCTTAACTTACTGTTGTGATGAGATGGCTATAGCTCCCAGTCTAGATGAATTACAGACAGTGACTCAATCGAGATGACACCTTGAAGATCTGTTGAGGTTTTATTCCAAAACTGTAGAAAATCCACAACAATATACATCCGATAGGTCAAAAAATCATAATGAATCTGAGTCCATAAGGCTTGCAAAGGATTACTGGGAAGGGAACAAGGGTGGAGCTATCTGAACAGGAAATCCCTGCGCCATGAGGAAAGGAGGAGAGAAACCCAGGGGTAGATAAGACATGTGCAATTCTTAAAGGCATATCACAAGTCATGTGAAACATGACACTCCCCGTCGAAATCTATGATTTCTATAATTAAATAACTTTGACTAAAGTTCAAAACAAATAAGTGAAGATTATTTTCCAGGAACATCTGAAAAACAAGAGGGAAGGGAAGAACAAGAGAAAATAATGCAACATTAACAATTCTTGCAGATCTTGATCTTGCTGGTCTGTGAGACGAACAGTCAGTGAGTCCATCTTCAGAGGGGAAGGCAGCAACGTGCACCAATCCTTCTTACCTCCCTTTAGTCAAATTGATGACTTGTGAGGCTTGTCTTCTTCTTTGGGCAGAAGGAGTACTAGTTCCTTTATAGGCCTGAAGTAAAGGTGTGGAGAATCTTCTTTCATGAATAAGTTGTAAAGTTTTCTGGTCCAGTACCAGTCCAGGAATTTTCTTGCGACTCCAATCATGCGTTCCCAAGAGTCTCCCATGTGAAAGGAGTGAGGTGGGTTGAATTCCCATTTACACTTGTTGCCATTCAAGAAGTTCAGAATCTTTTCTGGTCGCAAGTCCTCCTGAATTGTGGGAGGGCCTTTACAGATGTATGTGCCACTTGTGACATTGTTTATTCGTGTCAGAGCTGTTTGTAAATTGATGAGCAATGTGAATAAGATGTGCAATGGCTCGTACAACAGAAGACCACTTGGAAAAGCGTTCAAAACTGTGAGGACTCAGCCTTACCCTTTCTTTCACAGAGGTGTTGAGTGTAACGGTAACAGCTCTAATTTCTTTATCCAATTCTGGTTCAACCAGTTCAAATGTAGAATTTGTAGAATTTGAGATGAGGTCTTCATTCAAGAGTATTGGTGGGGATAGCCATAATGTGTCCAGAAATGCAGTAGCAGGTACTGCACGCGTACCTCGATCAGCAGGGTTGAAGTTAGTGGACACAAAATGCCATTGTTCAGGTGCAGAGAACTTTCTTATACGTTCTACTCTGTTGCCTACATACACGTGGAACTGTCTTGTCTGATTATGTATGTATCCTAGCACTATTTTACTATCTGTGTAAAAGTCAAAGGAGTCTATTTCAATGTCTGTTTCAAGTTCTATAAGCTCAGCAATTTTCACACCTAACACAGCTGCGCAAAGTTCAAGCCTTGGAATCGTATGTGCAGGTTTTGGTGTGAGCTTGGACTTGCCCATGATAAATCCTAGACTTGCTCCACCGCTGGGATCTGTGACCCGAAGATAAGCCACTGCAGCTATGGCTTTGTTGGATGCATCGGAGAAGACATGGATCTCTCTTCTGGTGGCATTCTTTAACGATGAAGGGGTGTAAGCACGTGGTATCTGGAGTTGTTCTAACGCTTGTAGAGATTGTTTCCAGGATTCCCACCTTTGTTGTTTCTCCTTGGGTAAGGGGGTATCCCAGTCTGAGCTTTCAGAAGTAAGCTGTCTCAGCAGTATTTTACCCTGAATGGTGAGAGGTGCTATGAAACCCAATGGATCATAAATACTGTTCACTGTAGACAGAACTTCTCGCTTTGTGAAGGGTTTATCACAGGTTGATGCTTGAAATGTGAACGTGTCTTGCTTAACGTTCCAAAGCAATCCAAGACTGCGATGTGTAATGGAAAGGTCCATTCCTAGTTGGAATTTCTTCACACTGACAGCGTAGTCATCAGAGGGAAAGGCTCTCATGGCCTTGTCGCTGTTCGAAATGATTTTGCGAAGTCTGAGGTTTGCAGTGGCAAGCATGTTCTGAGTTCTAGTGAGAAGGTCAATAGCTTCTTCTTCTGTAGGCAGAGATTTGAGTCCGTCGTCTACATAGAAGTTCTTTTTGACGAACTGTCGTGCATCAAACCCAAATTCTTTCTCTCCTTCTTGAGGCGTTTTCCTCAGTCCATAAATTGCTACTGCGGGAGAAGGACTATTACCGAAAACATGTACCTTCATCCGGTAGTCTATGACTTCATCATTGACATCATTATTGCGATACCATCGGAATCTGAGGAAGTTTCTGTTGTCTTCACGGACGATGAAACAGTGGAACATCTGCTGAATGTCAGCCATAATAGCAATTGGTTCTTGTCTGAAGCGAAGTAAAACTCCTATGAGGTTGTTGTTCAGATTAGGCCCAGTGAGAAGACTGTCATTGAGGGAGACACCTTCATGTCGAGCACTTGAGTCGAAGACCACCCTAATCTGATCAGGCTTGCGAGGATGATAGACACCAAAGCATGGAAGATACCAGCATTCTTCTCCTTTCTTAAGCGGAGGTGCAGGCTCAGCATGATCTCTCTCAAGCACTTTCTGCATAAAGTCCACAAAGTGTCTTTTCATCTCAGGTTTCCGATTCAAACTGCGTTGTAAAGAAGTAAACTGTGCTTCTGCATGTTCTCTGTTGTTTGGTAGTCTCTTTCTTGGAGTACGGAATGGTAGAGGTGCTACCCAGCTGTTGGAATCATCTTGGTGGAACTCTTTACTCATGGTTTTCAGGAATTCTTTGTCTTCCATGGTAGCTGCCAACTCGTTGTCTTTAGATGTTACCTCAAACACTGTGTTGCCGATGTTGTCATCCCAGAAATTAAGAGTTTTCTCTTCGTCCTGTATGATGTGTCGTTGTGCGCTCTTATGAAGCAGTCTTTCCTTCACATGATATTGGTGTGGTCGTCGTGCAGAACAAGAAGTCCGACCATTTGGCAGGACGTGTGTTTTAAAGGAGGACACAGAGTAAGGTTTTCTGCCTTTGTCTCGACAAACATTGCCTATGATGACCCAGCCTAGATCCAGACACTCAGCATATGGAGCATCATGTGGACCGTTGATTTGTTGACGAACTTTGTGCACCCTTAAGATGTCTCGGCCGAGCAACAGTAGGATCTCAGCACTTCCGTCGAGGGCTGGTATTTGGTAGGCTATGTCCTTCAAGTGAGAATGGTGCAAGGCAGCTTCAGGAGTAGGGATCTCCTCTTTGTTGCTTGGAATCTGGTTGCACTCAGTGATAGTGGGCAAAGGTATTTCCACATTGTCGTTCAGAGGAGCAACCACAAGACCGCTGGCTCTCCTACCTAAGACTTCTGTAGTGCCGGTGCAAGTAGTTAGGGTATATGGTAGAGCATTTTCTTTTATGTTCAAAAGTTCAAAAAATTGTGTTGTTGCAAGAGATCTGTTACTCTGATCATCCAGAATGGTATACAGTCTTATGGCCTTTTCAGGTTGACCTCTTGGGTATACACGAACCAAACATATCTTTGCGCAGGATTTGTCACAGAGTCCTTCTCCACAGACTTCCGTACATGAAGAGAACACTGAGGTGGAAGGTACTGCTTGATCTGTGCGCTCCCCGCCTTGCTTTGCCTCAGGAGGATTGTTTGTGGGCTTAGTAAAGTTGTGCGGATATGGATGAAGAGCTTGTACATGGTCATCGCTGTCACACTCTATGCATTTAATGATAGCTTTACAGTCCTTTGCAAAGTGTTCTGTGGAGGCGCAGCATTTGTAGCAGACCCCAAATTTCTTTAAAAGTTCTTTACGTTCTTGTAGGGTTTTCTTTCTGAAGCCAATACATTTCTTAAGTGGATGCGGTTTGTTATGTATGGGACATTGGCGATTTGGGTTCTCGATGTTCTTGTTTTGTTCAGTCTTTTCAAGAACTGTAGCAGGTGCAGGTAGAACAGTGGTCCTTTTCACGGACACTGGTCCTCGATGGTCTCTGTGTGTCATACGTGTGTTTGTAGGTCTTGGAGGGGGTGAACTGAGAGGGTTACCTTCACCATAGGAGAAACTTGGGTCATTCTTTGTGTCTGCAATTCGTTTGATGAACTCACAGAAGTAGGAAAAAGGAGGAAAGGCAACTTGATGTTTTTCCTTGTATTTTGATCCAAGCGCTGCCCAATTTTCTTGAAGGCCATACGGTAGCTTGAGAACAATAGGGCTGATGCCACGAGGGGTGTCAAGGTAACTGAGACCAGGTAAGCGGATGTCAGCTTTAGCGAGTTGAAGCTCCAATAAAACATTGCTGAGTTCTTGAAACTTTAAATTCTCTCTAGCGGAAATCCTTGGGAAACTGTGCAATCTTTTGAATAAGGCATCTTCAATGGCTTCTGGACTGCCAAAGGTACGTTCAAGTCTGTCCCAAGCAGCATTAAGGCCTGCAGCAGGGTTGTCAATATGAACCGCTTTGAGCCTCTTGATGCGTTCAGTAGACTGGGGACCTAGCCATCTGATGAGCAGATCTAATTCTTCTGTAGCAGTGATGTCTAGGTCACTCATTGTGGCTTTAAAGGTGGATTTCCATCCTCTGTAATTTTCAGGCTGGTCATCAAACTTGGTGAGGCCTGTCTTTGTGAGCTCTCTGCGAAGCATGTATTTAGCAAACTGCGACATGTCCGTGTTTTCAGACTTTGGGTGCATGGCTGCAGGTGACTTGGGAACATATGTTGGTGCTGAGGCATTCCACACTGGAACTGGTTTAAAGTTAATTCGCATGTTGGTTTGTAGCTGTGGAGCAGTGTGCTTGCTAGTAGGTACTTGGCTGATGTCAAGGTAAGGTGGATAGTTTATTATGTGCATGCTATTGTCCACTGCTTGGTGAGATGCTGCAGTCTGGTGTACTGGAAGATATGAAGGCAAATTGTCTTGGAGTACAGTAGGTGCGGAGAAGAGACCTTGGTTGAGTGCTTTGGTTGCTGTGACAGGGAGCTGACGTTCTGCAGAGGAATGTGAAGAATCTGAGGCATAAGACACAGCTGAGTGTCTGCTGCTACTGTTGTCTCTTTCACTTTCACTAGCAGCCTGTTCTAAAACTTTTAATCTTGCCATGGCCGTGGCATGTTCACATTGTTTTTCCAAAAGTTCCATTTCCACTTTGTGGCGTGTGGCTTCAGCTTCCTTGCGTACGGCTTCAGCTTCCATTTCTGCCTTCTGGCATGCGGCTTCAGCCTCCATTTCTGCCTTCTGGCGTGCGGCTTCAGCCTCCATTTCTGCCTTCTGGCGTGCGGCTTCAGCCTCCATTTCTGCCTTCTGGCGTGCGGCTTCAGCCTCCATGCGTGCGGCTTCAGCTCTCATTTCTGCTTTCTTTTTGGCGAAGGCTGCCTGAATTTTAGAAACTTCAGCATCAGCACGGGCCTTTATGAGTTGTTGACTGAGTGTGGAAGACCTTGATTGCAGGGATTTGGAAAACCTTGAGGAGTGTCTGGAGGATGCAGAGCGGTGGGATCTGGATTCATGGAGCTGTGCAATTCTTACTTCTGCCTTTTTCTTTGTTTGCAGCACTAAATTGTCTCTTTCTAGATTGAGCTCATTGAATCTCTTTAGTTCTTCCAGTGACACTTTAGTGTTGTACCGCTTTAAGAGATGAATATATTTAACACAGTCTTTGATAATTCTGATAAGCGACATCTAATTGCTTAATAGTGCTCTCTAGTTGTAATGCATCATGACATGGTTGAGAGAGAGCTGACATGCATGTGACATTAGTACACCATAGATCATTCGTTTGAGACACCAACTCTTTTGCGTGAGCTTCAAGATTTTCTTGTACTTTCCAGGTTGGTTTTGTTAATCTTTTTTCTCTTTTGTTTGGTTCAGGGTTTAATTCCTGATCTGAAAGGATTTCTGAGTCTGGTAGTGTGTCAGTTTGCATGTTGATTTGCTGGAACATTTTGCTGACAAGGAGAGGGTTAATGATCTAGTTCTATAGCAGCAGAGAAATGTATCAATTTTGCTCAGCTCAGCTAGGATTTCTAGGCACTGGGTGAAAAAAGATTTGTTTTTACTTTCTTTTCACAGTCAAATCACATGCAATGCGTACAGAGAAATAAACTGTTTGTAGTGTACAGATGCACTGGATAAACTGTTTGTAAGGCACAGATGTATTGAACTTTCACAGCACTAATATCCTTTGTTGAATGCTATGCTGGGACTTGCTTGCAGGCACATACAGGCTTGTGGTAATGGCTGCACTGTGTGAAGCTGCTATTTCCACTGTCCCTACAGCGTCTCCCTGTGTATCCAGAGCTAGCAAGGATCCTATGGAGGATGTCTGACTGATCTTTCATGATCTTTTGGCTGATCTTTCTAAGATCTTCTGACTGATATATATGATTTTTTGACTGTTCTGTTTCTCCACCAAAGCACTGAGAATGTGATCTCTTAACTTACTGTTGTGATGAGATGGCTATAGCTCCCAGTCTAGATGAATTACAGACAATGACTCAATCGAGATGACACCTTGAAGATCTGTTGAAGTTTTATTCCAAAACTGTAGAAAATCCACAACAATATACATCCGATAGATTCATAATGATTTTTTGACCTGAGTCCATAAGGCTTTCCTAAGGATTACTGGGAAGGGAACAAGGGTGGAGCTATCTGAACAGGAAATCCCTGCGCCATGAGGAAAGGAGGAGAGAAACCCAGGGGTAGATAAGACATGTGCAATTCTTAAAGGCATATCACAAGTCATGTGAAACATGACAGCAATTAAGGGCGGGGAACAAGAGGGCACCGAAATGTTGGCGACATGTCAGAGCTCTCTGAATAACCCTGCAAGAATAGCTGCTGTCCCTGGTACTGGATAGGTTTGAACACCATAAATAGCTGCTGTCCTTGGTATTGAATAGGTTTCAACACCAAAGACAGGGGTTGAGGCAGCTTTTTCTTTTTTTTACACCTCAACCAATTATCTGCAAAGGACCCGCTCATTCGACAGGTTTAAGTAGACAAATCCCATAGGTTTCAATGTAAAATTTTTTTACATTTTTACATTTTTCGTATAGATTTATTCAACTGTTTATTCTTTTCATTTTGCAGCAAAAAGTCTCTTTATTTATTTTTTACGATTTTTTCCCCATTTTTCGGATTTTTTAGGCAAAATTTTTGATTCCGATTTTTTAAATGGTGTTTTTTTTATTCTGTAACAGACCTTTTTATTGTTATTCACAGGACCGTATATATTATTACCAGGCATTTTCATGCGCTAGTTTTTGTAAAAACTAGTCAAAAGCAAAAATAATAAATATCGATAGATAGAAGCGTATTTTCAACTATAATTTTTTTTCTTTGCATGGTCTTGGTAATATGTATTAGGCTATATTACATTCTTCAGCTAAAATGGGGACGCTAAGGAGGAAAACCTGCGCCTGCAGGTTTCTCCTTAGTGTCCCCATTTTAACGTGATGTTGCAGGGTATGCGCTAATACAGCAGCCTGCCCATAACGCAGCGCTAAGCCTTGGGATACTCGAGGCAGTGCTAAGTGCCACTGCGAGCATCCCCTCCATGGACTCCATAGGACTCCATTGAGGCTTCCACTGACGGTCACATGACCTGCAGGATCTCGCCTCATGAGATCCGGCAGGTCGGCGGAGAGATTCGCAGAGGGAGCCTGGGGGACTTTTTTCCCCTAGTTTCTTTCTGCTCCTGGCAGTAAGAAGAAGCGGATGAAATGTGATTATGTGATTTTTGGGGGGTTTCAGCTGGTGCTGTCTGACTCTGCAAATGCAGAATCATTTAGCACCAGGTCCTAGCTGTGGTTAACTTTCGAGTTATCCGCAGCTTGGTGTAATTAGCGTTAGGACTTTGTAATCCTAACGCTAATTAACACTTTGCGCACCCCATGTTAAGCATAGGAAGCGAAAAGTACAGTAACCTTGCGCTACAAAGTGCAACCCCCGAATCGGTAATGGATTTTTTTAACCCGTTAGCGCTCAGAATGTAATAGGTTAAGTGGCCCTAGCCACCCATAACGTTAACCCTCACACAGCTGAGCACTAACGTTAGCGTAAAGAGTGTAATAGGACCCATTTTATTGTATTTTTTTTTTTACCAGACTAGATCGAATGGGACTACAAAATGACCCTTTCTTTATAATTAAAATTTAATTGTTTAATCAATGTATATTCTAGAACTATTCATAGGAACGTGGCACCTAATAAAGGCAGAGCATCATCACATCAACAGCAACAACCAGAAAATGGTCTGTGAAGGAGAGAGGTAGAGATCAGCATTTGTTGTAAACATATTAATATATTCAGATGCCTTTAAGTGTCTTGGGGGAGATCAAAGCTTTGCTTTCCAATGCATTATTCATTGTCGTGATAAACAAAGGCCTAGCTTAACCGAAATCCAGGCTCCCCTTGCTTGGATAAAAATCCATAATTCGCGTGACCTGTCTCCGTATATTCCCGGCCTTTAAACTGTCATCTGTCTCCTGTGTCGCCCTGCAAGTGCTTAGCTGTGTTAGTCAACACATTGAACATGTAAATCACCTATAATAATCATATTACAATTGTGCTGGCCCGGTGATCCGCACAAACACTTGCAAGTTAAATGATATCAAGGTAGGATTTGAAGAAAGCCATACAAAGGATATATATCAAAGTCAATGACAGCGACATGCTACAAGAAAACATTACGCCCATGTAGTCAAAGAGCATCTCTATAACCAGTACTAATAATTTTAACTGGTAAATCTGCACAATCTGTGGAAGGCAAGCCTTAGGTTAGAGTTTTTATTGACAGGGTTTTATAAATATGCATAAAGTACAATATAGGAAACCAATCTAGGATATAGCATGCAATTACTGGAAAATTTAATTAATAAATAATAGTAATGTAGCGCTCACCCCCGGAGGAGCCGCTGAATAAACCTCGATAGTCTCACCACACTAGGAATTACTATACACCAGCACTGTTGTGGATTTTCTATTTTATATACTTTACTGAAGCAATAAAGTGTCATATAATATACATGTGCATTGAAGGAATTTACAGGATGCGTCACGCGGGAAAAACACGTGGCGTATAGGAAACAGTTAATACCTCGATTCGCAAGCTTAAGGCTAGGGTCAGACGAAAGCATTTTCCCCCCCGAACGTGAAAAAGTGCGTCCGAACGCATTGACGTATTTTTTCACGGAATGCACAAAAACGGGCAGACGACGCGCATTTGCGGGCGTGATTTTGTACGGATCATCAATAAAACTCTTTTTGCGTCTGGACGTTATGTTGGCAGGACATTAGCAGCGTCTGACATCTCCTAATCACGCAAACATGCCGCTATGCCGCAGCTGCGCACTCAGTACGTCAGTACTAGCGGTTCAGCGTTCTCAGAAAAATGCATTCAAATTCCACTTGCGTTGCACGGCCGGACTTTTGTGCGGCCGTACATCGTATATTGTCCGTCATTGCCCGTCATCTGCTGCTAGTGCGGCCGTAATTATGTGCGCCAGAACGCACGTTAAAAGTGCGCTGGTCTGACCCCAGCCTAAGTCCCGTTCAAAAGAGCTCAAAAAGTGGTGTCTTAGGGTACCCGGGTACTATATTCAACTGGCCAGTGAACGAACAGAACTATCTTCGACTAGTCAACGTTGAGGCCCTGTGAATTGAAGCAATTAACCAAGTGCGCAGTTTCGTTTCGGAACCGTAGGCCTCGAGGCCTCTCACCCATCCATTGAACGAAGTGTCCAGAACCCGTGTCTCGACCAAAGGATCGCTCTCCGCTCTAGATTGGAACTCGGTGCCAACGAATCTGCTCTCTGCTTGCCGAATCTCCGCAACAGGAACACTGATCCGCCGCTCGCACTCCCAATCGATCGTCGCAGCCTCCTCACTCGGGGTCCTACTGGAACTGGGTTGTCTTTCTCAGCAGTTCAGCTTAGGACAGTAGGTGATCACACACTCTTCGTCTCCGATCTCCAGCACTGGATACAATAACGCTTGCACTCCGGCCTGGTCGCGATCCTTGATGGTGTCTGGCATGTGTCCTACTCTTCTCGTCGCTCTGCTCGCTCTCCTCTAGCCAGGCATGAGGCTGCTGATGTCTCTCTTGGCGTCGGCCCGCCCACTTCCTGTTCCCTTCGCAAAGGTCTCTGGGAGAGGAAGTTCATAAGTCTCTTAGTCCAGCATAATCCTTTCCATATGTTATACACTGGCTCCCCCTAGTGGCCACATTGTTTAATTTCAGAAGGACAAATTTAAACACATTGCTATAGTAATATTATAATAATATGTTATAGTGCATATTATATATAATATTATAAACTATAATGTAATAATAATATTATCATATATAGTTATCATTCTTTCTGGACAATCTTATTATATTCTGCAAAGGGGAATAACATTCAGAATCCGAGAAGAGATTTAAAGAAAATTAATCATCAAACATTCATTGTCTTTGAACCCAGGACATACTTGAAAACGAGAGAAATCTTAATGTATAAATAACGGTAAAATGGTAAAATACTTTATAAATAAATAAATATATTATACTATATTTTATATTTAGCATTATAGTATATATTATAATTCAGTAATAATAATAATGTTATAAAATATATTATTATATATTATATTTAATATTATCTTATAATTGTATTAGTATATATTAAGTATATTATAGTATCGAAATAATTAATAAATCATAATAGAATATATTTTTTCTCCTTTGGAAAGGCACAAGCGTCTAACCAACACTGCTAGATTTAAAGTAAAAAGAGGAAACGTGGTCCTCTCACCTGAAAGTCTTTTTTTTTTTCAATATAGTAGTCTACGAGTAAAAGTTATTTATTTGTGAAGAATGACAGTAGAGAGCGGGGGACCCTAGCACAGGTGGTTCTCATGTGCTCTTTCTTTCTTGTCACTCAGTGTGTGATAATGTTTTGATAATGAAGGAGGTCAAGTCAAGAAGTCAAGCCTTAACAGCCAAGGTGGTTCTGGGTCCTAAATTCTCCCCCCATATATGATAAACTCATGATGCAGGGTTATTCAAAGAGATCCGAATTGCTTGAGAAGGGTAACCGAATGCTGAAAATCAGCGTTCGGTTACCTTTCTTGGCCATTCGGCTATCCAGAGAGCAGGCAATTCGCCAAATCCTGGCGAATTGCCTGCACATACGGTGCCTGTTCGGTGCCTGTTCGAAGGCAGTGAAATCCCCATGAAAAAGCACTGCTTCAGGTATTCAGAGAACACAAACCAGCAGTGAAAGGTTCGTCTAATGCCCTGCCATTCGGTGGTTTAATTCGGCAAGTTAATTCAGGAGAATCCCATAGACTTCAATGTTAAAAATATTCCCGTTTTAATTCAATATCTAATAAACCGTTCATTATAAAATTCTGCACTAAAGAGTTTCTTTATTTATAGATTTTTTAGGATATTTTAAGCATTTTTCTTAATTATTATTTTTTTTTTTAAAAGTCCGTTTTTTAAAAAAAAAATATTTTTAAGTTTACTTATTTTTTCTGTAACAGCCCTTTTTATTATCATTCCCTGGACCTCATATGCAAATTTCAGACATTTTCGCTCAGTAGTTCCTTTGCAAACAGCGTTTCATTTTCACAGATTCACACAAACTATTTTGTTAATTTGTTCACATCCCTCGTCTGCGGTCTCGGCTGCTTCGGCTGCGTCGGCTGTGTTCGGCTCCTGCTCGGGCTTGGTTTTCGGCAGGTTAATCCAGATGTTTTGTGGCTTTTCTGCGTGCATTCGGTGGGTTTTGCGGTTAGTTTTCGTCGGGTTTGCGGCAACCTTTCCCTGCAATTCGGGGACCCTGTGGTGTTTGCTGAATACACCGCAGGGTCACCGAAATGGGATCGGCAAAAGGAACCGAATTGAAGAAAACGAAAAGACACCGAACGTGCGGTGACTTTTCGAATCTCTTTGAATAACCCTGATGGTCTGCCCCAAAAAGTACACTTTTATATACAATCATTCAATAGTATTAAAGGGACATGCTAAAAAAAAAAACAGGGGGAGTAAAACAGTGTTTGTTTATTAACCCTTTCTTGCCCGCACTCCCTTTTTTCTCCTGTACATTTAACCCTTTCACTACCAAGCATTTTTCATTGAAATGGGGTGTGAAGTTAACAATTAAGTTTAAGGTAAAATAGACTTTTTGCACAGAAATTGTTATTCTGAGAAATAGTTAAAAAAAAGTAAATAATGTTAATTTGCTCTTTTTTTAATTTTTCATGTATTTGTTTATCCGTTAAAGAAGTATTGTTGAAATGTAACATTCTGACGGGGTCTGACGGGGTCTGCAGTATTATCATACAGGCAGAAAAGACCTTTGTGTTAGATACAGTAACTGTGATAAAGATAAATAATAAAAATGTCCAGATCTCCTACTTATGGGGATTTGTAGTGATCACAATGAGATTATTAGCAATGCAGATTCCAAAAGCATACCAATAGAATATTAAAATAATATCTGTATGTGACATAATGCCTGTATATGGAGATTACTGTAGCACCTTGTATCTGTTCTGTACAGGGATTTTCTTCTATTATAACCCCCTGAATCTTTACCCTGTACAGCAGTGAGTGACCCCAGAGCTCTCCCTGTATTCTGCTTCTCCCTGGCAGCTGTAATGCAGCAGTAATCTATTTGAACTTTTTGTTACTGTGAGGATTGGGGCTCTATTTGCAGCTGGTTTTATGTCGTCAGGATGCATTATTGAAGGCCACAGGCAATTGCATTCGGCTTGTTAGCAAAAACAAAAAAGGGAAGAAACCACTGTGGTACTCTGCAGAAGTGGCCAAAATAGTGAAGAACAAAAAGACAGCATTCAATAATTATAAAAAAACTCAGAGTGAAGAAGATAGGCAAACCTATAAGATTAGGCAGAAAGAGGCAAAGCAATTTATAAAAGCTTCCAAAGCACACGCAGAAGAGAAAATAGCTCAGTCAGTAAAAAAGGGGGACAAAACATTTTTTAGATACATAAACGAGAAAAGTAAAACAATGATTAGTTAGATTAAAAACAAAGGAAGGAAGGTATGTAGAAGAGGATAAAAGTCTCGCTGACTGCCTCAATGAATATTTTTGTTCAGTCTTTGCAGAAGAAAAGGAAGGAAAGGGACCTCAGTTAGGAGGAAACACTAAAGAGACATTTACATATGAGTTTACAGAGGAGGAGGTTCTACAGCAGCTGTCTAAAGTAAATATAAATAAGTCAATGGGGCCTGATGGGATCCACCCTAAGTTATTAAAAGAGCTCAGTGGTGTAATAGCAAAACCGTTAACAAGGATTGGTTAAATAAATCTGTTAACGGGAGTCGTCCCAGAAGACTGGAAATTAGCAAATGTTGTGCCCATTTACAAGAAGGGTAGTAGGGAGGAATCGGGGAACTATAGGCCAGTTAGTTTTATGTCAGTAGTGGGACAATTAATGGAAACCATGTTAAAGGAAAGGATTGTTGAACATCTAAAAACACATAGATTACAGGATCCGAAACAACATGGGTTTACCTCAGGGAGATCATGCCAAACTAATCTTATTGATTTTTTTGATTGGGTAACAAAAATAATAGACAAAGCTGGTGCAGTAGACATTGCCTTTTGATACTGTTCCGCACAGAAGGCTTATCAATAAATTGCAATCTTTGCGCTTGGATTCCAATATTGTTGAATGGATTAGGCAGTGGCTGAGTGACAGGCAACAGAGGGTTGTGGTAAATGGAGTTTATTCGGCGCAAGGTCTTGTTACCAGTGGGGTACCTCAGGGGTCAGTACTTGGACCCATTCTCTTTAATATTTTTATTAGTGATATTGCAGAAGGTATTAATGGTAAAGTATGTCTTTTTGCTGATGACACAAAGATTTGCAACAGGGTTGACATTCCTGGAGGCATCAGCCAAATTACAAATGATTTAGGTAAACTAAAAAAATGGTCGGAGCTGTGGCAATTGAGTTTTAATGTGGATAAGTGCAAGATAATGCACCTGGGGCGTAAAAACCCAAGGGCTGAATATAGAATATTTGATACAGTCCTAACCTCAACATCTGAGGAAAGGGATTTAGGGGTTATTATTTCAGAGGATCTAAGGGTAAGTAGTCAATGTAATAGAGCAGCAGGAAATGCTAGCAGAATGCTTGATTGTGTAGGGAGAGGTATTAGCAGTAGGAAAAGGGAAGTGCTCATGCCACTGTACAGAGCACTGGTGAGACCTCACTTGGAGTACTGTGTGCAGTACTGGAGACCGTATCTCCATGAGGATATAGACATCTTAGAGAGAGTTCAGAGAAGGGCTACTAAAATGGTGTTTGGCTTGAAGGAGAAAAGTTACCAGGAAAGGCTTAATGATCTTAACATGTATAGCTTGGAAAAAAGACGAGACAGAGGAGATATGATAGAAACATTTAAGCACGTAAAGGGAATCCACAAGGTAGAGGAAGGGAGTATATTTAAAAGGAAACAAAGTAGCAAAACAAGAGGACATAGTCTTAGATTAGAGGGGCAAAGGTTTAAAAGTAACATCAGGACGCATTATTTTACTGAGAGGGTGGTGGATACATGGAACAGCCTTCCAGTTGAAGTGGTAGAGGCCAAAACAGTGATTGAATTTAAGCAGGCATGGGATAGGCATAAGACTATCCTAAACAAAAGATAAATCCAGGTAAAGTATCCATGTAATTGGGCAGACTAGATGGGCCGAAAGGTTCTTATCTGCCGACATTTTCTATTGTAGCACTCACTCCCTGAGGAGCCGCTGAATTTAACCTCGGGTTAGTCTCTCCGCACTAGGGAATAAATATACACCAGCACTGTTGTGGATTTTATAAATCATATATACTTTACTGGTCTCAATAAAGCGGCATATATAAAATAAGCACGGTATATGGAAACAGGATTTCGTATTGTGGGAAACGCGCAGCGGTAAAAGAAAAGTTTAACCCCTTCGTTTCTGGAGTGTAAGTCCCGTGCAGGTTATGTCCCAAAAAGTGTGTGTGCGTGAGCTCAGGTACCCGGGTACTATATTTCAACTGGCCAGTGAATGTATTTAATAAAATCTTCGACTAGTCACGTTGGGGCCCTGTAGATTTTAGCAGTGCTGCAGCGTGCGTCTTTAAACTTGTGGCCTAGGAGGCCTCTCACCCATCTGCCAGACAATCTGTTCTGCTGCCCGATCAGGACGTCTCTCCGCTGAATTGTGCTGGGACTCTGTGTCACCGGATCCGCTTCTCTCGCTTGTCTGTCTTTACAACACGATTTATAGCTTACCGCCTGCACTCCCAGTGGATCATCGCGATCTCCTAACTCGGGGTCCAATCTGCAACTCTTTGTCTATGTAAAACCTCTCAGCGGTGGATTACTGGGTCTCTGGCAAGTCACTATATCGATCTCCAGCATCGGCAAGGCAGCGCCTACTCTTCAACCTGGTTACAATCGCTCACAGTCTCACGTGCGTCTCACTTGGTTCATTCCTCGGCTCACACTGGCTCTCCTTCCACGAGGCTGCGGATGTCCTCTCCTCCTTCCCCACCCACTTCCTGTCTCTGCCCCAGAGCATGCTGGAAAACGTAGTCCCAATGTCCAGTATAGTTTACATGTGCTTGTCTCCCTCTAGTGGCCAAAACGGAACATTACAGCAACCGGGTTTTAAAACAGCGCTACACTCTCCCCCTCCTAGAACTCTTGGGTCTCTCCAAGGAGGTACAACAATCACATAACATTAGGCAATGTATACAGGTTCATCAGCAAATAGACAATGGGTCAGATACACATCCTCAAGTTGACTCATGCTCTTGACTACCTCAGCTAACATAGCAGACACTTCGGGCAACCTTCGCCCTGTGGTGACAGCCTCTTCAGTGCTATGTCCTGGGGAGTTGTAGGTAAGTCTCTGGGGGGGTCGGATAGAACGCTTTGATTCGGGCTCAATCCGCTCCTCTTCAGGTGGAAGTACTACAGGTATGGGTTTGATTCTTTCTTCCACAACAGGAACACACATCTCTTCAGAGTATGATCCTTCCAGTGACGGCATAGAACTGTAATCATAGGACACATTTTCAGAAACTAAAGGTATTTCTAAAGTTTCGGGAACCTCCAATTGAAACTCAGGAGCATCAGGCCTCAGGTTACTTCCCCACCCCTCGGGAACTGGAAGGACCTCTTCAGGCTCTGGCGAGTGCACCCAGTCCAGACAAAAACTTCCTTCTTCACTATCCCCTTCACTCTCTTCGACAACTCGTGTCTGTTGAGACCGAGTAACTGGAGTCAAACGTGGAGCAGGAGGGTTCGGCAGAGAAAGTTCGTCTCCAACTGGTATCCTTACAGCCTCCGTCAAAGGTAACAGATGATTTCGATGCCAGTTCATAAGAGGCCCAGCCTTTCCATCCGGTTGGATTTGGTAAACTGGCAAACCCGGCAGTTGCTTGCAGACAATGTAGACTTGAGAACTCCATCTAGCTGCCAACTTAGGCCTTGCAGAAACACCCAAGTTCTTCAATAAAACCCTATCACCGGGTTGTACATCCTGTACCCGAACTCTCAAGTCGTAGTTTCGCTTATTTCTCTGTTCCCGATTTCCGGAGATCAAACGGGCCTGTTCAAACGCAGAGGCCAAATTCTTACGAAGTCTATCCACATAATTTCTATGAGAGGCTACAGACGTCTGGTCTAGAGATAACCCAAACGCCAAATCAACCGGCAATCGAGCTTCTCTTCCGAACATAAGACGGTACGGTGAGTATCCAGTAGCGTCACTCTCCGTACTGTTGTACGCATGCACCAGCGTAGCTATGTGACGACTCCAGCTCTGCTTCTCTTTGTTTGACAATGTCCCCAACATATTGAGCAGCGTGCGATTGAACCTCTCTGGTTGAGCATCCCCTTGAGGGTGATATGGTGTAGTTCGGGTCTTCTGAATACCTAGTAGTTCCATCAATTGCCCAACAAGCCTGCTCTCAAAGTCTCTACCCTGATCCGAATGTATTCTCCTTGGCAGGCCATAGTGAACAAAAAACTTTTCCATTAGAACCTTTGCCACTGTAGGAGCTCGTTGGTCTTTCGTAGAAAAAGCTTGGGCAGAACGCGTGAAATGATCAGTCACTACTAGAATATTTCCCTGCCCACTAGCATCCGGCTCTAAGCACAGGAAATTAATGCACACCAAGTCCATGGGTATTTGACTTTGCAGGTGGCTCATTGGAGCGGTTCGGGTTGGTAGGGTTTTCCTCTGGATACACCTCAAGCACGAGTGACAGTAACTTTCAACTTCCGATCTCATACAGGGCCAATAAAATCTGTCTCTCACTAGTTTAAAAGTTCTCTCGGCACCCAAATGTCCATGGTCATCGTGTAACGACCACAGCACTCCCTCTCTGTGTTTGGTGGGAAGGAACAATTGTTTGGTCTCTTCAGCATTGTTTGAGGGGCCCCTTCAGTAGACCACCCCATCCAACATCTTCAACCGTTCCCACTCTTTGTAGACTAATCGGGCTCCTTATGGGGAATTTGTCAGTAGAATTTCCCATTGGTTCGCGGTTAGGGCCTTCACGGTTAGTGCAATCAAAGGGTCTCTAGCCTGATCAGCTCTCAGGTCCTGTTTCAAAAAAGTAGGCAAACTTTCATCCCTCAGCTGTGTAGGATTACAATAGAACTCTGGAACAGCCGCAGCCATAACTCCTATGGCTTCTGCTTCAATACCCCCCTTGACCGGCACTCCGCTCCTTGACATAAAGCTTGCACCCCATCTGGAGTTAACTGAGTCCATTCCGTAGTGTAGGGTCTTCTTGACAAAGCAACGGCATCTAGATTATTCACTCCAGGGCGATACTTCAGGCTGAACCGAAACCCTGTCAGAGCGGCCAACCACCGATGTCCTGTTGCATCCAGCTTCGCCGTAGTAAGAACGTAGGTAAGAGGATTGTTATCAGTCTTTATTACAAATTCGGCTCCGTACAGATAATCTTTCAGCTTGTCCACTACCGCCCATTTCAAGGCTAAGAACTCCAACTTGTGGGTAGGGTAGTTCTTCTCTGAAGACGTAAGACTTCGGCTCACATATGCTACAGGCCTCAGCAATCCACCATATTCCTGGTACAGAACTCCCCCTAGACCTTCTCTGCTAGCATCCACATGCAATTCGTACGGCTTATGGGGATCCGCGTAAGCCAAGACAGGAGCTCGAGTTAGACTCTCTTTCAGCTTCAGGAAAGCACCTTCACAGTGAGTAGTCCATTCTTCTTGGATGGATTCTCGAGCCTTCCTTGGCCCTGGAGCTGATAAATTTCGATCAGAGGCCTTGTGACCTTCTTCTGCGTCTTCTTTCTGCAGGAGCTTGTTCAGTGGTTGAGCTATCTTGGCAAATCCTCCCACGAATCTTCGATAATTGGAGCAAAACCCCAAGAAAGATCTAAGTTCGGTAATATTTCGGGGTCTAGGCCAGGAAGCTACAGCTTCCAACTTCCGAGGGTCCGTCGAAATGCCTTCTGCTGAAACAACATGTCCCAGATACGTAACAGAAGGTAAACAGAATTAACACTTCTCTAGAGACAGTTTCAACCCCTCTTCATGGAGCCGCTTCAAGACCTTCTCCAACCGTTGCTTGTGTTCTTCCAGAGTCTTCCCGAACACGATAATGTCATCCAGATACACTAACACTTCGATCAGGTTCATGTCCCCGACTGTCTTCTCCATTAACCGTTGGAACGTGGCTGGAGCCCCCGTAAGGCCTTGAGGCATTCTGTTGAACTCAAAGAACCCTAGTGGGCAGATGAATGCAGTCTTTTCTTTGTCTTCAGGATGCATTGGTATCTGATGATACCCACTTCGCAGGTCTAGTACACTAAACTATTTTGCTCCAGACAAACACGGTAAAGCGTCTTCTATCCGAGGAGTGGCATATTGATCCGGAATGGTTCTCTGATTTAGTGTGCGATAGTCTATACATAGACGAATGGAGCCATTCTTCTTCCGAACCATCACTATTGGAGACGCATACGGGCTCCTGGACTCTTGAATCACCTTAGTCCTTTGTAGTTCATTCAGCTGTTCTCGTAGATCATCCAAGTCTCCCAGCGGAACTCGTCTTGACCTTTCTCGAAACGGCTTGTCTTCCTGTAGTCGAATGCGATGCTCAGTACTCTTAGCTAGGCCTACGTCGAACTCGTCTTTTGAGAACAAGTCCCTCCACTTTAGGATCTGGGACTGAAGACGTTTCTTCCATTCAGGTGAGATGGGAGCGTCCTTAGGATAGAACCTTTCATCTGGAATCACTTTGTTCACTCCCCCTCCTAAATCGGCAGGAGAGAGAGGCGTAGCGGACGCTACTTGCCCGATAGGCATTCGTGCTTTCAGGATCACTGGAGAATCAGACACATTACATACACTAATACAGAAAAAATGGCGTCGCGCCCATACTCACCAGAGCGGCAGCAACTGCCAGGAGTAACAGCCCAGTCAATGTATAAAACATAACAAGGAAAAAGAGTGTCATCTGCGCTCGTTTCTATGTGTTCCATGTACAACAAAAATGAGGTTTTTGTTTGTTTCAATGGCCATTGCAACGTAAGCCCACTCGCCACTTCAAGGCACCTCTTTAGAGTGGGTACCTAACAATTGTAACCAAAAGGCCACTCTACTGAGCAGCTCCAAGCCCCTCCAGCTGCTTTTCAGCCAAGGAGAGGCAAAGATGGTGGGTTTTATTTATACACGCACCAAACACTTCCCATTTGGGATCAAAAACAAAAACATGGAAAGAGGAATAGCTGCAGAACGACGGACTGGTGTTACAAGCATGATATACATAAATACAGAAAAAATGGCGTTGCGCCCATACTCACCAGAGCAGCAGCAACTGCCAGGAGTAACAGCCCAGTCAATGTATAAAACATAACAAGGAAAAAGAGTGTCATCTGCGCTCGTTTCTATGTGTTCCATGTACAACAAAAATTAGGTTTTTGTTTGTTTCAATGGCCATTGCAACGTAAGCCCACTCGCCACTTCAAGGCACCTCTTTAGAGTGGGTACCTAACAATTGTAACCAAAAGGCCGCTCTACTGAGCAGCTCCAAGCCCCTCCAGCTGCTTTTCAGCCAAGGAGAGGCATTTTGATCCCAAATGGGAAGTGTTTGGTGCGTGTATAAATAAAACCCACCATCTTTGCCTCTCCTTGGCTGAAAAGCAGCTGGAGGGGCTTGGAGCTGCTCAGTAGAGTGGCCTTTTGGTTACAATTGTTAGGTAACCACTCTAAAGAGGTGCCTTGAAGTGGCGAGTGGGCTCACGTTGCAATGGCCATTGAAACAAACAAAAACCTAATTTTTGTTGTACATGGAACACATAGAAACGAGCGCAGATGACTCTCTTTTTCCTTGTTACATTACATACACTAACTGAGACTCTTCCTCGTGTTCGTTTCAATGCTCTTGTGGAGATTATTTCAGGGATTACTTCTACTCCGGCTTCACTCCCATGATTGAAATCAGTTTCCAGTACCACATAGGGACCCGGTTGTGATCCGTTCAACTTGACTGAAGCCCGGAAACTCGCCACTTCTCCTGATTGCAGAACCTTCTCTGTTCCTCCCAATCTCCACAGGCGCCCCACTTCGGCAGGTGCCTTCTGTTCTTCGACCATTCGCTGATAGACTGGACGTAACATCGGGTGTACTTCCCTGGTGGAACCTTCTTCGATTACTATAGGAGTCAGGAGACGTCGCACCAGATCAGTATTCGTCCCCACTATCATTGAACTTCTGTTGGCCCCTGAAGGCCGAGGACACACAATGGCCAATGTATCACAACCCCCAGACTGTCCGATGACTTCGAATCCGCTCTCTAACTTCACCTGTAGATATCCGTCGTAGGGAAGTTTCTCAGTTCCGATACCCCAGATCTCAAGCTCCTTTAATTTCTGTAGAGGTATGTGCTTCAAGTGCTTCTCATAGAAGTCTCGGTAGATCAAGGTCACTTGAGCCCCTGAGTCCAATAGAGCTTTGGTGTAGACTCCCTCTACTTGGATTGGAACGATGGGAGAAGGACCTATCATCTGGTCTGGAAACTTTGCTGTTGCAGCAGGAAACTTAGACCCTGTTTGCTGTACCCTGGCCTTTTTCTTGGCCCGTTTAGGTTTTGGATGTGCATTGTTTCCCCATGACGTAGGACCGGATGCTAAGGGAGTGACTCTTTCAGTCCTGGCAGGCTCAGCAGTCGGCAAGGGTCTGGGCCCTCTCAGCCTTTCAGTTCTGGCTTGATTTTTGGAGCTGTTTTCGACCATTGGGCACCTAGTTTGCTCCTTCACTTGGGCCCTCTGGCGTTTCCCGCCGGTGAGGTAGATAGCAGCCCTTCCAAGGCTTTCAGGAACTCTTATACCCTATTTCCTTCAGACTTTTGGTTTTTGCATTGTGCTCGGAAATTACCCATTTCCCCACAACTAAAACATCTCTTCTTTGAGAATGGAGGCGTACTTGCTGGTGGTGATTCGGTTGAAGGACCCTGGCCAGACGCCACAGCAACTCCAGTTGTTCGCATATCAGTAAGAAACTTCTGCATATCAGTCTGTGTCTCTGCCACCTTCAGAAGTACTCAACACAAATCAGTGTGTGCTTGTTTCAGCTCATCTTGAGCTTCTTGTACCCTCTTAACGGTTTTGTGTAACTCACTATATGCAGAAAAGGTTGGTTCTTTGGCATTTCTCTCTGTGGATATAGGAACTAGCAGATGCTCTTGTCCGTCAACTTCAGATCCATAGGTGTCCGACGAATCATCTTCAGTTTGCAAATATTCGTTATGCCTTACTGGTTGTGCGTAAGCTCTTTCTCCTCTCCTTAAGGACTTTTCCTCTAGCAGAGCCTCTTCCTCTCTAACAGCTCGAATCAGTTCTAGGTACTTCAACTCTCGGTTACCTTCTCTGGTTCTCAGCTGTAGCATCACCGGATCTAGAGGTTGAGCGCCCCTCAGTATCTGCTGCATTCGGATTTTATCTATCGTGGCTGGTGCGGCCCCTTTCTTAAGAAGTATCTGGTGCAGAATCTTATCTAGGCGCCTCGTGTATTCAGTCATTTTCTCACCTTTTCGCTGGTAGGTGTGTTCATACTGGTACATAAGCTCAGCGGCCTTTTCTGTTCGCCCAAAGACTTCCTGTAATACGTTTAGGTAATCTAAAGCAGTGCAGTCTTGTTTACTCAATTTTAGGTTTCTGGCAGCCTCTGACGCAGGTCCCTTTAAACCCTCGGTAATCCTTTGCTTCTTCTGCGCTTCAGGGACGTCTCACTCATCCAGAGCCTGCATCGCCTGTTCTACCCATTCTTCGAAGGTTTCTTCTCTCGCCGGAGTTGGTACGTTTCCTGTCAAATTTCTCAACCGTCGATAACCAAAGTTAGTGTGTGGAGGGCTTGTTCTGTGACATTTAGCCAGCAAATCTCCAATAGCCACTATAAATTCAGGCCCGATCATGGCCTGCGGACTGGGCGCGGGAACACTCGCGGGGTCGTCACGTGGCGCACTTGGCTGAATCAGATGAACTTCCACCTCATCGATCAGCTTCACGCTCGCGCCCTGAAAGCACACTGGAACACCCATTCTCCACTCAAAAAGAAGGTTTTAAAACAGCGCTTCACTATGTTTCTATATAAAGCAAAGGATTTTGTTTCTACGAATGGGGCACACTAATCTTACTTTAAAAAGGTGTGAAAATGGTATTTTAATATGCTAATGAGTGCTTTTCAATGCATTACAATGCACAATCGAGAAAACCCGTTCACATCCAAAATCGAGTTAAAATTCCCCTCCCCCTCCACTTCCAGCTGGCCAGTGGTCCAGCTGGCCAGTGGTTCAACTAGCCAACTCTTGAGTAAACGAAGTGAGTGAGCGACAAAGCACTGTAATATTTAGACGAGGCGTCAGCATCCTTGGCTCTCCAGATCTTTTGAAACTACATCTCCATGGTGCTCAACATCTCATAAGCTAGGCAGAGTCTCATGGGAAATGTAGTTCCAAAACACGTGGCGGGCCAAGGTTCCTGACCCCTGATTTAGTACCAAACCCTGGACAGCCACTGACTGACAACTTTCAGGATGGGTGGGGGGGGGGCGGTCATTCTCTCTTAAGTGGTAATTCAATAATTGGCGGTGTTTGCCAGTGTTGAAACTCAGACAAACATCACTGTTTAACAAAACTTAAATCCGAAGAAAGGCATTTGTTGCATAATCACCAACGCTATCTCTGTCAGAAAATGCCAAATTTGAGATTTTCTCCCAATAGTTTTTTTTTTTTTTTACTATAGCCTAAATTTTGGCCTATGCTTTTGAAAGTCACAGATAATGTACCCAATGTTGGTTTTTTGTGTGAATATAACCCAACATTAACCCTAGGAAACAGACGGGACATTTACAATGGTAGCTGTGGAGTGGAAAAGCATTGCACGAGTTATAGTCCAAAGCATTTTAAAACCACTTTGTTTGTGTTACCGAAATTGTGATCATAAAGAAAGTACGACAACTGTCATCTCCCAGCAGGGCTGTATACAGTCGCTTTATAAATGGGATATTTTATGCTGACAATCAGGGAAATGAATGTGATGAGAAAGAAAAATGTTTGAGGGGACAAAATAGTTAAAATAGTCCTATTGTTTCCAGTGGAAAGTGCATATTACATGAAATAATGCGAGCAACCATTATGTCTGTGCTTGTGTGTGTGTATGTGAAATCTGAGCCTACACTATGTCCTCCCAGTGGTTAAGGTGTTACAATGACAAGAGCAAAGCCCATCACTGCCATTCTGTTGGCTGGCTCGGAGGACCACGTGACAGTTCATTGCTTGCCTGGGCTGCCTGCGAGAGCTCTCTCTCTATACTGGAATCTACTTAAAGAATGCACTGGAGAGTCAGCAGGAAGGTCTCGCAGACAGGTAAGGAGACACTGAAGAGTACCAGGGCCTGTATGCGATGGCAAGTGTTATTTTTCTGTGGTATCCAGTGTGTATTTCAATTATGCAGCTTTGTCGGAGCGCTTTGTCTATGTGAGCATCTGCAGAGTTTGTGTTGCATGCTGTCTCATGTTTCATTGTTCATCATTGTGCACGAGGTCAAAAGCCCTGATTGCTTTAGGCATCATATGCGTTATTTTATTTATGAACAATTATACAGCAGTATGCGTTTATACCATTCATTCTACAATTGCTTGTCATCCTTGTTCAACCACCCCCCCCCAGTCCCCTCTGGAATCACACTTGAAATTTTAGAAATGTTCATTTTCCCCGGTAGAATCCTGAAATGCTAGCCGAGGTTCAGGCTTTCGGTTTATCGCAAGCAGCACCCTTTATTTAACTGCCATAATCCCGATTTGTCTTGATTTTGTGACTGATAAAGAACAATGTCCCAATTAGTATTCTTCGAGTCTCTTTCTAAGGCTGGATTGTAGATGGAAAAATGGGTTGTCAACTCAAGCCCTGGGCTTTGCCGCTCCTCGTGTCAATGTAATTGCAGATTGCTACTAGGAAAGCTCTTTCATGTATATTCAGAAAACTGGGGATTGCAACAAAGGAAATTTAAAATTTATAGCACAAAAAAAAATGCTGAAAATAATAGTCATTTTTCCAATCTGGGTATTGTCTCAAAATTTAGAATTTCAGTTTCTCTAGAAAATTAAAAAAGAGATTTTTGATGGATAGTTAGATAGACAGAAAGATAGCTAGATAGATGGATAGATAGCTAGAAAGATGACCGATAGATAGATAGATAGATAGATGGATAGATAATGGATTGATGGATAGATAGATAGATGGATTGATAAATGAATAGATGGATAGATAAATGGATAGATAGCTAGATAGATGGATAGATAGCTAGATAGATGACCGATAGATAGATGGATAGATAATGGATTGATGGATAGATAGATAGATGGATTGATAAATGGATAGATGGATAGATAAATGGATAGATAGCTAGATAGATGGATCGATAGCTAGATAGATGGATCGATAGCTAGATAGATGACAGATAGATGGATAGATAAATGGATAGATAGATCTAGCTATCACACAAAACTGGGAGAGGCTACAATCATCTTACCATGCATTTCGTAAAAGGATGCTACTGAGTCCAATGAATACAACATACAAGATACAGTACACTCCGCCTAAATAAAACATTAAATAATTTATAACTACCTATGTAGGGAAACAGCATTAGAGATTTGATGGTAAGATGTATAATATATATTGAATATACAAATTTACTGAAAATGTATTTTTAGGAAAAGTATTGTTCTCATTGTAACTATCAGTAGATAATGGACAGAAGACAGAGGAGTATTATTTATAAAGTAACAAAATGATAATCATTTCTTCTACCTTCATTAAACACAAAATCTAAAATTCAGTTTGAAGAACAAGCAAACAGCTTTTTAATCCAAGTCCTACATACAGTATGTGATAGAGGACAAAAATGGGGGCCAAGCCCATGGCAGGCTCTCTGGAAAGGTCTTTGTGCCCAACAAAAAAAATCTCACGAGTGAACCTCAGATGTGGCAGAGTAGCACTCTCCTTCTTCAGATCCCCAAGGCATTAATAAATGAGATGTTGGAGTTACAGTAATCATTTCTGACACTTGCTCGTTACTAATTCTCCCAGTACTGTGCAGTTCGTATAAACTAGAGGCCCGTGCCATGGTTGAAAGATGCATTGTGAGCACGGCTGAATGGACGAAAAAGCCCTCTAAACTGATCGGTTTAATCTGTATGTATCAAGCAGGGGAAAAGGAAAGGGCTCAAAATTTCTATCATTTTATGCGTTCCAGTGTGCTCACCCAATCTATATATCACGGCCTTTAGAGAGCAGTTATTTCCAAATTGTAATTTGTACAAAGCTCGGCATTCGAGCAGATCCAACTTTGATTTTCAAAAAAACCCTATATCAAGTTTTTTTGACATTTATTTTGTTTGTTTCTCTTCCACGTCTTAATTTCACATCATTTTTGTATACAGTAGATGTAGGCACTGTTGATCCTCAGGGTTGTGCTGCCTGAAGATGTTCTAAGGCTGGACTTGAATGCTGATTAGCTTCCGGAGGTTAGGCCCACCCTCTTTTCTGATGAATCACTACCTATAAAACTGCTGACTGACATCAAGTAACCACAGAATAAACAGAGAATAGCAAGTTAACATCCTGAGATTGGTCTCAGCAAGTAACGCTTGTGCTTGCAATCGATTTTAACAAGTTTAGCTCACATTATGAAACTCCATAGTACCACAGATGTGTATTGGGGTTGTCTACCAGGAGGGACACTGTAATGAAACATTAACCCCTTTTTTTGCCATTAAAAATTGGCCAAATGCTGCTGACAGTCATTGCCCAATTATTTATTTATTTAAATTTAACCCCATGACTACCAAGATGGTGCCTTTGAAGCCCGAGATATAGCGATATCGGTAGTGAAGGGGTTAAGCAGTAAATACTCTAGAGTTCTCTCTCAGCATGCGCTGCCCATCACAGTCAGTTCAGCACCTCGGAGATCCGGAAGTCCTCACAGCTTTTTTACACAATTGCGTTCCTATGTACAGTGAATTGAGTTGTATAGGACAGGGCTCAAATTTCAAGTCCCAAGCTACTAACCAGGCCATAAGAGTTACTCACCATCAGTTGCTTCACCTAACCCCTACCCAGCCCTTAACTCTGCCCCTAAACACACACCCTTAAATTACTTTATGAAATTACAATGTTAAAGGTTTTGTTTAGAATAAAGTTACAAAAACAACATTAATACCCAGACATCAGACCCCAGATACATGTATACCCAGACATCAGACTCCAGATACATGTATACCCGGTCATCAGACCCCAGTGTGAGCAGAACTAGGAGTCAGGGAAGCTCCTCTCCACCCCCCCCCTGCCAGTGACAGAGATGAGCTGGGTCAGGTTAGGCAGCTGCTCCCTGCCACCGTGCAGCCTGGGGAAGGGGGGGGGGCTGCACAGTGGCAACCCTGGAATACGCAGCACAAAATTTATTTATTGTGCTGCCTGTGTGTGCATTTCCAAATTTCCAAATGCTAGGCGAGTGGAAATTTTGAGCCCTGGTATAGGATATACAAATTGAGCATTGCTCGGCATATCCGTGCTTTCTGCGGACAGCAGGCAGTCTGAGAAAGGGGGATGTCAGCATGCAATCTGGAGACCAGCTGCCGAGATATTCAAAATCCTGGCGGCCTCATGACACGCGTGTGGGCAGAGAAAACTCTTCTGCTTCACGTAATGCTAGGACCCAATTGAGGCATGGGGGCACTCCACACAGCCTGACCACTTTATACATGCTAAAGTGGTCAGGATGAACAGAGTTTTCCTTTACTGGGGAGTGGATGTGACCAGCCTGTGACTCATTAAGGTAAACTAGATTTTTTTAGATGTTCTAGGTCTAGTTCACAATAAAAAAAATATTTTAAACATTAACTATATAGTTTACGAGAATTATTTAAGGGGACACTCTAGCCACCATTAACTAATTAAATCATTGGTCTTGGTGTGCTAATTGTCCCACCTTTGAACCCACTAAACTGATTATGCTGTGGCAGCCTTCCAAAGCATAGGGTTTCCTTCCGCCTGAAAGGCTGTTAATCATCTCACACCAGGACAGCCTTCTGGGGTACCAGGCATTAGACTGGCTAAATGCTCGTATGAGTGATTGGAAGAGTGACAGTCTCTACAACCTTTTACCCCAGAGGGCTATGTTTTAGTTTAGCATGTTCCTTTAACAAAGGAAACCTATTCATTAACAGGACTATACACAGGACACGAGGTCACCCATTTAGACTGGACGAAAGGAAATTCAGCCTAAAGCATAGGGTTATTTTATGGTGAGAACAATAAAGCTGCGGAATTCTCTGCCTGTTGAGGTGGTTGGGTCAGAGACTGTACAGACCTTTTAAACAATGACTGTATGACTTCCTACAAAAACATAAAATTAAGGGTCATAATATTTAATATGTGGGTAAAAGCTTCTTGATCCAAGGAGAAATCTAACGCCATTATGAGGTCAAGAAGGAATTTTTCCCAGTATGTTGCATATTGGGGAGCGCTTCAGACTGGGTGTTTTGCCTTCTTTTGGATTAACAGCAGTAGGTGATGTGCGAAAGGCTGAACCCGATGGACGCAAGTCTTTTTTCAGCCTATGTAACGATGTAACAAATGGCCAGTGGTGGCACCCACTGAAATAAATGGGCTGCTCACTCTTAATGCATATAATATTTTCTGTATAACTTTTATCAGGTTAAGATGTAACATAGCAAAATTGCTTTATAATGACAATAAGCTTACAAATGAAAAAATATGAACTATAGTATTAACCCCTCAAGGACCAATGACGGAACTGTTCCGTCATAAATACATTAAATTTAAAGACCCTTGGTCCTTAAGGGGTTAAGTATTGTGCTGCGGTAATCACAGACAGCAAGGATACAACCATTTTATTGAATCAACTGACAAATAACTGCCACTGAAACAGGGCTTTACACAACTTTATATATACAATACATAACACCAAAATAACTGCCACTGAAGCAGGGCTTAACACAACTTTATATATACACAATACATAACACCCCTCCCCCTATGATAGATCTTATCCTCAGTCTGTTCAACACTCATAGTCTTCAAGATAGGCTGGGGGCCCACGGACTCTGGTGGACCTCCGCAATGGTACTGGAGAGTCTTGCCTAAACGGAGCACCATCCATCTCCAACTGGACAGTGTCCCGAAGATCGCCCGTGAGTGGCGACGGCTCTACGGCCCCTAGTACCTCCGCCTCTTCGGAAGTGGACACGGGTGGTGTAGGCAAACCTGTAGGAACACAGTTCTCCAGTGGGCCTGAGAAAACCCTGGGATTCCCATCCGGCACTGGTCCGGTCAGCGCCGCAGCTGATCAATGTGGCGTCTGATTGTACAATCATTTCCCAGAGTAACCTCGTATGACAACAGGCCCGTTACCTTAGTTACCCTGGCTGCCACCCAAGGTGCCCCACTCCCATAGTTCCTGGCCCATACCAATTCACCTGGCTGTAAGTTCCTGGGGGGTTTGGGCTGAGCCGTGTCTGCCGCTACTCTGTCTGGGTGAAGTCGGTCAAGTTTCGTTGTGAGCCGGCGGCCCCACCTCAGCTCCGCTGGGTTGCGACCGGTTGCTGTAGTAGGAGTTGTGTGTTGACACAGGAGGAAATTCGCCAGCTGGTGATTCCAGTCCCCATTCGTCATCCGCTTGAGCGCCTCCTTTGTGGTCCTGACCATTCGTTCCGCCTGACCGTTGGTCGCGGGGTGGAAAGGAGCGGATTTTATGTGCCGAATCATGTTGGCGTTGAGGAATGATTGAAACTCTGCTGCCGTGAATTGTGCCCCATTGTCGGAAACTATTACATCTGGCAGACCATGTGTCGCGAACAGACGGCGCAACTCTCGGATGACCATGGTCGTTGTCATCGATGAGACCGGTACCACTTCCAACCACTTGGAATAACTGTCCACTACTATCAGGAATACCTGCCCCTGGAAGGGGCCCGCAAAATCAATGTGTATGCGAGACCATGGGGCATGCGTGGTCTCCCAACGGTGCACTGGTGCCTGAGGCATCTCCGGTCGACTTTCCTGGCAACCCTGGCAACTCCTTACTTGCTTCTCTATGTCTTTGTCCAAGCCCGGCCACCACAAGTAGCTCCTGGCTAGAGCCTTAATCCGAACAATTCCTGGGTGCCCCTCGTGTAGGGAATCCAGCACCTCGGAGCGAAGACTGGGTGGAATGATGACCCTGCTGCCCCACAGTACACATCCCTTGTGGGCCGACAGTTCATTTTTTCGAGAAAAGAAGTGTTGGAACTCAGACCCTGGCTGGGCCACTGGCCATCCCCTTAACACCCAGTTGAGAACTCGGCTAAGCGTTCTATCCGTGGTGGTTTCAGCTGCAACATCCCCTGCATGTAGGGGTATGTCAGGCAGGTCTTGGATCGCCAGAATATGACAAGCTGGGGCCGGATCTGTCTCAGTCTGTGGTAGAGGCAGACGGCTGAGAGCATCGGCATGGCCCATTTCCTTGCCCGGCCTGTGTACTAGCTGGTACGAGTAGGCGGCCATGAAAATGGACCATCGTAGCATTCGCGGAGACAGGATCTGCGGTGTCTGTTTGTCAGCTGTGAAGAGACCAAGCAGTGGTTTGTGGTCTGTAAAGATGGTGAAGGTACGTCCATATAAGAAGTCATGGAACTTCTTAATGCCAGCCACTATGGCGAGTGCTTCCTTGTCTATCTGGGCGTAGTTCCTTTCAGCCGTAGATAACGTCCTAGAATAGTATGCGATGGGAGCCTCTCTACCATCTGGCATCCTGTGGCTTAGTACTGCCCCAATGCCGTATGGTGAAGCATCACAGGCTAGTGTTACTGGTAGTGTTTCGTTGAAATGAACTAGAACTGAGTCCGAGGACAGCAATGATTTTACCGCACTGAATGCTTTGTTTTGAGTGCTCGACCAGACCCAGGGTGCTTGTTTGTCCAGGAGGCGGTGTAGCGGTTCTGCCAGGGCAGCCTTATGCGGTAAGAAGGAATGGTAAAAACTGAGCAAACCCAGGAATGCTTGGAGCTCCCCCTTGGATTTTGGAGTAGGGGGCTTGCTGAATTGCTTGTAGCTTTACTTCAGATGGTGGATGCTGACAGCGTCGATGCGGAACCCCAGGAAGTCGGTGGATTCTACGCCGATCCGGCACTTTTCCCTCTTGAGTTTAAGGCCGGCTTCACGGAAACATTGGAGTACTGCGCGAAGACGTTCGGCCAGGACTGATGCCAATTCTCCCCCGATCAGGACGTTGTCAAAGTATGGGCAGACGCCGGGAATGTTCTTCAGTGTCCGTTCCATAATACTTTGGAACAACCCTGGTGCTACGCTTACCCCAAAGTGCAATCGGCGCACTCGGAATGCACCTCTGTGTGTAACTATTGTTTGTGCTTCTGCGGTAGCGTCGTCTACCGGTAGATGCTCGTAGGCCTGAGCGAGGTCTAGCTTAGCGAATATTCGGCCTCCCTGGAGCGACGAGGCGAGGATGTGGCTTACCACTGGCACAGGATAAGCATGCTGCTGTAGTGCCTTATTTATATGGTGCACTTGTAGTCTGCGCAAATACGAACGTCCCCGTTAGGCTTAACTGGGGTCACTATGGGAGTCTCCCACTGGCTACTGTCCACGGGTTGGAGCACTCCCTGCTGTACCAACTTGTCTAGTTCTGCATCAATTTTATGCTTCAATGCAAAAGGAACCCTACGCGGTTTTAATCGGATTGCAGGTACTGCTGGATCAAGGTTGAGTACAATGGGTGCCCCTTTGTATTGTCCCAGTTCAGTGCTGAATACGTCAGCGTATTTTTGGCATACCGCTTCAAGATCGGTTATTTGGGTTCGATGGATGCCCGTTACCCTGATGCCCAGGGCCTCAAACCAGTCCAGTCCTAGGAGGCTGGTACGTGGCCCCTCTACGACCACCACACTGAGGGCACCCTCAAACTCTCTGAATTGTACCCTAATGGTGGCTTCGCCTCTTACGGGAACACGGCGATTCTGGAAGTCTGTTAGCACTAAGTCCGATGATTTGAGCGGAATTTGCCATCGGCTACGGTTGCGAAAATGGTCAAAGTGGTAGAGGAAATAATGGACAGAGCCGATCCAGTATCTAACTCCATGGAGCATGGGACCCCCTTGAAGTTTTAGGTTGAGTCTTATCTTCTCTTTGATGGGATGTTGGGCCCCTGTGCGTTGGATGCTACGCCTTCCCGAGCAGTATTCAACTCTGTTCTGTCCTGGGGGCCTTTTTCCCTGACGACTTCTGCAAACTCTAGCAATGTGCCCTTGCTTTCCACAGGCACGGCATACTGCTGTGCGGAATCTGCACTCTGCTTTTTCATGCTGTCCCCCACAACTTTGCAGCTCTGTGGGGGAGTTTCTTGCTCTATGGAGCGTGGCCGTCTGAGTGGCTCTCTCCGCAAGCGATCGATTTCTTCAATCTCCCTGCCCATTTCCGAGCCTTCTGCAGCCCCTTGGTGGATCGCTGGGGGGCTGGTGTGCGTTGATTGTGGCCGGAGAGTCTTCATGGCCCCCCCGACAGCCTCATCCGCCATGACTTCCTTCAATGCGTCTTTAAAAGTCAGTTTCTCCATGGCGAATAGGCGCCGCTGTAATTCTCTATTATGCAGGCCGCAAACGAGCCTGTCTCTGAGACGGTCTTCCAGATCAGTAAACTCACATTGGCGTGAAGCTTGGCGAAGAGCAGCCACAAACTCTGCTGCAGATTCCCCGGATCTCTGTGCACGTTGCTCGAATGCGTGGCGCTGGGCGATGACCGAGAGTTTAGGCTCAAAATGTTCGCTTAATATTTTCTTGAGGTCTGCGTAGGCCATAGACTCTATGCTTGCCGGTGCTATCAAGTTTTCAGCAATATCAAATGTGGCTTGTCCACAGACACATAGTAGGGTTGCTGCCTTCAGGCCATCGTCCGTGACCTGGTTAGCCCTGAGGTAGTTGTCTACTCGGGAGACATATGAGATCCACTGTTCCGGGTGAGTAATATCGAACTCGTTGAGTCTTCCCAAATTGGCCATTTTGAGAAGGCCCCTGTGGTGCTGGTTAATGCCTGTACTACTGCGGTTGGAGCTGGGCTGCACTTAGTCCAGTGGACGGATTCCTCAGGTCCGTCTGTGCCTCCAGTGTGTCTTACTTGCAGGCAGGGTGGGGAGTGTGGTCTGACCAGAGCTCTCTACTCGATATGACATCCAATGATTTCAGTCTCTAGGTTAGCAGCAGCTCTCTCCTCTGCAGGATCCAATCCGTCGTCGCCACCATTAAGTATTGTGCTGCAGTAATCACAGACAGCAAGGATACAACCATTTTATTGAATCAACTGACAAATAACTGCCACTGAAACAGGGCTTTACACAACTTTATATATACAATACATAACACCAAAATAACTGCCACTGAAGCAGGGCTTAACACAACTTTATACAGTATATACACAATACATAACATATAGATTCTGTTCAGGCAACTGCCGCTTTACACTGAAGTTGACCCCAATTGTTTCGATACATGAGCAGTTTAGCACAAAGGCTTGAAACTGTGACCCTTCAGCTTTTGTTTGCTGCAACACTCATCGACAGCAGTCAACCAGAAACTCTAGTCCAGCTCCCTAAGGCCCCATGTTAGTGCTCTTCATTGCACACATTTACAATCTCATACTTCAAATATAAATCCTGTACTAATCTGAAGGGAAAAATGTCCCTTAGAATGCACCCCTTTTATGCCTTCCAATTCCTGATAGATTACCTTCTCAAATGTTCATCATAACCTATAAAATCTTATTTAATTAACGCATCCATCCCTAAATGTTCATTCCATCTCTTTTAAAGGAAGCTGAACTGTTTTGGCAGATTTAAAAGAAATGAGGAACGCTCAGGAGAAATAATGTCAGGATTCAGTATGTAGGGTTTGCAGGTTCGAGCCCAATATGCGGTAACAGAGTGGAGCTAGGCAGGTATTCAGGCACAACAAGGAAGGTTTATTTGATAGGGAGTAAGATCAAATCCAACACTGGATATAAAGTAAGTATCGGAGGTGGCTGGGCGAGACAGGAAAAGAGCTGGTCAGAGGTAGCAAGACAAAGGACCAAGAGAAAGACAAGTGAGTGAGTGAGTGGAGTGAGAATCGGAGGTGGCCGGGCGAGACAGGAATAGAGCTAGAACAGTGGATATACTGAACACTGAATAAAGACAAAGGGGCAGGACAGGAAGAGAGCTGGCTAAAACGGGATCTAGAGACACAGAGAGACACTAAAGGAGACTAACAGAATCCAGATAGGTAGTACAGAAAGGGGGCTGAGGACCAGGAGACACTGGTACTCTGGAGGTAGGAGCAAGTTGAGTAGCGGAGCAGTGATACAGTGGGCAGAGGAGCAGGAACACGATGGGCACAGGAGCAATTTAGGCATGGTATTCAGAAAGGGGCAATCCAAGGAGAGTAGTCAATGTTCATTGCGAGTGTCAAGCCAGGCAGCTGGCAGAAGGTGAGGTCAATGCAGTGGTGTATTTAGGTTTTGTGCTGCCCGAGGCCTGACTAAATTCGTGCACCCCCTAATTTAAATTTGACACACCCTTTTCTGTCAAGATCACAACTCTTCCTGTTGAAACCTCACCCTTCCTCTTTAGGCTCCACCTTTTCATCTTAGAGCTCTGCCTCTTCCTCTCTGTATATTGTATAAACCCACAAAAATGTACAGTGTGTATGAGCATATCACAGAGCACCACAGCAATAAACCTTACTGTAATGTGCGGTGTGCATGAGCATATCAAAGACTCTACAGCAATAAACTCACAGTAATGTGTGGTGTGTGAGGGTATCACTGAACTACACAGCAATAAAACTCACAGTAATGTGCTGTATGTATGAGTGTACAACTGAGCTACATAGCAACAAAACTCAGTAATGTGCAGTGTGTATGAGCGTATCACAGAGCTCAACAGCAATAAAACTCACACTCATACATACAGCACATTACTATGTGTTTTATTGCTGTGGAGCTCAAGGATACACTCATATATACAGCACATTGCTGTGAGTTTTAATCCTGTAGAGCTATGTGATACGCTCATACATACAGCACATTACTGTGAGTTTTATTGCTGTGTAGCTCAGTGATACGCTCATACATACAGCACATAGTTACATAGTTACATAGTTATATAGGCTGAAAAAAGACATGCGTCCATCAGGTTCAGCCTCTCCCACATAACCTACTGCTGTTGATCCAAAAGAAGGCAAAAAACCCTGTCTGAAATGCTTGCCAATATGCAACATACTGGGTTTTTTGCTGTGAGTTTTATTGCTGTGCAGCTCAGTAATACACTCATACATACAGCACATTACTGTATCACTGAGCTACACAGCAATAAAACTCACAGTAATGTGCTGTATATATGAGCGTATCATTGTGCTACACAGCAATAAAACTCACAGCAATGTGCTGTATGTATGAGTGTATCAATTAGCTACACAGCAATAAAACTCACTGTAATGTGCAGTGTGTATGACCGTATCACAGAACACCACAGTAATGTGCGGTGTGTATGAGTGTATCACAGAGCACCACAGTAATGTGCAGTGTATACGAACATACCAGAGCTCCACAACACTAAAACCCACAAATGTGCAGTGTGTATGAACATACCAGAGCTCAACACCAAAAAAAACACATATGTACAGTGTGTATGAACGTACCAGAGCTCCACAACAATAAAACCCACAAATGTGCAGTGTGTATGCACGTACCAGAGCTCCACAACAATAAAACCCACAAATGTGCAGTGTGTATGCACGTACCGGAGCTCCACAACAATAAAACCCACAAATGTGCAGTGTGTATGCACGTACCGGAGCTCCACAACAATAAAACCCACAAATGTGCAGTGTGTATGCACGTACCGGAGCTCCACAACAATAAAACCCACAAATGTGCAGTGTGTATGCACGTACCAGAGCTCCACAACAATAAAACAAGCCTCTTCAGTTTAAATATTACAATATATTACTATTAGTCACTCACAACCTTCATCAACTGTCAAACTCTGTCCCCACTGGGCTCTGCTTCTTCACGCAGCAAGCAGGAGGGCTGGCTGGAAGGCTGGCTCCAGTGGACGCTGCAGGCACCTACCGCGCCCTTTGTTGTGCCTTCATGTGGATGAAGGGGGTGGCGCCATGGCAGCAGCGTGGCGCGCTTGTGTTTTCATTGTGGAAGACACGCACGCACACGACTGGAATATGAGAGGCACGTTCAGATAGTGACTGCAGTCACTGCACGCAGTACGATGCCGGGTGGTCTGGAGCTGAGGTCGGGGATTAAAAAACCGGGTCCCAGTGAGTGGCATGGTGGTTTTTTTCATGTGAAGGGTGGCATTTTTTGCCACCCCCCCATAGTGCCGCAAAAGTGCCACCCTAGGCTTAGGCCTTGTCAGCCTAGGCTTAGATACATCACTGGGTCAATGTCCTTAGCAGAGTTTGTAACAGAAGGGAACAGCACAGGAATGTTTGGAGGCACGGAGGGTCGGCTGGAGGAATGGAGGGTAGCGAGGATCATGGTGGGTAGTGAGGATCATGGTGGGTAGCGAGGATCACTGTGGGTAGCAAAGAAAACAGTGCACAGATTGCTGGCAAACAGGTCAGACATACACTGAGGGACTTCAATGCAGAAGCAGTGTAAAGAGGGTGGAGTACACCTATAAAGGAAGTTTAGGAGCCAGCCAACACCTGAGGTGGGAGAAGACAGAGGACACCTGGTGTGGACTCCTGGGAACCTCGACACCAAACATGGCAGAGGTAAAATCTGGTCTGGAGCCATATTGTACACATTGCAGGAAAGGTTTCATTGCGGAGCAGCATCGGCTATAGCCTTCTTGCTGTGCCAGTGGCGAGAGCAGTGACACATAACAAGTAAACTATTTCTCTATGACAAAGTACTGTATATACACAATGTTGCATTGCAACACAACTGAAAATAAAAATTTGCTTTTAAAACCCTATTGCATACATACACGATCAATGTAAAGAAACAAATGTTCTGTCAGATCACACTCCAGTAACCCTATATTACTGTAAAGATACTTTAAAGAGCAGCTCTGACCCTCACTGTAACAAAAAAGATGAAAAATATTACTGATGCATTACAACAGCCAGGGAGCAGGCAAAATACAGGGAGAGTTCTGGAGTCACTCACAGTTGTAAAGGGACAGGATTCAGGGGGTTATAATTGCTGAAAATCCATGCACAGTACAGATTCAGGATGTTACTGTAATTTCAATATACAGGCATTAAGATACATACAGATATTAATTTGGTATTTTGAGGAACTCATACTGTTAATGATCGCATAATGATCACAACAATTTAAACTACCATACTATTAAAAGTAGAGTACCCTTTTTTGCCCTTAACTCCTTCCCGACCGCTGACGTATATAGTACGTCAGGTCGGGAAATCCCCGTAACGACCGTGGACGTACATAGTACGTCACGGTCTCCTAACCTCCCTCCCTCCCTATACTCACCCCTCTCGCTGCGCTCCTGCGGCAAAATGGCAGGCCTGGAGTCTGCTCCACCTTTTCAGGGGGCCCGGCAGTCGTGATGACGTCATCACCGTGTGTGATGATGTAATCGCCAGTAGGGATGAGCCGAACACTCCCCGAGTTCGGTTCGGAGCCGAACCCGAACTTTCCAAATGTTCGGATCCGAACCCGAACTCGAACTCAATGCAAGTCAATGGGGCTGAAAATTCGGTTTTTAGAGTGCCCTCCAAGAGGGCATATATGCTAGATATTTGCCATAAAAGGTGTATGGGGGTCCGGGTAGTGCCCTGGGGGACAGGAAACAAGGACAAAAAGTTAACAAAAAAATGTTTTTAAAGGGACAGTGAGTTTTCCATGAAATAAGGATTAAAAATAAAAACGAAAAATTCCTTCAAATATCGTGCCTAGAAGGTCCCCATAACCTGCCCGTGAAGTGGCGGTTTTCTAGGATGTATAGAAATATGTAAAAACCAAAAAATGACGTTTCAAATGACGGTAAATGCTTTTCCTTTAATCTATCCATTAACAACTGCTTGGGGCGGCAGTCTGTATGAAAAGAGGAGACATTTTCGGACACGCAGAAGAAGTTTACTGATTTTTTTGGCCGTGAAAAACAGGAGAATGACTGGAGAATGGAAAATTCTAGACCAAATAGCCGATTTGGAAAATGAGAAAAATGGGAGAATTTTTCTGGTTCGGCTATTTTGACCTACAATTTTCTCTTCAGTCATTCTCCTGAGTTTCACCTTTCTCTGAATAACCCTGTCAGGGTTATTCAGAGAGTGGTGAAGAGCAGGAGAATGACTGGAGAATGGAAAATTCTAGGTCAAAATAGCCAAACCAGAAAAATTCTCCCATTTAGGCTAGGGTCAGACTAGCGAATTTTTAACGTGCGTTTAGGCGCACTTAATCACGGCCGCACTAGCAGCAAATGACGGGCAATGACGGCCAATATACGAAGTACGGTCGCACGAAAGTCCGGCTGCGCAACGCAAGTGGAAAATGAACGCATTTTTTTGAGAATGCAGAACCGCTAGTACGGACGTACAGAGTGCCCTGCGCCCACTAGCGGCGTGTGTGCGTGATTTGGAGAAGTCAGACCCTGCTCATGTCCGGCCAACATAACGTCCAGACACCCAAAGTTTCCTGGTTTGTATCCGTAAAAAATCACGCACCAAAATGCGCATCGTATGACCATTTTTGCGCATTCCGTGAAAAAATACGGCAATGCGTTCGGACGCACTTTTTGACGGTCGCTGTGAAAAATGCGTTAGTATGACCCTAGCCTTATCTCACTTTCCAAATCGGCTATTTGGTCCAGATTGTTCTCTTTTCCTGCCATTCTCCTGGTTTTCACCTTTCTCTGAACAACCCTGAGAGAGAGGTGAAAGCCAGGAGAACTGGCAGGAGAAGAGAACAATCTAGACCAAATAGCCGATTTGGAAAGTGAGATAAATGGGCGAATTTTTCTGGTTCGGCTATTTTGACCTAGAATTTTCTCTTCAGTCATTCTCCTGAGTTTCACCTTTCTCTGAATAACCCTGTCAGGGGTATTCAGAGAGCGGTGAAGAGCAGGAGAATGACTGGAGAATGGAAAATTCTAGGTCAAAATAGCCAAACCAGAAAAATTCTCCCATTTAGGCTAGGGTCAGACTAGCGAATTTTTAACGTGCATTTAGGCGCACTTAATCACGGCCGCACTAGGAGCAAATGACAGGCAATGACGGCCAATATACGAAGTACGGTCGCACGAAAGACCGGCTGCCCAAAGCCAGGAGAACTGGCAGGAGAAGAGAACAATCTAGACCAAATAGCCAATTTGGAAAGTGAGTTAAATGGGAGAATTTTTCTGGTTTGGCTATTTTGACCTAGAATTTTCACTTCTCCAGCTATTCTCCTGCTTTTCACCACTCTCTGAATAACCCTGTGAATGTTTAATCCCGAGGTGAAATATAACATTGCTTTAGATGTTATTTTGAATTTTTTTCAAACACCAGTTAACCACTTGGCTGCTATGGATGCGCTCAGCGCGTCCAGCCAAGTGGTTCTCCTGTGCTATGGATGCTCTGAGCGCGTCCATGCACAGGAGGCAGCAATCCGCCGGATTCCGGCGGATTGCTGCGCCCCCCCGGTGCAGGCTGACATCTTGGATGTCAGCCCAGCACTCCGGGGCCCCAGCGGAGCAATTAGATGTCATCGCGGCGGCGCGATGACATCTAATTCAGGCGCCCCCCCCGCATGTACGGAGGAAGCGCCTGAAAGGGAGGGGGGGAGGTCCTTCGGACCTCTCTCCCTCCCGATCGCCGGGGGGCAGAGGGTTAATCCAGGCACCGTTTGGAAGGGCACAGCCTGCCCTTCCAAACGGTGGCTGTGATTAACCCCTGGGGAGCCGGATCACGAATCGGCGCTGAAAAGCGCCGGATCGTGATCCTCTCCTGGAGCTCCCCCTGGACCTCCAGGAACTCCCCCTGAGGACTGGCGTCATCGTGCATAGCACGATGACGCCAGTCCTGGAGTTAACCCCTACCTGCCACCAATGGTGGAGATAGGGGGTTCCAATGAACCCCCTATCTCCCGATCCGTGGCAGCTAGGGGTTAATGCTTGATATCGTTGGATCGGCCAGAGCATGGCCTTTCCAAGGATACCAAACATGAGCATTAAAAATGTTTTTTAAAAAAAATAAAAAAATAAAAATATTTAAAAAAAAAATCTAAAAAAATTAAACAAGTTTTTTTTGGTTTTTGTTTTGTTAATGCAGCAATATTGTTCCCATTTCAATTATAATGTGAACAATAATGCTGCACTAACGATTTTTGTATGCGGTGCGTTTGTTAAAAAAAGCAAAATTTTCCCCCCAAAAAAATGTAACGAGACCCCATTTCAATTTTTTTTAACAAGCGCACCCCATACAAAATATAACCGCAAACGATCGCATGTTAAAATGTGAAAAAAACACTTTACACATAATAAATTATTGAAAATTCAAATTTTATTGCATTTTTTGTTATAATATACAGACGTGACATAACGTATACATATAATAATGACATATTATGAATCTGCCAAGTCTGCCGGAAAGAACGATATATAATATGTCTGGGTCATATATCAAAATATGGCTACAAAAAGCGGTTAAACATGATGAGCGAAAGCGGTAAAAATAACCTCAGCACAGAGGTGTGAAAAGCCTCAGCAGCGAAACGGTTAAATGCAGCATATTAGGATGTTTTAGGAGGGAAATTAATTCTCAAATCTCAATCAGAAGCAGACACCACCCCACCCCCTCAGTATAGTGTACAATGTATCAAATTGATTACCAGACTAAAAACACCTGGTGTTATGCCCGTTTGTGAACAGAGGTCATTTAGAGTTGATAATCTTTCCACGTACACATTAGTTTTTAATTCAATATCTAATAAACCGTTGCTTATAATATTCTGCAGTAAAGAGTCTCTTTATTTCTAGATTTTTTAGTATTCTTTTAAGCATTTTCTATACTTTTTTCAAAATTTCTTTTTTCGAACTCCAACCGAACACACCCAAAAAGTTCGAAGTTCGCGAACTTTCGAACTGCCAAAGTTCGGGTCGAACTCCGAACCGTCCGAACCCAAACAGCTCATCCCTAATCGCCAGGCGCCCCTGGCGCCTGCAGTAAAAATTGAGGAAGGGAAGAGGGGGCTCCTTTGGATCCCTCTCCCTCCCCAACCATTGAACATAGAAAGAAAAAAGAGAAAAACACCGCTGGAAAGGGGAGAGTCTCCCCGATAGTGTGGCGGCAAAAATTTGCCACCCCAAAAATGTTCAGTATGGAGCGGTTGCTCCAAACTGCTAGATTGTTGGGTCGGCCTTGATCCATAAGCAAAGTCATAGTAAACAATACAATCCCAGAGGCCATATTATAGGAGGTACAGGACCTATGGTGCAAAGAGGTCAGGTTTTCTAGATATTATAAGAACAAAATAAACAAAAAAATGAGGTGTCAAACAGGCAGCTCCACATAGGAAGAACAACAGGACCACCTTGAGTTCAGGCTCAGATGGGTGTAATATATGTGTTGACAGTAATGGGAAAATTTCACCTGATTTTAACAAAATCTGACATACAGTTACAATGCTGACATCTCCAGCAATATCAACTTGCTTGTGTGAAAGTACCAGGTATAGTATGTTTCAGGATATAAATAAATAGCAGGACATATCCATGGTGACAAATAGACTTTAACCTCACGTAGCTAAAGAAAACCCCAAAAAGTATTGTTAGTATCTCATCATAGGGATGCGAGGCACTCGTTATGAGAAGTTAGGGATAGATGTTGATTTACTATTAGTACAGCTAACAAAATCATAAATTTCAGTAATATTGGCTGAGAAATATCTCTGTTTTCATGATGTGTGAGACCCACTGGCTCCGTGTATCCAATCTGTGCATGATTTGTGATATTTTGTGCGTGATGTAGATGACAGAATTAGGGCAAATAAAAAAAATAGCAATGCAAGAGTAATGTAGGAGCAATTTGTTAAATAAACTGCATTAAAGAGAACATGCAAGTGTTAATCTTCACAAACTTTCCTATGTACTTGAGTTGGGCATGCCTAATCCAGATTTATAAAATCCAGAAGACTCAGAAATCTGGAATTTTCTGACTCTTCCGGATTTAATTATAATCACCTCCCTAAGGGCCCACTGCTCCGAGAGACGGCTCCTGATTGCTGCAGAACACGCAGCACGCACTGGGAGCCACTGTGCGGCCCTACCATGTAACATGCTGCATGGAGACACGCTGGCTTTGTGCAGCATGCCTGTGGCAAATGGCTTTCCAAGCGCGTGGACACACTGGAGGCTGCAAAAAGAAGGGGATCACAGCTCCCTTGCTGTTGCAGCCATACTTTTCCTCTCAGACATTCTTCCAGATTTTGAAATGCGGGAGAAACTGAAATCCAGAATGCTCGGGTTGGTTTGTCTTCTACAAAAAGGGGAATAAAATGTAACACTCGGTTCCAATGTCGCGTTCTCTCCTAGATTAACTGTTCACTGTAATACTAAGGCAAATTCTGTGAATACTGGAGGATCACACAATGTAATAACATCCTACAAAGTCATACATAATGGCAGATGCCTGTTCTCAGTGTGTATAGATTATTGTACCCATGTCTCATAAACATTCACTGATAAATGTACTCCCTGGTTTGCTCTGGCCTTACAACAAATTTAGAAAAAAAATAGAATTTTAATGCATTCTGTCCTGGAACAGTCGTTAGCGAAGACATTTCACAATGTAATGTGATAGCTTTGGCAATGGAGGTCCAAGCATCATCACGCTATACATATCTATGAGGAGACCTTAAGGTCTACTTGACTGGCCTAGTGCCACCTTTTTATTGTAACCCAGCTTCTCCTGAATTAATCAAGTTGACAGATGGAGGTTGCAATGACATTTGGCTCACCAGTTCAGTCATTCTTTTGATGGACCACCATAGTACTCACAATAATGAATAATAATGTAATGTTGAACTGCATGCTGAATTTTTAATTATTTTTGGATGGTTTCCCATGATTTTCTTTTTTTTTTTTGTACGTCTGTCCTGATTCACCTAAGATGATTCTGATATTTAAGAGATAAAGTCTTGTATCAATACGTTTTGGAGCTACATTAGGTTAAAATCTATTGAACAAGATAAATAATATAATATTCCCTATTATATATATTTCCTTTAATCTCTCTCTTCTACTAAATATATATAATATATTGTGATACCCTGTTATTTCACAATAAAAGCTGAATATGTTTCATAATCAATTTCCTCTCACAGGTGAAAACAATTTTCTAAATCAGGATCACTTGTGAAGAATTCTCGATACATTGTTCGCATATCTGTGACATTTCTGCCATGGAAGTGGACCCAAAGGTAAAATGTTATTTCCCTTTCAATGGAGAGAAAAAGAGCCATAATCAGCTAATTTATTATATATGTCAAGAGTACTGATAGGAAAGGTTTTACTGACAGTAATATGTTTGGATGATCCGTTCCGTATGCATAATTCTTATACTAATTAGTTTTTAATGAAGGCATTCTGTTCTATCTTATTTTGAACGGAATTATCTTAAATATTTAATGAATATGGTAAAGGATAATCTCTATCACATGAAAACTCTTGACAATGTGTCCCATTCACTAGTTTATTCACTAATCTTGGAATTCTTGAAACTGTACAAAAGTGCACATTAATGCATATATCTTATCATTATCATCTTTCATTATTTTTCCCAGCATTGTTCGGTTTACTTTATTTCACTTTATTTGATCTTCTCCTCCACCCACGTAGTTAGCTAACGATCCATTTCATAAGACTCTATTGTCTCCTTTTCTCTGTCAAAAACAAGTTGGACTTTTCAAACTTTGCATTTTTCGCCGTTCTCCGCCTCCTCCTGTTTTCATTAGTGTCTGTGTTCCTCCCCAAATACCTTCTATTATTTTATATTTACAAACCATATGCAATATAATTAATATTCTGTTTTTCATGATCCTCCAGTTCTTTATTTAACTTGTCTCAGTAACATCTATTATTCGTTACAGTTTCATCTTCGTTCTCCTCTTAAGGCTGGCGTCAGACGAGCGCGCTATGTGCGCCCTTACTGACGTGCTTACCGGCATCCATCGCAGCATTGTGACGCTGCAGCGGGGCCGGTCACACGCTTGTGCATGCTTGTGTGCGCGCACGAAATGCGTGCAACAAGCGTCCGTTATCCAAGCCTCTCCGCCAAAGCGCTAGGACGCGCATTGTTGGAGCCGCAAAGTGCGATTCTGCATAGGAGGATCGCGCTTTGCAGCGCTGAGCGCACTGAGTACGCTCAGCGAGGTGGCCAGACGGGCGTTAAGTGGAATGAACGTCCACACTTCTACGGATGTTCCTTCCGCTCTCCAAAGACACTCGTCTGACACTAGCCTTAGACTTTCCATTTTACTGTACCTCATCATTCTTTTTTTTTCCTTTTCTCAATTTCAGTATTTTACTCTGTGCTAGATCTTTACCACTATCGTAAACACAAGACAGTGAAGACACTGACATATTCAAATGATATTGAGGAACCGCATTACCCACAAATCTTATTTACAGTGCTCCATAACTCTAAGGGGGTTATTCACAGAGCACCAAAATGTCATTGACATTTCGGGGGTCTCTGTCGTTCCCCACACTTGGTTAATCAAATTTCCCCACTCTGTGGTGAATTCATGATACACTGCAGGGTCCCCAAAGTGCAGGGAATCGGCCGCCGAATGCTGCCACTGACCTGCCGCCGCAAACCCATCACCAAGTGCCGCCAACCCACCGGAAACACCCCGGAGGGCCACCAAATGCAGCCGACGAGCTGCCGAGCACAGCGCCGACCAGCCGCTAAAAAAAGATTAAAGCCGCCAGACGCCAGAAAAAAAAGAAATACGATTGAAAGTGTCAAAGTTGAAACGCTTTCAAACGTTTGCAAAAAAATACTACTGAGGGAAAATGTATGGAATTAATTTAGAAGGTCCTATGAATTATAATAAAAAGGTCTGTTACAGAGAAAATCAAATCCGCTATTAAAAAAAAATTTGCCAAAAAAATCACAAAAAATGCCTAAAAGATCCTAAAAAAATCAATAAATGAAATGACTTTTCCTGCAGATTAAAATAATAAACGGTTTATTAGATATTGTATAAAAACAGGAATATTTTTAACATTGAAGCCTATGGGATTCCCCTGAATAAACCTGCGAATGAAACCACTGAACAGCAGGGCATTTCCGCAACTTTTCTCTGCTGTTCGGTGTTCTCTGAATAGATTAACCATTGCTTCTCTAGGTGGGATTTCACTGCCCTCGAACAGGCACTGTACTTGCTGGCAGTTCGCCAAACTTTGGCAAACTGCCTGCTCTGTGAATAGTCGAATGGTCCCAAAATGTCACCGTACGGAGAAATTCACTGTTTGGTGCCATTTTGGGGACAGATCGGCTCTCTCTGAATAACCCTGTAAGTTACTCAAACTCTAACATACTGTAACTCTAAGGCTGGGGTCAGACGAGCGTAGTGTTCACGTCCGTGATTGCGCCTAAAAGTACATCCGTGATAGCATGACAGAAAGCCATCGGAGCCCGACACACGAAGTACGACCGCACTGAACTGCGGACGCACAACGGCCGCGCCCACGGACGCAAGGCAGGCAAGAACGTACAACCCTAGAACGGCCGCACAAAGTGCGCTGCGTCCGCAACGTCTGCATAGCTTTGTGTGTGAGTGATGGAATGTGGTCAGACGGACTGCATTTATACGTCCAGCATTTTTCACGGACAAAATGGTTTTGCTTTTTAATTTATTTTTCCTCCTACATCCGTCAAAATAACGTCAGTGAAAAAAACGGACTGTGTGACCACTACTGTGTCTTCCGTACTGACGTACCTCCGTGTGCACGGACGTACAGTCCATAGAAATCACGCTCGTCTGACCCTAGCCTAAGATCTTCACTAGGAAATGACTCAGAACATATGTGCTCCATTCACTGAAATTATAGTGGAAGAAAATTGCCAGGAAAATCTAATGTTTGGCTGAAACAACCATCTTCATTCATAAGTCGAGATTTTGCGACTATTTTAAAACACAATTAATGTGCTTAGATTGGTTTTCTCGTAATTTTACAGTAGTCACTAATTGTCTATTCTTTTGCTCCCTAATCTGTTGACAGTCCTCATCTCCACAAAAACCAGGTGTGAAAGGTCGTTCTAAATCAACAGAAGAGATCCAACAAGCAAAGAAGGTGCGCAGCGCAGTATAGACATTATATTGCAAGAAGTACAAATGGGAAACATATCCTTTGTTTCTGACTTTTCATTTTGTTCCAGGCTTTTCACACAACACAGAAGTCTCTCCCTAGCACAGGAGAAGTCACTCCCGTAGAGGTAAGCTTCTTTCAAAATGCATTTCGATACTTTATTTAAACAAGTTATTATTGAGCAGATGAGTGCAAAGAAAAACACATGAAATTGGTTCATTTATTAATTCTAATTAAATCATTCCCCCGGGAATATTCAGGTATGGCAATAAGTAGTGCCTTTTATAAATGGCAAAAAAATTAACCTAAAACCTGAAAAACTGTACATATAGCTTTCCACCTCTACCCTATAGTGCAGTGGTTCCCAACCGTGGTCCTCAGGTCCCCCTAACAGGCCAGGTTTGCCAGATATCTGAAGCACAGCACAGCGGATATGATTTGCGGCTCAGTTGTTGCAGGACTCAGTCTGCATTTCCCGAAGGTCATCCTTAAAACCTGGCCTTTTAGGGGTACTTGAGGACCGCGTTTGGGAACCACTGCTATACTGTGTTAGCTGCTTGGTAATGTGATAAAATACCATAAACTGCGGTGTAACAGTGTGTTAAAGAGAGACAGATCATAGTCAGAGATTGTATTTTGATGGTTGTTATGGTCGCAAAGGAAGTCATCGATGGTTCCAGCTGAGGAGACTATCCAAAATCACAATACTTTCCATATGGCGAATGTGTGAGCTAATCGCTACTGGGCATTAACTGCCAGAAAAAAGTCTGACAGCGATGGCCATGAGTTGAAGTATAGCCTAGCGCTCGGCTAAAGAGTTTGGATGACTGCATGCACGATCTCACGTTCAATAAACCTTTAGTACTCTTTTATTATTTATGTTAAAATCACTTGCAAGTTCTTTCAGAAAGTTAATTTTATCCTTTTGGCGACTTGTGTGCTGAAAAGCAACATTTGCAGGGATCTTAGCTTGGTCAAGGCATGTCTCACATTCGGCTTTTCTTGCTGTACCTTTCTTGTTTGCTACGTTTGTTGTTCCACCGATGGGTTGACTGCAGCCTTTCTATGGGCATTCCTCAGTTTTCTTGCAGCAGGAGACAGAATGGTATAGACGTTTATTAAAGTGTACTTTTGCCATGCTAAGGGTTCAGTTTTGTGGTTGAAGCTTGCCCATATTGACAGTTGTTGGTTTGTGTGGGTGGTTGTATGCATGTCTTTATGCATTTTTTCACTTCGTGTGTTTTCGAATGCTTTAGAGACACGTTTTCTTTGTTCTATATGCTGTCTGTGTTTCAAAGGTCTTATTCGATGTACCAAGTGGAAAGAGCGAGTGTTTTTGTGTTAATGCTTCTTTGTTCCTTGTCTATGAATGGAATATGCCACATAGTGGAAAAAAAATCACATATAAGTTTCATTTTTTTGGTGGAGACCATGAGACAATCCATGGAATGCAAAAAATAGCTTGGTGGAAAACATAACCAGCACTGGAGGTGATGTGTGGATCCCCAGTGTAAAGCTGATTTTAGTCCGTGACACAGTTGGGTTGTCATTTCTTAGATAGCCACTTTCGTAGAAATCTGGTATGGGATTCACAGAGAAGTTGCCAATGTCAAGTAAGATTCGCTAAAAAATGAAAAAGTACAGTTGACCATAGAGGACAAGAAACATTGGCTCTGCTTCGCCATGCATACACACGAGACGATGATTGTTTTCATCTGTGCTCCTTCCCATCACAACCTGCGCAGAGGTTGACACATTTGATGAGTGATACCTGGATACATCTCCTGATCTGAAGATGCTGGGATTAGTTTCAGCAGGAATAATGTTGCTCCATTCATTTAATCCATTATGATGATTGCAAGCTCTCTGATACAGTAATCATCACGTAAGGAGAAAGTGGAAGGGAGACATAGTAGAGAGTTTATTATACTGATAGAGTCAGCAAGTAATTTGGTGCAAAATACAATCAAATAAGTAACAAAGTTCCAACTGTGGCAATGTCAAGGAAATACACCTTTACATTTGTAGGTAGACAAACCAGGGTACTTGAATAAAATGATATGTTTCTATGAGTTGTGTGGAGTACAACAGAAATGTATTGTGTTTGTACATACAGTCCATGCAGAAATACAGCAACCAGTCCATCAAGATTGGAAGGTAGGCATAGAGGCTCTTTCCAATTGGTTTCTTGCATGTTCATGTGGCTTTAGATTGTTGACATGTTTGAGAATGAGTTTGTGCCGCATAGGAGTATTGAACCCCACCATATTCAACAAATAGCTTTTCAGGAGAGTTAATGGAAGTACTGGCATGGGTAAATCCCAGTGCACTCACAGACCATTCAGCAAATACATAGACCTTATAGCAGAAAATCATGGTGCCATAAAAACTCGTTTCCCTTCAATAACTTGAAAATTAACATATCCATTATTTGCAATATTATCATAAAAAGCAGATAGCAAACATATGTAAACCGAGACTCCGATCAAAAGTGAAATGGATCACATTCTAGTAACAAGCATTGCAAAAAATATCAACATTTAATGAAGCAAAGTATACTTATGGTGTGAAGAGAGAGTGTTTAATTTCCTCAACAAGACTCATTAGTGAATGTTCAATTGTAGGAGTTTGGCTGTTGGATCATTGCAGAGATGTAGTTGATCGATGATGGAAGCACCATTGCCGTTCAGCCAATAGTTTTTAGAGATGGGAAAGGTTATTCTTATTGGCTGACACGAGGGCAGAACAATATTTAACCATGAGGAACAGGGATGTCTTTATATCACAGAGTCCCCTCTGATCTCTGTGCTTGGAAAATGACAGTTTAATCAAGAAAATGGAAAGTGGAATCTCTACTAAAATGTTCACCCAAGGAGGCCAGAAGTGTCTTTGTGGAGCTCTGAAGGACTCTTCTGTTATGGGTGTTTTTTTTAGCTTGATTTTCTTTTGTGGATAGCGCACCTGTGGAGACCCTGCACAGTTGACCATTATGGGGATTGCTTCGGGGCCCGTTATTGCTCCCCCCGCCGGAGCACAGTCAAGTTTTCTGTGAATTTTCCCGGCGATGCTGATCGGCCGTCGGCCATTTTGAGGCCTATCCTTTGCTGCCTGCGCATCTCGCTCCTTGTTGGCACCCTTGCTGAGGACTCGTTGCTGACGGACTGCGGGGATGGAGGGGCCCCGATCCTCTTGCTGCACCTGATATCTCCTCGTCGTGGGTTCTGGGGAAGCGACCAGAGCGGCGATGCTTGGAACATGCCTCACCCGCTAGTAAAATGGAGGCTTGGTTCGAGGCCTGTCTCGATCGTATTCCGAGGGACGAAGAGAGTCCACTCACCTGTGGTTCATGGGGTGGCTGATGGCGTTGCTGGGAGCTGACCGGGAGCCTGATGACCTGACGGAAGAGATCTCGGGAGATGCTGTATTTGACAGCTATCTGGATGGAGATGCTGATCTGCGGAGTGGTAGGCCTGAAGACCCGGATCACGAACTGGGCCTGCCGTCGGTGTGTCGGAAGGGGAGCGTGGCCATGAGGCATGTGTGTGTGGCTAATTCTGCACCGATAGATGCGGGGAAGTCTGCTTCAGGAATTTCACTGGATGCACCAACCGGGACTGTCGGACTTTGTGCTGATGGGAGGCAGTGCGGGCCCTGGTCCCACGGCGTGGCTGGCGTTTCTGTTGGGTCGGCCTGGGGCCTAGACGCCCATGATGTCCGCCGCATGGGCTCCTGGCCTTTGCGGACCCCACTACACATCCTTGATAGTGCTTTTGCTGCCCGGCCTGGCCTGCAAAGCGTAGCCCTGCCTGTGTTATGTCAGATGACACTGGCTGAGGACACTACTCCAGGAGCCGTTCCGCCTTTTTGATGTTTCCCCTTCATTTCTATATATCTTTGTTTTTTACGCTCCCTATATGAGTACTTTACGGCTTTTTCATTTTCAACTTTTTTTTTTTATTATTATTATTATTTATTATTATTTATTTATTTTTGTCTTTTTTGCGACTTATATGTCCCCGGCGGGGGACATCCTAGCAGTGACCTTTTGTTTTTACTCTGCGATTTTTCTTTATTATTGCCCCCCTCACTTTATGCTATTTTGAAGTTTTCTTGTGAAGACCCCCCCTTTTCTGTGTTTAGTGCTTTGTTTGAATGTTTGCTACTTGGCCCTGCGAGGCCAACATTGCTGGTCGGTTTGTGACCTTTCATTTACAAAATATAATCTTAAATACAAAAAAAAAAAATTCACCCAAGCTCTTATTATCTCCCGCCTTAACTATTGTAACCTTCTTCTCGCTGGCCTTAAGAGATCCCAGATTCTCCCTCTGCAGTCTGTAATGAATGCCTGTACCAGGCTCATCCACCTTACTTCCTGTACCTCTCACACCTCGCCCCTTTGTCGATCTCTGCACTGACTCCGTTTCCTTTAGAATCCAATTCAATGGTTCACACTTACAAAGCTCTCCATAACCACGCCTACCTCTCCTCCCTTATTAGCAGGTATATCCCATCCTGACCACTTCGCTCTGCCAATTATTTGATGTTATCATCTCCCCGTACCCACACCCCTACCTCTTGCCTTCAGGACTTCTCCCAAGCTGCCATTTTTTAAAATGGGACTCCTTCCCTTAAAACATTAAACTCTTCCCATCTCTCCAGTCCTTCAAGAAGTCTCTGAAAACACATTATTTTAGAGAAACCTATCGGCTCACTCCTTAATCCCCCACTGTGCATTTCTTTACCCGTTCAGTCCCTACTTCCCATACCCATCTATCCACCGTCACCTAACGTTTCACTCCTCTCCTCTTAGATTGTAAGCTCTTGAACAGAGTCCTCCCTCCCACTGTTCTGTTTGTTTAACTTCCATGTATTTTTGTTGTTCTGTCTCACCCATTGCACATCACTACGGAACTTGTTGGCACTTTATAAATACGCGTAACTGTAACTTCTTATAGGAGTTGGGTGAGGGTGGAGGACAAGAGTGTTGTGATAACTGACAGGGTTATCCAAAGAGATTCGAATTGCTTGAGAAAGGTAACCGAATGCTGAAAATCAGCGTTCGGTTACCTTTCCTGGCCATTCGGCTATCCAGAGAGCAGGCAATTCGCCAAATCCTGGCGAATTGCCTGAACATACGGTGCCTGTTCGGTGCCTGTTCGAGGGCAGTGAAATCCCCATAGAGAAGCAATGCTTCGGCTATTCAGAGAACACAAACCAGCAGTGAAAGGTTCCCCTAATGCCCTGCCATTCGGTGGTTTAATTCGACAGGTTTATTCAGGAGAATCCCATAGACTTCAATGTTAAAAATATTCCCGTTTTAATTCAATATCTAATAAACCGTTCATTATAAAATTCTGCAGCAAAAAGTCTCTTTATTTATAGATTTTTTAGGATACTTTAAGCATTTTTCAGATTTTTTTTATTTTTTTTAAAAAGTCCGATTTTTTTTTTTTTTTTTTTCAGTTTACTAATTTTTTTTGTAACAGCCCTCTTTATTATCATTCCCTGGACCTCCTGTGAAAATTTCAGACATTTTCGCTCAGTAGTTTCTTTGCAAACAGCGATTCATTTTCCCAGATTCATACAAACGGTTTTTCTAATTTATTCACTGCCTCCTCTACGTCTCAGCTGCTTCGGCTCTGTGTGATTCGGCTCCTGTTCGGCTCCTGTTCGGCTTTTTCGAAGGTTAATCCAGATGTTTTTGCTTGTTTTCATCGTGCATTCGGTTACTGTTCGTCAGGTTTTCGCCAGCTTTTCCCTGCAAATCGGGGACCCTGTGCTCTTTGCTGAATACACCGCAGGGTCACCGAAATGCAATCGGCAAAAGGAACCGAATTGAAGAGAACGAAAAGTCACCGAACGTGCGGTGACTTTTCGAATCTCTTTGGATAACCCTGTGAGTTTTGGTGGAAATTGTGGATGTTTGAGTGTCAGTTGGAGGGCTCGCCTATAGAGTGGATATATTTCTCCATGTTACAATAAATGACAGTTGATGTACTTGTCCATATGTGTCTATGGGTTGTAAAAGTCAAAAAGTGTGTAAGAGGAATAGCAGACATGGTTGGAGTTAATGTGTCTTGTGAGTTCTTTCTGTTAAAAATGTTTATGTTTTAGTAAGATTGCTTTGTACTCATACCTGAAGAGTAAGGTTTCTAAATATTTGCTGTGCTGACATATAATAGATCTAAAAATAGCATCAGAACATTTAATCATAAAATTATCACTGATACATGAGAGCAGCCAAATCGTAAACAATATGTAATAAGTGATATTATTATTATAAGCAAGAATCTATATTAAATGAGCTGAACATTAACTGAGAACTCAACCGTGTAAAATAACTTACAGATGGCCACAAATCATACAAAAGCCCGTAACGTCCCTTGTGAGAACTTCTTTCATTTCCTTGCAGGAGTCTAGAGATGCCACAGATGAACTTTTATCAAAGGAGCAAAAAAACGAAGATGAGAATCCTCACTGACGTAACATGACTTCTTTCAGGAAAACATCCAACAAAGCAATCCCACCTCCTGTCAAGAGCCTACCAAGTCTTCGGTGTCAGTGTTTCTTTGTGTCTGTCACTATTGTGCCTTTTTGTTTGTATGGGTGTGTGATATGTATTTATGCATAAATGTGAGTCCTGTTCCAGTTGTTCTAAGATTCCAGGAAACCGATAAATATGTCCAGCTGGCTGCTAGGCGTGTTGTCTGGTGTTGTTGGTGAAAGAGTTAACAAAACCTTGAAAATCCTGTAATTTTTCTCGTTGTTTAAAAGATATTAGTTGAAATGAATTCTATAAATTGTTTTTTTGTATGACATTCTTTTGATGGAAACATACCCTTTTGTTATTATTCCAGTTAATTTCACATCAGATCAATGACATGTCAACCTACAGTGGGTCTCCTGAAAAGGTTAACATGCACCAAAGAAGGTACCCACTTTCCTTCCTTGGGTGTTCATTAAGCTGAGATGAGATTCATTTTTATGATACCTATCTTTGTAATGGTGGATTCTCAATAAAATATGCAGAAAGTGATTTAACTGCTTTCTGTGAAGTTTTATCAAATTATAAGTCTCGTCGTCTCTCACTCCTTCGTTTATTTATCTAGACTTGCCATGCATTGCTTAGTTTCTTTATTTCAATCAGAGTTTCAAAGAGCTGTGGAATTCTCTGCCTGTTGAGGTCAGAGACTGTACAGACTATTAAACGACTGGATGACTTCCTGCAGACACATAATATTAAGGGTTGTATTATTTAATATGTGAGTAAAAGCTTCTTGAGAGAAATCTGACGCCATTCTGGGGTCAAGAAGGAAAGATAAATCCCAGTATGTTGAATATATCCTTAAGGACCAATGATGTAACTGTTACGTCATAAATGCATTGGCTTTAAAGACCCTTGGTCCTTAAGGGGATATTGGCAAGCACTTCAGACTGGGTTTTTTGCCTTATTTTGGATCAACAGCAGTAGGTAATGTGTGAAAGGCTGAACCCGATGGACGCTCTTCTTTTTTCAGTATGCGCAACTATGTAACAACTCAACCCACACTTTATATTACTGTGTAATATGGAAATCTCCTGCTGTCACTTCCTTCTTTTAGTATAAGGCAATGAACCTGGAATAAAGGTCTTTTACATCTTTGAGTACATACATTGATGTATGGATGTGGGGCAAGAACAACAAGTGACTTGGAATGGATCATCCAACCTGTCTTCTTTTGGCAGGTCTAGACTGGATGAGGGGGGAGGTTTTTGTACTTTACCTGTTGTTGACGTTGTCTTGAATGGCATACTATGATCTTATTCTACTTCTGCTGGTTAGTAAATGCATCTCTATGTCCAAGAACCATCATGTACGGCATGGCCATGCATCTAAAAGCGGCATATCAATCAATTCATCGCATGTTTGGCAGTGGGGCCAGTCTACCCTGCCGAGTAGTAAATCAGAGCTGCTCATGCTGAGCGCTGCTTTCAGCACTTGGCATGAGTTTAAACAGCCCTGATTTTAACACTTTAAGCCCTATGAGTGCCATTAATTCCTTGAGGCCTCTCCAGGTGATTGGGAGGTCTGCGGGAAAATAATGTGTTGCACAGCCAGACCCGGTGCAGGCCAAATTTAAGAGTTTGCACACATCTTACATTTATTACTTCCAAACTTTTATTTTTCATGTTCTTTCTCGTGGACCAAATAATGAAAAAAATTAAAATTGTAGATGAGGACCTGAGGCTAGGGTCAGACGAGCGTGATTTCTACGGACTGTACGTCCGTGCACACGGACGTACGTCAGTACGGAAGACGCAGTAGTGGTCACACAGTCCGTTTTTTTCACTGACGTTTAATTTTTGACAGATGTAGGAGGGAAAATAAATTATAAAGCAAAACCATTTTGTCCGTGAAAAATGCTGGACGTATAAATGCAGTCCGTCTGACCACGTTCCATCACTCACACACAAAGCTATGCGGATGTTGCGGATGCAGCGCACTTTGTGCGGCCGTTCTAGGGGTTGTACGTTCTTGCCTTCCTTGCGTCCGTTTGCCACGGCCGTTGTGCGTCCGCAGTTCAGTGCTGACGTACTTCATATGTCAGGCTCCAATGGACTTTCTTTCATGCTATCACGGACGTACTTTTAGGCGCAATCACGGACGTGAACACTACGCTCGTCTGACCCCAGCCTGAAAGGTTGAAAGCAGGAGAAATTCAAAAACCAGGCTCACCCTTCTGATCACACCTTTACCTTACAGAGTAAAAAGCACATAATGGCATGTTGTTATGAAATTGGCATAGGAAGTGGGAGAGTAATGTTTTGTTCTACGTAGAATACTGGCTAATGTGTTGTTTTATATTTAAACAGTATTTATTGCCACCCTTTATCAGAAAACAATGATCTCCTCCGATGGGTCATGCTAATCTTTTATGCCGCATAATATCTGACAGCATAGGCTAAGCCCCTATTTTATGCTAGGGTCAAACGAACGCATTATTCGCAGCGACCGTCAAAAAGTGCGTCCGAACGCATTGCCGTATTTTTTCACGGAATGCGCGAAAACGGTCAGACGATGTGCATTTGCGTGCGTGATTTTTTTACGGATCGTCGATAAAACACCTTTTGCGTCTGGGCGTTATGTAGGCTGGACATTAGCAGCGTCTGACATCTCCTAATCACGCACACACACCGCTAGCAGACGCAGCGCACTTTGTACGTCAGTACTAGCGGTTCTGCGTTCTCAAAAAAATGCGTTCATTTTCCACTTGCGTTGCGCGGCCGGACTTTCGTGCGGCCGTACTTCGTATATTGGCCGTCATTGCCCGTCATCTGCTGCTACTGCGGCCGTAATTATGTGCGCCAGAACGCACGTTAAAAATGTGCTAGTCTGACCCCAGCCTAAGGGTGCACATATGTAACATTTTGTACTTACAAACAGGAAGTAACCTCAAACTATTAATGTTCATATTTTTTTTTTTTTTTATCAAGAACTAAATAAGAAAAACTTAAAAAGTGTACATGGGGAGCTAAAATGTTGAAAGCAGGAACAACTCACTGAGCAGGCACAGCCTTCTGAGTATATTTTCAAACACAATTGCTGAAGCCAAAGTTTTTAATAGAAAGTATAGCTGAAAACGGCAATATTTAAACTAACTAAACATTATGGGCTCTATTACATTTTTCACGCAAAAATGCACGGTAAAAGCGTGAATTTTTGCGCGAAGCGTTAAACGTTAATGTGTGTAAATTAACGCTGGTATTACAATCCTCACGCATTATTTCATCCGTCAAAAATTAACCCTTGTAAAAAAGACGTGCAAAAACGAGTGCGCATTAACGTTGCGTGCAGAAATCAGTGTGCGGACTGTTTTTTCACGTGATTCAGCCAATCAGAATTAAGAACCTTAATTGTCTCATGTTAAGTTTTTGCGCCTGTCAAAGTCAATCTGCGCATATATGCTGCACCAAAAAAAAAAACACGCACGACTTCTCAAATTTATTGTTTGGGTATGCGTAGAATGGGTAACTATACTTTGCTGTATTTTTTTTTTTGGCTGGTGTATTTGGGTTCGGCCAGGACGTTCAGATTTGCCGTTACCACCAAGCTTTTCAAAGACGTTAAAATTATGCGCGCAAGCACTGTGCGTTAAATTTTGTGCATAGATTGTAATACCTTCCGCGTACCAGCGCACAAATGCATTTGCGCTCACAATGTTAAGTATAGGACGCACGCAGTACAGGACGCTCGCGCAGCGTTCACGCAGGTTCACCCGCGGTAGACGTTAACGCGCATTTTTGCTCTGACATTGTAATACGACGTTCAGCGCAAAGGGTTTTACCCCTTACGTTAATGCGTTTTTGCGCACGCGTTAACGTTTGCGCGAAGAATGTAATAGAGCCCTATTTGTTTACATATGTTGAAAAAAATGTCTGCATTGCAGCGAAAAAAGTTTCTGGGCAAATTAAATCAAGCCCCTCGTTTTCCAAAGTGAAAATACAGGTAGGGATCAACCAACTTTGGGGTACTTTGACATAGTGGTAGGTTTCACATGGTTGCTTTACATGGTGCAACTTAGGCTGGGGTCAGACGAACGCAGTGCGAACGCGCGTGCAGCCGCACTTTATTACGGTCGCAGTAGCAGCAAATGACGTCCAATGACGGCCAATATACGAAGTACGGCCGCACAAAAGTTCGGCCTCGCAACGCAAGCGGCAAAGGAACCCATTTTTTCAAGAACGTAGAACCGCTAATACTGACGTACAGAGTGCGCTGCGTCCGCATAGCGGCGTGTGTGCGTGATTAGGAGACGTCAGACGCTGCACATGTCCGGCCAACATCACGTCCATTTGTTTTTAATAGCTCCGTCAAAAATCACGGCCGAAATTGCGCATCAACGCACTTTTTGACGGTAGACGTGAAAAATGCGTTCGTCTGACCCTAGCCTTAGTCCTCAACAATTTGACTTTTCAGAAAGTTGTTTTGTAATAACCTATTACACATATTGTGTGCCGCGCGCTAATTTCTATATCTCTTTTACAATGTGTTCTAGTCAACTCAACATGTGCTAGATCTTGGATAATTATCATCAACTCACCCATTCACTACTAAGTTCTTTTTGATGAAATTATTTAAACCATAATATTTATTTGAAACATGGGATGCAAAGTTTACAGTGAATTACAAGGTGTAATTAAAATTTTTGTTTTGAGATATTTTTAAATTAGTTTATTTTTGATAGAAATATTTCTGGGATGAAAGTTCCTAAACTCTACAACGTTTCCTTTATCTTAAACAATGTTACATGGGGTCTACATTATCAGCATACAGGCAGAAATGGTATTTGTGTGAAATATACAGGGTTATTCAAAGAGAGGTGAAAAGCAGGAGAATGACTGGAGAATGGAAAATTCTAGGTCATAATATCCAAACCAGAAAAATTCTCCCGTTCATCTCACTTTCCAAATCGGCTATTTTGACCTAGAATTTTCCATTCTCCAGTCAATCTCCTGCTTTTCACCTCCCTTTGAATAACCCTGATAGTAAATGTGAAAAGATATATAATCAGGGTTATTCAGAGAGAAGTGAAACTCAGGAGAATGACTGGAGAAGTGAAAATTCTAGGTCAAAATAGCCAAACTAGAAAAATTCTCCCATTTATCTCACTTCCAAATCGGCTATTTGGTCTTGATTGTTCTCTTCTCCTGCCAGTTCTCCTGGTTTTCACCTCTCTCTGAATAACCCCCAATATCATTTTTCAGATCTCCTGCTTATAGGGATTTGCAGTGATCACAGTGAAATTATTAGCAACGCAGATCATAGAAAATAACAATGCACTATAAAAATAGCGGGCCCTATTACATTCTTCGCGCATACGTTTGCGCCCGCGCAAAAACGCATTAATGCGAGGGGCAAAACCCTTTGCGCTGAACGTCATATTACAATGTCAGTGCAACAAACACGCGTATACGTCTACCGTGGGTGAACCTGCGCAAACGCTGCGCAAGCTTACTGCACTTCCCGCGTCCTATACTTAACATTGTGAGCACAAATGCGTTTGTGCGCTGGTACAAGGATGGTATTACAATCTATGCGCGGTTTGTAACGCACAGCCTTTGCGCGCATAATTTTAGCAACTCCTAAAAGCTGGTGTTAATGGCAAATTCTATCAACCTGGCCGAACCCAAATACACCAGCCCAAAAAAAAATACGCAGCAAAGTATAGTTACACATTCTACTCATACCAAACCAATAAATTTGAGAAGTTGTGTGTGCTTTTTTTTATTGATGCAGCATATATGCACAGATTGACTTTGACAGGTGCAAAAACTTAACGTGAGACAATTGTGGTTCTTAATTCTGATTGGCTGAATCGCGTGAAAAAAACGCTCCGCACACTGATTTCTGCGCGCAACGTTACTGCACGCGCGTTTGTGCCTGTCCGTTTTACGCGCGTTATTGCTCGACGGATGAAAAAATGCGCAAGGATTGTAATTCCAGCGTTGATTTACGTGCGTTAACGTTTAACGCTGGGCGCACAAATTCACGCGTTTCGCGTGCGTTTTTGCGGGAAGAATGTAACAGAGCCCAACATCTTCTTCATTAACCCAACATCTTCTTCATTAACCCAACATCTCTCTAAATGTACAACTTTGGGTAAATGGTTGTTTATGCAGTTTTGATCCAGCGACTACAGATTCAGGAACAGAATTTGTGTTATTACAGTTCTCCTAACGCAGAAGAAGTATAAGACATCAACGTTTTGTCATTTAATTCAGTGTTGGACTTTTCTAAACTACATAATTGGGTGTGAGAAACAGTAGAAGCATCCAAGAAGACCTGAAGTACATCCCTTTCCTGAATCAAATTTCCCCACCCTGCGGTGAATGTTGCATTCACCGCAGGGTCCCCGGAGTGTGGGGAAAAGCCGCCGAAAGAAAAACAAAACGACGCACAACCGCCGAAATTATCGGATCCAATATTTTCGGTGGGTCAGGCATATTATCGAATCAGATCCAATTCGATAATACACGGAGAACTGGCTGAAAATACCGGATTCGATCATTTCGACAGTTTTTAACTTTCGATTTGGCGATAGTTCGGTGGCTTTTCCCTGCATTTCAGGGACCCTTCAGTGAATGTTGAATTCACCACAGGGTCAAGAAATTTGATTCCCCGAAGTGCGGGGAATGAAAGAGCACCAAACCCCTATAGTGTTGCACATTTCCACATTTTAATTAAGGCTCTTCTAATTGTTTATCTTTTTTTATTATTTATTTCATTCAATTATTCTTTGCGTTTACTTGTTTAATGTCACCTCACAGTTGGCAGTTTCCATGCTCTCCACAGAAGTAAAGGTTCCTGGTGTCTAGGAAAACAAAATAATAGAATGACAACACATTCCGTTTCACATCACTAATAAATTAAATATCAGCCTCCTAAAATGTGCCCCAACAGCATTATGTTATATTTAACACAAATGAACGATGTTGATATAATTATGAAGACCATATAGGCTAAAGCATTGCTTATCTGTGCAGGTGTCATCGTCCTCTCAATAAAGTTTATTTACTTTCAATGGTTGCCTGCCATGTCTTGAATTTTATATTTGTGGGATTTTGGAATCCCGGGGGGTAGAGTGTTTTGCTGATTAGTTCTGGAGGTTCTCGCAGGTGATACTGCTTTTTGAAGCTTTGAGTGAGCTTCTAAATCATTCATGCACATCTTAGGCAATCTTGAGTATTGACTGTGGTTATGGCTGCTGCTCTGGATTCACCTTCATATAGGGCAAATTTGTGGTGATGTTCTCACATCTTCGGTCACTTCGAGGCATTGCATTTAATATTCTCATTAGGATCAGACAATTTTGCTGCCTGCTAAAAAATTTCCCTATCGATACATACACCTAAGGTTACATACTCACCAGCCTCACAATAATGGCTGAACATTGTGGTGGTAACAACCATGGAGAAGCAGGATCGAATCCCAGTCAGAACATGTCATAAGGGTGTCTCTGCTCTACACCCAAGAAGAAGCATGGTGTTCCCTTACAACTGTATAGAAGAAGGTTCAAACTCAGCAGGACATCTCAGCTCTACCACTATGGCCAGCAGACTTGGATCCTAGTCAAAACACCTCATCAGCAAGTGTCTTTGGGCAAGACACCTAATGAAATGTACTTTCCTACCACACAATGTATATACAGCACATACTTGAAAAAGAGACAAATCTCTATGTGTCTACTAATGGTAAAAAATCTTGGTTTCCTTGGGGTTGCCAGGGTGAGCCGCGAATGCCACGTTTTCCTGGGCAGTCCTTTACCCCCTTTTTTTCTCTCCCTGGCTCCTGGTGCTCTTCTGCTGGACCCCAATACTGCTTTATTTTTCTGGGCTTGGCCCCCCCTGACTTGCTCATGTTCCATTTTGCCCCACATCTTACACCTTCCCCCTTTTCTTAGATGTGTTTCATTGAGACGGGCCCTGCGCGGCCTTTATTTCCCTGTTGTTTTTCTATACTGCTGACATGCTTTCCAAATAAAAAACTTTTAATAAAAAAAAGAAGTATAAAAGGCTTTTATGGTTTGCATCAGCAGCATATTTTGATTTTCTTTATTATTATTATTTTTTTTTTTTTTAAAAAGTCTGTTTTAAGCTTTTTATACCCTGAAATTGTTTAGTTACATGAAATGAAAGAATTGAATTGTTTCCAAAAAAAGTATTGCTTCTCTATTTACAATGGTTATAGCCTCCCCCCCCCCCCGCAAACATCTTATGCACTACGTCCCTTGTAATGATATGGTATATGGCAGCGATGTCAGACCTTGTCCTCCCAGATGTTTCAGATCCTAATAACAAAATGTCAATGCAAATTGAATAATCACACAGGGTTATCCAAAGAGCTCCGAATTGCTTGAGAAAGGTAACCGAACGCTGAAAATCAGCGTTCGGTTACCTTTCCTGGCCATTCGGCTATCCAGAGAGCAGGCAATTCGCCAAATCCTGGCGAATTGCCTGAACATACGGTGCCTGTTCGGTGCCTGTTCGAGGGCAGTGAAAACCCCATGAAAAAACACTGCTTCGTCTATTCAGAGAACACAAACCAGCAGTGAAAGGTTCCCGAAATGCCCTGCCATTCAGTGGTTTAATTCGGCAAGTTAATTCAGGAGAATCCCATAGACTTCAATGTTAAAAATATTCCCATTTTAATTTAATATCTAATAAACCGTTCATTGTAAAATTCTGCAGTAAAGAGTCTCTTTATTTATAGATTTTTTTAAGATATTTTAAGCATTTTTCTGATTTTTCTTTTTTCTGTAACAGCCCTTTTTATTATCATTCCCTGGACCTCATATGCAAATTTCAGACATTTTCGCTCAGTAGTTTCTTTGCAAACAGCGTTTCATTTTCACAGATTCACACAAACTATTTTGCTAATTTATTCACCTCCCTCGTCTGCGGTCTCAGCTGCTTCGGCTGCTTCGGCTGTGTTCGGCTCCTGCTCGGGCTTGGTTTTCGGCAGGTTAATCCAGATGTTTTTGAGGGTTTTCGGCGTGCATTCGCTGGGTTTTGCGGTTAGTTTTCGTCAGGTTTGCGGCAGCCTTTCCCTGCAATTCGGGGGCCCTGTGGTGCTTGCTGAATACACCGCAGGGTCACCAAAATGGGATCGGCAAAAGGAACCGAATTGAAGAGAACGAAAAGTCACCGAACGTGCGGTGACTTTTCGAATCTCTTTGAATAACCCTGACAGTGGCCTGAGTGTCCTCCTTCATCTCTCCATGCAGGGCTTATTCAGCCCTCCGAGTGTCAATCTGGCTTACTGAAAAAGTTGAAAATAAACAACTTTTCATTCCAAGCAGTAGCCAATGGCTCTCAACCTGCTTGCCTTGGGAGCCATTGGATCACCTGGAAGCATGTTTGACCGTCCATCGTCCCATCAGTCCTGCGACAGATGCGTACAAGCCACAAGATGGTCAGTCTGGTGCAGCGTTCAAGGTGAGTATTACACTCATTTTAGCATTAAAATCGGAAGGGGAGAGGGGAGGGTCAGGAGGGGTTGATGTTCAACCCCTCTGTTGCCCCCACCCACTTCAATATTTGAGTATCTCTTAATGGCTACCAAAGAGTCATGAAAAGTGCTTTTTTTAAATATCTGGTATGCCAGGTTTTACACATTTTGATTCCAAAAGATGAATCATGTTAAAACTTATTCCCTAGAACTCTTCACGGAACCCAACCTCTATTAATAACAGAAGAAATACACACACTTAAACCTCCTTCTTCTAACTTCATATATAGCCATCTTCCATCTTTATAGCTTTTCTCCTTTTTACTGTTAACAAAACAGACACATTGATACACTAAATATCAAGGATTTCTACAGTAATTTAACTTCCCACAAACATCTACATAAATACAGTTTTCCATACTGTATTCCTGACATTTTATGTGTTTTACGGGTCGTGGGAATCTGTAACTGACACACAGAATAATCCCAAGTAGAGTAAACACTATCCATAAATCTTGTTTGGTCATTACATCGACTCATTTTAGCCATGGTTACTATAGATATGTATAGTTGCTGTTTATGCTGTTTAATATTAACTCCGAAAATGTATTGATGTTTATACTGTGTGTAGGAAGAATACAGGTCAACATGACAGGTTCAACTATTCTGAAAATGTATCACCTTGGTTACCCCAAAATAATATAACTCATCCCATTGCTTTGGATTCAGATTTTTTTTGCAGCTGAAAGGGTTTCCTGGCCAAGGCAAAAAGAATTAGTCAGGCTCTCTTTATGAACAATGAAAGTGTCACTTAATATCGACAGAGCCATAAATAGGGAATTACAACAGTAAGATTTGCTATGAATGCAGGTTAATTATAGTTGAGTTACGGCCACCACAAGAAGCATTAACTGCTAAATACTAAATCATGGGTGAATGAAAATCAAAACCATCAGCCAACAGAATGTACTACATACAGGGGTCAAGTCGAGGGGGGACACATGGGAACGTAGTACCTTCACTCTTTTTGCAAGGAGAAATCCCATTTCTCTCACACAATGAAAAGCATTTTTTAAGGGTTCAGTATGTCTTTCCGCAATGAGGAATATCATAAAAACTTTTAAAACCCATCATGGATTTAGTTTTAATATCAATATCATAATTCAGAGTTGAGCAAGATTACTTGAGGGGAATCCTAGTGACAGAGGCGTAACTAGAAACTTCATGGCCCAGGTGCAGGAACCAACACACCCCCCACCCTAGGCAAAAACATATTTTGTCCCCCCTCCCATCAACATGCTTTGGTCCACAATGTTGAGTCCAGACAATCAGTGTCCCACTTTTTCCAGGTCCACTATGACCTCTTCAGTTTATTTTTGTTTTTTTATGTGCACTATTTGTATCTCAGAGTTCCACAGCAATAAACCTTACAGTAATGTGCAGTGTATGAAGGTATCACAGGACTCCACAGCAATTAAACTCCGTAATGTGCAGTGTGTGTCACAGAGCTCCATAGCAATAAAACTCACAGTAATATGTGGTGTATCACAGAGTGTATCACAGAGCTCCAAAGTAAAACTCACACATAAGTATAAAATAAATGAAAAAAAGAATTATATATATATATATATATACTAAATAAAAGTCTGGGCACCCCCCGGACTCAAGGGCCCGGGTGCGGTGGCACCCTCTGCACCCCTGGCAGTTACGCCCCTGCCTAGTGAAATCCCATGGCTCTTTATGTTGGATTTGACCCATGACTACATATATGTAAAATTTAAGAGCCAAAGATCCATTTGGGAATGCATTGTAGGAAGTTCTCAAGGTTTTTAGCATATACTAGAATTCTTTCCTCATCATTTGAAGTGCATAATTTGGAACATTTTACTGTTCTTTGTGGTTCCTAGGCGGCAGACCCCATTAGCTCTTCACAGTCATCAGTCTATTGTGTATTTTTGTACAGGAGTTAGGCTCCATGTATTGGTTAGTATGGATTCACGAGGTACCCCACTTCTTTCAGGGCTGGTCACAGTGATTGGTCAAATTGGTTCTGATTTTTGAGCACATTAAGCAAAATTTGGGTGCACTGATTTGGCCCTCAGAGTACAGGGGCTTAGCTTGTACCAGAAGCTCAGATCAGCGAGTGCTGACAGAAGCTTCAGGAATCGAGACCAGGAGCAGGAACAAATATGGATCCCTCCCTACCATCAGATTGACTAGACACTCACTGGACCGTCCAGCCTCCCCCATAGCCACGTGACATTCGACAAGCTGGAATCATGTCACTTTCGTAGGATTGGAGATCCAGTTCTGTACTGGAAACAAGGTATGTTGTAAAAGTATATAAAGGATTAAAATGGGAGAGTGGTCAACAGGAGTTAATGTTTAACACTTCCATTTCTCATCTCTCATTTTCACCTTAGAGAAGGATGTCAAACTATGCCCCCCCCCCAGTTGATTCTGAACTACACCTCCCATGACAGGCCATTTATTGCATTCAAAGAATTCTGGGATGGCAGGAAAAAAACATTTTGGGGGGGCAAGAGTCTGAGATCCCTGCCATGGAGTGTCCCTTTAAATGTCAAAGGACAATAAATTCGTAAACCTCGAAAAAACTGAAATTGATCATAAGCGACTTTGTTAAAATTTTGTATCAGTTGTTCAAAATTTATTGCAAAATTATGATTTTAGAGCATTAGAATGCCCTTTTGGCAAGAATCTTTCTTCAAAATTGTAGGCAAAGCCTCTAATTAAAGAAATATGGGAAATGTTTAGCATACTTAAGCCCTTGGTTCTGGTTATTAAACTTAACAAGCCGTGTACAACATCCACATATTTAAATATTAATCTGTTTCTCTTTGTGTTGTGACTTTACGGGTCTGCTGTGGTCAATTTTTCTGCCAGGGGCACTGACAGCTGTTGATGTTTCAGTCTCAAAATAGTGTTCTGTATTGTAATGTTTTATATAAAACCAGTTTAATAGTATAAATAAACATAGTGTTGTGTTTCTACTCCGTGATTTCCATTGACGTTTGGAGCACTCGAGAACTGGCATAATTCTTGCTAATAATACCTATTCAACAGTAATCAGCCTATAATTATAGAATGACTTTAGTTTTTTCTTTCATTCCTTCTCTATAGAATCATGATCAATGGAGATCAAAGATGGCGCTCTGCTCATTGGCTGACGTAGTTTGGTCATGCATATCCAATTTGGCCTATCAGGGAAGCCTTTTCTCTTATTGGCCAGTTGTGTAAACATGGCCACCCTACGTCAAACCAACCAGACAAGATGTCCTTCAAGTGTTCCCGGTAAAGTATCCACAAAGTGTACACATGAAAATAAAAAAGAAACAGACATGTTGAACATTCTTCTACTGTCTAGCGAGGATTTTTCTTCCTTTAAATGCTGATCTGTGAAAGCTGGGTTTAAGTGATCCATGACCCGAATAATTACATGGTGACCTTTGGACACGAGGAATGCAGATGGGTAATGAAGTGAGGAACAATCTCCAGTGATTCAGTCATTACTCAGAAATGAACACCAAATTATATTTATAGAGCGGATTGTTATACTGTATACAGTACATATTTGGGGCTAAATATATGGCAGGTTGGATCTCTGGACTTGTAAAGTTTACAAATTACTGCAATGTCTTGAGTTATTTGATTATTTCATAATATCTCTGCATACTGTACGATGTTATGTAATAAGTAATGTAACAACTCACCAGTAACCACATTGTTTCTCTTCAATATTATAAATGCTGTGGTCTGAAGTCAAGGACGTAACACACATAGGCTCTCTAGGGTACATGTATGAAGCGTTAAATTAACTTGTCTACCACCATGCCTCTAAAGTATTTATAAAGTGCCATTAATTTCCAAAGCAACATACAATGGGTCAGACATTTCAATAAATATAAAAGTTAGACACCAAAATCAGAATCTTGAACAGTACTGTTCTGACGGCGATTCAGCCTGACTACGTCACATCCACCCATACGCCTGGTGTCTGAAGAAGATGAAGTATCTGGGCATCTGTCTGACAAGCAAGCTCCAATCATTATTTACCATTAATTATAACTCTTTATGGGGACAACTTTCCTCTGAGCTGGCAATTTGGGAGCCACTTCACATCTCCTTGTTCGGGAGAGGACAGCACTCTTAAAATGAACATTGTCCCATACCTGTTGTACAGGTTTCAAACGGTAGCAATCTTAGTTCCACTTTAGTTCTTCAGGCGAATTCGCACCGCCTGATCTCGTTTTATATGGCAACATGCTATGGTAAGGGTCAGCTGTAAGACTTTGACAAGGGCCAAGACTGCAGGGGGTGCTAGCTTACCCAATTTTGAGCAATATTTTCTTGCAATGCGCCTGTGTAGAATGGTGAAGTGGCCGACAGGGGGTCGTGCTGGAATTGCCCCATTTTGGAGATATATTCATGCTTTGGTGCAGAAGGTCACGGGTGCGTAATAAAGCTGGAGACACACTAAACGCAATATGACGAGCGTGTAGGCGGTGCTGAGCGTCAGCCCGTGCTCAGTGTATACACCCCCATCTTCTCTGAGCACTCAGCCGGCATTGGGCCACGTGGCTCAGCACCTAGAGTTGAAATACCCAGCTTTGGCCTCCTTGCAAACTCTTCATACCAAGTCGAATCGCGTTCAGTGTATCTACGTCTTTAGCAGGGTCCTCTACATCTCTTGTTTCCATCCTATGTCTATTTATCTGTATCTTGTTCCCTTTGGTTATTGTAAAGTGCTGTGGAAACTGTTGGCGCTATATAAATGATGCCGATAATAATATTAATAATTGTTTGCTCCTGAAACATACCTCCTCCTGCATAGCCCTTTCTCCACCCTCTACTACTGTAAATCAGTAGTTAGCCCAATGATTATGGCCTCCATGGCCATGCCCGCAGTGGGCCTCAGTGAGCCCACCCTCCTTCAGAGCATGAATCAAGAGATTGGAAGGTGCAAACTCTAGGGAGTATTTGGTGACAATGAGGGAAGGGAAATCCCAAGACCACGCATTTAAATGGTTTCACGGGACACTTACCTTGCCTCGGACGCCTGTGGTCTTCTCTAACACTTTCATACCTCGTTCTGTAACAGAGATATCTGATTGTATTCCCCTCCTCCTCTTTGTCCTTCTCATGTCCAGAACAGAAAACGTCTCCTGAAACTTTCCTGCCATCTGCCCACTGTCTGCCAGACCCTCAGCGCCTTTCCCTCTCTTTATTTCTTTCCTTATCTCATCACCCTCTCTTGTCTACACGCTCGACTCCACCCCTCCACCCTGTTTAATCCCCTCCCCCTTTCTTATTCTCTCCTCAACCACTTCCTCTTTATCTTCCCCCAGTTTCCCCTCCCTTGGTTTCAGACTGGGCTTTTCATTCTCCATCCCACTCAGTGTTGACATCAACAATCCATGACTAAACATTATTGTCCTTTTGGAGTTTATTTGCAGCTGTCATAATGCATAAGTTCAGTTAATGATCTTTCACAACTGTTATATTCGTGCCTAAATTGTGACTTAGTTCTCAAGTGTTTTTGAATATATGAAACATGATTTAGATACGGTTATGTTCATGGAGTGCACTCTCTGGTAACGACCAATTAAGCTAACTGTAAATTGTATATATACTGAATTCCATGCAATCATCATTAAAGCTCTATGAATAATAAAAAAAAACAAGTTAAAAACACAGAGAACAGTAGGAGATAGGACCCTGCTCAAGAGCTTACAATCTAAGAGAGAACGAGAGTGAGAAAAGAAGGGGGAAAAATATTTTAAAAAAGGGGGTTGGAAAGGGAAAGAGGTATTCTGGGGGAAAAATGCAATGAAGATCATTTTTGCATGGTCCTGCCATGAGGTCCTCATATCCTAATGAAATATTCTCAGGAATTCTTGGAAAATAAACATATGGATGTAATAGTGTACGACTGAGGCTAGGGTCAGACGAACGCATTTTTCGCGACGTCCGTGAAAAAGTGCGTTCGAACGAATGGACGTATCTTTTCACGGAATACGCGATAGCACACGATGCAAATTTTCGTCCGTGATGTTGTACGGATCATCAATAAAACCCTTTTTGCGTCTGGACGTTATGTTGGCCGGACATTAGCAGCGTCTGACGTCTCCTAATCACGCACACACGCAGTTAGCGGACGCAGCGCACTCTGTACGTCAGTACTAGCGGTATCACGTTCTCGAAAAAAATGCGTTTATTTGCCGCTTGCGTTGCGCGGCCGCACTTTTCTGCGGCCGTACTTAGTACATTGCCTGTCATTGGCCGTCATTTGCTGCTACTACGGCCGTGATAAAGTGCGGCTGCACGCGCGTTCGCACTGCGTTCGTTTGACCCTAGCCTGAATGTTACTTATGAAGGCCTTCCGAGAAATTTTTATTCTATGTGTAAATAAAAATGCCATTTTCCTTTCCTGTAGGGTGGATATTTTTGGTTTAGTGTATTGTATGTTCTTGTGTCTATAAATCTTATAAATAATTGCATTTTCCATGGCAAACCTTGGTGCCTCAGATGCTTAGGAAGTAAAATTGACATGTTGTGCATTATTCAACAATTATTCAACAAATTCAACAGCCCATCTTATCAGCCTTATTCATTCAAATCATGGAGTCGCCTGCCGATTTCTGAAGAATAATGACAAATCTGTTCAGCTCTATCATGGTAGAATCACTTTACGCAATGTAATGACTCCCGTACAAAACATTACTGTGTTTGAGACAGCAATCTATACATCATATCAGAAAGGCAGGAAAACAAATTACTGTAGCAGTTGTGAGCTGTAAAGTGAGATCAGATAAAAAGAAACCTATCAGACAGTCAGAGCAATAAATATCTATTCTTTACATGAGGAGGGAAAGTGTCACAGTGACAGTACCACTGAGACCGCAAGTTCAAAATAAATGTCACCATTCCTTATTGCTGCATTGATTTACTAATTTACTTGGTTTATAGTTGAATAATTGTTTTGTCACTTCACCACTTCTTACGTTAAATGATTTGTTATTGTTTTATTAATTCATAAGCTCATTTAATATTTTACCTCTTGTTCTCATCAAATTAAGAGCAGGGACTTGCACTCAGGGCCATGCCAGTAAATTAATGAGCTCATTGTGTGTAATGACATGTGATGTTGTGTATGTACATTTAAACTGTAAATAAATTGTTATTTATACTCATACTCACCTCTCCTCGCTCCCTCACTGTGCTTTGCTTCTTCTCTGTCCGCTTTTTTTTTCTCCTGCGCTTTCACTTTCACAGTTTGCCGGCTGCTGTGTGTGTGTGTGTAATACACTACACAGACAGCAGGGGCAGCACTGAGCCAGCCTAGGCAACGCAATTTACGCAGCCCAACGCTACGCTAATTGCGGAGCTCAAGCTGGTGGCAGGCAAGCTCGTCATTGCCTCCAGGCAATGACAGCAAATGAAGCTTGAGCCAATGGGAAAGCTCCATTGTCTCAAGCAAGTTTTTTTTTTTTTTTAAAAAGCCCACCATGGGAGGCAGTTCTCCCATGGTTTGATTGACGCAGGACAGTCATGTGACTGTCCTCGCCAATCGTGGGGGGCGGGCAGGGAGATCACAGCAGTGTGACTGTGACAAACCCCCTCCAGAAAGTGCTGAGCGCATGTGTGTGCGATAAACACACACACACACATGTGCTCAGCACAGGGGGGGGGGTTGTCGCAGTCACACACACTCTCAAGCTCACAGCACTGGCTCCAGCAGCTCCTCCTACTCACTCAGTCAGTAAAGATCACCTCGTGCCAGCACCACAGAGACACGTGGGAAAGGAAGATGCCGACCTCTTCTCTCTCCACTTGGACAGCACAGCCAGTGAGGAGCTGGTTATCCCAGAGTCTCAGGTAAATAAGGAGCCCTCCCCTGCAGGAACCCTGTGACTCAGCTGGGGCATATCCATGAGCTGGGGCGCCATATCCATGAGCTGGGGCATATCCATGTGCTGCTGGGGCAAATCCATGTACTGGGGCATATCCATGTGCTGGGGCATATCCATGAGTTGCTGGGGCATATCCATGAGTTGCTGGGGCACATCCATGAGCTGGGGCAAATCCATGAGCTGGGGCAAATCCATGAGCTGGGGCATATCCATGTGCTGCTGGGGCATATCCATGAGCTGGGGCATATCCATGTGCTGGGGCATATCCATGTGCTGGGGCATATCCATGATCTGGGGCATATCCATGAGTTGCTGGGGCAAATCCATGTGCTGGGGCAAATCCATGAGCTGGGGCATATCCATGTGATGCTGGGGCATATCCATGAGCTGGGGCATATCCATGTGCTGGGGCATATCCATGAGCTGGGGCATATCCATGAGTTTCTGGGGCAAATCCATGTGCTGGGGCATATCCATGAGTTGCTGGGGCATATCCATGAGTTGCTGGGGCACATCCATGAGCTGGGGCAAATCCATGAGCTGGGGCATATCCATGTGCTGCTGGGGCATATCCATGAGCTGGGGCATATCCATGTGCTGGGGCATATACATGAGTTGCTGGGGCATATCCATGAGTTGCTGGGGCAAATCCATGTGCTGGGGAAAATCCATGAGCTGGGGCATATCCATGTGCTGCTGTGGCATATCCATGAGCTGGGGCATATCCATGTGCTGGGGCATATCCATGAGCTGGGGCATATCCATGAGCTGGGGCATATCCATGTGCTGGGGCAAATCCATGTGCTGGGGCATATCCATGAGTTGGGGCATATCCATGTGCTGCTGGGGCATATCCATGAGCTGGGGCAAATCCATGAGCTGGGGCATATCCATGAGCTGGGGCATATCCATGAGCTGCTGGGGCAAATCCATGTGCTGGGGCATATCCATGAGCTGGGGCATATCCATGAGCTGGGGCATATCCATGAGCTGCTGGGGCAAATCCATGTGCTGGGGCATATCCATGAGCTGGGGCATATCCATGAGCTGGGGCAATATCATTGAGAGGAGCTGGGGCATATCCATGAGAGGAGCTGGGGCAGTATATCCATGAAAGGAGCTGGGGCAAAATCCATGAGAGGAGCTGGGGCAATATCCATGAGAGCTGCTGGGGCATATCCATGTGAGCTGGGGCATTATCCTTGTGTGCTGGGGGCAGTATCCATGTGTGCTGGGGGCATATCCATGAGAGCTGGGGCAATATCCTGTGTATATCTGGCTCTGATACAAGCCAGTGCCTCACCAGCCACTGACCTCACCGCACGTCACTGATTAAGAGGGTTATTCAGGTACCACCAGTGTTCCAAAAAATTCCAGCATTTCAAAGAAGAAAAATCCAAACAGCCGCAGGAGAAGCTGTATTGTGACGTTTCTGGACTGCCGATCAGACACCCCGGGCACGTGTCCAGTGATCCGGTGCCAGGCACACGTTGACTGGGGGAGAGGGAGGAAGGGGCAATTGCACAATGGGCTGGTCGCTATCAGGCGCAGTGGGGTGTTCCTTGCAGACGTCTCTGTGCTGCCCCTTGGCTTGGACCAATTAGTTCCCCCATTGGGGCCACAAGACACTAAAATCAATACCATCACACTGCTCACAACAGCCATGACACTTTAATAAAGCCTTTCTGAGCAGTCTTTGCTCTGACCCCAGCAACACTATTCTGTGGCCCCTGCTGAGTCCTCAAAGCTGTCACGAAGACTAACAGGTCTATTAACTAACAGGGTTATTCACATAGAGCCGATATGGCACCGAAAAGGGAAATTCCCCTTATGGTGCCCTGTCGACGGCAGTGAAATCCCCCATAGAGAAGCAATGGTTAATCTATTCACAAAACACCGAACAGCAGAGAAATCTCAGAGAAATGCCTTGCTGTTCAGTGGTTTAATTTGTCAGGTTTATTCAGACGAACTCCATAGGTTTCAATGTTAAAATATTCCTGTTTTATATTCAATTTCTAATAAACCGTTTATAATTTTAATCTACAGTAAAAACTCTATTTATGTTTTAGTATCTTATAAGCTTTTTTCGGGATTTTAATGTTTATCTTAATTCCAGACAATTTCATCCAGTAGTTTTTTTTGCAACCAGCGTTTAAATTTTGATACTTTCATTCGTTTTGTTTTCTTTTTTTTTTTTCACCTCATTCGGCAGCTTATCAGATTTTTCCGGCAGCTGGTCTGCGCTGTATTCGGCGGATCGTCGGCTTTTTCCAGACATGTGTGTTTTTTGTGGCAATTTGAGTGATCGGATCTTATCGGATGCGGTTTTACGATAGTTTTTCAGCGGCTGTTCAGCGGTTTTGCGGTGGTTTTGTTGTTGGATTTTCAAGTCCCTTCTCTGCACTCCGGGGACCCTGCAGTAAATGCTGAATTCACCACAGGGTGGGGAAATTCAATTACCCGGATTGTGGGGAGCGAGAAAATAACGAAATGTCGCTGGTCTGTGAATAACCCCTTAAAGGTGAAAATCAGGAGAATTGGCGGGAGAAGAGAATAACTAGACCAAATAGCCGATTTGGAAAGTGAGATAAATGGGAGAATTTTTCTGTTTTGGCTCTTTTGACCTAGAATTTTCACTTCTCCAGTCATTCTCCTGAGTTTCACCTTTATTGAATATAACTGAAAGTGATTTAATGATCTTTGATGCAACCTTGGCCCCCTTGATGTTTTGGAACTACATCTTCCATGATACTCAGTGACTTACTACGTTATCAGAGCCTCATAGGAGATGTATTTACAAAACATCTGGAGAGCCAAAGTTGCTGGATGTTTCATTATGTGGTGTGTGTGTCAGTATAGTATGTGGTGTGTGTGACTTTGTGCTAGAGTATATTCTGTATGTGGTGTGGGTGTGTGCATGTGTGTGTGTAAAGTATGTGTTTTTTGAGGGACAGAATATATACTGTTATAAGAAATGGTCCCGTCTCAGCACAAACAGTGTATACATCAGTTTGAGGATTTCAAATGCAGAATCATGTAGCTCCAGCTTTTAGGACCAAGAGCTGGTGTTGGGTTCGCAGTGGCAGTCAGAAATATTTACCCCTAGCTCACATGGATATATATATTGCCCCAGCTCACATGGAGATATATATATTGGCCCCAGCTGACATGGATATATATATTTACCCCAGCTCACATGGATATATATAGTGGCAAGAAAAAGTATGTGAACCCTTTGATATTACCTGGAGTTTTGCATAATTTGGTCTTAAAATGTGCTCTGATTTTCATCTAAGTCACAACAATTTGAAAAACACAGTCTGCTTAAAATAATACAACACAAACATTATATGTTTTCATGTTTTTATTGAACAGAACATGTAAACATTCACAGTGCAGGGTGGAAAAAGTATGTGAACCTTTGGACTTAATAAGTGGTTGACCCTCCTTTGGCATCAATAACCTCAACCAAACGTTTCCTGTAGTTGCAGATCAGACCTGCACAACGATCTGGTGTAATTTTGGACCACTCTTCTTCACAAAACTGTTTCAGTGTAGCAATATTCTTGGGATGTCTGGTGTGAATCACTCTCTTAAGGTCATGCCACAGCATTTCAATCAGGTTGAGGTCAGGACTCTGACTGGGCCACTCCAGAAAGTGTATTTTGTTTTGTTGAAGCCATTCTTTTGTTGAATTACTTGTATGCTTTTGGTCATTGTCCTGTTGCATCACCCATCCTCTGTGGAGCTTCAGTTGGCGGACAGATGGTCTTACGTTTTCCTGCAAAATGTATTGATAAACTCTGGAATTCATTTTCCATCAATGACAACAATCCGCCCAGGCCCTGAGGCAGCAAAGCAACCTCAAACCATGATGCTCCCTCCGCCATGTTTTACAGTGGGGATGATGTTTTGATGTTGGTGTGCTGTGCCTTTTTTTCTCCACACATAGTGTTGTGTGTTTTTTCCAAACAACTCAATTTTGGTTTCATCTGTCCACAGAATATTTTGCCAGTAGTGCTGTGGAACATTCAGGTGCTCTTTTTCAAACTTCAAACGTGCTGCAATATTCTTTTTGGACAGCAATGGCTTCCTCCGTGGTGTCCTCCCATGTACTCCATTCTTGTTTAATGTTTTCCTTATTGTAGATGTGGCAACAAAAATGTTAGCATGTGCCAGAGATTTCTGTAAGTCTTTAGCTGACACTCTAGGATTCTTCTTTACCTCATTAAGCATTCTGCGCTGTGCTCTTGCAGTCATCTTTACAGGACGACCACGCCTAGGGAGAGTAGCAACAGTGCTGAACTTTTTCCATTTGTAGACAGTCTGTCTTACCGTGGACACATGAACATAAAGGCTTTTGGAGATACTTTTGTAACCCTTTCCAGCTTCATGCAAGTTAACAATTCTTGATCGTAGGTCTTCTGAGAGCTCTTTTCTGCGAGGCATGGTTCACATCAGGCAGTGCTTCTTGAAACCAGTAAACCCAAAACTGGTGTGTGTTTTTAAAGGGCAGGACAGCTTTCAGCAACACATCCAATAATATCACACTGATTGGACTCAAGGTTGGCTCACTCCTGGCTCCAATTAGCTCTTGGAGAAGTCATTAGGCTAGGGGTTCACATACCTTTTCCACCCTGCACTGTGAATGTTTACATGATATGTTCAATAAACACATGAAAACATATAATGTTTGTGTTGTATTATTTTAAACAGACTGTGTTTTTCAAATTGTTGTGACAGGAGATGAAGATCAGAGCACATTTTATGACCAATTCAAGCAAAACTCCACGTAATCCCAAAGGGTTCACATACTTTTTCTTGCCACTGTATATTGCCCCCAGCTCACATGGATATATTGGCCCCCAGCTCGCATGGATATATATATTTGCCCCCAGCTCACATGGGTAGATTTGCCTCCAGCTCACATTGATATATTTGCCCCCAGCTCACATGGGTAGATTTGCCCCCAGCTCGCACGGGTAGATTTGCCCCAGCTCACATGGGTAGATTTGCCCCCAGCTCACATGGGTAGATTTGCCCCTAGCTCACATGGGTAGATTTGCCCCCAAGCTCACATGGGTAGATTTGCCCCCAGCTCGCACGGGTAGATTTGCCCCAGCTCACATGGGTAGATTTGCCCCCAGCTCACATGGGTAGATTTGCCCCCAGCTCGCCTCTCACCTCCTTTGCAGGCCCCAGGCTCTGCCGACATTCTTCTCTCGAGGAGGCAAGCAGCCGCTGACATGCAGCTTGGCCACTCGCCAGGAACCACCTGACCAGCCGTGCAGCCGCGCTCTCACGAGATCTCACGCTGGTCAGGTGGTTCTCATCCCAGGTGAGCGGCCAAGCTGCATGTCAGCGGCCGCTCGCCTGTAGGGGGAAGAACGCAGGCGGCGATTTTCTCGGGGGGGAAAATTGCCCCTTTGCCCCCCTGGATCTGCCCCTGCATAGGATGCGCAAAGTACAGTAAGCTCCCAGAAGCTAGTGCAAAAAACGATGCTCCAGCGCAGGGGTCAGCAACCTTGGCTCCCTGATGTTTTGGGAACTACATCTCCCATGATGCTCAGTCACCCATTAGGCTGACTGAGCCACATGGGAAATGTAGTTCCCAAAACATCAGGGAACTGAGGTTGGTGACCCGTGCTCTAGCAGATTACTAACGGGGTAGCGTCAGTAATGTAATATGGATGACATGCGTTAAACACACTTATCCTGGTAGTAACGCTTACATATCGAGGCGCTCACGTTAGTGCCAGCTATGAAATATAGCCCAATGTTTCTTAGAATATTACTGATATCATTCAGTGATCAATAAATGAAGGTGCTAAATGTAAGGATTGTTTTTTTCCATCTAATGTTTGCTTCTGTATTAGGTATCACTAGGAGATGCATTAGTAGAAATGTATCATATTCCATGTACAGGCTCTCCGTGCATTTCCTTAGCTTCCCATTTGGTGTCTCCCATTACCTTTTTCTGATCGCCTGCTCACGACGACACCGTTTTTTATTTTTAGTTTTTTCCTGTTTCTGTTATGTAAATGACAGTCATGTTTAATATGTTGTTGCTCTGTTCTGTCAATAATTATATAAACGGTCGTAATTATAATTAGATGTTTTTCAATGTAAAATTAAGTGTTGTATTAAAAAAAGAACAACCTCATTGATCTACAGTTAACACGTCTATAACAGTAAGCTGTGTACTGTGCGCACACAATTGATTCAAAGAGAACAATACTTACATGGAGCACGTAGAATGGTTTATGACTGTGCCGGAGGGAATAAACAGATCATGAACGAAACGAATATTAGCAGAGAAGTGGATCATTTAAAGTAATAAAAGTACTAATAAATGGCATATCCCATTTTGATACAGGTTTATGTCCAGGATCAAAAAAGACATTGTGGCTGCTTACTGTAAATTAATGAGTGTTATACTTAAGGGGTTAATCAGAGAGAGCCGATCTGACCCCAAAATGTAACCGGACACTGAAATTCAGTATACGTTGACATTTCAGGGCCATTCGGCTATTCAGAGAGCAGGCAGTTCGCCGAGTTTTTTTTTTGAGAAAGGATTTTACCAGGAAGGATACATTGAGATTTCTCTCGTTTTCAAGTATGTCCTGGTGTGTGAGTATGTACCGTTAGGTGTCTTGCCCAAGGACACTTACTGGAGAGGTGGTCACTGGGATCGAACCCATGTCTCCACAGGCTCTCTCCATGCAGAGCAGTGACATTACCTCTACTCCACCCAGCCGGTGAGCTGCCAGATAGTACAGTGCCTGTTCGACAGCAGTGAAATCCCACATAGAGAAGCAATGGTTAATCTATTCAGAGAACACCAAACAGCAGCGAAAAGTTGCCGAATCCCATAGGCTTCAATCAGGGCCGGCCCAAGCCACTGTGCTGCCTGGAGCGAAGGATGAATTGCTGCCCCCCACCCCCAAAAAACATGGTGTGTATGAGCATATCACAGAGCGCCACATATCACGGCCCACTGTCCCACACATCCACATGTCGTCACACACACACACACTTCCACATACACACTTCCATACTTCCACAGTCACACACACATACCACAGCCTGTAACTAGGAGACGCAGAGGATTAATGACTCCGGAGGGCACAGAGTTACTGTTGATTATATTTCACAGGGTGTTCCTTTAAATAGGAAGCGCCTCACTGAAGGTATGAAAGAAATTAGGAAAATGCTAATTTTTTCACCATGATTTAATAATTCAGGGAATACTGGGGGGGGGGCAAAAGCCATAAAGCGGCATTAAAACATGCGGCGTCCCAGTCATTTCTGTAATTCTCCCATCAAACCCTGGCAGCTCCATATTAACCCCACCCCTCATTTTAGAAAGGTAAAAATGTGATTGATTTATTTTAGCAGTGAAAAGCAGATCGCCAGCTATTAACAACTAACTACAGCTCCCATCATGCTGTGCGGGTTGTAAGGGAGCTGCAGATTGTCTTCAATCTGGGCCCGTGCAGCCCTCAATCGGCAGCTCCCTCAGGACTCTGGGATAGGGTGTCTGTCCAGGGCTTCCCACAACCAGGACAGAGGAGCTGGCAGTGCTTTATGGGGGCAGCAACATGTCCCTGTGAGGAGGGAAGGGTGGCAAGGGAACCTCCATAACACACACGGGAGAGGGCACAGAGTCTCCTGTATGAAATCAAGCCAGACCCTACCTCCTCAGCAGCCTCATGGTTCCCCGGGATTATTCATTTAAAGGCATGCGCTTGCCTACGCCATCAGAGCCCTGCTACGCGTGTCACGTGACAAGCTCTAAACATCGTGTTCCATCTCACAGGCGCACTGCGCTGCAGGAGAGACCACAGCCAGGCTGCATCACTGGTAAAACTTAAGCTGATGGTCTCCATGCCTGCTGAAAGGGGAGGGCACCAGTCCGCAGACAGGGGCAGTCACGTGCTGAAGGGGCAAGCGCGGCTTGGTTTTCAACGAAACACTGTCCTGCAGCTGTGTCCGGGCTGGTGGCCTTTGAAAGAGCAGCAAAATGCTGCCCCTGACAAAATGCTGCCTGAAGCGGCTGCTCCACCCCGCTCCATGGATGGGCCGGCCCTGGCTTCAATGTTAAAAATATTCCCGTTTTATTCAATATATAATAAACCGTTAATTATTTTATTCTGCAGTAAAAAAAATCTCTTTATAGATTTGTTAAGATCTTTTAGGCATTTTTTGGGATTTCTTCAGCAAAATTCTTTTTCAGTTTCTTTTAAATCGTTTTTTCTTTTCTCTGTAACAGCCCTTTTTATTATCAATCATAGGATCTTATATGTAAATTCTAGACATTTTCGTTCAGTTTTTCTGCAAACAGCGTTTCAATTTTGATACGTTCAAGTGTACTGGTTTTTTTTATCCCCTTCGTGAGCTTATCGGCTTTTTCAGACGACTGCTCTGCGCTGTGATCGATGGCTCCTCAGCTTTTTCCGGCGTGTTCGGTGTGTTTTGTTCCGGCAGTTCCGGCGGGTGTTCGGCGGGATTGCGGCGGGTTTTCCCTGCACTCCGGGGACCCTTGCGGTGAATGCTGAATACACCGCAGGGTGGGGAACTTTGATTCCCCGAAGTGCAAGGAAGTCGGCGACATTTCGGTGCTCTCTGAATAACCCCTTTAGTATATGAGCCATTAATTTGCAGCCTGCCAATAACAGTATATAACAGCGTAAAAGGCTGCACTCAACTAAACAAGCCATACGGGCGAGTGCTTCTAAGAAAAACAGGGCTATTCAGAGAGAGCCGATCTGGCCTCAAAATGGCACCAAACAGTGAATTTCCCCGTATGGTGCAATGTCGTTGCCATTCGGCTATTCAGAAAGCAGGCAGTTCGCCAAATTTTGGCAAACTGCCTGAAAATACGGTGCTTGTTCGACGGCAGTGAAATCCCCCATAGAGAAGCAATGGTTAATCTATTCAGAGAACACCGAACAGCAGTGAAAAGTGTTCAAAATACCCTGATATCCAGTGGTTTCATTCGGCAGGTTTATTCAGACGAATCCCATAGGTTTCAATGTTAAAAATATCCCAATTTTATTTGCCTTTTGTTGCCAGCGGTTTAGACATTAATGGCTGTGTTATTTTGAGGGGACAGCAAATTTATAACGTTATACAAGCTGTACACTCGCTACTTTACATTGTAGCAAAGTGTCATTTCTTCAGTGATATCACATGAAAAGATATAATAAAATAGTTACAAAAATGTGAGGGGTGTACTCACTTCTGTGAGATACTGTATATATAAACGATGGAGAATGCTGCACTCAGTCTAAACAAGCAAATATGGGTACGTGCTTCCAATACAAAACACAACATACCCCAGGGGTAAGAGCACTGAGATCATTTCAATTTATTATTAAAAGATAGTAAACCACCTAACATAGAAAACATGATGTGGATTTGTTCACAGTATGTGGTGTGGCATAAGCATGTTACAAAGCCACTGTACTTCATCTTGTCAGTTCCTTTGCTTCCTAACCTAATGAATGCCCTGTTTTACAGTCATTCAGATCTTTTTGCCCATTTTTCCAGTTTCTAACACAAGAAATTCAAGAACCGACTGTTCACTTACTGCCTAATTTATTTCACCCCTTGACCGGTGCCATTGTACCGATATGATCAATGTATCAATGTTATTCACATCACCCGTCAGTGCTTTTAATGTTGTGGCTGACCAGTATGTATATTGGACACTTTACCACACTCTTGAGGAAGCCGCTACTGGAGCGTAACGCGTCTAGATATTCGTGCTTTGTGGTTTTAAAAGATATATGTTGTAATTGGTGTCCCCCAGTGTCTTTGAGCAGATGATTATACTAATCCTTATTTCCGGTATTTCAGTTGGCTGCTGATATGGTGTATCCCTCTATTTCTTATATTGGGGTACAGTAGGCAGCACGAACAGCCGAGGTATTAGCTAAGCTAAACTAGGAGATATTAAGCGATTGATTTCTGCCTATTTCCAATGAGATCTTTCTTTCTATCTACCCAGGGATCAAGTCTTAAAAAACGTAATGCAGGAACACGCCAAGATTCTGCCCCCCCATTAGCACTTATCATCTAGCACTTAACACAAACAAACCCTCAAATCTGATATATTTGTGTATATATGTGGATTTAAGCGAAAATACATAACTCCTAGATTTATTGTGACGCAACAGGGAAAAATATGATAAAACAACTGAATACAAGCTTTATAGAGTGTGGGACCTAAGGGAACTCTGTTCCTCTGCAAAAATAGTGGAGGAACTGAGTTCCCGCAAGTTCCCCCAGGACTTGACTGCTGGTTATACCTGGCTAATGAGAGCTGTTATAGGATCTATCCAGCTGGGTGTGAAAGTCCTTGGAGCTTCTGTTATCAGCAAAATCCTATACCTGTGATAAATGTATATAGTACCATTGAGATCTCTCTTTTTTGACCCCAGTGGACAAATGGTGATAATTTTTCAAATGAATTTATATTTTAGAAGTCTTTTTTGGGTTAATTCAATAAAGGTATATATGTTATAGCACCTGTTTAATTCTGCCTTGTACTCTACCGAGTTTGGCTGGCATGTTCAGTTCGCAGGGACTGGCAGAGCACATTCCAATTCGCTGGCTACGCTCATCACATTCACTCTCTCCAGTATATTGCCGCACTGAGTCTGTCCTTATAGGGGTTATTCAATAAGCCCGAACTTGCTACCGAATTGTACCGAAGGGTGAATTTCAGCGTACGGTGCAATTTCGTGGCACTTCATCTATTCATTTTTTTTTTTGTGTAAAATATTTTTATTGGCAAAGTATAAAATACAAGTCGCATAAGAGACAATATTGCCACAATAATGTAGAATACAATCAAAGTGCCTCTTGGTCATAGACAGTGCCGGAATTTTATAATATAACAAATAACAAATTCTAAATTAACTCTAACTAACTAAAAAGGTGATCATCGTATCCTTAAATAAACAGCAGTAAAGCTAGTACCAGAATGGTATGTCAAGACAACACAGCCCAGGCTCGGATCTGAATTCACCTCTGACCCTCCATAACCGGTCGATTATCTTACGATCATCTATTCATTAAACTGTCAATTTGCAAAAATACTGGTGAATTGACAGGGAAATATGGTGCAGTTCATTGCAGATCGGCGACCTTCGGCAGCAGCAAAACTGGCCCATAGAAAAGTAATGGTTAATCTATTCATAGAACGGCGAACTGCTCCGAAATGACAGTGAAATGCCCTGATTTTCGGTGGTTCACTTCAACAGGTTTAAACAGGCGAATCCCAAAGGGTTCAATGGAAAAAATATCATCGATTTTACTCCTTTTTCTATTCAGCCGTTTATTCTTTTCATCTTCAGCAAACCGTCTCTTTTATTTATTTATTTTTTGGAACATATTTTTGCATTCTTGTATTTTTTAGGCAAAATTTTTGATTCATGATGCTTAAGTAGTCATGATGCCAGGAGTGTCCCGATAATTCATTTCTCGCAAGTGACAAGTTCAGTTGTGGTCAGGGTGGACGTTTTGTAATCAATAGATGGGCAGCAGGTGTGAGATACTCTCAGCCTCAAAGTCTGAAAAGCATGGAGGGACCACCAAAAAAGAGTCTTGCGACTGATTGAGTTTTCATTATTTTTTTGTTAACAATATAAGAAGCCATTTATAAGTGATGTAAATTATAGATAATTAGCAGAAGGATTTGTTTAAAAACATGTTTTAAATCTCACAGAAGGCGCATTAATGAGACAAATCCCCCAGAAGGTTTGGGAGAACAATGTTTATTTGTAGATCTCCACTTGCTTCTTCACATCATTAACTAGACATAGTAATTAATGGTAATTATGTCTCATTAAGGCTAATTGCACAGTGCGAGCAGGCTCTGTTGGATATGCTAACATAAGACAAAGGATATGAAAGCACATTCATGTGGTCGCGTCCCGCGTTGTTGCTTAAATCACATGTAATTGAGAACATTCAGAGACAGTTGTTATTCCTCCTTATAAGTCAAATAACTTTAAGCCACTTGTAAGAATTTATTGTCAATGCATTGGACATTGCTTCTGTTTCTGTAATGCATTTCTCTTTACTCTCTATCTTTGTTTCATTGTGTATAATCATAAAAAATGGTGACATACGTATGTCAGGTCAAACCAAAATTTTATATGCCTGGAGACATTCAAGGTTATTGGCAAGTCATTTATTATTTTTTAAGTAAAACAATTTTTAAAAAAATGAGTTTATATAGAATGCTCAGATTTATCAGTCAAAAGGTACCTTCAACAAAGGTAAAACCAAAGGTCACTTCTCCCTGCTTATTCTTCTTGATCTTTCTGCTGCCTTCGTCTCTGTCGACCACCCTCTTCCGTTCCTAACGCTGCGTCAACTTGGCCTCAGCGACGCCTCAGCGACACCTCTTTCTCCTGGTTCTCTTCCTATCTCTCTCTTCGATCTTTCAGTGTCTCCTTCGCTGGTGCCTCTTCAACTCCAGTTCCTCTCTCAGTTGGGGTACCACAAGGCTCTGTTCTGGGTCCCCTTCTCGTCTCGATCGATACCACCTCTCTTGGAAGCCTCATCTGTTCCTATGGATTCCAATATCATCTCTATGCTGACGACACTCAAATCTACCTTTCCTCTCCTGATCTCTCTCCTCCTGTGTTAGACTGTGTTGTTGCCTGCCTATCAATTGTCTTCGACTAGATGACTTCCCATTTCCTAAAGCTCAACCTCTCCAAAACTGAACTTCTCATCTTCCCCCGATATAAAGCTACTGCTCCCATTTCCCTTCACGTGAATGGTGCCACCATTACTTCTACCTCTCAGGCTCATTGCCTCGGTGTGCTCCTCAACTGATCTCTCCTTCGCCCCTCATTCAGTTGCTAACCAAATCTTGTTACTTCCACCTAAGAAACATTGTACGCATCCAAGCTCTTATTATCTCCTGCCTTGACTACTGTAGCCTCCTTGTCACTGGCCTTAAGAAATCCCAGATTTTTCCTTTGCAGCCTGTAATGAACACCTCTGCCAGTCTCATACACCTCACATCCCGCACCTCTCACACCATTATACTGACTGAAAATCCCTGTTCAATACAGATACAAGGTGTTACTGTAATTTCCATATGCAGGCATTATGCCACATACAGATAATGTTGTGTTTGTATTTTTTGGCATTTGACTTTATGCTCCCTACAAATCCCTATAAACTGGAAATCTGACCATTTTTATTATTTGTCTTTATCACAGTTACTGTATTTGACACAAAGGCCATTTCTGCCTGTATTCTGATAATGCAGACCCCCATGTGACATTGTGCGAGATAAGGGATGTCATGCAGAGTTTAGGATCTTTCATTCAAGCAATGTGTGTCCCTTTAAGCTCCATACATCATGTACTGTATATCTGTAACAGCATAATGGGCCAGATGAAAGCCTGGGAACTGCAAAAGGGTTTACACCAAAGCGTTTACTCATAAAGGTCATAACAAGCTACATGAGGTGAGTAATTTTTAATTGAGAAAATTCACTATGAATCTATTTGGCCTTTGATCAGCCTGGTAATTGTGCACCCGAACAAGGGCAAACAAATTGGAATACTTTTAATTACAAAGTTTTGCAACTGCCCCGGGACAAAGTTATACCAGTTCAATGTCGACATCCCAGAATACTTTAACGAAAATAAAACCTAACTGCTGTAATCTATCCAGTGATCCGGAGCTTTTTAATGATTTTAATTTGAGCAGGGAGTAGTGAGTCAGTCTGTGCCCTGACTGAAAGAAGTAGATGAAATATCACTCAATGCAGCAGTACTTACTTATCAGATGAATATTTCTAGAGGTTGAAGCTTTTGTGATGGGATTGTGGATAGGACTGCAAATACTGCTGAAATGACACAACACACAATACTTTTACTCAGTGATTGTTGTGTTTCTTTGATAAGAAAGGGGAGGGTTAGAGTTGCTGGTTACGGGTACAGGCAAGAATCACCATTGTCATCTCTACAAATAGTGTGCGTGGCTAGTGGTAGACTCTGGCATGTCGTATAACTTGACTAGGTTACATGGATGCTACACTTGCATATCTCTTTTTTGTCTGGTTGTTTTTGTGCATATTTTAGGGTGTGTGGGGATAGGAGTAGGAACCTGCGAATCATAAATTTTCGCTCGAATCGAATCTCGAATCAAATCGGCTGTTAGTTTCGAATTCGAATCGAATATCGAATCGAATCGAAAAATTACGAAAAATGCCGCTTTCGAGCATTTTGTGTACGATACAGCCTGGATAGGTATGCTTTGTTTGTGCATGCAGGTTCAGCTGACGTTACAGCTGCAATCTAACAGATTTGTTTCATTAGTAGGTTATAGCAAAGTATTTCACATCATAAAAATCAAACGTAAAATAAAAACTTCAAATGCAAGCTTAAATTATTGCAACTTTGCAAACTTTATTGAAATGATTTAAATAACCATACTAAATTACAAAGTTACATTAGGCCTAGGTAGGGCTGTAACCGCTGTATAGCCTTTATTTAACCTTCCACTATAAGTTTTTTAACTTTACTTTACTTGAGGGGTGCGGTGAGGTCAATGGGGTGAGGCTGGTCAGAGCTAGATATACACAGATATATTAACTAACTTTCTGCGGTTTGTGTTTAGTAAGTTGTAAAATAAAATGATAGAGAAAAAAAGTTTTTCTGTGCCCCTGTCATACTCTGTAAGTCTGTATCTGCCACTAGAGGAAGCAGGGGGAGCTGCCTGGGCCCCTTCCTGTCAATCAGATGCCAGCCTTCAATGCAGGTGTTTTTTTTAATGGCTTGGACCAATGGTGCTTTCCATTGGTCCAAGCTATTCCATTGGTCTGTCAGGGCCTCTGAGGCTCTGACGACCTTTCCAGCAGCGCTCAGGAAGTTGGCAGCGCGCGTGTGTTCCTATTCGAACAGACGCGTGGCTGCAGACCTCCTGAGCAGCAGGCAGCAGCAGCCTACGCGATTTGCATAGCGGGGAAGCATACAACCGCTACGCAAATTGCGTAGGCTGTAAAAGAATGTGCACAGAGGAAAAGGCAGACTGACAGAGGACAAAGCCGACATTGGGGGAGCGTGGAGCAGGAGCTGAGTTTCTTTTATTATTTTAACGCTGGCTTAATGGCAGGTGACCATGAGTGAGGCTCTGCCTCACCTGCCTACCCTGAAGGCATGTCCCTGCTTTACTAACATTTGAGCAGTGCTCAGGAAGTTGGCAGCGCGCGTGTGTTCCTATTCGAACAGACGCGTGGCTGCAGACCTCCTGAGCAGCAGGCAGCAGCAGCCTACGCGATTTGCATAGCGGGGAAGCATACAACCGCTACGCAAATTGCGTAGGCTGTAAAAGAATGCGCACAGAGGAAAAGGCAGACTGACAGAGGACAAAGCCGACATTGGGGGAGCGTGGAGCAGGAGCTGAGTTTCTTTTATTATTTTAACGCTGGCTTAATGGCAGGTGACCGTGTGAGAGGCTCTGCCTCACCTGCCTACCCTGACGGCACGTGCCTGCTTTACTAACATGTCAATATTTGTCAAAATAGTAGTAAATCTTTGTTATTTCGAGCCCAAATCAGAGTTTCTGCATTAGTTCTCGAGAGGTTGTAGCGAAGATCTGTTATTATTTGTCCGCCAACTGAATTAACCCTTTCTGATGAACAGTTCGTTGCTTGTATAGCAAGTAAGTTGCGCACCACACTAGACAACAGTGGTAGGATACTTTTATTTTCCTTCCAATACTGCAACGGATCACTATCACGTTCACTTATGGGCTGCTTCAAATATGCACTGACTTCACTTTCAAGTTGTTGAGCCGTTGACCAGGTGCTGGTGGCTTCTTCTTTCTTTGCATCGTCTACTTTTTTAAACACGGAATCAAGCAGGCTTCCTTTATGACTGGACTTGTTGACAACAGTTGACTCAAACTGTACGGCGCTATCGGTGGCACTCGTCTGGGCATTAAATTCAGGTGCACTGGAGGAGCTATTGCTCGTAGTAGGCCAAGGTGGTGAAGACGTCGACAGTGCAATTTCTCTATGTAAACTTTTGCTTGTGTCACTTGATGTTCAGGGAATAACACAGTTTTGAATCTGGGGTCAATGAAAGTGGCTGCTAATAGGTAGTCTTTGGACAAATCAAATCGCGTATTCAGTTGACGTAAAAGCTCATTACGAAAGCATTGAATGCCAGGCGTAGCAAGAGTGGCACTGGCAAGCTCTTCTTTTAGAACCGAAATACATGGTATAATCAAACTAACGCTTACATGCGTGTCAGCACTCAAAATTGTTGTAGCCTCTGCTGTTGGTTTGAGTAATGGGAGAACATTCTTCAGCGTATCTTGCAACTGCGTTGAAAGTGGTTGTGGAGGGCTTCGTGCGCACTTTTTGTTCATTGCACAATCGACGAGGGCCAAAGAAATTGACTCGTAATTTCTAGAAACCCAGTCCATCAGCAGATATGTACTATTGAAACGTGTTGTAACATCAAGTGGTGGTTTGGATTCGGGTAAGCCTTATCGACTTGATATTTTGTCAATACAGCTTGTCCACAGTTGAAGAGTGAAAAAACCCAGCAATGTAATGCAAACAGCCTATAAGATTTTTTACTGTTCTTTGAACGTCCAATGCTGCATTTATAGTGAGCTGCAAAATGTGAGCAGCACAGCCATGCCACTGTATGTCCAGGATTTTAGCAGTACAAGGCATTGTGTTTGTTGTGTCTGTTGTGGCAAATAGGATTTTCTCTTCACCAAATCCATGCTTAGCAAACTCGTTGGAAATTATTTCAGAAGTTTTCCTCGCTGTATGGTCAGCTTCCAAATTCTCTAGGTTGACCACAGATAAGCAACGGGATTGCATTACCACGATGACTCGGATATGTAATGTATTGTAAGCACCAAATAATTTGACTTATTGTCAGCCTTCCAGTGATCAAACGTGATGGATGGTCGGCAGTCATTAATTTCAGACCTGAGGAACTGCACTAACTTCTGGTGCAAGTTATTTGCCATGTCATCAAGCTTACGCGACAGTGTGGTTGGGTGGGGCGGTTGATAGCGGCCACTAGTTAACACTGAACACAAATTCTTAAATCCACTTCCTGCTGCACTCTCAATGGCCGGCCATCTGCTACAATAACTTCAAAACTGCTGCATCATACTTTTTTTTAGTAGACGCGTCAAGTGTCAAACTGTAAGCTGAAATGCAAGTCTGCTTTTTCATAGCACGGCCTTCTGTCATTGGCAGTGAATGACGTCGTGCCACTGCCGACACCAATGTTTTCTTCTTTGTATCATCGGTCTTGGCCTGTTGATACACGGACGGATGCTTTCTTTCTAGGTGAGACCAAAGATGGGATGTTGTGCCAGTAGCTTGCAATGAGAATGCTTTTTTGCATACTTTGCAAGTTAAGGAATCTTCCTTCACTTCAAAATGATTTTTCACAGATGACATTTTGAATTTGATCATTGATTTGTCTACAAAAATAAATAAAAATTTGTATTTTAAAAAAAAAGTTGGCTTAATTAATGGGAAAATAAAGGGGTATATTCTAAGTTGGAGCTTGTATATCTGTGCATGTTCCTTTCAACATTCTTCACATTCATTTCACATATAATTTATCTCCCAAGTCTCACAGAGCAGCCAGCAGGCCCCCATATAATTTATTATTTCCCACACAGAGCAGGCCCCCATATAATTTATTATTTCCCACACAGAGCAGGCCCCCATATAATTATTTCTCTTGTTGCAGTATAATAATAACATATAAATTAATCATACTAGTAGTAAGTTCATCATAGTCATACTAGTTACATATTGCAGAATTACTTTTGAGCCCCTGGCCCACCCCCACCCTCCAGTCCGCACAGCCATTTTCATCTTCTGGTGACTATGAATGAATCAATGACTAGATCCATTGATTCCATCACCTGGCTTCCTGCAAAAGACGCACAATATAAACGTGGCGGTGACAGGGATACTGATAATTAAATATTACTCACCAATCACCATCCCAACTTGGCTCAGGCGTCAGCCTGCCAATTGCTCCTCTGTCCTACGAACACGTCACCGTCGTCCTCTTCGCACGGACCGACTGCGCCTGTCGTCTAGTCGACTCCCGAGTCCCGACCTCACCTCAGCCTCCTCTGTGAACCGTGTGTGACAGTGTGAGAGAGACGTCACTCTCACAGGTCAGTCTTGCTGAAGATGAATGACTTTGGTTTTTTTTTTATCAGATTGGTCTACAAAAAAAATAATTAAATTGATTACAAAAAATGTGGTTTTATTAATGGGAAATAAGGAGGTGTTATATTTTTGGAGCTTGTATATCTGTGTGATTCAAGACAGTGTTCCTTTCACTATGTTTCACTTCAAATTAATTATCTCCCCACACAGAGCAGCGGCAGCCCCCCTATAATTAATTATCTCCCATAGAGCAGCCCCCTATAATTAATTATCTCCCATAGAGCAGCCCCCCTATAATTAATTATCTCCAATAGAGCAGCCCCCCTATAATTAATTATCTCCCACACAGAGCAGCAGACAGCAGTGATTGACCCCCATACTTATCTCCCACACAGAGCAGCAGACAGCAGTGAGTGACCCCCATAATTATCTCACAGAGCAGCAGACAGCAATGAGTGACCCCCATAATTATCTCCCCACACAGAGCAGCAGTGATTGACCCCCATAATTATCTCCCAAACAGAGCAGCAGACAGCAGTGAGTGACCCCCATAATTATCTCACAGAGCAGCAGACAGCAATGAGTGACCCCCATAATTATCTCCCACACAGAGCAGCAGACAGCAATGAGTGACCCCCATAATTATCTCACAGAGCAGCAGACAGCAATGAGTGACCCCCATATTTATCTCCCACACAGAGCAGCAGACAGCAATGAGTGACCCCCATAATTATCTCCCCAAGCATCAGACAGCAGTGAGTGACCCCCATAATTATCTCACAGAGCAGCAGACAGCAATGAGTGACCCCCATAATTATCTCCCACAGAGCAGCAGACAGCAGTGAATGACCCACTGGAATGGATGCCCCCCGACGGCCATCTTCTGGCTACGTGTGACACCATTTTCACATTCACAGGCCAGGGAAATTTATACTTATTTTTACCACTACTCACCACCAACAGAGAACAGACTCAGCCTGCTTGCCTTGCAGCTCTCTCTCTCCTTCTCCGATCACGGATCACGTCCAGAGACTGTAGTTTGTTCACTGCAGGAGCTCCCTCCAACCGCAGCTGCCTTCCAGTCCACCGCAGCCTCCACTGTGAAGGGAACTTGAGGTGGGCGGCGCCTAAGAGCGTGCCGTTCCTTCCCAGCCACGTGCAGCCATGTGCTGCACGTCTGGAAGGCGCGCTCTGCGTGCGATCGGAGAGATTCGATAAATTTTCGAATCATGCCTCAAAATCGAATCCGAATCGAATAAGACCAGCGATTCGATTTCGAATCGAATTTCGAATATTCGCAGGTCCCTAGATAGGAGGTCCTTTTTGGTGTAAGGTTGGCATAGACCCTATGTGATGGGGTGTATATAAGGTTCCCTGAGGAAAGGGTTAACTTGACAGGGTTGATCAGCCGAGGCAAAACACACACAATGGCTTGATGTTGTGATTGCTGGGGTTTTAAAAGAGACACGCCTATACAGGCACAGGAGGTTCATTTTTGGTGGATCTCCCCTCAGACAGACACAGCTCCTAAAGGCCTGCAATTTGAGGACACAATCTTTTGTTATTGTTACATTGATTGCTGGATAGAAGAGAAAGGTTTTCTTCTTTTATTTGTTTGAACCAAGCAGCTGTGCCTGTATACACCTATGCTACAAGGAATAAAGACTGGTTGATGAAACACTTTCCCTGCTGTGGTGTTCATGTTACAAGGTCCACTCCATTACACCCTATCATATAATACATGTAGCACAGGACACCAAGGGCAGATTTGTCATTAAGTAGAGTAGACAGAGAATTCCTGGGCTACTCATGACCTTGGATGGTTTCGGCCGTGGATAGCTATTGCAATGGGCTGCTATTATTAATTAGTGAGCCATTAATTATAATGTAATTGTTGACCATCCTGTCCTAAGACGTTACAGCTCAGCTAGTACAGCTGCTTACTGTACGTTTATAATTGCCATACGTTGTATAAGAAGCACAAATAACAAGTGATTTCACAATTGTTTGTGATTCTTATCTGCAGCCTCTTCGCCTCGAAACAAAACGAAAGACACAGAGAACAAATAAACCTCTGGTGTCTTACCTCCAGCACTGTGCAATCCCATGGGTCTCATGAGACTCTATGGAGCCCAGTAGGCTTGGAGAATACCAGCATAGCTGTTGGGCATCCCTGCTGATATTCATTAATGGCTTACAATCAAGCCACTAATACAGCATTTGGTCCTCCTTTGAAGCAGTTACATAGGCCAGGAGCAAAAATAAGGCAGAAGAGCCCATGAGTTGACCCTTGCTGCCCAGCTCAGTAGGGGTTAACCCAGGGCAAGAGACCTCACATAGGAATTAGCCCAGGAAAAGAAGGGAGGGACCAGTTTAGGAAAGGGGCAGGGGCTTAATTTAAGGAAAAGGCCCTGCTAAGAGTTCATGTCTCGCACTGATTTTTTTTGTCTGAGTGGCCTCATATTATCTGCCAAGGTGTAAATAGGACCCCTAATTTGACTAATAGATCACCTACCCTTAACTACTGACATATATTCATATATGGAAGTGATTTAGGGTAGGTGATCCCTGAAAAACAGACCCATATTTATGCCTCTTCAACCAAACTTTACAGTTAGCACTGTGCAGTCACCAGGCAATATTCTCTTGGCATCCGCCAAACCCAGACTCGCCCATCAGCCTGCCAAACAGAAGTGTGATTCGACAATCCAAGGAACACATTTCCACTGCTCCAGAGTCCAGTAGTGGCATGTTTTACACCAGTGGTTCTCAACCTTGGTCCTCAAGTACCCCCTAACACGCCAGGTTTTCCAGATATCTGAAGCACAGCACAGGTGATATGATTTGCTGCTCAGTGATTGCTGGATTCAGTCTGCATTTGCTCAAGGTGATCTGCAAAATCTGGCCTGTTAGGGGTACTTGAGGACCGGAGTTGAGAAACACTGCTTTACACCACTTCATCCGGCCCTTGGCATTGCATGTGACGATGTGAGGCTTGCACACAGCTGCTCCGCCATGGAAACCCATTCCATGTCTCTCCCCTTGAACAGTTTTAGTGCTGATATTAATGCCAGTGGACGTTTGGAACTCTTTGGCTTTGGAATCAACAGAGCGTTGGCAAATTTTTCATACTTAGTACTCATTGACTCCACTCTGTGATTTTACGTGGTCTTTGTCTTCATGGCTGAGTTACCGCTGTTCCTAAACGCTTCCTCTTTCCGATAATACCACTTACAGTGACCATGGAATATCTAGCAGGGGTGAAATTTTCCAAACTGACTTATTACAAGGGTGGCATCCTTTCATAGTACCACGTGTGAATTCACTGAGTTCTTCATAACGGCCTGGTATTTTTTTTCACAAATGTTTGTAAATGCAGACTGCAGGGCTGGGCGTACGATTTTATACATCTGTGGTAATGGGTCTGATAGAAACATCTGATTCAATAATTAAGAGGTTTGCCTCTATATAATATAATGTATATATATATATATATATAATATATAATGTATATAATGTACATCACCTAAGATAATGAAGGGTTTGATAGCATAGAAAATAATAAACAGATATAGAAATAAAGCACCAAATATACGGTATAAAAAGTGTTAAACAAGAACCTATACATCAACATATACCAGTGAATATTAGATGTTTCAATGAATCAGCAATGTAACAGCTCATGATATCAAGCAATGAATCAATACAGCATCATTTGACACAGTAGGCCTTCCTTTGTAAATCATGTGAGAACAAAAACTGAAAATAAATCAATCTCTTTATTTATTAAGCCGCAGTGAATACGTGTATGGGTTTTAAATACTTTTTGAGGTCAGTAAGAATAACATCGTAAAGGCAAATAACACGACATTTTGTAATTGCCTCTATAGTTAGAAAATGCAATAATGAATATTACAGCAAAATAGTCCTCACGCGTACTGTGAGAGAGTCCACAAGTAGTTCTTCTACTCCTCGTGATTCCTAGAGTGAAAACAGAGACATACATTGCGCAGTATGCCAAGATTCTAAACATCCACATCTATTGCGATAGGAAACTCACTCACACATTTTTGAGTCATTAAATAGTTGGCTCTGGATTTATATCGCATGTATGATTGAATAATCTTGTATCCTCACCGTCCACCACCAGGTTTGTCGTTCTTCCTCGATATTTCCTAGGGTACACACAGGTGACCACAGGGTTTGTAGTGTCTCTAGAACGAATCACATATGGATAAACCCCCTTCACACCGGATACAATCACGTATGGATAAACCATCTACACTGGATACAATCATGTATGGATAAACCCACTTCACATCGGATACAATCACGTATGGATAAGGCCAGTGTCAGACGAGCGCACTAGGTGTGCCTGTATTGACATGGCTTCCGGCCATGACGCAACGCTCATGACGCAACACTGCGACGGGGCCAGCCGGACGCTGTATTTTTAATACCAATGTCAGCAAACACCTAATAAGCAGAATACATATCTGTATAATACAACTAAAAACACCATAAATTATATTAATAGCTAGTACAGTAAAACCTTGGATTGCGAGCAATAATTTTTTTATATATTTTAACTTGATAAATGAGAGGTCTTGCAATACGAGCAGTATGTACGTTTTGTCTGCTGAGTATCACGTCATGTTGGAGGTTTTCTAAAGCTACAAGGGACGTAGAAACACTTCACAGAAAGCTTTGAATTTTTAGGTAACATTTAAGGTTTTTCTGTCTTAAAATACGCAATTCATAATGTTAATTTTACATCGCTTGCATTTTCTTCTTTTTTGTGAAAGGATTTTACCAGGAAGGATACATTGAGATTTCTCTCATTTTCAAGTATGTCCTGGGTGGCGAGTATGTACTGTTAGGTGTCTTGCCCAAGGACACTTACTGGAGAGGTTGCTCGCTGGGATCGAACCCATGACTCCACAGGCTCTCTCCATGCAGAGCGGTGACATTACCTCTACTCCACCCAGTCGGTACTTGCATAGTTAGACTGACGTTGAGAGAGAAAAAAAAAAAGCTGTATAGCTTCAGTTAGTTATAACTGATGTTGAGAGAGTAAAAAAAAAGCTGTATGCAGGGGAGTTTCTACATCCGTTGTAGCTTTTTAAATGTTACTCCAACATAACAGGGCCAGGGGGGTGGTTGGCCTGTGGAGCCACCCCCCACCAAGGCCCTGGGGAAGGGAGCCGCCCCCCCAGGCCAGGGCCCGGGGGGAGGGCCTCGGGGAAGAGCCACCCATGGGTCAAAAATCAGCATCCCCCCAATGGATAAACCCATCTCACACCGGATACAATCACGTATAGATAAACCTACTTCACACTGGATACAATCACATATGGATAAAACCACTGCACACCGGATACCCTAGGAAATATCGTGGGAGAATGACAAACCTGGTGGTGGTAAGGATACAAGATTATTCAACCATACATGCGGTATAAGTCCAGAGCCAACTATTTAATGGCTCAAAAATGTGTGAGTTTCTTATCGCAATAGATGTGGATGTTTAGAATTTTGGCATACTGTGCAATGTATGTCTCTTTACTGTTTTCACTCTAGGGATCACGAGGAGTAGAAGAACTACTTGTGGACTCTCTCACCGTATGCACGAGGACTATTTTGTTGTAATTTTAGGAAATCGTGGAATATATACAGGGTTATTCAAAGAGATCCGAATTGCTTGAGAAAGGTAACTGAATGCTGAAAATCGGCGTTCGGTTACCTTTCTTGGCCATTCGGCTATCCAGAGAGCAGGCAATTCGCCAAATCCTGGCGAATTGCTTGAACATACGGTGCCTGTTCGGTGCCTGTTCGAGGGCAGTGAAAACCCCATGAAAAAGCACTGCTTCGGCTATTCAGAGAACACAAACCAGCAGTGAAAGGTTCCCCTAATGCCCTGCCATTCGGGGGTTTAATTCGGCAAGTTTATTCAGGAGAATCCCATAGGCTTCAATGTTAAAAATATTCCCATTTTAATTCAATATCTAATAAAGCGTTCATTATAAAATTCTGCAGTAAATAGTCTCTTTATTTATAGATTTTTTAGGATATTTTAAGCATTTTTCTGGACTTTTTTTTTTTTAAAAGTCCGATTTTTTTATTTTTTTTAATTTTTTTAAGTTTACTTATTTTTTCTGTAACAGCCCTTTTTATTATCATTCCCTGGACCTCATATGCAAATTTCAGACATTTTCGCTCAGTAATTTCTTTGCAAACAGCGTTTCACTTTTCAAACATTCATACAAACTGTTTTCCTAATTTATTCACTGCCTCTTCTGCGGTGTCGGAGGCTGCGATCGGCTCCTGTTCGGGTTTTTCGTTGGTTTTGGGCAGGTTAATCCAGATGTTTTTGTGGTTTTTCAGCGTGCATTCGCTGGGTTTTGCGGTTAGTTTTCGTCAGGTTTGCGGCAGCTTTTCCCTGCAATTCGGGGACCCTGTGGTGCTTGCTGAATACACCGCAGGGTCACTGAAATGGGATCGGCAAAAGGAACCGAATTGAAGAGAACAAAAAGTCACCGAACGTGCGGTGACTTTTAGAATCTCTTTGAATAACCCTGATAGTGTGTGATATGTACATGTCCTTGCAGCTTTTCGTATAATTCCCTATTAGCGCCTGCATCACCTTCTCTTTAGTATTATTAGATTTAATAATGAATATTACAAGATGCCAGCTATAATCCACAGAATAATATGAGGTAAGGTTAAGCTGGAATTTTAATATAAATATGTGTTTTATTTAATATTTTCATCTAAAGCGGCAGAGGATATCAGGCTGCTGGTATGTGGCAAATATCCAAAACGTAACCTGCGTGGGTGGATGGATACTTTAATCGGTCATGAATCCTGCAATGAGTAAACAGGTGACATTGCTGAAAAGCTCACAAATTTATTCAAGACGCCTGGTTTATAAGTCACAGATCACAAGACGGATTAATTATTGCATACGATTTACAGACAAATGAAGAGGGAACAAAATCTTCCACTTACAATGAACGAGCACAAATATGAAGAATAAGAATTACAAAACTGAAAGAATCAGCCTGAGCTGAAAGACGTATTCAGGGATCTGGTTATACTTGGTGATCAGGTGAACAGATTATTCCTTTAATTAGAGGTACTGATGAAAGATACTTTTTAAAGGTTAGCTTTAATCTTATGTAACGTCTTGCTAGTGACATGTTTACCTAGACTTTGTTTTCCATAGCGTATCGCTCTACTGCGTAGAGCTCTAGTATAACTAGAACTCAATTTAAGCATGCTCAGCACATTTCAAATGAGTGTGCACCCATGAAATATTTATTAACCGAAAAATAGGATGTTAAAATGTTTTTCAAGCATACATAAGTATAAAAATGAAGAACGGAATTCAAAGGTTTTTGCTACTTGACAACAGCTAAGACTGACAAAAAATCTCCGCTGAAACAAGAGCTGCAAGGTCGTTAAGCTCAAAAATGCAACAACATCAAGGCTCGAGCAAGGGCCACAAGATAAGACCATAGAGCAGTGGTTCCCAACCACAGTCCTCAAGTAACCCTTAAGCTGGGGTCAGAGGAGCGTACTATGTGCGCCCGTACTGAGGTGCCTCCCGGCGTCTGGCACACCCCTGTGACGCTTCAACGGGGACGGCCACACGCTGTAACGCGTGCATGAATTGCACGCACTACAGCAGACGTTCTGAAAGCCTCCCCGTCGAAGCACTATGATGTGTGTTCAACGGGGCTGCAAAGCGCCACCCTCCATAGGAGGATCGAGCCTTGCAGCGCTGAGCACAAAAACTGCGCTCAGCGAGGAGTGGAAGGAACGTGAAGGCGTTAATAAACATTGGCTGTAATTGCTAACAGTAACTGCCTATAAATGGCTAGGGTAGAACTGATACCCCATATCGCAGAGGACAGCACAGCAAAGCTGAAAAGAATAAAGTTTGTAGATTGTTCCTTGGCGCTGGCACTATATTTCATCGTCTGTCTTCAAAACCAGGGGTGGTATCACTAAATAAATAGGTTATGCGATGTTTCCTCAAAAAAAAGGAAAAAAGGATAACTGTGCAGACTATTTTATGTATAGTCAAGAAAATCGGTAAGGAAGAACTTGCTCACCTTTTCTGGTGTCTATTCTAAAAGAGGCACCAAACAGCAGGCATTCGGTGAATTTATGGAGACACCGATTCCCCTTCTTCAGGGTTCCAAACTCCACAGGTTAGAAATGGTGATTTCCCAGGAAACTAACAACATGAACTCAAGTCGTTAGAAATCCACAGCGGGTTTATTTAAGGCAGATAAAAAACAAGTACACCGCAGACGCGTTTCGCTGTTAACAGCTTCATCAGTGGGTGTAATAATCAATGACACACAGAGTAAAATAGCTATGCTGTCAGTCTGGTTTTCGCGCCGGTATATTACTATTTACTTCCGGATAAATCGTTACCTTTTGCGCATGCGTCTATCAGAGATATGGGAGAACTGATACCCCATATCGCAGAGGACGGCACAGCAAAGCCAAAAAGAACACTCAGTACTTCAACAAGCTATTGTGACACTTACACGATGAATCCTTTACGTAGAGTGTGAGAAAATTGTCCTTCAGATGCAATCCAGATGACCTCTACTAAGTCAGAGGTCAAATAAAAAATCGAATACAGCTGTGCCGTGTGTTCCCTTCTTCTTAGCTTATATAAAAGCCTCTACATCTGGTTACTATTCTGATTTATTCTCAAACATCCTACAGAGGAACAACATGCCATTCGAATTTCTCTTCCATCCATCTCATCACTTTGAACTTATTGAAGTATTTACTGTTCGCAGATGCCCAATAACAAACATGGATTTTCAGAGATAAAGCAGGGGGAGCAGAATCGTAGGGAACTGCCTGGTTTGTAGTTTATATGGCATATGTTATTCTCATTTCAGAGTAGAGTACTGAAGTCAATAGTCATGCAAAGCAAAAAGTCAGAAATGTGAAAAAAATAAATCTGCCCGTTCGTATTGGCATTAAATGTCATTTTTTTAATTTTTATTATTACATTTAAGCATTCATTTATTTATTTGGGTTTAAAAAAAGACAATGATAACCCCTAATATAGCTATAATATGGTGTGGTGAATGATTACTGATTGCATCATGCTCCCCCGTGACACAGTTTCATAAGAAGATATAGAAGAAAATCCCCAATTACAGTAAAAATCAAAATGCATTTTTATTATAGCATTAAAATTAGACAAAATAGTATAAATATATAAAACTTCTACATATTTCTTGCATAGATATAGGTATGCTGTTATTTATGCAGAGTCAAAGATTGCAAAATAGCAGTATCACTGTCATAAAGATCAATAGATGATATATACTGTATATAATGCAATAAAACTCCATTTATAATGCTTGTAATTCACAGGGTTATTCAGAGAGAGCCGATAAAGCAGAGAGAGCCAATGGCCCATAGGCTTCAACGTTAAAAATATTCCCGTTTTTATTCAATATCTAATAACCTGTTTATTATTTTATTCTGCAGTAAATAGTTTCTTTAATTATAGATTTTTTAGGATCTTTTAGGCATTTTTTGGGATTTTTTCATCAAATCTTTTTTTACAATTTCTTTTTTAATAGCAGTTTTTCTTTTTTCTGTAACAGACCTTTTTCATTATCATTCATAGGACCTTATATGTTAATTCCAGACATTTTCGTTGAGTAGCTCTTTAGCAAACAGTGTTTCAATTTTCAAATGGAGAGAGCTGAATTGGGGGGGAGAGAGAGAGCTGAATTGGGAGGGGGAGAGCTGAATTGGGGGGAGAGAGCTGAATGGGGGGAGAGAGAGCTGAATGGGGGGGAGAGAGAGCTGAATTGGGGAGAGAGAGCTGAATTGGGGGGGAGAGAGCTGAATTGGGGGGGAGAGAGCTGAATTGGGGGGAGAGAGCTGAATTGGGGGGAGAGAGAGCTGAATGGGGGGAGAGCTGAATGGGGAGAGAGCTGAATTGGGGGGAGAGAGAGAGCTGAATTGGCAGGGAGAGAGAGCTGAATTGAGGGGAGAGAGAGAGCTGAATTGGGGGGGAGAGAGAGAGCTGAATTGGGGGGAGAGAGTGATGAATTGGGGGGAGAGAGAGATGAATTGGAGAGAGAGATGAATTGGAGAGAGAGATGAATTGGGGAGAAATTAATTGGGGGAGAGAAATTAAATAAAATAAATGGGGAGAGAAATAAATGGGGAGAGAGATGAATTGGAGAGAGAAATGAAATAAATGGGGAGAGAGATAAATGGGGAGAGAGGAATTGGAGAGAGAAATGAAATAAATGGGGAGAGAAATGAAATAAATGGGGAGAGAAATGAAATAAATGGGGAGAGACATGAATTGGAGAGAGTAATGAAATAAATGGGGAGAGAGATGAATTGGAGAGAGAAATGAAATAAATGGGGAGAGAGATGAATTGGAGAGAGAAATGAAATAAATGGGGAGAGAGATGAATTGGGCAAAAGAAATTAAATAAAGGGAGGAAGAAATTAAAGTGGGGAGAGGAATTAATTAAAGGGGGTCCTTGGCAGAAAAAAAAGGTTCCCCACCCCTGGTGTAAACTAAGGGAAAGTAAAAAGCTGCTGAGCTGCCAGTGCACCGGAAGTGACACCAAAATCAGTGTTGCTACTACAACTCCCGTGAGGGGCCATAATTGGTGAAGTGGAGGCATAGGCTTTTGAGGGTATGCAAAATAAATCTATAAAGAAAAATTGGTGATACAGAAGGAGCAAAAAAAGAACGGGGATGGAAGTAACGCTCACAAATATTAATGGATCCATCTGTATAAGCATCCAAGGGGGAAACCTGACTTTGGGGTCTAACCTCTAGTGATAACCTGGCCTATGAATAATGAGAGTATTAGGTTACACTTGATATATCGGATGCATAAACCACAAAATAATTTGGTCCTAAAAACTGTTGGAGAGGAGTCTGTACTTCATGGATGATACTACTTATCTGGGGCTGATGCCTGGGTATTAATGTTATTTATTTTTGTAACTTTATTCTGAATAAAACCTTTAACGGTGAAATTTCATAAGATAATTTAAGGAGTGTTTAGGGGTGAAGTTTAGCACAGGGTATGTGGGGCAACTGGTGGCGAGTAACTTTTAAGGTCTGGCTAGTAGCTTTGTACTTGAAATTTTGAGCCCTGCTCTAGGGGACAGAAAAAGTATTTTATGTAAAAAATGGAGCACTTGCTTTTTTTTTCTGTGAAAATTAGTACCATACTAGCCTCATTTTACTCACGTCAAAAAAATAAAAACTGGGGTTAGGGTTACTATTTGTGTTTGGTTTAGGATTTGGGTTACTTTAGAAAGTAGAAGAAGCAGAATCTATTGTCTAAAAATGAAGCAAAGAATGGAGCAGAATCTATTGATTAGGTTTAGGGGTTAGAGTTTACCATAACATCGGTAATAACCCTAACTTAAAACTAACAGTATCTATTATGCACCTTTCTGGCGTCAGTAAATTGATTATATTATGACGACGGAACCAAAACATGGTAGTAGTGACTTTTTTTGCACATGAAATACAAGTTATTTTCCTAGTGTCTCAATAACGGTAAGCATTTTTAACCCCTTCACTACCAAGTGAGTTTCCAAAAAAAACCTTGTCAAGAACCAGTGGTTTTTTGAAAAATAATTTTTAATTAGTTATACAGTAAGAAGTATTTGGGAATATTCCCAATGTATTTCTTACTGTAATAACATATTTGGCAGGTAGATGGTGCCATCTAACTGGCCTAACGGAGTTACAGCAGTTTGAGTTGTTGCTCGTGGTTCCCTATCCTACAGAGCACCGCAAATATGGAATAACCTCCCAGACACCGTCAAATCTTCCCCCAGTCTAAAGTCCCTTAAGACTTCCCTATTAACATACCTCAATACGAAATGCACCTGTAAACATGTAACATAATGACTTTATTTCCTCCATATTTATTTTTCTGTTAATCTGTGTATTTGGTGTTGTGTTAATATCTTGCATCTTACTATTTTGTATTTCTGTAACCACTCAATGTTCTCGAACCCAGGACATACTTGAAAACGAGAGAAATCTCAATGTATCCTTCCTGGTAAGGCTAGGGTCAGACGAACGCATTTTTATGTTGTCTGTGAAAAAGTGCGTTCGAACGAATGGACGCATTTTTTCACAGAATACGTGATAGTGGTCATACTATGCGCATTTTCGTCCGTGATTTTGTACGGATCATCAATAAAACACTTTTTGTGTCTGGACGTTATGTTGGCCGGACATTAGCAGCGTCTGACGTCTCCTAATCACACACACACGCCTCTAGCGGACGCAGCGCACTCTGTACGTCAGTACCTGCGGTTTCACGTTCTCGAAAAAATGCGTTCATTTTCCACTTGCGTTGCGCAGCCGGACTTTTGTGCGACCGTACTTCGTATATTGGCCGTCATTGCCCGGCATCTGCTGCTAGTGCGGCCGTGATTAAGTGCGCCAGAACGCGCGTTCGCACTGCCTCAGTCTGACCCTAGCCTAAAATCCTTTATAAATAAATAAATACTGGCTGCTGAAAGTCTGATATTTCAGGACATTTTTCATCCAATTGTAAACAGTTTTAGCACCTCGGGCACTATGCCCACTGGGCTAAAACTTTGGGGGCACCTTCTGCAGCCAAAAAGAAAACAACATTTTATTTGCAGCAAACAAATTTAATTTGCTTTTGTCCTTCAGAGCTGCAGATCGAGATAACTTGATAATTTTACCTGATGGTGCCTTTGAAGTCCCGAGTAATCTCGATCTCGGCAGTGAATTGGGTTAAACGGCGACTTTGCGCTGAGTAATTTCTCCAGTGTCTATGCGATGGTTAACTGGGATGGTCGTACCAGAAGGATCAGTAAATGGTTGTAAGTGGTAGCATTAATGTGAAGATTGTACCGTATAGTAAGAAAACAAAGCAGGAGTGCTGGTTGGGGAGAAAACAGTGCTTAGATGGGTCTGGACCGACCTCCGAGTACGGATACAGGAGGTCTATAGATTAGGTTTCAAGCTTCAAATGTTTAACATTGCTTGACTTGACTTAAGGGCACTGCGTGCACATTCCGTTGCATTAGGATGTGCACCCACTGAATGTTTATTCTTTGAAAACCTATATTTAGAAGATTTTGCAAAAAAAGCAAATTTTTCATCAGAAATAACAAACCTGTAATCAGAAATACAGTTTTTGTTATTTATCTATTTACAAGCCAGAAACACACAGCAAAGGTTTCATTCCAACACTGATCAGTCTGCTAGGAACATCTCTCTGCAGTCACAAGCCAGGTATCCAGATCTCAACATGATGGCCACCATCACATTCTGCAATATTCTATCATCACAATTGTATTTTGTGCCTGCATGTATTAATTTCTGGCTGATTATCCTCTAATTTGCGACATCTTTAGATAGAATATGTAGCTAGTCTTTCACTAGTGCCCCCCCCCCCCATTACAAAGGCCTCTGACACCTAGATACTTAGCTGAATTAATTTCCTTTTCACACAGAAACACTCAGCAGCAAAAGTTTCATTCCAACACTGATCAGTCCCACCCTCCCTCCCTATCCACCCCCCCTCCCTATCCACCCCCCACCCAGGACCGGCCTCTAATTTCAAGCATCCTTTCCAGCTGTCTCCACTTCTCTCTAATTACTCTTACTAATACCAGGCTTCTGGTCTCTCCCATGCAAGCTCTGCAGTGGTTTTATGGCCACTGGCTCCCCCTCCCCCTGCTGGAATTGGAACTGCAAGGTCCACATACTGCTGCACAATGCGCTCCCTGTCGCTTCTACTCTTTTACTCTGCATTCATCGTAAAATGGAACTCCTGCCTCTGTACCACCAACCCCTCCACTATTTTCGTCTCTCCCTCTCGTATAAGACATTCCCATACGAGGAAGTCTGCCACCCAACTCACTAATACACATCACTGCCCCAACCAGTCCATCACTCTCACATTGCAGTCCTCTCCTCTTGTTTCCACCCCAACCCTTCTAGATTGTGAGTTCCCATGGGAATAGGGCCCTCGTTTCCTCATGTATCAGTTTATCAAATGTTGTTCAATGTATTGTAACCCTGTCTGTATCATACCCATTGTTCAACGCTGCGGAATATGATGGCGCTTTATAAATAAAGTATAATAATAATAATATTTATCATGAATCAGATACGGGACATCTAAAATATCATAGAAGGAGGTAAAAGAGGAACTCTTCACTAAGGTGTGCCTGGGCATACCCTGGACACCCTCTGCACACACCTATGACGCAGACAGGCTTACACCTTTATAAATACAATTGCCATTTCACCAGGATCTGTAAAGAATGATATTAACCAAATATCATATGGCGGCTCACTCTATTCTGCATAAGTCACAGAATGAATGTATTCTTATCATACAGGCTAATCATTCCTGATACACCCTCAGTGACCTCCGAGGCTATTTACATAAGAAGTCAATTTTTTCCAGCTCAAGCTGAAATGTTGTGTCATTAAAGTAGTTCATGTGTTTAATGCAAACAAGCTGACACATCTGTTATTTGTTAAAAAAATTAAGAAAAACTCACTGAAAAAATAAACATACGGTTAAGAAGCCAATCATTCTTCCGTGGACAATCTAAACGGCGAATATAGCCGCGTCTGAACAGTAAAGCCTGTATGCTGGAGGACTTGGTACAGAATGTCTGGATGCTAAGCTATTGGAATTTGTGACTGTATTTGATGTCTGTGTAGGGTTTGCTTTGTCAGGTGTTTCAAACAGAAAATACAGCAGGTTATTTCAAAACATAAATTGCATGGTATGAATGTCATCTTGTATGCTGACGCCACTGTTTCATGTCACACTGCTTTAGTTTGATGACTGCATAGCGTGTACTTAACCGGATGCTTTCAGCAAGCTTTGATATATTTCACACAAAATAATACAGCGGTAAGAGGCTTGTGTGCATCCACTGTATAAAAGACGTATTAAAGTGTGCAGTTATAGGGAAACATCTAAAAGATAAACCATCTGAACCGCCATTCTTTTGGTTTACAAGCAGAGAAAAATGCACTGAACTGAGACCTACTTACATAGAATACTCTGCTGCATATAATTTTTTTTTTGAGAAAGGATTTTACCAGGAAGGATACATTGAGATTTCTCTTGTTTTCAAGTATGTCCTGGGTGGCGAGTATGTACTGTTGGGTGTCTTGCCAAGGACACTTACTGGAGAGGTTGCTCGCTGGGATTGAACCCATGACTCCACAGGCTCTCTCCATGCAGAGCAGTGACAATACCTCTACTCCACCCAGCCGGTACCATAGCATGCGCATAGGGCCCTATTACAATCTTAGTGCATACGTTTGCGCCAGTGCAAAAACGCATTAACACGAGGGGCAAAACCCTTTGCGCTGAACGTCGTATTACAATGTCAGCACAACAAATGCACGTATACGTCTACCGCGGGTGAACCTGTGCGAACGCTGCGCGAGCGTACTGTACTGTACGCGCAAGTCTTATACTTAACATTGTGAGCGCAAATGCGTTTGTGCACTGGTATTATTATTCGTTATTATTATTCTTTATTTATAAAGCGCCAGCATATTCCGCAGCGCTGGTACGCAGATGATATTACAATCTATGTGCAGGAATTAACGCATAGACGTTGCGCGCATAATTTTAGCAACTCCTGAAAGCTGGTGTTAATGGCAAATTCTATCAACCTGCCCGAAACCAAATACACCAGCCCAAAAAAAAATAATCAACAAAGTATAGTTACACATTCTACACATACCAAACCAATAAAATGGAGAAATTGTGTGTGCATTTATTATTGATGCAGCATATATACTCAGATTGACTTTGACAGGCGCAAAAACCTAACGTGAGACAATTGTGGTTCTTAATTCTGGTTGGCTAAATTGCGTGAAAAAAACAGTCCGCACACTGATTTCTGCGTGCAACATTGCTACGCGCGTGTTTGTGCGTGTCCGTTTTATGCGCGTTATTGCTTGACAGATGAAAAAATGCGCGAAGATTGTAATTCCAACGTTGTTTTACGCGCGTTAACATGTAACGCTGGGCGCACAAATTCACATATTGCGCGAGCATTTTAACGCGAAGAATGTAATAGGGCCCATAGAGTGCACAGCAAATAAAGTATATTTCTATATATTCTATTCACTTCCAGCTGAACTGGAATTCTCTTTATAACAGTGAAAAAAATATGTAGCGCTACTCCCCCCGCGAGAGCCGCTGAGTTTGATGGGCCTTCTGTCTCACGCCAGTGATTACCCACCTCCACCTTCGGCACCAAGTAATACCAGGACAAGATGACTTTAAATAAAAAGGGGTTTATTAGGACTAGCGAGCAAACCCTTTGTAGGACAAAGTAATCAACAGTATAACAGTATTGACAGAGTTAATTTAGCATTACTATTCAACTCAGTAATGAATGAACAAGACAGCAATCTTTACCATACTTCAGTGCAGTTCGATTATCAACTATAATCAACGTAACCAATATCAGTAACCTGTGTAAACCTTATACATTCTGCCTAACCACTGGCCAGTGGAAATTATACAAGCATTCAAGATTGCTAGCGGTGGGGCCCTTGATTCTATCGTTGGGTACCTTTAACATGAAACCATATTTGTATTCCACAAAGTGAGGAAGAAATCTTCGCAAAGTGTCACAGAACAGCAAGATTTGTAACTGCAGCGATCCTCCTTTTAGCTGCAACTGCGCAGGCAGTAGAACTAGGCCAGACAATAAAGTTAGCAATATCAACTCACGCAGGATGGCTGAATACCTCTCTCCGTTTGGACGGTAGCTTGATCGCTATCTCTTAGCGCTGGAATCACTCAAGGACAGCCGGATTTCTTCTCCGCTGAATGTACTCGGTCACTCCCTCTGTCACTCAGAACAAACACGAAGGCAGATGGACCCCTTCTTCACTGGATGTACAACAGGTGCTGACTGGCAACTTTTGGCCCAGGGGCCAAGTATGACCCAGAGGCCCATAGTGCAGAAACTCTGGCCCTTGTGTATGAGCATTATCACAGAGCTCCACAGCAATATAACTTACTCTCATACACAGCGCACATTACAGTGAGTTGTATTGCTGTAGAGCTCCGTGATACGCTCATACACACCGCACATTACTGTGCGTTTTATTGCTGTGGAGCTCTGTTACGCTCAAACACACTGCACATTACTGTATCAGAGCTCCACAGCAGTGACATGCGGTGAGGTCAGTGGCTGGGTGAGGCACTGGTTACTATCAGAGCCAGATATACACAGATATTAAATTTTCTGTGGTTTGTTTGTTGTAAATTACCTTTTACTCATTTACTGTACCCACACATATTATATATAATTTTTCTCACCATTAAATGGACTTTCTAAAGATACCATTAATTTCATCATATCATATACTTTGCTATTTTAAAAAAAATTAAAAAGAGTGGTAAAACCAGTTTTTTTCTGTGCCTGTCATACTCTGTATCCGCCACTAGAGGGTGCAGAAAAGTAGCTGCCCGGCTCCTTCCTTTTATTAACCCCCACAGAGGGCTCAGTCAGGGCCTTCCAAAGTTTATTGTCCCCCACAGCAGGGCCAGGCCCCCCTCATTTAATTAACCCCCAGAGGGCTCAGGCAGGGCCTTCACTTTATTGTCCCCCACAGCAGGGCTGGGCCCCCTCATTTAATTAACCCCAAGAGGGCTCAGGCCAGGCCCTCACTCCATTCTCCCCCAAAGCAGGTGGTGCCCCCTCAATTTATACTCCCTCCACGCCACACAGGCTGCTGCAGCAAGCTAGCCTGCCTGGACACCACATAATTTATTAACCCCATCCCCCAGTCAGTCCCCCACACAAAGACAGAGCAGAGACATTATAATAAATGTGTAGCCAAGTACCTGGGAAGCGGGCTGGGCAGCGGCTGGGCAGGGAAGCGGCTTGGCTGGGCAGCGGCTGGGCTTCGAATTGGCTGGGCTGGCTTCACCATGCTGTGAGTGTGCTCTCTTCTTCCACGCAGTTCGTGCTGCGCAGGGCACTGGCTGGAGTCCGCAGGCTAAAGCGAGGCCCCCGACATCACTGTCGACCGCGCCCCCTTCAGCGTGTGCACGCCGGCACACGTGGATGGTTTGACTGAGGCTGCGGACTTCCAGAGGCATCACGTGGGGGGCTGGCCGGCGCTAAAGCTGCTGCGCGGCCGCTGAAAAATTCTATTTTTCATTATAATTACCATAAACCTTTTCCAAGTTTCTTCTTATATATCAAAACCGAAGTAAGAGCTGCGCTACGCCATGGCGGAGACCCCCAAAAAGAATCAATCACAAGACTGTGTTGGTCTTTCTCAGAAGTCTAGCTTTCCTCGTTAAGCCAGATCTATTTATTAAAATTCACAGAATTTATAGCCAATCAGTGTACAGATACATTACAACATCAAAGTTTAGCCACTCAGTTAACTTACTACCATATATGGTTCACAAGAAATCCTTTTCCCATCTTCCCGATTCTGCGCACATTTTCCTGCACTGAACATAACAGGAAATCGGCCACAGCTCATATCCTATAGAAGGAACAATGGTCTATGCAGTATCGACACTAACAAAAATGGAGGGGGGAATTTCACAGCCCATTTTATAAGAATAGACTTTTCAAGACAAAATATTTATTATATTTTACAGGAAATTAAAATCTAACAATTCTTTCCTTTGATCACATATCACCTGTGATCATCTAAAAGATAAACCAAACTTAGGCAATTAAACTAATTATACCTGGGCTACAGTGTCCTTGCCTAAGACCTTTAGATCATTCTAGATGCTTAGAGGGGAAGAAAAAAATTCTGGTATTTACTCCTAAAATACCTCAATACCTTTATAATATACAAAAGGGATTCCCCAAGGAGGCCCTTTATGAGCATAAAATACACTTATCTATCTAGATTCACTCTTCCAGCGAACCACTTGGAGCGTAGGCAAAAATACCTAATCTAGACATTAAATAACTATTTATTCCCATTTCCCAAAATATAATTCACCGAACAAGAAAAGTATAATAACTTGAATGTAAAAGTTCATTTATCTAATAAATCAACATGAGTCAGATCTATATCTGTGTGTTTTCCTATGTTCAGCTTCACTCCACAAAACGCATACACACCTGCATTCATACACACACTCAAGAAATACATTCTCATTTTCACAAATCCAATCCTTTCTCACACTTATCTAGGGGATTAAATAAAAAAATTAATATTCCATAATCTAATACCGTAGTCCACAGTGCGAGATCAAGGTGTGGTCTTTTTTTTCAACATCCCAGCTTGAGACGCATAATCATTGAATGTCATCAGAGCTCCCACCATAGGGACTCCTGAACAAGCTGTCTCTTTTTGCTGGTTGCTTATTACCTGTGACCTTTGACCTTGACACAAAATGTCCATGATTCGTTCCATATGCAGTCATTGTGACTGTCAGGTTTCTTGATGATGTGATACGGTTTTAGCAACAATAAAGAAAATAAAAAAGAAAAGAAAATATGGTATACCCCGCTAATCATATACATCCATTCATTCATTGTCACTCACAAGTGCACGAAAACAATAAAAATGTTAATTTACACAAGAAGAGACACAGATAATAAATTTTAAAATTTCCCCGCAAACCCTATCAGCCTCACGCAACGAGAAAAAAATTATACTACTTCTGACTCATTGTTAGAGAAAAATATATATACGCAACTTTGGCTCAAAAGGGAAATAGCCGAAGTGCATATTCCACCCATTTTAAATATCAAAAAAAATATTTAATTACTATCCTATTCAGTCTTGTTCGGTGTTTTGAAACAAACCTGGTGTTTATAAAATACACCAATCCTCAAATGAAATAAAAAAATAAAAAAAACAGCATTAATTTTACCGAATCAGAACTTTCCATTTACCACTATATATGTCATGAAACGTATTTATGCAAATGCATTAAATTATATGTTCCTAAATACATTAATTAACTCTAATTTTAATTGGATGTGATCTTCAATAATCTTAAATGTGTCAGGGAATTTTGAACAATATTGATTGTAACCAAACAACAAAAATAATAAAATATAAAATAATAAAAGACACAAAATAATTATCACTTAGACGACAACACAAAGATAATCCATCAGCATATAAAAATACATTATCTTCTTTCTTTGTCTTCTGTCTTATTGGTTGAAAATAACAGTTTTGTAAAACTGACATGTCTTAAGTTTTATTTCCAAATCAATGATCTTCTTTAATCGCATGATTTATTGATGAGTTGTCGATAAACTAGAATGTTTTATTGCCTGGTGTCTGATAATTCCTTATTATCCGGTTGATGTAACATTGCAATGTGAAATGATAATGTGTTTGAGTAAATTTCCTTCAATTCCAACAGCTTTATCAATATTGGTATCACATAATCTTCCATCTAGCTTGATCAAAGTTGGCATGCATGGGTAATTTTCACCTAAAGTAAAAACTTGGGAAAAAAATGTATTATTAACCTCTCAAAAACGTTAAAATTCATATGGTTAAAATACTTTTAAAATGGTGAAAAAAAATGCAACACATTTTTGGACACAAAGAGAAAGGAGTGGTCATAAGAGAGAGAGAAAATGGAGGGGCTGGGAGAAAAATGAGAAAACTGGGGTTTTTTTTTACTTTTGCAACGGTCATCAATTTTCTCAAAATGCTCTTCAATTCAAATAAAAAAAAATAACAAAAATATCATGAACTTCAAATATTCAATGGGGGCACAGTTATACGTTGTTGCACTTCACACCAAAAGACAAAAACATCAGACAGCAAAAAATAAAACTAGACATCTGGCTACCACTGCAGAAAAAGAAAACAATCAAACAATACTCAGATACCAAACTACAACCTTCCATCTCCCTTAGTCAACTAAAATAAAACCCCAAAAAAAAAACAACTTCTCTCATTTGAAATCTGCCTAAATTCCTTTGTACAGCTCTACTAAACCTGTAGGCGCTTTCCTTTAAACTTTCACTCAAATCCTTCAGCTTTATATCACTTCATCCTCTTAGATTCCAAACAACTAAACATGAACCTACATATATATTCCATTATTCAAGTTACAAAACTGTAAATGATCTCAGTCAGCCATTTTGGCAAAACATATAACCTATATTAAGGTGTGGTCAATCCCTTAGTGCTGTACTCAAACAAAGACCAGAGGAAAATAACCGACCACGCCTCTTTTGGGAAAATGTATAACTTATATTAAGGCAGATTGAGCCCATCACCTTGATACACTAATTTTTTTATATATCATACATCAACTTATAACATAACATTCACGTGTAACCTGCCTTGTCAAAGTATTGACTTTCTATGTTCATCTTTCAAACATAAGCTAAGAATAAAAAAGCAGTCATTTTTGAAATTTACTGTAAAAGTAAATTGTCTATTGTCTCCATTTCCTGTGCCTTTTTTTAAATTTTTTTTTTACACGAGGTAAGGCAGTAAAGACACAGAAACAAAGCAACCTGTTTTAAGAGAAGCAGTCCCTATACATAAATTATATATAAAAAAACATAATATCAAAACTACGAAATACAAAACATCAAAGATAAACACATACATTAATAGTTAGTAAAGACAAACATTTAAATAAACAGACGCAATCAATGGCAAGAAACAAAATAAAAAATAAAACAAAAACAAACATGCAATCTGAAAGAAAATACAGTTAGCAAATCCTTTAGAATCAGCGCGCAAACACATGCAGCAAAAAAATAAAGAAAAAATGGCAGCAGCGCGCAAGAAAATAAAAAAAAATAAGAGGAAAAAGAAAAAACTGTCTCTCAATGGGAGATAAAAATCATTTTGCTATATAAGAAGAAATCAAAATCTAATCAATTAAAATAAAATTCTCACAATTACAAGATATGGACGACCCAGAAACACCAGAATTGAAGTACAAGATAGACACAGAACGGAGACAATACAACTAGAAACATCTCTTTCCTTTTTTTATGAGTTCAATTTCCAGCATATACAATACACTATACTCAGCACATCGGGCGAGTTCAAACAACACACGTGAGGTCCTCAAAGATTTTTCCTTTACTACAATACATAAAATGACAAAAACAAACCAAGACAAAGAGTCCAACCTTGCACCAAAAAAAAATCAAAAAAATCAACAAGCTCTGAACCATAGCTTTAACTTCAAGGAAAATAAACAAGAAACCAAGCCTGGAGGCAAGTTCGCAAAATCTGAACAAGCAAATGCAAGGATACATTCAAATGTAAAGATACATTTAAATGTAAGGATACATCCGAATGGCAAATCCCACTTCAGACAACAACTGAAAAATTCTATTTTTCATTATAATTACCATAAACCTTTTCCAAGTTTCTTCTTATATATCAAAACCGAAGTAAGAGCTGCGCTACGCCATGGCGGAGACCCCCAAAAAGAATCAATCACAAGACTGTGTTGGTCTTTCTCAGAAGTCTAGCTTTCCTCATTAAGCCAGATCTATTTATTAAAATTCACAGAATTTATAGCCAATCAGTTACAGATACATTACAACATCAAAGTTTAGCCACTCAGTTAACTTACTACCATATATGGTTCACAAGAAATCCTTTTCCCATCTTCCCGCTTCTGCGCACATTTTCCTGCACTGAACATAACAGGAAATCGGCCACAGCTCATATCCTATAGAAGGAACAACGGTCTATGCAGTATTGACACTAACAAAAATGGAGGGGGGAATTTCACAGCCCATTTTATAAGAACAGACTTTTCAAGACAAAATATTTATTATATTTTACAGGAAATTAAAATCTAACAGCCGCTGCTGCGCGGCCGCTGCCTGCCTGCGCATTATTAACTAAAGCAATGGGAGGCTCGCAAGTCGGGACGGTCCACCCGGATGGCATTTGCCACCCTGCCCCCCCGGCCCAGTCCACCCCTGATGCACAAGGACAGCTGGATGCACGATCCGCTGGTACTAGCAACACGTGAGGGCAACTGGATCTCTCCTTCACTGAACGCACGAGGCAGCCTCTGGACGCACGATCCATCAAATAGGACCGTTCACCTACAGCAGCCTCCCCTTCTCTGCCTTCTCCTTGCTCTGCACGTGCACTTCCACCCTTGGAAAACGCCCCTTCCCTTAGGCACTGCTGGGAGGCGTAGTTCTCTTCCTGCCAAATTGCATAGGCCCTCTGTAATTGAGACTACATGTTCCAGAATCCTTTGTATCTTCCTGTCTTAACAGTGTGCTTTGCCAGTGAAGAGAAAGGGAAAATAGGGAGGGGAAGTACTCCGCAGCTGTGACAGGCTGCATGTCTGAGAAACACAATAGTACACACAGTTCAAGTAGCCTGCTCTACAAATATTTATGACATTTTTAAATAAATATGCAGCAGTACATGAATAGTTTTTATTTTACAGAAAGGCTTCCTCTCTCTTTATTCTGAAATCAGGAATCGAAGGAGAACGCATGAGAATGCAGTTCCTCCACTATTTTTGCATAGGGAATTCCGTTCCCATTACTCCCATACACTATAATGGTTGTATTCGGGTGTTCAGTTACAGGTTTCCCTAAATTGCAATAAATATTGGATTTATCATATATTTTTGCTGTAATCGAAATATATTTATTTATTTTATTTATTTATAAAGTATTTTACCAGGAAGGATACATTGAGATTTCTCTCGTTTTCAAGTATGTCCTGGGTTCAAGAACATTGTTACAGAAATACAAAGTAGTAAAATGCAAGAATTACCCCAAAATCAAATATACAGATTAACTAAAATAAATATGTAGGAAATATAGTCACTATGTTACATGTTTACAGGTGCATTCCGTATTGAGGTATGTTAATAGGGAGCACTTAAGTGACTTTAGACTGGGGAAAGATTTGATGGCGTCTGGGAGGTTAATCCATAATTGTGGTGCTCTGTAGGAAAATGAGGATCAAGCCACTTTCATAAATATATCAGATTTGAGTTGGAGTTAAGTGTGTAAAGTGGGAGTTAATTGCTGATTGGGGAAGAGAAATTCTGGTGAGTTCCCAGGCTTCTTTTTTTAGGACTTGACCCCTGTCTGAAATCCACTGTCAATCCTCCGACCCTGCATAGAACACCACCATATCCCATATGGTGCTGTGAACAAGGAAGATAAGGGGCAGTAAAGTGAGTCTCCAGTACTTTGAACTTTGCTGAACTAATATCAATGACTCCGTTTTTATTTTTGAGAAAGGATTTTACCAGGAAGGATACATTGAGATGTCTCTCGTCTTATAGTATGTCCTAGGTGGCGAGTATGTACCGTTAGGTGTCTTGCCCAAGGACACTTACTGGAGAGGTGCTCTTGCCGGGATTCATCGAACCTCTGTCTCCGTGGTTATAGAGCAGTGATGTTACCTCTACTCCTCCCAGCTGTCCTTCTTGGAAAAAAAATGAAGTAAATAGTTTCGGTTGCTAAAATACTTCTTTTACCAGATAGGATTTCTTAAGGATTGCTGTAAAATCCCAAAAATTTATTTTTAACCCCTTCGCTTCTGAGCCATTTCATGTCTGTGTGCGGAGCTCATTTTTACCGTTTTTGCTCATCGTGTTTAAACGCGATTTGAAGCCACGTTTTATTATATGACCCAGACAAATTATATATCGTTCTTTCCGGCAGGCTCGGCAGATTCATAATATATCATTTCTATTTGTATATGTCATGTACTTCCTGTATATTATAACAAAAAATGCACTAAAATTAGAATTTGTGTGTAAAGTGTTTTTTTTCACATTTTATCATGCGAATTTTTGCGTTTATATTTTCTATTGGTGCACTTGTTAAAAAAATTAGAAATGGGGACTCGTTAAATTTTTTTAGGGGGAATTACGTGATTTTTAGCAAACGCACCCCATAGAAAAAAATCATTAGTGCAGCATCATTGTTCACATTATAATTGAAATGGGAACAATATTGCTGCATTAATAAAAATGACAAACAAAAAAAAGGAACATGCTTTTATTTTTTTTAGCTTATCTTTTTTTATTATTATTATTTTTTTCTTTACTTTGAACATGGTCATGTTTGGTATCATCCGAAAGGCCATGCTCAGGCTTCAAAGGAACCCCCTATCTCCACGAGGGGATTTCCTTATGAAATTCCCAGGCAGCTAGGGGTTCCCTGGCTAACTGATGTCATCGCGCCCACTTGAGATAGTCTGCGGTCCGACGCTACATCGCTACATTACAGCCCAGTGCCTCAGGGGTTAAAGCCAGGCACCGCTTAAAAGGGGAGACTCTCCCCTTTTAAGAGATGCCTGGCTTGTCCTTGTGGGAGCTTCCGATCAGGAGGGAGAGGGATCCAAAAGGAACCCCCCTCCTTTCAAGCGATCTCCCGGCATTGCCGGGGGGGTCGCCTGAAAGTGACATCATCGCGCATGCGAGATGACGTCATTTCACGCGGCGAGGCCCTTAAATTGGGCGTCTGACTTCCAGGAATTCAAAACGCTGCGGGACCGCAGAGAGAGAGAGGTAAGTATCTCTCCCTGGGCTCCCGGTAGCAGCGACGTGGGTAGAACTTCACCCGCATATAACGGGAGTCAATGAGGACGTCCCCCACATGTCCTCCGCAGGGAAAGGGTTAAAGTGTACTAGTAAATACAGAATACTGTACATTTAATCATCCTTACAAAGTATTTTGTGCTCTTAGTGCTAATAAGAGTATTGAGACAACAGAATTGCAACAAATATTATTTTAAGGTTTATTGCCAAATCAAGCTGAATTGCGTTAAAAAGTCATTCTTTTCATAAGAATTAATCTAGATTTATGTTAAACATATAAAAAAATCTATGGAGATTTTTGTAAACATTATTTAAAGCCTTCTCCATCTACATATCTTGTCCTCTAGATTGCAAGCTCCTGTGAGCAGGACCCTCTACACCTCTTGGCTCTGGTTTGGAAGTTTGTTTGTAATTTTGTTAGTTTAATTCCAAATTTTTATTGTAGAGCACCATGGAAAGTGTTGGCACTATATAAATGATGGTAGTAATAAATAATATTTTTCACAATGACACATTAGTTTTTTTTATCTCTTGTTAGTATTAGATTGTTGTCCTTCTATCTGCTTCTTGTATGTTTAATAATGGCCTGTCATATTTAAATTGTTTATTCTAAGAATATAAAGCCACAAATAAGCTATTTAAATTAAGAGATCTTGTTTATTAGATTTCTTCTTCACGGAGATGTGTGTTGTGCTTTGCAGCAGTAAGTCAGGCGAGTGATGGGACAGATCCAATGGAGGGATAAATTAAATTAAATTAACACTTAAGTACAGTAAACGTAACATTTTCTTTCCAAGAATGTAAGCCGTAAATTTGATTTCTTCATTCGTGAAACCACTTGAAAGGGAGGTCGTTGCATTCTTGCTTTTGGAATACCAAGCGATTAAGATAGAACAATGTGTGGGAGGTAAGGTAAAGACAAATCAAATTTCTATATTATTTTTGGCCGATTTTTTTCATGCTCCAGGAATTTTGCAGATTTAATTGGCCAAAAAAAGCCATAAAAAATATATGCATGCGCTTGCTTGTTGTTATGTTGGTTTGTCCTGTAAGTGGACTGCATCACAGGCCTTATTACAATCTTCGCGTTAAAACGCTCGCGCAACGTGTGAATTTGTGCGCCCAGCGTTAAACGTTAACACGCGTAAATCAATGCTGGTATTACAATCCTCGTGCATTTTTTCATCCATCGAGCAATAACGCACGTAAAACGGACGTGCACAAACGCGCGCGCAGCAACGTTGCGTGCAGAAATCAGTGTACGGACTGTTTTTTTCACGCGATTCAGCCAATCAGAATTAAGAACCACAATTATCTCACGTTAAATTTTTGCGCCTGTCAAAGTCAATCAGAGCATATATGCTGCAGCAATAATAAATGCAGACACAACTTCTTAAATTTATTGGTTTGGTATGAGTAGAATGTGTAACTATATTTTGCAGCATTTTTTTTTTTGGGCTGGTGTATTTGGGTTCGGCCAGGACGTTCAGAATTGCCGTTACCACCAGCTTTTAGGAGTTACTAAAATTATGCGATCAACGTCTATTCATTAATTCCTGCGCATAGATTGTAATACCATTTGTGTACCAGCGCACAAACGCATTTGCGCTCACAATGTACAAGTATAGGACGCGCGATGTACAGTAAGCTTGCGCAGCATTCGCGCAGGTTTACCCGCTGTTGATGTATACCCGCGTTTATTGCACTGACATTGTAATACGACGTTCAGTGCAAAGGGTTTTGCCCCTCGCGTTAATGCGTTTTTGCACAAGCGCAAACGTATGCGCGAAGATTGTAATAGGGACCCAAGTCTGGTAAAGACCAGTGCTGCAATAATGATACAGTGGATAGAAAAAAATCTACACACCCCTGTTAAAACGTCAGGTTTCTGTGAGGTAAAAAAATGAGAGAAAGATAAATCATTTCAGAACTTCTTCCACCTTTAATGTGACCTATAAACTATGCCACTCAATTGAAAAACAAACTGAAATCTTTTAGGTGGAGGGAGGAAGAATAAAAACTAAAATAGTATGGTTGCATAAGTGTGCACACCCCGAAACTAATATTTTGTTGAAGCACCCCTCTAGCTGCCAAGTGAAGATAGGGGGATCCCGTTATCTCCCGATCCGTGGCAGCTAGAGGGTCTTGTTGGTCTTGCCTGATCATGGCCTTTCCAATGATACCACACATGACTAGGTTTGTTGTAAAACAAAATAATAATAAAAAAAATTTAAAAAAAAATCAAATTTTTTTGTCTAGGGGGTTTAATAAAATAGGACCTAATCTGGCATTCAAACATGACGAGCATAACACGGTCAAAATGAGCTCAGCGCGCAGAGGTGAATTGGCTCAGCAGTGAAGGGGTTAAAAGCAAAAGCATGTAAAAATTGGGTATTTCTAATCTCAGGACAAAATTTTGAAAATATTTAGAATTTTTTAGAATTCTAAAAATATTTTAGAATTTTTTTTGGCAAATTTCTAAAAAGTGCGTTTTTTCAATTTTTTCACTATGTTTTATATTTTTTTTATCATAAAGTATGCGATATGACGGAAATAATGGTTTCTTTAGAAAGTCCATTTAATGGTGGGAAAAACGGTATATAATATGTGTGGGTTGCATAGTAAGAAAATTTGACCTAAACACAAACAGCGCAGAAACGTAAAAACAGCAACGGGCACTTTCGAACAGACTTTTGTATAACCGCACGGTCACTAAGGTGTTAATTAGACTCTAATCCCTTGGCGCATTGGAACCACATTGCCTGCAAACACAGGAGCTGCAAAAATTACGAGACATTTTAACCCCTGCATGATGGGCGGGTGTCGCCTGTCAGGGCTGGGTTAATGCCGGAGAGGCGTACAGGTACTGTGCGAGCTGCTGATTTCGGCCTGCCCCACAGCCGACGCAAGGCGTGTGTCATTGGATGCAGGGGGACAGCCTGAGTTCAGGCCGCCTCTCTGCAGTTAACCTGTACGCCCTGCGTCTTCAAAGCCCTCCTGCCGCAAGGATGGCATAGAACGTCCTGCGAAGCAAAAGGGTTAAAAGGATCTTTTTATTTTATTTTTAACCTACCTTTTGATAAGTTAACACATTATCTATGTTCATATAATGTCCAACCTGAACGGTCCCCGTGAAATACAATTTTATCACAATTTTTTTCTCACTTTGGGAGGGAAACATTTATATACATCCAAATCACTTGCTAATATAACCTTTGCGGAAAAACCATCACAATGTATCTTTTCATTTCTCACATTTCGAGTTTCACATTAACCAGACCATTCAGGATTTTATACTACGTTCTTTATGATGCCTTTCGGGATAAATGTTGTTTTAAATTGCACCTTTCTATTTATTTTGACATAATTCCAGCAGATTTCATGTGTGTTTATGATTATGTTCATATAATGAAAACAAAAAAAATTATAGTCAGGAATGACATAATTTTTTTCCTATCCTGAAAATTATAAATGATTAATCCAATAGTTATTTTTCAGGTGTCAATATCAGTTTTTAATTGCATTTAAGAGGTTATGATGGACTGAGCATCTCCTGTCAGTGGAGGATGCGATAGCTTTCATACGAGCAGCTCCAATTGGACAGGCGCCTGGGGTTTTGATCAGCTTTGCCCACGTTTTGCAGCTCTGATTGGCTAGTTCCTTGGTGCATTGCATTGTAGTCATGCTTATCGTGATTTTGAAAACTTCTGATACTTCTTGAGGAAGGAACCATCAGCCTGAAAGAGCGACAGGGTAGAAGAAGTGTCAAAGTAGCCTAAGATAAAAACAGGGTGCGCCTGTCCGAAAAAAGTGATTGAAAGTGTCAAATTTCTAACGCTGTTTGCAAAAAACTGCTGGACAAAAATGTCTGGAATTAACATATAACGTCCTATAAATAATAGTAAAAAGGTTTGTTACAGAAAAGGAAAAAAAGACTCCGCAGACCCTGGTGGAAAAAATGGAGGCCTTATGCTCCGTGGAGAACTTAGCTCTTCCCCCGTAACGGGCCGCCCAATTCCATTTAAAGTTTTGGTACCACTGGGGAGTGTACTGCTCCTCTGCAACCTTCCATTCTGCTCTTGCTGGGAACTCTGGGGGAGGGTCGGGGACCGCTGGTCCAGCGGAGGAAGGTCACGAATGCCGTGCTGTACTGCCCGCATCGGGCACCGGCTCTTAGCTGCTTCTTTTGCCCATTACTAGGCTTCCGTGATGAGAATGACCCCACGGTAGACATTATGGCGGTTTTCCCTTTGAGTTTATATCTGGTGTCAGCCAGTCCGAGACGGGCAGATTAAATATTAATATATGGAACTGCCACTGTTTTTTGCAGGATCTGTGCCGTTTCTGTGTATCTGACGTATAACTAGCCTCGTCTTTAGACTTTGATCATTGATCCTTGGTATAAAAACACCCCTTCTTTCTCCTGAATACACTTTAACCAAGCATGAGTCTGCAGGAAGCCGTTCTCTAAGATATTTCTACTAAAGGTAAAAGGTACCTGATATTTCATTAACAAAAAAAGTGTCTAGAAACTGTATGAGTAAAAACATGCGTCTCCTGTACAGAATATTGACTGTTTCTATATCTTGCCAAAACATAGATGTTTTTTTGTAAGGTGCTTTAAATGATGAATTGGAAAATTGGAATCCTGAGTACTTACTTGCTTTTGAGAGCTCATCTACTGCATGAAGGCGAGGAGCTGCTAACATCAAAAGGACGTGAAGTGCAAAAATGACATTTTTGATTATTTTATTACTGTTTACTTGAAACCTGTTCTTGTGAGGCTTGGCACAGGCACTCACATACTGATTAGATAGAAAGAGATAGATCTGTAGAATACAAATAAACAATTAAAACTAATGATGAAAATGTATAAATTATTTAGAAGTAAAATGTTATTTCCATCACTGTATTTGGTTTTAAATTATGCAAAGCTGCCACTTAATAAAAAAAGTTTTTTTTTCATTGCATAATAGTTGGATTGGAAGGTTTTTGTAAATGTTCAGCGCTGATAAAGGAATAATGGAATAACTTTTGGATCTTTTAGAAAAACTGTTACATATACAGTTTGTGATTCTTATTTCTATGACAATTTTTTACAAAAAAAATAATCGTATTATTCTTTTAATTTTGTATTTGACCTTTAATTTGAGCTGCATAAATTTATTTGTTCTGCTATTTTTTTATGTAACATCAACACAACTCTTAGGGTAATATTTGCCAATAAAACAAAGTATAAAGATGTGCGCCAATTAGCCACTCACAAGCACATATTTGACTGAAAGTGCATCAACCCATATACAACATATGGAAATCTTCCGATGTGATTCTCAGAAAGAAGAAAAAATACTGATAGTGCAGACAGCCATAATAGATATAATTAACTACATATTTTTGTGCTTACATGTTAAAAAACAAGTTGGGCATGTCTCAAAAGGTCATCCAGTCCACAAGCCTGTGTATACAGCTGGTCGGTGAAGATCCACAACACTGTTGGATCGATTAGTTTCTACCTCAACGCATTTCGTCATTCCACAGACTTCCTCAGGAGCATACGGACCCCACCCACCCATCAACTATTTATATACCCCCCAATAATTAAGAAATAGTAAAATTCTACTGGCATCTGGAATTTCATTCCAGGTCCTGGGAGTTCTGTCCCCAGCATGGAAGCTGGTGTAGCGCATGTGCTGTTGCTCCAAAGCATCGCCGCCAACCATCTTAGAAGAGGGCACACACACACAATGACGGACTTCCTCCCGTTGTCACCCTGGCACCATCTTGTTTTCTATACACTGAAAACTCCAGATTCGTGGGTGCCGTCGACATTACTGGCAGCTCTCATTAAACTCCACAAAAAACAGGAAAAACAAAAATAATAATGAATATCGTCACACCACCCGACATATAAAGATAAAATATTCAAATGAAAACAATAGAAAAGTCCCAGATGAATCTGCTCTTCATATACCAAAAATTATATACCAAAATACACAGATTTTTTTTTATTTTTAAAACAAACGTCTGTATCCAGATAACATTGGTAAATATAACACAAGATCCCCAGCTATTCATCTATCGGCCTTTATATAGCCAATTGAGAACATCATGAATAATAAAAAATATAAAGAAAACATAAAAGATATATATGAATAAAATCATTATGGAGAATGCCCCCCTTTTCTTTACTGTTCATAAACGCAGAGTGGAGTAAAACCTAAAACAATTAGTTAAAAAAAGGAAAAGATCAATATCTCTGTTTAACCCTAAATAATATAAAGTCTTGAGCCGATACCCCCCTCCCCCAAGCTGCTGTTCCATTGTAGGTGATATAGAGTCACTGGAAAGGCCAGATTCTGACCTTTCCAATGGTACCAAACATGACTATGTGCAATGCACAGTGTAAAAATAAAATGCAAGAGAAAACTGAGTGATTCTCTCAATTTTGATTAAAATTGTGTGTTGCAGGATGGAACGTTAAATGGCTCAGATGCAAAGGGGTTAATTTCTATATATCAAACCTCTGGAGTTCATGTGACAAGGCTATTTGCTAGATGCACTCAAAATATATTAACCTTGATAGTGTGTATACTGTATGTCCAAGCCTGTGTCTGGTGTATATATGAATGTGTATATTACATAGTTACAGTACATAGGCTGAAAAAGACATGCGTCCATCGGGTTCAGCCTCTCACACAACACCTACTGCTGTTGATCCAAAAGAAGGCAAAAAACCCAGTCTGAAATGCTCACCAATATGCAACAAACTGGGGGAAAATTCCTTCTTGACCCCAGAATGGCAGTCAGATTTCTCCTTGGATCAAGAAGCTTTTACCCACATATTAAATATTATAACCCTTAATATTCTGTGTCTGCAGGAAATTATCCAGTCATTTTTTAAAAGTCTGTACAGTCTCTGACCCAACCACCTCAACAAGCAGAGAATTCCACAGCTTTATTGTTCTCACTATAAAATAACCATTCCTATGCTTTAGGCTGAATTTTCTTTCGTCCAGTCTAAATGGGTGACCCCGTGTCTTGTGTATAGTCCTGTTAATGAATAGGTTTCTGGACAATGGTTTATAATGGCCCTGTATATATTTATATAAGGTTATCAGATCCCCTCTAAGGCGCTGTTTCTCTAAACTAAACAGGTTTAAGCTTGTTAGTCTTTCCTCATAACTTAAACCTTCCATTTCCCTTATTAAGTTAGTCGCCCGTCTCTGCACTTTTTCAAGCGCTATAATATCCTTTCTTAAGACAGGTGCCCAAAATTGCACGGCATATTCAAGGTGCGGTCTGACCATTGATTTATAAAGAGGCAAAATTATGTTTTCATCCCGAGAGTGAACTCCCCTTTTAATGCATGCCAATACCTTGCTGGCCTTGGCAGCTGCTGTTTGACATTGCACATTGTTACTTAGTTTGAAGTCTATGATTATTCCCAAATCCTTCTCCTGCTTGGATTTCCCTAACTCCGTACCATTTAGGGTATAAGTTGCTTGTGTGTTCTTCACTCCAAAGTGCATAACTTTGCATTTATCTACATTAAATTTCATCTGCCATTTAAGTACCCAGTCCCCCAATCTATCTAAATCCCTCTGCAGCGAAGTAACATCCTGCTCACATTGTACTACTTTTCCTAGTTTTGTGTCATCTGCAAACACTGATACATGACTTTCAATGCCTATCTCAAGGTCATTTATAAATAAATTGAATAGAATTGGTCCTATAACAGACCCCTGAGGGAAACCACTTACTACTGATGTCCATCTTGAAAAGGTACCATTGTATAGAAAATGTATAGCTATGTATTTATTTATTTATTTACAAAGGATTTTACCAGGAAGGATACATTGAGATTTCTCTCGTGTTCAAGTATGTCCTGGGTTCAAGAATATTGAGTTGTTACAGAAATACAAAGTAGTAAAATGCAAGATATTATCACAAAACATATACAGTTGTGTTCAAAATTATTCAACCCCCAATGCTGTAAAGGGTTTTAGGGAATTTAGTGTACATTTGTAATTGTATTCAGAATGAAATCCTACAAGGACTTTTTAAAGAACCATATGCCACTAAAATGACATCAATTGGTTTTGTAATACAGTAGTAATTGTTTCTTTTGTGAATTCTTCATTGACACAATTATTCAACCCCTTAAAGACTACCACTCTGAAGAACAGAGGTTCATTCAAGTGTTTTCAATCAGGTATTGAAAACACCTGTGGATGTCACGGAGCAGCAATAAAGCATAATAAGCACCAATTAGGCAGCTTTAAAATGACTGTGATACTCAGCTCCTTCTAGACATTTACTGGTGTGGTTACAAACATGGTGAAGTCAAGAGAATGGTCCAGGAAGACAAGAGAAGAGGTGATTACTCTTCACAGGAAGGGCAATGGCTATAAGAAGATTGCAAAGATGTTAAATATACCAAGAGAGACCATAGGAAGCATCATTCGCAAATTCAAGGCAAAGGGCACTGTTGAAACGCTACCTGGTCGTGGCAGAAAGAAGATGCTGACTTCGACTGCTGTGCGCTACCTGAAGCGTAGAGTGGAGAAAAGTCCCCGTGTGACTGCTGAGGAACTGAGAAAAGATTTGTCAGATGTGGGTACTGAAGTTTCAGCTCAGACAATACGGCGCACACTGCGTAATGAAGGCCTCCATGCCAGAACTCCCAGGCGCACCCCCTGGCTGTCTCCAAAGAATAAGAAGAGTCGACTGCAGTATGCCAAAAGTCATGTGGACAAACCACAGAATTTTTGGGATAGTGTTCTGTGGACTGATGAAACAAAATTAGAACTGTTTGGGCCCATGGATCAACGCTATGTTTGGAGGAGGAAGAACAAGGCCTATGAAGAAAAGAACACCTTGCCTACTGTGAAGCATGGCGGGGGGTCAATCATGCTTTGGGGCTGTTTTGCTTCTGCAGGTACAGGGAAGCTTCAGCGTGTGCAAGGTACCATGAATTCTTTTCAGTACCAGGAAATATTGGATGACAATGTGATGCAGTCCGTCAGAAACCTGAGGCTTGGGAGACGTTGGACCTTTCAATAGGACAATGACCCCAAGCATACCTCCAAGTCCACTAGAGCATGGTTGCAGATTAAAGGCTGGAACATTTTGGAGTGGCCATCGCAGTCACCTGACTTAAATCCGATTGAGAACCTCTGGTGGGACTTAAAGAAAGCAGTTGCAGTGCGCAAGCCTAAGAATGTGACTGAACTGGAGGCTTTTGCCCATGACGAATTGGGCGAAGATACCCGTAGATCGCTGCAAGACACTTGTGTCAAGCTATGCTTCACGTTTAAAAGCTGTTATAACTGTAAAAGGATGTTGTACTAAGTACTAAGATTGAATGTCACTTGGGGGTTGAATAAAACTGATAATGATGTGAGCACAGAAAAGACATTTGTGGTTATGTCATTATAAATGTTATGTTATTTGTCTGACCTACACGTGCCTCTTTGATTTAATTGTAAGCAAGATGACTGAATGATCAAAATCTATGTCAAACTGGCCAAAACACTCAATTTCAGTGGGGTTGAATAATTTTGAACACAACTGTATACAGATTAACAGAAAATAAATATGTAGGAAATATAGTCACTATGTTACGTGTTTACAGGTGCATTCTGTATTGAGGTATGTTTAATAGGGAGCTCTTAAGGGACTTTAGACTGGGGGAAGATTTGATGGTGTCTGGGAGGTTATTCCATAATTGCGGTGCTCTGTAGGAAAATGAGGACCGAGCCACTTTCTTTTTGTATTGTGGTATTGCAAGTAAGGTGCTGGTCCTGAAACGGAGGTTATAGGATGAGGGAACTGCTGAGGGAAGCAGCCTATTCAGGTAGGGTGGTAGCTTCCCAGAAAAGCTCTTAAACACCAGGTTGGAAAGGTGAAGAGTGCGTCTAGATTCCAGCGATGGCCAGTTTAGTTCTTTTAACATGTCACAATGGTGGGTCATAAAATTACATTGTAGCACAAAGCGGCAGAATGAGTTATACAATGTAGTAAGTTTCTGGAGGTGTGTTTGCAGGGCAGCTGCATACACTACATCTCTGTATTCAATAGTCGGCATAAGCATTTGTTGTACAATCTGCTTTCTTACCGCGGGGCTCAGGCCTAGTTTGGGGTAAAGTTTAGATGAGAGTTTTTCGATGTGGGGGCCAAAGGATAGATTTGGGTCTAACCGCATAACTAGATATTTGAGAAAAGTGACTGTGGTCAGCGTGTCATTTGATCTTGCCCTGACACATAGATGGGGTGTTTGCAATTTGTGTAGTTTAGGTGCTGTTCCAAAGAGCATTGTAACAGTTTTGTCAGTATTTAGAAAAAGTTTGTTATCTGCGATCCACTTTTCTACCTCTGTGAATTGTTCTTGCAGCACGGCCTCCAGCTGTGGGAGATTTGGTTTGCTGGTATAGATAACGGTGTCGTCTGCGTACATGTGTACAATTGAGGCTTTGCAGACATTGGGCAGATCATTTATGAATATCGTGAATAGCAGGGGGCCGAGTATTGAGCCTTGGGGTACACTGCATGTGACTGGGAGGGGGAGGGAGGAGCTGTCAGAAATGGCACATATTGTGTGACTGATCAGATACATATGATTGAAACCAGGTTAGCGTGCGATCACCAATACCGGAGATTTTAGGTTTTTGTAATAGGATGCCATGGTCTACTGTGTCAAAGGCCTTGGCAAAATCAAGGAAGATGGCTCCAGTTAGGTTACCTAGTTCCATGCCAGCTTGGATATCATTACAAACTCTAAAAAAGGGCAGTTGTAGTTGAATGATTTGGATGAAAGCCTGATTGATCTAGGGTTAAATAGTTCCGATACTGATAATAATCACATAATTGAGCATAGACACATATTTCCAGAATTTTTGAATTAAAAATTAAATTAAATTATAGGGAGCAGTGATATCGGATGGTAGTTAGATACTAAAGTATTGTCTCCAGTTTTTATGGATAGGTACCACCCTTGCAGTCTTCCAGAGTTTGGGTATGTATCCAGTCACCAGAGATTCATTGATTAGGGTTGTGACAGGTTTTGCAATTGCCGGCGCACTGATTTTTAGCAGCATTGTTGAGATTTGATCAGGTCCAGACTGGTATTTAATTTTTTGGTTATGGAGAAGTTTAGTAATGACATTGAAAGGTCTAGTCTAAAACTGAATTTCTCTGCGTTACAGGGTCTTTGCACAGTTGGTGGGGCCTGACCTGTGTGCGGACTTTCTGATTGCGTATCATTTCCTAGCTTAGCAATCAGGGTGGTGGCGCATCCAACAAAATAATTATTAAAGGCATTTGCTATATCTAGAGGGTGTTGTACGGTTTGGTTGTTTACTTTGACACAGCCGGTTGGGAGTGGACGGGGGTGATTGTATGTTACTTATGATTTTCCAAAAATTTCTAGGGTTTGATATGTTATTGTTTAAATTTTCATCGAAGTATTTTTATTTATTTTGTGCATGCATTTCGCCATTTTCGGTATTCACAATGATCGTTCATGGAACCAGTACTCTTGAAATTTGACCACAGTGAGTCTCTAAATTGGTACATTTGCGTGAGGTCATGTATGTGTGTGTCTTTTGAGTCGGTATACAGCTGTATATGAGTGTGTACCTAGGTGCATATCTCCCAAATGTCTCTGTTTTTAAGGGACAGTCTCTAATTCCCCTTTCCAACTTTTTTTTCTAATGTTCTTCCTTTTAGGGACTCTTCAATATATTCAGGGAGTGCAGCTGTATAACAGAGCTACACAGCAATAAAACTCCCAGCAGTGAGTCTGTAAACTAATAATTTGAATGTGATGAGCACAGCCTGTGATTAGGCACGACACTGCATGTCACTGCGAAATGAACACCAGCTCTTAACCAACAGTGGTAGAGTGCGCCCTCCCCGAAAACTGTGTCTGAATACACCCCAAGGCCGCATAGACACTGTATCAAATATGAACACCATGAAACAATATGTGATGTAGAGACGCTAAGAAGTAATAAAAAATAAATAATAAATGATAGTAATGAAAAGCTGTGGCTATATGTTAATGCTGCCTTCAGGGATATAAACAATTTAACTCAATCACAAAATTGTGCTGACCTATACTAAAAACAAGAAAAATATCCGAATACCAAGAAAAATATGCATGCGCCATAAGGATATTTTTCTTGTTATTATTAGTATACTGTATGAAATATACTACATATGTAGTATGACAAGTGATCTCCTTCTTGATCCAGAATCGCTCTCCTGTGGATCTACTAGAAAATCCATGGACACTTGATGGCAAAAAACGCGAGCTCTACAATTTCCGTATCTTTTTGAAAAAAAACTCTCCTCTATTCTGGACTAAGGAGGGTTTACGTATACTTGGTGCCAAAATAGTTTTTAAACTTCTCGTCTTTCTAAAAATGATGGATGGGTTCGATGGTAATTGCTTTCCCAAAATTGGGTCCCGTAAAAACAGCTGCAAAAGCCGTTTAAAAACCTTTTTCATCTGTCTTAATTGGCTCTTGGGGATGGATTTCAACCAAAGGGGATGTTGACAAAATTATGTATTTTCTCATAAAAATGCGTTAACAGCTTCTCCATTTCTAGTTTTTTTTTTAAACAAGTAACTCATAGAATATATAACCACAAAGGTTTTGATGATAAAATGCGAGAAATAATTTTAAACTGCAAATGATTGAAATCTGATGGAAATGTACAATTTTTTTTAAAAATTTTTGTTATAGTGTTCTGACGGGACATGACAAATACACCTGATAATGACACATTTTGAATCTCTCGAGTCCGCTGATAAAAAAAGATATATAACTAGCCTGGGTCCTACAAAAAAAACGGACTTCAAAACACGTTTATAAGTGGTGAGCATAAAATGGTCAAAATGAGCTCAACAGACAGGGGTAAAATGGCTCAACAGCGAAGAGGATAAGTACAGGAATAATGCTAATTCTACGATATTACTATTTTTTCTTTCATTTTGTATTTTTTCGTTATTTTAGCAGTGAATAAACATTATGATCTTAGTACAAAATTTAATTATATTTAAATGAGTTTATGGACCAGACACCATTAATGATCTGAAGTTATTGCTCTAATAGATTTCAGTGACATCAGGTTAATTGAAAATTTAGTGAGGCTGCTCCAGATATTATTTAACGTATGAACCCTCCAGATGTCATCCATAGCAGGTTATTCATATTAAACATACTTCCTTATTATTCCCATAGGAGCACGGATTAACTTAACATGGTTTCAAAGAGCTTATTACCTCGCATAGCAGTAACTGCTTACTATAGCTTTTCAGAAACAGGGATTTCTGTCAACTAACCCTTAAATGAAAATTTGTATTTTTCCATTTCTTTTTATTGAATAATATATAATCACAATATGTTATATTGTCACAACATGGTCCCATCGTACATAACCCCCTATTTCTAGTAATTTCAGCTATTTCTTCGTATATTTCTTACCCTTAGCTCGGCGATGCACACTACCCATTACTGCGAGCATAGGCATCTCTAGAGGGGGGTTGGGGGGCAATTGCCCCCTTAGGTTATTCCTTGTGACCAGGGCTCGAGTCCTGCGTGAACGCACAGGAACGGCGTTCCAGCACTTCTCCCTCAGCGGGAATGCAGCGGAAACACAGGTTCCCACTGTGAGCTGACAAAGCGGATTGCTGGGGCTGCTAGCGGAATGCATTAACAGCATTCCACTAGCCCTCCGAGTGGTCGACTTGCTCCCACGGCGGCCGCCGCCCTGTGCAGGATGTGACGCAGCCGAGATCTCGCGAGAGCACGTCCCCAGCCTTCAGAAGCCGACGGCCACGTGAAGGAACATGCCGGGCCCTCAGAGGAACAACGCGGGTCTGTGCTGGCCGGGCTCTGCTGGGTAAATAATGCTGAGGGCTTTACTGGATATAAATTTCTGCGGCTCTGCTGTGTATAACATCTGGGGGTCTGCTGTGTATAACATCTGGGGGTCTGCTGTGTATAAAATCTGGGGGTCTGCTGTGTGTAACATCTGGGGGGTCTGCTGTGTATAAAATCTGGGGGTCTGTTGTGCATAAAATTTCAGGGCTCTACTGGGTATAATATTCTGGGGGTCTGCTGTGTATACAACCTGGGGGTCTGCTGTGTATAAAATCTGGGGGTCTGCTGTGCATAAAATTTGGGGGCTCTACTGGGTATAATATTCTGGGGGTCTGCTGTGTATACAACCTGGGGGTCTGCTGTGTATAAAATCTGGGGGTCTGCTGTGCATAAAATTTGGGGGCTCTACTGTGTATAATATTCTTGGGGTCTGCTGTGTATACAACCTAGGGTCTGCTGTGTATAAAACCTGGGGGTCTGCTGTGTATAATATTCTGGGGGTCTGCTGTGTATACAACCTGGGGGTCTGCTGTGTATAACCAACAATATACAGTGACGAAAAAGTATGTGAACCCTTTGGGATTACGGGGAGTTTTGCATGAATTGGTCATAAAATGTGCTCTGATCTTCATCTAAGTCACAACAATTTGAAAAACACAGTCTGCTTAAAATAATACAACACAAACATTATATGTTTTCATGTTTTTATTGAACAGAACATGTAAACATTCACAGTGCAGGGTGGAAAAAGTATGTGAACCTTTGGACTTAATAACTGGTTGACCCTCCTTTGGCAGCAATAATCTCAACCAAACGTTTCCTGTAGTTGCAGATCAGACCTGCACAACGATCTGGAGTAATTTTGGACCACTCCTCTTCACAAAACTGTTTCAGTGTAGCAATATTCTTGGGATGTCTGGTGTGAATCGCTCTCTTAAGGTCATGCAACAGCATTTCAATCGGGTTGAGGTCAGGACTCTGACTGGGCCACTCCAGAAGGCGTATTTTGTTTTGTTGAAGCCATTCTTTTGTTGAATTACTTGTATGCTTTGGGTCATTGTCCTGTTGCATCACCCATCCTCTGCGGAGCTTCAGTTGGTGGACAGATGGTCTTACGTTTTCCTGCAAAATGACTTGATAAACTCTGGAATTCATTTTTCCATCAATGACAACAATCCGTCCAGGCCCTGAGGCAGCAAAGCAGCCCCAAACCATGATGCTCCCTCCCCAATGTTTTACAGTGGGGATGAGGTTTTGATGTTGGTGTGCTGTGCCTTTTTTTCTCCAAACATAGTTTTGTGTTTTTTCCAAACAACTCAATTTTGGTTTCATCTGTTCACAGAATATTTTGCCAGTAGTGCTGTGGAACATCCAGGTGCTCTTTTGCAAACTTCAAACGTACTGCAATATTCTTTTTGGACAGCAATGGCTTCCTCTGTTGTGTCCTCCCATGTACTCCCATTCTTGTTTAATGTTTTCCTTATTGTAGATGTGTCAACAAAAATGTTAGCATGTGCCAGAGATTTCTGTAAGTCTTTAGCTGACACTCTAGGATTCTTCTTTACCTCATTAAGCATTCTGCGCTGTGCTCTTGCAGTCATCTTTACAGGACGACCACGCCTAGGGAGAGTAGCAACAGTGCAGAACTTTCTCCATTTGTAGACAGTCTGTCTTACCGTGGACACATCAACATCAAGGCTTTTGGAGATACTTATGTAACCCTTTCCAGCTTCATGCAAGTCAACAATTCTTGATCGTAGGTCTTCTGAGAGCTCTATTCTGCGAGGCATGGTTCACATCAGGCAGTGCTTCTTGAAACCAGTAATCCCAAAACTGGTGTGTGTTTTTAAAGGGCAGGACAGCTTTCACCAACACATCCAATAATATCACACTGATTGGACTCAAGGTTGGCTCACTCCTGCCTCCAATTAGCTCTTGGAGAAGTCATTAGGCTAGGGGTTCACATACTTTTTCCACCCTGCACTGTGAATGTTTACATGTTATGTTCAATAAACACATGAAAACATATACAGGGTAATTCAAAGAGATCCGAATTGCTTGAGAAAGGTAACCGAACGCTGAAAATCAGGGTTCGGTTACCTCTCTTGGCCATTCGGCTATCCAGAGAGCAGGCAATTTGCCAAATTCTGGCGAATTGCCTGAACATACGGTGCTTGTTTGGTGCCTGTTCGAGGGCAGTGAAAACCCCATGAAAAAGCACTGCTTCGTCTATTCAGAGAACACAAAATAGCAGTGAAAGGTTCCCCTAATGCCCTGCCATTCGGTGGTTCAATTCAGCAAATTTATTCAGGAGAATCCCATAGGCTTCAATGTTAAAAATATTCCCGTTTTAATTCAATATCTAAAACCGTTCATTAAAAAATTCTGCAGTAAAGAGTCTCTTTATTGATAGATTTTTTAGGATATTTTAAGCATTTTTCTTAATTTTATTTATTTTTTAAAAGTCCGATTTTTTTTTTTTTAAGTTTACTTATTTTTTCTGTAACAGCCCTCTTTATTATCATTCCCTGGACCTCATATGCAAATTTCAGACATTTTCACTCAGTATTTTCTTTGCAAACAGTGTTTCACTTTTCAATCATTCATACAAACAGTTTTCCTAATTTATTCACTGCCTCTTCTGCTGTGTCGAAGGCTGCGATCGGCTCCTGTTTGGGTTTTTCTGTGTTTTTCGGCAGGTTAATACAGATATTTTTGAGGGTTTTCGGCGTGCATTCGCTGGGTTTTGCGGTTAGTTTTCGTCGGGTTTGCGGCAGCTTTTCCCTGCAATTCGAGGACCCTGTGGTGTTTGCTGAATACACCGCGTGGTCACCAAAATGGGATCGGCAAAACAAACCGAATTGAAGAGAACGAAAAGTCACCGAACGTGTGGTGACTTTTCGAATCTCTTTGAATTACCCTTAAAATAATACAACACAAACATTATAAGCAGACTGTGTTTTTCAACTTGTTGTGACTTAGATGAAGATCAGAGCACATTTTATGACCAATTCATGCAAAACTCCACGTAATCCCAAAGGGTTCACATACTTTTTCTTGCCACTGTACTATATCCTGGTTATATATATTCTAAGACGTATGTGATTAAGTGTTTTATAACACATGGCTACCTTATCCAATGCTCTGTTTTAATGCTTTTTGAGAGTATCTGATTTGTTTAACGCCAGCCCCTAGTTTAGATAACATAAGCACAAATGACAACCTTTTTTCCTTGTTATGTTTTATACATGAAGTGGGCTGAGAGAGGAAATTCCATGCAAAAACTGTACTTTTTTAGGAATTACAAATCAAGCAACCTCACATGGAAGAATCTAATTTTCTAATCCATTGCATTTTTTGTATTGTTTTGCCATGTTTTAAGTGTAATCCCTATATATAGGAGTGTAAAATGCCTTAATTTCATAATGGATAGACCTTTAACCCTTTCACTACCAAAGTCAAGTTAGGCTGGGGTCAGACGAATGTTATTGGAGAGCGGAAGGAACGTACGTGAGAGTGGACGTTCCTTCTACTCGACGCCCGTCTGGCCACCTCACTGAGCGCAGTTACTGTGCTCAGCGCTGCAAGGCACGCAATTCGTGCGCGCGCAACAGCATCTGGCTGGCCCCGTCGCAGCGTCGCAACCTAGTGCACTCGTCTGACACTGGCCTTAAGTTGATTTTGTGTTGAAAATCAATCATTAGCATATCAAACCCAACTTGCATATCTTTAAAGACAGGGTTAGTGCGCTCCATGTGGAAAAGAAATTCACTGTGAGAATTCACTGCTATCCCTCTGCAATATGGTAAAACAAGCTGCAAATAGCAGCTCCACTCCGCACAGTAACAAAAAGTTCAAAAACTTTGCAGCTGCTTTACAGTAACCACGGAGAGAGCAGAATATAAAGCAAGCTCTGGGGTCTCTCACTGCTTCACAGGGATAAGATGCAGGGGGTTATAAGGAGTGAAAATCCCTGTACAGTACTGATACAAGGTGTTACTGTAATTTACCTATACAGGCATTATGCCACATACAGATATTATTTTTATATTCTAGTGGCATTTTTGGACGCTGCATTGTTAATAATCTCATTATAATCACTACTAACCCCCATAAGTAGGAGAGCTGAACACTTTTACTATTTCATATCATAATAGTTACAGTAATTGATACAAAGGCCATTTCTGCCCCTATACTACGAAAGCAGACCCTGTGTGACATTGTATAAGTTAAAGGACACCATCTCGAGTTCGAAACCTACCTTAATACATTAAAAAAGAGCAAATTTACATTATTTTAATTTTTAACTCAGAAGAACAACAATGTTTGCACAGATATTCTATTTTACTCTATATATTATTGTTATCTTCACATGTGAAATAAATCTTATGATATTATTATTTCAACAAAAAGAAGGTATCGAAGAAGGGATTAAGTGTATGGGAACTATTGCAGATTTTTAAAGAATATTAAATTTTATAAATTAAACCTTCTGGGAGCATATTATGAGAAGTCATGCATTTTTCCAGAAAAAAAGGCAGTTTTTCTTGTGTTTACCACGTCTCTACATGAAAGGAATGTCCCCAGCTTCTAAGAGAGCCTACAGTTATAGAATTAATTTGACATGGAATCAACAGAGGGAATGGTAACCTTTGTATAAGGTTTATATGAGTGTTCTATCAGATCATAGACTTTTGAGCCTTGGTATACCCATGGTATTAAAATATGTTTTTAAACACTGAAAAGATATTCAGGGTAAACAGTTTATCGCTCAAGGTATTAATTTAATGAGGATTGTGTTTTTTTTAAATATCTTTCATTCCACAGTACTGGCTGCGGATTGTCTTTTACTGTTCATGTCTATCAAAAATTAAGATTATTTTTCTACAAACAATCTTGAGAGCTGACAAATAAACCGATCTTTGTTTCTGGAAGCAAGATTATCAGGGTTATCCAAAGAGCTCCGAATTGCTTGAGAAAGGTAACCTGAAAATCAGCGTTCGGTTACCTTTCCTGGCCATTCCAGAGAGCAGGCAATTCGCCAAATCCTAGCGAATTGCCTGCACATACTGTGCCTGTTCGGTGCCTATTCTAGGGCAGTGACTTCCCCATGAAAAGCACTGCTTCGGCTATTCAGAGAACACAAACCAGCAGTGAAAGGTTCCCCTAATGCCCTGCCATTCGGTGGTTTAATTCGGCAAGTTTATTCAGGAGAATCCCACAGGCTTCAATGTTAAAAATATTCCCGTTTTAATTCAATATCTAATAAACCGTTCATTATAAAATTCTGCAGTAAAGAGTCTCTTTATTTATAGATTTTTTAGGATATTTTAAGCATTTTTCAGAATATATATATTTTTTTAAAAGTCCGATTGTTTTATGTTTTTTTAAGTTTACTTATTTTTTCTGTAACAGCCCTCTTTAGTATCATTCCTTGGACCTCATATGTAAATTTCAGACATTTTCGCTTAGTAGTTTCTTTGCAAACAGCGTTTTACTTTTCAATCATTCATACAAACCGTTTTCCTAATTTATTCACTGCCTCTTCTGCAGTGTCGGGATTTCCAGCGGCTGCGTTGCCTGTGATCGGCTCCTGCTCAGGCTTTTTCCGTGGTATTTGGCAGGTTAATCCAGATGTTTTTGCGTGTTTTCGGCGTGCATTTGGTGGGTTTGCGGTTCGTTTTCGTCAGGTGTGCGGCAGCTTTTCCCTGCAATTTGGGGACCCTGTGGTGCTTGCTGAATACACCGCAGGGTCACCGAAATGGGATCTGCAAAAGGAACCGAATTGAAGAGAACGAAATTTCACCGAACGTGCGGTGACTTTTCGAATCTCTTTGAATAACCCTGTATATTTTATTTCTTATTGTATATGGATTCATGTCCTTTTCATTAATAAGTCGCAGGAGAAATTAAACATTTCTAGCAGAAAACAATTTAGCATATTTTTTATTTATGGTATGTTTTGATAATATATAAGTCAGGGACAGGAACAGTCCGGTAGGTAGATACTCTTTCAAGGATAGTGGCTAGACATTCTGATACTGTGCTATAATACTTTTATAAGCCAATGTCAAACAAACAAATGCTAATCTCGTTACTTGGAGACTCCTTTTTTTTGGTTGTTCATGTTCGGTAATCAGAAAGGAATTTTTGGCTCTGCTCATCTTGGCTCTTGTAAGGCTTTTATTTGTATTCAAAGTCAAAGTCAACAGAGAAATTACATATAGAGAATAACTTTCGACAAATATTAAACCTTTTATTCAGCTACAGGAAAAAAAACTAAGAAGAGATTCAAATAAAAATATAAAATGTAAAATTGTTATGAAATCCTGCCTCACTTACACGTTTATTTTAAAATTGCATCTACTGGTTAATCATCCCAAATCTGAAATGCTCACGACCACTAGGGATGAGCCGAACACTCCCCGAGTTCGGTTCGAAGCCGAACCCGAACTTTCCAAATGTTCGGATCCGAACCGGAACTCGAACTCGAACTCCATACAAGTCAATGGGGCTGAAAATTCGGTTTTTAGAGTGCCCTCCAAGAGGGCATATATGCTAGATATTTGCCATAAAACGTGTATGGGGGTCTGGGTAGTGCCCTGGGGGACAGGAAAAAAGGACAAAAAGTTAAAATTAAAACGTTTTTAAAAGGGAGTTTTCCATGAAATAAGGGTTAAAAATAAAAATGAAAAATTCCTTCAAATGTCGTGCCTAGGAGGTCCCCATAACCTGCCCGTGAAGTGGCGGATTTCTAGGATGTATAGAAATATGTAAAAAACAAAAAATGACAATTCAAATGACGGTAAATGCTTTTCCTTTAATCTATCCATAAACAACTGCTTGGGGCGGCAGTCTGTATGAAAAGAGGAGACATTTTCGGACACGCAGAAAAAGTTTACTGATTTTTTGGCGGTGAAAAGCAGAAGAATGACTGGAGAATGGAAAATTCTAGACCAAATAGCCGATTTGGAAAGTGAGAAAAATGGGAGAATTTTTCTGGTTTGGCTATTTTGACCTAGAATTTTCTCTTCAGTCATTCTCCTGAGTTTCACCTTTCTCTGAATAACCCTGTCAGGGTTATTCAGAGAGCGGTGTAGAGCAGGAGAATGACTGGAGAATGGAAAATTCTAGGTCAAAATAGCCAAACCAGAAAAATTCTCCCATTTAGGCTAGGGTCAGACTAGCGAATTTTTAACGTGCGTTTAGGTGCACTTAATCACGGCCGCACTAGCAGCAAATGACGGCCAATGACAGCAAATATATGAAGTACGGTCGCACGAAAGTCCGGCTGCGCAACGCAAGTGGAAAATGAACGCATTTTTTCGAGAACGCAGAACCGCTAGTACAGACGTACAGAGTGCGCTGCGTCCACTAGCGGCGTGTGTGCGTGATTTGGAGACGTCAGACCCTGCTCATGTCCGGCCAACATAACGTCCAGACACCCAAAGTTTCCTGGTTTGGATCCGTAAAAAATCACACACAAAAATGCGCATCGTATGGGCGTTTTCACGCATTCCGTGAAAAAATAAGGCAATGCGTTCGGACGCACTTTTTGACGGTCGCTGTGAAAAATGCGTTAGTCTGACCCTAGCCTTATCTCACCTTCCAAATCGGCTATTTGATCCAGATTGTTCTCTTTTCCTGCTATTCTCCTGGTTTTCACCTTTCTCTGAACAACCCTGAGAGAGAGGTGAAAACCAGGAGAACTGGCAGGAGAAGAGAACAATCTAGACCAAATAGCCGATTTGGAAAGTGAGATAAATGGGAGAATTTTTCTGGTTCGGCTATTTTGACCTAGAATTTTCTCTTCAGTCATTCTCCTGAGTTTCACCTTTCTCTGAATAACCCTGTCAGGGTTATTCAGAGAGCGGTGAAGAGCAGGAGAATGACTGGAGAATGGAAAATTCTGGGTCAAAATAGCCAAACCAGAAAAATTCTCCCATTTAGACTAGGGTCAGACTAGCGAATTTTTAACATGCGTTTAGGCGCACTTAAACACGGCCGCACTAGCAGCAAATGACGGGCAATGACGGCCAATATACGAAGTACGGTCGCACGAAAGTCCGGCTGCGTAACGCAAGTGGAAAATGAACGCATTTTTCGAGAACGCAGAACCGCTAGTATGGACGTACAGAGTGCGCTGCGTCCACTAGCGGCGTGTGTGCGTGATTTGGAGACGTCAGACCCTGCTCATGTCCGGCCAACATAACGTCCAGACACCCAAAGTTTCCTGGTTTGGATCCATAAAAAATCATGCACAAAAATGCGCATCGTATGACCGTTTTCGCGCATTCCGTGAAAAAATACGGCAATGCGTTCGGACGCACTTTCGGTCGCTGTGAAAAATGCGTTAGTCTGACCCTAGCCTTATCTCACTTTCCAAATCGGCTATTTGGTCCAGATTGTTCTCTTTTCCTGCCATTCTCCTGGTTTTCACCTTTCACCTGGTTTGGCTATTTTGACCTAGAATTTTCACTTCTCCAGTTATTCTCCTGCTTTTCACTGCTCTCTGAATAACCCTGTGAATGTTTAATCCCAAGGTAAAAATTACATTGCTTAAGGCTGGGGTCAGACGAGCGCAGTTATCACGTCCGTGTTGCCGCACATTTGTACGTCCGTGGCAGCATAGCATTCTGACCAATGGAGCCCCACACACGAAGTACCTCCGCACGGAAGTGTGGATGCAGCAAACGGACGCAGGTTAAGCAAGAACGTAATACTGCTAGAACAGACGTGCAGAGAGCGCCACGTCCGCAACGTCCGTGTAGCTTTCTATGTGAGTGATGGAGCGTGGTCAGACGGACTGCATTTATACGTCCAGCATTTTTGACGGACAGAATGTTTTTTCATTTTAATTTATTTTCCCTGCTACATCAGTCAAAAAATACGTCAGCGAAAAAAACGGACTGTTTGGCCACTACCTTGTTGTCAGTCAGTAAGTACGTCCGTACTGCACGGATGCACAGTCCGTACAAAATGCGCTCATCTGACCATAGCCTTAGGCTAGGGTCAGACGAAAGCATTTTTCCCCGCGAACGTGAAAAAGTGCGTCCTAACGCATTGACGTATTTTTTCATGGAATGCGCAAAAACGGTCAGACGACGCGCATTTTCGGGCGTGATTTTGTACGGATCGTCAATAAAACTCTTTTTGCATCTGGACGTTATGTTGGCTGGACATTAGCAGCGTCTGACGTCTCCTAATCACGCACACACGCCGCTATGCCGCAGCTGCGCACTCAGTACGTCAGTACTAGCGGTTCAGCGTTCTCAGAAAAATGCGTTCAAATACAACTTGCGTTGCATGGCCGGACTTTTGTGCAGCTGTACATCGTATATTGGCCGTCATTGCCTGTCATCTGCTGCTAGTGCGGCCGTAATTATGTGCGCCAGAACGCACGTTAAAAGTGCGCTGGTCTGACCCCAGCCTTAGATGTTATTTTGAATTTTTTTCAAACACCAGTTAACCACTTGGCTGCTATGGACGCGCTCAGCGCGTCCAGCCAAGTGGTTCTCCTGTGCTATGGACACGCTGAGCGCATCCATGCACAGGAGGCAGCAATCTGCCGGATTCCGGTGGATTGCTGCGCCCCCCGGTGCGGGCTGACATCTTGGATGTCAGCCCAGCACTCCGGGACCCCGGCGGAGCAATTAGATGACATCTAATTCAGGCGCCCCCCACCCAGCATGTGCAGAGGAAGCGCCTGAAAGGGAGGGGGGAGGTCCTTCGGACCTCTCTCCCTCCCGATCGCCGGGGGGCAGAGGGTTAATCCAGGCACCGTTTGGAAGGGCACAGCCTGCCCTTCCAAACGGTGGCTGTGATTAACCCCTGGGGAGCCGGATCACAAATCGGCGCTGAAAAGCGCTGGATCGTGATCCTCTCCTGGAGCTGGCCGACATCTTGGATGTTAGCCAAGCCTCCAGGAACTCCCCCTGAGGACTGGCGTCATCGTGCATAGCACGATGACGCCAGTCCTGGAGTTAACCCCTAGCTGCCACCAATGGTGGAGATAGGGGGTTCCAATGAACCCCCTATCTCCCGATCCGTGGCAGCTAGGGGTTAATGTTTGATATCGTTGGATCGGCCAGAGCATGGCTTTTCCAAGGATACCAAACATGAGCATGAAAAATGTTTTAAAAAAATCTAAAAAAAACAAACAGTTTTTTTTGTTTTTGTTTAGTCAATGCAGCAATATTGTTCCCATTTCAATTATAATGTGAACAATAATGCTGCACTAACGATTTTTGTATGCGGTGCGTTTGTTAAAAAAAGCAAAATTTTCCCCAAAAAAAATGTATCGAGACCCCATTTCTAATTTTTTTAACAAGTGCACCCCATACAAAATATAACAGCAAACGATCTCATGCTAAAATGTGAAAAAAACACTTTACACATAATAACATTATTGAAAATTCTAATTTTATTGCATTTTTGTTATAATATACAGACATGACATAACGTATACATATAATAATGACATATTATGAATCTGCCAAGTCTGCCGGAAAGAACAATATATAATATGTCTGGGTCATATATCAAAATATGGCTACAAAATGCGGTTAAACATGATGAGCGAAAGCGGTAAAAATGACCTCAGCACAGAGGTGTGAAAAGCCTCAGCAGCGAAAGGGTTAAATGCAGCATATTAGGATGTTTTAGGGAAATTAATTCTCAAATCTCAATCAGAAGCAGACACCACCCCACCCTCAGTATGGTGTACAATGTATCAAATTGATTACCAGACTAAAAACACCTGGTGTTATGCCTGTTTGTGAACAGAGATCATTTAGAGTTGATAATCTTTCCACGTACACATTAGTTTTTAATTCAATATCTAATAAACCGTTGCTTATAATATTCTGCAGTAAAGAGTCTCTTTATTTCTAGACTTTTTTTATTTTTTTAAGCATTTTCTATACTTTTTTCAAAATTTCTTTTTTTTTTTTCGAACTCGAACCGAACACACCCAAAAAGTTAGAAATTCGCAAACTTTCGAACTGCCAAAGTTCGGGTTGAACTCCGAACCGTCCGAACCCGAACAGCTCATCCCTAACGACCACCAGCACTTCGAATTTTAGGTAGTTTTGGATTTAGGATTGTATGCAGAAAAAGGGCCTTGAGGGACATGCAGGGACACTGTGCGTGGAACATGATGTACAGCGTCCCTCGCTGTGCTGCACAACATGATCCTCGCTGGTTCTGCACAGAGTGTCTCTCAAGAAACATGCTTTCTCCAAGCGGACATGATGATGCTCCAGGTAGCATGGAAATGGACACTACGTGGAAGGACCAGCAGGAGTTCTGTGAGGGGCTTTGTAGGACAATGGACGATGTTTGAAAGGATCTGAAAACTTCAGTTCTTCATGGGGGAAAATTGGAGTTATGGTCCCTCTTCATCCATTACATCATGAGCCACAGTATGAGGGTCAGTATGCATTTAGATGATCATTTACCTTCAGTATCTCCTCTATTTTTCATGCCTGGAAGAAGGAGATTTTTTTGAAACAACAACAAAAAAGTTCACATCCTGCAGTAGGAAATTGAATGGAACAAGTAATGGAGCAGTCACTGCAAAGTAGCTCCTTTCATGCGGAACTTCAAGAATGGTCCATCTATGTCAGTGTTTCCCAAACCTGTCCTCAGGACCCTCCACCTCGCCAGGTTTGCAAGATATGTGAAGCACAGCACAGGTGATATGATTTGCTGCTCAGTGTTTGCAGGATCCAGTCTGTATTTCCCCAAGGTGATCTGCAAAATCTGGCCTGGTTGAGAGTCCCAAGGACAGGGTTAGGAAACACTGACCTATGTCAACAACAACTTCATTGCAGAACAGGCTTGCCATGAAGCCTCCAAATCCCTGGGTTGCACAGAAAATGGAGCAACTCAGATGGCAGGATCTTTCCTAATTTTTAAATAGTTTTTGCTTATAATTAATTTCCTATTCTGAGAAAGTGGCTGAAAAATACTAACAGGGTTATTCAAAGAGAATCGAAAAGTCACCGCACGTTCGGTGACTTTTCTTTCTCTTCAATTCGGTGCATTTTGGCGATCCCATTTCGGCGACCCTGCGGTGTATTCAGAAAACACCACAGGGCGGTCGTAGTGCAGGGAAAAGCCGCCGCAAACCCGCCGAATACTCACCGCAAAACCCGGCTAACGTACACCGAAACCCGCAAAAACATCTCGATTAACCCCTCCAAACACGCCGGAGAAACCCGAGCAGCCACCGGAAAAAGCCGACAATGCAGACGAATGGAGTGGAAAAAAAAAACAGTACGCTTGAATGTTTGAAAAGTGAAACGCTGTTTGCAAAGAAACAACAGAATGAAAAAGTCTGAAATCTACATATAAGATCCAATGAATGATAATAAAAAGGGCTGTTACAGAAAATAGAAAAAACGATTTGAAAAAACAAACGGAAAACTAATTTTCGCAAAAAAATCCTGAAAAATGCTTAAAATATCCTAAAAAAACTATAGATAAAGAGACTTTATACTGCAGAATATTATAATCAACGGTTTATTAGATATTGGATTAAAACGGGAATATTTTTAACATTGAAGCCTATGGGATTCGCCTGAATAAATCTGCTTCATGAAACCACCGAACAGCAGGGCAATTCGTTAACTTTTCACTGCTGTTTTTTGTTCTCTGAATAGAAGAAGCATTGCTTCTCTATGGGGATTTCACTGCCCTCGAACAGGCACTGTATGTGCAGGCAATTCGCCAGGATTTGGCGAACTGCCTGCTGTCTGGATAGCCTAATGGCCAGGAAAGGTAACCGTACGCTGAATTTCACTGTTCGGTTACCTTTCGGCCACAATTCTGAAAAACCCTGAATGTCTTTTGTAAACAAATGTGAAATACAGTACATCTTTATTTACAGGCTATGACAGTGCTGATTGCGTGCAAAGGAGATCTTAAAGTGGCCATGTCACATTAATTTAATAAAAATGTTTTCTTCATTGCTCATGACTCAAGTGCAGTAAAATGGAAATAAGATGCTAATCAGGAAGAGGAATCCAGCAACATGTGGGGAAAATATATAAGTCTATTTATAAAACAATATTGCAACAGGACTCTGGCAGATAAAACAAACAGATATGTTGTTTTTTTATTCATCCACCTGTTTTGCCTTAAATGTTGTTCCTTCACCAGCCTGTTCATTTCCTCAGCAGCTGCTGAATTGCTACATTGCAGCAGTTCAGTTTGCTGCAGCAGTCTCACTGCACGCTTTGGCTGTGAATAAGAAGTTGCTAACTTAGCACTTGCGGCAACTAATGAACTGAACAGGTCATCCAGCACTTCACAGTTTAAAACATATATATATATATATATACTTTACAAAGAATGACGGCGCTCAAAGGCCCGTCATTCTTTGTAAAGTATATATGCCTTTGAAGCCACTTTGCCGGAGCACCGGGCGGTTAACAGGACTTAAAAGAATATAGTGTAGCGCTGTGTTTAAAAAGACTGTTCTGCTGCATTTATTTGAAATGGCCACCAGAGGGAGACAGAGACCATGGTAAGCATGCTGGACCAACACAGAAGATATTGGGACTACGTTTCCTGGCATGCTTTGCAAACAGACACAGGAAGTGGGTGGGACACAGACGCTGTACATCCTGAGCCTCGTGGAGATAGCTGTCAGAGCGCGCCAGGGAGTGCATGAGAGAGGATGCAGTGTTGCAGAGTGGAACAGTGACTAGGCCGGAGCGCAGGTGCGGCCTACCAGGATTCCAAGAGGAATCTCTCTTGTACCCAGCCTTGTAAGAAGGAGACCCAGTGATCCACAGGCATCCCCCAAGCTGCTGTCAAGGAAGCGGAGGACCCCTGAGTTAGGAGTACCGCAGGTCCATTTGGATGGGAGAGCAGGCGGTAGCTGGACAAGCCACGGTCGGAGCAAAGAGAAACCGACAACAGATCCAGTAGCCATTATCCTAGCAAGGCATCGAGCGGAGGGACGTCCTGGGTCAGCGGAACCTTGGTGATCCAGCGGATGGGTGAGAGGCCTCCAAGGCCGGTTATACAAAGTCAAGAAAGTGCCCTGTTGTTTATTTCTGAAACCCACAGGACCCCAACTTGACTAGTCGAAGACATCGTTTAAAAGATTCACTGGCCAGTTGAATAGTACCCGGGTACCACAACACACACATACACTCACAGTTCGGGACTTAACCTGTTCGGGACTCACTCCCTACTATCTAAAGAAGGGGAAAAGATTCGCATCTTATTTTGTTTTCCGCTGCGTGTTTCCCGAATTGCGAAGCATTGTATTTTTCTGTTCGGTCGCGCATTTTTCAGAAATACGAAGTCTCGCATTTCTTTTTCCGCTGCGCGTTTACCGCGATACGAAATACTGTAAATATATCTACGAACACCGTGTCTCATTATATGCCTTTTTCTTTAGTAAACAATATATTTATAAAATCCACAACGGTGCTGGAGTATATTTATTCCCTAGTGCGGGGAGACTGACCCGTGTTTCATTTTCAGCGGCTCCTCCGGGAGTGAGCGCTACACGTGGGGGCTCGTTTCCGGGATCTCAGTCTCTGGAAAAACCGCATTTAAAGGGTTAAATATGGACCCAGACGAAGCAGCAGAGTGGTGTAAAGCACAGGGTGGCCAGTTAGAGTTGAGTGTAGTAATGGATATTCCTCTAGACACCTGGGCAGAAGAGCAGATCCGCTTGGCCGTGGCAGCGTTGGCACCTGACCAGCGGGGGTTTCTAGCGGACATCAAAGTGAACCCAGAGACTTCTCACACGTATGTTCTTTTCGAGTGAAGAAAGGGTGTTCCTGTGTGTTTTCAGGGCGTGGGTATACAGCTAACCGACGACGTGGAAGTTCGTCTGATCCAGCCAAGTAAGCCACGTGGTGATTCAGCGAACATTCCTGCATCCAGCCCGCTGGCCATGATCGGGCCGGAGTTCATTGCTGCTATTGGAGACCTAGTGGTTAAGTGTCAGAGGGCTCACCCTTCTTACATCAGCTTCGGATATCGGAAGTTGGAAAAATTTTCAGGAAACTTGCCAACTCCGGCGGGAGAAGAAACCTTCGAAGAATGGGTAGAACAAGCGATGCAGGCTCTGGATGAGTGGGATGTCTCTGAAGCGCAGAAGAAGCAAAGGATTACTGAGAGCTTAAAGGGACCTGCGTCAGAGGCTGTCAGGAATCTGAAGCTGAGCAAGAGAGACTGTACTGCTCTAGATTACCTGAACATATTACAGGAAGTCTTCAGGCGAACGGAAAAGGCTGCTGAGCTAATGTACCAATATGAGCATACTTACCAGAAAAGGGGTGAGAAGATGACAGAATACATGAGGCGCCTGGATAAGATACTGTACCAAGTACTGTTGAAGAAAGGAACAGACCCCACTACAGTAGATCAGGTTAGAATGCGTCAGATATTGAAGGGTGCCTTACCTTTAGATCCTGTGATGTTGCAGCTGAGGACTCGAGAAGGTAATAAAGAGTTAAATTACCTAGAACTGATTCGAGTTGTTCGGGAGGAAGAAGCCCTTCTGGAAGAGAAGCTTGGAAGAAGGGGAGAAAAGGTCTATGCGCAACCCATAGAGTATAACGAGTGTTCATCAGATGAAGAAGATCTGGAAGAGACATATGAGCCGGAGATAACTCCAAAGTCATCAAACCAGGTGTATGGTGAGATACAAAAGACTCTCGCGAGCGTACAAGAAGCCCAAGTCAAGATGGAACAGACACACATGGACCTATGCCGGGCAATCTTGAAAGTAGTAGAAGTGCAGACTGAGATACAGAAGTCTCTCTCAGATATACGAACAGCAGCGGTTGCTGTGGCCTCCGACAGAGGATTTTCAAATGAGCCACAGGAAGAAAGTGTGCCCTCATCCTCATGGGGAAGATGTTTCGCCTGTAGAGAATTCGGTCATTTCAAGGCTCAGTGCCCAGAAAGGAGACAGGGAGGGTCTCTATATGTGCCTGCTAGACCTAGGAGATCCTCTCCCTGGAGGTCTGGTCCTACGTCGCTGGAAGACAATGTACTCCCGCAGTCACCACGTGTGAGGACAAGGGTTAGAGTACAACAGACTGGGTCTACCTCTCCTGCTACTACAAAAAAGTTCCCTGACAAGTTGATAGGTCCTTCGCCCATCATCCCGGTTCAAGTGGAAGGAGTCTATACTAAGGCTCTTCTAGATTCGGGTGCTCAAGTAACGCTGATTTACCGAGACTTCTATCAGAAATATTTGAAGCATATACCCCTGAAGAAATTGAAGGATCTCGAAATCTGGGGTATGGGAATGGAGAAGTTTCCCTACGATGGATATATACAGGTGAAGCTAGAATTCAGTTCGGAAATTACTGGACAACCGGGAGTATGTGACACGTTGGCAATTGTGTGTCCTCGTCCCTCGGGAGCTAATCGAAGTTCTATGATAGTGGGGATGAACGCTGATGTGTTGAGACACCTCTTAACCCCACTGGTCACAGAGGAGAGTCCTGCTCCTAAGAAGGCACACTCGATGTCACGACGGGCCTGTCCACGGAGGGTCAAAGAACAGAGAGCCACTACAGAAGTAAGAAGGCTGAGGAGAACGGAAGGGACAGAGAAGGTCCTACGGTCAGGAGAGACTGTACAAGTACCGATTGGAGACAAATTCTCTGTGCCTGGTCTGCCTATATCTCGTTCGACTTCTATTACTCGGTCTCGGCAGTTACGTCCCGTCGGAGAGAGTGAAGAAGACAGTGAAGAGGAAGGCTGGAGTCTGAGCTGGGTGTGGACACCTGAGTCTCAGGGCGTCAAGCCAGTCTCTGACTGGAGTGGGAGTGCTTTAGAACCTGATATTTCTGAAGTGATGACTCAAGCACCGGAAGTTTCAGAGGAAATATCCATAGATTACAGTTCTATGCCTTCACTGGAGGGCTCATATTCTGAGGAAATGTTTGCTCCGATTGTTGATGAGAGAATTGAGCCTGTAGAGTCAGCCCTCCCGACTGAAGAGGTTCCTGAAAAATTTGAACCTAAACGGCCAATACGACCCCCTCAGAGGCTCACGTATGATTCACCAGGACATAGCACAGAGGAAGCTGTAACAACTGTGCGGAGGTTTCCTGGAGTGTCGGCCCTACTTACAGAGGTGTCTAGGGGTTTGGGTGAGATTGAGGATATTTGCTGCCTGTTTTCAACCCTGACTATATAGGCTAAAGTTAGAAATGTAATGCAACTGTTGTTATGTTATGTTATGTTGTGTTATGTATGACCGTTACATGCACCCGTTACATGCCCTTGGGAGGACCCAAGAGTTTAGGGGGGGAGAGTGTAGCGCTGTGTTTAAAAAGACTGTTCTGCTGCATTTATTTGAAATGGCCACCAGAGGGAGACAGAGACCATGGTAAGCATGCTGGACCAACACAGAAGATATTGGGACTACGTTTCCTGGCATGCTTTGCAAACGGACACAGGAAGTGGGTGGGACACAGACGCTGTACATCCTGAGCCTCGTGGAGATAGCTGTCAGAGCGTGCCAGGGAGTGCATGAGAGAGGATGCAGTGTTGCAGAGTGGAACAGTGACTAGGCCGGAGCGCAGGTGCGGCCTACCAGGATTCCAAGAGGGGTTACCCAGCCTTGTAAGAAGGAGACCCAGTGATCCACAGGCATCCCCCAAGCTGCTGTCAAGGAAGCGGAGGACCCCTGAGTTAGGAGTACCGCAGGTCCATTGGATGGGAGAGCAGGCGGTAGCTGGACAAGCCACGGTCGGAGCAAAGAGAACCCGACAACAGATCCAGTAGCCATTATCCTAGCAAGGCATCGAGCGGAGGGACGTCCTGGGTCAGCGGAACCTTGGTGATCCAGCGGATGGGTGAGAGGCCTCCAAGGCCGGTTATACAAAGTCAAGAAAGTGCGCTGTTGTTTATTTCTGAAACCCACAGGGCCCCAACTTGACTAGTCGAAGACATCGTTTAAAAGATTCACTGGCCAGTTGAATAGTACCCGGGTACCACAACACACACATACACTCACAGTTCGGGACTTAACCTGTTCGGGACTCACTCCCTAGTATCTAAAGAAGGGGAAAAGATTCGCATCTTATTTTGTTTTCCGCTGCGTGTTTCCCAAATTGCGAAGCATTGTATTTTTCTGTTCGGTCGCGCATTTTTCAGAAATACGAAGTCTCGCATTTCTTTTTCCGCTGCGCGTTTACCGCGATACGAAATACTGTAAATATATCTACGAACACCGTGTCTCATTATATGCCTTTTTCTTTAGTAAACAATATAATTTATAAAATCCACAACGGTGCTGGAGTATATTTATTCCCTAGTGCGGGGAGACTGACCCGTGTTTAATTTTCAGCGGCTCCTCCGGGAGTGAGCGCTACAATAGCATGAGTGCATGACCTACATGAATATATATATATATATATATATATATTGTAACAGGGCATCATGTAGAGAGCAAGGAAAGGTCCTGTCCGGGGTTTATGTGTCACCCAGATTTCTCTCTTACACCTTCCGGAACCTCTAAGCACCTGGTTTTGCACTTTGCCTCAGTGGCAATTTAGTGCAGGTGAGGCAAACAGACATCGCTCTGGAGTCTGGGGAGCAGACAGTCTCTATCTGCTGGAGCACAAGGTTGGTCATGCTAGTTTGCTGAAGCCTGACAAACACTAGGTTAGCAAAGGTTGTTAGTCAGGGCTATTGTATGTTTAGTTAGTGCCGGGACACGACTAGGAATTTTCTTTGCTTTTGAACTGTTTATTTTGAGCAATATACAGTGTGGTGTATAACCTGTGGGTTGCTGCAATAAATGTACCCCCGTTTGAAGAAAAGTCACTGGTCTGGTCTCTGAAGCTTTCAAGAGTGCTCACCCCAGAGAGCAATTGCACCCGCTACCTGTTTCCCAGCTCACAATATATATATATATATTGTGATAGGAAGCAGGGCTTGGTATTGAATGGGAGATACCTGAGACCAGGCCTGGTACACTGTGTTTAAAAGAGCCCCAGGGAGACTGTTGGTTTTGTGAGTGTGTGGAGCAACGGGCTCCCAGGAAAGTGTGTTATGGGTCCCTGGGGTTGGGGTAGTGGAGTGAAGGGTGGGCCGCTATCCCAACAACCTGGATCACTTCCAGACCAGGTATTAGCAGGGTCAGCTAGGACTGTAGGTGTGGTCCACCAGGAAGGGTTTCAAAAGAAACAAGAGGAAGCTGATCCTGCAGAGTGTAAAGAAAAGGGGGGTGGGTGAGGACCCACCAGAGTGAACTGCCGTATCACTGTATCTGCTGAACTTGCTAAATTACAGAATTGCTGTGTTGCTGTGGAGCACGAGTTACCACTGTTTGCTGTGCACCTTTCTGAAGGTAAAAAAAAATAAACTTCACTGGTTTTTACAAACGACCTGCTGTCTCGCTACTATTACTGCCCTAGAAGACGTGGTTGAAGGAGGACCCTTGTCACAATATATATATATATAAATCACGAGTATAGCAGTACGTAGTGATACCTTTTTTATTGGACTAACGTTACATTTAAAAGACAAGCTTTCAAGAGGATTCCTCTCTTCCTCAGGTCTGGATGTTACTGATCAGTTCCTAGAATGAGCATTAGGACATTAAGGGTCACATGGGTGTGGGTATTAGATGTCGTAAAAAGTGAGAGTCAAATGGTATGTTCAAAATGGGAAAATAATGCGTTTATTTTCCCATTTTGAACATACCATTTGACTCTCACTTTTTACGACATCTAATACCCCCACGCATGTGACCCTTAATGTCCTAATGTTCATTCCAGGAACTGATCAGTAACATCCAGACCCGAGGAAGAGAGGAATACTCTCGAAAGCTTGTCTTTTAAATGTAACGTTAGTCCAATAAAAAAGGTATCACTACGTACTGCTATACTCGTGATTTTGGCATCTGGACTAACACGGACTATCAAATTTATATATATATATATATATCTATATATAAAAAAACGAAGAGATGGCTGCATACGCACCAATTGGAATAAAAAACTAAAATTTATTAAATCATTTAAAAATGACCGACGTTTCGGTTCACACAGGAACCATCTTCAAGGTAGCTTTGCAAAGAATGTACACTGTTTTTAAACCACACTCATGCATTGCTTTCCTACAGAAACGCCCCTTACAATTAGACATCTCCAGGTGAATTCACTACAACATGGAAATATCCAACAGGACGCCGCTGAACGCAACGTCCCAGGAAGCTCAGAGCTACTTGTTGCCATAGCAACCTAAAAACAAAACGAAAATATAAGAGTAAAATTCGATGACACCTAATTCAGGCGCCCCCCGCATGTGCGGAGGAGGCGCCTGAAAGGGAGGGGGGAGGTCCTTCGGACCTCTCTCCCTCCCGATCGGCGGCGTTGCGGGGGTTAACCCAGGCACCATTTGGAAGGGCACAGCCTGCCCTTCCAAATGGTGCCTGGCATTAACCCCTGGGGAGCTGGATCGCGAATCGGCGTTGAAAAGCGCCGGTTCGCGATCCTTTCCCGGAGCTGGCCGACATCTTGGATGTCGGCCAAGCCTCCGGGAACTCCCCCTGAGGACTGGCGTGGAGGACTGGTGGAGATAGGGAGTTCCAATGAACTCCCTATCTCCCGATCCGTGGCAGCTAGGGGTTAATGTTTGGTATGGTTGGATCAGCCAGAGCATGGCCGTTCCAACGATACCAAACACGAATGTGAAAATAGTTTTTTTAAAAAAAATTTAAATTAAAATTAAAATAAAAATATATTTAAAAAAAAATTATAAAAAAAAAAATAAACATTTTTTTTTTTTTTGGTTTGTTAGTGTAGCAATATTGTTCCCATTTCAATTATAATGTGAACAATGATGCTGCACTAACGATTTTTGTATGCGGTGCGTTTGTTAAAAATCGCATAATTTTCCCCCAAAAAAAATGTAACGAGACCCCATCTCTAATTTTTTTAACAAGCGCACCCCATACAAAATATAACCGCAATTGCTCACATGTTAAAATGTGAAAAAAAACACTTTACACGTTGTAAATTATTGAAAATACATATTTTATTGCATTTTTTGTTATAATATACAGACATGACATAACGTATACATATAATAATGACATATTATGAATCTACCGAGTCTGACGGAAAGAACGATATATAATATGTCTGGGTAATATACTAAAATAAGCCTTCAAAACGCGTTTAAACATGATGAGCAAAACCGGTAAAAATGACCTCAGCACAGAGGCGGGAAAAGCCTCAGCAGCGAAAGGGTTAAATTATATGCTTTTCTAAAGATAACCATAGGTGACCTTGGAATATCCTGATCTAAAATAGGGTCTGCTTTCAGAATATGCCAATGTCTATTTAGAATTTGTTTAATCTTATTGGCATGAGGATTATATTGGGTGGTGAACGCATATTTAAACCTTGATTCTTCTCTAAAGCCTACCTCTTTGTTTTTCAATTTTTTAGATGTTAACCAACTTCTTCTATCTTTTTGTTCCACTTTTACCAAATCTCGTTCTAATTTCTTTTTTTCATATCCTTTCTGATGATATCGCTCAAGAACCTTATTACTTTGTTTGTAAAAAACTTCTTGTTCAGAACAATTTCTTCTAAGTCTAATCAGCTGGCTCTTTGGTACATTTTCTAACCACTTAGCTGCATGCGAGCTATCTCTACTTATTACTGTATTTGTGTCTATCTTTTTGAAAAAAGTTTTGTCTCTATTTTCTCATCCTTAATGTAAATTGTGAGATCAAGAAAATCTATACTTAAATTACTGATATTGAAAGTGAATCTTAAATTAAAATTGTTATTGTTTAATGAATCAATGAACTCTCTTAGAGAGTTCTCATCTCCTTTCCACAAAATTAAAATATCGTCGATATAACGCCGCCAGAGGACGAGGCAGCCCCCGGCCACGCCAGACCACACATGACTCTGCTCCCACCTATGCATGTATAGGTTGGCATAGCCCGGGGCAAACCTCGTCCCCATGGCGTTACCGCAAGTCTGTAAATAATATTTATCATTAAACAAAAAATAATTGTGATGAAGTACGAATAACATAGCTTTAGACAAAAAGGAAATTTGTAGGGGGGGTAAGCCCCATCTTCTAAAAGGCACTCAGTGACCTCCTTCACCCCTTTGTCATGCGGGATTGATGTATATAATGATGTAACATCAACCGTGGCCATAATAAGGTCTTTTTCCCACTTAATCTTCTCCAACTCTTCTAACACATGACCAGTGTCTTTCAAGTAAGAGGGAATTTTTTGAACCACTGGCTGTAAGAATTTGTCAAAGTATTCTGACAAATTACAGGTCAAGGAATCAATGCCACTGATTATAGGTCTCCCAGGGGGGACAGTGATGTTTTTATGCACTTTAGGCAAAAAATAGAAGATCGCTATCCTTTGACTCTCACTTTTTACGACATCTAATACCCCCACGCATGTGACCCTTAATGTCCTAATGTTCATTCCAGGAACTGATCAGTAACATCCAGACCTGAGGAAGAGAGGAATACTCTCGAAAGCTTGTCTTTTAAATGTAACGTTAGTCCAATAAAAAAAGGTATCACTACGTACTGCTATACTCGTGATTTTGGCATCTGGACTAACACGGCCTATCAAATTTATATATATATATATATATATATATATATATGACACAACGAACCAGTGGGACTGCACTCCATTACACAAGTCGCACCATCACAAAGCTCGCACAATTTATTGATTATTAGCAGTCTAAAGATTTTTGGCAATTTACGGACTTTGACAGATTTTTAACCACGTAATATAGGATAATAAATTAAGGGAATTTAGTTCCTATAATTAAGCTATATCTACCTTAAGCCTGTCAAAATGCCCAACAATGACAGGTCCTAGACTAAACACTAATGAACTTATGAGGTCAACTCTCTAACCGAGGACAGAATCCTTCATGGGGCTCCCAGCGATTCAAGGTTAAATAGAACCAGTGATATAACAGTAACACCTGTAACAGGTAGGGTTGCTTGCCTGAAGGGTTGTCAGCCCTCAATGTGTACAATACAGCAACCAGGGGGGCTGCACTTTTCCTGTATTAAGCGTAACGAGTGGGTGCTTCTCAAGACAAATAGACACAACAAACCAAGAAGATAGCACTGCATTACAGAAATCACACCATCTCAAAGCTCACATAATTTAAGGATTTTTATAGGATGTGTGTATAAAAGAATGAAAGTCATTGTGAAAAACATTTACACAAACTAGCAAATCAGAGGCTTGCTTTACCCCAGAGCACCTTGGCTACACTTCCACAAACACAGCAGGGAATTTTGGGTAAGACATGCAAATGAGGATCAAAAAAGGAACACTTTTTGCATTTAACCCCTTCACTATCAAGATCGAGATATCTCGGGCTTCAAAGCCACCATCCGGTGCCCCGGTATCGAGATATCTCGATCTGCAGATCTGCAGCCCAAAAACAAATGAAATTTGTTTGCTGCAATTTAATTTCTTTTGCTCTTGGGCTGCAGAAGGTGCCCCCAAAGTTTTAGTCATGTGGGCATAATGCCCAAAAAGCTAAAACTGTGTAAAACAGGCTGATGATGCTTTGACATCGGACATTCAGCAGCCGATGCAGGGAAAAAAACAAAAATCGAACTGCAGCTGTAACGGCTGTAACTCAATTTGGCAGGAGATGATGGGATCTACTGGCCAAAATAGGTTATTTAAAGGAAGCAATTCAATGGGAATATGCCCACATATTACTTACTGTATAATTAATTAAAAATGATTTAACAAAAAAACAATTGTTTCTGACAATGTTTTTTAGGAAAATCACTTGGTAGTGAAGGGGGTAAACAGTCTGTTGTGGCTTGGACACCCCGTATTCTAGTACAATGTGACAATAAACAGCCTTACGCATAGGTTAAGGGTTGCAAAAACACAAAACCACTTCTTGGCTTGGCATCTTTCATCAGATATATAATGTATCATTTAAAAGTTAGACAGTATACTAATGATTGTTGTGTTGCGGTAATGATTAATGTAAGGTCTGGCTATATTTTTGTGTTTCAGTGCTTTGCCGGTCTGCATTTGTGAAGTGATCATGCGATGATACTGGTTTATGAAGTTTCAGACACGTTGACTTCAAACACAGGTAGCGAGGTTTATTCGTTCCGAAAGTGATTTAATAAAACCAAACAAAAGGACACAGATCAGTGGGTTTTAAAGTAAATTGTTGTTGTTTTCTTTGTCCTTTTTATGTTTGATTTGCATTAGAGTTCTAAGCTTGTGAAGATGTTACTTTGACTCACATTACGTTAATAGTTCTCATGCTATTTGCTCTTTTTGCAGTCTGCTTTACATTGTCATTAATCTGTAAAAAATTTGCAACTGTATTAAAAAATAGAGAACTCATCTGAGATCCCCCTGAGAAAAAAGAGAGAGTGAAAGGACACTTTTAAGGACACTGAGTACAAATAGTTCCCTGGCTTCTTTCCGCAAGCAAGATGTTACAGTTACAGGCATTTATACAGCTCTAGCCTATTCCGTAGCACTTAACAAAGGGGGAGCACAAACAGTAGATGTACACGTACATGAAACATGAGGAAAAGACAGCCCTGACCGTAGGATAACTGTCCAGGTAATACAGAACTTTAACCAAGTGCTCAGCCAGACATCCCATGAGTCTACAATCTAAGGGACAGGGTACGTGAAACAAATAGGAGCAGAAGGAAGGTGAAGCTGGTGGGCAGAAAGAATATAGCAGGGCTTGCATGATGTGTTCTCTGAAAATTGCTTACACAAGGACCAATGGAATACAGCAGTGAGTACCAGCAACAGTGCAGTACATCATGATAGCAATTACCTCCGCATGCAAATTCAATCACTTTTACAACGGCTGTCTTGTATGGGAGCTACTGTCTGACAATTCCAAAGGTCTATCTGCTCCCTCTTGACTTATACCTTTGTGGCTGCCAAATACCAATAAAAAGAGCAAAGGGAAGGTGCTACCAGCGACAGGCATAATTTATATGCTTCAGGAGGAAAATCCATTACCTAATCAGGATTGATCACTTGGGATTTTACACCTACAGCACATGAATTCTACATATTTTTCATGCACTGCCCAACAGCATGTGTCCAGGAAAACATGGCTGATTTGGCAACTCTATATCCTTCACAATTGTTAATTCAACACTTTTCCCGCCAAATTTAATTTTGTTTACCACTTTTAATATAACTATGGCAGTCTTTTTTTAAACAAACCTTGCTCATATTGTTATTTATTATGTGGATTCTAGTTGTCGCTATCTTTTGGTCTTTATATATAATATTTTTTTATGAAAAGTCAAAAATCCCAGCACTCTCCAAACAAAAGATATTATGAGATATATTGTGGCAGATAACGAATAGCCATCTCATGTTACACATAAAAAGTTATATGCGAAAAGTTTGTGGAAAAAAGACTGCTTTAACTATAGCAAACAGGGAATATTCTATATCTATAGCAAAGTCAGGGAAACTCACACAATAACCTGTGCATGAGAGATAAATAATCCATGTGGATGTTATAAAGCATTGTGTATAAACTCACAGAAATTTTATGTGAAAGTGCCTCCTGGCTTGGAGAAGCCTTCAAACTCCAAGCTCTTATTACCAGATAAAGCAATATCATTATCCTTATAAATAGCAGCGATGCACATCTTCCAACAAATGCCATCACATTACAGGCTGAGTCGTCAAGGATGTGACATGCGATTGCCTTTATTACCTATCTCTCAAAGCAACAAGCAAGAGTTAGATGTGTCAGTAAGACACAAAAGCTCTTCTTCACCAGTTTTCAGCCCACGATCCTTATCCTCCACTCATTAGACCCATACGAATGTTCCTGTACTCCCTAATGAGCTTCCGACGTACAGCCCAATCTGTCAACCAAGAGCAATAAAAGAAAGGATTCCTGATATGATATCAATTTATCTGTTTGTCTTCACAGGTTCCAGTGTAATGAAGTAACATGACGACAGGTTGTGTGGTCCATCGAACATGTCGAGAGGATCCAGACCACTAGGTAGGGAGCTTCATAGGACGCAGCTTTGTTTTTCACCTGGTTTTACAGGTTGGAGGTTACCATTCTTGATCATATGTGGAAGAAGCGCAGCCAACGCACAGCCGTTTCCTTATTCATGATTTCTTTTGACACTTGTTGGAAAATGCATGAGGTGTCAATCACTGACAAGGCACATACATCGGTGCACATGCATAAATATGACTGGGTAGCTCTGCCTTTAAAATTGGAAGACTATTAAATTTAATCATGCACCCAGCCAACATGGCACTCCTGTATTTCTATTACTAATGGATCATACTAAACAGAATAATATCTAAATATATATATATAGATATATATATACTGTATATATCTGTGCGTGTGTACATGCCGTAAAGAATAAAAATGATGATACGTGCCCGACAATCATGAGCTTCATATTCTGGTTCACTTTGCATCTAAAAGTCAATTTTGTATGTACTTTCTAATACAGACGCACTGACTGGGGACTATATGGGCCTCTGGCTTTTCTCTTGCTTTGCTATGGTTTGAAATGTAAAGGTTATATAGGATGTTTTCAGATATCAGGCAAGAGACAAAAGAAATAGGGATGAGCAATTCGTTTCGTACCGAATCGATATTCGTATGAAATTTACCATTTTCATACTTCCGAGCATCCCGAATCCGAAATGTTGACCACACGAAATTTTCAGATCGATTCAAAATTTCGAGTCATTCGATTCGATATTTCGGATGATTCTAAATTTTGGGTCGATTCAATAAATCGGGTCAATTCGATGATTCGGGTCTTTTCGGCGTTCGGATCATTTCGGTGATTCAGATCAATCTGGGTCGTACAGTTCAGTTGGTTTTTCATTTTATGCTGCATTATTATACTGTAGAGGTACTGCCCGACAGTGTGCGGATTCTTATGCTGCATTAATTATACTGTAGAGGTGCTGCCCGGCAGTGTGCGGATTCATGTGCTGCATTAATTATACTGTAGAGGTGCTGCCCGGCAGTGTGTGGAATCACATGCTGCATTAATTATACTGTAGAGGTGCTGCCCGGCAGTGTGCGGATTCATATGCTGCATTAATTATACTGTAGAGGTGCTGCCCGGCAGTGTGTGGAACCATATGCTGCATTGTTATACTGTAGAGGTGCTGCCCGGCAGTGTGCGGATTCTTATGCTGCATTAATTAGACTGTAGAGGTGCTGCCCGGCAGTGTGCGGATTCATATGCTTCATTATTATACTGTAGAGGTGCTGCCCGGCATTGAGCGGAATCATATGCTTCATTATTATACTGTAGAGGTGCTGCCCGGCATTGAGCGGAATCATATGCTTCATTATTATACTGTAGAGGTGCTGCCCGGCAGTGTGCGGAATCACATGCTGCATTAATTATACTGTAGAGGTGCTGCCCGGCAGTGTGCGGAATCATATGCTGCATTAATTATACTGTAGAGGTGCTGCCCGGCAGCGTGCGGATTCATATGCTGCATTATTCTGTAGAGGTAAATCGTTTTGTTCATTTTCTTTCCTTTCATACCATTTTTAATATGATTAAATAAAGTTGTGCAATACATATTCATAAGAAAAAAAAGATCTTTCATAAAAAACGATACGTCCGAAGAAACGAATTGGCATAATTACCGTACCGACCGAAATATCGGAGCATCCGAAATACCATTCGTCTAAGTCAAAACGAAATAGACCCTTTGAAACGACGAGAACAGACGATCCGAAAGACCGAAAATTTCCGATATCACGAAATGAAAATCGATACGAAACAATGAGCCAAAACGAAATGAGCCTAAATGAAAATCGGCCGAAACAATCCAAAACGAAAATTTTAAAAAACCGAACAGGCCGAAACGAAACGAAAAAAAAATGCGTGCACATCTCTAAAAATAAATCAACTTTTTGCACAATAAACACTCCTCACCATAAATACTATAAATAATGCAATAGATAAGATTTAGAAATTAAATTGGCATTGATTTTTGTGTTTTAGACTCGTTACAGATTTGATAAAGCCATGCATCTATCACCAGTTTTAAGGATCATTGCTATTTCTTTTTGACTAATAAGATATTTCAGAATACTGTCCATTACTTCAGCATCAAATGGGCTTTTAACAAATCACCAGAGTAAATGCATCCCCTGAGCTGAAGGGGAATGCTAGTGTAGCGCTGTGTTAATTCCTTATTGTGGCAGTACCTATTTTTGGCCACCGGAGGGAGACAAGCGCAATGTGAGACACTGAATATTACATTGGGACTACATTTCCCGGCATGCTTTGGGAACGGACACAGGAAGTGGGTGGGACACAGACCCTTACATCCTGAGCCTCGTGGAGAGAGCTGGCAGAGCGCGCCAGGGAGTGAGAGAGACAAGACACAGTGCTGCAGAACGTAACAGTGTCCAGGCCGGAGCGCAGGTGCGGCCTAACGGAGTTACAGATCGGGTTACTCAGCCCTACCAAAGGGAGACCCAGTGATCCACAAGATTACCCAAGCTGCTATTGCGGAAGCAAGAAGACCCCGAGTTAGGAGTACCGCAGGTCGATCGGACTGGGAGAGCAGGCGGTAAGCTGGACAAGTCGCGGCAGGAGCAGAAAGCCAGACAGCGGATCCAGAAGCCGAGAGAACCCCAGTCAATATCGAGCGGAGAGACGTCCTGGGTCAAGCGGAGCCTCCAGTATCTGGCGGATGGGTGAGAGGCCTTCTAGGCCGTTGTAAAACCAAGAAAGCACGCTGCTGTTTGTTTCCAAAACCCACAGGGCCCCAACTTGACTAGTTGAAGATACCTCTTAAGAAATTCACTGGCCAGTTGAATAGTGTACCCGGGTACCATAACACACACACACACTTACATTCCGGGACACAACCTGTGCGGGACTCACTCCCCAATCACAAAGGGGTTAAAGATAATTTTCTATTTCTTTCCGCTGCGCGTTTACTCGAAATACGAAGCATTGTGTTTTCTTTCTGCTGCGCGTTTCTCGAATTACGAAACCTTGTATTTCTTTTCCGCTGTGCGTTTTCTCGAAATACGAAGCATCGTATTTCTTTTCCGCTGCGCGTTTTCCCGCATTACGAAGTACTGTAAATATATATTCGCACACCGTGTTACTCATTATATGCCATTTATTCTAGTAAACTATATAATTTATAAAATCCACAACGGTGCTGGAGTATATTTATTCCCTAGTGCGGGGAGACTGACCCGAGGTTCAATTTCAGCGGCTCCTCCGGGAGTGAGCGCTACTCGAGGACCAGGCCACCATTAGGCGAACCAGGCATCTGCCTAGGGCGCCAGCCAGCTCGGGGTACAATGTTTGATTTTTTTTCAAGTCATCTATTTTCAGGGCATCTTTTCCCCAAAGTGTCTTTCTTTCACAGCATGATTTCCTCAAAGAGTCTTTTTAAAAGCAGCTTCTTTTATAAAGCTTTTTTTTATGCATCTTTTATCAGAACGTATCATGTTTGAAGAGGCGTCTTTTTTTAATTTGTCTTTTTTCAAAATGTGTCTCGTTTGCAGCAACTTTTTTATGGTGTTATTTTCGTTGGATACCCAATGGATTCGGTCACATGAGAGGCATATGGGGAGATGATCCCACATGTCCTGCTGCGCAGACACTATATGCACTGAAATCCATATAACTAAACAAACAGACAAAGAAAATTACAAATGAAGGCTAGAGGCTCTCCTCATGTACTGCCTCCCAGCTCCTCCACACAACACCATGCACCTTATCCATCCCTCCAGCTGCACGTATCTGGAACCAGCCTGCACTTTGGAGATAAGGTGTAATGGGGCAGGTCTAAAAAAAGTGCAGATTTGCACAGAGAGGGCAACAAAGTGGCTGGGAAGGGGAAGTCTTGGAACAGAGGGTATCAAGGAAGATAGAGCACAGAAGGTTTAACAAGGAGGATGGGGGGACAGTGTTTGCCTGTGTGTGTGTCTCTCTCTCTGTCTTTGTCATTATTTGTATCTTGGATATAAACTCTAAAGGGCGCAAACTGAAAACATCTGGTTCAAGATAAATGTTCCACAGCCACATAACAGAAGTGAAGCTGGTCATTCCATAATAGTCTGTTTATAATCTATTTAATGGCATCCAAAAATAAACACAAGCACACCATGTTTCAGCTCTGGACGGGTGCCAAAATCCCTACAACCAGGTTCCCTAATGCCAACATCCCAACGGCCAACTTCCAGACAGAATAAGTGCCGGACATACCAAGTTCCCTACACAGACAATTCCCTGACGGCCAACTTCCAGACATCCAAAATCCCAGCGACTAATCATAATCCTAACACCCTAACCCATAGGGAGTTATGCTTAGGCTTAGGGGTAATGGCTAGGTTTAGGGAGTTAGGGTTAGGGCTAGGTTTAGGGAGTTAGGGCTAGGGAGTTAGGGTTAGGGCTAGGTTTAGGGAGTTAGGGTAAGGGGGTAGAGTTAGGGGATTAGGGTTAGGGAGTTAGGGGTTTAGGTTTAGGCTTAGGGAGTTTGGGTTAGGGAGTAAGGTTAGGGTTAGAGGGTTAGTGTGTTAGGGTTAGCTGCTGGGATTTTGGATGTCTGGAAGTTGGCCGTCAGGGAGTTGTCGTGTAAGGAACTTGGTATGTCCGGCACTTGTTCTGTCTGGAAGTTGGCTGTCGGGATGTTGGCATTAGGGAACCTGGTTGGACGGATTTTGACCCAAACCCACTCTGGACATAGAGCCTTAAAAGTTTGTGTCATGCTTATGTTTATTTTTCAATGCCACTAAATGGATTATAAACAGACCCTTATGGTGTGACCATTGAGACTTCTTTTTGCATCTGTATTTGTGTTTTTGTCATTGTTTGTTCATGTCATTATCCTTGTATATATGTAGAGAAACAGAATAGTGTACATGTGATAATGGAAAAGTTATATATATATGACTGCATGGATGTATATTACAAAACATAAACATAATATCATCTTTTTTTGCTGAGGAGCAGAACCATTGTGTTTCTTTTATATTTATGAGAATCTGTCATTGTATATCTATTCTAGCATCAATATTTAGCTGCCAGTATTTGTCTCTCTATGTGGCAGTATCTACAAGTGTCATTTTCTATGTGAATCTATCAGTGTCTGCCGGTGTCAGTGTTTGATTAAATGTGTCTGCTAGCACCTGTCTTTGTCAGTGTCCATAGATGTGTATCACTGTGTCTGTGTTTGTGATTTGTCCAGTTGCTAGGGGGACCTTTGTGTGTGCACCTACATTTATCTGTTATTGGCTGTGTGAATCTGCAAGTGTCTGTGTGAGCATACATTTGTCTGTTGTTGCTTTTTTGTAAATTTGCCAATGTCATGTATTGTGAGACGCTGCATGTGAGTGTGCAATTGAAATCCTTAAACCACTGAAGGCATAAATCCTCACATTAGCTATTACAAATTCAGACCTTAAATGAACAATGCTATTGTTACACGAGCCCAGGTCAAATATTTTCCCTCGGCCGCTGTGATTCGTTTGCCTCCCCCAGTTCCTGGATTCTTCCCACAGCCAGCAGCACTGAATCATTGTCAGTTCTTAATTTTTCCCAATAAAGCACATGACACTGGTCATATTGGGTTAAGCAGACTCACTGGCCATTTCAGAAGGCCTGTTTTTATTTGATACAGAATCAGATAAGAACAGCTAACATCCCAGCCCCCCAAGACATCCCAGCACTGCCGTTCACCCTGCTCTCCATCAGGTCCTCTCAGATTATAAACTCTTAAACAGGATCCTCTCTCCTACTGTTCTATATGTTTAACTTGTATGTATATTGTTTATCCTGTCTCTCCCATTGTACAGCACTACGGAACTTGGTGGCGCCTTACAAATAACTGTAACTGCAGTCATACAGAGCACGGGTCCTTGTTTGGGAGGATTTCAGGGGAGCAGCGGCAATCCGGGGGTACCGTTTGATAGCACGGGCTACTATGGTGTCACAATCCAAAAAGCGCTCAGATCCGCAGGCGGGGCAAGAGCAGCAGCTTGTGGAAGTTACCCCAGGTGACTGCTGCTGTGTGAGCTCCTGGGACCAAGGAAGGCTCAGAAACTCGGGTTCCCAATGGAGTTCCCTCCTGAAAATCACCTCAACTGTAGCTTCCATGAGGGGGACGCTAACCCCCAAAAATCACCCTGCTGGGGCAGATGGTTTTCAGGGCACCGTGGTTTAAAGTTTCTGCAGCTGTTTCCATTAAAGTGAATGCTGAGCAGTCCTTGAATGGGATTGTTCGAGGTTTCAAACCCAGCCACTGGATAGTGATTGAGTGGAGTTTCAAAACCAGGCTTCCCCTGTTGTCAGGGAACATGAGGGACAGGCTTATTCGGATTATGTTCTACTGGGGGAAAGTCACAAAAACATCACTTTTAACATTAAAACATAAACAGACAAATCGCTTACTTGAGGGGAATAGCAGAGTCCACAGTCTCTGAGCACGGGGTTCCGTGACAGCTATAAAGTATCAATATTTCACTGTAATCTTCTTTCTTACACGGCCTTTTTTGCTATTTTGTAAAAAAATAACTTAAAAAAAAAATCCTGGCAAAAACACAACCAAATAATTTCCACTATACTATTTTAAGAAGTGGAGCATGTTTTGTTGTCGTTCAGACGTGCATTTGTCTTGTCAAATTATTGTCAAAATAAAAGGGTCACATCCGGTATTTATATTTAAAACAAAATTAAGTATGTACATATACTGTACATCGAGAGAGAAGTCATTGACTTTTAGATGTTTTCCAGATGTCATGTATGAGATTGGTGACCAGGAGCTACAGCTGTGATAGAGTATAACAAGGGGCTGCTCATGGTTAAAGATAATAATAATAATATAATAAACTCATATCTAATCTATGTCTATTGCAATAATTACTAATATGTTTTCTATAGGAAAAAATGTTAGAAAAAAACCATACAGTGTACAGTAAATTGATAAAAAATACTTACAATATTAATTTATTTCATATGACTAGGCTCATACGTACCATTTCATAAGTAACATTTAACTGATGACTGATAATCATTAGTTATACTTTACCTATGATAGAAAACTATTTTCCTTACTTTTATTATAAAGTGGCTCCGTAATCTGAGGCAGGAAAGCCCTCTGCATTATGGGAGTCCAGTATCCAGTAAGATGACCATAAATCCTTCATGACATTTAAATTGGAAGGAATTCATTAACTTTAGGTTGTAAACTAAAGCATTAATGCCACCCATACAATAAGTCCTATACCTATATGAATGAAACAACTTTGTTTTGTAGCCAATATGCCCTAGGCTTGTGCAGCGATTTATTATTTTTTTTTCGGTTCGATTCGGTTCGATTTTTCGGATTTTTAAACTTTTCGATTCGGCTCGTTTCGACCGATTTCTGTTTCGATTCGGTTCGGCTCGACTCGTTTTTCGTGTACATTTTTTTCTCGGAATATCGACCATTTTTCGTATTTTCGTGTCACTTGGCTCGTTTTTTGTATCGACTTTTTGTAATTTCAGAAATTTTCGTTTTTCGGAATTGTACATGTTTTCGGAATATCGACCATTTTTCGTATTTTCGTGTCACTTTGCTCGTTTTTTGTATCGACTTTTCGTAATTTCGGAAATTTTCGTTTTTTCGGAACGTCTGTTCTCGTTTCAAAGCAATAAATTTCGATTTGACACATTTCAAATCCATTCGAAGATTCCGAAAATATTTCGTTTCGGCTCGGAAAACTTTTTGGATCTGCCATTTTCGGATCTAAAAATTTTCGGAAATTCGGCCGCATCCGAAAACACGAATCGGGAAATTTCGTGAAAATTCTGATATTCCGAAACCCGAAACGCACATCCCTAATATGCCCTGACTAACGTCTGCATTACACAGACACAGACATCAACCTGTAATTTATATTTCATAAAATTTGGACAAAAAAACGTATGTTTCTTTTAAAAATTACTGTAGCAAATCCCAAAATCCGCGCAAGTGAAGTTGCGGGCAAAAGCTACTTAAAAATAAATTTTTTGCCTCCTCTTGTTATCTTATTTATCTAATCTTCTTATTCTTATCTTATTTTACATGTAGTGTGCTAAATTCCTGGGGGTCCATAAACAGGGTAAGAAGGTATCCCTGGTGGTCTAGCACCTGCTCTGTACTTCTACCTGGAGCAGACCATACTAATTGCTCCCTCAGTAATGAGTCAGAGTGCTCTGTCAACCCCAGATGCCACAGACCACCGGGAAGTTTCCCAATATCCCGTTGAGCAAGTACGGAGTGACGTGGGTGGGCCCTTACATTTGTGTCACATAGGCAAGCTGCATGGGGTTCGGCAAGGACTGGGGCCCCTGGAGACACAGGGCCCCTGAACATATCATGGGCTGTTAACCCCCTGTGATGGAGTACCTGCATGTACAGCCTGTGGGCAGTGAGTCCAATCTATGTATTAATTAATCTTATAAAAAGTGAAAGCACACAACAAAATAACCATAATGGAAAGGAAAGATGACGGATCCCTCAAGAATTAGTTCTATGGCACCATTAGGGGCTGTAGGACTAATTACACTTGCTTATAATCTTTTCTGAAGTCACAGGGTAATAAAGAGAAATGCTGGTGTAATTACCTATGGCCAGTTGAAAGGATTACGGACAATACTAGAATGGTTTTACTCCACTTACATATTTTCAAGAATTTTTACCCCCAGTTTTTTTTTGTAGCCACCTGGTTACCTTTTTAACACATTGCTTGGAGAAATGGTGTGATGAACAGGGGGCTCACCCAGTGTTGTAAATTAATAACCCCCCCACTAAGCATTATATTACAATAGATAGTCCATTAAAATGATTCAATAAGGGTAATTTAAAAAATAATGTTGAAATATACTGAAATTTTAAATTCCTGTTGTTAATTTTTTGGCTTCACGGTGGCTACAAGAATTGACTCAGACAATTGTGATCCTCTCATTATGGTAATACAGGCTGAGCAAATCCCTTTAACCCTTTCACTGCCAAGATCAAGTATGCTTGATTGTCAGATCATCTGCTGATGCACCAATATCGAGTAACTCTGGAGCAACACAAAGTTATTTTGCTTATTGCAAATGAAATTCATTTGCAGATGGGCTCCTGAATGTGGCACAAAAGTATGAGCACCTTGGCTCTAATGCAGTTTGAACATTTTGGACTGTGTCTAAAACACAGATTCCCAACTGATGATTCAGCATGGAGCTCCAGCAGCAGCAGCCCCTTTGTGGTCATCAGATGGAAATGTAAAAAGGGCTACTACTATAATAACTACATTGAGAACGTTTTCAATTATTTTTTACTGCATATTTAATGAAAAGTGATTTTCCAACAAAACACTGGATCTAGCTTGTGCACCGATTTTTTTTTTTCGGTTCGATTCGTTTCGATTTTTCGGATTTTCAAACTTTTCGATTCGGCTCGTTTCGACCGATTTCTGTTTCGATTCGGTTCGGCTCGATTCATTTTTCATGTACTCTTTTTTTCGGAATATCGACCATTTTTCGGATTTTCGTGTCACTTAGCTCGTTTTTTGTATCGACTTTTCGTGATTTCGGAAATTTTCGTTTTTCGGAATTGTACATGTTTTCGGAATATCGACCATTTTTCGTATTTTCGTGTCACTTTGCTCGTTTTTTGTATCGACTTTTCGTAATTTCGGAAATTTTCGTTTTTTCGGAACGTCTGTTCTCGTTTCAAAGCAATAAATTTCGATTTGACACATTTCAAATCCATTCGAAGATTCCGAAAATATTTCGTTTCGGCTCGGAAAACTTTTTGGATCTGCCATTTTCGGATCTAAAAATTTTCGGAAATTCGGCCGCATCCGAAAACACGAATCGGGAAATTTCGTGAAAATTCTGATATTCCGAAACCCGAAACGCACATCCCTAATATGCCCTGACTAACGTCTGCATTACACAGACACAGACATCAACCTGTAATTTATATTTCATAAAATTTGGACAAAAAAACGTATGTTTCTTTTAAAAATTACTGTAGCAAATCCCAAAATCCGCGCAAGTGAAGTTGCGGGCAAAAGCTACTTAAAAATAAATTTTTTGCCTCCTCTTGTTATCTTATTTATCTAATCTTCTTATTCTTATCTTATTTTACATGTAGTGTGCTAAATTCCTGGGGGTCCATAAACAGGGTAAGAAGGTATCCCTGGTGGTCTAGCACCTGCTCTGTACTTCTACCTGGAGCAGACCATACTAATTGCTCCCTCAGTAATGAGTCAGAGTGCTCTGTCAACCCCAGATGCCACAGACCACCGGGAAGTTTCCCAATATCCCGTTGAGCAAGTACGGAGTGACGTGGGTGGGCCCTTACATTTGTGTCACATAGGCAAGCTGCATGGGGTTCGGCAAGGACTGGGGCCCCCTGGAGACACAGGGCCCCTGAACATATCATGGGCTGTTAACCCCCTGTGATGGAGTACCTGCATGTACAGCCTGTGGGCAGTGAGTCCAATCTATGTATTAATTAATCTTATAAAAAGTGAAAGCACACAACAAAATAACCATAATGGAAAGGAAAGATGACGGATCCCTCAAGAATTAGTTCTATGGCACCATTAGGGGCTGTAGGACTAATTACACTTGCTTATAATCTTTTCTGAAGTCACAGGGTAATAAAGAGAAATGCTGGTGTAATTACCTATGGCCAGTTGAAAGGATTACGGACAATACTAGAATGGTTTTACTCCACTTACATATTTTCAAGAATTTTTACCCCCAGTTTTTTTTTGTAGCCACCTGGTTACCTTTTTAACACATTGCTTGGAGAAATGGTGTGATGAACAGGGGGCTCACCCAGTGTTGTAAATTAATAACCCCCCCACTAAGCATTATATTACAATAGATAGTCCATTAAAATGATTCAATAAGGGTAATTTAAAAAATAATGTTGAAATATACTGAAATTTTAAATTCCTGTTGTTAATTTTTTGGCTTCACGGTGGCTACAAGAATTGACTCAGACAATTGTGATCCTCTCATTATGGTAATACAGGCTGAGCAAATCCCTTTAACCCTTTCACTGCCAAGATCAAGTATGCTTGATTGTCAGATCATCTGCTGATGCACCAATATCGAGTAACTCTGGAGCAACACAAAGTTATTTTGCTTATTGCAAATGAAATTCATTTGCAGATGGGCTCCTGAATGTGGCACAAAAGTATGAGCACCTTGGCTCTAATGCAGTTTGAACATTTTGGACTGTGTCTAAAACACAGATTCCCAACTGATGATTCAGCATGGAGCTCCAGCAGCAGCAGCCCCTTTGTGGTCATCAGATGGAAATGTAAAAAGGGCTACTACTATAATAACTACATTGAGAACGTTTTCAATTATTTTTTACTGCATATTTAATGAAAAGTGATTTTCCAACAAAACACTGGATCTAGCTTGTGCACCGATTTTTTTTTCGGTTCGATTCGTTTCGATTTTTCGGATTTTCAAACTTTTCGATTCGGCTCGTTTCGACCGATTTCTGTTTCGATTCGGTTCGGCTCGATTCGTTTTTCATGTACTCTTTTTTTCGGAATATCGACCATTTTTCGGATTTTCGTGTCACTTAGCTCGTTTTTTGTATCGACTTTTCGTGATTTCGGAAATTTTCGTTTTTCGGAATTGTACATGTTTTCGGAATTTCGACCATTTTTCGTATTTTCGTTTCACTTAGCTCCTTTTTTGTATCGACTTTTCGTGATTTCGGAAATTTTCGTTTTTCGGAATTGTACATGTTTTCGGAATTTCGACCATTTTTCGTATTTTCGTTTCACTTAGCTCGTTTTTTGTATCGACTTTTCGTAAGTTCGGAAATTTTAGTTTTTTCGGAAAGTCTGTTCTCCTCGTTTCAAAGCAATAAATTTCGATTTGACACATTTCAAGTCCATTCGAAAATTCCGAAAAGATTTCGTTTCGGCTCGGAAAACTTTTCGGATCTGCCATTTTTCGGATCTAAAAATTTTCGGAAATTCGGCCACATCCGAAAACACGAATCGGGAAATTTCGTGAAAATTCCGAAATTCCGAAACCCGAAACGCACATCCCTAGATCCCGACAGTGGGTTTATAGAAAACGACTTGGTAGTGATGAGGTTAAACTCCCGCCCAGCACCATTTCATTTCATCCTTTAATTGAAATTACAGATTAAATTGGCTCGCTGACTGTTTACCGAAAGAGGACCACCTTACACTGTAATCATAAGAAAGAGGAGCAAACGGTGTTGTGGTACTTCTAGCAACTATTTGCATATCCATTCTCTTTTTATCTTAATGGTAAAATAAGCAATATTTATATATATAATCACCTTTAACTAGGCAACTCTTCTTCAGGTGAACACAGTTTCCCAAGTGCCATGTCTTGCCCCTTGAATGCACTCAGAACTATGGTTCAGTCTGAGCTCGGCAGCATATATCCTGAGTCTCCGGCAGAGCAGAACTCCGAACGGACAGAATATCTTGATGTAGACACTCAACGTGGAAAAATATTGGAGAATCCACTTCAAGCACCTGATAATTTTTGCACTCCAGGTAATACGGTGAGAAAATAAAAGAGCCAGGTTTATTAAAAATAATATTATTTTTTGAGGGAGCACTTTTATTTTATGCTCTTTATCATTTTTCTAATTGTTCAAAAACTACCATTTACACAAAGGTAAATTCCTATTTGTGAGTGGAGTGGTACTGCAGCTTCAATTGAAAACGCTAATGGTCCACTTGCTATTCGAAGTCGACTGGCAACTTCCGGTATACAACAAATCACTGCATTTTCATCTGTCCAATACTTATAGAACACACAATAGTAGCAGGGGCTGCAGAATGATAAAGAAGCTTGGTTATCATCTTGGCAATCTGAGGAGCGGGGATTTGACCTACTTCCAAAACCCAGGGCTGTATTCTAAGTGAGCATAAGCATCTGTGAGAAAGACATTGGGCTATATTACAATCTTTGCGTAAAAACGCTTGCGAAACGCGTGAATTTGTGCGCCAAGCGTTAAACGTTTACACAAGTTAATCACTGCTGGAATTACAATCCTCGTGCATTTTTTCATCGATCAATCAATAACACGCGTAAACCGGACACGCACAAATGCTCATGCAGTAACGTTGTGCGCAGAAATCAGTGTGCGAACAGTTTTTTTCACGCGATTCAGTCAATCAGAATTAAGACCCACAATTATCTCACGTTAAGTTTTTGCGCCTGGCAAAGTCAATCTGAGCATATATGCTGCAGCAATAATAAATGCACACACAACTTCTCCATTTTATTGGTTTGGTATGAGTAGAATGTGTAACTATACTTTGCTGAATTTTTTTTTTGGGCTGGTGTATTTGGGTTCGGCCAGGTCTTTCAGATTTGCCATTAACACCAGCTTTTAGGAGTTGCTAAAATTATGCGAGCAACGGCTATGCTTTAATGCCTGCGCATAGATTGTAATACCATCCGCGTAACAGCGCACATACGCATTTGCGCTCACAATGTTAAGTATAGGACGCGCAACGTACAGTAAGCGAGCGCAGTGTTTGCGCAGGTGCACCCACGGTAGATGATTATGCGCGTTTGTTGTGCTGACAATGTAATACGGCGTATGGCACCAAGGGTTTTACCCCTCGCGTTAATGTTTTTTTGCGCCGGCACAAATGTTTGCGCAAAGATTGTAATTTAGCCCATTGACTTTTAAAGCTGTACCTTGAAAATATCAATGGTTTCTCTGCTATTCCAAGTTGAGTTGCAGCTTTTTTTGTGTCTCGTCTTGTTCAGCGGATAACTGTACAATTGCATTTCCTAAACTGTGTTTAGTAAGCAGTTTAGGAATAAAAAAAATTACCAGTTCCTCAATATCTAGTTTTAAGCAGGGTTGTCTTTGACGCAGGGCAAAAGGGACAGTTGCCTCGGGCCCAGTCATTGTTGTGGGACTCAAGCTGCCCCTTGAGCCCACAAAATAATGGCCCACTCTGTGGCTCAGCGCTGATCACAGACTTCTCCCGCATGGGCACAATGATCTCAGAAATTGGACCTCCCCCCCAGCTGGGCAGTGAATTTCCTATGGACTCCTGTATCTCCGGCCCCATAGAAGCTAGAGGGTCATGTGACATTGTTGGAAAGGCCAGTGAATGGTCTTTAAAGGATACCAAAAGTTTCCAGGTTTTATGTAAAATATATATATTTTTTTTAATTCTAATGCAGCATCATTGTTCACTTTCATTTATAAAGTGAACGACGATGCTGCACTAACTCACCATCTCATTTCCCATGTCATCAGGACCACGTAATGTTTAAAACCAGAAAAAAATTCTCTGTTCTAAGGCATTGGTATTAGGTTCTTTTACATAAAATGCAAACAATGCTACTGCACTAACTCACCTTCTCATTTCCCATGCCGGGAGTAAATGTGGAGGTGACGGCACAATGACAGTGGTTTTACGGAAAACCACTTGGTAGTGAAGGGGTGAAAGACAAACTAAAAAAAAGTAGAATTTAACTCTCAGACCCTGGTGTGGAGGACAAGTTGATCTACTACCTCCTCTAGTTGCAGTTTGAAGAACATAAAAAAATAGTTCCTTGCAGTCCTTCCACTGGTTCTGCGTAGTAGGTATCTTTTTGAGGAAAAAAGATAAAATTGATTAAATAATTGTAATTTGATTGTGTTTTAATATATTATTATTAGTGGATTATTATATACAGATGTTACCCCATTGCTTTTTGAAATGATTATCCAGGACACCATTTAATATACCCATGCTTCTGGACTCAGACACATGAACACGTCAGTACATCATAACTGCAATTTGAGTTTTGGCAGAAAGTAGCTCTAAGCCCAGTTTCCCATGTTTTTTGTCACGTCTGTCCTGTGTTGCAGAGCGTAGAAGCTGGGAAAAGGTCAAGTCTAGGAGCGTGTCGATACTAAAGATTCTGTTGCTGTTTGGGTTCCTCTATCTCTTTGTATGCTCCCTAGACGTGCTCAGCTCAGCTTTCCAACTGGCCGGAGGTAACTACAACATCTTTTTTTTTCTCTTTACTACCCTGGGACTTCTGAAACAATTATGAGCAAATTTAATCTAGTAAAAAATTAGTTTATCAGTATTTTAAACAAAATTTATTTAAAACTCTTCAGAAACCACGTCTTAGCACTCCCGATCCACATCATAGTTGTAATCCAAGCATGGATGGTTTCTTCTTAAACACATTATAGTTCATCCGTAGATTGTTCCTTTCAGGGTTATTCAGAGAGAGGTGAAAACTAGGAGAATTGCCAGGAGAATGAACAATCTAGACCAAATAGCCGATTTGGAAAGTGAGATAAATGGGAGAAATTTTCTGGTTTGGCTATTTCGACCTAAACTTTTCACTTCTCCTGTCATTCTCCTGGATTTCACCCCTCTTTCTGAATAACCCTGCATGTGTAACAATTCGTGAGAGTCCTCATGTATTAGTTTTAAAGTCAATTACAGCATTTTGTTTAGAATATATGGGAAATAATTAAGAAAAAATAAATCCTTATTTCTCTGCCAGGAAAGGTGGCTGGAGACATTTTTAAGGATAGTGCAATTCTGTCTAATCCAGTGGCCGGTCTCGTTGTTGGTATCTTGGTTACCGTACTGGTCCAGAGCTCCAGTACATCAACATCCATCATAGTCAGCATGGTCTCATCTGGATGTAAGTATTATTAGTAGTAAATAAGGATGGCTTGTATGACCAGCTACTTTGAGAAACAGGAGGATAAAGACTAAGGGTCCTATTCCTATTTTGGTGCTAACTTAACCAGAGCTGTTGTAAACTTCCCAGAGCCATTATAGCCTATGGAGTTGTTAAGCTTACAACAGCTCTGGTTAAGTTACCACCAACTTTGGAATAGGGCCCTAACTGTGGTCGGATCATCAAGAAGGTTGCAAATTGTAAATGACGATCTTTGGTCTTCTTTCAACATACATCAGCTTGTAACGTCATGTAAGAACCATGCAACTGACTATACAGTATATAGATTATTTATCTGTCAACTGCCAACATAATCTCCTCATGGATGTTGTTTATATAACTATACTCTGCCTTATGGTTACAGCCTAAGAACAAAGCTGAAACATTACCAATTATTTCCAATAAACCTCCCATTTTTGGAGATGAAGTGGCTGATCCTTCTTCTTTGTTTTTGGACTGTGTGTCGAACTTGGCCTCTTCAGGGCTTGCTTCCAGGCACCTTCTTGCTATATTAGGTGGTATGATACTCCTACTTCATATCTGTACTAGTCTATGGTTAGAGTTTGAGTGTAAACTAAAGTAAAGGGAATCTGGACTTAATCAATCCTGCATTATTTATCCTACTATTATTAGTTATGATATTAATAAATACAATATCCAGTTGTAGTGCTACTCCAAGGAGTTCTTAGTATATTCTTAGTCTGTCATGCAGATATAAAAGAAAATAGAAAAAATAAAAGCATAGTGCATGCACTGAGCAAAAGGTTCTTATATTAAGGGTAAATGAAGTACCAACTCCTACGTTAACGAGCCTTAACCAAGACTCACAGATCCGCACATATGGATTAACAAGGGATCACCCGTTAGCCACCATCTGGTCTTGAAATATCGGTCACAAACTATAAATTATCCTCGGAATCCTGGATTCGATCATATACTGTAGGTGGAAAAGATGAAGTAGAAAGTGATAGTGCAGATGGTACAATTCACGTACACTCCCACATTACATTTCCACCACCACTACTCACACAAGTCTGTGTTGCATGGTCGGGGGCTCTACCTTGAAGTGCTCCTGGGTTTGCTCTTACTGGGTGTAACCTCTCAGAGAAAAAACATTTCCATGACAGTGCAGGGCTTATTATATACAGCAGAAAGATTTTAATACATAAGAACAACTAATAAAAACAATGTGTTATAATCACCAAAACGCATTTTGCCTCAAAATTGCTGTTTCCTCTGTCAGTGGTGAATTCATAATAATACACTGCTCATATTTATACCCCTGAATTAGAATCATCATTGGAAAATAAATACAACCTGTGAAATCTAAGAAAAAGGAAAAAGTTAGGGCACGTAAACATAATAACAAAGATAGCGGCATAAGTAATTTTGGTATATTCTACATGTGAGTCAGAATGACGTCTAGAACCCTTCCGATGTTGGGAGCGCCTGTGCAGACACAACCCATCAGCTTCTGGCAAGCATCTTCAAAGATGGTGTCGCGAGACCTTCTGATAATAACCCCAAATGCGTGAGGCCTCCCTTGACCTCCATTCATCAGAAATACCTTGTATGCAGACAGTCAATAGACTCCCATCGGGCGGCCCGAAGATATGATATGATAACATACAGATCTAGAAAATGGTCATGAAGTAGAAACCAGTTTTACAACCCTATGACAAATATTTGGGACTTCCCAAAAGAAAATAATGGTTATCTATACTATAAAACAGTAAGGCTTGGCGTGTCCGTCACCAAGCCACTACTGCGCATGCACGCGCAACCAGTGCAACCTGGCTGCGCGCGCATCCAACAGCCGCGGCACAGCCGGCGCGTGATGCGGCGGTTGGATGGTGGCAGGCCCGCCTCTCTGTGGGACCCCCCCCGCACCCTGGAACTCGCCGTCGTGCTGCCCAGTGGGACCCGCCGCCGGCGGTTTCTGAAACCCCCGCCGCCAAGCGTCGCAGGGCCTCCACTGTCACGTGCCCGCAGCTACACGTGACGCCAACTTGAAGGGGCAAACCACTACTGCGCATGCGCGTGCAACCAGTGCAACCTGGCTGCGCGCGCATCCAACAGCCGCGACACAGCCGGCGCGTGCTGCGGCGGTTGGATGGCGGCAGGCCCGCCGCTCTGTGGGACCCCCCCGCCCCCTGGAACCCGCCGTCGTGCTGCCCAGTGGGACCCGCCACCGGCGGTTTCTGAAACCCCCGTCGCCGAGCGTCGCAGGGCCTCCACTGTCACGTGCCCGCAGCTACACGTGACGCCAACTTGAAGGGGCAAAGGTAGCCATGTGAGCTGAGGGCAAATATACCCATGTGAGCAGGGGGGCAATCATACCCATGTGAGCAGGGGGGCAAATATACCCATGTGAGCAGGGGGGCAAATATACCCATGTGAGCTGGGGGCAATTATATCCATGTGAGCTGGGGCAAATATACCCTTGTGAGCTGGGGGCAATTATACCCATGTGAGCTGGGGGCAATTATACCCATGTGAGCAGGGGGGCAAATATACCCATGTGATCTGTGGGACAATTATATCCATGTGAGCAGGGGGCAAATATACCCATGTGAGCAGGGGGCAAATATACCCATGTGAGCAGGGGGCAATTATACCCATGTGAGCTGGGGCGATTATACCCATGTGAGCAGGGGCGATTATACCCATGTGAGCAGGGGGAAATTATACACATGTGAGTAGGTGGCAAATATACCCATGTGAGCTTGGGGCAAATATACCCATGTGAGCTTGGGGCAATTATAACCATGTGAGCTGGGGCAAATATACCCATGTGAGCTGGGGGCAATATATATATCCATGTGAGCTGCTGTCATTTCGGCGAACATTCACGCACAACTCACTTAACAATAGACTGCCCTCTGGGCAGGCTTTCCACCTAGTACTTTATAATCAGTGTTAGGATTGTGCAAACTTCTTTCAGTTATAATACTTTTCTGGTTCGATGAATCTGGAAGTGTTTGGTTAAGAAATAAGGAAATTAAAGAACAATCAACATGCCTCAATAGCCTCCAGTAATGCATTTCATCATTTCTCTTTCTGTCAGTGCTGGAGGTGCGATCAGCCATTCCGATTATTATGGGTTCCAACATTGGTACTTCAGTCACAAACACCATTGTTGCTCTTATGCAGGCCGGTGACCGGAGTGAGTTCAAAAGGTATGTCTTTTTTTCTGCTCCAGATGCCCCTTTTTTACAGATTTTAACCTTTTAAAGATTCTAACAACTCCTAACCCTTTAAAGATTTTAACAATATTTAACCTATTAACCCCTTCCTGACCGCTGACGTACCATGTATGTCCCTTAGACCCGCGGGCAGGACATGGTTCGTCAATGGGCTCCTAACCTCCCTTCCGCCAATACTTACCTCCCTCGCCTGCTCCCATGGCGTCTATGGCAAGCTGGAAGCTTCATTCGCCATTTCCTGGGGGCCGGCATATCCGATGATGTCATCACGCTGCGCTGGTAGGCAAAATTCAGGAAGGTGAGGGGGGGCTCATTTGGAGCCCTCTATCTCCCCAACCGTTGAAGATACAGTGATGCTTTTTACACCGCTGGAAAGGGGAGAGTCTCTCCTTTTCAGCGGTGTACAGCATTAACATTTTGCTGCCGGGTCACAATTTGAACCAACTGGCGCCGGATCGCAATCCAAACCTGGAGGGGGCTGACATCTTGGATGTCAGACAGTCAGCCAAGCCTCCAGGCCCCCCACCCACTGACATCCTCACCATATGTGTGAGGATTTCAGTTTGCCAGTTAACCCCCTAGCTGCCATGTGGAGATAGGGGGATCCTTTGGATCGGTGTAAAAAAAATAATAATAATAAAAAAAAAAAAAAAAATATATAAAATAAAAAAAATTGTCTGGGGGGGGTTAAGTTAAATAGGCTGTCATCTAAAAATAATCAACTAACAGACCTAGGCTGTCATCTAAAAATAATGAGCATAAAACGGTCAGAATGAGCTCAGCACACATAGGTGAACTGGCTCAACAGTTATGGGGTTAAAAAGCAAAAACATGTAAAAATTGGGTGTTTCTTTTCTCGGGACAAAATTTTGAAACTATTTAGCCGGGGTCTTTTTTGGTGGTTGTAGATTTTGGGGGTTAAGTTACGAAAAAGTGTGTTTTTACCATTTGTTTCATCATATTTCATAATTTTTTTATAGTAAATTATATGACATGATGGAAATAATGGCATTTTTAGAAAGTCCATTTAATGGGGGGAAAAACGGTGTCTAATATGTGTGGGTTGCATAAACTAGTAAGAGGAAAATTTGACCTAAACACTAACAGTGCAGAAACGTAAAAACAGCAACGGGCACTAAAGGACGGATTTGTGTAAAACCGCCTGGTCACTATGGGGTTAAAGATTATTACTAGTTTTTTTTAACCCTAAGCTCTGTTAAAAAATTATGGAAATTTAGTTTACTAAATATGGCCAGATATTGCTAAAGCCTGTCACAGCGCCAATGTATCCCATTGCGACAGTACTACTGTAAAACACCTAATGACCGCATTTATGAGATTAACTCACTTACCGAGGACAGAATCCTTTCTGGAGCTCCCTGTGATTCAAGGTTAAATAGAACCTGCAATGGAACACATGTGGAAGGAAGGATCATGCTAATGAGGGGAAATGAGCCCGAAACAGCTGTACAGGAGAGAGTGTGACTGGATGCATAACCTGATTTTGCTATAAAAAAAGCCATCTAGTATGGCATGGCATTGCCAAGGAGGGTTCTGTGTTAATACAGACCCTAGATGCAAAAAAGTGAACCTCATTTGCATGTCCTACCCAGAGTTATTTGCTGCATATGGGGATTGTAGCACATGAGCTCTGTAGGCAGTTCTTTGAATTGCTGGGATGTGTAAACGTCCTCTGCAACTATAAACTTTATTTTATATATGTATATATACATATATATATACACAGTATATATGCCGTTATTTTAATACTAGCTGATTTAATTGAAGAATAAATAAAATTAAATGGCCCATGTTTGTACAATTCAAGCTGGTATTAAGCCATAATAAATTACTTTTATATTTGAAATTATATCTAATTAATCCCTGACCCTATCCCTAAAAGTAATCCTGGTTGTTCAGAACATTTAGGGTTATTTTTGGGTTAGGGCTATTTTTGGTTAGGTGTTTATTGTGCAATCAACGCTAATATTAATATTGTGGCTACTCAGTATTATAGTAAAGTGATATTCCCTGTATCCCTGCTGAAAATCCAATCATCAACACCTTTCAGCAATTGATATTTTTTGAGGATGGCTTGCTGATAAATTCAGATTGCATCTTCTGAGCCATTTCCATTAAAAAAGTATAGCCAAGAGTGACGATAATTGACCTGAATTCATAATAGGAATCAAAATATCATTATGCACTGATTTAAAATTCCCTATCCGAAGAATGGGTGAATTGTGGCTGCCAATTTAGTCAATCAGGCTGAACTAAATCGAGCCTCAAATCAGCTTTTAATCAAAGACAACTATAATATTTATTTATTTATTTATAAAGTATTTTACCAGGAAGGATACATTGAGATTTTTCTCGTTTTCATATATGCTACAACACTACAATTATAGTATAATAATGTCCTGTAAAATGGTGTATTCTAAAAATTCCATGTTAGAATGTGTGTGCCAAAACATGGTTATGTTATAAGGAGGGAGTGATACAATGTTGCTGCTCTGAGGCTAGGGTCAGACGAACGCATTTTCGCGTTGTCTGTGAAAAAGTGCGTTCGAACGAATGGACGCATTTTTTCACGGAGTACGCGATAGCGGTCATACGATGCACATTTGCGTTCGTGTTTTTGTACGGATCATCAATAAAACACTTTTGCATCTGGACGTTATGTTGGCCGGACATTAGCAGTGTCTGACATCTCCAAATCACGTACACACGCTGCTAGTGGACGCAGCGCACTCTGTACGACCGTACTGGTGGTTTCACGTTCTCGACAAAATGCGTTCGTTTGCCACTTGCGTTGCGTGGATGAACTTTCGTGCGGCCGTACTTCGTGTGTTCCCCGGCATTGGACGTCATTTGCTGCTAGCACGGCCGTGATTTCGTGCGTCTAAACGCACGTTAAAACTACTTTCGTCTGACCCTAGCCTGAGTGTTTTAGGAATTTTAGGATCCCTCATTGATGTGTGTCGCTTCACCTTCATGCAAGTTGGGATGTAAAAAGATAGAAACACATCTTTTTAGTTTTCCTGAGTCTTTTGCATATTTGAAAAAGCCAATATACATTTTCTGTCATTCATTGCATTAATTGACAGGTGAAGGAGAAGAGGTGTTTGTGGAGCAGAAGAAATAGATTTTCTGTCTCCCTGTTAGTCCATCACTGATCACAAACCTTCTTCTTCTAACTAGCCTCCATAGCCGAAAGTAATAGTCATCCCCAATTAAAGGTAAACTATCATAAATGAGTGATGTGTTTAAAATAAAGCTGAAATGAATAAATATTAGTTTGTCTCATTTTTTAATTGATGTCTTACCTGCCAAAAAGTAACATAACCAATATAATACTGTGTTACCATCAGCTGCGATAAATAACATTTTAAAAGAAATTTCTGAAAAAAAAAATAGTAAAGATTTCTGAGTATCTTTTGCAAATATATTTTTTGATGGAAAATGTATTTATTTATACTTTTTTAAGTCAAATTAGTCAATTTAGCTTTTTTTAATACAGTCCACATGGATGCTGGAACTTCAAACTTATTTCCATCTGGAGTTCTTGCAAAATGCGACTCACCAGAGTATTCAAAAAAATATTCCCAGGGACGACAAGTTATTTATTACTTGAGATCGGCAGTGAATGACTTCTGTTCAGATGGTCATAACACTATTAAAAGAATCCATGAATTATAGATACAATACATGTATCATATGTTATAGGTGCCACCACATACATAAAGGGCCCTATTACAATCTTCGTGTTAAAACGCTTGCGCAATGCGTGAATTTGTGCGCCAAGCGTTAAACATTAACGCACGGAAATCAATGCTGGAATTACAATCCTAGTGCATTTTTTCATCTGTCGAGCAATAACGTGCATTAAACGGATGCGCACAAATGCATGCGCAGTAACGTTGCACGCAGAAATCAGTGTGCGGACTGTTTTTTTCACGAGATTCAGCCAATCAGAATTAAGAACCACAATTATCTCACGTTAAGTTTTTGCGCCTGTCAAAATCAATCTGAGCATATATGCTGCAGCAATAATAAATGCAAACACAACTTCTCAAATTTATTGGTTTGGTATGAGTAGAATGTGCAACTATACTATGCTGCATTTTTTTTTTTTGGGCTGGTGTATTTGGGTTCAGCCAGGTTGATAGAATTTGCCATTAACACCAGCTTTTAGGAGTCATTAAAATTATGCGCGCAAAGGCAGTGCGTTACGAACTGCGCATAGATTGTAATACCATCCGCGTACCAGCGCACAAACTCATTTGCGCTGACAATGTTAAGTATAGGACGCGCACAGTACAGTAAGCTCGCGCAGGGTTTGCGCAGGTTCACCTGCGGTAGACGATTACGTGCGTTTGTTGCGCTGACAATGTAATACGACGTTCAGCGCAAAGGGTTTTACCCATCGCATAAATGCTTTTTTGCGCCGGTGCAAACGTTTGAGCGAAGATTGTAATAGGGTGCAAAGTAGGGTAAAATTCTTTGCAAGTAAAAAAATGTAAGCAAACAAAATTTAACAATAGCGAAGAGAACCCTGCACATAATCTTGTAGGTCGAGAGGAAGGAGGATGTGAACTGTTTGTTCCCAGTTTCCATCTGCAAGTGACAAGAGCAGGTGGCAGATCATGCTATATTTTGCCCTGTGAGACCAGAGGTGAGTATAGATTTTCTTTAGTTTAGTTTCTTCTTAAGTGATTTTGCATTTTCAAAATCACTCATGAAAGTGATTTTGTTACCAATACAGAGGACTCCCCCTTTATATAGTTTAGGACAGGGCTCAAAATTTCAAGTCCCAAGCTACTAACCAGGCCATAAGAGTTACTCACCACCAGTTGTTCCACATAACCCCTACCCAGCCCTTAACTCCGCCCCTAAACACACCCGCTTAAATTATCTTATGAAATTACACTGTTAAAGGTTTTATTTAGAATAAAGTTACAAAAATAACATTAATACCCAGACATCAGACCCCAGATACATGTATACCCAGTCATCAGAGCCCAGTTTGAGCAGAGCGAGGAGGTAGGGAAGCTCCTCTCCACCCCCTGCCAGTGACAGAGATGAGCTGGGTCAGGTTAGGTAGCTGATCCCTGCCACCGTGCAGCCTGGGGAAGGGGGGAGCTGCACAGTGACACCACTGGAATTCGCAGCATGAAATAATTTATTGTGCTGCGTGTGTGTGCATTTCCATTCGCCCTCATTTAATTTCCACTCGCCAAATGCGAGTAGGCGAGTGGAAATTTTGAGCCCTGGTTTAGGAATAAAAAAATGGGGATTTGAATACAAAATATACATTGCATAAGCCTCCCAAAATGTCAATTTGTTCCATCACGGCAGGTTCTATTCTGTCCTAATCTAATGACTGTTCTTATGAGACTAATGTGTGGTCATACATCCCCATGGGGCTCTCTACATATCAAGGTCCGGCAATGAGGCACCTGTGACAGGTCGTTACCAAAACATTTGCATGTCCAAGCATATCAGAGACTTGCTTTCCCACAGAGCTCTTTTGAGACAGTCTCAATTAACACGAACCAACAGTTTCTTAATTTTTAGTTTCTGCATTGTAAGCGTCAAAGAAAGTGCAGAATCTATTCCCTAAGAAGCAAAAATGGAGCAGAATCTGTTGGTAAGAGTGAGAGGTTAGGGTTAACCCTAATCCTAAGAGTAACCCTAAAACTAACAGGAGCGTGTTCTTTGGAGCAAGTCCAGCATGCACATGCCACACAATAAGTACGCTTGCGCTCAACGCTGGCTGCACACCCTGTGTACACTGGCCTCTCCTCACACTCTTTTATCTTTATTCCCTTATTTCCTCTTCTCTTGTACAGTTTTATTCTTTCCCTTTCTCTCGCTGACTTCCATTTTTTTTTTCTTTTTTGTCTTCTCTATTCTCTCAGCTCAAACTATAAGCTCCTGGCACTTCCACAAGTAAACTAAAGTGCAATGCCAGAGATCATAGATACAGAGGGTGTTTGTATTCTATATTGTATACTTAAAACCTAAACCTGTTTTCAGTGCATTTTCTGGCTTACACTTGCTCTACGGCAATGACTATCTTCGGGACCTCTAGAAGTGAGAGCACCATCAGCATTTGCAGTTGATTATTGACTTGATTGAAGAAAAATTGTACATTTTTGAGATGCAAGGAATGTGCACACATCTTTGGGGCTTATTCATATGCACTAGCAATAGACTCCCTTTTGGCTGTATTAGTGGGGTTTAAGGAACAAAGGGAGGAATGGGGCTGAATGGCAGCCTAGGATGAAGTGTGGTCAGGATTTGGACTCAAGAGGAATGCCCCATACATTTAGAATGCATGATGTCGGGTCCAGGCTGGCAAGGTATAGGCCTCAGGTGCAGCTTGACCTTTTGCAGCCCATTGGACATTTGCCTGGGTCTGCATGATGGCCATTTCAGACTAATTCATTGTATCGCAGTCAAAGTGGATAAAGTACATTTTTAAAAGGATAATAACCAACAAAATCCTCATCTTTATGCTTTAATGTAGAAATCTGATTTACTGTGTGAAAATATGGAATTAATCCAAGTAGTGGCTTCTCAGGCCTTTGTTCTATAAAGGCTTTGAGCACTATCAGTTGCCCCTCACTAAAACTGGGACACAACGGGGAAAAATTAGCTTCCCCTTTGCGTTCTGGTTTCCCCAGCAGATCAAGGGGCAGGCGCCGCGTCCGGCAGTCTGCCACTTAGTGATCGATAAGTTTGTGGATGCTGGGGTAGCGCTACAGCGTGGTATCCATAAGAGGATCATGCTGCCGGGTCACATGACGGACGGAATCTCGCCTCATGCGAGATCCTGCTGGTTGGCGGAGTGACCGCGAAGGGAGACAGGGGACTTTCTGCCGGAAAGGCCGCCGTTCTTTTCGCGGGAAAAGAGGTGAGTATCTGATTTGGGGGGGGGGGTTGAACTGCAGGTAACGGATTCTGCAGGAGCGCAATCCGTTACCTACACCTTTGAGCTGGTGGTAACTTTTTCAGTTAGTGCCAGCTTTTATTAACTATCGTTAGGACCAAGTGATCCTAACGCTAGTTACTCTGTGCGATCCCCATGCTAAGTATAGGCAGCGCAAAGTACAGTAAACTCGTGCTACAAATCTCAAATTAACAAGCGCTAATGGTTTTTTTAACCCGTTAGTGATTCGAAGGCGATGTGGGCGCAGTGCTATGACCTCCTTTAAGTTAGCGCTAACGCTGTCTCTCGTGCTAGCTTGAAGGAGGTGATACAGCCCTTTGACTATAATAAGATGGTGTATATACAAGAAAAAAGTGAAAAATTTAAGTTTGCAGAGTTTTGACAAGAGATTTAAAGTTGAATAAGGTTTTCATTTAGCTCATTCAAACTCATAAGTGCATTTACCGTCTACGATTTCAGATTTCGTGAAAAAACAAATGTGATATTTAGAACAAATCGAGAAAATAAATCTTTTACTTATTCTTGCCAGGTTCTGGAAAACCTTGAATATTACTACTTACTGACAGTTTGCAACGTAGGATATTTCCTAGACTATTATTATTATTATTATTAGGCATTTCAGATTTTTTTTATTTGGTTCAAGTAATATTCCGTCATTAAATAAAATCATTTCCTGAAAACAGGACCAGCTCACGAAATGTTAATGTTTATTCACGTGGGAGAAATCTGTTTCACAAATGCAGTTAACATTTCAGGAAGCCGATAAGAAAGTAGGATTATTTGGGTGACAAAATGCTGCGTTGAGGAAAATTAAGAACCAACTGCTGTATGCAATATTTTCTAAATTTATAGATCTAACTTTTCATCTCGTTTCCTAGAAAGGAAAAATATCAGGAAATCCTTTTTTAGAAGAATTGTTATAATTTGTTTATTTATTCAGTAAACTTAGCATTGATTTCCTTTTCATTCATAGCATTATTGGCAGAGTGCCGGAAATACCGAACGTGACCTTAAGAAAGGTTATCGCTTACAAATTTTGACCCATTGAACATAAGTCTTATGGTGAAAAACTGAATGCTACAACTCTTAGGGCTCTGTCACCTAAAACTTAATGCTAACACTAGCATCAGCGTTAGCTTAATGGAGGTGTTAGCGCTGCGCCCACATCGCCTTCAAATTGCAAACGGGTTAAAAAACCTGTTAGCGCTCGTTAATTTGCAATTCGTAGCGCGAGTTTACTGTACTTTCGCTCCCTATACGTAACATGGGGAGCACAGATTAACTAGAATTAGGATCACTTGGTCCCAACGCTAGTTAATAAGAGTTGGCACTAAGAAAAAAGTTAACACCAGCTCAGAGGTGTAGGTAATGGATTGCGTTGCTGTAGAATCCGTTACCTGCAGCTCAAACCTCCCCAAAAATCACATACTCACCTCTCTTCCCGCGGCGAGAACGGCAGCCCAATCCGCTGCTTCTGGCTGCCGCGAGCAGACGGAGACTGGGGGAAGAAAGTCCACTGTCTTCCTCCTCGATCACTCTGACGACCTGCAGGATCTCGCGAGAGGCGAGATCCTGCCGGTCATTTGACCCGGCAGCACGATCCTCCATGGAGTCCTGTGGATACCATGGAGGGGATGCTGGAGATAATAATACTATAGAGTATAGACAGGCTGAGTTTTATATAAACAATAGGATAATTATAAGTAACATATTTATTGTAAATGAAATCGAAAAAATGTGTGCTTTGCAGTGTATGGGATAAAAAGGAACTCAATTCCCTTTGCAAAAATAGTGGAGGAACTATGTTCCCATGCGTTCCTGCTCGACTTGAACGCCTGGGCAGAACGATGCCTGGGCAGAACGCCTGGGCAGAACGATGAATTGGAGCTGAGCGTACATGCTCAGAACTAATCCATCGGTTGCCTTCTCTCAGGATGTTCACTATTGGGAGCGCTTTGAGACATGACGGTGTCAGCAAGCAGAACGTGCTGACATCTACGGTGACCAACAGTTGGAAAATTCCAAATTCCGACTGCCTGGTAACAGGTGTGCGTGGAGGAAACTCATCCGCTTCACACAGCAATTTCTGGGAAACAGCACCAGACCGGGGGGAGGGCACTCCACACAGCCTGACCACTTTAAAAAGTTAAAGTAGTCAGGATGTGCTGAGTTTCCTTTTAAAGTAAGCCTTAATAAGTCCAGTCTGGTAAAAGAAGAATTTTTGCATAAAGCTACAAATATTTTTTTCGACTTAAAAAGGAGTTGTTCCTATTTGTACAGCAGCCTTCAGGATACTGCATAATCAGCTTCATTTTCTTCCACGGTCACAGAAAAGAGTGGGAATTTTTGCTGTTCTTTCCTATATTGATATCAGGTTACAGATTAAAGAAATCTTATTTGTATCTAATTGAATTTATAGTTTTTCTATGTTAGTATACTAGACACAATAATATTTTCATCTATATTTCTATGTCAATTTCATTTCTATTTTTATTCATTTTTTCTTGTAATTTCCTCTTATATTATTTTTGTTATAATTTATCATTATACTACATGCATTTTCTATATACACTAAATAATTGTTACCTGTTTGCTATTTATATGTACAGGCAATGTGAGTAGTTTCAATATACAAGAAATGAGAAAAGCTCCGGTGTAGATCCCGCAACCACGGAAGACCAAACTTTAGATTCTACACACCCAATACAAAATCAGTGTGTAGCTATATAAAAAAAATGAATACAATTACGAAAGCACATACATATGGCTGTACTGGTACTCTTGTAGACATATGGAAAAAGCACAGAAAAAGTACACATTGCGCAGTATATATGTACAGATAGTATACAAAAATACTTATGACGAAGGTTCACTCACATCGACCAGAGCCTGTACAATTCAAGGCTCTATATGAAAGCACTGGGTCCCTTCAGGGATGACCCTGTCCCATCTTCATATGCCCTCCATATATATCATGTGGACCATGTAGAAAAGGACACAAAAGTGGACCATAGCGTGATTCAGTTTGGCAGATGCAAAGGTGTGCAGCTTACAACAAATGGAAACGCACATGGTATGGAGCCTGTGCAATGTCCACTGGCTCTGTAATAGCACTTGGGTGTAAAAGGGATACACCAATCCCCTTTGGACCAGTAAAGAAGCCTTCTTTTTCAAGTGAATAAAAGGTTATTTAATAAATAATTATAAAAACCAAAACGTGTTTCGCTGTAATAACAGCTTCATCAGTTGGTTAAAGATACAAATCAATGAACCCCCCCATATATATAGCGCTCATATTCCTGGTTTCAGGTGTTACAAATACAAATATAATTCATGTCCGCATGAACTTCTCCGGTACTTCCATGCGGACATGAATTATGTTTGTATTTGTAACACCTGAAACCAGGAATATGAGCCCTATATATATGGGGGGTTCATTGATTTGTATCTTTAACCAACTGATGAAGCTGTTATTACAGCGAAACGCATTTTGTTTTTGTTTTTTTATAATTATTTATTAAATAACCTTTTATTCACCTGAAAAAGAAGGCTTTTTTACTGGTCCAAAGGGGATTGGTGTATTCCCATTACACCCAAGCGCTATTACAGAGCCAGTGGACATTGCACAGGCTCCATACCACGTGAGTTTCCTTTTGTTGTAAGCTGCACACCTTTGCATCTGCCAAACTGAATCACGCTATGGTCCACTTTTGTGTCCTTTTCTACATGGTCCACATGATATATATGGAGGGCATATGAAGATGGGACAGGGTCATCCCTGAAGGGACCCAGTGCTTTCATATAGAGCCTTGAATTGTACAGGCTCTGGTCCATGTAAGTGAACCTTCGTCATAAGAATTTTTGTATACTATCTGTACATATATACTACGCAAAGTGTACTTTTTTCTGTGCTTTTTCAATATGTCTACAAGAGTACCAGTACAGCCATATGTATGTGCTTTGGTAATTGTATTAATTTTTTATATAGCTACACACTGATTTTGTATTGGGTGTGCAGAATCTAAAGTTTGGTCTTCCGTGGTAGCGGGATCTGCACCGGCGCTTTTATCATTTCTTGTATATTGTTGCTATTTGTTTGGGTTTTGTGGGGTCAGCCCTTGGAGACATAGCAGCCGTGCTGACCCAATACCGTGGTAGTTATTCCTCCACCTACTGCCGTTTCAGCACCCCTTTTATTTCATTTTAATGTGAGTAGTTTATATGGCCAATTTTTCACTTGTCCTAGCCACTTTATGTCAGGTTATTAAATTGTCTGATGTTATCATGGGCGCGATGGCACTGCCACGTCAGTTGCGGTGTGTGTTTTGGTGACGTTACCGTGCTTGTTGTGGTTGTGGCTGACCGGGTTCTGCCCTGCAGCGGTTTTGCGAATGACATGACGCGTATTCGTGCCTCACGGCTCATTATGAGCCTATTATAAATGATTGCGGGCGTGTTCACGTTCTGCTGCTTAACATTGGCCTATTGTGGTCACGCAGTCCGTTACGAATCAGGAAGTGTTCACTTGCCACGATGTCTAAGCTAATTGCCGCATTCAAAGGTTTGCTTCTTTCCAGCTGGCTCGTATTCAATCTGTATATATATTTCTGCTTACTGTGATGACATTACAGCTCAAGATTAAGCCCGGTGGGGGCAGGCGAAACGCGTCGAGCTATGAGTCCTTTCTACTGTTTTTAAAAGTTTATTTGTTGGTTGGTTTTGTGTATGGCTATATTGAGCAGGTATCCCCTGCTACCTATGTATCAGATTAGAGGTGTGTAGGCGGCTCAAACCGCCGAGGTATTAGCTAGATTGCTCCGTTTATTTCCTCTATTCAGCTGGTGGGAATTCCTACGAAATGCCCGTGTTTGTCATACTGGACCTATTCTACCAATTTTTTCTTTTCTTTATTGTGTTAGTGTGTCGCAATTTTCATTAAATTTTATCGTGTTTTCGACACTTTTGTTGCACTCTGTGCAAATTGATTTGTGGATACAGATTAAAGAGACAGGGATACAGGAATTCAGCTATTCAACCATTGCTCTATTTTCCAGCCAAAAAAGTATAAACACTTCATTATTTTACAATAGATATTTGGAATACTATTAAGGAACGCTAGAATATCCATTTAACCCATTGGACTAAACACAGTTAAGTTTGGAAATGAAGATGGGCAGTTTTTGCAAAAGGATGTTTTAATACTATTTTCTCTCCACAAACAACTCCAGTCAAGGTTTGTCTTTTCATTTGCCAATATGAATGATGAGTTATACTATTAATATTGTATTGTTTTGGCTTATAGGGCTTTTGCGGGCGCCACCGTGCATGATTGCTTTAACTGGCTCTCTGTGCTTGTTTTATTGCCGTTGGAGACAGTCACCGGCTACTTACATCATGTCACTAAAATGGTCGTGGCCAGCTTCAAACTCCAGAGTGGTCAAGATGCTCCGGCCATGCTCACGGTTATCACCGAACCGTTTACAAAGCTTGTCATACAGGTAGGCCCGCTAGAGAGTATTACCCTGTGTCTGAAATAATTAAATAGAAATACACACAGAAAAAACGGTGTCGCGCCTAATCCCTACCAGGGTGTCTACAACTACCAGATGTATCCATCCCAGTAACATTTATAAAACATAACAACAAAAAAAGGTGTCATCTGCGCTTATCCCTATAACACCATATGAAATAAAACACCATTAGAGATTTTGGTTTACTCGAATGGCCTTTGAAGTGTAAGCTCACCTGCTGCGCCAAGGCACCTCTGGTAAGGTGAGTCCTACCTAATGAAGCCAAAAGCTTCAATGTCCATTCAAGTAAACCAAAACCTCTAATTGTGTTTTGCTTCACATAGTGTTATAGGGATATGCGCAGATGACACCGTTTTTCTAATTAAATAGAAATGTTTTGCAATGCATAATCATTTTGAAACATATACTATTACGCCAATAAATGGTAGGATATAATTTACATGTAACAGTAAGACCACGAGTGCTGTACTACGTGGCCTCGGTGACTATTCTAGCAAACTGTAGCTGCAAAATTCAGCATTTAAACTGTTCAGCAAGCTAATAAAAGCTCCGCTTGCCAAGTAGTGTCTTTTGTATGTTTACATCAACAACAGCTTAATTGCAAACACCTAGGTGCCTGTAGTAGCTAAAGGCCAAGGGCTCATGGAGATAGCCGGCACTTATCTTAGAATAACAGGTAGACAGCAATAGGCCGTAAAAGCTCAGCCACATCCAGGTTTCTGTAGTTATATGATATTTGCAGATAAAGTAAGGATGGTATCTTATACAAATGATTATTGATATAAAGCATAGAATTGGGGATCAGCTCTTAATTGGAGTAATAGTCACCAATAAAGTATCCTGAGCTGGTCAAGAGCTTCACTTAACCCCTTCACTACCAAGATCGACTATACTCGATATTCCCAAATATGTCTCTTATTGTAAAACAATAGATTAGATAGGCCGTGTTAGTCCAGTTGCCAAAATCACGAGTATAGCAGTACGTAGTAATACCTTTTTATTGGAATAACATTACATTCAAAAGAAAAAGCTTTCGAGAGGATTCCTCTCTTCTTCAGGTCTGGATGAAGACCTGAAGAAGAGAGGGATCCTCTCGAAAGCTTGTCTTTTAAATGTAACGTCAGTATAGTATAGTAATAAAAAAGGTATCACTATGTACTGCTATACTCATGTATAAATATAATAATTCAAGTTATTAAAAAAAAAAACAATGGCTCCTGACAGTGGTTTTCAGGAAAATCCCTTGGGGGTGAAGGGGTTAAGAGGAGGTGACTGCATTCTGGAACCAAACGGGATACCAGCTGGTATAAGTGATATAAATGGGTGTTGATTTACTGTTTCATATCTCACCCTTTTCATAATAGATATCATAAACATTGCATGATAGATAGATAGATAGATAGATAGAAATAAATAGATGTATGGATATGGCTATAGATATGGATAGAGATTGATAAATGGATGTATGGATATAGATATGGAGGTATGATATGATAGATAGATAGATAGATAGATAGATAGATAGATAGATAGAAATAGATGTATGGATATGGATAGAGATTGATAAATGGATGTATGGATATGGATAGAGATTGATAAATGGATGTATGGATATAGATATAGAGGTATGATATGGATAGATAGATAGATAGATAGATAGATAATAGATAGATAATTTGGTAGATATGATAAGTACAGATAGATAAGTCAGGAAGATTGATCTATACAATGTATCAAAAGACCGAACTTATACTGAAGATGTAAAAATCGTAATTTTCTGCTGTGTTTATTAAATAAATTATATATTTTTTCTTTTTTACTTTGCGCACTTAGCTTGATATGACTGTAATCACAGGCATTGCCACTGGGGACGAGAGCCTGCGCAACAAGAGTTTGATCAGAATCATATGCAAAGAACAGATTTCCGAGGTTAGTTATTGCTCTAGATCTCTAAGCTACCCAATGCGTTTAGCATGCATGTGTCAAAGTTACAGCGCATTCATCATATTATGCAGTATTTATCCGGAGGTCCCTGAATCCTTTCTACTATGCAATTACGATTACGGGACTTGCGCACTTTACGTACGCACGTTCTGTACCGCCTGCGCAGAATGATAGGTCAGAGCTCCTATCCATTGGCTGCCTCTGAGACTGCTCGCTACAGCGATTGGTCTCAGAGAGGGTGATATCGGCATGCTCTATGTGTGCTGATTTCAGGAGCGACCGATCTGGTGACAAGCACAAGAGAAATTCAAAAATCCCGGCTGCTGGTGATGCTGGGTGGGGTGAAGGAAACTTCTCCACTTCATCAAGCTGTATCTCCAGGTCGGGGCTGCAAGGGTGGGGGGTCGTCTCACATCCTGGCCACTTTAAAACTAAGGATCCATTTCACTAAACTAAAATAAATACCTACAGTGAGTACAAAGCAACATTTTGCAAATTCTAGCCAGAAAATTAAAAATTTGAATAGACAATTTACAGGGTAATTCAAAGAGATTCGAAAAGTCACCTTTTCGTTTTCTTCAATTCGTTTCCTTTTGCCGATCCCATTTCGGTGACCCTGCGGTATATTCAGCAAACACCACAGGGTCCCCGAATTTCAGGGAAAAGCTACCGCAAACCCGACGAAAACTAACCGCAAAACCCACCGAATGCACGCCGAAAACCCTCAAAAACATCTGGATTAACCCGTCGAAAAACCCAAGCAGGAGCCGATCACATGCAGCGAAGCAGCCGAGACCGCAGACGAGGCAGTGAATAAATTAGCAAAACAGTTTGTGTGAATGCCTGAAAATGAAACGCTGTTTGCAAAGAAACTACTCAGCGAAAATGTCTGAAATTTACATATGAGGTCCAGGGAATGATAATAAAGAGGGCTGTTACAGAAAAAATAAGTAAACTTAAAAAAAAAGAAAAGAAAAAATCGGACTTTTTAAAGAAAAAAAATCAGAAAAATGCTTAAAATATCCTAAAAATCTATAAATAAAGAGACTCTTTACTGCAGAATTTTATAATGAACGGCTTATTAGATATTGAATTAAAACGGGAATATTTTTAACATTGAAGCCTATGGGATTCTCCTGATTTAACTTGCCGAATTAAACCCCCGAATGGCAGGGCATTAGGGGAACCTTTCACTGCTGGTTTGTGTTCTCTGAATAGCCGAAGCAGTGCATTTTTTATGGGGATTTCACTGTCCTCGAACAGGCACCGAACAGGCACCGTATGTTCAGGCAATTCGCTAGGATTTGGCGAATTGCCTGCTCTCTGGAGGATCGCCGAATGGCCAAGAAAGGTAACCGAACGCTGATTTTCAGCGTTCGGTTACCTTTCTCAAGCAATTCGGAGCTCTTTGAATAACCCTGTTAGTCTTTTTTTTTGTTGAAGTTGTACAATTTTGTATTTTTATTTTTAGCAACTTTACTTTTCAGATATTCACAAATCCATTTAAAGTGGCAAATGTCAAAAGAAAGCCCTTCCTTTTCTGCCAATTACTGTGAACCATAAAGTAAAAAAATATATTTACTCTAACCTTATATAGCTCTACAAAACTGGCAAAACTAGTGCTTAACCCCTTTACTACCAAGTGGTTTTCCATAAAACCACTGGCAGGAGCTAATGGTTTTACAGAAAACCACTCTACATTACTCCTTAACCCTGTAACCTTCACACACACACATACATATATACTCACCTACATGCACATTCTAAATGAATTATCGTTATCTTTATGCTGCATTTAGTAAAAGAACAATGGCTACTATATCTGGTGTACTGTAATTGTACGGAATATTGTGGAATTCATATGCAAAATAATTTTCGTAATATGTCCAGATTGAGATAACTCAGTTATGGTAGTGAAAGGGTTAAGTCAATCCTGCTACATCTAATATGTAATATGGAACTATCTAGTTCCCATTAATAATGAGGAGTTTAATCATGTGACATCTTTCCTATTTCGATGTTAGCTCAGTCAAGATTTAATATATTGGAAAACCCCTATTTTTAAACATGTATAATTTCAACGAGAGGAGGACTCTTCGGATCATATCAGGCTCAGGACTCATGGGTTTAAGACGGTCCATTGTATTTCTATCCCTGTTGTTTGATCAGTGTTTATGCTGCCGGGGAGAGCGTGACAACCACTGAAATGATGATACAATCTGCAACACACGATAGACAAAAGACGAAATCGGAAGAGGTTTAAAAATATGTATAAACATTTTCATGTATGTGCCAGCAAATAAAAAAATAATAATTGTGAGTGACTAACTACCGCCATGTTTGGTAAAGTTGCATATATTTAAGCAGTATGTACACGGCCCTAGGCGATATGACATCGCTTTTAACATTTTGGACTCTTTGCTAGCTTCATCTGTAACCTATTTGCTCTTCAGATATGGCAGGATGTTGTTACACGGGTCTTAGATTTAGAATATTTGTGTGACAGTAAGAAAGGAGGTTATTTAGTCATGCGGTGTAAGGAATGCATTCTTAATATTTATCTCAGCATGGTTATTTCTTCCATATCGTTCTTCTACGTTAAATGGTAACTTTGTATTGGCCCATACAGCAGAATTGGCTTTCAATACATTTTCAGGTACTTAACCCCTTCACTATCAAGATCGAGATATCTCGGGCTTCAAAGGCACCATCTGGTGCTCCGATATCGAGATCTTCTGATCTGCAGCCCAAAAGCAAATGAAATTTGTTTGTTGCAAACAAATTTGGTTTGCTTTTGAGCTGCAGAAGGTGCCCCCAAAGTATAAGCCCTGTCGGAATAAAGCCCAAAGAGCTAAAACTGTGTAAAATCGACTGAAGAATGCCCTCACGTCGGACATTCAGCAAGCCAATACAGGGGAGAAAAAATTGAGCTGCAGCTGAAATGGCTGTAACTCAATTTGGCAGTAGAAGGCGCCATCTACTGGCCAAATAGGTTATTTACAGTAAGAAATACTATAGGAATATGCACAAATATTTCTTACTGTATAAATAATTAAGAATTATTTTACAAAAAAATCACTTTATTTGATATCTACTTGTGGTAAAATGACTGTGATGGACCCTCTGCAAAATGTTATGCATTTCTAGATTTTATTGCAATCATGACTGAGTTTCCTTTCATTATCTAAGGCCACTCTGAATCAGAGTATAACCTGAAGAGCTGTTTTAGTGTTTCAATTTTTATAATTATTTTTTAACTCTTTTACATCCAAAATTTGCATACACATTTTACACTGATAACCATTTTAAAAAAAATGTAACCCGTCAAACTCAATTTCCCCATTAATGTGTGAGTTTTGATCTGGTCCTGTGTTTTTTTCTATTTAAGTAGATGTAAAATGTTACCTTTACATCCATATAACCAGCTTCTTTTGAGGTTTCTAGTGCAGGTATATACTTATAGGAAGTACACGTATGACAGGCACGGAGGGATTTTTTGAGATGTTCTCAGTTTTCCTGCCCGATGAGCCATTAATCAATGCTTTTCAGCACTTGACATAATTTAGAAATTCTGAATTGAATCGCTAAAGCCAATCAATGTCAATACAGTAGGTGCGAGTGGAGATAGTTGAGTCAATATTTTACCGGGAAGTAAAATCTCAGTATACCCATAATTAAGTCTGCAGAAACCAAAAAATCTAAAAAATGCCTAAAACATCCTAAAAAATAAATAAAGAGACTTTTTGCTGCAAATTAAAAGGATAACAGGTTTATTACATATTGGATAAAAATGTGAATATTTTTAACATTGACAACTATGGGATTCGCCTGAATAAACCTGCCGAATAAAACCACCGAACAGCAGGGCACTTCGGCAACTTTTCCCTGCTGTTCGGTGTTCTCTGAATAGATTGCTTCTCTATGGGGGATTTCACTGCTGTCAAACAGACACCGTATTTTGTTGGCATTTCACCAAATTTGGCAAACTGCCAAATCTGGTTAGCCGAATGGCCATGAAGATGCACCGTACGGGGAAATTCGCTATTTTCACATTTTCTGGGCAAGTTCGGATCTCTGTGAATCATAGCCCATTTAGTATGTTTTTTTTTTTCTTCTGTTAATCTACATTTTTCTTTTAGATTCTCAGTAACTCCACAGTAAACACCATTCAGAGGTGTGATGCCCTGGGGCTGTGCTGGCAAGAGGACAATGTCACATCTCTCCATGAAGAAGCTGCAAAATGTGAGTGAATAGATACATTGATTTGATGAACTAGACACTGTCCTAAGCAATGTAGCTTTTTCTGGGAAAGTGCCACAAATATAATTTATTTTTCAAAGAACAATGGGTATATCTGTGAGCAGAGGGACACTTTCTACAGCATATATATCAAGTAATAACATTTCAGTGGGTTTCAAATTATCTCATCACTGTCACAGAACATTAATTTATACTGAGCGTATGATTAACTTCTCTCTTCTCTTCAAGGTAACCATCTATTTGTCGACTCACATTTGCCTGATTTGGCTGTCGGACTGATTTTATTGGCTGGGTCATTAGTTACACTCTGCACATGTCTTGTCATGCTCGTTAAAATACTCAATTCTATCTTAAAGGGGCAGGTTGCCAAAGCCATAAAGAAAGTGATTAATACTGGTAAGTACATGATACATATTCTAAATGACAAGAATGATGATAAATGCTTGAGTGATGGTTGGTTTTATGTGATCGTTTTTAGATACAAAGTTCATTATCGGTAACTCAATAAAACATAAAAATCGAGGCCCTATTCCAATGATGCCATTAAACACAATCCTCGAGCCGTACAGCCGTACAGTGCCAGGAACATTTCTTTCTTTGTGTTATTGAGGACCAGGGCCATCCTGTTCCATGTAGCACCAAATGTTGGAATTGTTAAATGAAGTGTGAACCTCCTTTAGTTACAGATGGGAGTAAACTATGCCTTATCTTGGTGCATATGCCAAGTCTTAAACTCCTTGTCGCCGAGGGACGTACTATGCCATCCTTGCGGCAGGAGGCCTTTAAAGATGCAGGGCATACATGTACTCCCTGCTGTCTTTAAAGGGCCGCCTCGGCCCCTCCTCGCAGCCGGGGCGCGACTCGCAGCCGGCATGCTGCGCTCCATTGGCTGCAGTGGCTCAGCCTGAACTCAAGCCGTCCCACTTCAACCAATGACACGCACCGTGCATCAGCTGCCTGAGCGGGCTGAAAATAGCAGCACGCGTGGCACCTATCAGCGAAGCATACCTGTACACCTTGCCGGCGTTAACCTACCCCTGATGGGTGATGCCCACCCGTCATTAAGGGGTTTAACCACTTCAATGCGGAGGACGCGCTGAGCGCGTCCTCTGCATTACTGCTGGTATGCGGAGGACGCGCTGAGCGCGTCCTCCCTTTGGGGTCAGCGTTCGGCCGGGTTCCGGCCGATCGCTGGCCCCTCCGGTGCGGGCTGACATCCTCGATGTCAGCCCAGCATCCGGAACCGCAGCCGCTGAAATTAGGTGTCATCGCGGCAGCGCGATGACACCTAATTCAGGCGCCCCCCCGCATGTGCGGAGGAGGCGCCTGAAAGGGAGGGGGGGAGGTCCTTCGGACCTCTCTCCCTCCCGATCGGCGGCGTTGCGGGGGTTAACCCAGGCACCATTTGGAAGGGCACAGCCTGCCCTTCCAAATGGTGCCTGGCATTAACCCCTGGGGAGCTGGATCGCGAATCGGCGCTGAAAAGCGCCGGTTCGCGATCCTTTCCCGGAGCTGGCCGACATCTTGGATGTCGGCCAAGCCTCCGGGAACTCCCCCTGAGGACTGGCGTCATCGTGCATAGCACAATGACGCCAGTCCTAGAGTTAACCCCTAACTGCCACCAATGGTGGAGATAGGGAGTTCCAATGAACTCCCTATCTCCGGATCCGTGGCAGCTAGGGGTTAAAGTTTGGTATGGTTTGATCGGCCAGAGCATGGCCGTTCCAAGGATACCAAACACGAAAGTGAAAAAAGTTTTTTTAAAAAAATAAAAATTAAAAATAAAAATATATTTAAAAAAAAATTATAAAAAAAAAATAAACATTTTTTTTTTTTTTTGGTTCGTTAATGCAGCAATATTGTTCCCATTTCAATTATAATGTGAACAATGATGCTGCACTAACGATTTTTGTATGCGGTGCGTTTGTTAAAAATCGCGTAATTTTCCCCAAAAAAAAATGTAACGAGACCCCATCTCTAATTTTTTTAACAAGCGCACCCCATACAAAATATAACCGCAATTGCTCGCATGTTAAAATGTGAAAAAAAAAACTTTACACGTTGTAAATTATTGAAAATACATATTTTATTGCTTTTTTTGTTATAATATACAGACATGACATAACGTATACATATAATAATGACATATTATGAATCTACCGAGTCTGACGGAAAGAACGATATATAATATGTCTGGGTAATATACTAAAATAAGCCTTCAAAACACGTTTAAACATGATGAGCAAAACCGGTAAAAATGACCTCAGCACAGAGGCGGGAAAAGCCTCAGCAGCGAAAGGGTTAAAGAACATTGAAATCTATTCCTTTTTTTTTCAAATAAATTACATTATCCTTCAATTGAATAAGTAAGTCCAATAAATACATATTTTCTTTAGAATTTATCTGGTTCTACAATGTTTGTCAAGAGTAATAACTCATCCTAGACCAAATCCTTCTTCTCCAAAATGTAAGCCTAATACCACTAAGAAAATGATTACACAGTACTGCTTCATAACATTGGAACCCATGATGAATTCCACGATGAAGTCTTCTGTTGACGTATATATCATTGCATTGATAGAGTCTGAGTAACAACGATCTTTCCTGAACATATGTAATAACAGTTAAGTTGTATTTTGGCACAACTGACTTGTCATTGGTAAAAAATAACTGTTATTAAGTCTAAATGGTAAATACATAATGAATATTCCTAATAATCTGCATTTGCTTTCAGATTTCCCTTTTCCGTTCACGTGGGCTACTGGTTATTTTGCTATGGTTATTGGTGCTGGATTGACTTTTGTTGTACAAAGCAGCTCTGTCTTTACATCTGCCATGACACCCTTAATTGGTAGGTATCTGGAAGAGTTTTATGATCATTTTGAAAACAAGAAGAAAGTAGACTGGTTTGGACTGGTAGTCAAGCTGTCTCCTTCTTTAACCTTCATAAAGTTTACTGGGATATTATTGCAGTGTTCAGTTGTACCATAAATATATTCTATGATGAAAAAGTTATCATCAAGGATGACAAGTCATTGTGCAAGCAAATGTCTATCCAGCATTTGTGTTAATTTTGTGGCATCAATAGAAGAATTGTGTGTAGATTAAAAAAGTAGGCATTCCTCTCATCCGAAATAGAAATGGAAAGAAATCATGATACTGCATGTTCATCCAGTTCTTTTTGTTGGAATAGTGGGCAAATAGTCACTTTAGCTGTGATGGTGAACCTTGGCACCCCAGATGTTTCTAATCTACTTGTTTGATGATGCTAAGCCAGTCTAAAGTGTGGCTAACCTTCATGAAACATGTAGTTCCAAAACATCTGGGGTGCCAAGGTTTGTCATCAATGCTTTAGATTAGTGATGAGCCGAACACCCCCGTGTTCGGTTTGCATTCAAACTCGAACAATTTCAAAAGTTCGGGTTTGAAGACGATTCAAACTCAATGCAAGTCAATGGGACTCGAACGTTCGATTTTTAGAGTGCCCTCCAAGAGGGCATATATGCAAGATATTTGCCATAAAAGGTGTATGGGGGTCCGGGTAGTGCCCTGGGGGACAGAAAACAAGGACAAAAAGTTTTAAAAAAAAACATTTTTAAAGGAACAGTGAGTTTTCCATGAAATAAAGGCTAAGAATAAAAATGAAAAATGCCTTCAAATATCGTGCCTTGGAGGTCCCCATAACCTGCCCATGAAGTGGCGGATTTGTAGGATGTATAGAAACATTTAAAAACAAAAAAAATGACATTTCAAATGACGGTAAATGGTTTTCCTTTAATCTATTCATAAACAACTGCTTGGGGTGGCAGCCTGTATGAAAAGAGGAGACGTTTTAGGACACGCATAACAAGTTTAGTGATTTTTTTAGCTAAATTATGGTGAAACTTATGCAGCCTTTGGATGAAAGTAACAATAGGTGCTTTAAAATTGGGCCTTTAGTGCCGGCAACAGTGCCGTCACACCGTAACCCCTCTGTGGTATTGTGGAAGAGTGCAGGGTTGGACCCAGCGGTCAAATATTAAAATGATATGAAGCTGGTATAGGCATCAGTGGCAGTGCACCCAAATATTTTACCATTGGTGGCAGCAAGTGCCTTCACACCGTAACCCCTCTGTGGTATTGTGGAAGAGCGCAGGGTTGGACCCTGCGGTCAAATATTAAAATGATATGAATCTGTTATAGGCGTCAGTGGCTGTGCAGCCAAATATTTTACCTTTGGTGGCAGCAAGTGCCTTCACACCGTAACCCCTCTGTGGTATTGTGGAAGAGTGCAGTGGTGGACCCTGCAGTCCAATATTAAGATGATATGAATCTGGTATAGGCATCAGTGGCAGTGCACCCAAATATTGTGCCTTTGGTGGCAGAAAGTGCCTTCACACCGTAACCCCTCTGAGGTATTGTGGAAGAGTGCAGTGGTGGAGGTTTTGTAATGCAGAAGAGATCCCCGATCTATTCAGTTACATCAGCAGCTATAACAAAACCGGGTCAGCAATGTTTAGGCACTTGTACTGCGCTACTGTATATGATGAGAATCAGCGCACACCAGTAGCAACAGGAAGCAAACAGAACAGGCAGGGAATACACAGAGAGAATAGTCAAATGGCAGGCAAAGTCGGCAACAGATCGTGTCCTCAGAACAAGCAGGGTCAGTAACAAGTATACAAACTGATTCGGTAAGCTAGCGATGCGGGAATAAAGGCTGAGACACACTGAGCGTGTAGCGACGCACAGTGTAGCGAAGAGAAGAGAAGCAAACATTTTGCAAGCTTGACTTCACTCCGCTCCGCCTCGCAGCGTGTCTACACTGCATTACGTTTGCTTCTCATCGCACTGGACAGGAATCCACTAACTAAATTAAAATGTACACACAAAACCGTTTTATTTTCACAAAGCACATGTTATATAGGCAAAAAATGTTTCTACTCAATAAAATACATCAAAAACTACTGTTAATTTAATAGGAATAGTATAAAAATATAAAAAAGGTAACCCCTGATCATACAGTCAGGTCCAGTAATATTGGGACATCGACATAATTCTAACATCTTTGGCTCTATACACCACCACAATGGAGTTGGAATGAAACAAAAACAATGTGCTTTAACTGCAGACTGTCAGCTTTAATTTGAGGGTATGTACATCCAACTCATCCAAGGTGAACGGTGCAGGACTTACAGCAGTTTGCCGATGTGCCTCCCACTTGTTAAGGGACCAAAGGTAATGGGACAATTGGCTTCTCAGCTGTTCCATGGCCAGGTGTGTGATATTCCCTCATTACCCCAATTACAATGTGCAAATAAAAGGCCCAAAGTTCATTTCAAGTGTGCTATTTGCATTTGGAATCTCTTGCTGTCAGCTCTCAAGATGAGATCCAAAGAGCTGTCACTATCAGTGAAGCAAGCCATCAATAGGCTGAAGAAACAACACAAACCCATCAGAGAGATAGCAAGAACATTAGGCTTGGCCAAAACAACTGTTTGGAACATTCTCAAAAAGAAGGAACGCACCGGTGAGCTCAGCAACACCAAAAGACCCGGGAGACCACGGAAAACAACTGTGGTGGATGACCAAAGGATTCTTTCCCTGGTGAAAAAAACACCCTTCACAACAGTTGGCCAGATCAAGAACACTCTCCAGGAGGTAGGTGTATGTGTGTAAAAAGTCAACAATCAAGAGAAGACTTCACCAGAGTGAATACAGGAGGGTTCACCACAAGATGTAAACCATTGGTTAGCCTCAAAAACAGGAAGGCCAGATTAGAGTTTGCCAAACAACACCTAACAAAGCCTTCACAGTTCTGGAACAAGATTCTATGGACAGATGAGACCAAAATCAACTTGTACCAGAGTGATGGGAAGAGAAGAGTATGGAGAAGGAAAGGAACTGCTCATGATCCTAAGCATACCAACTCATCAGTGAAGCATGGTGGTGGTAGTGTCATGGCGTGGGCATGTATGGCTGCCAATGGAACTGGTTCTCTTGTATTTATTGATGATGTGACTGCTGACAAAAGCAGCAGGATGAATTCTGAAGTTTTTCGGGCAATATTATCTGCTCACATTCAGCCAAATGCTGCAGAACTCATTGGACGGCGCTTCACAGTGCAGATGGACAATGACCCAAAGCATACTGCAAAAGCAACCAAAGAGTTTTTGAAGGGACAGAAGTGGAATGCTATGCAATGGCCAAGTCAATCACCTGACCGGAATCCCATTGAGCATTCATTTCACTTGCTGAAAACAAAACTGAAGGGAAAATGCCCCAAGAACAAGCAGGAACTGAAGACAGTTGCAGTAGAGGCCTGGCAGAGCATCACCAGGGATGAAACCCAGCGTCTGGTGATGTCTATGTGTTCCAGACCTCAGGCTATGATTGACTGCAAAGGATTTGCAACCAAGTATTAAGAAGGGAAAGTTTGATTTATGAATATTATTCTGTCTCATTACCTTTGGTCCCTTAACAAGTGGGAGGCACATCTCCAAACTGCTGTAAGTCCTACACCATTCGCCTGAGTTGGATGTACATGCCCTCAAATTAAAGCTGACAGTCTGCAGTTAAGGCACAACTCCATTGTGGTAGTGTATAGAGCCAAAGATGTTAGAATTGTGTCGATGTCCCAATATTTCTTGACCTGACTGTATATATTATAGGGACACGGAGCACTGTGTATAGAGTAGGGATGCATTGATACCACACACAGACATATACGTATATATCAACACGCAGACCTATGTATACGTATATATCAACACGCATATATATATACATACCCACCTACAGACCTCAGACCAAATATACACATATGCACATGGGGGGTGGCATGTGAATAATCTCAACTAAATGCGCCCGCCCCCCAATTTGGCTGATCCCTCCAGAAGAAAATGTTGAACCGACAGAGCAGAGAATATATATATTATTCTCTGCTCTATCGGGTTCAACATTTCTTCTGGAGGGATCAGCCAAATGGGGGGGGGTGGCAATTAGTTGCCAAAATGTGTGTGTAATACAAGTCTGGATATATATATTTATAAGAATATAGATATATATCTTATCTATATATATATAGATCATACCCGCCCTTACCTTCCCCTATAAATTTGCAAAAAATATACACACAAAAAAACAAACCACTGCCTGAGAGCCTGAGCAGCCCACATGCCACCCCCCTCTACCTGGCTGAATGTATCTAATATATATAATTAAATACATTCAGCAAGGTAGAGAAAGAAAAAAAAGAGTTTTATTTTATGTTCCCGGGGACATTTAAAAATGTCCTCGGATTTTATTTTTTTTAGAAATGTGTCGCCTTACCTTAGCCTGGTGGTCAGTGGGGGCTCCCTGGATCCTGGTTGTGGGGGGGTTCTGCCGTGGCCGCAGGTGCAGTGGCTCCCTCCCTGCGCCGCCTGTCTCTGCCACATGCACCCGAGCGGCTAGCCCGCACAGTTGCAGCTCTGTCATCCGGCAGCCGCATGCTCCTCAAAAAGATCCTTGGGAGGCCCCAGCAGGCTGCCCTCTACCGTGCCTGATTAGAGGGCCGTGTCTGCCTGATGTTTTAGTAACAAGAATGTTTTATCCCATAGGCTTCAATGTTAAAAATATTCCCGTTTTAATTCAATATCTAATAAACTCTTGCTTATAATATTCTGCAGTAAAGAGTCTCTTTATTTCTATATTTTTTAGTATTTTTTAAGAATTTTATATACTTTTTTCAAATAATTTTTTTTTCGAACTTTTGGCGAACGTCCTGAAAAAAGTTCGAAGTTCGCAAACTTTCGAACAGCCGATGTTCAATTCGAACTCCAAACAGATCCGAACCGAACGCTCATCCCTACTTTAGATCAGGGATGTCCAAACTCCGGCCCCCCAGATGTTCCTGAAATACAACTCCCAAAAATCTCTGACTGCATTAGATGGATGGAGAAGCATGGGAGTTGTAGTTCAGAGACATCTGAAGGGCTGCAGTTTGGACATCCCTGCTTTAAATGATCTTGATCGAGAGCAGTGTTTCCCAAACCTGTCCTCATGAGGACCCTCCGCCTCGCCAGGTTTGCCAGATATCTGAAGCTCAGCACAGGTGATATAATTTGCTGCCCAGTGATTGCAGGATTCAGTCTGCTTTTCCCCAAAGTGATCTGCAAAATCTGGCCTGGTTGAGGGTCCCGAGGAGAGGTTTGGGAAACACTGATCTAGAGAACTCTTTTTGACTAGCCATCCTTTAATGGGTTCCTACTTTAAGTCAGTGATGCCCTAAAATAATCTACCCATCAAACATAAAAAAAAAAAATCCTCCCTACAAGTTACCAAATATTTAGCAATATTTACAATATTTATTCTCCAGCTATTAGCCACACGGAGGAGATCCGTGCTCGCAGTCTGTGTCACGGTGCTCCTACAGACATTATTCATGTAAAAATTAGGGCAGAACAGTGTTAATGTCAGTTCATTAAACAAATGCTGTTATTCTGTACACATAATAAGTGTTTGTTGTTAGGGTGTTGGAACCATTGGAATCCCATTTTCTTAGAACTGGGTTTTATTATGTGGTAATGAAGAGGACAGATAGTAACTGTGGTGACCAGATCGTATCTATCAAGATGTTTATTCTTCTCTACCCTTTTTTGTGCGTTACTCTTAACTCAAAAAGTTTTTTCTTTTAATCGTAATATGGTTTGTTGAGTTTTAAAAGGCACAATTACAGTACAGTAGACTAAGTCCATAAGTGCAAGCAAGCGTAGAAATTGTACAGTAAACTTGTAGGCATCATCAATGCTACATTACAGTGTGTCTAGGGGAAATGTGAGGACCACCTTGCAAAAATGGCACAAGAAAAAAAATGGTTACCTGTAACTAGGGAGGAACAGGAGGGGCCGGTGCTGTACACAGTGGTTATGGAAGGGGATAGGCAGACATAGGACTAAGGGTTCAATTCAATTCGACCAGTGGCAAAAATCAGAAACTTTTCAGACGATTTTCAGACATTTTTCTGTTCAGGAGATTCAAATGCTCCTTTACCGGCATTTCGATTCCCAATAAAAATTTGGATTGAAAATCGGCACTTGCAGCTATAATGGAAATATCTGTTTGATCGATTCAATTAAAATTTATCAGGATTCCGTTTCCCCCCCCCAAAAAAAAAATTCACATCCTAATAGGTGTTGATAAATACATTTTCAGGCAGAAGACTAGAGGGAATAAGACTGAATTTTTTTAACTTCTTCTGATACTTCTGATAGTTATGTTTAAAAGCACAAATCTGGATGATGCTTGCCAGAAATTATTATTATTATTATTATTATTCTTTATTTATAAAGCGCCAGCATATTCCGCAGCGCTGTACAATAAGCACAGTATAGACAGGGTTACAATACATTGAACAACATTTGACAAACAGTACAGGAGGAGATGAGGGCCCTATTCCCGTAGGAACTCACAATCTGGGAGGGTTGGGGTTGGAAACAGGAGGAGAGGACTGTAAGGTGAGAGTGATTGATGATTGCGTCAGTGAGTTGGGTGGTAGGCTTCCCTAAATAGGAACGTTTTAAGGGAGCGTTTGAAGGAAGAGAAGTTAGGGGAAAGTTTGACAGTATTGAGGAGAGCGTTCCAGAGAGTGGGGGCTGCGCGTGAGAAATCCTGCAGTCTATCATGGGAAGAGGTGATGCGGTGAGAAGCTAGGCGCAGGTCACTGTTTGACCTTAGGGAGCGGGCTGGGGTGTATTTGGTGATTAGTGAGGACAGGTAGTGGGGAGCTGAGTTAGTGAGGGTTTTGTAGGTAAGGATAAGGATTTTGAACTTAATTCTGCAGTGGATGGGGAGCCAGTGAAGGGACTCGCAGAGGGGAGCGGCAGAGACAGAGCGGCTTTCTCGACTTACCAGCCAGCTTTCTTTCGGACCAGCGTCATTTTTCAAACATCGGCTCCAGCCAAATGTTTTCAACTGATTCAGCCTATGTTTGAAAAATGGCTATTGGAATTAAATTGAGCCCTAAGTGAAATAGTAGGGTTTAGGCACAATTGGTAATAAGCTGTGGATAGCAGCTACACCAAATTGATCGAAGACACAGTGTATTGTCTTATAATTTATATGTCAATGGTACCAGCTGCTTGTTTGTATTGTGTCTTCTACCGTTCATTACCCAAAGCATTTTTATTTTAGCTTCCACATCCATGCCATGAGCAAAATATCTACTTTATAATACTAGATAAACAGGGTTATTCAGAGAGAGACGATCTGGCCCCCGAAATGTCACCAAACAGTGAATTTCCCCGTACGGTGACATTTCGTGGCCATTCGGCTATTCAGAGAGCAGGTAGTTTGCCAAATTTTGGCAAACTGCCAGCAAGTACGGTGCCTATTCGGCAGTGATATTCCCCATAGAGAAGCAATGGTTCGTCTATACAGAGAACACCGTACAGCAGTGAAATGTCAGAGAAATGCCCTGCTGTTCAGTGGTTTCATTCAACAGATTAATTCAGGCGAATCCCATAGACTTCAATGTTAAAAATATTCCCTCTTTAATTCAATATCTAATAAACCGTTTATTATTTTAATCTGCAGTAAAAAGTCTCTTATTTATTGTTTTTTTTTTGCTCTTTTAGGCATTTTTCGGGATTTTTTCAGGAATTTTTTTTCTGTTTTTTTAACGCTTTTTTTCTTTTTTTCTGTTACAGACCTTTTTATTATTCATAGGATCTTAGATGTAAATTCCAGACATTTTCGTTCAGTAGTTTTTTGCAAACAGCGTTTCAATTATGACACTTTTCAAGCGTTTTTTTTTTTTTTACCCCGTTTGTCAGCTTATCAGCTTCTTCCGGCGGCTGGTCTGCGCTGTGATCAGCGGCTCGTTGGCTTTTTCCGACGTGTTCGGTGTGTTTTTTGCGGTGGTTCTGGCAGGTTTTCGGTGAGTTTTCGGTGGGTGTTCAGCAGGTGTTCAGCGGATTTTTCCTGCACTTCGGGGACCCTGCGGTGAATGCTGAATACACCGTAGGGTGGGAAACTTTGATTCCCCAAAGTGCAGGGAAGCGCGGGGAACGAGAGAGCACCAAACTGTTGGCGACATTTCGGCGATCTCTGAATAACCCCTTTAGACATATCTTTTTAATTTCCAATTCTACCATTTTGCTATAAAAAAGTCAAGCCTTTTATCAACTTACCCAAATAGGCTGTGCCCAAAATGAAATCCATCGTCAAAAAGTTTATAGTGATATCAGAAGTGGGTTTTATTTTCCGACCACCTGAGGTAAGGTGCTATGGTTCAAACAGGTTTCTTATCGTGAACAAGGGGAAGAATTAGGTGGGCTTGTTCAGCAGGATAAGTCATGGTGTCCAATACAAATAAACTGTGTTTATCTTTCTGCGATAACATTTTCATTGTATGATCTGAGCCTACAGTACCAACCTTTGCATGATCTTTCGGATATTCCAAATATTATGCAGTACCAATAATGAGTTGCTTCAATGCCAAACAGGATAGTTCACTTTTTAAATATTGCGACATAAAATACCGAAACCTAAAAGAGAATTCTTCAGTCATTGGAAAAATATGCTATTTGAATCATATCTTTCTGCCTATGATTAAGTGTGAAATCCTCCTGAACAACACTGAGCAAACATATTATTAAAATAATGATATAGTGCAATAATAGATTGTATGGATAAAGGAGGGCACTTATTCTGTTACGTTCTGTATAGCAGGTAACGCATCAGTTTTACTTGTGTCTGCTTAAATCCTATTATGATAAGTGAAATCAATATATTCCCAATCCTTTGTGTTTCTCCTTCTTTCCGTTCTGCCTTGGATTGCTGCACAGTTTACAGAGTAGCTTGTTGATTCAGTGCGTAGTGTCAACAGAAAGCAACGTATTATTCCATACCTAATTTTATTAACCCAACGTTACCTCGCAGAGCTTTTAACTTCCCTTGAATAAAATGTATTGGCCTCATAAACATTTTACAACCTTTTCTAACTGTAAACCTTTTCTAATGAAAGTCAGCACCGTAATCAAAATAACAATTATTCACATGCCATTGTTTTTGTACACTAAATAACATACTCCAGTGGTTCCCATCCTTGCTCCTCAGGTACCCCTAATAGGACAGGTTTTAAGGGTTACTTTGGAGATATGCAGACTGAATCCTGCAATTACTGTGCAGGGAATAATATCACCAGTGCCATGCTTCAGCACACGAGAACAGTGGCCTGACCTGGCACTATTGTCGCCGAGAGCAGAGTAAGACTGGGAACAAATAGTTCCCAGTCTCCCTCCGCGATCACTCCGTCTCACTGGTTGATTTCGCGAGTGTGAGATCGTGCAGGGCTTGCGGCTTGGAATCGCAACCATCCATGGAGTCCTATGGACTCCAGGAAGTGATACTCACAGTGGTGCAGAAGCACTACTGCTAGTACACCAGCAATTAGCACTGCGTTCAAAGACAAGATGCTGAGGTATCGGCTGTCCCGGAATCTAGCACAAACATGGGAATGCTACTGGGAAATCTGCAGGCGGAATACTCATAAACAGGATATCTGACTATTTTTATTATCTATCTGTATCACATTTACCGTATTTATCACAAAGGCCATTTCCACCTTTATACTACTAATGCAAACCACATCTGAAATTGTGTAACATAAAAGGACACAGTCTAGAGTTTAGAACCTTTCATCCTAGCAATATTTCTGTGAAGCATCAACAAATATAACAAATTAAAAATGACTATATTTATGATTTCTTAACTACTTCAGAATAATACTCTACATGAAAAATAGTTTTTCATCCTATATTTAGGTGTTATAATTTTTTGTAAACCTGGGCGGTGTAGTTAAGATAATTTATCTTCATCAAAAAGTACTTGGTAGTGAAGAGGTTCCCAGGAGCAGTTTAACATGTTACTAGATTTGTATTAATATGTATCACAAAACAGTACCTAGATACATGTAAAAATTGGGGGAAAAAATAAACTACTAGAGCCACTTGTGAACAGAAAACTAGTCCAATATACAAGAAAAGACAGAACATACAAAGTATTGTAAACGAAAGTGATAGGTGTGACAGATCACAGTACCCCGACGGGGTCACATGTGCTAATGCCGCTTCCTTGCTGGACCCCTGTGTTCTCCTCATGACTCTCATGCCATTCTCCAGTCCTTAGCCGCAGCTTAAAGATGGGTACGGGCTCTATATCCTTGCTAGCATTCCCCAGAAATAAGACGAGCTTGTAGATCTGGAGCTACCCGCACCAAAAATCAAGACTGCGTGTAGGGTCAGAATGGAACAGACAGACTCAACACCTTTATTGTATATACACGGTGTTTTACCAGGAAGGATCCATTGAGATTTCTCTCATTTTCAAGTACGTCCTGGGTTCAAGAACATTGAAATGTTACAGTCGTTACAGAAATACAAAGTAATACAATGCAAGATATTAAAAAAAAAACACAAACATACATATTATCAGAAAATGAATATGTAGGAAATAGTCATTATGTTACATGTTTACAGGTGCATTCTGTATTGAGGTATGTTAATAGAGATCTCTTGAGTGACTTAAGACTGGGCGAAGATTTGATGGCGTCTGGGAAGCTATTCCATAACTGTCATGCTCTGTAGGAAAATGAGGATCGAGACACTTTCTTTCTGTATTGTGGCATGTAATCACAGGCTGTGTATCAGAAAGCCTGAATACATTAGATAACTAGAGTGAAGTTACAAAAATTAACAATTAGTGACCACACAGTAATTATATAAACTATTGTAATAGGAATCAGATAATGTGACAGTGTTTGCCTGACAAGGCAGATTTACAAACTTTTCAAATATAAATAGATAACAACACATTCCTGAGACAAGGTAGACTGGGAGTCTAATCCTCTCAACAGATAAAAAAGTACACATGGACCATACAATAGACAGATAGACAATAGCATTATTCTGTCATAACTCAGATTACGCGACTATTCTGCATACAAAAGAGGGCAAGAAACTAATAAAGAACCTCAGGGCTTCACCTCCCAAACACATCTCCATGTCCATGCACCCCACGTTCAAATGACTCACATCACAATGGATATCAGCAAAATATGAACAGTTGATGAATTGTAATGCCAGTTATTCAATATACTGTGTTCTACAGGAATTGGAGTCATCAGCATTGAACGGGCATATCCCCTCACATTAGGCTCTAACATTGGCACAACAACTACAGCAATCCTGGCAGCTCTGGCAAGTCCAGGTGACAAATTAGCCAGCGCATTTCAGGTAAATCTTCCCATACAATTCGCATCTCGTTTAAAATTTAGGATGGTGCAATTGTTTTGATACTTATAATAATATCAATTTTTTTTGTAACCCACAGATTGCACTTTGCCACTTCTTCTTCAACATTTCAGGCATTTTACTGTGGTATCCATTTCCTTTCACTCGACTCCCTATCCGGATGGCAAAGATGCTGGGCAGGCGTACAGCCAAGTACCGGTGGTTCGCTGTTCTCTATCTTATTATCTGTTTTTTGCTTCTTCCATCCCTAATTTTCGCCATATCTATGGCTGGCTGGCAGGTCCTCATAGGCGTTGGAGCACCCTTCCTGAGTCTCTTTTTCGTTATTATTGTTGTAAATTTAATGCAAATTCACAAGCCTGACTGTCTGCCAAAAACCCTGAAGACATGGAACTTCCTTCCTGCTTGGATGCACTCCCTAAAGCCCATGGACAAGATAATAACAAGTGCTGCTTTGTGCTGCACGGACCACTGTTCCTGCCCTGAGAGGAGTGAAGACACCGACTCTGTGTTTGGACCTGAAAGATCACCAAAACAGAAAGCCAAGATGTGCTACGAAAACTCAGCTATATCCTACTCGGATGATGTTTCCCTCTCCATACCACCTGTCCTAAGGGGTGACATCTTGCTTCAGTGTTCTACAAAATTATAATTTCATTTGTCACTACCTAGTGTTCCTCATCAGAGGAACCTTAAAATATTTTTGTGACCGCAAGGTGTTTCCTGCCAACCATCTCATTGTGATGAAGATCAGAGGAAATGTGTGTGTTCTTACTAGCATTACTATAAACAGGTTTTAAATTTCTCATCCGAAAATATGTATTAGAAATTGGATATACATTTCAAATATAGATCCATGTATGTATTAGTGCATGCAATCTAGGGTATGTGTGCAAAGCGTATTAATCTTACCGCCGGTGCTCCTCTGATGATTTACATTTAATTAACTTGTTTGTCTCAATAGGTAATCTGTAAATCAGCTCTGATCGCATAAACCATAACATCAGTTGCATAAAACTAGAGCTGTTTGGAGAACCTAATTGGATGAGGGGGTTAAACAGCAATACAGTGATGTGCGGTACCCTTTCTCCGATGTATAGGAGGTTTATGGCTTATGGTCAGATACTACTGGGAGCATCACTCTCACTTGGATTACCTTGGATAAAAATACTGCTAATTAGGACACTAATCTGAAATAGAATCTGAGAAGTCAAGGGATCCATGCGTGCTCAGAGGGATTATGCATAGGAGAAAACTGGATTAGTGTGCCGCTTTTCGTGTCTATAGAAAACAAGTGTTTTTAAAAATCACCCTTCCAATCAATCAATGCTTTTACGCTGCTCGTCAGTAGGCCAGAGTTTAATCTGCAATATATTTGAGTTTTAGGCTAGTATATATATAATATAAATAAATGGTGCTGTGTCAATAAAGTTTTTGTATAGATTAAGTATTGATGTATGCACATGCTGCTTGGAAAGCCAGGAAATGTGTATGCACTGGCTTTAACGTATACACTACCAAGTTATTTTCCATGAAATCAATGGCAGGTCCAGTGGTTTTATGGAGAATCACTTTGCATTACCAACTCAGTAAAACAAGAAGCTTCTCTATTCCACATTTTCACCGTCAGTAAGCCCTGTTTGAGAGAGGGAGAGAGGGCTCCCTCAACTGGTCAAAACGTGCTATTACATGCATAGTACAACTTTGGTTCCATGTATCCTTCAAGGAAAAATGGTACTCAAAGCTTTTCAACTAATTTTAACTCATCAGCTGTCCTGTCTCATGTGTTGGAACTTAGAGGTATATTCTGGAGTCCTTTGGAAATCAAATTCCGTTTGCAATAAACAAAATTCTTTACATTGCTCCTGAATAAGACCACATAGAGCATAGTCAAGGCACCCACAGGTGCTTCTGAAGGTTAAAGTATATATTTGATTGTGGTAGTGAAGGGGTTAACGTTTCCATTATCTTGTAGTCACTAACTGGCGTTTGGAAGATACTGTATCAATAAAGACATAAATGCATTGTCATGTGGATTTTTTTTTCCCACTTTCGTATTATTATTAGTATAATTTATTTAGATAGCGCCAACATATGCCACAGTGCTGAACAATGGGAACAATATAGACAGGGTTACAATACAGTGAGATAAGACCACTTTTGACAAATCAGGAGAAGGGAGGGCCCTATTCCTGTGGGACCTTACAATCTAACAGGGTTTAGCCATGTTTCACGTCTCATTTTATGTCTCTATTAGGCTAAGGTCAAACAAACGCATTTTTCACATCGTCCGTAACAAAGTGCGTCCGAACGCATTGATGTATTTTTTCATGGAAGACGCGAAAGCGGTCATACGATGTGCATTTTCGTTCGTGATTTTTTACAGATCTTCAATAAAACAAGAAATATGAGTAACCAAATCAATTCGGACGTTATGTTGGCCGGACATTAGCAGCGTCTGACGTCTCCTAATCATGCACACACGCCGCTATGCGGGCACAGCGCACTTTGTACGTCAGTACAAGTGGTTCTACGTTCTCGAAAAAATGCTTTCGTTTGCCGCTTGCGTTCCGTGGCCGAACTTTCGTGTGGCCATACTTCATATATTGCCGTCATTGGATGTCATTTGCTGCTACTATGGCCATAATAAAGTGCGGCTTCACACCTGTTCGTACTGCGTTAGTCTGACACCAGCCTAAAACAGCAAAAGAATAGAGAGTCGTAAATATATTGTCAATGAAAACTGTGCTATCAATTCACATGATGCGTTCTGAATGCTATGATAGGATGCCAGGTATGGCTAATGATGGTAACCGAGAAGAGATTTCTTCTGGACACAGGAACGTATTCTTATGAAGGCCAACAAGGCCTGGGCCTAGCACAGTAGTTTGGAGGGGGCAGCATTTTTCCACATGTACTTTTTCTTAGGGTTCTCATATATTTGGGGTGTGTAGGTGTGTAATACAGCTGTAAATCAATAAAACTCCCAGCAATGAGTCTCTGAACTAAAATGCATGTTGTTAGAAATCATTTGGTATAAATAAGATACTTTGCTTTTTTTTAAAAAAAATGGGGGTCCCCATTACATTCTTCTCGCTAACGTTAGCGCTCACCTCTGTGAGCGATAACGTTAGCCCTGGTGGCCCTAGCGTGGGAGCACCATATTACAATCCAAACGCTAACGGGTTAAAGAAAAACATTAGCGATTGGTATCTTGCACTTTTCAGCGCGAGAGGTTACTGTACTTTGCATTCCCTATGCTTAACATGTTAATCAGCGTTAGGATTACAATATACTAACGCTAATTACAGTCCGATTGCGGTTAACCCGACAGTTAACCACAGCCTGGACCTGGTGCTAATGGATCCCGCTGCTGCAGAATCCGTCAGCACCAGCAGAAACCCCCCAAATTGATCACATACTCACCTCTAATCCCTTCGGCGACGACCCCGGCTCCAACCGCCTCCTCTGTCTGCCCGGAGCAGGGAGAGACTGGGGGAAAAAGTCCTCCAGTCTTCCTCTGCGGATCAGTATGCCGACCTGCCAGATCTCGCAAGGCGAAACACTAGCAGATCCTGCCCATTCCTTCTTTTCACACACCAAAAAGAGCATTTTTTATTGATTATGGGGTGGATCTTTTGTCCATTTTTAGTGTTGTGGTGGTTTGTAAACCTGGGTGTTGCCATCTCTATTATCCGGGTAGGATAAACGAGGATTTAATAACTTTATATTTTGGCAAAGTAAATCAAAAAATCACACAGGTACTTTTTGCATCTGTGTCTTTATTTACACTGTATCTGCAGCTGCTGCTAGTTACCTCTCCAGGTGGAGAAGGGAATCATGGCAAACAAACTTTATTTACAATTTTGTTATGAACAATTCTGAAAGGTATTTTAATATGATAGGTAGTTTTTAATTTTTGCATTAGTGTGAAATCCCCCCCTCCTTGTTCCAGCATGGTGTCTGTTCAATTTCATTTCCTCTCGAGGCTAGTCAGCGGGGTGATGGAAATAGATATCCTGTGTTAACTTAGAAATGCCCGCGAAATCTTTGTTACATGATGTAGAAATGTATCTGCTCTGATTGGTTGTTGTATCACATTCCTATGTTGGGAGTGAACACTGCAGGAAGTTTTTATATAACGAACATTTCTAATGGATGTTGAAACAATAAACAAACCTGACAGACCACGGACTGATCAGATGATAATCTGCCATATCTCAGTGTGGTTGTGTCTATCGTCTCCTCTGATCAGAGTCGCGCAGCGCCTTACTTCGATTTTGATATATAAGAAGAAACTTGAAAAAGGTTTATGGTAATTATAATGGAAATCTAGAATTTAACAGTTGTTGTCTGAAGTGGGATTTGCCATTCGGATGTATCCTTACATTTAAGTGTATCTTTACATTTGAATGTATCCTTACATTTGCTTGTTCAGATTTTGCGAACTTGCCTCCAGGCTTGGTTTTTGTTTATTTTCCTTGAAGTTAAAGCTATGGTTCAGAGCTTGTTGATTTTTTTTTTTTTTGGTGCAAGGTTGGACTCTTTGTCTTTGTTTGTTTTTGTCATTTTATGTATTGTAGTAAAGGAAACTCATTTGAGGACCTCACGTGTGTTGTTTGAACTCGCCCGATGTGCTGAGTATATTGTTTTGTATATGCTGGAAATTGAACTCATAAAAAAAGGAAAGAGATGTTTCTAGTTGTAGTGTCTCCGTTCTGTGTCTATCTTGTACTTCAATTCTGGTGTTTCTGGGTCGTCCATATCTTGTAATTGTGAGAATTTTATTTTAATTGATTAGATTTTGATTTCTTCTTATATATCAAATGATTTTATCTCCCATTGATAGACAGTTTTTTCTTTTTCCTCTTATTTTTTTATTTTTATTTTCTTGCGCGCTGCTGCCATTTTTTCTTTATTTTTTTGCTGCATGTGTTTGCGCTGATTCTAAAGGATTTGCTAACTGTTTTTTCTTTCAGACTGCATGTTTGTTTTTGTTTTATTTTTTATTTTGTTTCTTGCCATTGATTGCGTCTGTTTATTTAAATGTTTGTCTTTACTAACTATTAATGTATGTGTTTATCTTTGATGTTTTGTATTTCGTAGTTTTGATATTATTTTTTTATATGTAATTTATGTATAGGGACTGCTTCTCTTAAAACAGGTTGCTTTGTTTCTATGTATCTTTACTGCCTTGCCTCGCGTAAAAAAAATAAAATAAGAACAGGAAATGGAGACAACAGGGCTTTACTTTTACAGTGACTTTCAAAAGCGCCTGCTAACTTTTTTTCTCTTTCTCAAACATTCATTTTTTCTCTCTTTGTTCTTTTTTTTTATTAAAAAACTCTTTATTTGTAATGTATAATGTTATTATGTGTTTGTATAAGGATTTTTTTTCTTTGAATGCTAGTAGTCTTTTAGCAGTGCAAGTTGGATAATGGAATATGTAGTTATTTTTGTTGTTCTGTGAGTATCTATTTGGGATAATTGAACAGTATGTACAAATGACATGTGTCTAATGCCTTGAATGACTGTAGTAGCAGTTGAATTCTGGAGCTGTTAGTGCTTTATAAAACTGTAACTGTAACTGTTGTGGAATTGGGCGCGGTTTGAGTGCTTTTGGCGTGCGTACAGATGTGGAACAAAAGAAAGTAATTATGGGAGCTGGATTTACTGTAAATGGATTATAGAATTTGATGTATGATATAAACACTATTTTGTGTATCAAGGTGATGGGCGTCGGCCATCTGCCTTAATATAAGTTATAAATTTTCCCAAAAGAGACGTGGATAGTTATTTTCCTCTGGTCTTTGTTTGAGTCCAGCACAAATGGATTGACCACACCTTAATATAGGTTATATGTTTTGCCAAAATGGCTGACTGAAGTCATTTACAGGTTTTGTAACTTGTATATGTAGGTTCATTATAAGACAGTAAACAAAGAGGTCATGTTTAAATTGTTTGGAATCTAAGACGATGAAGTGATATAAAGCTGAAGGATTTGAGTGAAAGTTTAATGGAAAGCGCCTACAGGTTGTGTAGCGCTGTACAAAGGAAATTAGGCAGATTTCAAATGAGAGAAGGTGTTTTGTTTTTCTTTTTTGTTTTTTCTGTTTTATTTTAGTTGACTAAGGGAGATGGAAGGTTGTACTTTGGTATCTTGAGTATTTTTTGTTTGTTATCTTTTTTCTGCAGTGGTAGTCATATGTCTAGTTTTATTTTTTGCTGTCTGATGTTTTTGTCTTTTGGTGTGAAGTGCAACAACGTATGACTGGGCCCCCATTGAATTTTTCTTGGAGGGAATAAAACAGGTTGTAAAATAGCTGCACAAACACCTCACGTTTGAATGTTTGTTTTTAACCAATATCCTTAATAAAGATTATTGATGTTTATTAAGAATCTTTTTCTCTGAGTTTCCTCTGAGAACTTTGTGCTAATTAACACGTCACGTTTTAAACATGCCCTTCTATACTTTCTTTCCCAGTTCATGATATTTTTGTTGTGTTTTTTTATTTGAATTGAAGTTCACATTCTTTTCCTAGTCTCCTCCATTTTGTCTCTCTCATGACCCCTCCTCTCCTCCGTGTTGTCTCTCTCATGACCCCTCCTCTCCTCCATTTTTTCTCTCTCATGACCACTCCTTTTCTTTGCGTCCAAAAATGTGTTGCATTTTTTTTCTCCATTTTAAAAGTATTTTAACCATATGAATTTTAAAGTTTTTGACAGGTTAATAATACATTTTTTTCCCAAGTTTTTACTTAAGGTGAAAATTACCCATGCATGCCAACTTTGATCAAGCTAGATGGAAGATTATGTGATACCAATATTGATAAAGCTGTTGGAATTGAAGGAAATTTACTCAAACACATTATCATTTCACATTGCAATGTTACATCAACCAGATAATAAGGAATTGTCAGACACCAGGCAATAAAACATTCTAGTTTATCGACAACTCATCAATAAATCATGCGATTAAAGAAGATCATTGATTTGGAAATAAAACTTAAGACATGTCAGTTTTACAAAACTGTTATTTTCAACCAATAAGACAGAAGACAAAGAAAGAAGATAATGTATTTTTATATGCTGATGGATTATTTTTGTGTTGTCGTCTAAGTGATAATTATTTTGTGTCTTTTATTATTTTATATTTTATTATTTTTGTTGTTTGGTTACAATCAATATTGTTCAAAATTCCCTGACACATTTAGGATTATTGAAGATCACATCCAATTAAAATTAGAGTTAATTAATGTATTTAGGAACATATAATTTAATGCATTTGCATAAATACGTTTCATGACATATATAGTGGTTAATGGGAAGTTCTGATTCGGTAAAATTAATGCTGTTTTTATTTATTTTTTATTTCATTTGAGGATTGGTGTGTTTTATAAACACCAGGTTTGTTTCAAAACACCGAACAAGACTGAATAGGATAGTAATTAAATATTTTTTTTGATATTTAAAATGGGTGGCTATTTCCCTTTTGAGCCAAAGTTGCGTATATATATTTTTCTCTAACAATGAGTCAGAAGTAGTATAATTTTTTTCTCGTTGCGTGAGGCCGATAGGCTTTGCGGGGAAATTTTAAGATTTATTATCTGTGTCTCTTCTTGTGTAAATTAACATTTTTATTGTTTTCGTGCATTTGAGAGTGACAATGAATGAATGGATGTATATGATTAGTGGGGTATACTATATTTTCTTTTCTTTTTTCTTTTCTTTATTGTTGCTAAAACCGTATCGCATCATCAAGAAACCTGACAGTCACAATGACTGCATATGGAACGGATCATGGACATTTTGTGTCAAGGTCACAGGTAATAAGCAACCAGCGCAAAGAGACAGCTTGTTCAGGAGTCCCTATGGTGGGAGCTCTGATGACATTTAATGATTATGTGTCTCAAGCTGGGATGTTGAAAAAGACCAGACCTTGATCTCGCACTGTGGACTACGGTATTAGATTATGGAATATTATTTTTTTTTATTTAATCCCCTAGATAAGTGTGAGAAAGGAATGGATTTGGGAAAATGAGAATGTATTTCTTGAGAGTGGGTATGAATGCAGGTGTGTATGCGGTCTGTGGAGTGAAGCTGAACATATGAAAACACACAGATATAGATCTGACTCATGTTCATTATTAGATAAAGAACCTTTTACATTCAAGTTATTATATTTTTCTTGTTCGGTGAAGTACATTTTGGGAAATGGGAATAAATAGTTATTCAATGTCTAGATTAGGTATTTTGGCCCAAACTCCAAGAGTGGTTCGCTGGTAGAGTGAATCTAGATAGATAAGTATATTTTATGCTCATAAAGGGCCTCCTTGGGGAATCCTTTTCGTATATATCGTAAAGGTATTAGGCGAGGATACTATGGCCCCAGGTATAATTAGTTTAATTGTCTAGTTTGTTTTATCCATTTTAGTGATCACGATTGTATATGTGATCAATGAGACGATTGAAAGGTATTTTAATATGTTAGGTAGTTTTTAATTTTTGCATTAGTGTGAAATCCCCCCCTCCTTGTTCCAGCAGGGTGTCTGTTCAATTTCGTTTCCTCTCGAGGCTAGTCAGCGGGGTGATGGAATTAGATATCCTGTGTTAATTTAGAAATGCCCGCGAAATCTTTGTTACATGATGTAGAAATGTATCTGCTCTGATTGGTTGTTGTATCACATTCCTATGTTGGGAGTGAACACTGCAGGAAGTTTTTATATAACGAACATTTCTATTGGATGTTGAAACAATAAACAAACCTGACAGACCACGGACTGATCAGATGATAATCTGCCATATCTCAGTGTGGTTGTGTCTATCGTCTCCTCTGATCAGAGTCGCGCAGCGCCATACTTCGATTTTGATATATAAGAAAAAACTTGAAAAAGGTTTATGGTAATTATAATGGAAATCTAGAATTTAACAGTTGTTGTCTGAAGTGGGATTTGCCATTCGGATGTATCCTTACATTTAAGTGTAATGGTTTATGGTAATTATAATGGAAATCTAGAATTTAACAAATTCAATACATTTGCAGGTTCCAAACAACACTGGGGGGTATAAAATATAAATGTGGTCCTAAATGGTAATATGCCATCCTGGCAGGTTCTCTGCAGTCATAATTTGAGTAGAGTGGAGCAGGAGGTGAGCCGATGTGGGCCATGGTGGGGCTGCTATCCACTGTGAGAGCAGAGATGGAAATGCTGCTCTAGAGCAGTGGGCCCCTACCCTGGTCCTCAGGGCCCACTAACAGGCCAGGTTTTAAGGATTACGTTGGGGAAATGCAGACTGAATGCAGCAATCATTGAGCAACAAGTTATATCACCCGTGCTGTGCTTCAGATATCTGGCAAACCTGACCTGTTAATGGACCCTGAGGACCAGGGTTGGGAACCACTGTTCTAGGGTTTAATCAGATACAGTCAGGTCCAGAAATATTGGGACATCGACACATTTCTAACATCTTTGGCTCTATACTCCACCACAATGGAGTTGGAATGAAACAAACACAATGTGCTTTAACTGCAGACTGTCAGCTTTAATTTGAGGGTATGTACATCCAACTCAGGTGAACGGTGTAGGACTTACAGCAGTTTGCAGATGTGCCTCCCACTTGTTAAGGGACCAAAGGTAATGGGACAATTGGCTTCTCAGCTGTTCCATGGCCAGGTGTGTGATATTCCCTCATTACCCCAATTACAATGTGCAGATAAAAGGCCCAAAGTTCAGGGCTGAAGAAACAAAACAAACCCATCGGAGAGATAGCAAGAACATTAGGCGTGGCCAAAACAACTGTTTGGAACATTCTCAAAAAGAAGGAATGCACCGGTGAGCTCAGCAACACCAAAAGACCCGGGAGACCATGGAAAACAACTGTGGTGGATGACCGAAGAATTCTTTCCCTGTTGAAGAAATCACCCTTCACAACAGTTTGCCAGATCAAGAACACTCTCCAGGAGGTAGGTGTATGTGTGTCAAAGTCAACAATCAAGAGAAGACTTCACCAGAGTGAATACAGAGGGTTCACCACAAGATGTAAACCATTGGTGAGCCTCAAAAACAGGAAGGCCAGATTAGAGTTTGCCAAACAACACCTAACAAAGTCTTCACAGTTCTGGAACAAGATCCTATGGACAGATGAGACCAAGATCAACTTGTACCAGAGTGATGGGAAGAGAAGAGTATGGAGAAGGAAAGGAACTGCTCGTGATCCTAAGCATACCACCTCATCAGTGAAGCATGGTGGTAGTGTCATGGCGTGGGCATGTATGGCTGCCAATGGAACTGGTTCTCTTGTATTTATTGATGATGTGACTGCTGACAAAAGCAGCAGGATGAATTCTGAAGTGTTTCGGGCAATATTATCTGCTCACATTCAGCCAAATGCTGCAGAACTCATTGGACGGTGCTTCACAGTGCAGATGGACAATGACCCAAAGCATACTGCAAAAGCAACCAAAGAGTTTTTGAAGGGACAGAAGTGGAATGTTATGCAATGGCCAAGTCAATCACCTGACCTGAATCCCATTGAGCATGCATTTCACTTGCTGAAGACAAACCTGAAGGGAAAATGCCCCAAGAACAAGCAGGAACTGAAGACAGTTACAGTAAAGGCCTGGCAGAGCATCACCAGGGATGAAACCCAGCGTCTGGTGATGTCTATGCGTTCAAGACTTCAGGCTGTGATTGACTGCAAAGGATTTGCAACCAAGTATTAAGAAGGGAAAGTTTGATTTATGATTATTATTCTGTCCCATTACCTTTGGTCCCTTAACAAGTGGGAGGCACATCTCCAAACTCCTGTAAGTCCTACACCATTCGCCTGAGTTGGATGTACATACCCTCAAATTAAAGCTGACAGTCTGCAGTTAAAGCACATTGTGTTTGTGTCATTCCAACTCCATTGTGGTGGTGTATAGAGCCAAAGATGTTAGAATTGTGTCGATGTCCCAATATTTCTGGACCTGACTGTATGTGCAGCCTTCACAGACAAACTATGCCAGAGCCAGAATGGCTGAGCCACCTCCTAACAATGCACCATCCGGATGGTTAAAGGAACCCTCTAGCCACCATGACCATTTAAGGTAAATTATATGGTCATGGTATGAGGGTCCCAGATCCATGGCTGCCCCTGGCCACTGAAACAGCTTTTCAAAGCTGAAATTTTGCCACTGCCCTTTCCAGAAGTGGGATATGTGCAGGTTGATTGGCTTTGTTATCTTCAAGTACCCAGTTACAGTTACATGTATTTATAAAGCGCTAACAAGTTCCACAGCGCTGTAAAATAGCTGAGACAGAACAGCAAAAATACAAGTTTTGCAGCAGATGCCATCCAGACAAATGAGCAGCAATGGAAGGAAAAATAATTTATACACGATAGACAAAAATGGAGATAGAAAATTCTGATTTTCTCTCCCTTCATACATTTTTTTTTCATTTAATTGGACCAAGCAGATCAAATTTCTGACAATTTCGAAAATGTAGGCCGTTCAGATGAGCGTGGTTTTTATTGCAAATTTCCTTTTGTTCTCTAGTTAATGCATAAAATCAAATCAGTGGTAAATCCACCAGGGAATATCCGTTTCAGGGAAAAATATTCTGTCATACAATATTGTGTTTTATAATGTCCTGTGAGCTACCTCTTGCATTGGCTTCTATTTTTATCTCTGTCACAGGAACAAACAGACTTCAGAACACGGCCTAAAAATCACTTTAACGGTTAAAAAAAGCACTAACAATTTTTTACATAAACTAAATGGATTTTCTCTATATAAGCCTTATTCTTTCTATGGCTGTTATCATGCTATCACAAACATCAAATCAATAAAACGGTTTTAGTTACGATTTTCAGATGAGGCACATGCCATATATTCAGCGAATTATGGAAAAAAAATCCTTCAGATTTGAGTGTTAATTACAAGAGCACTAATTAACCACAGGGTGACCCTCATGAGATGGGATAGTAAGCAAAGCCCTTGGCCTATATAAACCAGTGGTTTATCTTGCCTCATTATGTTGATTAGGCAGATAACTGTTCTCTGAACCTGCTTTAAGGATCTTGCGAGACAATCTTGATTCATCACTAAGAAAGAAAAGGAACCTGTTGTACAAAGAGCTGACACGAAAGAGGTTTGAAAATCCAGGGTTATTCATTCTCACAAACATGACCTTCCAACAGAAATCCTCTCTGCGTACCATCTGCAGCCGAGCGTTGCGCCATACCAGTGCGCATGGGGTGCCCAACATAATACATTCAAAAGGACGATGGAGAAGCTGTTGCTGGTCAGCATTTGTGTTGTTGGTGTTGAGCTGCATGATATGGCAATGCAGTCAACTGACCGCAACCTACTTACTATACCCAACCCAAGAGAAGGTAACATTGGTCAACAGTGCCAGGTTGCCTTTCCCTGCAATCACTTTCTGCAACCTCAACCGGGCTCGTTGGTCTCAGTTGAATTCCTCCAAATATCAGCCCTTAACTGACCACCTGTCATTGTTGTCAGTCAGTGAAGACGAGGAGAGTCCCGTCAAAAATGCAAAGGAAAGGTATTTTGCCTTTTTTCTCTCTCAGTTAAGCGCAGTAGAGCAAATGCTATTGGGACACCAACTGCAAGACATGCTGATCTCCTGTGTCTTTCATAATGAAATCTGTGATGAAAGGTCAGTGAAATCATTAAATGATGTGATCCTAAAGTCTCCAAGGGTGTACAGACCTAAAAAAAACACTCCAAAAACAATAAATTTGTATCGACTTGAAGGTTGATGAAGCGACTGGGAGATTTATCTTTATTGTAGCGTACAAGATTATATTATATGGAGGAATCGTGTTTTTGAGTACACTTTTTAAATGAAGAGGATGGGAGAGAACATCTTTCTCTGGGGATGCAAATGGTAGAAAATTGTCATTAGAAATTATTATCCTCCTTGTGTAACATTTTAGAGATCTATTGTGTAATTTCTTGTTTTCTTTGGGTTGTCCCATCTTTGGTCTCCTAAGTCAGATGTCCTCAAGCAGGTTCAACAAGAACCCAGGGATTTTTTGATTTTTCTAAAGTGGGGCTATATATGTGTTTGTATAGAAGTATATATGAGTTTCATGGTTTGTCAATGAACAGATTAAGGGTGTTGGCTGTTCAAAGTTGGATTACCCAGCCAATCCCTTCTGACCTTTAATAATGATGTCTACACTTCACTCCTACTTTCTGTTGGATGTCTCAAATGTATGACCAATGAGGGTTGTCTGTAGATTATTTTTTTCAATTGTCATCATTGACTGACATGAATATTGTTCATAGTACTGATGGGGTAATTTTTAATATACATAATATCTCCAAGCCCACTTGCTGTCCTACCATAAGGAAGATCTGGTTATTTTATATATGGTAATAGTTTGGTTAACATGTTTCATTCTTTTCAGCTTCTTTACACCTTTCTTAAATTCTAAACTTGGAAGCTGTTACACTTTCAACGGACCAAGGCACACTGGTCTTCTATCAAAAGTCCAGCAAGCGGAAATCCTTAACGCCACCAAGGCTGGATTTAGCTATGGTGATTTTCTGTTTTGTATTATAATTCACTATGATATTGGAGGAGGAGGACACAAATACTTATGGAAAAAAATTGCATTTATTATTCTAATGCAAACAGTAAGGGGGTTATTTAGAGAGAACTCTGTCGTTCCCTGCACTTCGGAGAATCAAATTTCCCCACCCTGCGGTGAAATCAGCATTCACCGCAGGGTCCCTGGAGTGTAGGGAATACCTGCCGCAAACCCACCAAAAACCCGCCGGAACCGTTGCAAAAAACACACCGACCACGTTGGAAAAAGCCAACAAGTCGCCGAACAGAGTGCAGACCAGCCGCCAGAAAAAGCCGTCAAGCTGATGAACGGATTAAAAATAATAATAATAATAATAATAATGTGATTGAAAGTGTCAAAATTTAAAGGCTGTTTGCAAAAAAAACTACTCAACGAAAATGCCTGGAATTTACATATAAGGTCCTATGAATGATAATAAAAAGATCTGTTACAGAAAAAAAAAATTGACGAAAAATGCCTAGAAGATCCTAAAAAAATCAATAAACAAAGAGACTTTTTACTGCAGATTAAAAAAATAAACAGTTTATTAGATATTGTATAAAAACAGGAATATTTTTAACATTGAAGCCAATGGGGTTCATCTGGATAAACCTGCCGAATGAAACCACCGAACAGCAGGGCATTTCGACAACTTTTCACTGCTGTTCAGTGTTCTCTGAATAGATTAACCATTGCTTCTCTATGGGGGATTTCACTACCGTCGAACAGGCACCGTACTTGCTGGCAGTTTGCCAAAATTTGGCGAATTGCCTGCTCTCTGAATAGCCGAATGGCCCCGAAATATCACAGTGCGGGTAAATTCCCTTTTCGGTTACTCGGGGCCAGATCGGCTCTCTCTGAATAACCCCTTAAGTGATTTAACAGGAAAGAAGGCCAATCAATACTGTGCAGTTTGCATGTCAGAAGATTTTATGTTCGTTTCAGAAATTACAGGAAGTAATAACTGATCGGTTACTTTATTCGAATGTAACACAGCATTTAAATATGTCAGTTTCCATTAAGTAGCTGCTTACAATTTATCATGCATTATGTTATACATTACCTAAGCTCAAAGTAACATATATGTAAAAACTAGTTTTTTGCATTTTAATAGTAAAAACAAAAACTATTATAGTATTACAGTAGAAAATTATAACTGACAAGTAATGTGTCTTTTTTGTTTTGTTTCTTGGGAGGTCTCACAATGGAGCTGTATATAGAGCAGAGTGAGTATATCAGTAGCCTGAGTACAGCAGCAGGCCTGAGAGTTGTGCTGCACGGACAAGGAAAAATGCCATTTCCAGAGGATGAGGGTGTAAATGTTCCACCTGGCCAGGAATCCGATATTGGTGTAGTAAAGGTATGAGGCTTCAAAGACTTAACGGGCCACTACTACCACTACTGTGACAATGACCATAGAATGGAGTCTATGGGTCGACGACTGACTCAAATAATTGTAGATTAGAAGTCTTTTAAGATCCCTGTTTTATCTCAATCAGCTGCCATCTCTTATCTGGAGTAGCCGGCCCTGAATCACAATACACCCCCTTCGCTTTATCTAAACATACCCTCTGTTAAATACAGTCAGAAAATAAATCTCACCATTAGATTTTGGTAAATGTTGCATCATGGGAAAAATCCACAAAATGGGATCAGAAGATAAAAAAAACCCTAATTTAATTTTTCCCTTTTTATAGTTAATAAAAAGAAAAAACCCAGCATCATGTGGTTTTATTTGTCATGCACAAGTAATCTAGTTACAGCTTATGTAAGTGAAGATTTCCCTTTAAAGCGCATTTAACTCAACAGCATGCCCAATCTTTAGGTCAATATCTGGTACATAAAGGGCACCACCTTTGGGACTTGTGCATAGCCATTAAACATGACTTGGTGGAAGGCTCCATGTATATGTATTTTTTTTTTCAGAAAGGATTTTACCAAGAAGGATACATTGATATTTGTCTCGTTTTCAAGTATGTCCTGGGTGGCGAGTGTGTACCGTTAGGTGTCTTGCCCAAGGACACTTACTGGAGAGGTGCTCTTGCTGGGATTGAGCCCATGTCTCCACAGGCTCTCTCTACGCAGTGCAGTGATGTTACCTCTACTCCACCCAGCCGGCACAATAAACCCTGCTATGAAAGAGGAATTCTTGTAGCAATCTGTTATACTGCATATATATTCTATCAGCTACCATCTGCATCATGATTGTCTTTATATCTTTGAAACGGCTTACCAATTAATGACAATTAATTTTTTTAACCATTTTAATTGATTACCAGTGGAGTGTATGCTTCTGATCTTCTGCCATCTGCTGTCCTATATCACTCTGTAAGGTGATCACAACCCTACTCTTTCTCCTCCTTAACACTGTAAACTATGGTATCTCCACAAGGAAGATAAGAGAAGGAGGACAGATGTCTGCTATGAATGCTGCTGAAGGAATATGATTAACTCCCTATAGGCAGAGAATAAGTGAATAGTTTCAGATGCTAAAATGCTTCTTTTATAAGGCTGATTTATTAACGTTAACTTTAAGAGACTTTAGAATACCCATTTAAAGTCTCATCAGGACTTGTCTAGTTGAGTAAAAGACATTTCAGCTAAATTCAGGGATCTATTTTCGAAGACCTGGGATTTATGTGTGGAGAATCAAGGAGTGAGCCGATAAGCTTCTCTAAAGTAATGCATTTTCAGAGACTTCTTGAAGGACTGGAGAGACTGGGAGAGTCCTTTCCATAGAAAGGGGGCAGCTCAGGAGAAGTCTTGAAGGCGGGAGTTGAGGGTGCGGATACGTGAAGCTGATAGAAATACAGATCTAATCTGCCACACTATCTATATAAGGGTCTGCCTGTATATATGTGTCTATCTGCCTGTTTATACATATCTCCTCCATATGGAGTTATATTCATATTTGTGTCTGACCATTTGGTAAGGTATCTCTGGGTCCACAGCTGTTGAGGAAGACCTGCTAAAATGGTTAGCTTTCTCCCCTGGGGGGAGGATATAACACATAGCTGTAAAAAGGGAATTTCCTTTGTACTCACACCTTGGCAGCCAAGATTTAGACCATATCTTCAAAGACAGGAAGCACATCCTTGATCTCTTAGGGGGGTCTGGGGGGAAGAGGGACACCTTTGGGCAATTAAAGATTAATTGACATGTGCTGTAGCAAAGGGGACTCTGGGAAATGTAGTGCAGGACACTGGGCCATTTGGGGTGGGCTGGAAGGATCAGAAAGGGTATAAATTCTGAAAACTGGCCATGTGCTGGGGCTGATCACTTGGGGTACCTTCGAAAGAGGACTGATCTGTCCATGCTCTATCTCCAGGAGACCATTGATGCTAGCTTAATGAATAGCTCTTCGTAAGTAATGTTCTATGGTTCACCCTTTTTCTTTTATTTGCTGTGCAGTGTGTAATTAATTGATTTATTCTAGTTATAATTTTTTCTGTAACAAAGCACTGTGATTTTTCTATCATAAATAAACAAAAAAGTATTTAGGTTTTGACTCTGGCTGATGAAATCCATGCTAACTAAGAGATTGGGAGTATTGCTATTTGCTTTAAGCTCGGTTATATATAAAAAATTGCGAGTTGCGGTCGTCAGGAGACATTGCGGTTGCTTAAGCCCTGCGTCTCCAGTCGCGACGCGCGTGGTATCCATGAGGACTGGTGGCAGCGTTACTAATAGAATAAGAAAAAGAGACTGCAGGGATTGTGGGAGACTATCAGGAATGGAGTGCGACGGTTGGTGAGCCCATGGTGCAGTGATTGGAGGAGTCTCGTAGGTTATCAGGCATAAAAAGGTTTATTTAAATCATAAACACAACAGGGAATAAATGGACCAGAGTCTATATGAAGCAAGTAATAGACTGTAGGCTGGTTCCAGGGTTTGCTGGAAAGCAGGGTTTAACTTGCCAGCGAGGAGTCTTGAGAGTGGGGTGCACTTGCCAGCGAGGATGGTTGGAAGCAGGATGTACTTGCCAAGTTCACAGGAGGAGTTCAGGTTCAAAATAGCATAGAGCTTCAGGAACTGGATTGGTTGCCTGGACTTCCAGAACGTTAATGTTGAAGCCCTGATGGAAGGGTGGATCCCTCTTTTAAACAGGCTTCATTAGGAGTCATGGCATACACCTGAAGGCATCACGATAGGAGATGAACGGCCAGAGAGGATCCGCGGGATGCAGGGCAGTGACCTCCGGGGACCCTGCGAGATGCAGGACAGAGAGTTCTGGAGATCCTGCGGGATGCAGGGCAGCGACAACTGGAGATCCTGAAACCTGTATACAAATATAAGCAGGTGAAAGACAAGCAAATGCAGGTAAATTAAGGTTTGCCAGGGATTAGGTGCGGGCACAGGCTTAGTCTGGGACTGATTCCTGACAGAGACGTAGTTAGTACGCGCTTCAGGAGAAGACTTGTACTGCGTTGCAATCCTGGGATCAGTATATCGCGCTCTATGTGCCTGTTGTGAGAGAAAGTGTGGCCGGGACGGGTAGATAAGCGCGCGTAATTATCTGGGTCTAGGATAGATAGATAGTGAGCGGCTTAACCCGGCGTCTTTGCGCAGCAGCGCGCGTAGTGGTCGTGACAGATAGTATCAGATCATTGGCAGCGAACTGGTCGGGATGGGATGTACCTGCTAATAAGGGAGGATATAAAGAAAAAGCAACTTATATGTGAGGCCAAAAACATGAGCCCACCATAGCTGCCAGATAACCACATACATACAATAATAATTACAAAACATTCTTTATTGAATCTTAGTAGCAACAGCAATAAAATTGAAATGTGTTTATAAACACACTTGTGAATGCCTCATGCATATGCTCTAATGTTAGCTATGGTGAACTCGTATTTTTGGCCTATAAGTTGCTTTTTCTTTATATCGCTAATTACATGGGCTTACCACCCTCATTGATGACAACTCACTGATCCCTATTTTTTGAGAGGTCTTGGGCAAGGGGTTTCCGTTATACAAGTTATCTCTATTACTACTAATAAGGGAGGAGATGTAGGCAGGGGTACGGCTATGGAGAGCTTTGTACGTGAGCACCAATATTTTCAGATGAACTCTAAAGGAAACAGGGAGTCAGTGTAGAGATTGAGAAAGGGGCGAGGTGTGAGAGGTGAGGAGGATGAGCCTAGCACAGGCATTCATAACAGACTGCAGAAGGAGAATCTGGGACTTCTTGCGGCCAGAGAGAAGGAGGTTACAGTAATTAAGGCGGGAGATAATAAGAGCTTGGATGACTTTTTAGCAGAGTCCTGATTGAGACAGGACGCATGCAATGTTTTTTAGGTGGAAGTAGCAATATTTGGTAGACATGGCACCATAACACCTTTTCTGTGCTTTGAGTCCCACACACCAAATTTTTCCCATACATAAACCAATAAACATTGTTTATTAAAGCAAGCTTTATAAAAATATAATGTCATGATACTTCTCTAACTAAACTGTACATCCAAAATGTATCTCATAGGGAGCGCTAATAAATGCGTTTCGCTTGCGTCCTGCAAGCCTCCTCAGTCGGAAATTTCGGACTGAGGAGGCTTGCAGGACGCAAGCGAAATGTATTTCGGATTTTATATCTGTTATTTTATACATAATAAATTCCTTTTTTTGTTTCATCTGGTTACGATTTTTTTTGGAATATATTTTTTGCATCTATCATTCATGCTCTACATTGAGGATGGACCCCCACTGAGAAGTTAGTGGTCCACATGCTATATTTACAGAGCCATCATTTCCGAAGGCTCTGAACCACGTGAGTTGATCACCACTGGAATATTGTATTTATTTATGTGCCAACGATAATACACCATAGCGATATACTCTCTGAGGTATTTCCACCATTGCAAGACCATCTAAGGATATCCATATGTGGGCGAAGTACCCCTTTAAAGAGACCTAAAGGCGAATTGACACGAGCCATTTGGAGCTCCTCCCTTGTGAGTGTGACCATCTCTTGTGCATTATACGTTTTGTATACCATACTGTATTACGCGATCAGATTTTGGTTCCCCCTTTTTTAGGACATGATCTAATACAGAATTCTTGTTTGTGAGACAACAACCCCATGCAGATACATATAAGCTAAGTTGAATATTTTATATTGTGTATATTTCTGGAGAACAAACATATATACTCTATTAGCGCTCCCTATGAGATACATTTTATATCTATGTTTCTTCTGTGTTAATTCATTGAAGTGAAGGGTACACCTTAATAGGTGAGCAGCAAACGTTAATACTGTTCTATATATTAAAACAAATAGCGCCGAACACTTTGAACGAATCGTTCTGTGTTTATTAAACTGTACATCCATTGTGTTTTTATGTTCTGGATTATTTTATACAACCTACCTATATAAGTATCTCTTTGTAATAGGTTCATGTGAAACGGCTGGCAGAACCATATAACAGCAGATGTAGCAGTGGGGAGAACATCAAGAATTACTATGCTGATGTATATGGGACAGACTACAGTCGAGAGGTAGAGTTCTTCTACTGAAATTGTTTCTGATTACGTCTGCACTATCTGCTAGGATGTCTGTGCAGAAACTGCATTTTCCCTCATTTCCATTACAGTGTCCTATAACACTTGTACACATCGAAAAGGTTTGGGCTGTCGGAATCGTTTTATGCAAATCTTTTCGGCAAGTCAAAATCCAATTTTATTTCCATCACACAATTCCGTTCGTCCATATAATTTGGTTCAGAAAAGGCTAGCAATCCCTGACCATCTGCCACTTATGCTGTATCACAGCAACAAATTAACAAATAAAAAACTGTGGTGGATTGTCATTAGTTAATCTTGCCCATCTGGAAGTATGTCGCTTCATAATTCCAACAAATCTCACTTGAAGCAGATGCAAATACCTGATTTGGAGAATACACAAAAATACACATGGTTATTCAAAGAGAATCGAAAAGTCACCGCACGTTCGGTGACTTTTCGTTCTCTTCAATTTGGTACGATTTGGCGATCCCATTTCAGCGACCCTGCAGTGTATTCAGCAAGCACCACAGAGCCATCGTAGTGCAGGGAAAAGCCGCCGCAAACCCGACGAACAGTCACTGCAAAACCCGGCGAACGTGCACCGAAACCCGCAAAAACATCTGGATTAACCCTGCCGAACACGCCGGAGAAACCCGAGCAGGAGCCGATCACAGCACAGAGCAGCCGCTGGAAAAACCCAACACCGCAGACAAATGGAGTGAAAAAGAAAACAGTACGCTTGAATGTTTGAAAAGTGAAACGCTGTTTGCAAAGAAACTACAGAACGAAAATGTCTGAAATTTACACATAAGATCCTATGAATGATAATAAAAAGGGCAGTTACAGAAAAAAGAAAAAACGATTAAAAAAAAACAGAACCTTTTTTCGCAAAAAAATGCCCAAAAGATCCTAAACAATTTGAAAAATAAAGAGACTTTTTACTGCAGAATAAAATAATGAACGGTTTATTAGATATTGGGTTAAAACGGGAATATTTTTAACATTGAAGCCTATGGGATTCTCCTGAATAAACCTGTTGAATGAAACCACCGAATGGCAGGGCATTTCGGCAACCTTTCTCAGCTGTTTTGTGTTGTCTGAATAGACGAAGCATTGCTTCTCTATTGGGATTTCACTGCCCTCGAACAGGCACCATATGTGCAGGCAATTTGCCAACATTTGGTGAACTGCCTGCTCTCTGGTTAGCCGAATGGCTAGGAAAGGTAAGCATACGCTGAATTTCAGCGTTCGGTTACCTTTCGGCCCCAATTCGGAGCTCTTTGAATAACCCTGACAGTGTAATGGTTTTTATGGAGTATAACTTGCATATTGTAGATGTTTACACTTTATCTTTTGGTATCTCATAGGCGTGCAAGAAGAGTTGTGCTCAGGCAAAGATGATCAAAAACTGCGGATGCCGAATGTGGGAGTTTCCAGAACCCCCAGGGTCTGATGTGCCTATGTGTAACATTAGTGAACCAATCGTAAGTAAGTAAGAATTCAGACCAAATGATTTACAGTGTTCAAGCAGTTCCCAGTTCTTGGCATCTCCTTAACATCTATGCTTCCCGTTAAACACGCTTCGTTATTCTTTTGACAGATAACTGCGTGGAGATGTATGAATATAAACTGTCTCATGATCAGCTCAAATGTCACTGTCCCCTTCAGTGTGAGTGAGTATCATCAATATAACTTTCTTGCATCATTAACCTGCATTTAAGCAGCTGTTCCTGCCCTAACAAAGCAACAGTTTTGTTGAACAAGGTTTATGACGTAGAGATTTCTATATAAAAGTCATATTTATAATCCCAGATTTATAAGAAGAATTGGTTTGCTTCATTACTTGAGTTCCTTTGACAGATTTTAGTTTTTGCTCTTGTTTTCATGGACAGAAAAAATAAGGTTTGGAGATAGAAGGCACATTTTGGGTGATCGTAGACAAGGCCATCGGAAAATGATTATGTTCATGGAAGAAGCTAATGTCGGGAGAATGTGTGACATTTTGGAATTTTACGTTAAAAGTTAGAAAGGTGACAGGTGGTTACAGCTGGTCCAATACCACGTTTACTTTTTACTACTTATTTCCAGCTTCATTTCTAAACTGAAGAGATCAAGGAAATAGGGCTGGAAATAACTGTATGTGCATGATGAAAGTTTAGAGCACATGTGTAGCCCTCTGCTTGGAATTTAAATGTGTATGGGGTTGTCTGAGACGTATGGGAGTGGATGTGGCTGAAAGAGATACTGTAAATGAATGGTTGAGTGGGATGGGAATTAGTATGGGGTTGACTGAGCGAGATCAGAGTTAGTATGTTGTTGGTTGAGTAGCCTGGGGGAGAACATGTGGTTGACTGACTGAGAATGGAGCGAGTGTGTGGTTGGATGAGAAAATCAGAAGTGAGCATGTGATAGACTGAATTTGTGGCTGACTGAATGGGATGGGACATAGTGTAAAGTTGACTGGGATGGAAATGAGAATGTGAGTGTGTCGTTGGCTTATTTATGGTAGTAGTTGTGATTTTTGTGGCTGGCTAAGGCTGGCAGCACACGAGCGTTAACAGAGAGAGGAAGGATAGTCCGTGAGAGTGGGCGTTCCTTCCACTCTGTGCGCTCAGCGTACAAAGCACGATCCTCCTATGGAGGATCGCACTTTGTATCCCTGTCAGCATCTATTTAGCTTTTTGACGGGGAGGGCTTTTTCACGTCTGGTGGTTGGCCCCCCCGTCAAAACAGCACAGACGCAGGGAAGTGCAGGCGCACACAATCACCAAATGCGCTCGTGTGCCGCCAGCCTAAATCAGATGAGATTGAGTTTGTGGGTGGCTTTGAGAGTGTGTGTGTGTGGGTGGCTGAGTCTGTGTTTGGGAGAATAAGATGAGTGTGTGGCTGAATGAGTGAGATGGAGGTGAATGTGCATGACTAAATGGTATAGGAGTGAGCATGTCCTGCCCACTCTTACCTTTTCTGATCTTAGCCAGCAGTTTAGGTGGTAGCTTGGCAGTTTCTGGCAGCAGGAAGCTGTGCCTCTCCAGGGTCCCATGAAAACTTGTTTCCTTTCCTGTGGAGGACTTGACTGTTGTGCCTGGTGAACAAGCAGTTCAATTTCTGGAAGGTGACCAGGAGTCTTCTTTTATTTGTGCATCCCAACCAGGACACCCTAAGTTGTCTGTCTGTGTCACTTCATGGCTGCCCCAGCCCTATGTATCACAGGTTATGATGTTGTGTATGTGCATCACAAAACAAAGAGCTCACAAATAAATAAAATTAAAAAATAATATAATTTCACTGTTGATTATTTGGTAGAGATATATAACAAACTGGCGTTGTTTCTGAAGGATGCATTGTTCCATTTTTACAGGGAGGAGATTTTTGAACTCACCCTCTCTTCTTCACAATGGCCAAGTGTCAAGTACCTGGTAAGTCCTGTAAACAATGTAAGGCTGATGTATTTAAAGTATACCTGTCATAATTACCTGCTGGGTGCTGCCATTGCCTGTATCCTATAGGCCGATTCTTCTGCGCTCACCTGACAGGTAGACATTGGCAGCTCTGATTGCACCTCAAATTGCTTTTCCAGTGATGCCACCAAGATAGTGACACCCCGTATGTATGGAAAGTGCCCTTTAAGGACCGCCTGCATCTTTATAAAATAGTTGTTAATAGACTTGATGAAGAATTATCTGTTTTCATTATGATTGTCATAAAAGGTGCACTAGATTCCTTCCGGCAGCCTGTGATTTTTTTTCTGAATCTGTGGCGAACATTAGGGTATAATTATACAATATTACACAAATAAAGTGAATGCAAAAAATGTAAACAAAATAAAAAACGCTTTCCAAACACAATTGCTGTTTGTTGTAGCGATTATAGAGCCTGTGGGTTAATGTGCTAGAGCAATTAGCAATCTTAAGTAATTATCGAGCTTTAGTAGGAACATTCCCCGAAACAGAAAACCAACCCTGCTCTCCATGTGAATACAATTAAACTTATGCATTAGTTTTCAGATGATTTGTTTGAAACTTGGGCGATTCACTGATTTGACCCAAACACTATGAAACAAAGCGCCAAGACAACAAAATTTATTAAATCATCCCTCACACGGTTCGTTTTTTTCAGTCATTTGTTCGTTGTCCTTCCTTCAATCCTGTCTCCAAAACAGAAGGCGAAGGAGGAGCTGTTCAATTCTTTTGCAAAATCAGCACCTCACTTTATCATTCTGTATATGGGGTCTGTCCAGTGATGTGGCCTGTATCCCTTGTCTCATCCTCAGATCATTGATGATTGATATTTAAGGGACAGCCAGTAATCACTGATCTCTTTTATAGTGAAACTGATCAACTGAGCAAAAAAATAGGCAGGACAGTAAGTCTCTATATTTGTCATGCATTCTTGCCTTACGTGGACCTCCTCGTGTCATTCCTGTGACGCTTGCCCTCACACATATCATTGAGGCAAAATCAGTCTCACTTGCATCGTTCCAGTGACGCTAGCCATTCCTTACGTAATTCCGGCGACACTTATCATATACATCTTTTCTATTGCTCCCTATTCCGGCCAGCCAATCAGAGTGCTCTCCAGCCTATATACAGTTGTGTTCAAAATTATTCAACCCCCACTGAAATTGAGTGTTTTGGCCAGTTTGACATTGATTTTTATCATTCAGTCATCTTGCTTACAATTAAATCAAAGAGGCACGTGTAGGTCAGACAAATATAACATAACATTTATAATGAAATAACCACAAATGTCTTTTCTGTGCTCACATCATTATCAGTTTTATTCAACCCCCAAGTGACATTCAATCTTAGTACTTAGTACAACATCCTTTTACAGTTATAACCGCTTTTAAACGTGAAGCATAGCTTGACACAAGTGTCTTGCAGCGATCTACGGGTATCTTCGCCCATTCGTCATGGGCAAAAGCCTCCAGTTCAGTCACATTCTTAGGCTTGCGCACTGCAACTGCTTTCTTTAAGTCCCACCAGAGGTTCTCAATCGGATTTAAGTCAGGTGACTGCGATGGCCACTCCAAAATGTTCCAGCCTTTAATCTGCAACCATGCTCTAGTGGACTTGGAGGTATGCTTGGGATCATTGTCCTGTTGAAAGGTCCAACGTCTCTCAAGCCTCAGGTTTGTGACGGACTGCATCACATTGTCATCCAATATCTCCTGGTACTGAAGAGAATTCATGGTACCTTGCACACGCTGAAGCTTCCCTGTACCTGCAGAAGCAAAACAGCCCCAAAGCATGATTGACCCCCCGCCATGCTTCACAGTAGGCAAGGTGTTCTTTTCTTCATAGGCCTTGTTCTTCCTCCTCCAAACATAGCGTTGATCCATGGGCCCAAACAGTTCTAATTTTGTTTCATCAGTCCACAGAACACTATCCCAAAACTTCTGTGGTTTGTCCACATGACTTTTGGCATACTGCAGTCGACTCTTCTTATTCTTTGGAGACAGCAAGGGGGTGCGCCTGGGAGTTCTGGCATGGAGGCCTTCATTACGCAGTGTGCGCCGTATTGTCTGAGCTGAAACTTCAGTACCCACATCTGACAAATCTTTTCTCAGTTCCTCAGCAGTCACACGGGGACTTTTCTCCACTCTACGCTTTAGGTAGCGCACAGCAGTCGAAGTCAGCATCTTCTTTCTGCCACGACCAGGTAGCGTTTCAACAGTGCCCTTTGCCTTGAATTTGCAAATGATGCTTCCTATGGTCTCTCTTGGTATGTTTAACATCTTTGCAATCTTCTTATAGCCATTGCCCTTCCTGTGAAGAGTAATCACCTCTTCTCTTGTCTTCCTGGACCATTCTCTTGACTTCACCATGTTTGTAACCACACCAGTAAATGTCTAGAAGGAGCTGAGTATCACAGTCATTTTAAAGCTGCCTAATTGGTGCTTATTATGCTTTATTGCTGCTCCGTGACATCCACAGGTGTTTTCAATACCTGATTGAAAACACTTGAATGAACCTCTGTTCTTCAGAGTGGTAGTCTTTAAGGGGTTGAATAATTGTGTCAATGAAGAATTCACAAAAGAAACATTTACTACTGTATTACAAAACCAATTGATGTCATTTTAGTTGCATATGGTTCTTTAAAAAGTCCTTGTAGGATTTCATTCTGAATACAATTACAAATGTACACTAAATTCCCTAAAACCCTTTACAGCATTGGGGGTTGAATAATTTTGAACACAACTGTATAACACTTCCTCTTCCTCTGGAAGTTACCCTGGCTGGGTTTCTTAACAGGCAATGCATTCTCTTTGTGCTATTACCTATGACTTTCTGGTTGTGACCCTTGACATATTATTGACTATTATGATTTTTCTTCCCTCAACTTTAGACTGTATGCCCATTTCTCTGTGCTCTGATGTCCCAAACCCTTGGCTTGTCTCTCACTTTTGCTTGTTTATTCTCCATTCTCAGATCTAGGCTACTATTGCTATTCTCTCTATATCCCTGCCATTACAAGGGCTAGTCTACTGGTCTACCCTAGGGTTTTCCTTGGTTGAGTGCGCACGCAGGGTTACCCACTGTAACGAAAAGTACCCATTATTTAATGTAATACATCATCAGGCCTAAAAAGTAAGTAATTTAATTAATAAAATATCATACACATATTATATCATGTTAACCACTCAATTCATTCACTAAGCAGCTATAACACTATGCAAATGTAATTTTACTCCATTATAAAAATATAATTATAAAATAATGTAATTTATTATAAATATATATATATTTTTTCTAAACCAATAAAATTCTTGATAAATTCAATGAATATTGCAGGCAAAGGCAGAACAATAAAAAGGATACCCCTCCCCCAAAAATATGCTAGTAATGGTGGAGAACGTGAATTACCTGTGCATTCGCGGGACTCGATTGTATTGTTTTAACCATCCAAACTCTTTTTCAATAATTCTGATGAACAAAGCTGCTGTTTGATTGAATTTCACCATGACCAATGTAATTATGAGATTACTAAAGAACTGGAATGAAAGCACACAGGGAAGAACTGGTCTAAAAAGATCATTCTTGGACTTGTAGCGCTCACTCCCGGAGGAGCCGCTGAAATTGAACCACGGGTCAGTCTCCCCGCACTAGGGAATAAATATACTCCAGCACCGTTGTGGATTTTATAAATTAAATAGTTTACTAGAAATAAAGGCATATAATGGATAACACGGTGTTCGTGGATATATTTACAGTATTTCGTATTTCGGGAAACGCGCAGCGGAAAAGAAATACGAGGCTTCGTATTTCGGGAAAATGCGCAGAGGAACAGAAAAATACAATGCTTCGTAATTCGAGGAAACCGCGCAGCGGAAAAGAAAATAAGATACGAATCTTTAACCCCTTTTTGGATATTAGGGAGTGAGTCCCGCACAGGTTAAGTCCCGGACTGGAAGTGTGTGTGTGTGTTATGGTACCCGGGTACTATTCAACTGGCCAGTGAATTACTTAAAGCGGTGTCTTCGACTAGTCAAGTTGGGGCCCTGTGGGTTTTAGGAACAAACAACAGCGTGCTTTCTTGCTTTACAACCGGCCTTGGGGGCCTCTCACCCATCCGCTCGATAACCAAGGCTCCGCTGACCCAGGACGTCTCTCCGCTCGATGCTTCACTGGGATACTGGCTACTGGATCCGTTGTCTGGCTCTCTCTGCTCCGGCCACGACTTGTCCAGCTTACCGCTTGCTATCCCAATCCGATAGACCTGCGATACTCCTAACTCGGGGGTCCTCCGGCTTCCTTGATAGCAGCTTGGGTAATATCTGTGGATCACTGGGTCTCCCTCTTACAAGGCTGGATAACCCAATCTGGAATCCTAATAGGCCGCACCTGCATTCTGGCCTAGTCACTGTTCCACTCTGCAGCACTGTGTCCTGTCTCTTTCACTCCCTGGCGCGCTCTGCCAGCTATCTCCACGAGGCTCAGGATGTCACTCGGCGTGTCCCACCCACTTCCTGTGTCCGTTCCCAGAGCATGCCGGGAAATGTAGTCCCAATGTTGAGTGTCTCTCATCGCGCTTGTCTCCCTCCGGTGGCCAAAAATGGGTACTGCCACAGTAAGGTTTTAAACACAGTGCTACAGACTCTTCAGAAAAGTCAGAGTATTCATTTTCTGTCATTAAGAAATTGCAGCATTGATATGGCTGATGTCCAGTTTGATAGTAGGAAAATAATTCCCATTGCCTATTTAAAATTGATGATGATGAGATACACCATGGTGACGTGTTATTATTTTACCCATATGTTTTTAGGATTCCTTTTCAAAACGTCTCCAGAGCAGAAGAGGATATCAAAACATGCACAATATTAGGTAATTTTGACACAAATCTAGATAGTTGTAGTTTGGATGTTTAAGGTGGAAATCAGTATGATTTATGCCAGAAATACAGAGATTCTACGGCCGATAGCCTATTGTTCCTCTTTGGTCATACATTACCATTGACAATTATGATTTTTTTCTTTAATTGATAAAGCTAATAAATTGTATGCTTTCGCACTCTTTCTTACACTCTTGATGGTTGTTTCGTAACACTAATTGCAGCAACATTTACTTTGTTTAGCAAATTGAGGGCCCCCATTTGTTAATGAGATAAAACTGGTGATGTGAAACATAATTTTTTTTGTATTCAAAAGCTTTTATTTAAGCATTAGACAGACATAATACAGGAGAAACAATCTGCTATTGCAGATAAGAAAAGAGCATACTTTACAAACAGTAATATATGTGGCAGCCCGTTACATATTCCGCTAATTGAAATCCGAGTAACAATGGAAAACTGGTAAACGGGTAAATACTTGCATCAAAAGGGGGGGGCAATTAAAGTACATTGCCTCATCATTCCTGCTTGAAATAGACCCCTCTCAGATGGAAACATGTGGGCGATGAGTCGGAGGAAAACAAGTTAGTATAGAAAAAGAGAAAGAAAGGGGGGAATCAGAGAACCAAGGGGAGGAGAGAAGAAAAATAAAGGGGGGCGGCCTGCGGAGTAGAACTCCTATTCCCTGACCTGGTGAAGACCTTGTGAAACACTTTATCATTTGCAGAATGACTATAATGTCTGTCATTTTAAGAGTATGCAAGTTCTTTGAATCATTCATCAAACAATTCTCATTGTATAATCTTCAAATCAACAGCTATTTTCCATAAATTAAATACATTACTATATCGGGTTACTTGGAAAACTGAAATAGCCAATGATCTACTTCTATCACAATGACAGTTTTGCGTCCCAATGCACAAAATATTTGCTACACAAAATTCTAGACCAGACAATTTCCTATTAAAATGCGTAGGATAGTTAACCCATAAAAACTGTTCGGATTACGTACGATTTGCATAACAAATTCTTGGTTTATTTAAATTCTGTAAATTGCATATTCTTAGTGATCAGACACGTTGCTCTAGTGACACAACATCTGCATTTTTTATATTCCTTTGCAGAGATAATGTGGTAAAAGTTGTAGTTTATTATCAGCAATTGAATTATGAGCTGATAGAAGAAGTTCCATCCATGCAGGTGAGCCAATATTTAAACTGATTTGGAAGCTAAACTACTTTTAACATCAATGTTTTTACCTTATCGATATACGTCTATGTAAAATTACTGATAAGGCCTATTCTCTAACTGCCTTTGCTCCCCATTGGTGCAACTATGGTGAACAATCGTGATCCAGATAGGAAAAAAAAAACCACCAGCAGCTGAGGTTAATGAAACGAATAGCGGAAAATGCTGAACAAGGCTACCCAAGGTGTTGTTGCCCAAATTGGTTTAACTGAGGCTATTGTTTTATACCGTTTTATTGTTTTATTCACTGTTGTCTGAAACAACAATAGTTATACCAGGGCTCAAAATTTCAAGTCCCAAGCTACTAACCTGGCCATAAGAGTTACTCGCCAACACACACACACCATTGAATTATCTTATGAAATTACACTGTTAAAGGTTTTATTTAGAATAAAGTTGTGAAAATAACATTAATACCCAGACATCAGACCCCAGTGTGAGCAGAGCGAGGAGGCGGGGAAGCTCCTCTCCACCCCCGTGCCAGTGACAGAGACGAGCTGGGTCAGGTTAGAACGCTGATCTCTGCCACTGTGCAGCCTGTGGAAGGGGGACTGCACGGTGGCACTGCCGGAATACGCAGCACAAAATAATTTAATGTGCTGCCTGCGTGTGCATTTCCACTCGCCCTCACTTAATTTCCACTCGCCAAATGCGAGTGGAAATTTTGAGCCTTGGATATACTATGTCAACTTTAAGGTGTCCATAGACCACATACAGAAATTTCCGCGACAAGAATCTTAGAAAAGGAACTCTAGCACAACTTTGCCTGAAACATTGCTGGACAGACACGTTAAAATTTATGCATTCTACATAAGGCAGCAACTGTGATGGATACACCGGTAGAAAGCTCATTGAAACCTACGCCGAGCACTATGCAATCTGCCTAAGGCAGGCAATAAGTACAGCGAACTACAGTGGCATGTCACTTCAGGCTAGGGACAGATGAGCGCATTTTCTGCGGCCACCGTCAAAATGTACGTCGATGCGTGCGCACGCATTTTTTCACGGAATACGCTTAAGTGGTCAGACGATGCGCAATTCTGGACGTATTTCATGACGATGGGGTGAAAAGAAGTCTAGGGAAATCCGGCTGTTTGAACGTTATGTTGGCCGCACACTAGCAGCGTCTGACATCTCCTAATCACGCACACACGCTGCTATGCGGCCGCAGCGCACTCTGTACGTCAGTAGCAGCGGTTTAACGTTCTCGAAAAAATGCGTTCATTTTCCACTTGCGTTGCGCGGCCGGACTTTTGTGCGACCGTACTTCGTATATTGGCCGTCATTGCCTGTCATCTGCTGCTAGTGCGGCCGTGATTATGTGCGCCAGAACGCGCGTTCGCACTGCCTCAGTCTGACCCTAGCCGAATAGGTAATTCACCAGAGGTTCGCTGTAGTTAATCCCCCAAGTTTGACAAAGATAAGCCTCCATTCTTCCCCTGAAAGCAGTGAATGACCCTGTTAGTGTTAGTAAATGTTATGCCGGGCCATTTCCATGTATAGCATATAAAGTAAACATACTCCATGTATAGTATATAAAGTAAACATACTCCATGTATAGCATATAAACTAAACATACTCCATGTATAGCATATAAACTAAACATACTCCATGTATAGCATATAAACTAAACATACTCCATGTATAGCATATAAACTAAACATACTCCATGTATAGCATATAAACTAAACATACTCCATGTATAGCATATAAACTAAACATACTCCATACATATCATATAAACTAAAATATGTGTTTTATCTAAATAATGAAGTTTATCCTGCCATCAATATTTCTGCTCCATTTGATCTTGTTAAGCTTGATAAAAGCTTGTACAAAGTCAAAACACTGATATATAAAATGTAGATTTTTATTTTTTTTACAGACAGGAAAAAGGAGGCAGAACAATTTTGAGAATTATTCTGTGACTTCTACATTTTTTTATCTTGCTTAGCCTGTCATTTCTTATACCAACCTTGGATAAGAATTAGAAAGCTTGAGTAAGGTTGTAACAGCTGAAATGTTTCTTATCCTCCGAAAAAGGCTTTGTATTTAGTGCCTTGCCCTCACCTGTTCTTGTTTTAGACGAAATAAGTCATACAATAACCACTACTAATAACGGAAGTGACTATGACAATATGCAACTTCCCTGACCATCTTTAAATACAAACTATAGTTTTATACAGTTTTTTTAAATTGAAATTATGTTTTACAGCTCTTTGAATATTTCTGATCAAACCTCCAGGGGTTTTCCATGATGCTCCATACAATGCTCAGCATAGTACAGTTGGTACTGAACAGACGTTTAATAATTCATTCCTGGCCTTTTAATAAGTGCATTTACAATATAAACACAATTTTCACAAAGGGCTGATTCGATTGCATCTCCATAATGTGTAAAGACCAATATATATATATATTTTGTTTTTGTAAGTGTCACAAGTCATGAATCTCAATCTCTGCTCCCCAGATGTTGATAGCCTACAATTCCCATAATTTCTTGAATGCAATAGATGGCCAGAGAATCATGGGAGTCATATTTCATAAAAAGCCAGATTTTCAGATCCCTAATCTGTGATATTTGTGATATAGTGATATATTCATTTATCATGCTCACTTAAAATTTGAATACAAGCAATAACGCTGTGTTTTATGCGCCCGGGACTTCTGTTTCAGCTGGTAGATTTATTTTCCAGTATTGGAGGCTTGGTGGGTCTTTGGATTGGAGTCTCGGTCTGTACAGTGGCGGAGTTTTTTGAGCTGATACTGAATCTCCTGACATTCTTCATCCGTCAAATTCCCATACAAGACGAGGAGTCACCTGCAAACCCGTATACAATTCCAGAGCCTGAAGCATGCTCTCCGGTTCATCCATCAGATCATAACCTGACATGGGGTTCTAATGATGATAGATCTAGTCTACTAGCGGATTATTATGAGAGCAATCAAAGCCTACACAATCCATATGTGTGTTAAAACATATAAAACAAAAGGATTTATTCAGAGAGCACTGAAATGTCGCCGACAATTCGGTGCTCTCTTGTTCCCTGAACTTCGGGGAATCAAAGTTTCCCACCCTGCGGTGAATTCAGCATTCACTGCAGGGTCCACGGACTGCAGGGAAACCCAGCCGCAAACCCACTGAACACCTGCCCAAAACCCGTCGGAAACACTGCAAAAAACCACGCCGAACAAGTCAGAGAAAGCCAAAAAAATTTTGCTGAAAAATACCTAAAAGATCCTAAGAAAATCTGTAAGTAAAGAAACTTTTTACTGTAGATTAAAAGAATAGACTGTTTATTAGATATTGAATAAGAATTGAAATAATTTAACATTTAAGCCTATGGGGTTCGCCTGAATAAACCTGCCGAATGAAAACACCGAACTGCAGGGCATTTCACTGTTACAGTATTTCGCTGCTGTTCAGTGTTCTCTGAATAGATGAACCATTGCTTCTCTACGGGACTTTCACTGCCTTCGAACAGGCACCGCAATTATTTATTTTATTTATTTATAAAGTATTTTACCAGGAAGAATACATTGCAAACTCCCCATCTATGTGTCAGGACAAAATCAAATGGCACGCTGACCACATTCACTTCTCTCAAATATTTAGGTATGTGGTTAGACCCAAATCTATCCTTTGGCCCCCACATCAATAAACGCTCATCTAAACTTTATCCCAAATCCTGTCTGAGCCCCGCGGTAAGTAATGAAAGCACTGAACATCAGGGAATTTCTCTGACATTTCGGTGCTGTTTGGTGTCTCTGAATAGATTAACCATTGCTTCTCTATGGGGGATTTCACTGCCTTCGAACAGGCACTGTATTTTGCTGGCAGTTCTCCAAAATTCTGCCTGCTTTGTGAATAGCCGAATGGGTACGAAATGGCACAGTAAGGGGAAATTCACTGTTCGGTGCATTTTCGGGGCAATTTCGGATCTCTGTGAATAACCCTTTATGTGTATATGAAACATGAATGAATTGTTTGTCTAGACTTGAGTCCCATCCCCAAGATATCTCATTATTCAATGCAAATATTTCAAAACATGGAATTAAATCAGAGATCTGAAACACTTCTGCCAACAAGCATTTAGGATAAGGAATATGTATCCTATATGTAGCTGTAGCGCTCACTCCCGGAGGAGCCGCTGAATTAACCTTGGGTTAGTCTCACCGCGCTAGGGAATAAATATACACCAGCACTGTTATGTATTTTTATAGATTATATTCTTTACTGTTCCCAATAAAGCAGCATATATAATGTAGATACGGTATGTGCACAACAGGATTTCGTAATGCGGGAGAAACACGCGGCGGCAAAAGAAAAGGATTAACCCCCTCAGTTCTGAAGTGTATGTCCCGTGAATGAAAGCTCAAAATTGTGTATGTGTATGGTCTCAGGTACCCGGGTACGGTATTCAACTGGCCAGTGAATGAAACAAACAAATCTTCGACTAGTCACGTTGGGGCCCTGTGGATTTAAACAATACTGCAGCGTGCGTTTCTTAATTTTGGAACTGCGGCCTGGGAGGCCTCTCACCCATCCGATAGACAATCTGTTCAGCACCCGATCAAGGATTTCTCTCCGCTGTGTACTGGGACTCTGTGCCACCGGATCCGCTCCCTGCTTGTCCGATCTCCACACTGCGAACAACGGTCTACCGCCTGCACTCCCAATGGATCATTGCGGTCTCCTAACTCGGGGTCCAGCCGGAACCAGATGATTACTCAGACCTCTCAGCGGTGCGTAGGTAGGTCTCTGCAAGGTCACCGTCCCGATCTCTAGCACCAGCGAGGCAGCGCCTGCACTCCGGCCTGGTCACGATCCCTGGCAGTTTCACGTGCGTCCTCCACCTTTCGCCGCTCGGCTCACTCTGCCTCTCCTCTGCACGAGGCTGCTGATGTCTTTCCTCTTCCTCCCACCCACTTGATGTACTCACGCAAAGCATGATGGAAATTGTAGTTCCGTTTATGTCCAGCATAGTCCATTATGCCTCTGTCTTCCTCTGGTGGCCATAATAAGTAAATGCAGCAAACACAATCTTTAAGCAGCGCTACATAGCTATATAGCTGTAACAGTCTGCTATAATTGCATCTGTCTAATCTGGAAATCTTCTTGATTTTATTACGATACTGGGGAAATTCAAGGCAAGCTAAAGCTAATGATGAGATTCTTTCCAATATTGAAAACATTGCAGAACTTCTATACAGAGAATTCCATAGACGAATGTGGTAAAAGCAGCTTTTAAAGATCAACCATGCAGAAACACAAGCATGTTTGAATGTAGACAAGTCACCTGCATACAACCAAGACTTTCATCTCCATGAAGCATAACATAATTTGCATGCCTTTAAAGACTCTAGCTTCATAAAATCATTATAATACAGAGTGTTCATAAAATCTCTTTACAATTTCAAAAATTTATTACAAAGGCAAATGAAAAGACAGATAAGTGAAAATTATTACAAAATGAGATGTATTTCCTTTTTTTTTTGTCTCATTTAATACACCTCTATATGGGCACCATTAGTTGCGCGAAGCACATCAAGACGTTACTCGATTTCTTGCCATGCTCGCTGTAGCATACCCTCACCCTCATCAATGGTGGCAATGGCATCAGTGATCCTCTGCTTTAGATTAGTGATGTCCGTACCTTTGTTCGATACACGATATCTTTAACATAACCCCATAGAAAGAAGTCGAGGGGAGTGATATCTGGTGAACGAGGTGGCCAGGGAATTGGGCCACCCCTTACAATCCACCAGTCTGGAAATGTTTCATTTAGGAACCCACGAACATGCAGTCCCCAATGTGGTGGTGCACCATCTTGCTGGAAAATGATGGCTGGTTGAAGGTCATGTAGTTGTGGTGCCACGTATTCAGTCAAAAGGTCAAGGTAAACATTACAAAGTAATACGTCTCGTTTTTTAATAATTTTCACTTATCTGTCTTTTCATTTTCCTTTGAAATAAATTTTTGAAATTGTAAAGAGACTTTATGGACACCCTGTATATGAAGCAGCCAATTATACACTATGTGACCTCAAATTGTGTCAATCCATACTCTGAGCACCCTGAAACCGAACTGAAAACATTGAGATGAAGTTACGGCATTAGAATCTGGGGTGAAAGAGACGTGTCTCTTATAGTTGATGAGTTGAGATTTTATAGTCGAACATGTTAAACAATTGTTTGTAAATCTATCCTCTCATTGGATGTTTTTGTGCGTTATTTAACAGCTTAATATTATAGGGTTATTCAGAGAGAGCCAATCTGGCCCCGAAATGGCACTTAACAGGGAATTCAGGGTCATTCGGCTATTCAGAGAGCAGGCATTTCAACAAATTTTGGCGAACTGCCAGCAAGTACGGTGCCTGTTCGACGGCAGTGAAATCCCCCATAGAGAAGCAGTGGTTAATCTATTCAGAGACACAGAGCAACAGTGAAAAGTAGTCGAAATGCCCTGCTGTTCGGTGGTTTCATTCGGAAGGTTTATTCAGGCGAGCCCCATAGGCTTCAATTTAAAAAAATATTCCCGTTTTAATTTAATATCTAATAAACCGTGTATTATTTTGATCTGCAGTGAAAAGTCTCTTTACTTACAGATTTTTTAGGATCTTCTAGACATTTTTCATGATTTTTTAGGGAATTTTTCTCCATTTTTTTTTAATCGTTTTTTCTTTTTTCTGTAACAGACTTTTTTATTATCATTCATAGGATCTTATATGTAAATTGCACGCATTTTCGTTCTGGAGTTGTTTTGCAAACAGCATTTAAATATTGAAAATTTTATGTGTACTGTTTTTTTTTACCCCATTCGTCAGCTTGTTGGCTTTCTCAGGCCGCTGGTCTGCACTGTGATTGGCGGCTCGTCGGCTTGTTCGGCGGGGGTTTTCTGGCATTCCGGCTGGTTTTCGGCAGGTGTTTGGCGGAATTGCGGCGGGTTTTCCCTGCACTCCAGGAATAGCATGGAGAGCTGTTAAAATGAACGAGTGGGGCTGCAATGCTTCATGGTAATGGCTCAAGTTAAGTAGGGCCCAGAATTTTTGGAATGACATTGCATACTGGAGAGATTTCCTGATAAAGAATGTGGTGTTGCTTTAATATGGAAAACCTCACAAAAATCTCTAATGAATTAAAAATAAATATTAAAAAATCTTGATTTATGAGAACATTGTTTATGCATGCCATTTAGTCCCCAATGTCCTTATTTACCTTTTTTACACTATATTGCTCAATAAAGCCACTTTTGGCATATTGCTTGGTGTTTGTATGTTTGACTCTGACTCCACTTTGGGGAATTTATCATACCTATTAATATTTATCTCGCCATCTTCTGTTTCTTATCTCTCTGCACCACTGAGCTGGAATGCAGGTGGTTGGCATAATATGAGGCTGTCTATAGTCACAGCCAAGACACTGTCACACAGAAAAGCTGCAGGCAGGCAGGAGGGCACTGTTCAAGGAAGCATGAGAGAACACAGTATTGAGAAAAATACAAAGAGTAATATATGGCCAGCTCAGATCACAAGCGCTTCTGTTTCAGTTGTGTTTACCTCATGCAAGATGTTAGGGACAGACAGAAATGTGAATTTTATCACTATATACTGTATCATCCCTGAGGATCAGACCTTCATCCCCGGATCAGACTTAGAAGAGAGGCTGGAAGATAGGTTTTCCAAAAGGAAAAAGGAGAGAAAACAGTGAGGGGGGGGGGTTAGTTCCGGGGATCTTCTGCATTGATATCTCTCGGCAGCTTGAAAGTCATTCATTCTGATGAGTTTATGGGTCATTGATCCCTCCGTCTCTTCCCTGTATTTATTTCTGTTTTCCAAATTTTCCATACATTGATCCCCTCCATTAGAAGCCACTTTGAGTAGGTGTATATATATATATTATATATATATATATTCATACACAGTGAACCTATGATCCTGCTACACCTTCAAAAAGAAATGCGTATATCCATGCGGTGCAAAGCCAATAAATGGTGAATAGGTATACGCAAAGAGAGAATGGCTGCATTCAAAAAATAAAATAATAAAGTTTATTTATAGCATATTAAAAATGAAGACCGACGTTTCGGCTCTCTCTGGAGCCATTATCAAGGTTACAACATATACTAACAGCAGGTTTAAATACGATAAGTAAAACACAACTTACCTATCGCGTCACCCGTCTCAATCAAGCGTTCCACGTGGACGCATTGAGAAACTAGGGGCTGGTCCGGGTTGCGTCACAACGTGTGACGAAACCGCACGTCTGGCGCTTCCCCGTTGCCGTAGCAGCTAAAATCTCAATTAAAAACATTGCAGGGGGAGAGAATATTATTTTCTCTCCTCCTGCAATGTTTTTAATTGAGATTTTAGTTTCTACGGCAACGGGGAAGGGCCAGACGTCCGGTTTCGTCACACGTTGTGACGCAACCCGGACCATTTTCTCAATGCATCCACGTGGAACGCTTGATTGAGACGGGCGACGCGATAGGTAAATTGTGTTTTACTTATTGTATTTAAACATGCTGTTAGTATATGATGTAACCTTAATAATGGCTCCAGAGAGAGCCGAAACGTCGGTCTTCATTTTTAATATGCTATAAATAAACTTTATTATTTTATTTTTCGAGTGCAGTCATTCTCTCTTTGTATATTCATACACATAGATAGTAGACAGACACAACAGGAGGGCTGCTCTCAGGGCCGCCATCAGGGGGTGACAACTCATTTATTTGACTTGTTCAGGGGCCCAGTGTCTGCAGGGGGCTCTTTCCCTTGCCCAACCCTGTGCAGCTTGTCTACATGCCACAGATGTAAGAGTTCCACCGTGTCACTTACAACTGGCCCACAAAGATACAAATTCCCCAGTGGGTTGAGGCACCAGGGCCTTGTAAATGTGCTCTGTATCATCACTGAGTAATTAGTATGGTCTGCACCAAGTAGAGTTGCAATGCGCACTCTCTCCTACTTGAGAACAGTCTTTACCCCCCCCCATGCACAAAGTGACTTCTAATGGAGGGGGATCAATGTTTGGAAAATTGATTGATTTAGCCCCCTCCTGGAAAATACAGTAAGCAGAAAAGGAGGCAAAATGTTTAATTTTAAATTTGTTTACTTAAGTATTCAACTGAGGAAATAGTAAGGGGCTCCAAGAATTTTTATGGTGGTCCTGGCTGCTCACAACATAAACATGCATATCATAACAGTGCTACAGAGACTGATATACAATATGCAAATTGCAGAGAACTCAACTGAAAAAATGCATCTGAAGGTTTAAAAACGTCTGACTAAGGCTTTAATTACAAGAAGCGACCGCACATTGAATAAAAGTGGCACAACATAAATGTAGCGCATCATTGCAGGGTCTATTCTTTGCCAACCTAATGCCTGTTCTTAAGAGATGACCTCACTTACTAGGGAAATATATCCATATAAAGCACACTGCAGAATGCAAGGTTTAACCCCTTAACGCCGGGCGGATGAGTACACCCCTTAGTGAAAATGTCCAAATTTGGCCCAATTAGCCATGTTCCCTTCCCAGTGTCATGTGACCCGTTAGTGTTACAAGGTCTCAGGTCTCAGGTGAATGAGGAGTAGGTGGGTTAAATTTGGTGTTATCGCTCTCTCTCATATACTGGTCACTGGAGGTTCAACATGGCAGTTCATGGCAAAGAACTCTCTGAGGATCTGAAAAAAAGAATTGTTGCTCTACATAAAGATGGCATAGGCTATAAGAAGATTGCCTAAATCCTGAAACTGAGCCGCAGCACGGTGGCCAAGACCATGCAACAGTTTAACAGGACAGGATCCACTCAGAAAAGTCCTTGCCATAGTCGACCAAAGAAGTTGAGTGCACGTGTTCAGCATCATATCCAGAGGTTTTCTTTGGGAAATAGACGTTTGAGTGCTGCCAGCATTGCTGCAGAGGTTGAAGGGGTGGGGGGGGTCAGCTTGTCATTACTCAGACCATGCGCCGCATCAAATTGGTCTGCATGGCCGTCGTCCCAGAAGGAAGCCTCTTCTAAAGATGATGCACAAGACAGTCTGCAAACAGTTTGCTGAAGACAAGCAGACTAAGGATGTGGATTACTGGACCCATGTTCTGTGGTCTGATGAGACCAAGATAAACTTATTTGGTACAGATGGTGTCAAGCGTGTGTGGCGGCAACCAGGTGAGGAGTACAAAGACAAGTGTGTCTTGCCTACAGTCAAGCATGGTGGTGGGAGTGTCATGGTCTGGGGCTGCATGAGTGCTGCCGGCACCGGGGAGCTACAGTTCTTTGAGGGAGCCATGAATGCCAACATGTACTGTGACATACTGAAGCAGAGCATGATCCCCTCCCTTTGGAGACTGGGCCGCAGGGCAGTATTCCAACATGATAACGACCCCAAACAGACATCCAAGATGACCACTGCCTTGTTAGAGAAGCTGAGGGTAAAGGTGATGGACTGGCCAAGCATGTCTCCAGACCTAAACACTATTGAGCTTCTGTTGGGCATCTTCAAACACAAGGTGGAGAAGCACAAGGCCTCTAACATTCACCAGCTCCGTGATGTCGTCATGAAGGAGTGGAAGAGGACTCCAGTGGCAACCTGTGAAGCTCTGGTAAACGCCATGCCCAAGAGGGTTAAGGCAGTGCTGGATAATAATGGTGACCACACAAAATATTGACACTTTGGGCCCAATTTTGACATTTTCTCTTAGGGGTGTACTCACTTTTGTTGCCAGACATTAAGGGCTGTGTGTTGAGTTTTTTGAGGGTACAGCAAATTTACACTGTTATACAAGCTGTACATTCACTACTTTACATTGTAGCAAAGTGACATTTCTTCAGTGTTGTTACATGAAAGATATAAAATATTTACAAAAATGCGAGGGGTGTATTCCCTTCTGTGAGATACTGTATATACATTCATGATTATGTGGTGCCATGTGTTTCCAATAATGTGTACTAGTACAGTCTATGATTAATTCTACCTCCTCAGGAAACACATTACAACTTGTAACTAGTACAATAAAGGAGAATTATAACGACTCTCAACCGCTCATGGTACAGATAGGAAGTAAATAAAATATTAAACAGGATGTCAGGTTACAAACTCATACGGAACACAAAATATGAGACAAGTGAAATAAAATGGCTAAACAGAAAAACAGAAGGAACAGGGAAACAGTAATCTAATGAAACCTAAATCTTTCGACAGCAAAATGCAAAAAATCTTCATCCATGAGCTTGTTCTCTTTTCATTATGCCACATAGATCAAGGAACTGTTGATCATGTCCCAACTAGCACTATCATTTCTAATCTGATTTCCCAGTATTATATGTCATGGAGCTGATGTAACGCTCCATGCTTCAAACCCCAAGAGACTTTATGTTCAATTTATATAGTGTGTTTTTAAATATATATTACATCGTTTGGTTTTAGTTTAAATTAGTTTAGTGTAAAATGGCGTAACTTTAGTTTAAAATATACTTATATTCCTTTAGGTAAATGTGTTTCTGTATAGCCAGTAAACAAGCTTTACTGCTGTGTAATTTATGCAACAGGGCTTTCCCCCTTATCTGGCTGCATGTTTAATTCAAGGGATCTGTGATAGTGTTTGTCTTTAATCTGATGTGTTAGAACAATGGATTATGCAAATGTTGTGTGAGCTAAAGGCTAAAGAATATAAAGAATGTTTATTGTTAATATCTAACTGACATAATGTAATTAGCATATTGGTAGGACGAGGTGCGTCATTTATGCAAATTATGACTGTCACACGGTCGTGTGACTGACGTTTATTTTGACTGATGTAGAAGGGATTTTGTCTGTCAAAATGCTGGACGTCAAAAATGCAGCCCGTCTGACTTCGTTTCATCACTTACACACAAAGCTATGCGGACGTTGCGGACGCAGCGCACTCTGAGCGTCCGTTCTACCGGATTTACGTTCTTGCCTAACCTGCGTCCGTTTGCCGCGTCCGTTATGCGTCCACAGTTCCGTGCAGATGTACTTTGTGTGTGGGGCTCCATTGGTCATAATTATATGCTATAACGGACGTACAAATGTGCGGCAACACGGACGTGATCAGTGCGCTCGTCTGGCACGGGTCTCAAAGTTCAGTTTTATTCTTTATTGCTTGTTCACCCGTGGCATTGACCTCTCCATTTAAATTTACGGGTTACCCCCTTGTTTCATTAGGTGTTTTCTTTCCTTATCAATATCATTGAGAGACTTACTATTCTATTTCTCCCTTGCTTTTATACCCCGTACAGTGCACTGGTGTCATTGTACCGGGTACGATGAAGTCAGTTTCAGGCCGCACCCCCCCCCCCCTCGGCAGAGCTGGGAGAGTGCCTGAAGGGGAGGTGGGTCATTTGGACCCCTCTAGCTCCCCATCGGTATGGGGTAAGAACACAAGAGAGATATTCCTGGAAAGGTCACAGTCAGGAACAGCACCGGAGGGGAACTGGCCTTACGGGTATGAGCCCAGTATGGAGCAAAGCCAGACTGGGAATAAAAAGTAGCCCTGGAAAATTTTTTTTAGACCAGTCCTGTATTGTGATAAGTGTAAGCAAAAAGGAGACTTACAGTTAGGGGGTCGACGATTACTGGGCCCGATAGTTAGCACTTTTAAAGGTATCAGTGTCGGCTGCTACATTGCCAATAACCAGGTCTTTTTTTCAGCCAGTACTCAGTACTTTAGGGATGAGCTGTTCGGGATCGGAGTTCGGCCCGAACTTTGGCATTTCGAAAGTTCGCGAACTTTGAACTTTTTGGGTGTGTTCGGTTCGAGTTCGAAAAAAAAAGAAATTTTGAAAAAAGTATAGAAAATGCTTAAAAAAAATACTAAAAAAATCTAGAAATAAAGAGACTCTTTACTGCAGAATATTATAAGGAATGGTTTATTAGATATTGTCAGGGATCAGGATTGGTAGAGGAGGAGATGAGCCCAGGATGCATTGATAAAGAGACACACAGACAGGTTCCACGGTACAAGGGAGGTTTATTGGTGCTGGATACTACTTGGCAATGGAGACACGGGATACTACTTGGCAATGGAGACACGGGATACTGCTTGGCAATGGAGACACGGGATACTACTTGGCAATGGAGACACGGGATACTACTTGGCAATGGAGACACGGGATACTACTTGGCAATGGAGACACGGGATACTACTTGGCAATGGAGACACGGGATACTACTTGGCAATGGAGACACGGGATACTACTTGGCAATGGAGACACGGGATACTACTTGGCAATGGAGACACGGGATACTACTTGGCAATGGAGACACGGGATACTACTTGGCACTGGAGACACGTGAATACACTTGGCACTGGAGACACGGGATACACTTTGCACTGGAGACACGGGATACACTTGGCACTGGAGACACGGGATACACTTGGCACTGGAAACATGGGATACACTTGGCACTGGAGACATGGGATACACTTGGCAATGTAGACACAGGATACACTTGGTAATGTAGACACTTGGCAATGTAGACACAGGATACTACTTGGCACTGGAGACACGTGAATACACTTGGCACTGGAGACACGGGATACACTTGGCACTGGAGACACGGGATACACTTGGCACTGGAGACACGGGATACACTTGGCACTGGAGACACAGGATACACTTGGCACTGGAGACACAGGATACATTTGGCACTGGATACAATGTAAGTCTGCTAGCTGGATACACAGGATCTTGAGAGGGACACAGCTTGGCAGTGGAAGGTAATGTTAATGCAGCAGCAATGCATCATGGGAGATTGTCCCTTAACCACTTGAATGCTAAGGACGCGCTGAGCGCGTCCTCAGCATTCCCCCTGGTATGCGGAGGACGCGCTGAGCGCGTCCTCGCATTGGGTCAGCGTTCGGCCGGGTTCCGGCCGATCGCTGGCCCTCCGGTGCGGGCTGACATCCTGGATGTCAGCCCGGCATCCGGAGCAGTGGCCGCCATTATTATGTGTCATCGCGCCCCCGCGATGACACATAATTCAGGCGCCCCCCCGCATGTGCGGAGGAGGCGCCTGAAAGGGAGGGGGGGGAGGTCCTTCGGACCTCTCTCCCTCCCGATCGGCGGCTCACAGGGGCTTAACCCAGGCATCATTTGGAAGGGCACAGCCTGCCCTTCCAAATGATGCCTGGCATTAACCCCTGGGGAGCTGGATCGCAAATCGGCGCTGAAAAGCGCCGATTTGCGATCCTTCCCGGAGCTGGCCGACATCTTGGATGTCGGCCAAGCTTCCGGGAACTCCCCCAGAGGACTGGCGTCATCGTGCGCAGCACGATGACGCCAGTCCTAGCATTAACCCCTAACTGCCACGAAGTGTGGAGATAGGGAGTTCCAATGAACTCCCTATCTCCCGATCCGTGGCAGTTAGGGGTTAATTTTGATATCGTTGGATCGGCCAGAGCATGGCCGTTCCAACGATACCAAACATGAAAGTAAAAAAAATGGTAAAAAAAAAAAAAAAAAAGAAAAATAAAAATAAAAAAAAATTAAAAAATAAAAATAATAAAAAAAAATAAACACTTTTTTTTTTTTGTTTTTGTTTTGTTAATGCAGCAATATTGTTCCCATTTCAATTATAATGTGAACAATGATGCTGCATTAACGATTTTTGTATGCGGTGCGTTTGTTAAAAATGGTGTCATTTTCCCCAAAAAAAAATGTAACGAGACCCCATCTCTAATTTTTTTAACAAGCGCACCCCATACAAAATATAACCGCAATTGCTCGCATGTTAAAATGTGGAAAAAAACACTTTACACGCTGTAAATTATTGAAAATACATATTTTATTGCATTTTTTGTTATAATATACAAACATGACATAACGTATACATATAATAATGACATATTATGAATCTACCGAGTCTGACGGAAAGAACGATATATAATATGTCGATGTCATATACTAAAATAAGCCTTCAAAACACGTTTAAACATGATGCGCAAAACAGGTAAAAAATGACCTCAGCACAGGGGCGGGAAAAGCCTCAGCAGCGAAAGGGTTAAATAGGGAAGCACAGGGAGGCAATCGAGACACCTGTGGCTGCTGCAGTGGCTGACTGAGGTACTGCAGGCAAATAGGCAAAGGGCTGTCAGGTTGGAATAATCACCTTAGGAGGCTTCTTGCCACGGCGGCGACGTGTAACCTGACAATACCCCCCACCGAAGGCTGAACACTGGGCAGCTAAGGAGGTCTGATACGTGGCTGTAACGGTAAGACCCACCACAGTTCCATTGGAGGTAGTACAGTCCAGTGGCAAGGGTTCAATCAATTCTGTGACAAGTACATCAGTACACTGGATTTCTTGGCTGGATGGTTCTTTGATCTCTGCTGCAATGCGTGGCTCAGTCTGGGTGTAAACACAGGAGGGACTTTGAACTCAAAGGTCTGGGAGTGGCTCGCCATCAGTCACGGTGTACCGTGACATGCAAGCAGAGGGCACAGAGTCCAGATATGGGTCAGTGAGAGGGGTCACCACAGACGACTGACAAGGAGCCCGAGAGCAGGAGGGAAACTTGATTTGGCGGCTGTGGGGAATTGGACAGTCCATCTTACTTACTCCTGTAATTCTTCTAGGGGTGCCAGATCCACAAAGGTAAGTAGCTGGGATGGCAGCTGGCATAAAGGTGGTAGCACTTAGGTTGCCCTGTGCTGGTTGTAGCGGTGGCTCACCATTGGAATCTACAAAGTCCAAACCAGTCTCTGAGGATGAATCAAAGTTAGGTGGTGTAACTGCAGCAGATGGTGGTATTTCTGCAGTGGCACTTATTTTAGCCAGTTGTTTCAGTAGGAAAGCAGGATTTTTCTGTAGATTCTGCAGGATCTGAAAGAGGGAATCAACCTGGCTTGCCAGGGCAACAACGGTGGAGGTAAGCACCGAAATTTCTGGTGTCTTGCCTATGACCTCACAAGCTGGCATTGAAGTGGGTTTGACGCGCACTGCTTCTTTCGGCAAAGCAGGCACGGATTTGGATTCATCAGGCGGCTGGGAAGCGCACTTGGGTTCTTTGCGCTCCGGGTTGGGAAGCGCACTTGGGTTGAATAGGTATGGCAGCGTCCGGTTCTTGGTTCAACATGGCAGCAACCGGTGCTTGGTTCAACTTGGCAGCGGCCGTGGTTTGGTTCAACTTGGCAGCAACTGTACCTTGGCTTGGGAATAGTTTGGCTTGGTTTGACAGCAGCTTGGCAATAACAGCAGCTTGGATTTGTTTTGCAGCAAAATCACTTTTAAAAACCTCAGAGGGTGCTGGAGAAGCAGGACGAAGAGAGGCAGTGAAAGGGTTAACACCAGAGTCTTTGCCTGAATTAGTGGCTTGCTTGGGTGTACGCACTTTACAATTTGAGGTATAATGCGAGCCAGCACCACAGTAGTAACACAATTGTAAGGTTTTCCTCTTTAGGCGTTCCTCTGCAGACAAGGGTTCTTTGCCTTTAAACACTGGAAGGGAAGAGCACACCCTGGTTTCTTCAAGCTGCGGGGATGCACACTTGGATTCTTCAAGTTGCAGGGAAGCACACTTGGATTCTTCAAGTTGCAGGGAAGCACACTTGGATTCTTCAAGTTGCAGGGAAGCACACTTGGATTCTTCCAGTTGCAGGGAAGCACACTTGGATTCTTCAAGTTGCAGGGAAGCAGCAGGCCCTTCGGCATGGGCTTCGGGCTCAACCTCCTCAGTAACCATGGAGGGAGCATCACAGGGGCCCACAGGACCTTGAGGAAGCTGGATGGTCACCAATGCATAAATGGCATTCCTGGCAATGGTGTATGGGGTTACTGGATCTTGGACTTGATCTTTCTCCATATCAGCCAGGCAAGGGATAACCTCCATAGTTCCAGAATTAACCAGAGAGGTCTTTGGTAGATGCTGGGTATTGGTGAGATCAGCTGGTTTAGCCACAGAGACAAATGTTCCTCCTTGTAACACTGGAAAGCAGGGATATTCAGGCAGAACAGTCTTTAGAGGGTTGTTGTGCTCATAGTTAGGGATGAGCTGTTCGGGTTCGGACGGTTCGGAGTTCGACCCGAACTTTGGCAGTTCGAAAGTTCGCGAATTTCAAACTTTTTGGGCGTGTCCGGTTCGGGTTCGAAAAAAAAAAGAAATTTTAGAAATAAAGAGACTCTTTACTGCAGAATATTATAAGCAACGGTTTATTAGATATTGAATTAAAAACTAATGTGTCCGTGGAAAGATTATCAACTCTAAATGACCTCTGTTCACAAATGGGCATAACACCAGGTGTTTTTAGTCTGGTAATCAATTTGATACAATGTACACTATACTGAGGGGGTGGGGTGGTGTCTGTTTCTGATTGAGATTTGAGAATTAATTTCCCTAAAACATCCTAATATGCTGCATTTAACTGGTGTTTGAAAAAAATCTAAAGCAATGTTATTTTTCACCTTGGGATTAAACATTCAAAGGGTTATTCAGAGAGCGGTGAAAAGCAGGAGAATAACTGGAGAAGTGAAAATTCTAGGTCAAAATAGCCAAACCAGAAAAATTCTCCCATTTATCTCACTTTCCAAATTGGCTATTTGGTCTAGATTGTTCTCTTCTCTTGCCAGTTCTCCTGGCTTTCACCTCTCTCTCAGGGTTGTTCAGAGAAAGGTGAAAACCAGGAGAATGGCAGGAAAAGAGAACAATCTGGATCAAATAGCCGATTTGGAAAGTGAGATAAGGCTAGGGTCAGACTAACGCATTTTTCACAGCGACCGTCAAAAAGTGCGTCCGAACGCATTGCTGTATTTTTTCACGGATTGCGTGAAAACGGTCATACGATGCGCATTTTTGTGCGTGATTTTTTACGGATCCAAACCAGGAAACTTTGGGTGTCTGGACATTATGTTGGCCGGACATGAGCAGGGTCTGACGTCTCCAAATCACGCACACACGCCGCTAGTGGACGCAGCGCACTCTGTATGTCCGTACTAGCGGTTCTGCGTTCTCGAAAAAATGCTTTCATTTTCCACTTGCGTTACGCAGCCGGATTTTCGTGTGACCATACTTCGTATATTGGCCGTCATTGCCCGTCATTTGCTGCTAGTGCGGCCGTGATTAAGTGCGCCTAAACGCACGTTAAAAATTCGCTAGTCTGACCCTAGCCTAAATGGGAGAATTTTTCTGGTTTGGCTATTTTGACCTAGAATTTTCCATTCTCCAATCATTCTCCTGCTCTTCACCGCTCTCTGAATAACCCTGACAGGGTTATTCAGAGAAAGGTGAAACTCAGGAGAATGACTGGAGAATGGAAAATTCTAGGTCAAAATAGCCAAACCAGAAAAATTCTCCCATTTATCTCACTTTCCAAATCGGCTTTTTGGTCTAGAAGTTTCCATTCTCCTGCTTTTCACCGCCAAAAAATCAGTAAACTTTTTCTGTGTGTCCGAAAATGTCTCCTCTTTTCAAACAGACTGCCGCCCCAAGCAGTTGTTTATGGATAGATTAAAGGAAAAGCATTTACCGTAAGTGTTTCTATACTACCTAGAAATCCGCCACTTCACGGGCAGGTTATGGGGACCTCCTAGGCATGATATTTGAAGGAATTTTTCATTTTTATTTTTAACCCTTATTTCATGGAAAACTCACTGTCCCTTTAAAAACGTATTTTTTTAAACTTTTTGTCCTTGTTTCCTGTCCCCCAGGGCACTACCCGGACCCCCATACACCTTTTATGGCAAATATCTAGGATATATGCCCTCTTGGAGAGCACTCTAAAAACCGAATTTTCAGCCCCATTGACCTGTATTGAGTTTGAGTTCGGGTTCGGATCCGAACATTTGGAAAGTTCGGGTTCGGCTCCGAACCGAACTCGGGGAGTGTTCGGCTCATCCCTAATGCCAACACAGAGACATGAGCAGCACATGAAGAAGGCTGCCTGGATATACATATTGCAGGCAAGTTACAGCCAGCGGCGGGGAGCTTAACACAGTCTGACCTTCAAGCATTGCCCCTTTTAATCACTTACGTGCCGGTACCGCAATCTGGATCACAGCCTTCTTCCAGTGGGGGCTGACATTGGATTTTGGATGTCAGCCCAGCCACCCGGGCCTCCCGTCATCCACTGACATTGTCAGAGCATGGCCTTTCCAATGATACCAAACCTGACCAGGTTACATGGAAAAATAAAATTAATAAAAATTAAATTCTCTCTTTTTTTTTTTAATAATGCAGCACTATTTTTCACTTTTCAATTATAAAGTAAACAATGGCGGTGCACTAACTCACCTTCTCATTTTCCAAGATGAAAAATTTAGTTTTTTTAATTTTAGTTAAATCGCGTATTTTCCCAGAAAAATACAGTAACGGGTTCGTTCCCATTTCTAATTTGTTTTAACAAGGGTGCCCCATATAATATATAACAATAGTTCTATACAAAGGTTCACATGATATATACAGGACATGACATATACATATAATAATGATATATTATGAGTCTGCCGTAATAAAGGATATATAATTTGTCTGGGTCGAATAATAAAGCATGACTTCAAATCACTTTTAAAGATGGCGAGCACAAAACGGTTAAAATGATCTCAGCAGTGAAGGGGTTAAAGATTTAAATAATGCCGGTGCATTATTTAATTTCAATAAAACTAGCAGTTAAAAAAAACACTTTAATTGCTGTAACAAGTGCCTGTGTTTAAAGACAACACAGTTTAAAAGGTATAAGGTAATTCATTTCACATTTATGCTTCAAAAAGATTTCTGGTTGTGAAACTGTCACCAACTCACTTGAACACAGGCTAGGTCTGCAGGGAATTCCCCGTTACATGCCTTCCCATCCATGTTCAGAGTCTTGGGGCATTTCACAACTTTAACCCCTTACCACCGGGCGAGTTGTGTCCACAAAACTGCGATTGAACGCCCTGAGGAGGGTTAGACCCCTTTATAGCGTAGGATCACCAGCGATACATTGGAGCTGATGACTGGAGCAGAGTGCAGTTTTGTGGGTGAATTTCAATAAGTCTTTGCACACACATTTTACCCATCATTAAGAAATCTCTATGGACTATTTATTTTATAGATACTGATTACTTTGTTCATCATTGCGCAGCATCCATTGGTAATATAGGCTCAGAGAAGCTTTCCAGCCAGCAGCAGCCCGAGGGCCAATGGTAATATTGTTTCATGTTTTATGATGAAGTGACAGCGTTTGGATGTGTTGGTTTGCAGCATGGTGCACGTTACTGGTATTTACATTACACAAGTGTGTTCACTTTAATTACTGGTTGGTACTGCTTGCAGTGTGCTTTATTTATTTTTATTCACTGGTTATATTGTATATTGTAAACACAATTTAAATTTTTATTGTGAAAAGACAACACAGTATCACTTAAGCGCCGGTATTACTTTGATTTGGTTTGTAACATCTATGAGCCTGTTTGTGTCATGGGCAAAGCTTAGAATAGATCATGTAACTAGTGAACTGTTCAATGTAACCACACAGCATACAAGGGAAACACTAACAGGGTTAATCAGAGAGAGGTGAAACTCAGGAAAATGGCAGGAGAAGAGAACAATCTAGACCAGGGGTGGGCAATTACAGCCCTCCAGATGTTTGAAACTACATTTCCAGTGATGCTCGAAAATGTAGTTTCAAAACATCTGAAGGGCTGTAATTGCCCACCCCTGATCTAGACTAGGGATGAGTCAAACACCCGAGTTTGGTTCGCATTCGAACTCGAACTTTTCAAAAGTTCGAATTCGAACTCGAACATGAACACAAACTCAATACAAGTCAATGGGACTCAAAGTTTGATTTTTAGAGTGCCCTCCAAGAGGGCATATATGCTAGATATTTGCCATAAAAGGTGTATGGGGGTCTGGGTAGTGCCCTGGGGGACAGGTAACAAGGACAAAAAGTTTTTTAAAAAAAGTTTTTAAAGGGACAGTGAGTTTTCCATGAAATAAGGGTTAAAAATAAAAACAAAAAATTCCTTCAAATATCGTGCCCAGGAGGTCCCCATAACCTGCCCATGGAGTGGCGGATTTCTAGGATGTATAGAAACATTTAAAAACAATGTCTGGGTCGGGGTAGTGCCCTGGGGGACAGGAAACCAGGACAAAAAGTTTAAAAAAAAGACGTTTTTAACCCCTTCACTGCTGACGATGTGTGGGACACGTTCTCAGTTACTCCTGCTGTATGCTGAGGAGGACGTGTCCCACACATCATCAACTTTGCGGGACCCCCGGCGAAGATACTCACCTCTCTGTCTGGGGTCCCGCGGCATTCTGACTTCAGGGTACTCAGACTGCCGACGTAAATGACGTCATCGCGCGACGACAAAGCCGGGAGATCGCATGGAAGGGAGGGGGGGGATCCGCTCGGAACCCTCTCCCGATCGGGAGGTCCCACAAAAAAAACCAGGCACCGCTTAAAAGGGGAGAGTCTCCCCTTTTAAGCGGTGCCTGGCTTTAAGGCTAAGGTCAGACTAACGCAGTATTAACGTGCGTTTAGCCGCACTAAATCACGGCCGCGCTAGCAGCAAATTACGTCCAATGCCGGGCAGCATATGAAGAACGGCCGCACAACACGCAACGCAAGTGGCAAATGAACACATTTTTTCGAGAACGTCAAACCGCTAGTACTGATGTACAGAGTGCGCTGCGTCCGCTAGCGGCATGTGTGTGTGATTAGGAGCCTTTCGAATGATACCCAACATGACCAGGTATAAAGTAAACAAATAAAAAAACATGTATTTTTTTGTGTGTTATTTTTATTAATGCAGCAATATTGTTCACATTTCAATTATAATGTGAACAATGATACTGCACTAATGATTTTTTTCTATGGTGTGCGTTTGCTAAAAATTACATAATTCCCCCCCAAAAATTTAATAAGTCCCCATTTCTAATTTTTGTACAAGCGCACCCCATAGAAAATATAACCGCAAATGTTCATGTGATAAATGGTGAAAAAAAACACTTTACACGCTGCAGATGATTAAAAATTCAAGTTTTATTGCATTTTTTGTTATAATATACAGGCAGAACATGACATATACATATAAAAATGATATATTATGAATCTGCCGAGTCTGCCAGAAAGAACGATATATAATATGTCTGGGTCGTATAATAAAATGTGGCTTCAAATCACGTTTAAACATGATGAGCGAAAGCGGTAAAAATTAGCTCAGCACACAGCGGTGAAATGCCTCAGCAGTGAAAGGGTTAAAGGAACAGTGAGTTTTCCATAAAATAAGGGTTAAAAATAAAAACAAAAAATTCCTTCAAATATCGTCCCCATAACCTGCCCGTGAAGTGGCGGATTTGTAGGATGTATGGAAACATCGCCATCACAGACCCACACACGACACCTGGCCCTCCCAGTCTGCATACAATGTATCAAATTCAAGAGACCGGACTAATTAGAAGCACATGTTATTTCCAAACACTAATTAAACACCTGTTGTTTACGCCTTTTGAGAGCACAGGTCATTTAGAGGTGAGAATCTTTGCACCTACACATTAGTTTTTAATTCAATATGTAATAAACCGTTGCTTATAATATTCTGCAGTAAAGAGTCTATTTATAGATTTTTTTGTATTTTTTAAGCATTTTTTATACTTTTTAAAAAAAAAAAAAAAAAAATCGAACCGAACACGCCAAAAAGTTCAAAGTTCGCGAACTTGCGAAAGGCCAAAGTTCGAATCGAACTCCGAACTGATCAAACCGAACAGCTCTTCCCTAATCTAGACCAAATAGCCGATTTGGAAAGTGAGATAAATGGGAGAATTTTTCTGGTTTGGCCATTTTGACGTAGAATTTTAACTTCCAGTCATTCTCCTGAGTTTCACCTTTCTTTGAATAGACCTGCAAATGATTACTGCAATGGTTATTGCAGTGGAGTTTATATGAGGTTTTAAGGCAGTCAAGAAAACGAATGTCCTCTATTCATATACAATATTGAGTCTACCACATAAAAAATCAACTAAACACAGCGTCAATATTAAGAAACAACAGCCACAAATAGAGATATCAGGCTAGGGTCAGACGAGCGTGATTTCTACGGACTGTACTTCCGTGCACATGGACGGACGTTAGTACGGAAGACGCAGTAGTGGCCACACAGTCAGTTTATTCACTGACGTATATTTTGACGGATGTAGGAGGGAAAATAAAATAAAATGCAAAACCATTTTGTCCGTGAAAAATGCTGAATGCACAAATGCAGTCCGTCTGACCACGTTCCATCACTCACACACAAAGCTATGCGGACGTTGCGGACGCAGCGCACTTTGTGTGGCCGTTCTAAGGGTTGTACGTTCTTGCCTGCCTTGCATCCGTGAGCCGCGGCCATTGTGCGTCCGTAGTTCAGTGCGGACGTACTTCGTGTGTCGGGCTCCGATGGGCTTTCTGTCATGCTATCACGGACGTACTTTTAGGCGCCATCACGGACGTGAACACTACGCTCGTCTGACCCCAGCCTAAATTAGTACACTGTTTACTTTGCATTTATATGATAGCAAAAACATGTTCCAAGAAAAGAATGGAAGGTATATCAGTCCAAGGCCCTCTTCCAAGCATCCTTAACCCCTTCATTATCAAGTGATTTAAAAAAAAAAAAAACACTAGCAAGAACCAGCTGTTTTTTGGAAGATCCTTTTTAACCCTTTCGCTGCTGAGGCTTTTCACACCTCTGTGCTGAGGTCATTTTTACCGGTTTTGCTCATCATGTTTAAACGTGTTTTTAAGGCTTATTTTAGTATATGACCCAGACATATTATATATCGTTATTTCCGTCAGACTCGGCAGATTCATAATATGTCATTATTATATGTATACGTTATGTCATGTCTGTATATTATAACAAAAAATGCAATAAAATATGTATTTTCAATAATTTACAACGTGTAAAGTGTTTTTTTTCACATTTTAACATGCGAGCAATTGCGGTTATATTTTGTATGGGGTGCGCTTGTTAAAAAAATTAGAGATGGGGTCTCGTTACATTTTTTTTTGAGGAAAATTACTCGATTTTTAACAAACGCACCGCATACAAAAATCGTTAGTGCAGCATCATTGTTCACATTATAATTGAAATGGGAACAATATTGCTGCATTAACAAACCAAAAAAAAGAAAAAAAAATGTTTATTTTTTTTTTTATAATTTTTTTTTAAATATATTTTTATTTTTAATTTTTATTTTTATTTTTTTTAAAAAACTTTTTTCACATTCGAGTTTGGTATCGTTGGAACGGCCATGCTCCAACCATACCAAACTTTAACCCCTAGCTGCCACGGATCGGGAGATAGGGAGTTCATTGGAACTCCCTATCTCCACCGTTGGTGGCAGTTAGGGGTTAACTCTAGGACTGGCGTCATCGTGCTGTGCACGATGACGCCAGTCCTCAGGGGGAGTTCCCGGAGGCTTGGCCGACATCCAAGATGTCGGCCAGCTCCGGGAAAGGATCGCGAACTGGCGCTTTTCAGCGCCGATTCGCGATCCAGCTCCCCAGGGGTTAATGCCGGGCACCATTTGGAAGGGCAGGTTGTGCCCTTCCAAATGGTGCCTGGGTTAACCCCCGCAACGCCGCCGATCGGGAGGGAGAGAGGTCCGAAGGACCTTCGCCCCTCCCTTTCAGACGCCTCCTCCGCACATGCGGGGGGGGCGCCTGAATTAGGTGTCATCGCGCTGCCGCGATGACACCTAATTTCAGCGGCTGCAGTTCCGGATGCTGGGCTGACATCGAGGATGTCAGCCCGCACCGGGGGGGCCAGCGATCGGCCGGAACCCGGCCGAACGCTGACCCCAAAGGGAGGACGCGCTCAGCGCGTCCTCCGCATACCAGCAGTAATACGGAGGACGCGCTGAGCGCGTCCTCCGCATTGAAGTGGTTAATTATTTTACAGTAAGAACATTTGGGAATGTTCCCAATATATTTCTTTTTGTAGTAGCCTATCGGACAGGCAGATGTCACCATCTATTGGCCAAAAGGAGTTACTACAGACCATGGCTCCGTGCATTACCAGCTGAGGGAAAGTCCATTAGAGACATCCCCTAGTTGGTTTTAAAAAGTCTAAGCACCTCAGGCATCATGCATCACGCCCGCAGTGCTAAACCTTTAGGCTAATGTCAGATGAACGCAGTCTGAACGCACTCTGCGTGCGTGCATAACGGATGGACGGACGTACTGACGGAAGATACTGTAGACACCAATACGGTCCGTTTTTTTAACGGATGTAGAAGAAAAAAAAAGGAAATATGGGCAACAAAATGAATTAAAATTAAATGACAGGTACAGTCAGCCAGACCAAAAAAACTTCTGAGCATCAACGTGATGAACGTCACAAATGCGCTACGTCTGACGTCGCGTCATCACGCACACATGCCGCTACGCAGAAGCGGCACACTCTGGGCGTCCATCGTAGCGCTTTTACGTCGAGGCCTAAATGGTGTCCATTGCCACCTGCGTGGTGCGTGCGCACGTACTGCTGTGTTGGTCTCTACTGATCAGAAATCAATGCTACGACGGACGTTAAACTGTGCACCGACACGGACGTGATGAACGCGTTCGTCTGACGCTAGCCTTAGGGACATGTTCTAGAGTCCAAATGAAAATGAAATTCCTTAGCAACAAACAAATTTCATTTACTTTTGCACCGTAAAGTGCAATTTGTCTATTCACTAAACTGTCAATTCACCAAATAATAGCGAATTGACAGCGAAATATGGTGCAGATCGCCGCAGATTGCTGCAATTTGGCGATCCTCGGCAGCAGCGAAATTATCCAATAGGGAAGTAATGGTTAATCTATTCAGAGAATGCCGAACTGCACAGAAGTGTCAGTGAAATACCCTGCTTTTTGGTGATTCAGTTTGACAGGTTAACCAGGCGAATCCCATAGGATTCAATGTAAAACGATATTATCATTTTTATTTTATATTTATTCAATCATTTATTCTTTCCATTTTCAGCAAAATCCTTTTTATTCAATTATTAGAACACCTTTTTGTATTTTTTATTCCCAATCTTTTTAAAAGGCTTATTTTTTATTCTGTAACAGATGTTTTATTATTTTTTAAAGGACCTTTTTTTTTATTCACATACATTTAATGCATTTTTATTGTTTTAAACACCTTTTAGAAGAGTGACAGAGTTCTGGATTTTTTCCCCTGCAGTTTGGTGGACAGTTAGGCGGTCTTCTGCGACTCCATCTTCGGGGACCCTGCAGTGAATAGTGAATTTGCCGCAGGGTAAGCGCCGAACTAGAAAGCACCGAAATTTCCTGGAAATTGTAGTGCTTCTCAATAATCACTTGAGCGATAACAACTGGTGGTATCAATGGTGGTATGGTGGTACCGAGCTGGTGGTATCGATCAACGGTTCTCACCTATTATGACTCAAGCTGCTATTAAAGCAGCTCGGTGGAAGTAAAGCATGTAATAGCGAGATTCCAATGGTTAACAGTTCATAAACAATTTTGCTATTAGAGAGTCATTAGTAACAGCTAACAGGGGTGTAGCCATAAAAAAATAAGTGTGGGAACTCTCCAAGAGTTCTGCTCCCCAACTAACCATTTACACATTGCAAAACTCACATTTGAGACCAATGTTTACATAAAATGATAAGCTGGGTTTTAGTGAGCCATTATGATAACTGTAATAATATAATATATTTTTGGTGACTTAATAAGGAAACATATGACTGAAACATAATAAAAGCTTTTCCGTGTGTGGGTCAAAAGGGAACTCCTGAAAACATATTGGAGGAACTCGTTCCTCAAAGAGGGTTATTCAGAGAGCACCGAAATGTCACCAACATTTCAGTGCTCTCTCATTCCCCTCACATCCCTGCACTTCGGGGAATCAAAGTTCCCCACCCTGCAGCAGTGGCGGAAGTACCAAGGTCGCAGCGGTCGCAGTTGCGACCGGGCCCTGGCATTCCGCCACTGGAGGGGGGCCCAGCGCCGCCGCCAAATTCCGGCAATCAGCGCCAGAATCTGGGAGCCGCGCGCTGGCCGTCCCTCTCCCTGCGCGAGCGGCCGCTGACATGCAGCTTGGCCGCTCACGTGGGAGAGAAACCACCTGACCAGCGCACGAGACCTCGCGCTGATCAGGTGGTTTCCGGCGAGCGGCCAAGCTGCATGTTTCCAGCGGCCGCTCGCCAAGAAGAAAAGAATGCCGGCGGAGCCTGCCCGGGGCCAGCAGAGGTAAGTAAGAGCTGGGGTGCCCTTATACCCATGAGCTGGGGCCTGGGGGGCCCTTATATCCATGAGCTGGGGGGCATACCCATGTGAGAGCTGGGGGGCCCTTATATCCATGAGCTGGGGGGGCATACCCATGTGAGAGCTGGGGGGCAAATCCATGAGAGAGCTGGGGGGGCATATCCATGAGCTGGGGGGGCATATCCATGAGCTGGGGGGGCATGAGCTGGGGGGGCATGAGCTGGGGGGCATATCCATGAGAGAGCTGGGGGGGCATATCCATGAGCTGGGGGCATATCCATGAGAGAGCTGGGGGGGCATATTTATGAGCTGGGGGGCATATCCATGAGAGAGCTGGGGGGGCATATCCATGAGCTGGGGGGGCATATCCATGAGCTGGGGGGGCATATCCATGAGAGAGCTGGGGGGGCATATCCATGAGCTGGGGGGCATATCCATGAGCTGGGGGGGCATATCCATGAGAGAGCTGGGGGGGCATATCCATGAGCTGGGGGGCATATCCATGAGCTGGGGGGCATATCCATGAGCTGGGAGGCATAACCATGTGTGAGCTGGGGCATATCCATGAGCTGGGGCAAATCCATGTGTGAGCTGGGGCATATCCATGTGTGAGCTGGGGCATATCCATGTGTGAGCTGGGGCATATCCATGTGAGAGCTGGGGCATATCCATGAGCTGGGGCAAATCCATGTGTGAGCTGGGGCACATCCATGAGCTGGGGCAGTATAAATATATATATCGGGGGGGATATACATGTGAGCTGGGGGTATTTTTATATGGTCTGTTCTTATTGGAAAGCGTCACATGACATTAAAGAAAAGTATCGGTACTCGGTATCGGTGAGTACTTTTAAAAAGTATCGGTACTCGTACTCGGTCTTAAAAATGTGGTATCGGTGCATCCCTAGGCAATACTATCTTTGTTTTATTTTGCAGTGAAAAATAAGTAAAAATACATAGATTTTTTTTGGGGGGCCCTTCATGGATTCTTGCACCGGGGCCCTCAGGTTTCTAGTTACGCCACTGCCCTGCAGTGAATTCAGCATTCACCGCAGGGTCCCTAGAGTGCAGCGAAAACCTGTCGAAAAATCTGTCAAACATCTGCCGAAATCCCACCAGAACTGCCGCCAAATACATGCTGAACTCATCGGAAATAGCCGACCAGCCATCGAACAGAGCGCAGAGCAGCCGACGGAAAAAGCCGTCAAGCTGACGAACGGGGTTAAAAAAAAAGAGATTTGAAAGTGTGAAAAGTGAAACGATGTTTGCAAAAATACTCAATGAAAATGTCTGGAATTTACATATAAGATCCTTTGAATTATAATAAAAAGGTCTGTTACAGAAAAAAGAAAAAACACTTTTAAAAAAAAGGAAAACAATTTTGACGAAAAAATCCAGAAAAATGTCTAAGACTCGTGTCAGACGAGCGCGGTGTTCACGTCCGTGTTGCCGCACATTTTAACGACCTTGATAGCATACAATTATGATCAATAGAGACTCACAAACGAAGTACGTCTGCACAGAAGGGCCATCGAACAGCAGGGCACTTCGGCAACGTTTCTCTGCTGTTCGGTGTTTTCTGAATAGATTGACCATTGCTTCTCCATGGGGGATTTCACTGCCGTCAAACAGGCACCATGCTTGCAGGCAATTCGCCAAAATTTGACGAAATGCCTGCTCTCTGAATAGCCAAATGGCCCCGTAATGTCACCGTACGGGGAAAAATCACTGTTCGGTGAAATTTCGGGGCCAGATCAGCTCTCTCTGCATAACCCTGTAAGTATTCCTGCTCAACTTGACCCTTGGATGAGGCAAATATATATATAAAAATATACACAATTTAGTGTGGGCGCCTGAAAGTGGATCAATTAATAATAGATGAAATATAAGTGAAAGACTAATAAATAGTGTGAAGCTGCCTAAACATGGGTAAAAGCACAAATAAAGCAACCAAAATATGTGCCAAAAATAGATGAACTGGTAGAAAAAAACATATAGCGCATCAATAAGAAATTAATATGAAGTGCACGTACAAATGCTTGTATCAATGGTTAACAAAGTGTAACCATGCTTGTATCCGTGCAACAATGCAAGTACAATTATAAGTGCATAGGTAGTACAATATAAATAGACAGTGTTGATAAAGGTATACAAATAAGGTGCTATAGTGTGTAAATGTCCAATAATCAGAAGAATCAGTTGGTCCTCCTTAGTGCGCTGTTATTAGGTTCATGCTGTCCTCAATGTTTCTCAAAAACAAAAGGGAGAAGTACAGAAATAATAGTGCAGATAATCGTGCAAAATTAGCCAAAAAACTGCGACGGAAAGAGTATAGACCACTCACATTTATAAGAGCCTGCAAATGTCCCGGCTCTAGGAGTAAACGCCTCTGGCCATATATAGAGTGGCACTTCCCTTCTTTCATCCGTAGCGGTCACTAAATAGATCAGAGAGAGTCGGGAGACGGCGCTCCCATAGCGTAATACTGTATATTGATGAAGTAAAATGTATTTAAAAATACACTCACCAAATCGGGAGCCTTGTAGAAATAGGCTCGGTCAGTAGTGCATTGGGCACTCTTAGGTAGAAGCCCAAAAACCTCTTTCGCCCCAGCAACTTGTAGTCCATGTGTGGATCCTTCTGAAGATAATAAATGCCCAGGAAGTAGGAGAAAAGTGGCCAGTAGGAGGTTAAAATCAAAATGGATTAAAATAATTAAAATGGACATGCGGTCTACCGAGACGCGTTTCGGCTTACTAGAGCCTTCCTCAGTCGGTATTTACTGTCCAATACTGTCCATAGACGGTATTTTGCACTATCTATGGACAGTATTGGACAGTAGAATCGAATACGTATCTGGTCAGCGCGAATTAAGATGCAAGGGATGTCGGGCAGTTCTTGTGGTAACGTCCTCAGTGGGAATAAAATATGTAGGAAACAAAAGCAAAATACTGTATTGGTGCAGTATGTCTCACACAAGGTATATATTCTATATGGTGGTAAGATATTCACTCACAAAGCAAGAGCCCTAACACTGGCTCTGAGTGGATAAACGCCTGCGGGTTGTTTTTCTGAAGTGTTCTCAGGTAACCCACTCCTTAGTATCGGGGATTCTTCACAGTTTGCTCAGTGAAGGAATAAGGAATAGGGATACCAGCTGATGAAGCCGTAGCTTAGCGGCGAAACGTGTCCTGGACCTCTAATTTTTGTTTTAAAATTGTTAATTTTAATAAACCTTTTAAAGAACAAGTTCCAGCATCCCACTTGGTCTTTCTTGGATTTTGACCATACAAAAATCCATGGGCGTATATCTTGAGCTTGAATAGGCTCCAGCAAATGTGAGTTGTCATTTCATTAAGAATTTCATATTAGATCTGCAATATTTCAGATACACACAGAGATTTCTTCTGTTTCTGCTTTATATTCCTTCACTGAGCAAACTGTGAAGAATCCCTGATACTAAGGAGTGGGTTACCTGAGAACACTTCAGAAAAACAACCCACAGGCATTTATCCACTCAGAGCCAGATTGCAAGGTGCGGGTGATGGACTGGTTGCGTCAGTGAGTCAGGTGGTAGGCTTCCCTAAATAGGAATGTCTTGAGGGGGCGTTTGAAGGAAGGAAAACTAGAGGAAAGTCTGACCGTATGAGGGAGAGCATTCTAGAGGACAAGGTGTCCAGGAAAACTTGGCTGACATGGCAACCCTAATACAAACCTCTTTCTCGGTGACGTTGTATCTTTTGAAGTAGGTAAATGAAGGATAAGTTTCCACACATCTAGTCATTCCTGAGGCATGCCTTGTTAATTTGCTATGTGGATACGCTTCTGAATGTACACTGTATGTTACTGGGTAACAGTAAACATACACAAGTGATGTGAGACAGAGCCCTACTCATTTTTGTTTCCTGTCAGAGAACCATAGTCTGCCAGATGCTGTAAGATAGCCGGAGCAGTTGGTATTCTTTATATTGATAGTGATCATTCTGTAATACAAGATATATATAACAGAATTCTACAGAAGTGTATAGATAAAGTGGTTTTGTGGCTGTATTCAGTAATACACATTGCATTACTGCAAGTGGTTCCTTAATATAGCACAGCAAGCAGCTGGGGGGGGGGGAGTACGTGCACTCAGATTGATAGGACACCCTTGGACTATAAACAATGGAAAAAATTAAGTTTGTTTTACCAAAATCAATTGTTATGGTGCTTTAAGTGTGCCTTTAAAAAGGAATGACATAGTAAACGAAAAAATAGTTTTCATAGTCCAATACGAATAGTAGTTATTCTTTAGATATATAACCACAAAAAAGTATCCCTTAGCCCCTTCACTCCCCAGATCGAGATAACTCTGGGACTCTTAGGTGCCTGATATCAAGTTCTCTTGATCTGCAGCTGAGCTGGGCAAACACACAGGAATTTCTTCGGTTGCAAATTATTTTTGTTTGCTTTTGGGCTTCAGAAGGTGCCCCCAAAGTTTTAGCCGTGTGGGCATAAAGCCCAAGGTGCTGAAACTGTTTAAAAGCAGCTAGGTAAGCCTGATATTTTGGGCTTTCCTCAGCTGATGCAGGGAGCCATGAGCTGCAGTTCTAACTGCAGTAACTCCATGTGGCCAGTAGATGGAGACATCTTTCTGCCAAATACTGTAGGTTATTACAGTGAGGAATACATTGGGAATAGTCCAAAAAAATAATAGTTCCTTACAGTGGTTTTTTTTTTGGGGGGGGTCAACGGGTAGTGAAGAGGTTAGAGACAGGATGCTATTTCATATTCCTTGTGGCTCTGTTCGCTTAATATCAGCCATTAGAATCACTGACAATTAGTTTGTGTATCCCTATTTGGTCACCTGACCTGCTCATGGATACACACTGACATATATACACATATGTAGACACAAATATGCATACAGACACCACCTGATGCACACAGACAGGCACTGCCAGAAACACGCATTTACACAGGCACTGCCAGATGCACACAGGGGTACTGTCAGACACATGTACGAGTGCTGGCAGATATACTCACAGACTATTAGACACACACACAGACATGGCCAGAAACAGAGACACATACATATACAATTCTCTGACGTCACACATTTGTAGCATTTGCTTAGGGTGTAATGTTAAAACATTAAATAAGACATCTTCTGGTTTACTGATCATTCCCAGCATTTCCTCATTATTTCTTTGTATTTTTGATTTGTTCAAATTGATAAGTTATACAATTTATGGCTCACTAACACGGTTTTGTTTGGGCTTGACAAACGGCATTTATATGGCCGAAACGTTGCCACCCTTTTCATCTAAATAAACTTGCTATATTGATCATATTTAACCTTTTTATGCCATGGGGTGTGCTATGCTGTCCCCACGGTCTTAACACCCCTTAGCCTTCCCATAGACGCAATCAGTCTGCTTACATTGCACATGAGCTGGTCACCTCATTGGCTGCCCACAGGACCGCTGTCCAGTGGCAGCCAATGATGTGATGAGCGCACAAACAATGTAGGCGGGCCGAAGACCAGCCTCAGCGCCAGCGGGGCGTGCTATGCCCATATGCGGATATGGACATTTGCCTTGAGAAAGTCGTAGTTTCACGACGAAACGCGTCAAATATTGTTATCCTTTATTGTAATAAAGAGTGCTGTTTTTACTGATACATCAGCATCTTTATGTCATGATTTAATCACCATTGCAGTAGAGCTGTTCCAGATCCCTCGGTTCCTTCCTAATGCAGAGCTGGGTCCCAGTATGTTCAATACCGTCGGGATGGCTGAGTACCTGATGTACCTTATTGATAAAGAATTCTTGTGAGCATTTATAGAAAGTAGAGGATTGACATATATCTGCTTGTACTGTATTGCTCTGTGTATATTTTATATGTTTTGTGTCTCACAACGAGCTGCAACAGGCACTATTGGGCAACAAAAACCGCGGGGGGGGGGGATTTGTTATATCCAGCCTCCTGAACGCACTGCCTGCAATTGTTTAGAAAAAGGTTTTTTACTTATAGGGTGGCAGAAATCCTTGCACTGGCCCTGCTTGAAACAGATACCGCCTGGTTCACCATTTGAGTTGCCATTTTCAGTGCCGGCGGGTTTAACAGCAACCAGGGGATCTCTATTTGGTTTCACTATTTATTTATTTAATTAATTCTAATGCATTATAAAAACAATCATTAAAAAAAACATATAATTGAGAAAAAAAGATAATTGACAAAACATAACATAACTGCAGTGTGATTATAAATGACGTCGAACTGAGCGATATAAAATCACATTTTCTTATTTGTTGTTTTGTTTTTTTTTTCTTCCAGTTATGGAAACTTTAACTCTGACCTGCATGTATTTTTTTCTCTTTTTGGGTCATAGGATTTACTAGTACATGGGACAGTCTATTTGTGTATGTATTAAAAATATTTTAATATGCTGCTGTATAGTACTTTTAGATTTTGTCTCTCATATACATATATATACATATATATAACTAGTATTTATTGATACACTACTTTAGAACACAATCAGACCATGTGGTTGTGCACAATACGCCACAGGCAGCAGAGGGGAAATAAATACATAAAGATTAGCATCCTTTTTTTTTTTGTCTCTTATAGGATGCTTGCAGCAAAAATACATAAATATACAATATATACATATTTCTGCAGTGAAACATTTCCCCTTGTTGTTCCCAGAGGCATTCCCTGTATAAGAGGTGGGAGAGAGAATATGGGTTATACACGTGAAAAAGAAATATGTGTGTTTGTGTGTGAAAGCTGAATATTTGCTTTATTATTCTTGCTTCATAAAAAATAGAGTCTAGGCGACACCCCAACCTTCCACTATACAAGGTTCAGCTCCATCTGATTAAGTCCAAAGGCTGGTTCCTCCTATATTAGTGGGGAGGTACCTGGGATCATATAAGAGAAGGAAAACAATACTCTGTACAAGCTTGCCAAGATGTACCTGAGAGTCAGTGCTCTCACCTACAGGCATTTCTTGCCTGCAGCAGGAAGGAGTTTATTTTAAGGCTCTGCATGCATTTGGCAGAGATAGAACTGCTGGCTTGTGCTATGCGAATTGTATTGTGTGGGCTGGATGGGGAGGGGGCAATGTCAACACCCTGCAAGGGGAAGGGTAGCTTTCACATAGAGGTGCTTGCTCTGCAAGGCTCAGATCTGGAGATTTTTTAAAACTTCCAGCAGCTTTCACCCTCCCTTCTGGCTCCTAACCCATGTGTGAAGGGAAATGTACCCAGACTACAGCCAAGTAGGACAAACAAACATGCAACAACTACATGAGGGACAAGGAAGGCACTTGGGATCTCTTCTTCTGCACAAAAAAGGAGAATTGCTACAGGATTCTGTTTCCCTGAATCTACTGCAAGAACTTGGAGACGTTTCACTGTCCTGTCTTCACTGATGGGGGGAAAAAAAGAAACAGATTGAGAACTTGGATACATGTGAGTAGAATCTGATGATCTCATCACTACATTTAAAGACAACTCAATCCACCTCTGTGGCTTTATGTAGATCTGGCTGACTTTCCATTTACACTCATGAAATTCCATTAACTTCTGAAAAGGTGATCCTCATTCACATGCTCAAAAAGGTCCCTATATGTGCTCCTCAGATGTAACATTTTATGTTGTACTGGAGTGATCTTGAGTGAATTGCAAGGTGCCTTCCACTGTCCTTAACATGCAACGGAGATGGAGGTGACAAGCAATGCTCCGGCAGGAATTTATAATAAATCTAGCCTGGAGGACCTGAATATCTGGCCCTACACGACTTTGCAATGTTCGCTGATTATATTTGCAGTTGGATCTGTCATTTTGTCAACTGTAGTAGGAAACATTCTGGTGGTTTTGGCAATCTTCACCAGCAGGGCTCTGCAAGCCCCACAGAACCTGTTCTTGGTGTCGTTGGCATCGGCAGACATCCTGGTGGGGGCTTTAATCATCCCATTCTCTTTAGCCAAGGAGGTCATGGGCTACTGGTATTTTGGCAACCTGTGGTGCAGCATGTACTTGGCTTTGGACATATTGTTCTGCACTTCTTCCATTGTCCACCTTTGCGCCATCAGTATTGACCGGTACTGGTCGGTCACCAAGGCAGTCAAGTACAATTTGAAGCGAACACCAAGGAGGATCAAGGGTATGATTGCCATTATCTGGGTGGTGTCCGCCATAATTTCTTTCCCTCCACTGCTGAAAACAAATCGGCTGGAAGAGTGGCACTGTGACCTGAATAACGACACCTGGTATGTCTTGTTCTCCTGCACTGTATCATTCTTTGTTCCATGTCTCGTCATGATTCTTTTGTACTGCCGTATCTACCGCGTGGCCAAACATCGCGTCTCCATGGTATCTAATCTCAGAAATGGCATGAATGAGAACAAGAGTGCCCCGGATAATAACTGTTGTCCCCAGGGATGTTCGAGACCCGTCAATCGAGAAAGTATCCATGAAGCAGATGAAATGGACATGGAGGAGAGCACATCTTCCATCCACCGGTTTTCCGATCCCCCCGAAAATAATGTGGAAGACACTTCGAACAGTCCCAAAACCAAAAGGCTTTCATGGACGGTAAACCGGGGCAATCCAAAGAGGGACCGGTCCATCTCCATCTCACAGACTCGTTTGATGCAGCTAAGAGAGAAGAGGTTAACATTTGTGTTAGCGGTGATCATCGGTGGTTTTGTCATCTGCTGGTTTCCATTTTTCTTCACTTATAGCTTGAACTCTGTGTGTCAAGAAAAATGCAACATCTCTCCCGAGCTCTTCAATTTCTTCTTTTGGATTGGATATTGCAACAGCAGTCTGAACCCTGTAATATACACCGTATTTAACCGAGATTTTCGCAAAGCTTTCAAAAAGCTCCTCACGCGAGCTTCGAAAAAAATCATCTGAAAGAACGTAACTTTAAGATTGATGATCAGCAACAACAAGCACTTTTGTATTTTAATCCTGTGCTGAATATCTTTAGATGCCTGTGTCTTTTGTAAATATTGGGGGTAACCTCCTCTGACATATTTCCTGATAGGACATACTGGACACACAGTATGCCAAGGAATCCACCTGAAATAATGGAGAAATATTGAAAAATAAAAATATCAATTTTACAAGCGTCTCACACAATGAGATTATTTATGGTGAATACTAACGGGAACATCCATGCCATCTAAAAACTCTATTAATTCATTTTTTTTATTGCAATTTATGATTTAAAGCCTATTTGAGACCGTCTTAGAAATAATAAAGTACAGAAAGACCCCTAACGTTTTACGCTATTTGCCAAATTTTCTTTTTGCTCTTTTGACTTGATCTTGATATATATATATATATATACTGAGCTGTTGAAAAAAAATCAGTTAAATAATAAGCTTTTTGTCAGGTAATGTCATACAAGAATCAAGGGCAAAGGTTTTGATTTTAAGATTTATTCATTGATTTAATGTTATAATCAGGGGTCAAGTCCTGCAGGAATGCATGGGAACGCAACTCCCTCACTACTTTAGCAGGAGGATCTTAGTTCCCTTTTGGCTGTTCTATTGGCAAGCTGCAATACCTTTCTATACCTTAGAGGGGATCTGATAACCTTATATAAATATATACGGGGCCATTATCAACCATTGTCTGATAACCTATTCATTAACAGGTCTATACATAGGACAAGGGGTCACCCATTTAGACTGGAAGAAAGAAAATTTAGCTTAAAGCATAGGAAGGGTTATTTTACGGTGAGAACAATAAAGCTGTGGAATTCTCTGCCTGTTGAGGTGGTTGGGTCAGAGTCTGTACAGACTTTTAAAAAACGACTGGATGACTTCCTGCAGACACAGAATATTACGGGTTATAATATTTTATATGTGGGTAAAAGCTTCTTCATCCAAGGAGAAATCTGACTGTCATTCTGGGGTCAAGAAGGAATTTTTTCCCAGTATGTTGCATATTTCAGACTGGGTTTTTTGCCTTCTTTTGGATCAACAGCAGTAGGTTATGTGGGAGAGGCTGAACCCGATGGACGCATGTCTTTTTTTCAGCCTATGTAACTATGTAACTATGTAATATAGATTGCAATTTTATAAAACTGTCTATATTTAAGGGTTTTTGTTGGATTTCAGTACATTGGGAAGGTATGGGAATGACAATTTCTCAGTGTTTGCCAGAGGAATGGCATAAAGAAGCGCTGCAGCTGCTGCAGCTACCAGTTATCTTTGAGACCAGAATATACAGAAATGTTAAGTTCCCACACTTATTTTTTAGGACTTGACCCCTGGTTATAATAGCCTCCAAGCTGTTGATTACACTGACATCAGTTAACAAAGAATATTATTTGAACACAGGTCGTCCAATTAGGAAGACAGCTGGGTAACACTCCTCCAGAGATTCTTGCAAACAGTTGTCTTATGTGGTAGTTTCTGTCACTGGGAATCTTGCAGATTAACACTAAATATTGTTTCATACTGGGCTACACCATCACATTGTAGCATTGTCTTTTCCTTGTTCAGATACAACTTTGTGAATCCCACCTCTAACACCTGTAGATTAGCCTGGAGCCAGCAACCTCAGCATCCCACATTTTTTGATATTCGATTTCCCATAAGGTGAAGGAATTCTTTACCTCCAAATAATTTGGGGTGCTGGTATTGTTATCATTTGTTCTACAGCTTTCTCCTTTTAGTGCACTTAATGCAGTGTTTCCCAAACCTGTCCTCAGGACCCTCCGCCTCGCCAGGTTTGCCAGATATGTGACGCTCAGCACAGGTGATACGATTTGCTGCTCAGTGATTGCAGGATTCAGTCTACTTTTCCCCAAGGTGATCTGCAAAATCTGGCCTGGTTGGCAAACACTGACTTAATGGGTAGTATGCGGCATTCATACGCAGCAGGAGTGAAGTAATAAGGCAACTGTTGTGGTTTCTTTGGGTTTTTCTCTTATTATTGACATGGTTACCTTCTGTTTAGAACAATGCTCCATATTAAAAACGCATTCTTTCCATTGGCACAGTTAAAGGATAAATGATGAGTCCGGAAAACCACTGTGGTTGTGACACACCTATTAGCATTTGTGGGTCTGTAAAGAATAGCAAGCATTTGCCACCGAGAAAACCGTGCGTTCACAGGCTTGGGTATATTAATGTTTCCAAAAAGTCTCCTCTTCACGTTTATTTTTGACAGTTTTTATGACGAGCCGGTATTCTTTTTTCCTGAGGGTGGCTGTCAGCTCTTCAGTTGTTCTCTGTTTATTATTGCTCCCCATGCCAGCATTTCTGGCTTCAGACTCTCGTCAGTTCAAAGGTTTCCTGACTAGGCCAGGTGGTTATAATATAATTGATGTAAATATGGAAACGTATCTACTCGCACAATATTTTTTTAATGAATGTTTGCTGAACTGTAATTGGACTTAAAAGACGAATGGAATCTGATTAAAGTATGACTCTAGCACAACTGGTTTTTAATCAAGATCAGAGCCGACGGGCAAGACGGGGAAGGTGAAACTGTTGCCTTGGAGAACGCATGTGTCAAACTCACATGCAAAATTATACATTTCATAGAATATCAACATAAGCGTTATGACATGAAATTCGAACCTTTAATAAATCTTTCCGTAACCGGTATTTAATTATATTATAACCAATAAATTGCAAAGTCGATTAATGTAAAACATCGAAAAGCCGTGCGGGTTTCCCTTGGGCAAAACCTAATGCTGTGCACAGGTCATGGCGCACGTAGGAAAAACGCTGTAGATTTGCTAATCATCAGAATTATATTCTGAAACTCCTTTAGGAGATGACATAAATCATAAACAGCTAACCTTTGTCAATCCAACTGTACTACCTATAATGCTCAGCCGGCCACGTGCCTTGAGTGTCATGGGAAGCATAATACAATGCCTAGATTGTTGAAGATCAATGGCATGACATCCTGGCATAGTCACAGACCCAGAAATTAATCATAAAGAGAAACATTGTTATTTATTCATTAATCCAGGGATTGTGAAGAATTTACAAGGGAATTGCAAATCCGAGGCCAAAATAGCCAAGGTGGAATAATAGCTGAATTGGAGAATTTTTTTTTTCCAGTTCAGCTATTTCATTTTCAATTTGCAATTCCCTTGTCAGCTCGCAGCAGGTCCCTCATTTTGGGATTTTCTCTTCTCTCCCTCCCTCCTCTTTCTTTTTATAAAATGGAAATACAATATCATACCTCTCTGGCTGTGCGAGTGCATTTAACCTAAGCCTAGGTGTCGCAATCGATTGTTCATCCCACGAAGAATGAAAACCTAGAGCGTTAAATTCTAATGTTTCTTTTTTGCTGATTTTTTTTTTACCTTAATCATTTTTACATAAAAAATAATCACATTTATTATAAGTTAATATGTTTGGAAGAAGCTCCTCGTTTTCTTGTTCCTTACATTCTTTGTTTCTATTATTTGGATTACCTTGAACATTATTAGGATCAGATTGCACCTCACCTCTTCGTCAGCGTTTCAATGGGTGTACAGGCTGTGGCTTTATGTCACGTGTTTTGTACTTGACGTTATTAGTGTTGTAGCAGAACTTGGCCTTCTAGGGGTAATATTCCAAAATTGGTGCTAAGGTAACCAGAGCTGTTGTAAACTTAAACAACTCCACAGCCTATGAGCCCTATTCTGCTAGGCGCTAAAATGGAGACGCTAACGGGGAATACCTGCGCCTGCAGGTTTCTCCATAGTGTCCTCATTTTAGCACCAAATTCTAGGGCAGGTGCTAATTCAGCAGCCTGCCCCGGAACGCACTGCTACCCTTCCTGGATACTCACGGTAGCTCTTCCGAGTCGCCACGAGTATCCCCTCTTTGAGTCCAGAGGACTCCATGGAGGGTTGCGCTGGCGAGATCGCGCAGGTTCGCAGAGGGAGACTGGGGACTTTTTATCCCCTGTCTCAATCTGCTCCTGGGATGCCGCAGGATGAGAGGTGAATATCTAATTTATTGGAAGGGGGGGTTTAGCTGGTGCTAAATGATTCTGCAAAAGCACCAGCTTCTGGGTGGCGGTAAAAAATTTTTAAAAAAAATCGGTTAACCCATCTGTGCGGTAATTCACGATAGGACTTTGTAATACCTACCTTACTTATCCTAACACTAATTACTGATTGGACTCCCCATGTTAAGCGTCTGGGTGACATCCGTTAAAGTCACTTATCCTGGCGATAACTCTTATTCACCCGAATGCTACCGTTAGCGTTCACTAGGGAATAGGGCCCTCTAAGGACTATGGTAAGTTTACAACAGCTCTGGTTAAGTTAACACCAGCATTGGAATAGAGCACTTGCAGGGTTATTCAGAGAGAGGTGAAATTCAGGAGAATGACTGGAGAATGGATAATTCTAGGTCAAAATATCCAAACCAGAAAAATTCTCCCATTCATCTCACTTTCCAAATCGGCTATTTTGACCTAGAATTTTTCATTCTCCAGTCATTCTCCTGCTTTTCACCGCTCTTTGAATAACTCTGAATTCTGAGGTCGCTCATGTTTGGGGACAATTAAAATAAGCTGCCTATATATTCTATATTCTTTTATTTTTTTTAATAGGAGGTGTAAGGGCATCAACTGAAGTTGATGGGGCATTCGCAATATACAGTGGCAATAAAAAGTATGTGAACCCTTTGGGATTACGTGGAGTTTTGCATGAATTGGTCATAAAATGTGCTCTGATCTTCATCTAAGTCACAACAATTTGAAAAACACAGTCTGCTTAAAATAATACAACACAAACATTATATGTTTTCATGTGTTTATTGAACATAACATGTAAACATTCACAGTGCAGGGTGGAAAAAGTATGTGAACCCCTAGCCTAATGACTTCTCCAAGAGCTAATTGGAGCCTGGAGTGAGCCAACCTTGAGTCCAATCAGTGTGATATTATTGGATATGTTGCTGAAAGCTGTCCTGCCCTTTAAAAACACACACCAGTTTTGGGTTTACTAGTTTCAAGAAGCACTGCCTGATGTGAACCATGCCAGATGGTTTTACGTTTTCCTGCAAAATGTCTTGATAAACTCTGGAATTCATTTTTCCATCAATGACAACAATCCGTCCAGGCCCTGAGGCAGCAAAGCAGCCCCAAACCATGATGCTCCCTCCGCCATGTTTTACAGTGGGGATGAGGTTTTGATGTTTGTGTGCTGTGCCTTTTTTTCTCCACACATAGGGTTGTGTGGTTTTTCCAAACAACTCAATTTTGGTTTCATCTGTCCACAGAATATTTTGCCAGTAGTGCTGTGGAACATCCAGGTGCTCTTTTGCAAACTTCAAACGTGCTGCAATATTCTTTTTGGACAGCAATGGCTTCCTCTGTGGTGTCCTCCCATGTACTCCATTCTTGTTTAATGTTTTCCTTATTGTAGATGTGTCAACAAAAATGTTAGCATGTGCCAGAGATTTCTGTAAATCTTTAGCTGACACTCTAGGATTCTTCTTTACCTCATTAAGCATTCTGCGCTGTGCTCTTGCAGTCATCTTTACAGGACGACCACGCCTAGGGAGAGTAGCAACAGTGCTGAACTTTCTCCATTTGTAGACAGTCTGTCTTACCGTGGACACATGAACATCAAGGCTTTTGGAGATACTTTTGTAACCCTTTCCAGCTTCGTGCAAGTCAACAATTCTTGATCGTAGGTCTTCTGAGAGCTCTTTTCTGCGAGGCATGGTTCACATCAGGCAGTGCTTCCTGAAACCAGTAAACCCAAAATTGGTGTGTGTTTTTAAAGGGCAGGACAGCTTTCAGCAGCACATCCAATAATAACACACTGATTGAACTCAAGGTTGGCTCACTCCTGGCTCCAATTAGCTCTTGGAGAAGTCATTTGGCAGGGGTTCACATACTTTTTCCACCCTGCACTGTGAATGTTTACATGTTATGTTCAATAAATACATGAAAACATATAATGTTTGTGTTGTATTATTTTAAGCAGACTGTGTTTTTCAAATTGTTGTGACTTAGATGAAGATCAGAGCACATTTTATGACCAATTCATGCAAAACTCCACGTAATCCCAAAGGGTTCACATACTTTTTTTTGCCACTGTATCTTTCAATAGTTAAACGCAACCAAATCTTAATGTCATTACAAATAAATATGTTTGTCTCAGAGGCAGGCACAGATACTATATATAATTCATTAATAATATTTGGCTTCGCTTGGACTGTCCGTCTTTAGAAAGCCAGAATTTTTGTCAAACACAGTTGATACAGACAGCCATTTGTAAAGCTATAATTAATAATATTGTCATTTTCTGCCAGAGAGTGGTTGCAGTGCCCAGCTACTCTGACATCTTCTGAGGGACCACAGATGATATAGCAGTGTCCTGCCGGCTGATTCAACCTTCCAAAGTGGAAGACTTTCCTCTGACAAGAAGGCGATCAATCAGCTCTCGATGGACAGCCTTCCAGGGTTTTGGACAGGAATGTACAGCTACGTACTTTTCAATCTGGTCAATACCTCTCACGCAGAAACAATGAATGACATACAATTGGTTGAGCGCTCCAGTGATTGTAGTTAGTGTTTAGTCTGATTTGAATAAGATGTTGACAAAACGGAAGAGTGCCCCAATCAAGAGCATGACGTTAGAACAGTGGACCCATCCCTGGTCTTCAATGTCCCCCTAACAGGCCAGGTTTGCCAGATATCTGAAGCACAGATTGATTGATTGGTGATTGATTGCAGGATTCAGTATATATTTCCCCAGGGTAATCCTTAAAACCTGGCCTGTTAGGGGATCTTGACAACCAGGGTTGGAACCTACTGCGCTAGGATAATGGTGAATTTTAGATATTCTAAACTACAAGTGAGTAGCTTAGAGTCGGGAGGGGGGGAATACTTTTGAGTATCGGTTTGGATACTGGAACCAATCGTTTACATTTCATATAATTATTGTGTCTGCCTGTTCTATATTGTAAATTACCATTGCACTTTAAGGCTAGGGTCAGACGAGCGCATTTTGTACGGACTGTGAGTCCATGCAGTACGGACTTACTTTCTGACTGACAACAAGGTAGTGGCCATACAGTCTGTTTTTTTCACTGATGTATTTTTTGACTGATGTAGCAGGGAAAATAAACTAAAATGAAAAAACTTTTTTTCCGTAAAAAATGCTGGACGTATAAATGCAGTCCGTCTGACCACGTTCCACCACTCACAAACAAAGCTATGCGGACGTTGCAGACGTGGCGCACTCTGCACGTCCATTCTAGCGGTTTTACGTTCTTGCCTAACCTGCGTCCGTTTGCCGCGTCCGTTGTGTGTCCGTACTTCTGTGCGGACGTACTTCGTGTGTGGGTCTCCATTGATCATAATTTTATGCTACCACGGATGTTAAAATGTGTAGCAACATTGATGTGAACACTGCGCTCGTCTGACCCCAGCCGCAGTAGCGGGCATTTTATCATCACATTATATCTTCATAACAAGCTTTAAGGCAGCCAAAAAAGTTCAGATCGATAATGCTGAGAAATATAAAATAATATTTTAGAACGTTTAGCATGATTATCATCATAAAATGTGTACTTCCTGCTGCCTTTTTTAATATGTGTGCATTTAATCATGTAAATAAACCTTATAAATTTAATTATAAAAAAGTAGACAGTTATGCTTTTCCCTGACTAGTCGAGGGGTTATTTCTGCTGGTGTTTAATCTGTTTTATGTATAAATACATATTTATATAATAGCAGAAAGTTCAGCAATCTTGGCCCTCCAGATATTTTGGAAATACATTTTCCTTGAGACTCAGCCAATTTAGCCCCTTCCCACCACGGGGCGTGCTACAACATCCTTGCAGCAGGGGGGGGGCTAACTAGTGTGGGCCATCATATCATGCCCCGCTAACTTCCATGAGCGGCTTGGCTCCGCCTCCCCTGCATGCAGGATGTGTGCTCATTGGCTGGCTTTGCCACCCGCGGCATTTAGAAACCACCTTGCTGCTGGGAGGTCCCAGCGACAAAGGGTTAATCAGTGTCCGAGCATCATGGGAGACTTACAGGGTTATTCAAAGAGAATCGAAAAGTCACCGCACGTTCGGTGACTTTTCGTTCTCTTCAATTTGGGCCGATTTGGCAATCCCATTTCGGCGACCCTGCGGTGTATTCAGCAAGCACCACAGGGCTGTCAAAGCACTGGGAAAAGCTGCCGCAAACCCGTCGAAAAGTCACTGCAAAAACCCGGTGAAAGTACGCCGAAACCCTCAAAAACATCTGGATTAACCCGCCGAAGACGCCGGAAAAACCCGAGCAGGACCCGATCACACGCAGAGCAGCCGCCGGAAAAAGCCGACACCGCAGAAGAATGAAGTGAATAAGGCTAGGGTCAGACGAAAGCATTTTTCCCCGCGAACGTGAAAGTGCGTCCGAACGCATTGACGTATTTTTTCACAGAATGTGCAAAACGGTCAGACGACGCGCATTTTCGGGCGTGATTTTGTACGGATCGTCAATAAAACTCTTTTTGCGTCTGGACGTTATGTAGGCTGGACATTAGCAGCGTCTGACATCTCCTAATCACGCACACACGCCGCTATGCCGCAGCTGCGCACTCAGTACGTCAGTACTAGCGGTTCAGCGTTCTCAAAAAAATGCGTTCAAATTCCACTTGCGTTGCACGGCCGGACTTTTGTGCGACCGTACATCGTATATTGGCCGTCATTGCCCGTCATCTGCTGCTAGTGCGGTCGTAATTATGTGCGCCAGAACGCACGTTAAAAGTGCGCTGGTCTGACCCCAGCCTAAATTAGCAAAACAGTTTGCTTGAATGTTTGGAAAGTGAAATGTTGTTTGCAAAGAAACTACTGAGCGAAAATGTTTGAAATTTACAAATGAGGTCCAATGAATGATAATAAGAAGGGATGTTACAGAAAAAATAAGTAAACTAAAAAAAAAAAAAAATTTAATCCAGAAAAATGCTTAAAATATCCAAAAAAATCTATAAATAAAGAGACTCTTTACTGCAGAATTTTATAATGAACGGTTTATTAGATATTGAATTAAAACAGGAATATTTTTAACATTGAAGCCTATTGGATTCTCCTGAATAAACCTGTCGAATGAAACCACCGAATGACAGGGCAATTCAGCAACTTTTCACTGCTGGTTTTTGTTCTCTGAATAGCCGAAGCATTGCTTTTTTTATGGGGATTTCACTGCCCTCGAACAGGCACCGAACAGGCACCGTATGTGCAGGCAATTCGCCAGGATTTGGCGAATTGCCTGCTCTCTGGATAGCCGAATGGCGAAGAAAGGTAACCGAACGCTGATTTTCAGCGTTTGGTTACCTTTCTCCAGCCATTCGGATCTCTTTGAATAACCCTTTATGTCTCAAAACATCTAGAAGGCCAAGGTTGCTGATCTCTGCTATAGCACATCATTTGAAACATATTTAGTGTTAGATAATGAGCCGCTGAGCCGATATACAGTAAGAAAAGTTAAGTTTCAACTCTCATTGAACTTTGAAAAAAAAGTAGTAGAAGTGACCATGTAAGGTTGTAATAATTGTTTTTAAAAAAATCTAAAAAACGAACAGTTACAATTTCATGTTTCAATATAGAACCAATCATCCAGTTCATGACCCTCTCACAGCCGGTGATGCGCACAGGAGTCTTTTTCTTTTAATGTGTAGAGTGACTGGAATGAAAAGACAACCACTGAGATCAGCTATTATTACAGCGTGTGAAACATAATATGGCTTCCTGCTGACACGTCAAAATACTTTTTTAAAGGGTTATTTAATGTTAACCATACACCAAACCATGTGGCGTATTGATTTAAATTGAAAGTGACGATGACTGTCCAACAAGATAACAAATTCAGTAGATTCGCCTCCGTTTAATTCAGTATAAGCACAGACTAGACTAGGGTTGCCAGATCGGCCATGTTTTCCTGGACACACATAGTTTATTCATGCTGATGGCAATGCATGCAAAATACCACCCCGCAGCATGTATAATCCATAAACTGCAGGTGAGAAATCAACAAGGACCTGATTTCCTTCCTGCAGTATATGAATTTTATATCAAGGCAGGAGGCTTCATATTTTGCATTCTCTTTTCTTTACTAAATCATCAGCAGCAAGGAAAGTTTACATATCAACAGCAGTAACCAATAAACAATAAGAGTGTAGTAAGTCCTTAGCTACGCCCTCTTTTCTTGCTGCTGGCCTCCAGGTGAGTCGTTTTCAAAAGAGCTCCTGGACGCCAGGATATATTTTCTGTTATTTATCACTAAGGTTATTTATTCAAAGATATTTAGGTTTACACCGCTTGTTTTTTAAACTTTTTCTGTATTAACAGTCTTCTCCTTTAGATTCTGCCTGCTGTGTGGGCACTTTCCCGCCTGCAGGCTTGCGCTTGCTTCTCCATCTCCCGGCAGGCAAGAGGGAAATTTCCCTGGGGCCGGGTGCTAGCGATATCGCTGCATTATTATTTTATTTTACTTTATTTTCCGTCTGCGCGCGCAGTCCCGCGTGAGGTACTCGCCTCAGAGTGCGCATTTTATCTGTGCATGCGTTGGCGGCCATCTTCTCTCCGTCGGCTCTGCCGCCATTCCGCTCGTGCCGGATTCGAGGTTGGCAGGTGCGGCCATTACTCCTACTGACTGCCTGCTGTACGGACCCTCTCCTACCTATAACGGGTGAGCCCCGTCAAACGAAATAAAAACGAGTAACTCCGCTCCGACGGACGCTCGAAAAGCCCGCGAAAATCGCGTGACAGCCCGCTGAGCGGCGCATAGATCCGCACAATCGGATCAAATTAATTGATTAATAAATATATAATTATATTTCCCTACGGGTGAGCCCCGTTTTATTTTCATTGGCCTCCATTGTTATGGATCCCCCACAACTTCCCTCAAACCAGGAGGAGCTGAAAGCATGGCTACTGACAGCCATTTCTGAAACCCTCCCCATAGCGCTTGCAAGCCTCCCTCCAGCCCCCCACCGGAAACCCCGGTTCTTTCAAGGGCCCATTCACCAACCCACTCCGACGGTTCACACTCGGACCAATCCGAGTCTGCTGAACCTTCACGTAAAAGACCCTGGAAAGGCCAGTCGGAATCCGCTGGCAAGGGTAAAGGGCCAATTAAAAAATCCAGATGTGTTTCAGAACCCAAGGGTGTTGACACTTACGAACTGGATGACTACCAGGCTAATTATCCTGAAGAGGAGGATATGGAATCCACCGATAACCCACCGGCCACTCCTGTTTCAACGGGTGAGCCCCGTTCCGATGCTATGGCAATCATACCCTTTACTACCATGCCTGCGCCGCCACGCTCCCTCGCGTCCGCGGACACCTTATTACAGATCCTCGATTCCCGAGGTTTGCCCTTCTTTGACCCGCGCACCACCACCCACCCTAGGTCCTCCGCTTGGTTACCACCGGACCATAAAGCGGAATTTTTGCGTTTCTGGTTGCGCTGCCCCTTGGACAAGGCGGATAGGGCGCGTTTGCGGGCCGAATGTCCTCGCCCGACTCTCCCTGATAAGGTGTCCCTTACCCCTGAATTTGACGAAGACTTCGTCACCTTCATGGGTAAGGCTGGCAGGGACCCTAGAAAGGGTTTGGAACAGGGTCTCCGTGTCGCCCAGGACAAGCTTCTGGACGTCTCCGGTCCCCTTTCACTTATCTTCGTAATGGCGGACGAAGCGCTAGCCAACAACAGCCCGCTTGATCCTGCTCAGTCCGCGAATGGGCACAGCGTGCCCTCTGTTTGTTGGGTAATGCCAACGTCGGCATTTCGTCTGAACGACGTAAGGCGGCACTGTTTCGGCTTAATGTGTCACCATAATAAATATGTGTCTGTAAAATTGTGTTTTGACTATATTTCCTCCGTACGCACGCTTTCTTTATCAGAAGCACTTGGTTGGATAATTCGATTTCTGGGATGCTGGCAGGGTATCAGCATGGTGGTCCTGCCGTGGAATAAATGTTTTTTTTAACACTTTTTTTCTTTAAAACAAAAAAAAGACCCTCTCTTGCTTTCCCTTCTATACCAGGTAAGTGCAACATTGTTGCACTCTCAACCATACAGGGTTATTCAAAGAGATCCGAATGGCTGCCGAAAGGGAACCGAACGCTGAAAATCAGCATTCGGTTACCTTTCTTGGCCATTCGGCTATCCAGAGAGCAGGCAGTTTGCCAAATCCTGGCGAATTGCCTGCACATACGGTGCCTGTTCGAGGGCAGTGAATCCCCATAGAGAAGCAAAGCTATTCAAAGAGCAAAAGCCAGCAGTGAAAAGTTGACGAATTCCCTGCCATTCGGTCTTTTCATTCGTCAGGTTTATTCAGGCAAATCTCATAGGCTTCTATGTTAAAAATATTCCCATTTTAATCCAATATCTAATAAACCGTTTATTATAGAATTCTGCAGTAAAAAGTCTCTTTATTTATAGATTTCTTAGGATATTTTAAGAATTTTTCGGGATTTCTTCTTTTAAAAAACATTTCCAATTTTTTTTTCTTTAATTTTTTTAAACTTTACTTCTTTTTTCTGTAACAGCCCTTTTTATTATCATTCATTGAATCTCATATGTAAATTTCAGACATTTTCGTTCTGTAGTTTCTTTGCAAACAGCGTTTCACTTTTCAAACATTCAAGCGTACTGTTTTTTTTTTTGTTCACTCCATTCGTCTGCGGTGTCGGCTTTTTCTGGCGGCTGCTCTGCGCTGTGATCGGCAGCTGCTTGGGTTTCTCCGGTGTGTTTGGCGGGGTTAATCCAGATGTTTTTGCGGGTTTCAGTGTGCGTTCGCTGGATTTTGCGGTGAGTGTTCGGTGGGTTTGTGGCGGCTTTTACTCGCACTACGACGGCCCTGTGGTGCTTGCTGAATACACCGCAGGGTCGCCAAAATGGGATCGCCAAATCGAACCGAATTGAAGAGAACAAAAAGTCACGGAACGTGCGGTGACTTTTCAATTCTCTTTGAATGACCCGGATATTCTTCCAGATCTCATGCCTGACTGACCAGTCCAGACCAGCAGTCATGTTTCCCTTCCTGATTGTTCCAGGAATCCCCTGGACCTAAGTCTGAGGAGTCATGGCAAGAAAAGTGTTAAAAAGTGGGGCCTGATTACAACTGTCACTAAGAACTACTAAGGGGAGAATTCGGCATCATCTTAGCGGCTCCCTGTTACTGACAATTCCGGCCAAACTGTAATAATAGGAAGTTACAGAGTAACATTGGGAATTACCTGTCTTCCATTGCATGTAGTCAGAGGTGACGGCAGCTCTCACTACTCCCTGCAATATGGGCATAATTAGGATCTGCACTGGAAATTTAAGGCCGTACGTTAACATTTGCACTGTCATAACGAGCATTTAAGACGCACATTTAGGCCCCGTTCACACCTCAGCATTTTACAGCTGTACAGAAGCATTTTACAGCAAGTACGGAAGCTTCTTTGGGGCATGTAGCAGAGCGTTCGGGGCCACAGACATAGCCACGAACGTGCTGCAATGTTCGTTCGCACGTTTTTCAAGTTTGCGCGATACGTGCGTCAAAAACTCGCGTATTACGCACGTTTGAAAACGCTGAGGTGTGAACCCAGCGTTATTAGGGGATTTACAGTAAGACTCGCCTTTCCGGAAGACAGGGCCGGCCCATCCATGGAGTACTCGGCGGCACCTATCGGTAGGGCAGACGCTCCTCCGCTAGGATGCAGAAGACATCTGCAGCCCACAGTGGAAGTTCCCCTCATCGGCACCAGCCTAGCCTAGGTCCAAGTGACGCCTGTATCTCCAACATAGAGACTAGGGCATTCACTGCCCTGTGGGACCTATCCCCGCCCACTGACATAATCACACACGGGTGTGATGATGTCAGATGAGGGAGTTCCCCTCCCGCAGGGCAGTGAATGCCCTAGTCTCTATGGAAGAGATACAGGGGTCACTTGGACCCCCTGTATCTCTAGCTATGTAAGCTAGAGGGTCATGCAAGGTGTCATTGGAAAGGCCTGATCATGGTCACACATGACTAGGTTTCATATACAAATAAGTAAATATAAAATGTTTCATGTAAAAATAAATATATAATCCATTTTTTTCTTTTCCTAATGCAGCACTATTGTTCACTTTATAAAGTGAACAATGATGCTGCACTGTGGAGCTCTGTGATACGCTCATACACACCACCGCACATTACTTTGAGTTTTATCGCTGTGGAGCTCTGTGATACACTCATACACACTGCACATTACTGTGCGGTTTATTGCTGTCGAGCTCTGATACGCTCATACATGCCACGTGTTTTTTTTTGGGGGGGGCAGCATTTCATCCATGGCTCCAGACAGCACAGTGGCTTGGGCCGGCCCTGCCGGGAGATACGATTATAACACGCATATCCGGGATTTAAGATTAAAAACCCACAAGTCAGGAATTTCCAGTAAGACAACGAAACACAGCGCATTCGTGCACCATGTATTTACATTCTGTTTTTCGAGATGTTTACGGGCCTGATATTCTTTCTAATCAGGAATTTTTGTTCGTAATTCGGCTAAGGCTGAGGTTATTTTCAAATGAATCAGCCGATATTTCAGAGAAAATAATGTCTGCAAGCAACTGATATATTTTTTTTAATTGTCCACTATAATTAAATCTTTAGTTAATAATAATTTATACTAAAAATCAGCAGGCCACACCAGGAGCTTGACCATATAAAATATTTATTGTGGAGCGGCCACAGGGGTACTGCATTTAAGCGACGTTTCAGCAAAGTGCTTTAGTCAGGCATGACTAAGGCATATTGCCGAAACGTCGCTTAAATCCAGTACCCCTGTGGCCGCTCCACAATAAATATTTTGATATGATCAAGCTCCTGGTGTGGCCTGCTGATTTTTGGTATATGCTATTGGTGGACTGCGGATCCTAGACGGTCGAGCACCCCGGCGCTGACACGGCATTTGGTGAGTCCCCCTGTGTTAGTCACGCTCTGTTTGACTTTCCTAAGGCTGGGGTCAGACCAGCGCACTTTTAACGTGCGTTCTGGCGCACATAATTACGGCCGCACTAGCGGCAGATGACGGACAATGACGGCCAATATACGATGTACGGCCGCACAAAAGTCCGGCCGTGCAACGCAAGTGGAATTTGAACGCATTTTTCTGAGAACGCTGAACCGCTAGTACTGACGTACTGAGTGCGCAGCTGCGGCATAGCGGTGTGTGTGCGTGATTAGGAGATGTCCGACGCTGCTAATGTCCAGCCTACATAACGTCCAGACGCAAAAAGAGTTTTATTGACGATCCATACAAAATCACGCCCGAAAATGTGCGTCGTCTGACCGTTTTTGCGCATTCCGTGAAAAAATACGTCAATGTGTTCGGACGCACTTTTTCACGTTCGCGGGGAAAAATGCTTTCGTCTGACCCTAGCCTAATTAATTAAAATAATATGATTAGTTCTAAGTCTTAGGCTGGGGTCAAACGAACGCATTTTTCACGTCGTCCGTAAAAAAGTGCGTCCGAACGCATCAACGTATTTTTTCACGGAAAGCGCGAAAACGGTCAAACGATGCGCATTTTCGCGCAGGATTTTTTTACGGATCCAAACCAGGAAACTTTGGGTTTCTGGACGTTATGTTGGCCGGACATGAGCAGCCTCTGACGTCTCCTAATCACGCACGCACACCGCACACACTCTGTACGTCAGTACTAGCGATTCTATGTTCTCTAAAAAATGCGTTCGTTTACTGCTTGCGTTGCGCGGCTGAACTTTCGTGTGGCCGTACTTTGTATATTGGCCATCATTGCCCGTCATTTACTGTTACTATGGCCGTGATAAAGTGCGCCTAAACGCACGTTAAAAATGCGTTAGTCTGACCCCAGCCTTATATGGGGTATTTTACCAAACGAGCACCCCGGTTTCTCTCTGGGTCTTCGCTGGTGGGCTCAAGTCAAGAGTTACATTATTAATTAAGGGCATGGGCTTAATTGATGGAGTCAGAGCTTAATAATGGACTTCCCTGAAGGTCCGATTCGACTAACCCAGGGTTCAGCAACCTTGGCTCCCTGATGTTTTGGGAACTACATCTCCCACGATGCTCAGTCACCCATTAGGCTGACTGAGCCACATGGGAAATGAAGTTCCCAAAACATCAGGGAGCCATGGTTGCTGACCCCTGTACTAACCCATTCAGGAGGACTGGCTGAGCGGGGAACATCTGCTATCTGACAAACTGCCTTTTGCACGTCTGCTACTGGTTTGCTAAGTGAAGGGATTTGCTGCTTTGTGATGGGTGCGTTTCCTGTGGACTGTTTTCTACTGCTGTGAACCCCTGCGTACACAAAATAAAAGACATGTAACACTGAACTAAAGCCTGCTGCTTCCATCTTTGCCCTAGAGGCCAGTGGCTGTGAATGTTCATGTCACGCTGCCCATTTAAGAAAACATGTGTCTAGAAAAAGTAAATACCAAATAAAAAGCACATGTTTCTTTTTATCTCAAGACTTTTGCAAAATTTCAGTCATAGCCGTGCACAGCCGACATATTAACACATGGACTGAGTAAATAACCACAATCGATTCACTTATTTGGAACCGAATAAGAATCATTTAGGCCGGTGTCAGACGAGCGCAGTGTTCACGTCCGTGTTGCCGCACATTTTAACGTCCGTCGTAGCATAAAATTATGATCAATTGAGACCCACACACGAAGTGCGTCTGTACAGACGTGCGGACGCACAATGCACGTGGCACCGGACGCAATTTAGGCTAGGGTCAGACGAACGCATTTTTCACATCTACCGTCAAAAAGTGCGTTGATGCGTCTGAACGCATTTTTTCACGGAAGATGTGATAGAGGTCATACGATGCGCAATTTCGGCCGTATTTTATATGGATCCAACCCAGGAAACTTTGGGTGTCTGGACATGATGTAGGCCGGACATGAGCAGCATCTGTCGTCTCCTAATCACGCACATGCCGCTATGCGGACGCAGCGCACTCTGTACATCAGTACTAGCGGTTCAACGTTCTTGCAAAAATGCATTCATTTGCTGCTTGCGTTGTGCCACCGAACTTTCATGCGGCTGTACTTCGTGTGTGGGCCTGTGTTGGACGTCATTTGCTGCTACCACAGCCGTATAAAAGTGCAGCTAAACGCACGTTCGCACTGCGTTCGTCTGACCCCAGCCTTAGGCAAGAGCGTCAAACCGCTAGGACGGACGCACAGAGTGCACCACATCCGCGGAGCTTTTTGTTGGAGTGATGGAACGTAGTCGGACGGACTGCATTTTTGACGGACAAAATGGTTTTTCATATCATGTAGCAATATTTTACATATTAATTTTATTTCCCATCTACATCAGTCAAACAAAACAGACCGTGTGGTGTCTACAGTATCATCAGTCAGAAAATACGTCAGTTGTGCACAGACGCACAGTGTGCTCAGAATGTGTTCGTCTGATATTAGCCTTAGGGGGTTTTCCATGTTATGCAGTGCCGGTGTTTGCCAGCGTTGCTAAAATCAGAAGTATTGGAGTGCCATGAAATGCCAGCATTTCTCAAAACCGTAGTGTAGCTTCTACTTTTACTGTTCTAATTTTAGTTTTGAGAAGTACTGGCGTTTCTTAGCACTACAATACTGGCGTTTTTTAGGCTGGGGTCAGACGAGCGGAAGGAACATCCGTGAGAGTGGACGTTCCTTCCACTTGACTCCCGTCTGGCCGCCACTCTGAGTGCAATTAGTGCGCTCAGCGCTGCAAGGCTCGATCCTCCTATGGAGGATCGTGCTTTGCAACCCTGTCAACGCGCGTCCTAGCGCTTTGACGGGGAGGCTTGCTGCATGGACGCAGCATGGCCGCTGTTCTGCATGCAATTCGTGCTCGCGCAGCAGCATGTGGCCGGCCCCGTCGCAGCATCACAATGGTGCGATGGATGCCTGAAGGCAGGTCAGTACGGACGCACCTAGTGTGCTCGTCTGACCCCGGCCTTCGTTGGTTTTTTTTCCAACGCCAGCAAACACTGGCACTTGCCCGTTATCTCCTTAGAAAGTTGCAATAGAGGCCTAAAGTTTGGAAAACAGAAGTAACTAAACCAGCCGGCACTCCTCTGTGCATGCCTATGATCGCTGTTCTCTGGTTAGTGAATAAGCTTAAAGTCCCATCAAGGGGTGAGAGCCATAACTACTGTAAGGGGCACAACTGGGCAAGATGGCACAGCCAGCCCCTTCAGTTACAAGCATTTATATAGTGCCAACAAGTTCCATAGCACTGTACAAAGGGAGAGTCAGAACAACAAATATACATACATATTATACACCCAGAACAACAGGAGAGAGGACCCTGCTCAAGAGCCTACAATCTAAGAAGAGAGGAGAGGGTGACATGCATGGTGAGGGTGAATAGAGAACAAGAAGTAACATGTGGGAAGAAGGAGCAAGAAATGAACAATGGGGGATTAGGAAGTGAGACTATGGGTTTTCAGAGACTTCTTGAAGGACTGGAGAGATGGGAGAGAGGCTAATGTTCCAGGGGAGGGAGTTCCATAGAAAAGGGGTAGCTCTGAAGAAGTCTTGAAGGCGCGAGTTGGGGGTGGCGGTACGAGGAACTGATCGCGTCAGTTCATTGGCAGAGAGAAGTGGTCAGGACGGGATGTACCTGCAAATAAGGGAGAAAATGTAATCGGGGGCGCGGTTATGGAGAGATTTGTAAGTGAGGGTCAGTATTTTGATACTTCAGATAGATTACTTCACATGTAGTAGAGTTGGAGTTCAGGATGCCGCAGGTTATACAGTTCAAAGGTGTCACAACAAAAAGGGAAATCTAAAGCTGTACACTAAGGTATGAGTAGATGCAAACATGGCATGAATGTAGATGCAAGCACAGGTCAAAAGTTGACGACCCAATTCCTACGCCATCAGGAAAGTGAATAATACACTTACCATATGAAAAAATCCAGAGGATGATCAATGAGAGAAAAAACAGACATTTCCCATAATGGAGATTCAGTTTAATAAACAGATGTGACTGGAAGAAATTTGTAATCTCCGGTATTTGACTTTCAGGGCTATTCAGAGAGAGGTGAAAAGCAGGAGAATGACTGGAGAATGGAAAATTCTAGTTCAAAATAGCCAAACCAGAAAAATTCTCCCATTTATCTCACTTTCCAAATCGGCTATTTTGACCTAGAATTTTCAATTCTCCAGCCATTCTCCTGCTTTTCACCTCTCTCTGAATAACCCTGTATGTCTTTATCCGGCATGATAGTCAACTAATTGCTCTTTTTTATATTCTTATCGTGTATTATATTTTACCAACGTTTAGCACAAGGCACCTGCATTTATTTTTTAATTCCTTATTAGGTTTGTACAGTTGCTATCCCTGCTGGCACCGCGTCCACATTACTGGATTCAATTTTCACAATTTTATGCTTGCATGCGTGCTTTCTAATTGCTTGCGCTTCCTGCCGCCGCATTAACAAAGGAGTCTCGCTGCGCACTGCATTAATTCAGACATGGAGCAATTATATATCTGACCTTATAAATTGGTCGTGCTTAAAATATGGTAATCTTCCCTCATTTCTCCAAGGGTTTTGTAAATCATTAAATATAATTTCGACAGTTTTTTTTCTTATGCAGGATTAGAGTCTAAAATGCTAATCCAAGGATACATAATTTAAGGGAAACCGAAGAAACCAACACATCTCCGAATAATCCTCTACACTCAGGATGGTCAGCTTTCTTCTGCTCTGACTTTCCGATGCCCTTCATTAATTATGGTTATGTTATTGAAATGGCACTTTTTAAATGCCAACCAGATTTAGTCGTCACTTAAAATGTCACGGTCATTTAAAACAAAAATGGCAACATTGCAGGGTCATTCTGGTTGTTTAAGTAAGCCTTCATGAATCCAGTCTGGTAGAATAAGCATTTTAGCAGTTTAGGCTAGGGTCAGACTAACGCAGTATTAACGTGCGTTTAGCAGCACTAAATCACGGCCGTGCTAGCAGCAAACGACGTCCAATGCTGGGCAGCATACGAAGAACGGCCGCACAAAAGTGTGGCTGCGCAACGCAAGTGGCAAACAAACGCATTTTTGCAAGAACGTAGAACCGCTAGTACGGACGTACAGAGTGCGCTGCGTCCGCTAGCGGCGTGTGTGCGTGATTAGGAGATGTCAGACGCTGCTAATGTCCGGCCAACATAACGTCCAGACACAAAAAGTGTTTTATTGATGATCCGTACAAAATCACGGACGAAAATGCGCATCATATGACCGCTATCACGTGTTCCGTGAAAAAAATGCGTCCATTCGTTCGAACGCACTTTTTCACGGACAACGCGAAAAATGCGTTAGTCTGACCCTAGCCTTAAAGCATTTTCTTGTATTCTGCCAACAAGGAGTTAATCCTATTTCTTCAGCAACAATCAGACTTGAGCGAGCATAGACATTCGGGGTTATTCATTTCAGTGCCCTCTCGTTCCCCGCGCTTCCCTGCACTTCGGGGAATCAAAGTTCCCCACCCTAACCCTAAGATGTATTCAGCATTCACCGCAGGGTCCCTGGAGTGCAGGGAAAACCCGCCGCAAACCCAACGAACACTCACCGAACACTCACCAAAAACCCGCAGAAACCGCAGCAAAAACCACACCGGAAAAAGCCGACGAGCCGCTGATCACAGCCTAGAGCAGCTGCCGCAAAAGGCCGAAAAGCAGACAAACGGGGTAAAGAAAAAAAAAACAGTACGCTTAAAAGTGTCAAGCAAAAAAAAAACTACTGAACGTAAATGCCTGGAATTTACATGTAAGATCCTATGAATGATAATAAAAAGGGCTGTTACAGAAAAAAGAAAAGACGATTTAAAAAAAAAGCAGAAAGAAAAAATTTCCCAAAAAATCCCGAAAACTGCCTAAAAAAATCAATAAAGCGACGTTTTACAACAGAATATAATATTAAACGGTTTATTAGATACACTATATTACCAAAAGTATTCGCTCACCCATCCATATGCGAGTCAAGGCAGGTGAGCGAATACTTTTTGCAATATAGTGTATTAGATTAAAACAGGAATATTTTTTAACATTGAAGCCTATGGGATTCGCCTGAATAAACCTGCCGAATGAGACCACCGAACAGCAGGGCATTTCACTGACATTTCTCTGCTGTTCGGTGTTCTCTGAATAGACAAAGCATTGCTTCTCTATGGGGGATTTCACTGCCGTCGAACAGGCACCGAACGTGCAGGCAATTCGCCAAAACTTGACAAACTGCCAGCTCTCTGAATAGCCGAATGGCCCCGAAATGTCACTATACACTGAATTTAGGTGTCCGGCTACATTTTGGCGACATTTTGGACCTCTCTGAATAACCCCTATGGTGTTGTGCTAAAACCACATGATTCCAGTTAAAAGCAAGGTGCATCACTGTCTCTCTTTTTCTAATTATTGATTTATTAATTATTTACCTTTAATTTTTCTTAGGTTTCCCCTATGAGTTCTCTCATTGGTGTCACATATTTTTATTACATATAAATTATTATTATGAAGGATCCAATCCAGAATAAGAAGAAACAAGGTCACTTGAAGCTTGCAATTCTTTATGTATAGTATAGGAATAGTGCAAGGTTTACTACAACCTATATTTACTGGATTAACCCTTCAATTACCATCCCCCCCCAGTAATCCCTTCCACTACCAAACTGGCCGCAGTACAGGATTGCCCTATTTAATTGTTTAGGCATACTTGTGATACTCCCTATCCATGTTTACCCATCACCCACCAGAGACAGACGTGGGATAAGGTGGCAGTCGTCCTGCACACTATGTACATGACATGAAATAATGTGTATTTTTTGCTGAAAATTTAAACCGCATGAGGACCAGGATGATATGATGTGTGGAGATCAGACAAGTACCGTTTCTTTAAACCACAAAAAATCAGTACCCTTCTTCCTTATCTCTTGGATGGCAGTGTGAACTATTCGTATATAGCTCCAATTTATACAAAGAACAAACCAAAAGCCCCTGTCACTTGCCCTTCACATGCCAAATCTCAATGTATAAGAGAAGTTTTAAGAAACACTCCGGGTTATCCAAAGAGTTTCGAAAAGTCACCGCACGTTCGGTGACTTTTCGTTCTCTTCAATTCGGTTCGTGTTGCCGATCCCATTTCGGTGACCCTGCGGTGTATTCAGCAAAAAACCACAGGGTCCCCGAATTGCAGGGAAAGGCTGCCGCAAACCTGACGAAAACTAACCGCAAAACCCGGCGAATGCACGCCGAAAACCCGCAAAAACAGCTGGATTAACCCGTCGAAGACGCCGGAAAAACCCGAACAGGAGCCGATCACACGCAGTGAAGCCACCGGAAAAAGCCGAGAAAAAGTTGACACCGCAGACAGAGGGAGGTGAATAAATTAGCAAAAGAGTTTGTATGAATGTGTGAAAGTGAAAAGCTGTTTGCAGAGAAACTACTGAGCGAAAATGTCTGAAATTTGCACATGAGGTCCAGGGAATGATAATAAAGAGGGCTGTTACAGAAAAAATAAGTAAACTTAAAAAAAAATTAAGAAAAATGCTTAAAATATCCTAAAAAATCTATAAATAAAGAAACTCTTTACTGCAGAATTTTATAATGAACGGTTTATTAGATATTGAATTAAAACGGGAATATTTTTAACATTGAAGCCTATGGGATTCTCCTGAATTAACTTGCCGAATTAAACCACCGAATGGCAGGGCATTAGGGGAACCTTTCACTGCTGGTTTGTGTTCTCTGAATAGCCGAAGCAGTGCATTTTTATGGGGATTTCACTGCCCTCGAACAGGCACCGAACAGGCACCGTATGTGCAGGCAATTCGCCAGGATTTGGCAAATTGCCTGCTCTCTGGATAGCCGAATGACCAGGAAAGGTAACCGAACGCTGATTTTCAGCGTTCGGTTACCTTTCTCAAGCAATTCGGATCTCTTTGGATAACCCTGACTGAAATGGCCATTAACGTGTAGACAGGGCTGTCAAACTCACGACCCCCAGATGTTGACGCCTACGATTACAGAATTCCTTTAATGCAATAGATGGCCAGGGAATCATGGGAGTTGTAGTTCAGAAACATCGGGGGGGCAGAGTTTGACAGCCCTGTAAGCTCACCTACCGAAATCAAGACAAACCACTCAAAGAGAAAATGTCATATGATACGTTTATCATAAATTCTAACGATTAACTACATAATAAGGGGAGGGGGGCTAGAAACATGACCTGACTGTAAGGCAGCTATTGCTTGACATTGGGAGGAGAGCTCACACTTTAATGGCCATTCCAATGCTTCTAACACTCTATGCAATTTCTATGCTTTAGGATTTGAGGTATATAACGCAGGTGAGATTTTTTTTTTAGTAGCATAGATTTGCATATATATATATGTTGATTTTAAAGGGGGAATGTTTAGATCCTTGCGGATTCCTGATTTCTAGACATGCCTCAGACAATGTGAAGCCTATGGGAATTTATAATGTCATTTTTATTATCTCTTAATTAAAATCATTCTCAGGCCTGGGTCATATGGACAGGATATACCCTCCTCAGAGAGCTCATCTGCTTTGCTCACGTTCTTCTGCTTCCGGCTTCCCATGGAAAAGTATATTGCTGGAAAATATAAACCCTATATACGTGTCCGTTTCCATCTCTCTCCTTTCTGTAAAATGATGGGAACTCTGCGCACACTGTCTTTGTGGCACCAATCACATGTATTTATTTATTTATAATGTATTTTACCAGGAAGGATACGTTGAGATTTCTTTCGTTTTCAAGTATGTCCTGGGTTCAAGAACATTGAATTGTTACAGTAGGTACAGAAATACAAAGTAATAAAATGCAATATATTAGAAAACAACACAAATTTACAGATTAACAAAGAAAATATAATATGTAGGAAATATAGTCACTATGTTACATGTTTACAGGTGCATTCTGTATATAGTCACTATGTTACATGTTTACAGGTGCATTCTGTATATAGTCACTATGTTACATGTTTACAGGTGCATTCTGTATATAGTCACTATGTTACATGTTTACAGGTGCATTCTGTATATAGTCACTATGTTACATGTTTACAGGTGCATTCTGTATTGAGGTATGTTAACCCTTTCGCTGCTGAGGCTTTTCCCGCCCCTGTGCTGAGGTCATTTTTACCGGTTTTGCTCATCATGTTTAAACGTGTTTTGAAGGCTTATTTTAGTATATGACCCAGACATATTATATATCGTTCTTTCCGTCAGACTCGGTAGATTCATAATATGTCATTATTATATGTATACGTTATGTCATGTCTGTATATTATAACAAAAAATGCAATAAAATATGTATTTTCAATAATTTACAATGTGTTTTCACATTTTAACATGCGAGCAATTGCGGTTATATTTTGTATGGGGTGCGCTTGTTAAAAATATTAGAGATGGGATCTCGTTACATTTTTTTTTGGGGAAAATTACACTATTTTTAACAAACGCACCGCATACAAAAATCGTTAGTGCAGCATCATTGTTCACATTATAAATGAAATAGGAACAATATTGCTGCATTAACAAAACAAAAAAAAGAAAAACAAAGTGTTTATTTTTTTTTTTATTATTTTTTTTAAAAAAAAATATTTTTATTTTTCATTTTTATTTTTTTTTTACAAGATTTTTCACAGTAGTGTTTGGTATCGTTGGAACGGCCATGCTCTGGCCGATCCAACCATACCAAACATTAACCCCTAACTGCCACGGATCGGGAGATAGGGAGTTCATTGGAACTCCCTATCTCCACAGTTGGTGGCAGTTAGGGGTTAAGTCCAGGACTGGCGTCATCGTGCTACGCACGATGACGCCAGTCCTCAGGGGGAGTTCCCGGAGGCTTGGCCGACATCCAAGATGTCGGCCAGCTCCGGGAAAGGATCGCGAACCGGCGCTTTTCAGCGCCGATTCGCGATCCGGCTCCCCAGGGGTTAATGCCAGGCACCATTTGGAAGGGCAGGCTGTGCCCTTCCAAATGATGCGGGTTAACCCCCGCAGAGCCGCCGATCGGAGGGAGAGAGGTCCGAAGGACCTCCCCCCTCCCTTTCAGGCGCCTCCTCCGCACATGCGGGGGGGGCGCCTGAATTAGGTGTCATCGCGCTGCCGCGATGACACCTAATTCCGGCGGCTGCGGTCCCGGATGCGCGGCTGACATCGAGGATGTCAGCCCACAGGGGGGGCCAGCGATCGGCCGGAACCCAGCCGAACGCTGACCCCAATGGGAGGACGCGCTCAGCGCGTCCTCCGCATACCAGCGGGAATGCTGAGGACGCGCTGAGCGCGTCCTCAGCATCGAAGTGGTTAATAGGAGATCTCTTAAGTGACTTTAGACTGGAGAAGATTTGATGGCGTCTACATACAATGTCTAATATGATATATTGAGTATCAGGGTTATCCAAAGAGATTCGAAAAGTCACCGCACGTTCGGTGACTTTTCGTTCTCTTCAATTCGGTTCCTTTTGCCGATTGCATTTCGGTGACCCTGCGGTGTATTCAGCAAACACCACAGGGTCCCCGAATTGCAGGGAAAAGCTGCCGAAAACCTGACGAAACTCACCGAATGCACGCTGAAAACAAGCATAAAACATCTGGATTAACCTTCGAAAAAGCCGAACAGGAGCCGAACAGGAGCCGAAAATGAGCCGAATCACACAGAGCCGAAGCAGCTGTGACGTAGAGGAGGCAGTGAATAAATTAGAAAAACCATTTGTATGAATCTGGGAAAATGAAACGCTGTTTGCAAAGAAACTACTGAGCGAAAATGTCTGAAATTTTCACAGGAGGTCCAGGGAATGAATATAAAGAGGGCTGTTAAAAAAAAATAAGCAAACTGAAAAAAAAAAAAAAAAAAAAATCGGACTTTTTTTAAAAAAAAAAAAAAATCTGAAAAATGCTTAAAGTATCCTAAAAAATCAATGAATAAAGAGACTTTTTGCTGCAGAATTTTATAATGAACGGTTTATTAGATATTGAATTAAAACTGGAATATTTTTAACATTGAAGTCTATGGGATTCTCCTGAATAAATTTGCCGAATTAAACCACCGAATGGCAGGGAATTAGGGGAACCTTTCACTGCTGGTTTGTGTTCTCTGAATAGCCGAAGCAGTGCTTTTTCATGGGGATTTCACTGCCCTCGAACAGGGACCGAACAGGCACCGTATGTCCAGGCAATTCGCCAGGATTTGGCGAATTGCCTGCTCTCTGGATAGCCGAATGGTCAGGAAAGGTAACCGAACGCTGATTTTCAGCATTCGGTTACCTTTCTCAAGCAATTCGAATCTCTTTGGATAACCCTGAATGTCACTAACCTATATCATATCTGGCAGAGAAGAAATAATGAGCAATGCAGAGCTCTAATTATTAGCCCTTGAAAATAACTAATGGGCACTCTGACACAGTAAGATGTTTTCAACAATCTTGCACAATTTTCTATTTTGGATTATACAGAAAGTGCCTCGTGTGAGGAATATGGTAACACTAGGGGCCCTTTTCCAAAGTTGGTGTTAAAAGTAAGACACTAATGAAAAACTTGAGGGCCAGCCATTATCCATTAGCATCTGCCTTTTAAAACCCCTATTCGAATCTCTTTCTCAGTCGAGTCGTAATTCTTTTCTGGTGTTATAGGATAACAGCAGCGGCGCTAAGCATCACATTGTTATCAGCTCCAGGAGTCCACACGACTCCATGGAGCCAGACACCGTTTCGCCATAGCTCTGAAGGAGGAAGGATTCGCATCTGCTTACAAAGAGAAGGACTGTCAGGTGACACAATTATTCAACCCCTTAAAGACTACCACTCTGAAGAACAGAGGTTCATTCAAGTGTTTTCAATCAGGTATTGAAAACACCTGTGGATGTCACGGAGCAGCAATAAAGCATAATAAGCACCAATTAGACAACTTTAAAATGACTGTGATACTCAGCTCCTTCTAGACATTTACTGGTGTGGTTACAAACATGGTGAAGTCAAGAGAATGGTCCAGGAAGACAAGAGAAGGGGTGATTACTCTTCACAGGAAGGGCAATGGCTATAAGAAGATTGTAAAGATGTTAAACATACCAAGAGAGACCACAGGAAGCATCATTCGCAAATTCAAGGCAAAGGGCACTGTTGAAACGCTACCTGGTCGTGGCAGAAAGAAGATGCTGACTTCGACTGCTGTGCGCTACCTGAAGCGTAGAGTGGAGAAAAGTCCCGTGTGACTGCTGAGGAACTGAGAAAAGATTTGTCAGATGTGGGTACTGAAGTTTCAGCTCAGACAATACGGCGCACACTGCGTAATGAAGGCCTCCATGCCAGAACTCCCAGGCGCACCCCCTTGCTGTCTCCAAAGAATAAGAAGAGTCGACTGCAGTATGCCAAAAGTCATGTGGACAAACCACAGAAGTTTTGGGATAGTGTTCTGTGGACTGATGAAACAAAATTAGAACTGTTTGGGCCCATGGATCAACGCTATGTTTGGAGGAGGAAGAACAAGGCCTATGAAGAAAAGAACACCTTGCCTACTGTGAAGCATGGCGGGGGGTCAATCATGCTTTGGGGCTGTTTTGCTTCTGCAGGTACAGGGAAGCTTCAGCGTGTGCAAGGTACCATGAATTCTCTTCAGTACCAGGAGATATTGGATGACAATGTGATGCAGTCCGTCACAAACCTGAGGCTTGGGAGACGTTGGACCTTTCAACAGGACAATGATCCCAAACATACCTCCAAGTCCACTAGAGCATGGTTGCAGATTAAAGGCTGGAACATTTTGGAGTGACCATCGTAGTCACCTGACTTAAATCTGATTGAGAACCTCTGGTGGGACTTAAAGAAAGCAGTTGCAGTGCGCAAGCCTAAGAATGTGACTGATCTGGAGGCTTTTGCCCATGACGAATGGGCGAAGATACCCGTAGATCGCTGCAAGACACTTGTGTCAAGCTATGCTTCACGTTTAAAAGCTGTTATAACTGTAAAAGGATGTTGTACTAAGTACTAAGATTGAATGTCACTTGGGGTTGAATAAAACTGATAATGATGTGAGCACAGAAAAGACATTTGTGGTTATTTCATTATAAATGTTATGTTATATTTGTCTGACCTACACGTGCCTCTTTGACTTAATTGTAAGCAAGATGACTGAATGATCAAAATCAATGTCAAACTGGCCAAAACACAAATTTTCAGTGGGGGTTGAATAATTTTGAACACAACTGTATGTGAACCCTTTGGGATTACGTGGAGTTTTGCATGAATTGGTCATAAAATGTGCTCTGATCTTCATCTAAGTCACAACAATTTGAAAAACACAGTCTGCTTAAAATAATACAACACAAACATTATATGTTTTCATGTTTTTATTGAACAGAACATGTAAAACATTCACAGTGCAGGGTGGGAAAAGTATGTGAACCCCTAGCCTAATGACTTCTCCAAGAGCTAATTAGAGCCAGGAGTGAGCCAACCTTGAGTCCAATCAGTGTGATATTATTGGATGTGTTGCTGAAAGCTGTCCTGCCCTTTAAAAACACACACCAGTTTTGGGTTTACTGGTTTCAAGAAGCAATGCCTGCTGTGAACCATGCCTTGCAGAAAAGAGCTCTCAGAAGACCTACGATCAAGAATTGTTGACTTGCATGAAGCTGGAAAGGGTTACAAAAGTATCTCCAAAAGCCTTGATGTTCATGTGTCCACGGTAAGACAGACTGTCTACAAATGGAGAAAGTTCAGCATTGTTGCTACTCTCCCTAGGCGTGGTCGTCCTGTAAAGATGACTGCAAGAGCACAGCGCAGAATGCTTAATGAGGTAAAGAAGAATCCTAGAGTGTCAGCTAAAGACTTACAGAAATCTCGGGCACATGCTAACATTTTTGTTGACACATCTACAATAAGGAAAACATTAAACAAGAATGGAGTACATGGGAGGACACCACGGAGGAAGCCACTGCTGTCCAAAAAGAATATTGCAACACGTTTGAAGTTTGCAAAAGAGCACCTGGATGTTCCACAGCACTACTGGCAAAATATTCTGTGGACAGATGAAACCAAAATTGAGTTGTTTGGAAAAAACACACAACACTGTGTGGAGAAAAAAAGACACAGCACACCAACATCAAAACCTCATCCCCACTGTAAAACATGGCTGCGGAAGCATTATGGTTTGGGGCTGCTTTGCTGCCTCAGGGACTGGACAGATTGTTGTCATTGATGGAAAAATGAATTCCAGAGTTTATCAAGACATTTTATCAGGAAAACATAAAACCATCTGTCCGCCAACTGAAGCTCTGCAGAGGATGGGTGATGCAACAGGACAATGACCCAAAGCATACAAGTAATTCAACAAAAGAATGGCTTCAACAAAACAAAATACGCCTTCTGGAGTGGCCTAGTCAGAGTCCTGACCTCAACCCGATTGAATTGCTGTGGCATGACCTTAAGAGAGCGATTCACACCAGACATCCCAAGAATATTTCTACACTGAAACAGTTTTGTGAAGAGGAGTGGTCCAAAATTACTCCAGATCATTGTGCAGGTCTGATCTGCAACTACAGGAAACGTTTGGTTGAGGTTATTGCTGCCAAAGGAGGGTCAACCAGTTATTAAGTCCAAAGGTTCACATACTTTTTCCACCCTGCACTGTGACTGTTTACATGTTCTGTTCAATAAAAACATGAAAACATATAATGTTTGTGTTGTATTATTTTAAGCAGACCGTGTTTTTCAAATTGTTGTGACTTAGATGAAGATCAGAGCACATTTTATGACCAATTCATGCAAAACTCCACGTAATCCCAAAGGGTTCACATCATTTTTCTTGCCACTGTATTTGATTTTTTTTTGGGTGGAATTAAATTAATGTATTAAGTGCTTGTGCTGTAGCCCAATCACTTAACACCAGAGTTTAAAATACATTATTCAATCCTGAATAATGTCAAGTGCAGATGTACGACGAGCTAGGTTGGAATAACTTGTTCTTCACCTGCTAGGTGCACATTAATGTCTCCCACATAAAATTTTGGAGACCTTAATGTAGAGTAAGCGGCTGCAATGCCTGGAACAGGACACTAATAGATAAAGTGGAGTGCTTGAGCCGTTATGCTGTACAGATTAAATGCTCTGCTTATCAGCAACATGTGAACAGGGCCTTCGATATGTACAGGGCCAGTACAGACAGATCTCTGAAGACTTGTTCATTAATTGTTCATTGTTAAATCACAACGGTATAGGGTATTTGGAAGACCTAAAACAGAGCAAATGGTGCTGCTTCAGAAGGCCATTCCCTCATGGCCTTATAATATAACAAAAGAGAAAAAGAGACGCACACAAAAAATAATAATCAAAGTAATTAATTGTTCATTAACAGAACTGTATAAAGGACGCACATTGATTATTTGTAAACTGAAGAAGCGAGATTTGGCTACAGGAGTCTTGTCCTGTTATTATGACTATTTCCTACATATTTATTTTCTGTTAATCTGTATATTTGTGTTTTTAATATCTTGCATTATATTACTTTGTATTTCTGTAACAACTGTAACACTTCAATGTTCTTGAACCCAGGACGTACTTGAAAACGAGAGAAATCTCAATGTATCCTTCCTGGTAAAATCCTTTATAAATAAATAAATAAATAAATAATTTAGAGATAGAACAATGCCCTTCCATGGTAAGATGTTCTATCTGCATTCAATACAACGCCTAAAAACAGCTGAATGCAGAAGAATGTGGCCATGATATGCCTGGGCACTGAAAGTGCTGAAATGGTTCTTGGTTGTGGGCAAAGGACTGAAATTTTCAAATTAATTACCTAAGACTAGGTGCTCAATCGATCCATATTTTTGGGGAGGATCAGCTTTTTCAAGTCGATCCCTAAATCCGTGACATGCGAGACCACAACCTCGGCATTCTGCAGCATCTTCCCAGCCTGCTCGCAGCCTTTTATTTTAAAACCGCACCGGTTGTCCAATTCATAAGCTTTCAATAAGATCCAGGGATACATCTCCTGGAAAATGGTTACCAGAATAAGTTTGAGACAATAGTAGCTCATAAAATGTCATCAGTTGAAAGGGTAGGTTTGGATGTTGTCCATTTGTATACACCACTGATTGACAAAGAATGATCGGATATTTGTTGGATTGGGCTATACAGTAGTAGACTGCTGGAGTAATGTATGCGGAGTGAAGTCAATTGCGTCCATGGAATGACTCCGATCCATCCGCGTCTGAATTTTCCATACCGATTTGTAACTGGATTGGTCCGATACTTTCAGATCAGTCTGAATCAGAAATTTCGGAATCCAAAATCTTTGGATTCTAAAACTTTCAAATTCAATCCAAACTGATATTTTTGGCTGTGATCATTTCTAGTATAAAAGTATCTACTTTTTTTTATTATTTTAAATATACTGATCTCACAATTAGGGCAACCAGACCCCTGCTGGCATAATTAAAATCAGACCTACAGGGTTATCCAAAGAGATTCGAAAAGTCACCGCACGTTCGGTGACTTTTCGTTCTCTTCAATTCGGTTTGTTTTGCCGATCCCATTTCGGCGACCCTGCGGTGTATTCAGCAAACAGCACAGGGTCCCCGAATTGCAGGGAAAAGCTGCCGAAAACCTGACGAAAACTAACCGAATGCACGCTGAAAACAAGCAAAAACATCTGGATTAACCTTCGAAGAAGCCGAACAGGAGCCGAACAGGAGCCGAACAGGAGTCGAATCACACAGAGCCGAAGCAGCTGTGATTTAGAGGAGGCAGTGAATAAATTAGCAAAACCATTTGTATGAATCTGGGAAAATGAAACGCTGTTTGCAAAGAAACTACTGAGCGAAAATGTCTGAAATTTTCACAGGAGGTCCAGGGAATGATAATAAAGAGGGCTGTTACAGAAAAAATAAGTAAACTGAAAAAAAATCAAAAAAAAAAATCGGACTTTTAAAAAAATAAATAAATTAATAAATAAAAAAAGAAAAATGCTTAAAGTATCCTAAAAAATCTATAAATAAAGAGACTTTTTGCTGCAGAATTTTATAATGAACGGTTTATTAGATATTGAATTAAAACGGGAATATTTTTAACATTGAAGCCTATGGGATTCTCCTGAATAAATTTGCCGAATTAAACCACCGAATGGCAGGGCATTAGGGGAACCTTTCACTGCTGGTTTATGTTCTCTGAATAGCCGAAGCAGTGCTTTTTCATGGGGATTTCACTGCCCTCGAACAGGGACTGAACAGGCACCGTATGTTCAGGCAATTCGCCAGGATTTGGCGAATTGCCTGCTCTCTGGATAGCCGAATGGTCAGGAAAGGTAACCGAACACTGATTTTCAGCGTTCGGTTACCTTTCTCAAGCAATTCGGATCTCTTTGGATAACCCTGTTAATCTTTAGTGGTGGTTAATGATTATTGTCACTTTGCCTAATTGTTGGTTTACAGGTAATCTATAAGCAAGTTTACAATTATTTTCACGTGGTCACGCAAACACACAGTATCTCTGGTATTACCTATAATTAAAAGTCAGTGGTGTAATGTAGGAAATACAGGTTTACTTGCTATGAGCTGTTAATGTTTTTCTAAAACACTAATAAGCCAATCAGAGACAACAGGACTAATCACCAATTACTACGCATTAAAACAGCCACTATCAAAATGCTATTATATGATCAAAGGTAGTTAACATAAGGGATGAGCATGGCTGAAAAATTTGTTTCATTTCGTTACGTTTTTAAATAATTTCGTTTTCGGAATTTCAGAACTAATTTAGTTTTGTACTTCGTTTAGTTTCGTTTTGGATCGATTTGAAATTTCGAATCGATTCGAATTTCATATATCAATTCGATAGTTGATATCAATTCGAATTTTGGATCACTAAATAAGAAAAAGTATGTGAACCCTTTGATATCAATTTGATAGTTCATTGCAAATTCAATAGTTGATATCAGTTATTCATATTTTTCTTTTATGATGATGACACAGTGTAAAATGAAATAAATTCGTTATATACCGTTTCGTTTCGAATTTGTATCTTATCAATTCGCTATTCGGAAGTAGTTCCGAAATACGAATTATCAAATTTCGTTTCAAATTCAGAATTTTTCTAAAACGAATGCACACCTCTAGTTAACATTAGGAAAATTGCCTGAGCTGCCATATTCGTAAGACAATAGAATCATTGCACCACTATCAAAGATATAATAAGGTTAGACTTGGCGGTAAGGTTTGATTTGTGAGTAGCTTTATGGGATGATTATAGCTTTATGGGTGAGAACTTGGAACATGGAGATTTCCTGGTGTTTGGAGATAAGGGACTTCTATTTTTTAACATTACATCTCTTTTATCATATGATCATGGGTCAAGTCCTAAAAAAGAAGTGTGAGAACTCCCCAAGATTTCTGTCCTCCAATTAGCAGCAATTAACATCCTGCACTTAGAACAAACACACACTTAAATCTGGTATATTTTTTATATATACAGTCATAGAATAGACCTGTCAAATGGTGGAATACATTGGCGTTGTTGAAAGGCTTAAGCAATTCATGACCATTTATTGTGAACTAAATTTGGCTCTTATTGTTACCCCTAAGCCGGGTCAGACGAGCGTTTTTGGGAGCGGAAGGAATGTCCGTGAGAGTGGACGTTCCTTCCATTCTGGTGCCCATCTGGCCAATTTCCAACAGAGCTTAGCGTAAAAAATCTTGTAGAGTGTCTTTAAATGGGTTAGGAACTGTCGTAATCCTGCAATGGGTAAGAATTGTTAGAAGCGTTGAAAGATTAAAATTTGTTAAAATCTTTATCTTCATATCCTTCAGGGGAGGCTCCGTTTCCTAACCAAGGCAGGTCATCTAGGATTCGTGTGGTCTCTCACCTTTAGCATATGAGTTATACAACCTGCAGGGTTGGATTTTCATGCAATGTGCATCCACATGAATGTCCTGTAAAACATGCCCGATCTGGCATCCCTGATAAATACAAGCATAAAGATGTGCTAAAGTAGACATGTGCATTCGTTTTAGTACTAAAACGATTTAGTCAGAATTTTGGGATAATTTAGTTTTAGTATGACTCAAGAGAAACGAAACTGCTCAGTACAAAAAACGAAAGAAAATAAAATAAAAAGCACTACATTTTAGTTTCAGTCCTTTTTGTGATATTACATTGATGAGTGAAGGAGACCAGCAATGAAGAGCACAACATCGCAACATCCGAAGTTCTGCACCCTCCACATCCCAATGCAGTAGGATGTTCTATACAGAGATGGGCACTAATTAATGCAGGAGGATGTCCTATACATTATACAGAGAGGGGTATTAATGCAGGAGGATGTTATATACATTATACAGAGAAAGGTATAAATTGAGGAGGATGTTCTATACAGAGAGGGACATTAATTAATTCAGGAGGATGTTCTATATATTATACAGAGAGGGGTATTAATGCAGGTGGATGTTGTATACATTATACAGAGAGGGGTATTAATTAATGCAGGAGGATGTTCTAAACATTATACAGAGAGGATCCTTTTTTTCAGCCCTTTAAATCCAGTGGCTGTGAGCGCTGAGATCGGCTGCTTGTTACATTATCTCTCAGTACAATGTATCAGGCTCAGTTGTTACAGTAACTGACTGTAACAGCACTCAGAGTTTCAGTAAAACAAGGAAATAATATTGTTCTAACCTCTTATATATAAAAATATTATTTACTAGTTTTACTGAAACTCTGAGCGCTGTGATGAACAGCAGTCAGTTACTGTAAAAGCTTTGCCTGACACGGGGCAGTATTACAATGTTGGTAATAACTTAACCAGAGCTGTTGTAAACTGAAAACCTCCATAGGCTATAATGGCTCTGGGAAGTTTACAACAGCTCTGGTTATGTTAGCACCAACTATGTAATATGGCCCACATTGTGCTGAGAGTGCGAGATACTGTAACAAGCAGCGATCTCAGCCCTCTGAGGAGCCGCTACAATAGTAATTGTATCCATTGGCTTTCGGTTGAATGAAATTAGCTTTCATACTAAAGAACTGAAAATGAATTTCTTTAGTAACTAAATAAATTGCATTTTAGGACTAATGCATTAGTTCAAAACGAAATTTTGTGCTGTGCACATGTCTATGCTAAAGTACGTTGGACTGTAACTTCCACAATAACCAGTCAGGGGAAAATGTACTTAAACCCAGGTCTGCATCTCCAAACCTCTGACACTTGACAGTTTTGGTTCACGGTTTTGTTGTTTTGTTTTTTCGGTTGATCATAATAAAAGTTCATCTTATTTTACAGCATTTTCTCTTGAGTTTTAACATAAAAGAATTGCGATGAGTAAACGACAAGAGCACTGTACTGTTACAAGGTGTCAAAAAATGCAAAATCTGAGTAAAACATAAAAACAGGGATTTTTAAAGCAGGTTAAGGCTATATAGTATCATCTTATCTGCCATGCTTCCATAGATTTACGTACAGTAGCTAGCTCGCCAATATCTCCTATTTTCATGAGAGTTTCTAAAAATAAGTATAAACCTTCCCTATCTCTAAGCATGTCCCCTTTTTTTTTTAAGTACCGTTATGTAACACTGTAACAGCCTATAATAATGTGAAACATGTGTGGTTCTGCCCAGCTCTGGATGATCCATAGAGGCTGTGGAGAATGAGATTCAGACCCCACAAGCAGTAACACAGGAAATCTTTCCTGTGACATTCTAAATATTTCTTATCTCATAATGGACAGGATCTGGATGCTTGACATAGCATTTGGGAATTATCTGTGCTCCCCTGCTACTCCCGCTGTCAGGGAGAAAGGCTCCTGAGGTAATCTGGAAGAGGGAGGCACAGGTCAAGCAGGGATGAGTGACATGAGACTTTCCTGTCAGAAAAAAAATCAGCATTTATTGTGTGTGAAAACAAGAACACAAAATATTTTTTTTAATAATAGCATGACAGGATACTACAGAAAATATGAACTAATTATCGACAGGCTTTGTACTGTCACTGTGGTCAATTTCCGTGAGATTCAGGCTAAAGGGATTATTCACAAAGCACCGAAATTTCGCTGTGCACTTCGGCGATTCCATTTTCCGGAAACTACATTGAATTCACTATTCACCATAGCACGTCGAAGATGGAGTTGCCAAAGCCCCACGAAAAAGTTTGGAACGTCGACGAGGAGCAACGAAGAGTGTTGAAGAGCGTCGAACTGGCCTTGGCAAAATCCACCGAACTGGGGGGACGGAGACGGAACTTTCCTAATAGGTGTTTAAACCAATAAAAATGTTTTAAATTGTGTCTAAATAATAGAAATCCTTTAAAAAAATAATAAAAAGGTCTGTTACAGAACTAAAAAAATACACCTTTTAACATATATAGCAAACAAAAATTTCATCAAAAAAACACAAAAGGTGTTCAAAAAATAGACTTTTTTGTTGAAAATTAAAAGAATTAACAACATTTTTAATTTTTTTTGTATAATTTTTTACATTGAATTTGGGATTGACCTGTTTAAATATGTCGAACTGAAACACTGACAATCATGGCATTTCACTTACACTTCTCTGAATAAATTAACCATTAGTTGTCTATGGCAGGGCTCAAAATTTTAAGTCCCAAGCTACTAGCCAGGCCTTAAGAGTTACTCGCCACTAGTTGCCCCACCTAACACCTTAACCTGCCCTGCCTCTGCATTCCCACTCGCCCTCATGTAATTTCCACTCGCCAAAGGCGAGCAGGCGAGTGGAAATTTTGAGGCCTGGTCTATGGGACAATTTCAAAGCCACCAAAGACCGGCGAACTGCACCGTATTTCGCCGTCAATTCGCCAGTATTTGGCAAATTGACAGCTTAGTGAATAGACGAACTGTCACAAAATAGCCCCGTACGGTGCAATTCACCGTTAGGTGCAATTTGGTGGCAAGTTTGGCTCTTATTGAATTACACCTAAGACCGGGGTCAGACAAGTTTTTTTTGGGAGTGGAAGGAATGTCCGTGAGAGTGGACGCTCCTTCTACTCTGACGCCCGTCTGGCCACCTCGCTGAGTGCAGTTATTGTGCTTTGCAGCCGCGTCGAATGCGCGTCGTAGTGCTTCGACAGGGAGGCTTCCTGAAAGGGCGCAGCACGCCTTTTGTAGCGCGTGCAATTCGTGCACTTGCTACAGCGTGTCACAATGCTGTGAAGGACACACATAGGGCTAAATTACAATCTTCACGCAAACGTTTGCGCCGGCGCAAAAAAATATTAACGCGAGGGGTAAAACCATTTGCACCTAATCCCGTATTACATAGTCAGCGCAACAACCGCGCGCAATTGTCTGCCACGGGTGAACCTGCGCGAAACCTGCGCGAGCTTACTGTACTGCGCGCGTCCTATACTTAACATTGTGAGCGCAAATGCGAATGTGCGCTGGTACGAGGATGGTATTACAATCTATTCGCAGTAATTACCGCATTGCCTTTGCATAATTTTAGCAACTGCAAAAAGCTGGCGGTAACGGCATATCTGAACAACCTGGCCGAACCCAAAGAAAAAAAACAGCACATAAAAACGAATGCAGCAACAATATAATGGATGATGGCAGGCGTGTGTGTATTATTACTGTTGCATATGTGCTCATTTTGCATCATAGACGCAGAACCCGTCTCCGATGCCTCTGGCAGGCACAATTCAGTTGCATTTGATAAGTGTGTTTCTTCATTTTGATTGGCTGAATGAGTGCAAAAAACTGCGTGCGCAAAGATTTTTTCGCGAGACGGCACTGCGCCAGCATTTTGCGTGTCCTGTTTGCGCGTGCAATTGATCGGCGTAAGATAAAAGCTGCGAGGATTGTAATTCCAGCGGTGATTTGCGTGTGCAAAAGTTTAACACTTGCTGCAAAAATTTTCGCTTTGCGCATAGGTTTTTGCGCGAAGATTGTAATATAACCCATAGTGCACTCGTCTGACATGGCGCTTAAGTGTAGCATTTACATTAATTAAGTACATATATATGTATATGTGCTGGGTATATATATCCAGTATCACTGTATATGGCACCTTATTGCAGGATCTATTTAAAGCTTCATCTGCAGAGAGCCCCAGGAGGATATGTGCCCTATATAAATTGTTTATCTCATGAGAGAGCACTCATTAGTTTAGGAAGGATCAGACCAGCCATATACTGTACATCGACTTGTGGCATGCATATGCAGTCAATCAGAGTTATTCTTCAGAGAGAGACGATCTGACCCTGAAATGGTACTGAACAGGGAGTTTCGCCTGAATAAACCTGACGAATGAATGCACCGAACAGCAGGGCATTTCGGCAACTTTTCTCTGCTGTTCTGTGTTCTCTGAATAGATTAACCATTGCTTCTCTATGTGGGATTTCACTGCCTTCGATCAGGCACTGTAATTGCTGGCAATTCGCCAAAATTTGGTGACCTGCCTGCTCTGTGAATGGCCGGGGAAATTCACTGTTCGGTGCCATTTCAGGGCCAGATCGTCTCTCTCTGAATAACCCTGCAAATCCCCATTGTTTATTCCAAAATGATTGTGTTCTGAATCTAGTATATATGTTACAGGTAAAGCCGAAGTGCGGTTAATCCTAGGATTACCCGGGTAATTCTGCCATTACCCAAAACCGCTGGGTAAAGCTGCAAATAAATGAAAATTTCGGACTTTACCCGGGTAATTTTAGGACTAACCAACTGCCCTTGGGTAACAGTCTGGAAGAGCTGAAAAATTCACACTTTATCCGGATAATGTGCAAGTCTGAAGCTTCACCCGGGTAATCTGAGGACTATCCACAGTTTCACCTGGGTAATCTGTAGAGCATCCAACCCATGGGTAACAGTGAATTTTGCTATTATATATGGACATTATCAATGAAAATGACTAGGGATGCACCGATACTAGTATCGGTATCGGTGCCAACACTGCCGTTTGCACAAGTACTTGGTACTCGTGCAAACGGCCCGCTACATCCCGCCGGTACCGGAAGCCGGTGCTGGGCCGGCCTTTACCGGTATCCGCGGGGCTGGGGAAGCTGGCCGTGTGCATGAAAAGCACGCGGCCAGCGTTCCCCTCCGGCGCGCCGCATACTCACCCATCCTGAAGGTTCGTCGCATGGCAGTGATGCGATCACGCGGCCACTGGGCGCTCCTGTGACGCTGCCTCTCGGCTGGAGGCAGCGTCCCAGATGCGCCTGGCGGCCACGTGATCGCATCACTGCCATTCGACCGGACCTTCAGGATGGGTGAGTATGCGGCGCGCCGGAGGGAAACGCTGGCTGCATGCTTTTCATGCACGTGGCCAGCTTCCCCAGCATTCGAGCTGGGGTAAATCCATGTGAGCTGGGGGCAATATCCATGAGTGCTGGGGCAAATCCATGAGAGCTGGGGGCAATATCCATGAGAGCTGGGGGCAAATCCATGAGTGCTGGGGGCAAATCCATGAGCGTTGGGGGCAAATCCATGAGAGCTGGGGCACTATCCATGAGTGCTGGGGGCAAATCCATGAGTGCTGGGGGCAAATCCATGAGAGCTGGGGGCAAATCCATGAGTGCTGGGGGCAATCGCCATGTGAGCTGGGGGCAAGCTACATGTGAGCTGGGGGCAAGCTACATGTGAGCTGGGGCATTCTGTATATATATATATCTCGGGGGTATATATACATGTGAGCTGGGGCATTTTTATATGAGGTCTGTTCTTATTGAAAAGTGGTCACATGACATAAAATAAAAGTATCGGTACTCGTACTCGGTCTTAAAAAAGTGGTATCGGTGCATCCCTAAAAATGGCAAAAGACAAACATTAAAATGTATTGCGGATATAATGAATATACAGAGTAACAGGATATGTTTCTTATATGAATGTGAAAGAGTTACATGATCTTTATGATGTATCATATGTGCTTATATATCATTTATAAAACATAATAACCATCAGGTTACTCTTTATATAATATCTTTATCTTCATAAATAAATTTTCAGACAATTAATGCACAGAGTAACATGACAGTTATTTAGTGTGGTTTGTGACTCTGGATACAATTTGATTAACAATAACAAAAAAACACAACTTTGTAATCAGTCAGATAACAGTTTGCTAAGCTTGTGCACCGATTTTTTTTTCGGTTCGATTCGGTTCGATTTTTCGGATTTTTAAACTTTTCGATTCGGCTCGTTTCGACCGATTTCGGTTTCGATTCGATTCGGTTCGGCCCGTTTTTCGGGTACATTTTTTTTTCGGAATTTCGACCATTTTTCGTATTTTCGTGTCACTGCTCGGTTTTTGTATCGACGTTTCGTAATTTCGGAAATTTTCGTTTTTCGGAATTGCACATTTTTCGGAATATCGACCATTTTTCGTATTTTTCGTGTCATTTTGCCCGTTTTTTGTATCGACTTTTCGTTTTTTGGAAAAAAAAATCGTTTTTCAGAAAATTTTCGTTTTTACAAAATTTTCGTTTTTCGGAAAATTTTCGTTTTTCGGAAAATTTTTGTTTTTCGGAAAATCTGTTCTCCTCGTTTGACACATTTCAAGTCCAATCGAAAAATCTGAAAATATTTCGTTTCGGCTCGGAAAACATTTCGGATCTGAAATTTTCGGATCTAAAATTTTTCGGAAATTCGGCCGCATCCGAAAACACGAATCGAGAAATTTCGTGAAAATTCCGAAATTCCGAAACCCTAAACGCACATCCCTACAGTTTGCAGCTTTATCCGGGTAATCCTCGGAATCCAGTCAACTGTAACCTGCTGAAAACCCAAGAAAAGCAGAGTACCCAGAGGCGTTTGGATATTTTGCAGATTACCCGGATAAAGTCCAATGTTTCGTTGCACATGACACTTTATCCAGCAACACTAGGGTAATGTGCGAATTACCCAGTTAAAACAGAGCAGAAAACCGGAGTACCCAGAGGCCTCTGGATACTTTGCAGATTACCCGGGTAAAGTCCGAAATTTCATTTCGAACTTTTGCTAATGACGCCTGTGTAATCAAGATAATCCTAGGATTAACCGCACTTCGGGCTTTAACCGTAACATATACATATATACAGTATAGCAGTATGTAGTGATACCTTTTATGTGTGTATATATATATATATATCCATTCCAGTCAATTTCTGACTCGCGCCTCACTGTAATAATCATGTAGATTCAGTGCTCATGCATGAAAAATAGATACGATTTCTACAGACTGCATCCAGTGCCAAATGGAACCTAAAGCTGCGCGTCACATAGAGTGACATTATAGCATTTCTAACAAATACAGTAAGATGAGATGTAGATTCAGTTCCCCTGAATTACTTGGAGGTATGGCAGCTTATCCAATAATATTGAATTTAACCCTGTATGTTAATGATCTGTCTGCCTACACGGCTGCTATAAATCAGTAATATCGCCCCATTTTTCCTCCACAAACAAAACCACAACAGCTTCATCTTTTAAAAGCACTTGCCTCCTCGCCATCTGTCACGTATGCATATATTTAACTGATCACATCAATACATGGAGCATAGTTTTCACCCAAATTAACCTTCTGTGGAAAGTAAACACAATCCATGGCTCTGTTCTTATTAAATGTGTTCTTCATTCCAGCTAACATGTTTAGACGGTGCAAACAAAACCTGCTACAGACACCTGGGGTGTTGAAATGTCACTTTTTTGCACAGGTTAAATCCTTTTTTTTTTTTATAAATCCCTGTGATGTGTAAATGTCCCCTCATTTATTTATTTATTTATAAAGGATTTTACCAGGAAGGATACATTGAGATTTCTCTCGTTTTCAAATATGTCCTGGGTTCAAGAACATTGAAGTGTTACAGTTACAGAAACACAAAGTAATACAATGCAAGATATTAAAAAAACAACACAAATATACAGATTAACAGAAAATAAATATGTAGGAAACATAGTCACTAGGTTACATGTTTACAGGTGCATTCTGTATTGAGGTATGTTAGTAAGGAGCTTTTGAGTGACTTAAGACTGGGGGAAGATTTGATGGTGTCTGGGAGGTTATTCCATAATTGTGGTGCTCTGTAGGAAAATGAGGACCGAGCCACTGTCTTTTTGTATTGTGGTATAGCAAGTAAGGTGCTGGTCCTGGATCGGAGGTTATAGGATGAGGGAGCTGCTGGGGGAAGCAGTCTATTCAGGTAGGGTGGCAGCTTCCCAGAGATGCTCTTAAACACCAGGCTGGAAAGGTGAAGGGTGCGTCTGGATTCCAGCGATGGCCAGTTTAGCTCTTTTAACATGTCACAATGGTGAGTCATGTAGTTACATTGTAGCGCAAAGCGGCAGAATGAGTTATACAATGTAGTAAGTTTATGAAGGTGTGTTTGCAGGGCGGCTGCATACACTACAATACAATACGTAATCAATAGCTGGCATAAGCATTTGTTGTACAATCTGCTTTCTTACCGCGGGACTCAGGCAGGATTTGTTTCTGTACAGGGCACCTAGTTTGGGGTAAAGTTTAGATGAGAGTTTTTCGATGTGGGGGCCAAAGGATAGATTAGGGTCCAACCACATACCTAGATATTTGAGAGAAGTGACTGTGGTCAGCGTGCCATTTGATTTTGTCCCAACACATAGATGGGGATTTTGCAATTTGTGTAGTTTAGGTGCGGTTCCAAAGAGCATCGTTACAGTTTTGTCAGTATTTAAAAAAAGTTTGTTGTTTTTGATCCACTTTTGTACCTCTGTGAATTGTTCTTGCAGCACGGCCTCCAGCTGCGGGAGATTTGGTTTGCTGGTATAGATTACAGTGTCGTCTGCGTACATATGTACAGTTGAGGCTCATCTGATGATCTGAACAATATTTACTAATGAGCAGAAGCCAGAAAATTTAAGTCAAATAAATAGTTACAGTTACAAGTTTTTATAAAGCGCTAACAGGTTCCATAGCGCTGTACAATGGGTGAGACAGAGTAACAATACACATACACGTTAGACACACAGAACAGTAAGAGAGAGGACACTGCTCTAGAGCTTACAATCTAATGCTAGGGTCAGACGAAAGCATTTTTCCCCGCGAACGTGAAAAAGTGCGTCCGAACGCATTGACGTATTTTTTCACGGAATGCGCAAAAACAGTCAGACGACGCGCATTTTCAGTCCGTGATTTTGTACGGATCGTCAATAAAACTCTTTTTGCGTCTGGACGTTATGTAGGCTGGACATTAGCAGTGTCTGACATCTCCTAATCACACAAACACGCCGCTATGCCGCAGCTGCGCACTCAGTACGTCAGTACTAGCGGTTCTGCGTTCTCAAACAAATGCGTTCAAATTCCACTTGCGTTGCACGGCCGGACTTTTGTGCCGTCATTGCCCGTCATCTGCTGCTAGTGCGGCCGTAATTATGTGCGCCAGAACGCACGTTAAAAGTGCGCTGGTCTGACCCCAGCCTAAGAGGAGAAGGGTGACACATTAGGGCCTCTATTAACTTCTTCGTGCAAACATTAACGCGTGCGCAAAAACGCATTAACGCAAGGGGAAAAACCCTTTGCACAGAACGTCATATTACAATGTCCGCGCAAAAAAATGCGCGTTAATGTCTACCGCTGGTGAACCTGCGCGAACCCTTTGCAAGCGTAATGTACGTTGCGCGTCCTATACTTAACATTATGAGCGCAAATGCGTTTGTGCGCTGGTATGTGGATGGTATTACAATCTATGTGCAAAATGTAAAGGACAACGTTTGCGCAAATAATTTTAACGTCTTTGAAAAGCTGTTGGTAACAGCAAATCTGAACATCCTGGCCGAAACCAAATACACCAGCCCGAAAAATACACCAATCATTAGTTACACATTCTACACATACCCAAACAATAAAATAGAGAAGTTGTGCGTGTTTTTATTATTGCTGCAGGATATATACTCAGATTGATTTTGACAGGCGCAAAAACTGAACGGGAGACAATTGTGGTTCTTAATTCTGATTGGCTGAATCGCGTTAAAAAACAGTCCGCACACCGATTTTGCGCGTCTTTTTTACGCACGTTATTTTTTGACGGATGAAAAAATGCTCTCAGATTGTAATACCAGCGTTAATTTAAACGTGTTAACGTTTAACACTGTGCGCAAAAAAATAGCGCTCCTCGTGCGCTTTTGCACGGAGGAGTTAATAGAGCCCTAGGAGGGGGAAAACATGTAAATGATTATTATTTATTAAGCGCCAGCACATTCCGCAGCGCTGTACTAGGTGCAATGGGTAAAAGATCAGACAATTCTACAATACATAAAGGAGGCAGATCAGAATTCCTGCCAACACATACAGGAGGACATGTAAATGCTGCTAATGAAAACAGTACTGGCATTATTGGGGAGGTGCATGGTTGTTGGGGTTGTGTTTGTAAGCGGAGCTACTCGTGATGGAACGTACTGTTAATTCATGGTGGCTGGATATGGATGAGTGTGGGGGTGCCAATCATTTTCCATGATTCTTTGTAGGAGGGGAGTGCTACTTAAGTGGTCTTAATAAGGCTATTAGATTCCATATAATACCACAACCTTGCTCACCTCAAGAGACTTTTTGCTGCAGAATTTTATAATGAACGGTTTATTAGATATTGAATTAAACCGTGCATTCGGTGGGTTTTGCGGTTAGTTTTCGGCAGGTTTGCGGCAGCTTTTCCCTGCAATTCGGGGACCCTGTGGTGCTTGCAGAATACACCGCAGGGTCACCGAAATGGGATCGGCAAAAGGAACCGAATTGAAGAGAACGAAAAGTCACCGAACGTGCAGTGACTTTTCGAATCTTTTTGAATAACCCTGTATGTGTGGAGAAAAAAAGGCACAGCACACCAACATCAAAACCTCATTCCCACTGTCAAACATGGCGGAGGGAGCATTATGGTTTGGGGCTGCCTCAGGGCCTGGACGGATTGTTGTCATTGATGGAAAAATGAATTCCAGAGTTTATCAAGACGTTTTGCAGGAAAACGTAAGACCATCTGTCCGCCAACTGAAGCTCCGCAGAGGATGGGTGATGCAACAGGACAATGACCCAAAGCATACAAGTAATTCAACAAAAGAATGGCTTCAACAAAACAAAATACACTTTCTGGAGTGGCCCAGTCAGAGTCCTGACCTCAACCCGATTGAAATGCTGTGGCATGACCTTAAGGCAGCCGGCACACGAGCATACTGTACTGCGTCCATTACGGACGCACTTTTTCACGGGAGATATTGTGAGTACTGCATAAAGTGCGTCCGTAATGTCTGATGTCTCCACACCCTAGGAAAATACATGGCAGCGTTGTTTCTGCGTCCGTTTAGCTTTTTCACGTCGATGTTATTTTTGCGTCCGTGGCTTTATTCTTTGCCCATCCGTGAACAAGTGTGCAGGGGCTACGTGTGGTGTGTTTAATTGACTCCTTTATAAAGCTATGACGGACAGCAAACAGTACGGTCAGACGGACGCAAAATGTTTGCTAGTGTGCCGCCAGCCTAAGAGAGCGATTCACACCAGACATCCCAAGAATATTGCTACACTGAAACAGTTTTGTGAAGAGGAGTGGTCCAAAATTACTCCAGATCGTTGTGCAGGTCTGATCTGCAACTGCAGGAAACGTTTGGTTGAGTTTATTGCTGCCAAAGGAGGGTCAACCAGTTATTAAGTCCAAAGGTTCACATACTTTTTTCACCCTGCACTGTGAATGTTTACATGTTATGTTCAATAAACACATGAAAACATATAATGTTTGTGTTGTATTATTTTAAGCAGACTGTGTTTTTCAAATTGTTGTGACTTGGATGAAGATCAGAGCACATTTTATGACCAATTCATGCAAAACTCCACGTAATCCCAAAGGGTTCACATACTTTTTCTTGCCACTGTATGTGGATTTAAATGAAAATTTATGATAAATCCTATTTTTATAGCGATTTAACAGGAAAATATATGATTGCACACCTAAATATAAGTATTCTAGTGTGTGGGACCAAATGGAACTCAGTTCCTCCTGCAAAAGTAGTGGAGGAACTGCGTTCCCATGCATTCCCCCTGGACTCGATCCTTGCCTATGGGGTTGTCTCTTTCTGTTATGTATGCATAGGCACTGGCGTCGCAACGTGGGGGCAGGGGTGCGGCCCGCACCAGGTGACACCCGCCCTTAGGGTGACACCGTCACCCTAAGGGCGAGTGTCTCACCCTGCGACGCAGTGTTCAGCTCCCTGCGAGCGTCCGAAGCTATGGAGCTTCGGCGCTCGCCTGGGGGAAACACGTCACCAGCCGAGTTCTCGCGAGATCGCGGCTGGTCACGTGGCTCCCCCAGGCGAGTGCCCAAGCTCCATGCCGCCGGACGCTCAGAGGGAGCAGAACATGTGGCGGTGGCAGGAGGTGAGCTGGGGCCTGGGGCAGTATCAATGAGAGGAGCTGGGGGCAGTATCAATGAGAGGAGCTGGGGGCAGTATCAATGAGAGGAGCTGGGACATATCCATGAGAGGAGCTGGGGCATATCCATGAGAGCTCCTGGGACAATATATTCATGAGAGGAGCTGGGGCATTATCCATGAGAGGAGCTGGGGCATATCCATGAGAGCTCCTGGGGCATATCCATGAAAGCTCCTGGGGCATATCCATGAGAGCTCCTGGGGCATATCCATGAGCTGGGGCAATATCCATGTGAGCTGGGGCAGTATCCATGTGAGCTGGGGCAGTATCCATGTGTGCTGGGGGTATATCCATGAGAGCTGGGGCAATATCCACGAGAGCTGGGGCAATATATCCATGTGTGAGCTGGTCTGGGGGCAATATATCCATGTGTGAGCTGGTCTGGGGCAATATATCCATATGTGAGCTGAGGCGCAATATATCCATATGTGAGCTGGGGCAATATATATCCATGGGTGAACTGCTGGGGGCAATATATAATTGTGAGCTGGGGCAATATATCCATATGTGAGCTGGGGGCAATATATATCCATGGGTGAGCTGCTGGAGGCAATATATCCAGAGCTGCTGGGGCAATATATATCCATGTGTGCTTTCACTGCCTTCGAAACAGGCACCTACTTGCTGGCAGTTGTCAAAAATTTGTGTGAGCATATGAGAGAGCTCCACAGCAATAAACCTCACAGTAATGTGCGCTGTGTGTATGAGCATTCAGTGTTATATGGGAGTTACTGATTTAGGAGTAAGAGTAGTTAAAAAACAAATCCGTAAAACTCGAGTGGGGGTGACACCATAAGTTACCGCACCGGGTGACACCAACCCTAGTGACGCCACTGTGCATAGGGTGTCCTGTTCTTCTGTAATGGAAGAAATGATTTAACTTTGCATAAAATGGTGCAGAAACAAAGAGAAAGTCAAGCTTACTGAGTTCTGCATATTATTAACCATATCCTCCCATGCAAACGCATTCTTTTGTCACAGAGTGTGATTGTGTTTGTGGTTCAGTAGCTGTTAGTATACAGTTGTGTTCAAAATTATTCAACCCCACTGAAATTGAGTGTTTTGGCCAGTTTGACATTGATTTTGATCATTCAGTCATCTTGCTTACAATTAAATCAAAGAGGCACGTGTAGGTCAGACAAATATAACATAACATTTATAATGCAATAACCACAAATGTCTTTTCTGTGCTCACATCATTATCAGTTTTATTCAACCCCCAAGTGACATTCAATCTTAGTACTTAGTACAACATCCTTTTACAGTTATAACAGCTTTTAAACGTGAATCATAGCTTGACACAAGTGTCTGGCAGCGATCTACGGGTATCTTCGCCCATTCGTCATGGGCAAAAGCCTCCAGTTCAGTCACATTCTTAGGCTTGCGCACTGCAACTGCTTTCTTTAAGTCCTCAAGAGGTTCTCAAAGGGATTTAAGTCAGATGACTGCGATGGCCACTCCAAAATGTTCCAGCCTTTAATCTGCAACCATGCTCTAGTGGACTTGGAGGTATGCTTGGGATCATTGTCCTGTTGAAAGGTCCAACGTCTCCCAAGCCTCAGGTTTGTGACGGACTGCATCACATTGTCATCCAATATCTCCTGGTACTGAAGAGAATTCATGGTACCTTGCACACGCTGAAGCTTCCCTGTACCTGCAGAAGCAAAACAGCCCCAAAGCATGATTAACCCCCCGCCATGCTTCACAGTAGGCAAGGTGTTCTTTTCTTCATAGGCCTTGTTCTTCCTCCTCCAAACATAGCGTTGATCCATGGTCCCAAACAGTCCTAATTTTGTTTCATCAGTCCACGGAACAACACTATCCCAAAACTTCTGTGGTTTGTTCACATGACTTTTGGCATACTGCAGTCGACTCTTCTTATTCTTTGGAGACAGCAAGGGGGTGCGCCTGGGAGTTCTGGCATGGAGGCCTTCATTACGCAGTATGCGCCGTGTTGTCTGAGCTGAAACTTCAGTACCCACATCTGACAAATCTTTTCTCAGTTCCTCAGCAGTCACACGGGGACTTTTCTCCACTCTACACTTCAGGTAGCGCACAGCAGTCGAAGTCAGCATCTTCTTTCTGCCACGACCAGGTAGCGTTTCAACAGTGCCCTTTGCCTTGAATTTGCGAATGATGCTTCCTATGGTCTCTCTTGGTATGTTTAACATTTTTGCAATCTTCTTATAGCCATTGCCCTTCCTGTGAAGAGTAATCACCTCTTCTCTTGTCTTCCTGGACCATTCTCTTGACTTCACCATGTTTGTAACCACACCAGTAAATGTCTAGAAGGAGCTGAGTATCACAGTCATTTTAAAGCTGCCTAATAGGTGCTTATTATGCTTTATTGCTGCTCCGTGACATCCACAGGTGTTTTCAATACCTGATTGAAAACACTTGAATGAACCTCTGTTCTTCAGAGTGGTAGTCTTTAAGGGGTTGAATAATTGTGTCAATGAAGAATTCACAGAAGAAACATTTACTACTGTATTACAAAACCAATTGATGTCATTTTAGTTGCATATGGTTCTTTAAAAAGTCCTTGTAGGATTTCATTCTGAATACAATTACAAATGTACACTAAATTCCCTAAAACCCTTTACAGCATTGGGGGTTGAATAATTTTGAACACAACTGTATGGGTGTGATTTGGGAAGTATCCGTTTTAGCAGGTTGTCTGGTGGCTGCCTGTGAATGAGTGTATACTGGTCACGACTTTTCATATATACAAATTTTGATTTAATTATTATTTATCAGCAAGAATGCACACAAGTTAACCTTCAAACTTACCAAATTCCCACTAAAACCTTCTCTGCTGCTGCTGATACACTGATACCCATTGTTGATGCCAACTTTGAAAAGGAAACAATGGTTAATATAAGGGGTTATTCAGAGAGAGCCAATCTGGCCCAGAAATGTCACCGAACAGTAAATTTCCCCGTACAGTGCCATGTTGGGGCCATTCGGCTATTTGGAAAGCAGTTTCCGCAAACTGCCAGCAAGTATAGTGCCTGTTTGAGGGCAGTGAAATCCCCCATAGAGAAGCAATGGTTAATCTATTCAGAGAACACGAACAGCAGAGAAAAGTTGCCAAAGTGCCCTGCTGTTCTGTGTTTTCATTCCGCAGGTTTATTCACAGGCTTCAATGTTAAAAATATTCTTATCTTAATTCAATATCTAATAAACCGTTTATTCTTCTAATCTGCAGTAAAAAGTCTCTTTACTTATTGATTTTTTTTTGGATCTTTTAAACATTTTTGGGATTTTTTCAGCAAAGAAATCTTTCTCTTCTTTTTGTTTTTAAAAGCATTTTATCTTTTTTCGTCTTTTTTTTTTCCATTGTACCTTATATGTATATTCCAGGCATTTTCGTTCAGTAGTTTTTTTGCAAACCGTTTTAATTTTGACACTTTCAAGCGTATGTCGGCGACATTTCGTTGCTCTCTGAATAACCCCCCCATAGTGTTATCTGAGACAAATAACCCTGTAAAAACATGTGGGAAATCCTATAGAATTCAAAATACAGGGCAATTAATGGACTATGAATGGATAACTACGTGGGAGCTTGCTGGTTAACAGAGTGTAACTGGACAAGATAACCACCAAATGAATTACTATTAAAACAGCTGACTAGTGACATGCCTTAATGTGTGAAAATCTATACGTTACATATATGTTACAGTTAAAGCACAAAGTGCGGGTAATCCTAGGATTACCCTTGTAATCCTGACATTACCCAAAACCGCTAGGTAAAACTGCAAAAAAATGAAAAATTCGCACTTTACCCGGGTAATCTTAGGACTAACCAACCGCCCTTGGGTAACAGTCTGGAAGAGCTGAAAAATTCACACTCTACCCCGATGATCTGCAGACTATCCAACCCCGTTTGGTTAAAACTGAATTTTGTTCTCGTTCAGATAAACGGCTGGAGCTTTACCCGGGTAATCTGAGGACTATCCACAGCTTCACCCGGGTAATCTGCAGAGCATCCAACCCCCCTTGGGCAAAAGTGAATTTTTATATTATCAATGAAAATGATAAAAGACAAACATTAAAATGTATTGCGGATATAATGAATATACAGAGTAACAGGATATGTTTCTTATATGAATGTGAAAGAGTTACATGATCTTTACTATGTGTCATATGTGCTTATATATCATTAACCATCAGGTTACTCTTTATATAATATCTTCATAAATAAATTTTCAGACAATTAGGCTGGGGTCAGACCAGCGCACTTTTAACGTGCGTTCTGGTGCACTTAATCACGGCCGCAGTAGCAGCAAATGACGGGCAATGACGGCCAATATACGAAGTACGGCCGCACGAAAGTCCGGCCATGTAACGCAAGTGGAATTTGAACGCATTTTTTCGAGAACGCAGAACCGCTAGTACTGCCGTACAGAGTGCGCTGCGGCGGCATAGCGGCGTGTGTGCGTGATTAGGAGATGTCAGACTATGCTAATGTCCAGCCTACATAACGTCCAGACGCAAAAAAGTGTTTTATTGACAATCCTTAAAAAATCACGCACGAAAATGCGCGTCGTCTGACCGGTTTTGCGCATTCCGTGAAAAAATACGTCAATGCGTTCGGATGCACTTTTTGACGTTCGCGGGGAAAAATGCTTTCGTTTGACCCTAGCCTTAACGCACAGAGTTGCATGACGGTTATTTAGTGCGATTTGTGTCTGTGGATACAATTTGGTTAAAAATAACAAAAAACACAATTTTGTTATCAGTCAGATAACAGTTTGCAGCTTTACCCGGGTAATCCTCGGATTTCAAATATTTTTCCTAATATTTTTTCCCTCTTCTTTTTTCTCTCTGTATGTGTCTTTCCCTTTTAGTGTCCTAAAATACATAAAACAGAACCATACATTGCACAGTATGTCTGATATTATAGGCACATAGAGAGGCACACTATTGTATAGTGTGTTCTTTTATACAATAAAACCCTTGTCACGTTCCCACGTTCCAACCCTGTCTCCCTGTCTCCATGTGGTTCCCTGTGCTGCTTTCCCTGACATGCAGCTCAGGGGTTAAGTTCATTGCTCGTTGAGCTTCTGCTGGTGATATGGGCTGATTACTCCCCTATATAAAGCCATGGGCCCATATCACCATGCTCTTGCATCCTGGTTCACTTCAGCTACAGATTTGTTCCTGAGAGCTCCCTGTTATTCTATCCTAGTTCTTTCTCAGTGTTTCCCCCTTGTCTGAGTTCTAGGCTTCTGATTGACTTCCTGGTATTGACCCTCTGGCCTGGCTGACGGATTTTCTCTGGTGCTATATCCCCGCTTTGGCTCAAGGTATACGTTTTGGTTTTGACCCCTGGCTTATTTATTGACCACTCTTCTGGACATTCCTAGCGGTTCTGTGCTTATCGTATTATATGTTGTGTATCCTTGTAAACCACGGCTTTTGTATATTGAAGTCCTTCCCTGCAAGTTGTTGAGTACACTCCTTCAGGTGTCTGTGTTTTCTCCAGGACTCTGCACGGCTACAAGGTAACCTTTTTCTATTAGTGCAGATTTGGCCACTGTAAGGACCGATCTATCAGTATAGGGCTCCTTCGGTATAGCCGTGCAGAGGTCCCCAGTGTCTCCTGTGGTTTATTTACGTATCCTAGATCATTGTGTCACGCATCTCTGCATATAGCGGCTTTTCCTCATACCTGGGCCCTACTTGGCGCATGCCGGGTACCACCATAGTGGCTGAACATGACAACCCTTTTTTGGGGACTTATGAGGAGTGAGCCCATTATTCCATTTGGAGCCGAAACGAATGATCGATCTATAGTGTGGCGGCAGATGCGAGAACATAGCCTGATTTACCTGGCAGGGGTGGTGAGAACCCACCAACCACCAAGATTTGTTCCATACGCTGTCACAGCTTAGAGCCGGCTTATATGGGCTCTCCAATGAGTGAGTTGTATGTGTATAACTCTCTATGTGCCTATAATATCAGACATACTGCGCAATGTATGGTTCTGTTTTATGTATTTTAGGACACTAAAAGGGAAAGACACATACAGAGAGAAAAAAGAAGAGGGAAAAAATATTAGGAAAAAATATTTGGATATATATCTGCGCGAGGACTCTATTTTTATGGTCATAATTTTTTGTGGTGTGTACATTGGGAGTGAGTACATACGGGACTTTGCTGCATTTATACATATACTTGGTACATTTTGTTTGATCTGCGCCCATTTCCTTTTTTTCTTCAATCCTCAGAATTCAATCAATTGTAACCTGCTGAAAACCCAAGAAAAGCGGAGTACCCAGAGGCGTTTGGATACTTTTCAGTTTACCCGGATAAAGTCCGATGTTTCATTGCACAACGCACTTTATTCAGCAACACTAGGGTAATGTGCGTTTTACCCGGGTAAAACACAGCAGAAAACCGGAGTACCCAGAGACCTCTGGATACTTTTCAGATTACCCGGATAAAGTACGAAATTTTATTTCACTTCGTACTTTTGCTAATGACGCCTGGGTAATGTCAGGATTACCCGGGTAATGTCAGGATTACCCGGGTAATCCTAGGATTAACCACACTTCAGGCTTTAACCGTAACACACACACACACACACACAAAAGGGAAGCACAAAAGCTGAACATGCATATCTCATAACAGAGCTACACAAACCAATGGACAAAAAGTGAAAAATTCAGTGCGCTCAACCTAAACCCACTTCTAAAAGGTTAAACACAAACCTAATTTATGGGGTGTATTGGCACTGTGACAGGTTTATGCAAAGTATCATCTCATCTTGCAACTATACACCCATTTATTTGCAACCTATTCTAAATGTTTTTTAGATGTATATTTGGGTTGACAAGAGTGCGCTGAACTTTTGTGTGTTACTTTATAGCAGTGTTTCCCAAACCTGTCCTCAGGACCCTCAACCAGGCCAGATTTTGCAGATCACCTTGGGGAAATGCAGACTGAATCCTGCAATCACTGAGCAGCAAATCATATCACCTGTGCTGTGCTTCACATATCTGGCAAACCTGGCGAGGCAGAGGGTCCTGAGTACAGGTTTGGGAAACACTGCTTTATAGTCTAAGAGGAATGGGGTAGTACATAAAGCTGAGGGTAAATTGCATAGTATGAGAAATCTGGATGGTTGCAATGGGTCAGATTATAACGTCAGCTAATAGACTTCTCAATATATTTAAGGGGGACCAGGTGTATAACAGAGCTGCAAAACAACAAAACTCCCATCAATGGGTCTCCAAACTATGATAAAGGTTGTTATCATTTGGTGTAAATAAAATACTTTGCCTTTGTTTTAATTACATTTTTATTTACATAAAGCGTCCTGGTAAATTGTAAATACTGTATTTGATTTCCTGTTGTCAAATGTCGAGGGAGCAGCAGACATTGGATGGATTGCCTCCAGCAGCACCGAGTCTAAACAGATCCAGGCAGATTCTCGTCTTATTGAGGTATCTATTCATTCTTTAAGAGGCTTTTCCTTTTAAGGAAACCGTGCAGATACTGATTGCTTTCCAATCTGTATTATATGACACATTCGACTCGAGAGTCATAAAAGAAATGACAGGCAAAGGCACTGCTCACTGCATGTCCAGGATCTTCTGCATTACAAGGGAAAGCCTTGATGACGAACACAAAGTCCAGAGTGACGTTTACAAGGTAATATATGGTAATGGAGATGAAGCATGTAACATGTGACTATATTTCCTACATATTTATTTTCTGTGTTAATCTGTATTAATCTGTATATTTGTGTTTTGTTTTTAATATCTTGCATTTTATTACTTTGTATTTACTGTAAAATTTCAATGTTCTTGAACCCAGGAAATACTTGCAAACGAGACAAATCTCAATGGATCCTTCCTGATAAAATACTTTATGAATAAATAAATAAATTGGGCTGTGAGCTGGGAGAGATGCACTTTATTCGTCTGGAGATTTGTCTGTTTTTTGTTCCCCTTTCCAATAAAAAGGTCCTGTATTAGGAACAGCCCTTATAATATGTCGGATATAATCTCTGCACCTGAATACAACATGTTATATATATTGGACTTATCAGCCAAGCCTCCAATATGTCTATATTGGACTTACTGGACCTACTTCGGCAGTTACCTCCAATATATCAAGGATTATTATTTCATAAGAAATTTATACGAGACACAAATATCAATCGTTTATATTTCTTAGAAATTATCCTGAATTCTTTTAATTGTCTGTGTTTTGCTTCGAAAAATACAATAATCAATAATCGGATAAAAATATATATATTATATATATTCTCCCCCTGTCCTCTCAAAAGTCAGTGACTGTTTATCTGGCATCTCCTCCTGGATGGCCTCCCACCACCTAAAGATCAACATGTCAAAGACTGTACTCCTACTTATTCCTCCCTCCAATGCCTCCCCACCTCCTGACTTCTCTAACACGGTGGAGGGTATCACCATCTCCCCATCAAACCAAGTTCGCTGCCTTGGAGTTACACTTGACTCTGCTCTTTCCTTCATCCCCCACATCCAGTCTCTTTCCTCCTCCTGCCGATACCAACTGCGTAATATTTCCAGAATTCGGCCATTTCTTACCGCTGTCACCACAAAACAACTCATACACGCCCTGGTAATCTCCCGACTCGACTATTGCAATAATCTCTTATCTGGCCTCCCTCTGTCCCGCCTCTCCCCCCTACAATCCATCCTGAACACCTCCGCCAGGCTAATTCACCTCACCCGCCGCTCTGTCTCTGCAGCTCCCCTCTGCGAGTCCCTTCACTGGCTCCCCATCCACTGCAGAATTAAGTTCAAAATCCTTATCCTTACCTACAAAACCCTCACTAACTCAGCTCCCCACTACCTGTCCTCACTAATCACCAAATACACCCCAGCCCGCTCCCTAAGGTCAAACAGTGACCTGCGCCTAGCTTCTCCCCGCATCACCTTTTCCCATGATAGACTGCAGGATTTCTCACGCGCAGCCCCCACTCTCTGGAACGCTCTCCCTCGTACTGTCAGACTTTCCCCTAACTTCTCTTCCTTCAAACGCTCCCTGAAAACATTCCTATTTAGGGAAGCCTACCACCCAACTCACTGACGCAACCATCAATCACTCTCACCTTACAGTCCTCTCCTCCTGTTTCCAACCCCAACCCTCCCAGATTGTGAGTTCCTACGGGAATAGGGCCCTCATCTCCTCCTGTACTGTTTGTCAAATGTTGTTCAATGTATTGTAACCCTGTCTATACTGTGCTTATTGTACAGCGCTGCGGAATATGCTGGCGCTTTATAAATAAAGAATAATAATAATAATAATATATATATAAAAAAGATGGTTTGCATCTTACTCATAGGGGAACATATGTTCTCAGTGAGAAGTTCAAAGGTTTCGCAAAGAAATATTTAAACTAGGAGGGGGGGACAAAAGGGTAAAAAACAATCTGCCTGATTGTCCCCCAAAACTAAATCGGAGGGTGCAAGCAACATGCGGGGAAAAAAATGACAAGCTCAGAGTCGTGTCTATAAATGCTCGCAGTTTAGTCAATAAAATCAATGAACTGGAGGCAATGATGGCAGCTGAAAAAGTAGATTTAGTGGCGGTTACTGAGACATGGTTCAGTGAAAAAAATAACTGGGACATAACAATACCGGGGTACTCTTTATATAGAAAAGACAGAGAAGGTAGGAAAGGAGGAGGAGTGGCCCTGTATGTGAAAAACAACATAAAAACGAACCAAATAAAAGTGAGCGAGGTGAACATAGAGTCAGTTTGGGTTACGCTAACATTTGGCAATCATACAGTAGCTCGTGTAGCTGTGATCTATAGACCCCCTGGACAAGTAGAAGAGCTAGATAATCTGCTGCTTGAGGAAATAGCCAAAATGGCAATGAAGGGGGAAGTTATTATCATGGGGGACTTTAATCTTCCTGATGTGAACTGGAAAACCAAAACAGCTGGGTGCACCAGGAGTACAAATATTCTAAACTCCCTACTGGGATTATCTCTAACACAAGTAGTTGAGGAGCCGACCCGTAAAGAGGCCATATTGGATTTAATACTCACAAATGGAGGTTTGGTATCGGACGTTGTTGTAGGTGAAAATTTGGGATCTAGTGATCACCAGTCAGTATGGTTTAATATAAGAACAGGGATGGAGCCGCACCACACAAAAACAAAAGTTTTAGACTTTAAAAAAACAGATTTTTCTAAAATGAGATTTTGTGTGAAGGAGTCATTATCAGACTGGAGGAGTTTAAAGGGAGTCCAGGAGAAATGGGATTATTTAAAGGAAGCATTATTGAAGGCCACAGGCAATTGCATTCGATTGTTAGCAAAAACAAAAGGGAAGAAACCACTGTGGTACTCTGCAGAAGTGGCCAAGATAGTGAAGAACAAAAAGACAGCATTCAATAATTATAAAACAACTCAGGGTGAAGAAGATAGGAAAACCTATAAGATTAGGCAGAAAGAGGCAAAGCAATTTATAAGGGCTTCCAAAGCACACGCAGAAGAGAAAATAGCTCAGTCAGTAAAAAAGGGGGACAAAACATTTTTTAGATACATAAACGAGAAAAGAAAAGTAAAACAAGGATTAGTTAGATTAAAAACAAAGGAAGGAAGGTATGTAGAAGAGGATAAAAGTCTCGCTTACTGCCTCAATGAATATTTTTGTTCAGTCTTTGCAGAAGAAAAGGAAGGAAAGGGACCTCAGTTAGGAGGAAACACTAACGAGACAATTACATATCAGTTTACAGAGGAGGAGGTTCTACAGCAGCTGTCTAAAGTAAAGACAAATAAGTCAATGGGGCCTGATGAGATCCACCCTAAATTATTAAAAGAGCTCAGTGATGTAATAGCAAAACCGTTAACAGATTTATTTAACCAATCCTTGCTAACGGAAGTCGTCCCAGAAGACTGGAAATTAGCAAATGTTGTGCCCATTCACAAGAAGGGTAGTAGGGAGGAATCTGGGAACTATAGGCCAGTTAGTCTTACGTCAGTAGTGGGGAAATTAATGGAAACCATGTTAAAGGAAAGGATTGTTGAACATCTAAAAACACATAGATTACAGGATCAGAAACAACATGGGTTTACCTCAGAGAGATCATGCCAAACTAATCTTATTGATTTTTTTTGATTGGGTAACAAAAATAATAGACACAGGTGGTGCAGTAGACATTGCTTATTTAGATTTCAGTAAGGCTTTTGATACTGTTCCGCATAGAAGGCTTATCAATAAATTGCAATCTTTGAGCTTGGATTCCAATATTGTTGAATGGATTAGGCAGTGGCTGAGTGACAGGCAACAGAGGGTTGTGGTAAATGGAGTTTATTCGGCGCAAGGTCTTGTTACCAGTGGGGTACCTCAGGGGTCAGTACTTGGACCCATTCTATTTAATATTTTTATTAGTGATATTGCAGAAGGTATTAATGGAAAAGTATGTCTTTTTGCTGATGACACAAAGATTTGCAACAGGGTTGACGTTCCTGGAGGGATCAGCCAAATGACAAATGATTTAGGTAAACTAAAAAAATGGTCGGAGCTGTGGCAATTGAGTTTTAATGTGGATAAGTGCAAGATAATGCACCTGGGACGTAAAAACCCAAGGGCTGAATATAGAATATTTGATACAGTCCTAACCTCAACATCTGAGGAAAGGGATTTAGGGGTTATTATTTCAGAGGATCTAAAGGTAAGTAGTCAATGTAATAGAGCAGCAGGAAATGCTAGCAGAATGCTTGGTTGTGTAGGGAGAGGTATTAGCAGTAGGAAAAGGGAAGTGCTCATGCCACTGTACAGAGCACTGGTGAGACCTCACTTGGAGTACTGTGTGCAGTACTGGAGACCGTATCTCCAGAAGGATAAAGACATCTTAGAGAGAGTTCAGAGAAGGGCTACTAAAATGGTGTACGGCTTGAAGGAGAAAAGTTACCAGGAAAGGCTTAATGATCTTAACATGTACAGCTTGGAAAAAAGACGAGACAGAGGAGATATGATAGAAACATTTAAATACGTAAAGGGAATCCACAAGGTAGAGGAAGGGAGTATATTTAAAAGGAAACAAAGTAGCAAAACAAGAGGACATAGTCTTAGATTAGAGGGGCAAAGGTTTAAAAGTAACATCAGGAAGCATTATTTTACTGAGAGGGTGGTGGATACATGGAACAGTCTTCCAGTTGAAGTGGTAGAGGCTAAAACAGTAATTGAATTTAAGCAGGCATGGGATAGGCATAAGGCTATCCTAAACAAAAGATAAATCCAGGTAAAGTATCCATGTAATTGGGCAGACTAGATGGGCCGAAAGGTTCTTATCTGCCGACATCTTTCTATGTTTCTATGTTTCTATGTTTCTATATTTATTACGTATACAAAAAAGTTTCAAATCTCATATCATAAACAAAAATTTATAAACCACAATCCATCAGCATATAAAAACTAGCTTCACAATATATGTATCTCCGGTTAGTAACTGCATATATGATTAATATCATTTACCTTACCAGTTAGTAACTAATACACAAATAGTTAATAAACATTTCTGCTTAATACAACATGCATTTCCCAGCAAACAATGTTTAACCAGCCAGCTCTTATAGATATATATATATCTCTATGCTACATGGATCAACAAAAGATGAGCTAATTTAATAATAAGTAATAAAAACTTATTTAGTGAATCCTCCCCTAATCTCGAGAATCAAACTTCTAATCTTTTGCTTTTTATTTTGTAGTTATATAATTCCTTGCTTATTAATTTTAATCACAGTAATTTCCAAATTCAATATATATATTGGTATCAATCTTACAACATTTCTTTTAGGAATAAATCCTTATATCCACTTCTTCATATTTCTATCTGCAGAATAGAAAATACTTAGAATTTGGATCTAACCGTATCCGAGAAGTCTCAGTCTACGTTGCAAGAATATCTACAAATATATATATTTACATTAATTCCATAATTTCATACATTACCTGTCCAATTTGGATGTTGATAAGTCTTGGAATTTTCTATGTGATGCTTTGTTTTGGAATATGTGAAGATTATCGATATCAGATAATCAATGCATGTGAGTTAAAGATTTGGTGAGAATCTTGATTGCCTCATGTCTTGGGATCTGCCTGCATCGTGGTGTGAGTTTGAGTGTTGGAATCTTGGACTCTCAGAGTGTCATGTGTACTGGACGTCTGAATGCATTGCGGTGTGAGTCTGAATGCTGAAATCTCCGACTGACTTGCAAATAACATTGCCGCTTATTATAGCCAATTTGACGTCACTGGCAATATTATTGATATATTTACTATCCTCTAGAGGGCAGTATTGCACTTCTTAATTAATTCCACCATTTCTTTTTAATATCTTATCTCGGGTCAAAAGATCAATCTACACAAAGGACCTTCTCTTCTCCCAACTAAACATTAGACACAGTGTCTCCATCTAATTTATATCCCTACTTCCTTTTGAAATTACTTACTCAGAGTCCTATCAGCTAAATTCTTTTCTGGTTAACTCAACAGAATCTATTCTTTAGTAAATTTTATTATTTACCAATTATATACTTTCTACAATATTTATTGGAGTATATATTTCCTACTGTAAATATAATAAAATATACCTTGATTATAAACATATATTTTGTGAATATAAATCTATATTAGAGAATATTAACTCTTATTCCTATACCCAAAAGACAAAATATCTTTTGTTTTAAGACAGACCAATAAATTTAATTATGACACGTCTTAGCACTTAAACCTAGCCTTATCACACACAAACATTCTAGGTTCCTTCATGTCTGGCACTTCTTAAAAAAAATATAAAAGACTTCACCCAGGAATGAACTCTGTAAAAAAAAATCTCGTTCATTTCTAAACCTAGAGGAAATTTTAAAGAAAAGAAACTGTCTTTAAAACAAAATGGCTACAGGCATCCATTTTAAAATTCCTTTGTGTAATATACCTGACAGATATAGAAAAAGTGTGTGTGTGTGTTTGTGTGTGTGTACAGATACATTACTGTAAAGACAAAGACGAATCAGCAGTTTAACATGCTTAGTCTACTAAATAACATGGGAAATTCCTAGAATGTCAAAGGGTATCCATCAGAGCAGAATAAGAGAACATTCTGTAACGTGTCCAGGTGCTAAGCAATTGCAGGTCAAGAACTACTCTCAGTGAGTCAAAAAATCCCAAGCTGCAGTTCTTGGAAGAATTAAAGACACAGAACTAGATTTTCATAATTCATAAGTTAACTGAGATTTAACAATAGGGAAGTAGAGCAAGCACGGACGATCTTAACTGGAAAAGGACTGATATCACAAGGGCTGGATTTCTAAATGGGCAGAGTAGACATGTGACTACAGACGTCTTCCACAAACGGGCGCCTAGCTCTGTTAGAAAAAAATAATAATACAACAATTGACAATCAATATAGACCCCTGTATCTCTGGCAAGCATGTACTGGCAATAGGGACTACAGGGAGATTCAGGGGGCCAGTGTAAATGCCAGTTCATCGCGTGGCTTGCACTGCCCTTAATGGGTGAGGTGAGAACTTTCTCACCGTCTGTAAAACAGACACAGTCTGCCGCAGTCTCATGTTGGAGCTACCGTGCCGCGCATCCGCCCCACCTTAAGATATGGTGTGCACTCAACCTCAGTGCCGTTGTGTTGCTGTACCCACTCACTCTGCAGCAACTCCAGTATCTGTAGAGTGATTGGTTGAGCGATCCGGTTGGTTTATATATAATTTTTGTTTGCATTATTAAAGTGGGTCGGTCTGGATAAAGTACAGGGCTGATTTTTTGTCGCAGTCCAGCCCTGATCTCTGGGGCCCTGCAGGCTAGAGGGACATGTAAGGTATCAGTGGAAAGTCCAGACTATGGCCTTCCCAGTGATACCAGACATTACCAGGTTAGAGTTATTTAAAAATAAAATAACAAATGAAATATTTTTTTTTTAATGCAGCACTATTGTTCAGTCTACAATTATAAAGTGAACATTGATGCTGAAATAACTCACTTTCTCATTTCCCACACCACCAGCAAGTGTGGAGCTGACAGCACAATGCATGGTTTCATCAACAACCTAGACATTGGCACTGCAGTGAGGAGAGAGAGGGGGGCTTTAGAACCCTGCATCTCTGATTTTTACACCACACAAGGTCAAGTGACTGAGGTGTCATTGGAAAGGTCAGTCTGGCCCATCCAACAATACCAGACACGACCATGTATTTTTAAAAATAAAATAAGTTGCAAAATGTATACTGTTACTCGAGCCCAGGTCAAATATTTTCCCTCGGCTGTGTGACTCCGTTACAGTTACAGTGCTACGGAACTTGGTGATGCCTTATAAATAACTAACTGCAGTCATACAGATCAAGGGTCCTTGTTTGGGGGGGATCTCAGGGGAGCAGCGGCAATCTGTTTGGTACCATTTGATAGCATCGGGCCCCTATGGTGTCAAAGTCCAAAAAGTGCCCAGATCCGCAGCGTGGGGAATTTACCCCAGGTGATGCCGCATGGCCGCTGCTGCCTGAGCCCTTGGGGCCAAGAAAGGCTCAGAATCATGGGTTCCAGATGGAGCTCCCTCCTGAAAATCACCCAAACTGCAGCTCCCATGAGGGGGGACCCTAACCCCAACAGAGCACCCTGCTGGGGCAAAGGGTTTTTGGGGCACCGGGGCTTAAAGTTTCTGCAGAGGTTTCCATTAAAGTGAATGTTGTGCGGTACTTGAATGGGATTGGTTGGCACATCTGACTTCTGGATGGTGATTGGCTGGAGTTTGAAAACCAGGCTTCCCCTGGTGTCAGGGAACACAAGGGACAGGCTTTAAGGCATTTGGATTATGTTCTGCTGCGGGAAAAGTCACAGAAACACCACTTTTAACATGAAAAGATAAACAGACCAATAGTTTAAATGAGGGGAATAGCAGAGGAGCGAGGTTTTAGTACAGTCCACCGTCTGAGCACGGAGTTCCCTTGACATGTATATATTATATGACATATGACAGCTTCCACCACTTTTCCACACCCTACATCTGGACAAAGAATAATGATTCGCCATCATATTACATGCACCACAGAATTTGTGGTCTATTTAATCACCTGTCCGTGTGGTCTTTCTTATGTGGGCAAAACCGACAGAACACTACCAGATCAAATTCGTGGACATCAATCTAATATTACAACAGCTTACCACAATGGACACACGGACAAACCCGTGGCAAAAATTTTATGGACTTTAAACACCAGTTTTCGGCCTTAAAATTCATTGCTATAGATCATGTACCACCTCTTTCCAGAGGTGACAATCGATCAAAGTGACTACTTCAACGAGAAACTTTTTGTATCAGGACCCTTGATACTATATCCCCCAAATGCTTGAATGAATACATTTTGTTTTCTTTGTTTTTACAAGCAAGAACTTAAATTGTAATTTGCATTCTTATAAAGGACTGGTAATTCTTTTCCTTTTTTTTTTCTTTTTTGCTTTCCATTTCATTTTATGTGTTCTCCCCTGTTGGTTTTCTCCCTCTTCTTCCATCTTTAGTTTCTGTTTCATTCATTTATTGTCATTTTTTCTTTGTTCTTTCTCCTCCTCTTCCATCTTTTCCATCTATCTTGTCCCCCCTTCTTTCCCTTCCCCTTCTACTTGTTTCTTTTCCTTTCTTTTTTTTTCCTCTCTGACCTCTTCTCTTTATTTTTTTCTCCATTCCACTAGGTAATTTTTTTCCTCATTTAGTCACACTATATATTTACACACCCCACCATCATATTCACCTTTATGCGTGAGTTTTTTACTTACTTTCTTCAGATGTTTTCATACTTCACATTCTTTAATCCCTTCACTACCGATATCGAGATATCTCGGGTTTCAAAGGCACCATCTGGTGCCCCGATATCGAGATATCGCGGTATGCTGATCTGCAGCTCAAAAGCAAATTAAATTCGTTTGAGACAAAGGAATTTCGTTAGCTTTTGGGTTGCAGAAGGTGCCCCCAAAGTTTTAGCCCTGTGGGCATAAGCCCAAAGAGCTAAAACTGTAAAATCAGCAGCTGAAAGATCTGAAATATTGGGCTTTCAGAAGCTGTCAGCAGTTGATGCAGGAGAAATAGAAGAAAATAGATCTTCTGTTAAAACCTCTGTAACTCCATTTGGCAGTCGATGGCGCCATCTACTGGCCAAATAGATATGTATTACTGTACAATTTATTAAAAATGATTTTTCAAAAAAACATTGGTTTCTGACAATGGCTTTTTTGGAAAATTACTTGGTAGTGAAGGGGTTAATCACTTCACTCTGACATTTTCACATATACCTGATGGACATATGTCCCCTAAGATCTTCCTAAAGGTAGATTTGCCGATACCGTACAATTCAGTGGCAAGTTCAGTGCTCTCTGAATGACCTTTAAAGTGTATCAGAGCACACCAGCGTTCTGTTTATTACTTGTAATGTGAATTACTGATTAATATCAGATGCGATGTTATTTATAAAATGATCGTTATCTCCTTTGTGCAATCCTGGACTACAGTTAACTAGCAAAAAGCAGGTCTGAGTCAGATCAAAAGCCATTCCTGGAATTAACTTTGCAATGACCTTACCTCTCTGGCCAAAAAACTACCTTGTACTCACAGTACTCTTCTTCATAACCATATAAACAACAGTTAATTCACTGTCAACTCAACAGCTGCTGATCAATAGCCTGGGTTATACTCTGACATGAGGTCTAGTATCAAAGTAGGAAGCTTCGCACTCCCCTGCCCTGCTTATTACTCCCTGGGGGTTATTCAGAGAGCACCGAAATGTCGGCGACGTTTCGGTGCTCTCTCGCTCCATGCACTTCGAGGAATCAAAGTTCTGGAAAAAGCTGACAAGCTGGCGAACGAGTAGAAAAGAAAAAAAAAAATTCTGTCAAAATTGAAACGCTGTTTGCAAAAAACTACTCAACGAAAATGTCTGGAATTTATATATAAGATCCTATGAATGATAATAAAAAGGTCTGTTACAGAAAAAAAAAAACGCTTTTAAAAAAAAATAAAAAATTTGACAGAAAAATACCGAAAAACAGATCCTAAAAAAATCAATAAATATTTAGAGTTTTTACTGCAGAATAAAATAATAAACGGTTTATTAGATATTAGATAAAAATGAGAATATTTTTAACATTGAAGTCTATTGGATTCGCCTGAATAAACCTGTCAAATGTAGCCACTGAACAGCAGGGCACTTCGGCAACTTTTCACTGCTGGTTTTTGTTCTCTGAATAGATTAACCATTTCTTCTCTATGGGTTATTTCACTGCCTTTGAACAGGAACCGTACTTGCTGGCAAAATTTGGCGAACTGCCTACTCTCTGAATAGACGAATGGCCCCCCAAATGACACCGTACGGGGGAAATTCCTTGTTCTGTGATATTTCGGTGCCAGATTGGCTCTCTCTGAATAACCCCTCCAGTGTATGTGTACAGAGCAGCGAGTGAAGGCTCGAGGTACGACATTATAGTGTGTGAATGCTTTTGGATGGGCCCCAAACATACTAAAAATGTTTCCAAATAATTACCTTGGAGCAGTAATAAAGAAATGAGCCATTGTGTTCGAACATGAGCTTTTCAGCCAAACCAGGAGCCGTGCTGATTGCAAAAGGTTAAACAAAATAAGAGAAACAAAACCCTGTACTATGAACTGAACAATGTCTAATGCTGAAATACGGAAGGAAAAGTTTATATTACAACATTTCAAATGACCATAGACAGATGCTTGCATTGCAGGAAATGTCATTGGAGGGATCCCACGAGAGCACATATGTGATACATAATACATAAATATTACAATATATAGACCCCACAAAAAGAGCTAAATTATGATAAAAAAGATACATATGAGTACTATCCCTTCCTAATTGGGAGCAGGGGTGGACTGACTAGACTTGGGGCCCCGGAGCAATAGGAGATGGAGCCCTCCGCCAGATCTCCACATGCAGGAGATTTTTTTCAATGTGGGCCCCACCTAAAGGTGGCCAGGGCTTACAGTCATTTCAGTGCATTGTAATGGGCAGTGCGTCCCAGGGCTCCTCTAGACCTGTCATTCCCTATGCATTCACAAGCATTGCAGGCACAGGGCAAGGTGCACGTCGCACTGCATCTCTCTTTGGCGCGCTATGAGCGCCCGTATTGACATGCCTCCCGGCATCCATCGCAGCGTTGTGACTCTTCGATGGTGCCGGCCACATGCTGTAGCGCGTGCACGAATTGGGATTTAGGATTGTTATGTATTGAGGTATTATGCTGTCCTCCATCCAGCAGATGGCAGCATAGTAAATGTGTGCATTTGTTCTTATGTGTAGTTTGTGTCTCTTGTGTGTATGTCTCTGTGTTTTAATTTTATGCTGTAATAAATCAGTGAAGTACTTTTCCACATACTTGTCTGTATCAGTGAGCAATTATTCACTCAAATATATTAAAAGGATTACGGGAGTTGTAGTCCACAGTACCTGTCAACTAGGCCATTTTTGTCTGGATGCATGTCATTTCTACATGTTAATGGGATGCATGTGAAAGTGCTGACCCGTGCTATGCAGCATTACTAAGCTGCAGAATGGCAAGCACATTGCCTTAATTAGTGGATGTCACCACATTCTTTTGATATCGGTGACACTTTATTTAATAGTCATTTGGTGTTTAGTGAATGTAGTATAACACACATTCTATGAAAAAAAAACACCTCACTTCCAGCAATGTAAAATATAAAATCCCCTCTTATTCAGATTGCTGCACAGTGACAAATGAGCTCCTGATTACGCTAAGTCGTCTGCGAATGTTACACGCCAGAACCCAAGGGACACTAATGGTGAGAAAATTCTGAGAATTTGATTACTGTCGGCTTAGCTGTTTATTTACTTTGGATGCCCTAACATCTCTCACACTCCCACAGGCACCACGATGATGACCCTGACCAAAAATACAGCTGCATAGATCTTATTTTTTTCTATTATTATTTTTTGACTGTATTATAAATCACAGAGTGTTCATCGCTGATACTATTTATACAGGTCATATGATGATCAGAGTGTGCAGTTTTGTGGCTTGTTTTCCATATACTAATGGAAAGATTGGAGGGACAGATGGCGCTAGTATATAATAAAAAATGTTTAAAACATGTGCTGCTCAAAAACACTTAGTAAAACCCTTTACAATAATCAATATAGAAAACAATGGGTACTAGACCCAGTGTGAGCGCACTTAATTTAAGGTGGAATCTTTCAACAATAATCCTGGAAGATCTTGATACCAGAATCAAAGTAGATAAACCTAATATTGAGAGATAGAGACAACTCCATGGTGCAAATAACGTTTGATGATATATATTTATAATAATGAATAATAAGGTGTAGTTGGGAACTCACAAGAGTGGAGCCCTAAACGGCTCGAATGAAAAAGCCTCTTGACCACTCTGGGGGGGGTCACACCCCTTGTGGTGGAATCTTCAAAAAATTCATATATCTTCACACTCAATATAAGAGTGGGTGGCTTCTTAGCACTTGGAAGAGAAAAGAAATCTCCATTGCGCAATATCAGCCTTACTCAGAATAAAATGTGATAACAAGTGGGTACTCACAGTCTCAAGAGCCTCTGATATCAGTGGCTCAGTAGATAGGCTGGATAGCTGGTTAAAACGTTGGTAAAACCAAGGTAGGTTTAATAAAACAATTATAAATCAATTGAGACGCGTTTCGCCTGTACACACTGCAGGCTTCCTCAGTCTTGTAAATAAACAATCACATAACATACATTTAAATAGCCGTATAATAACGGATAACCGCTGGCACCTGCGGTTCCTGACCGCATATGCGTGTCAACTGCGATGTCAGCGTACGTTCCATTACGAGACTTCCGGTCACGTGACCGGATGTCAAGTCCCATTCCGGTTTCTGATATGTGCTCCAAAATGCGTTTCACAGGATGGCATCTTGCGGATGGGGCTTGCAGATTCTTCAAGAACCCAGGAGAGGTCAAGGCTGCTGATCATTATGGATTTTAGGAATAAATCTAGAATTAATATAGAGGATATCTTCGGAGATGCTGCCAACAGCACTCTGGAAGATAAAAAAAGTGAAAACTATAAAGACAAAAAAATGCTGACCAATAAATTAGAATATCTCCTTAAAAAAGAGATTAGAACTAAGTGGGATATTTTAACCTTAGAAAGGTATATTAAAGATGGTCTTACCCCAAGAGGTTTACGATGGCAAAAGGAACCATCGATTGATAAAAGTGACGAGTCCTTTTTAGAAGATTGGTGTAATATGTTGCAAGGCTTTTCCATCATTATGATGGAGAAAGTTATTTCCAAACGGAAAAATATATTGATAAAATTAAATGATGAGATAGAAGACCTCTATATTAATAAAGAAATGTTATTTTCTCCCGCATAGAAATAAGTCTAGAGAAAACTGAGAAGGAAGTGTCCCTAAAGAAAAAAAAGCAAATACATCCGCGATAAGAAGGATTATGCCAACAAGAAAGTTTGGTTATTTTCCCAAGAAAAAGTTTTTCTACACAGAGAATCCTCACAACCATGGAAATGGTCCAAGAGTACACGCCCGAATGACTCCTTCCGGTCTGAGACACAGAAGGATAAAGTCATTACGAAGGATACCTCCGTCCGACAAAAAGAAGTTCCTAGAAAGGAGGACGAGGTAATGAAGAAAATTCCCCGTCCCATATTCCATCGACAAGATTCCATCCGTACCCCCTCGAGGAGGTTCTCACCCTATGACAAATGGGGTTTTAACAACTATGAACCGCCTGGAAGGGGAAGAAGGAGTAGGGGAAGATATCAGGGGGGAGGTGGGTACTGGGGACGCCAGAGAGGGGGTAGTTATCCCCACTCCAGTTATCCCCAGTACCCCCATCGACCTTTGGAACTGAGAAACTGATTTCAAGCCTTGGAGGATGTAGAAGATGACCATCATCCTTTTCAGATGAATCAAGAATGGGAAGGAGGGGGAAACCTCTGAATCCCCTAGAACAACGCAAAGGCAAAGCGAAGAGGGCAGAAGGAGGTCGATTATCGGGAACACATTCGAGAAAACGATCATTAGAAAATGAGGAAGAAGAGGAGGAAAAGACCTTCAGAAGAGAAAAAAGAGGAAAAACATAACCTCTGAGGGAATTTTCAATCTAAGTGGAAAAGAACTCACTTATGGTGAAATTCGCCTCCTCAATAGAGGCTTAAAATTCATACCAAAAAAACCTATGAATAGTTTTAACACATATATTGATTTACAAAAATTTAAACGAAGTCTCTGTTTAAAATTTTTTTTTGCTAAAACCCCCATAGAACGAACATTAATAGAGGAAGGAAAATATAAACACACTGCTCTCAAAAAGAAATCCAAATACTACCCCAGACACATGATATCCAAAGAGATGGAAACATTTGATCTGATGATACTATCTGAAATCAGCAAAGAAGAAAAGAAGAATAAACTTAGAAGAAGAAACAACATTACAAAGGAAGAAATACAAGCATTAAACTCTCTCTGTAAAAATAAGGAGTTGGTTATTAAACCTGCGGACAAGGGGGGTGGAGTGGTAGTCCTCAGTAAGGATAAATATGAAAGAGAGGCCTTAAGGTTGTTAGGAGATACTAACACTTATAAATGCCTGGGGGTAGATCCCACGGTATTAATTACTGACAAATTTTTAGCATACCTAGATAAAGGAAAAGAATTGGATATCCTAACAGAGAATGAATATGAGTATTTATGTGTACAACATCCTAAAGTTCCAGTCTTCTATTGTTTACCTAAAGTCCACAAAGATCGAGAGAATCCCCCCGGACGACCTATAGTCTCTGGAATAGGTTCAATTTCTTCCAATCTATCTGAATACCTAGATCATTTGTTGCAACCCCTAGTTGTATCAACTCATTCCTATGTTAAGGATACTATGGCCATCAATAATACATTAGGGAACATAACGTGGGAAGATACTTTCCAGTTACTTACCTGTGATGTTAATTCACTATATACTATAATTCCACACCGATTAGGATGTGAAGCTGCACAATTTTTTCTGAGAGAGATGGGCCATTTTGAGGAAGAACAAGTGGATTTTGTAATTGAGGGTATCAAACTGATATTGGAAAATAATTATTTTTGGTATGATTATGATTTTTATTTACAGCTAACTGGAACAGCTATGGGGACCAGGTTTGCCCCCAGTTATGCCAATCTGTTCATGGCATACTGGGAGCACCAGATGGTATGGACAGGGCATTGCTGGGGGCAACACCTGGTCCTATATAAAAGATATATCGACGATGTTATTATCATCTGGAAGGGGGATTTGTATGCCCTGAATGAATTTTTGGTATATCTCAACGCCAATCAATGGGGGATAAAACTAGATTATAAAATCAGTAATACAGAGGTGGAATATCTGGATTTAAGTATATACATTGAAGATGGAATTATGAAAACCAGAACTCACTTTAAGGATGTTAATGTTAACAGCTACATTGGTCTAGAAAGCGATCACTTTCCTCCATGGTTAAAAACTGTCCCTAAAGGACAAATGACTCGTCTCCGTAGAAATTGCACGGATATTCAGGAATTTCAAAAACAGTCTGACAGATTAATGAATGATTTCATCGAGAAGGGGTATACGAGGATGGAATTGGAACGTACAAGGAAGCAAGTCTACAATTTGGACAGGAATATGCTACTAAAATATAAGACAAAAGATAAAACTAACAATATTGAACTTCCTTTTGGCATGGACTATAACATTGGAAACAGAAATATCAAAAGATACATTCAGAAATATTGGCCATTACTTAGAGAGGATCCTATACTTAGGGACATTTTACCAACGAGACCTCAGGTTATATACAGAGGTGGAGGCAGTTTGAGACAGAAACTAGTCAAAAATCATTTATGGGAGAAGAAGACACAGACAAATTGGTTTTGACTTACATCTGGATTTTATGGTTGTGGAGACTGTACCAGTTGTAGAAAATCGCATAGTAAGAAAAGACATACTACTACATTCTGTGTCGGCCAAAACAACTATAAAATCAGGGACAAATTAACTTGTTTTTCTAAATATCTTATCTACGCATTACGATGTCCCTGCAATAAATACTATGTAGGCAAAACCACACGGGCATTACAAGTTCGAGTGAATGAGCAGCATATTAATAATATTATTAGAGGTTACAATAAACATTGTGTTTCCAATCATTTTAAATTCCACCACAATAATAATCCAATAGGTTTGGAATTTTTTGGTATTGAAAAAGTAACTAAACATTGGAGAGGAGAAGATCTCGATCTAAAATTAGCAAAAACTGAAATGAAATTGATTTTTCAACTTAACACTCTTGAACCCAACGGCTTAAATGCCGATTTTGAGATCTGTCACTTTCTCCAATAGATAATAGGACACTATTTAATTCACTCAAGAGTATATTAACTTACTACCCATTCACATTTAGTGCATATATATATTGTGCCATTTGATTTTAGCAATATATGGCACCAATCTGTTATTTACTATTATTGTTTATTATTGATAGCTTTTACTATTGGTCCGTATACTAGCGATTGTTTTTCTATTAGGCCAAATAATGGATTTAAGAAACGAAGACTCGATATACTATGAAAGAATCTGCAAGCCCCATCCACAAGATGCCATCCTGTGAAACGCATTTTGGAACGCATATCGGAAACCGGAATGGGACTTGACATCCGGTCACGTGACCGGAAGTCTCGTAATGGAACGCACGCTGACATCGCAGTTGACACGCATATGCGGTCAGGAACTGCAGGTGCCAGCGGTTATCCGTTATTATACGGCTATTTAAATGTATGTTATGTGATTGTTTATTTACAAGACTGAGGAAGCCTGCAGTGTGTACAGGCAAAACGCGTCTCAATTGATTTATAATTGTTTTATTAAACCTACCTTGGTTTTACCAACGTTTTAACCAGCTATCCAGCCTGAGACTTGATCATTGATTTATATGCCTATCTACTGAGACACTGATATCAGAGGCTCTTGAGACTGTGAGTACCCACTTGTTATCACATTTTATTCTGAGTAACGCTGATATTGCGCAATGGAGATTTCATTTCTCTTCCAAGTGCTAAGAAGCCACCCACTCTTATATTGAGTGTGAAGATATATGAATTTTTTGAAGATTCCATCACAAGGGGTGTGACCCCCCAGAGTGGTCAAGAGGCTTTTTCATTCGAGCCGTTTAGGGCTCCACTCTTGTGAGTTCCCAACTACACCTTATAATTCATTATTATAAATATATATCATCAAACGTTATTTGCACCATGGAGTTGTCTCTATCTCTCAATATTAGGTTTATCTACTTTGATTCTGGTATCAAGATCTTCCAGGATTATTGTTGAAAGATTCCACCTTTAAGTTAAGTGCGCTCACACTGGGTCTAGTACCCATTGTTTTCTGTTTTCCATATACGCGTTGAGCACCCCTTCTCCAGAATGCACTCCAGATTTCGAAATCCATAAGAATATGATTTCACAGAGGGGGGGGCACAGCAAGGGAGCCAGGAAACACTGGCTGCTGCAGCAGGGACATTCAGTCAGGGGAGGCATTTGAGGCAGGGCCTCACCTGCCATTCCATAGAGTCAGGGTGCTGCTGTGGTTGTATTACCATATTTAAATAATCTGTAAATAAAATAAAATTAGAGTTCGCATACTCTCTTGCTCCATGCTCCTTCGCCGTCCTTCTCTGTCCTCAGCTCTTTTTTTTTCTTTCAGTTCGCCAGCTGCTGTGTGTGTGAATCGTCATACAGACAGCAGTGGCAGCACTGAGCCAGCCTAGCCTACGCAATTTGCATAGCTGAATGCTACGCTAATTGCGTAGCTCAAGCTGACTCCGGCGCACTGCCTACTTCCTGATTCAATGCTCTACAGTGCCTCTGAAAGGCACTGAGAGCAATTTAATTGCTTAAGCCAATGGGAAAGCACCGTTGGTCTCAAGCCAATTTGTTTTTAAAAAATGCCTTCCATGGGATGCATGGCCTCCTATGGATTGATTGACGCAGGACAGTCATGTGACTGTCCTCGCCAGTTATGGGGGTGTTGCCACGGGGGGGCAGAGCTCAGAGCACATGTGTGCTATTGTGCTGGGGGGATGTGGCCTCAACTTCTGACATTGTCTGACTCTGAGTCAGGCTGTGTGAGAGAGATGAGAAAAGGGTCAGTCACGTGACTGCATATTCATCCAATGTGCTCAGGAGTGCCGGAGAGCATTGACACAAAGTGCCCTGAGGGACCCGATGGAGCACGCCTGACTGCCTGGTACATATATTTCTGGGGTCTGTGCTGCTGGGTAAGTATATTTCTGGGGTCTGTGCTGCTGGGTACATATAATTATGGGGTTTGTGCTGCTGGGTACATATAATTATGGGGTCCTGTGTATATCTGGCTCTGATACTAGCCACTGACCTCACCGCATGTCAATGTGCTGCAACACCATGTATTTATGCTCAGAGATGCTGTTCAGTCCTTTTTGAGGGGCATGTTGCACACAGCTTGTTGCTGTGCAGCATATCCAGGGACATCTTTAATATAGACTGGATCCTGGCAAACATTTTCTTGCCCCTCATGCAATTTTTGCTCTCCACCCGAACATCCCCCCCCCCCAAAAAAACACAAAATGCACAAAAAAAAGAAATTGCTTTTAGATTTTATGTTGTCATGTTTGATATCATTGGAAAGGCCGGACTCTCAACTGTCCAATGATACCTAACTTAACTTTGTGGGGTGCTAAGAATGGAGATACAGGAGTCCACAGGACCCCCGCTCTTCTCTCAGTGGTGCGGCGGCTTGTGCTTTAGATGAACCAATCCGTAATAATGTATTGCGCCATCACTTCCACATTTGCTCCCAGCGTGCGAAATGAGTAGGTGAGCAAGTATAGGGGCATTGTTTGCTTTATATGTAAAAGCACATAATGCAATCAGGATTTTCATTATATACTCAAAATATACCAAAAAAGCTGCATTTGTTAATCCGCAAAGTTCTGGTTCTGTGCATTTCATTGTCCTGTATCGTGGTTCCTGGTGATCCGGACGGCAAAGGAGTACAAGCGGACAAACATACTGAGTAAAGGAGGAATGTGGAGTGCGGCGGTAGCAGTTTTGGGATTCAGGTAAGCCCATTTTCTTTTAAATATATGTTGTGCAGAATATATACAGTATATATATATATATATATATATATATATATACATATACACACACCGCATGGCAAAGTTTGAAATGATTTTATGCTTAGTCTGTTCTATTTTATCACAGGCTGTCCATTATTTATTACTTTGGTGTTGTCCGAGTGCCAAGGAAGGGGCATATTGGGACACCCTGTGGTTTTGTATATTTTTTCTTCTATTTATATGTGTGATGGGGAGTTGAAGACGTTTCTTTATCGTTTAATGATATATAATATGTCTGGGTCCTATAATAAAACATGACTTCAAATCTTGTTTATACATGATAAGCACAAAATGGCCAAAATAAGGGGTTAAGGCTGGGGTCAGACGAACGCAGTGCGAACATGCGTTGAGCCACACTTTATTACGGCCGTAGTAGCAGCAAATGACGTCCAATGACGGCCAATATACGAAGTACGGCCGCACGAAAGTTCGGCCGCGCAACGCAAGCGGCAAACTAATGCATTTTTTCGAGAACGTGGAACCGCTAGTACTGACGCACAGAATGCGCTGCATCAGCATAGCGGCGTGTGTGCGTGATTAGGAGACATCAGACGCTGCACTTGTCCGGCCAACATCACGTCCATTTGTTTTTTATAGCTCCGTCAAAAAATACAATCGAAATTGCGCATGACCGCTATCGCATCTTCCGTGACAAAATGCGTTCGGACGCTTCGATGCACTTTTTGACGGTAGAAGTGAAAAATGCGTTCGTCTGACCCTAGCCTAAATCAGTAATCCACCGACGGTTGGAAACCCCTTAAAAGTACATCATTCCTTTTTTTTTGGGGAATCAGTGAAAAATGGGAATTGTTAAGCTATTATGTTCTACAAATTGTGATTGTAACTAGAGATGTGCACGGCTGAAAAATTTGTTTTGTTTCATTTAGTTTCTTTTCGTTTTAAAATAATTTCATTTTCGGAATTTCTTTGCTAGTTTCGTTTCGTTTTGGATTGATTTGAAATTTCATATCGATTTGAATTGATATATCAAATTATCAATTCGATAGTTAATATATCAATTTGAATTTCAGATCACTAAATAAGACCCCAATTTATCAAATTTTGCTGTTAAAAGAAAAGCTAGGGTTAAATTTTAAGCTGTGTCACAATTTTCGTATTTGAATCAAATATGCTGAAAGGTACAGCAGGACTGTGAAAACATTGGCATCTACTGAGGAAGTGGCTTCATACCACGAAACGCGTTTAGATGCACTTTTTATATTGAAATTATATTTTTACCTTAATAAATTAATTAATCTTACACCCCCTACGTGCTGATCTTCACTTTTACTGCTACAATCCTGGATTGCTGCTGAGGAGCGGAAAGAAGGCGCTGGAGTACTGTAAGGGGAATCCGGCATTCCTAAAGCTGCCAGTTGCTCTTACATCTAGTGTCTGATCTTGAGAAACTGAAAAATGTGAGTCAAGTCTCCCTAAAAGGGGTTTATTCATATATCTACCTGACATGCTGCGCAATATATTTGTTTCTGTTTTATTTGAGGGCTGGACCCCATCTAAATAGAGGGAACATCTTAAAGAACACCCCCACTGGCTGGAAGAAGCGCCTGTCCCACCACACTGTTTTTTTAATTTACAATTTCCAATTGCAGCAAACAAAAAAGGCTTTTTTTTTTATTGCTGAACGCACACAGACTATAAGAAAATAATTCCGCTGCATGCATTCAGCAAAGAAAAATAGACCTCATTATTACATTTAAAATAAGTTAGGAAACCTAAACTTTCAGGTAAAATATCCCTAAAAATGCCAAAAAAAATTATTTAAAAAATGACTGTTGCAATTGAAAATTATTAAACGGGATTTTTTTTAACATTGAAAACTATGGTGGAAAAAAGCCTAGCATCTGCATTAATTAAAAAGTGACATGTTCCGGGTTTTTTTCGTTTGAGACCTTGTGGTTCAGTTTTTTTACGTTGTAGATCATTTTGTTCCTTTTTTTTCATATCAGATCATTTGGTTCCTTTTTTTCCTTTCAGCTCATTTCGTTACGAAATTTATTTTGTTTTTGATTATTTTGTTCAGTTTTTTTCAGCATTTCGTATCATTTGCATACCGTTTTATTTCGTTTAGGTCCCATAACAAAATGATTTAATTTGTGCTGAAACTTTGACTCGGGATTTCGTAATTTCGGGCGGACAATATTTCGTTTCAGAAATGCTTCTGAATGAACGAAAATGCTCAATTTCGTACGAAATTCAATTCGGAACGAAACAAATTGCACATCCCTAATTGTAACTGAACAATGTAGCACAGCTTAATTAATAACGAGAAATATGTGCAAGGAAGACTCCCAGTGGCTTGGAAAGAGAGTTGATAAGGAGATTTTTTGGAAATGTAATCACTCCCAATCAGGAGGGAGAAATGAAATAAATTATGGCCTGATCGGTGTTATGTCATGGGGCCCTTTCAACTGCATATTTAACATGGAATATTTGTAGTATGGAAACTTTGTAAGCCAATAAAAACATGTTTGCTATGTTATGTTTACATGTGCAACTGCTTTTCTATCTTCCCAGGCTCCTATTTCATCCATCATGATTGTTAGTGTCAGGGATGGATTTATAATAAGGCGCTGTATGTGCTATTTGCTAAATATATATATATATTACTAAAGCATGAAGTAAATTCCCTGTCAAAAAAACAATCACTGCACTCGCGGTGAGATCCCGAACATGCCGGGTAACAGGTGATCAACCTGTACATCTTGTGCAGGATGTACTTTTAATGAGCATTTTTTTTAACAACTTCAAATGGTTAATATTTATCTACAGCAGTGTTTCTCAACTCAGGTCCTCAGTTACCCCACACAGGGCAGGTTTTAAGGATTACAGTTGTGTTCAAAATTATTCAACCCCCACTGAAATTGAGTGTTTTGGCCAGTTTGACATTGATTTTGATCATTCAGTCATCTTGCTTACAATTAAATCAAAGAGGCACGTGTAGGTCAGACAAATATAACATAACATTTATAATGAAATAACCACAAATGTCTTTTCTGTGCTCACATCATTATCAGTTTTATTCAAGCCCAAAGTGACATTCAATCTTAGTACAACATCCTTTTACAATTATAACAGCTTTTAGGCTAGGGTCAGACTAACGCATTTTTCACGTTGTCCGTGAAAATGTGCGTTCGAAGAATGGACGTATTTTTTCACGGAATACGCAATAGCGGTCATACGATGCGCATTTTCATCCGTGATTTTGTACGGATCATCAATAAAACTCTTTTTGTGTCTGGACGTTATGTTGGCCGGACATTAGCAGTGTCTGACATCTCCAATTCACGCACACACGCCGCTAGCGGACGCAGCGCACTCTGTACGTCAGTACTAGTGGTTTAACGTTCTCGAAAAAATGCGTTCATTTTCCACTTGCGTTGCGCAGCCGGACTTTTGTGCGACCGTACTTCGTATATTGGCCGTCATTGCCCGGCATCTGCTGCTAGCACGGCCGTGATTAAGTGCGCCTGCACGCGCGTTCGCACTGCCTCAGTCTGACCCTAGCCTAAAACGTGAAGCATAGCTTGACACAAGTGTCTTGCAGCGATCTACGGGTATCTTCGCCCATTCGTCATGGGCAAAAGCCTCCAGTTCAGTCACATTCTTAGGCTTGCGCCCTGCAACTGCTTTCTTTAAGTCCCACCAGAGGTTCTCGATCGGATTTAAGTCAGGTGACTGCGATGGCCACTCCAAAATGTTCCAGCCTTTAATCTGCAACCATGCTCTAGTGGACTTGGAGGTATGTTGGGATCATTGTCCTGTTGAAAGGTCCAACGTCTCCCAAGCCTCAGGTTTGTGACGGACTGCATCACATTGTCATCCAATATCTCCTGGTACTGAAGAGAATTCATGGTACCTTGCACACGCTGAAGCTTCCCTGTACCTGCAGAAGCAAAACAGCCCCAAAGCATGATTGACCCCCCCGCCATGCTTCACAGTAGGCAAGGTGTTCTTTTCTTCATAGGCCTTGTTCTTCCTCCTCCAAACATAGCGTTGATCCATGGGCCCAAACAGTTCTAATTTTGTTTCATCAGTCCACAGAACACTATCCCAAAACTTCTGTGGTTTGTCCACATGACTTTTGGCATACTGCAGTCGACTCTTCTTATTCTTTGGAGACAGCAAGGGGGTGCGCCTGGGAGTTCTGGCATGGAGGCCTTCATTACGCAGTGTGCGCCGTATTGTCTGAGCTGAAACTTCAGTACCCACATCTGACAAATCTTTTCTCAGTTCCTCAGCAGTCACACGGGGACTTTTCTCCACTCTACGCTTCAGGTAGCGCACAGCAGTCGAAGTCAGCATCTTCTTTCTGCCACGACCAGGTAGCGTTTCAACAGTGCCCTTTGCCTTGAATTTGCGAATGATGCTTCCTATGGTCTCTCTTGGTATGTTTAACATCTTTGCAATCTTCTTGTAGCCAGTGCCGTTCCTGTGAAGAGTAATCACCTCTTCTCTTGTCTTCCTGGACCATTCTCTTGACTTCACCATGTTTGTAACCACACCAGTAAATGTCTAGAAGGAGCTGAGTATCACAGTCATTTTAAAGCTGCCTAATTGGTGCTTATTATGCTTTATTGCTGCTCCGTGACATCCACAGGTGTTTTCAATACCTGATTGAAAACACTTGAATGAACCTCTGTTCTTCAGAGTGGTAGTCTTTAAGGGGTTGAATAATTGTGTCAATGAAGAATTCACAAAAGAAACATTTACTACTGTATTACAAAACCAATTGATGTCATTTTAGTTGCATATGGTTCTTTAAAAAGTCCTTGTAGGATTTCATTCTGAATACAATTACAAATGTACACTAAATTCCCTAAAACCCTTTACAGCATTGGGGGTTGAATAATTTTGAACACAACTGTACCTTGGGGAAAAGCAGACTGAATCCTGCAATCACTGAGCAGCAAATCATATCACCTGTGCTGTGCTTCACATATCTGGCAAACCTGGCCTGTTAGTGGGACTTTAGAACCAGTGTTGGGAAACTCTGATCTAGTACATTAACTACTATTAACTCTTAACTGATTGAGCTAAGAGATCTGTTCAAGAAACAGTTCCATTAAACAGCAAGTTGGACGAATATTTGCAAGGGAAGAATTTCTAGAAGACATATCACCTGTGTGAATAATGTTCTAAACAAATTTTTGTTGAGCATCCTATGTATTAACGAGAAGCTACTGTACTAGCGTCAACTTATAAATGAATAGTGGGCTCATTTAGCCAATATGTAACCAAGACAAAATATTCATTTTTTTTAAGAAGAATTTTTGGGCAAGTGCAATTAAGTTATAGCAGTGTTTCTGAAACCGATCATCTTGGGGAAATGCAAACTGAATACTGTAATCACTGAGCAGCAAATTATATTACCTGTGCTTCACATATTTTGCAAACCTGGCGTGTCAGCGGGTCCTGAGGACAGGTTTGGGAAACACTGAGTTATAGCAACAGAATTTCATCACTTCGACATCAGCTCACCATTTCGTGAACAGAACTATTATTAATGTAATACTACTGACAAAACTGTCACAGTGCTCATTGGAACAGCACCTAAACCACATAAATTACTGGTACAACCTTCCAATCTATGCATCAGGACAAAATCAAATGACATGCTGACTAAAGTCAGTTCTCTCAAATATCTAGGTATGTGGTTGGACCCAAATCTATCCTTTGGCCCCACATCGAAAAACTCTCATCTAAACTTTACCGAAAACTAGGTGCCCTGTACAGAAACAAATCCTGCCTTAGCCCCGCGGTAAGAAAACAGATTGTACAACAAATGCTTATGCAGGTCATTGAATACGGAGATGTAGTGTATGCAGCTGCCCCTCAAACACACCTCCAGAAACTTACTACATTGAATAACTCATTCTGCCGCTTTGTGCTACAAAGTAACTACATGACCCACCCAGTGGTGTATTTAGGTTTTGTGCTGCCCTAGGTCTGTTTAAACTCGTGCACCCCCTAATTTAAATTTGACACACCCCTTCCTGTCAAAGTCACACCTCTTCCTGGTTAAATCCCGCCCTTCCTCTTTAGGCTCCACCTTTTACGCTTTGAGCGTATCACAGCTGCACAGCAATAAAACCCACAGAAATGTGCACTGCGTTTGAGCGTATCACAGAGCTGCACAGCAATAAAACCCCCCTGCCCCAGGCCAGCTCATATGGATATATTTGAACCCAGCTCACATGGATATACAGTCAGGTCCAGAAATATTGGGACATCGACACAATTCTAACATCTTTGTCTCTATACACCACCACAATGGAGTTGGAATGAAACAAACACAATGTGCTTTAACTGCAGACTCTCAGCTTTAATTTGAGGGTATGTACATCCAACTCAGGTGAAAGGTGTAGGACTTACAGCAGTTTGCAGATGTGCCTCTCACTTGTTAAGGGACCAAAAGTAATGGGACAATTGGCTTCTCAGCTGTTCCATGGTGTGTGATATTCCCTCATTACCCCAATTACAATGTGCAGATAAAAGGCCCAGAGTTCATTTCAAGTGTACTATTTGCATTTGGAATCTGTTGCTGTCAACGCTCAAGATGAGATCCAAAGAGCTGTCACTATCAGTGAAGCAAGCCATCATTAGGCTGAAGAAACAAAACAAACCCATCAGAGAGATAGCAAAAACATTAGGCGTGGCCAAAACAACTGTATGGAACATTCTCAAAAAGAAGGAACGCACCGGTGAGCTCAGCAACACGAAAAGACCCGGGAGACCACGGAAAACAACTGTGGTGGATGACCGAAGAATTCTTTCCCTGGTGAAGAAAACACCCTTCACAACAGTTGGCCAGATCAAGAACACTCTCAAGGAGGTAGGTGTATGTGTGTCAAAGTCAACAATCAAGAGAAGACTTCACCAGAGTGAATACAGAGGGTTCACCACAAGAAGTAAACCATTGGTGAGCTTTAAAAACAGGAAGGCCAGATTAGAGTTTGCCAAACAACACCTAACAAAGCCTTCACAGTTCTGAAACAAGATCCTATGGACAGATGAGACCAAGATCAACTTCTACCAGAGTGATGGGAAGAGAAGAGTATGGAGAAGAAAAGGAACTGCTCATGATCCTAATCATACCACCTCATCAGTGAAACATGGTGGTGGTAGTGTCATGGCGTGGGCATGTATGGCTGCCAATGGAACTGGTTCTCTTGTATTTATTGATGATGTGACTGCTGACAAAAGCAGCAGGATGAATTCTGAAGTGTTTCGGGCAATATTATCTGCTCACATTCAGCCAAATGCTGCACAACTCATTGGACGGCGCTTCACAGTGCAGATGGACAATGACTCAAAGCATACTGCAAAAGCAACCAAAGAGTTTTTGAAGGGACAGAAGTGGAATGTTATGCAATGGCCAAGTCAATCACCTGACCTGAATCCCATTGAGCATGCATTTCACTTGCTGAAGACAAAACTGAAGGGAAAATGCCCCAAGAACAAGCAGGAACTGAAGACAGTTGCAGTAGAGGCCTGGCAGAGCATCACCAGGGATGAAACCCAGCACCTGGTGATCTCTATGCGTTCCAGACTTCAGGCTGTGATTGACTGCAAAGGATTTGCAACCAAGTATTAAGAAGGGAAAGTTTGAGTTATGATTATTATTCTGTCCCATTACCTTTGGTTCCTTAACAAGTGGGAGGCACATCTGCAAACTGCTGTAAGTCCTACACCGTTCACCTGAGTTGGATGTACATACCCTCAAATTAAAGCTGACAGTCTGCAGTTAAAGCACATTGTGTTTGTTTCATTCCAACTCCATTGTGGTGGTGTATAGAGCCAAAGATGTTAGAATTGTGTCGATGTCCAAATATTTCTGGACCTGACTGTATTTGCCCCAGCTCATATGGATATATTTGCCCCATCTCACATGGTTATATTTGCCCCCAGCTCCTATGGTTATATTTACCCCCAGCTCACATGGATATATATTTTCCCCCAGCTCACACGGATATATATTTGCCCCCAGCTCACACTGGATATATTTCCCCCAGCTCACATGAATATATTTGCCCCTAACTCATATGGATATATTGTCCCCAGCTCACCTCTCCTGTATGGTCTGCTCTGTGAGATCACGGCTGGCTGTTGGACCCAGGCGAGTGGCCGAGCTTCATGCTGGCGGCCGCTCATAGAAGGAAAGTAACACGGCGGCCGGCAATATTTTCTCTTGGGGGGGCAATATTTTCTCTGGGATCACACTCAGCGGCGGGCTGCGGGACACACTCAGTGGTGGGGCGCCACCCCCTGTAAACTACCGCCCTAGGCCTTGTCAGCCTAGGCCAAGATACACCACTGGACCCAACATTGTGACATGTTAAAAGAGCTAAACTGGCCGTCACTGGAATCTAGACGCACCCTACACCTTTCCAACCTGGTGTTTAAGAGCATTTCTGGAAAGCTACCACCCTACCTGAATAGGCTGCTTCCCCTAGCAGTTCCCTCATCCTATAACCTCTGATCCAGGACCTGCACCTTACTAGCAATACCTTCAATACAAAAAGAAAGTGGCTCGATCCTCATTTTCCTACAGAGCACCGCAATTATGGAATAACCTCCCAGACGCCATCAAATCTTCCCCAGTCTAAAGTCACTTAAGAGCTCCCTATTAACATACCTCAATACAGAATGCACCTGTAAACATGTAACATAGTGACTATATTTCCTACATATTTATTTTCTGTATTAATCTGTATATTTGTGTTTTGTTTGTTTTTAATATCTTGCATTTATTACTTTGTATTTCTGTAACGACTAAAAATTCAATGTTCTTGAACCCAGGACATACTTGAAAATGAGAGAAATCTCAATGTATCCTTCCTAGGAAAATACTTTATAAATAAATAAATAAATACTTTGGGCAGTGAGCTGGCAGAGATACCATACACTTTATTCGTTTGGAGACTTGTCTGTTTATTGTTCCCCTTTCCAATAAAAAGGTCCTGTATTAGGAACAGGAACCATCAAGAAATCTCAATGTATCCTTCCTGGTAAAATACCTTTTAAATAAATAAATACTACTTAGCTTACGGGGATATAAAATATTAACAGATGTGATGCTTCTATAAATTAATCTCCTGCAAATATTCATTATGGTTTGCTGCCACCTAATGGATTCTCTCCAGCATTGCTTCACAACAGATCTCAGACACTTTCCATGCAGTGCAATGTCAGTGCGTTTAATGCATGAGCTTATTCCGTAAAGTGTTTTTATTTTATTTTTTTTAACCTGGAATTGTGGAGAACTGTCAGAACAATTTTTGGACAGGAAAATATTTTTAAATTTGGCATCCTTAAAAAATTTAAAAATTCAAACTATAAAATAAGTTTAATATTGTATAGAACTAGAAATAAACATATGCATTTTCTCAAATGAGTCACAACAAGACAAAATAAGTGAAATATGTAATATACACAGTACAATTGCCCTTGTGAATAGAAAAAATACATAATTGTACTCAATGAATGAGCCAAACAAAACAGTGTGCAACAGTGTTTCTCAACCGCGGTTCTCAAGTCCCCCTAACAGGCCAGGTTTGCCAGATATGTGAAGCGCAGCACAGGTGATATGATTTGCTTCTCAGTGATTGCAGGATTCAGTCTGCATTTCCCCAAGGTGATCCTTATTCTGACCTGTTAGGGGTATATCTTATAATAAATATTCTATTAAGAAACATACACTAAAAGTAAAATGACCAAAATATTAGAAAAGGTAATAATAGTTTAAATCTGTTTAGAGTATAAACAAATAAAAGTAGAATTAAAAAGTGCGCTAACAAGAAAATTGACACAAATTATAGATTTGCACATAAACATGTGAAAGCTAAGTACGATCCTAACTCGGGAACCATGGGAGAGACCTGAAGGGAGAGTTGCACCTTTAATTTCTATATTCATGTATAAACCAAAACTATGGACTGGTCCTATTTATTAATTAGAGGCCAAGCAGTGCTTAATTTCTCATTCCTTTTTCTCATAGCTCCTTCACTGTATCTGATCCCACAGCAGCTCTTTGTCTACTGAACCATGCTGTCAGAAAAGCAGACTCACTGTAGACCAGGTATCTCAAACGTTGGCACCTCATACCCCTAGATGTTGATGAACTATAACATTCATGATTTTCTGGCCAAATTTGTTGCCCTAGTTTCTAACCCTAACCTATAGCTCTAGCTTCTAACCCTAAGTCTAGCAATTGAAAATGATGCTCCAGTTCAGCTTGGGGCGTCAATTCAGTGACGTTTGAAGTGGAGCATCCAAATTTAGATGCTCTGAATTTGAGCAGGTGTTCTCTCGAATAGTGATGATCGTCAGATAATTTTTCCGATCTGCGCATGTGCAGGAGTGACGTAACACCAGCTGATCTGGCGAGCAGCTGGCATTACGTCACACCCGCGCATGCACAGGTCGTCAGAGGCATCATCCTCTGATCCACCAAGTGCTGAGGCAATATTTGAGATTTGTCAGATACTGCCTCCCACTACCTACACATGTGTGACATACGACACAGAGCGAGAGGGTGAGATATACACATGCATATGTGTATATATTCTGATGGGGTTGACATATTGGATGCAGCCACGCCTCCTTGGTCTCCCCTCCTCTGCTGATGTCATCACTCATGGGCGCGATGATGTCAGAAAGGGAATTACCCCGCCCTAGCCGGGAATGGTTATTCCTGATGTTAGAGATACTTTGGACCCCTGTATCTCCCAATCGGTGCACACCAAAAGAGCATGGCCTTTCCAATGATACCAAACATGACCAGGTTATATGTAAAAATAAAATTAAAATTAAATAAAAAACAAAAAGGTTCCCAAATTTCAGTGAAATTTAAGTGTTTTTAAGTTCTGTGCCCTTTGGCGATTCCATTTCGCCAACTCTGCGGCAAATTCACTATTCAACACAGGGTCCCCAAGTGCGCTGAACATGGACCCGCCAAATGCTGCTGAACTGCAGAAAAAAAATTCTGCTATTCTTCTAATAGGTGTTTAAACGGTCTGTAACAGAATAAAAAAAAGCCTTTAAAAAAAATATAAACATTAAACAAAGGAGTTCCAAAAAATATATAAATAATAAGACAGTTTGCTGAAAATGAAAATAATAAACGGTTGAATAAAAAAAAATTAAAACACTAATATTTTTTAACATTGAATCCTATGGGATTCGCCTGTTTAAACCTGTCAAACTGAACCACTGAATATCAGGGCATTTCAATGACATTTCGGTGCAGTTCGGCATTATCTGAATAGATTAACCATCACTTCTCTATGGGATAATTTCGCTGCCAACGAAGATCGACGAATTGTGTCAATCTGTGGTGAACTGCACCATATTTCTCTGTCAATTCGCCAGTATTTGGAGAATTGACAGCTTTCTGAATAGACAAACTGCCACGAAATTACACCGTACAGTGAAATTCACCGCTCCATGGTAAATTCGCCCCTTACTGAATAATCCCTTATATGTCATTTATTTATGTCTGAGCTTCTCGTCCTGTTTATCAGTAGGGATGGGCCGAACACTGCCGTGTTCGGTTCGCATTCGAACTTGAACATTTGAAAAAGTTTGCGTTCGAATGCGAACACGATTCGAACGTAAGGCAAGTCAATGGGGCTCAAAAGTTCGAAAATTAAGGTTCCCTCCAGAGGGAATATATGCAAGATATTTGTCATAAAAGGTGTATGGGAGTCCGGGTAGTGCCCTGGGGGACAGGAAACCATGAAAAACAAAAAAAAATAAAAAAAGGTTTTAACCCTTTCACTGCTGAGTGCTGAGCCATTTCACCGCTGTGCGCTGAGCTCATTTTTGCCGCTTTTGCTCATGTTTAAAATGCGATTTGAAGCCATGGGAAATGTTTGAGCAACAACGAGTGGGAAAAAGCAAAACCGGGTCAGCAACGTTTAGGCACTTGTACTGCGCTACTATATGTGGCAGAATCGGTAGCACACCAGTAGCAACAGGAGGCAAACAGAACAGGCAGGGAGTACACAGAGAGAATAGTCAAATGGCAGGCAAAGTCGGCAACAGATCGGGTCCTCAGAACAAGCAGGGTCAGTAACGAATATACATACTGATTCGGTAAGCTAGCGATGCGAGAATGAAACTCCACGGCAAGGCGAGGTGTACAGTCCCGCTCCTGATTTAAAGGTCCTGGCGGCTCCGCGTCATTACACCGCGCCCTGCCCCTGATCACTCACAACTGTGCAGGGTGCCGTCGGAGCTCCTTATATTCGGCCAGCTGGCAGCACCATGCGTCCGTGGCCCCCCCGATCGCCACCCGGGGCCCTGGATGTCACAATATTACAATCCAAACGCAAACGGGATAAGTAACCAAATTTGTAAGAAGAAGAATTAATGCAGCATATGAATCCTCACACTGCTGGGCAGCACCTCTACAGTATAATTAATACAGCATATGAATCCTCACACTGCCGGACAGAACCTCTACAGTATAATAATGCAGCATATGATTCCTCACACTGCCGGACAGCACCTCTACAGTATAATAATGCAGCATATGATTCCGCACACTGCCGCGCAGCACCTCTACAATCTGACGCTAGCTTTAACCGGTGCGCTGTGTGCAGTGTAGCGCTGGTTTAAAACGCTGTTGCTGTAGTACTTATTTTTGGCCACCAGAGGGAGACAAGCGCAATGTAAGAGTCACTGGACAATGGGACTACGTTTTCAAGCATGCTTTGCGTGGGGAACAGGAAGTGGGTGGGAAAAAAGACTTACATCCGCAGCCTCGTGCAGAGGAAACCCAGAGCGCGCCGAGGAGTGAAGAGAGCAAGACGCACGTGAGACAGACAACGATCGCGACCCGGCCGGAGCGCAGGTGCGGCCTTGCAGAGCTGGAGATCGGTTCACATTACTTGCCAGAGACCTAGTAATCCACCGCTGGGAAATTAACAAAGATACAGAGTTGCTGAAGGACCCCGAGTTAGGAGACCGCGATGATCTAGTGGGAGTGCAGGCGGTAAGCAGAGCATCTTGTGACAGAAACGGACAAGCAAGACAAGCGGATCCGGTGGCACAGAGTCCCAGTCAAGTCGAGCGGAGAGACGTCCTGGGTCGAGCAGAACACAGAGTATCTGGCGGATGGGTGAGAGGCCTTCCCGGCCACAGTAAAATAATAAAGCACACTGCAAGTTTGTCTAAACCTACAGGGCCCCAACGTGACTAGTCAAAGACGCATTGAAATCATTCACTGGCCAGTTGAATCTTGTACCCGGGTACCAACACACGCATACACGTACACCTTCTTGGAACACAACCTGTAAGGGACTCACATTCCAATAACGAAGGGGTTAATATTCATTTTTCTTTTCCACTGTGCGTTTCTCGTATTACGAACTTCTGTAAATATATATGTATACCGTGCTTCTCTATATATGCCAGTTTATTTGAGATCAGTAAACTATATAACGTATAAAATCCACAACAGTGCTGGTGTATATTTATTCCCTAGTGCGGGGAGACTGACCGAGGTTTAAATTCAGCGGCTCCTCTGGGAGTGAGCGCTACACGTGGGGGCTCGTTCGGGATCCAGTCTCTGGAAAAAACGCATTTAAAGGGTTAAATATGGATCCAGACACTGCTGCCAAATGGTGTGAGGAGCACAGTAGTCAGATAGAATTGTGTATAGTCATGGATATTCCTGCAGACACTTGGGCCGAAGATCAGATTCGCCAGGCCGTGGCCGCGCTGACACCAGATCATCGTGGGTTAATCCTGGACATTAAAGAGAACCCAGATACTTCTCACACGTATGTTCTTTTTGAGTGGAGAAAGGGTGTTCCAGTGTGTTTTTAGGGCGCGAGCGTGAAGCTGACCGATGAGGTGGAAATTCAACTGATTCAGCCAAGTGTGCCACGTGGCGATCCCTTGAGTGTTCCCACGCCCAGTCCGCTGGCCATGATCGGGCCTGAATTTATAGTGGCTATTGGAGATTTGCTGGCTAAATGTCAAAGAACAAGCCCTCCGCACACTAACTTTGGTTATCGACGGTTGAGAAATTCTACAGGAAACGTACCAACTTCGGCGGGAGAAGAAACCTTCGAAGAATGGGTAGAACAGGCGATGCAGGCTCTGGATGAGTGGGACGTCCCTGAAGCGCAGAAGAAGCAAAGGATTACTGAGAGCTTAAAGGGACCTGCGTCAGAGGCTGTAAGAAACCTAAAATTGAGTAAGCAAGACTGCACTGCTTTAGATTATCTAAATATTTTACAGGAAGTCTTTGGGCGAACGGAAAAGGCTGCGGAGCTCGTGTACCAGTATGAACACACCTACCAGCGAAAAGGTGAGAAAATGACTGAATATATGAGGCGCCTAGATAAGATTCTGCACCAGATACTTCTCAAGAAAAGGGCCGAACCGGCCGAAATAGATAAAATCCGAATGCAGCAGATCCTGAGGGGCGCTCAACCTCTAGATCCGGTGATGCTACAGTTGAGAAGCAGGGAAGGTAACCGAGAATTGAAATACCTGGAACTGATCCAAGCTGTCAGAGAGGAAGAGGCTTTACTTGAAGAAAAATCCTTTAGGAGAGGAGAAAGAGCTTACGCACAACCCGTGAGGCATAACGAATGTCTGCAACCTGAAGATGATTCGTTAGACACCTATGGATCTGAAGTGGACGAACAAGAGCGTTTGGTTGTTCCTAAATCCACAGAGAATGCTGCAAAAGAACTAACCCTTTCTGCACATAGTGAGTTGCACAAAACCATTAAGAAGGTACAAGAAACTCAAGCGGAATTGCAACAGGCGCATGCGGACCTGTGCTGAGCACTTTTGAAGGTGGCAGAGACCCAGACCGATATGCAGAAGTTCCTTACTGATATGCGGGCAACTGGAGTTGCTGTGGTGTCTGGCCAGGGTCCTTCAACCGAATCACAACAAGTGACTGCGTCTCCGTCTTCAAAGAAGAGATGTTTCAGTTGTGGGGAAATGGGTCATTTCCGCACACAATGCAAAAGCCAAAAGCCTGAGAGAAATATGGTAGAAGAGCTCCTAAAAGCCTTGGAGGGGCTACTATCTACCTTACCAGCGGGAAACGCCAGAGGGCACAAGTGAAGGAGCAAACTAGGTGCCCAATGGTCAAAACCCGCTCCAAAAATCAAGCCAGGATTGAGAGGCCGAGAGGGCCCAGAGTCTGGCCAACTGCTGAGCATGCCAGGACTGAAAGAGTCACTCCCTTAGCATCCGGTCCTACGTCATGGGGAAGCAATGCACACCCAAAACCTACACGGGCCAAGAAGAAGGCCAGGGTACAACAAACTGGGTCTAAACTTCCTGTTACTACAACAAAGTTTCCTGACCAGCTGATAGGTCCTTCTCCCATTGTGCCAATCCAAGTAGAGGGAGTCTACACTAAAGCTCTGTTGGACTCAGGGGCTCAAGTGACATTGATCTACCGAGATTTCTATGAGAAGCACATACCTCTACAGAAATTGAAGGACCTGGAAATCTGGGGTATCGGAACTGAGAAACTTCCCTATGACGGATATCTACAGGTGAAGTTAGAGATCGGATCCGAAGTCATCGGACAGTCTGGAGGTTGTGATGCATTGGCCATTGTGTGTCCTCGGCCTTCAGGGGCAAACAGAAGTTCTATGATAGTGGGTTCGAATACTGATCTGGTGCGACGTCTCCTGACTCCTATGGTACTGGAAGAAGGTTCCACCAAGGGAGTGCACCCGATGTTACGTCCAGTCTATCAGAGAATGGTCGAAGAACAGAAGGCACCTGCTGAAGTGGGGCGCCTATGGAGATTGGAAGGAACAGAGAGGGTTCTGCAATCAGGAGAAGTAGCGAGCTTCTGGGCTTCAGTCAAGTTGAACGGATCGCAACCATGTCCCTATGTGGTACTGGAAACCGATTTTAATCATGGGAGTGAAGCCGGAGTAGAAGTAATCCCTGAAATAATCTCCACAAGAGCTTTGAAACGAACACGAGGAAGAGTCTCAGTCAGTGTGTGTAATGTGTCTGATTCTCCAGTGATTCTGAAAGCACGAATGCCTATCGGGCAAGTAGCGTCCGCTACGCCTCTCTCTCCTACCGATTTAGGAGGGAGAGTGGATAAAGAGATTCCAGATGAAAGGTTCTACCCCAAGGACGCTCCCATCTCACCTGAATGGAAGAAACGTCTTCAGTCCCAGGTCCTAAAGTGGAGGGACTTGTTCTCCAAGGATGAGTTCGATGTGGGCCTAGCTAAGAGTACTGAGCATCGCATTCGACTACAGGAAGATAAGCCATTTCGAGAAAGGTCAAGACGAGTTCCGTTGGGAGACTTGGATGATCTACGAGAACAGTTGAATGAACTGCAAAGAATCAAGGTGATCCAAGAGTCCAGGAGCCCGTATGCATCTCCAATAGTAATGGTCCGGAAGAAGAATGGTTCTGTCCGCCTATGTATAGACTATCGCACGCTAAATCGGAGAACCATCCCAGATCAATATGCTACTCCTCGGATAGAAGATGCCTTACAGTGTCTGTCTGGAGCAAAATGGTTTAGTGTACTAGACCTGCGAAGTGGGTATCACCAGATACCAATGCATCCTGAAGACAAAGAGAAGACTGCGTTCATCTGCCCACTGGGGTTCTTTGAGTTCAACAGAATGCCTCAAGGCCTTACGGGGGCCCCAGCCACGTTCCAACGGTTAAAGGAGAAGACCGTCGGGGACATGACCTGATCGAAGAGTTAGTGTATCTGGATGATATTATTGTGTTCGGGAAGACTCTGGAAGAACATGAAAAGCGGTTAGAGAAGGTCTTGAAGAGGCTCCATGAAGAGGGGTTGAAATTGTCTCTGGAGAAATGTCAATTCTGCTTACCTTCCATTACATATCTGGGACATGTGGTTTCAGCAGAAGGCGTTTCGACAGATCCTTGGAAGTTGGAAGCCGTAGCTTCTTGGCCTAGACCCCGAAATGTTACTGAACTTGGATCTTTCTTGGGGTTCTGCTCCTATTATCGAAGATTTGTAGGAGGATTTGCCAAGATAGCTCAACCACTGAACAAGCTCCTGCAGAAAGAAGACGCAGAAGAAGGCCACAAGGCCTCTGACCGAAATTCGTCGGCTCCAGGGCCAAGGAAGGCTCGAGAATCTATCCAGGGAGAATGGACTAGTCAAGGCGAAGGTGCTTTCGTGAAGCTGAAAGAGAGTCTAACTCGAGCTCCTGTCTTGGCCTACGCGGATCCTCACAAGCCGTACGAACTGCATGTGGATGCCAGTAGAGAAGGTCTAGGGGGAGTCCTGTACCAAGAGTATGGTGGATTGCTGAGGCCTGTAGCGTATGTGAGCCGGAGCCTTACGCCCTCCGAAAAGAACTATCCTACCCACAAGTTGGAGTTTCTAGCCTTGAAGTGGGCGGTGGTAGTTAAGCTAAAAGACTATCTGTATGGAGCCGAATTTGTGATAAAGACGGATAACAATCCTCTTACCTACGTCCTTACTACTGCGAAGCTGGACGCCACGGGACATCGGTGGTTGGCCGCTCTGTCAGGGTTTCGGTTCAGCCTGAAGTATCGCCCTGGGGTGAATAATCGAGATGCCGATGCTTTGTCGAGAAGACCCTACACTACAGAATGGACTCAGTTAACTCCAGATGGGGTGCAAGCTTTATGTCAAGGAGCAGAGCGCCGGGTCAAGGGAGGGATTGAAGCGGAAGCCACAGGAGTTATGGCTGCGGCTGTTCCAGAGTTCTATTGTAATCCTACGCAGCTGAGGGATGAAAGTTTGCCTACTTTTTCAAAACAGGACCTGAGAGCTGATCAGGCTGAAGACCCTTTGATTGCATTAACCGTGAAGGCCCTGAACGCGAACCAACGGGAGATTCTTCTGACAAATTCCCCAGAAGGGGCCAGATTGGTATATAAAGAGTGGGAACGATTGAAGATGTTGGATGGGGTGGTCTACCGAAGGGGCCCCTCGAACAATGCTGAAGAGACCCAACAGTTGTTCCTTCCCACTAAGCACAGAGAGGATGTGCTGCGGTCGTTGCACGATGAACATGGACATTTAGGTGCAGAGAGAACTTTTAAGCTGGTGCGAGACAGATTCTATTGGCCCTGTATGAGAGCTGAAGTGGAAAGTTACTGCCATTCATGTCTGAGGTGTATCCAAAGGAAGACCCTACCGACCCGAACCGCTCCAATGAGCCACCTACAAAGTCAAGGACCCATGGATTTGGTGTGCATTGATTTCCTGTGCTTAGAGCCGGATGCTAGTGGGCAGGGAAATATTCTAGTAGTGACTGATCATTTCACACGTTATGCCCAAGCTTTTTCCACGAAAGACCAACGTGCTCCTACGGTGGCGAAGGTTCTAATGGAAAAGTTCTTTGTTCACTATGGCCTACCAAGGAGAATACACTCTGATCAGGGTAGAGACTTTGAGATCCGGCTTGTTGGGCAATTACTGGAACTATGTGTTCCATGTACAACAAAACTGAGGTTTTTGTTGTTTCAATGGCCATTGCAACGTAAGCTCACTCGCCACTTCACGGCACCTCTTTACAGAGTGAGTACCTAACAAATGTACCAAAATGCCGCTCTACTGAGCAGCTCCAAGCCCCTCCTGCTGCTTTTCAGCCAAGGAGAGGCAGAGATATGGTGGGTTTTATTTATACACGCACCAAACACTTCCCATTAACAAAAACATGGAAAGAGGAACAGCTGCAGAACGACGGACTGGTGTTACAAGCATGATATACATAAATACAGAAAAAATGGCGTCGCGCCCATACTCACCGGAGCGGCAGCAACTGCCAGGAGTAACAGCCCAGTTAATGTATAAAACATAACAAGGAAAAAAAGTGTCATCTGCGCTCGTTTCTATGTGTTCCATGTACAGCAAAACTGAGGTTTTTGTTTGTTTCAATTGCCATTGCAACGTAAGCTCACTCGCCACTTCACGGCACCTCTTTACAGAGTGAGTACCTAACAAATGTACCAAAAGGCCGCTCTACTGAGCAGCTCCAAGCCCCTCCTGCTGCTTTTCAGCCAAGCCCCTCCGGGCAGTTGCTGCCGCTCCGGTGAGTATGGGCGCAACGCCATTTTTTTCTGTATTTATGTATATCATGCTTGTAACACCAGTCCGTCGTTCTGCAGCTGTTCCTCTTTCCATGTTTTTGTTTTGAATCCCAAATGGGAAGTGTTTGGTGCGTGTATAAATAAAACCCACCTTATCTCTGCCTCTCCTTGGCTGAAAAGCAGCAGGAGGGGCTTGGAGCTGCTCAGTAGAGCGGCCTTTTGGTACATTTGTTAGGTACTTACTCTGTAAAGAGGTGCCATGAAGTGGCGAGTGAGCTTACATTGCAATGGCCATTGAAACAAACAAAAACCTCAGTTTTGTTGTACATGGAACACATAGAAACGAGCGCAGATGACACTTTTTTTCCTTGTTATGTTTTATACATTAACTGGGCTGTTACTCCTGGCAGTTGCTGCCGCTCCGGTGAGTATGGGCGCGACGCAATTTTTTCTGTATTTATGTATATCATGTGTTGCGCTGGTTTTAAATCCCCTGTCGTTGTAGTACTTGTTTTTGGCCACCGGAGGGAGACAAGCGCGATGTAAGACACTGAACATTGGGACTACATTTTCCAGCATGCTTTGCGGCAGGAACAGGAAGTGGGTGGGTGGGAGAGAGACACTGATATCCGCAGCCTCGTGGAAAGAGCTGGCAGAGCGCGCAGAAGAGTGAGAGGAGCAAGACGCAAGTGTAACAGAGAGTGATCACGACCAGGCCAGAGCGCATGTGCGGCCTAGCAGAGCTGGAGATCGGGTTTTTCCCTTCTTATTACACGAAGACCCAGTGATCCACCGCTAGTAACCCACGCTGATACAGAGTAAGCTGAAGGACCCCGAGTTAGCAGAACCGCAGACGATCTAACAGGGAGTGCAGGCGGTGAGCTGGACATCTTGTGGCAGATACAGACAAGCAAGACAGCGGATCCGGTGACACAGAGAATCCCAGTCAAAATCGAGCGGAGAGACGTCCTGGGTCGAGCAGAGCACAGAGTATCTGGCGGATGGGTGAGGCCTTCTAGGCCGCTGTAAAATACTAAAGCACGCTGCAGTTTGTTCAAACCCACAGGGCCCCAACGTGACTAGTCGAAGATACCTCATAAATAATTCACTGGCCAGTTGAATATTGTACCCGTACCAATACACACATACACATACATTCCTTGGGACATAACCTGTACGGGACTCACACTCAACCACTAAGGGGGTTAAAAATACTTTTTCCTTTTTCCGCTGCGCATTTCTCGCATTACGAAGTATTGTATTTCTTTCCGCTGCGCGTTCCCGCATTACGAAGTACTGTAAATATATATACATACACCGTGTTACTCATTATATGCCAGTTTATTCAGTAAACTATATAATTTATAAAATCCACGCCGGTTCTGAAGTATATTTATTCCCTAGTGCGGGGAAACTGACCCGAGGTTCAAATTCAGCAGCTCCTCCAGGAGTGAGCGCTACACATGCTTGTAACACCAGTCCGTCGTTCTGCAGCTGTTCCTCTTTCCATGTTTTTGTTTTTAATCCCAAATGGGAAGTGTTTGGTGCGTGAATAAATAAAACCCACCATATCTCTGCCTCTCCTTGGCTGAAAAGCAGCAGGAGGGGCTTGGAGCTGCTCAGTAGAGCGGCCTTTTGGTACATTTGTTAGGTACTCACTCTGTAAAGAGGTGCCGTGAAGTGGCGAGTGAGCTTATGTTGCAATGGCCATTGAAACAAACAATGGAGTTCTCAGGTCTACATTGTCTGCAAGCAACTGCCGGGTCTGCCAGTTTACCAAAGCCGACCGGATGGAAAGGCAGGACCTCTTAAAAACTGGCACCGGAATCATCTGCTACCTTTGAGAGAGGCTGTAAGGATACCAGTTGGTGAAGAACTTTCTCTGCGGAATCCGCCTGCTCCACGCTTAACTCCCGTTACTCGGTCTCAACAGACACGGGTTGTTGAAGAGCGTGAAGGGAACAGTGAGGATGAAAGCTTTTGTCTGGACTGGGTGCGCTCACCAGAGCCTGAAGAGGTCATTCCAGTTCCTGAACGGTGGGAAAGTAACCTGAGGCCTGAGGCTCCTGAATTCCAATTGGAAGTTCTCGAGACTTCTGAAATCCCTGTAGTTCCTGAAGCCACATCTTATGATTACAGTTCTATGCCTTCACTGGAAGGATCATATTCCGAAGAAATGTCTGTTGCAGTTGTGGATGAAAGAACTGATCCCGCACCTGTAGTACTTCCACCTGAAAAGGAACTGATTGAGCCAGAGCCAAAACGTTCTGTCCGACCCCCTCAAAGACTCACCTACGACTCACCAGGACATAGCACTGAAGAGGCTGTTACCACGGTGCGAAGGTTGCCCGAAGTGTCTGCTATGTTAGCTGAGGTAGTCAGAAGCATGAGTCAACTTGAGGAAGTGTATCTGACCCATTGTACGCTTGCTGCTGAGCCTGTATATGTTGCCTAATGTTATGTTGAAATGTAATGCAACTGTTATACCTCCTTGGAGAGACCCAAGAGTTCTAGGAGGGGGAGAGTGTAGCGCTGGTTTAAAACGCTGTTGCTGTAGTACTTATTTTTGGCCACCAGAGGGAGACAAGCTCTTCAAACTTTTTGCGAACGTCCCGAAAAGTTTGAAGTTCGTAAACTTTCGAACAGCTGATGTTCGATGCGAACTTCGAACCGTTTCGAACGGGCAGCCCATCCCTATTTATCAGCTAAGCTCTGCTCTGCAAGAATAACAGTACAAGGTTTAATGAAACTGATTGCATTCTTTGGTTCCGTGATGTTATAGAAGAGAACATGCGCAGGTAATGGTACCAGACCCGAGAGTGTAACGGTTAAGAATAATGCTTGGAGTCTAGTTATATTCAAACAGGGATTTGAAAGCCAATTTGAAATCATATTTTATGCAGAAACGTCAGGAAAGTAAATTGCTGTAAATTGAGAGAAAAACCCATTATATTGTAATTGAAATAATTTAGAAAAAAGGTTCATTACTTAGTAATGGCAATACTAATGAATTTAGACAAAATATTTCAATTCATAAAGATTTACAGTTTGCGTAGTCATAGTCAAGAGATTTTGCATCATCCTGCACACTATGAATTCCTCTGCATTACATTTTTACTTTTTATAATATTTATTCTAAGTAATTCTGATAAAAATGCTTGTATAATCATTGTAGAATAGAACCACCTGGCCATTATTACAGAAGCCATACAATGTGGGAAGTCTAGAATACCTTCATAATGGTTCTGATTATTGTCCATTTATGTTTTATGTACTGGTATATGCTTAAACCGTTTAACTTTTCTGCACATTGGTTGTGAGAATACTCCCCAACTGTCCAAGATTCAGACGAACAAACCCCAATTTGAAATCTCTCGAGTTACCCCGGGTATTGCTCTATTAACTTTTGTCACCATGTCAGAAATACTTCTTGGCATGTACACTGCTGTGCTTGGCCACAAAATACACACCACCTACCGTAAAAGCCCATTATGGTCTGGGGTTGCTTCAGTTGGTCAGGTCTAATATCACCGATTCTATGTGCCCAAAAAATGAGGGGCACCATTACATTCATCGCGCCAAAACAGGAACGCAAAGGAGAAAAACCTGCGCCTGCAGGTTTCTCTTTTGTGTCCCCGATTTAGCGTGATATTACGATGCAGGCGCCTGTATCGTAATCAGGCCCTAAGCGCCACCACGAGCATCCCCTCCATGGAGTCCATAGGACTCCATTGAGGCAGATGCTGACGGTCAAATGACCTGGAGGATCTCGCCTCGCGAGATCCAGCACGTCAGTGTAGTGATCTGCAAAGAGAGACTGGGGGACTTTTTCCCCCAGTCTCTCCCTGCTCCCGGCGGACAGAGGAGGAGGTTTGAGCCATGGTCCTCACCGTGGGATGGAAGGTAAGTATCTGATTTTTGGGGGGGGAGTTTCCGCTGGTGCTGATGGATTCTGCAGCAGCGGAATCCGTTAGCACCAGGTCCAGGCTGTGGTTACCGCTCGTGTAACCGCAGCCGGACGGTAATTAGCATTAGTATATTGTAATACTAACACTAATTAACACTTTGCGCTCCCCGTATTAAGTATAGGGAGCGCAAAGTGCAGTAACCTCGAGCTGAAAAATGCAAGATACCAAACGGTAACAGGTTTTTAACCCGTTAGCTTTTGGTTTGTAATATGGGCGGCCCGTGCTAGGGCCACCACGGCTAACGTTCACTCAGGTGAGCGCTAACGTTAGCGATAGGAATGTAATGGTGCCTGATGTCAGCTGACTCCCTGAATATACTGAATGAGCAGGTTTTTCCATCAATGGATTTTTTTCTTCCCTGATGGCACAACGGGCATATTCCAAGATGACAATGCCAGGATACATTGGGCACAAACTGTGCGAGAGAGGTTCAGGGAGCATGAGACTTCATCTTCCACACGGATTGGCCACCACAGAGTTCAGACCTTAACTCCATTTAGAATCTTTGGGCTGTGCTGGAGAAGACTTTACACAGCGCTCCGACTCCACCATCATCAATACAAGATCTTTTTTATAGAATATATAAAAATATGTAAAGGTGTAATCAACTTTCTTCTTCCAACATATCAAAATTTATTTTCCATTTGTTTTATTGTTAGTTTTTCATACTTGGTAATTAATTAATTCAGTCATATTGTCATTTAACAGTTTTATTTCTGTCTCTTAACATTTAGGAAAAATTTGATTTTAGTGTGTCTGACAACTGTATAATAAATGTTACTTTAAATCATATCACTTGTACTGACTGTGATGTGTCTGTTTACTTCCCTGAGCCAAGTGTCAATGAATCTGGTTTTGTTATGTTCATCACAAGATTTCATTCTCCTCTGTGGATCCTCCTGAGACCACTTAGTCCAAGAAAATGGCGTGTAAAGATCATGTTAATCTGACAGAGAATCTTGGTTGAGCTATGGCTACAATCATTGTAAAGCTGACTCCCATATTTAGATGTTCAGCAAAAAAAAAGAGAACTTAAATTTGTTTTCAGTTGTTACAGAATATAGAAAATGTATTCTTTCACTTCGGTGATTCCACTTTTTGAGATACAGAATTCTAATTTTCTTCAACCACCTTTACAATCATGATTGAGTATACCTGACATTCAAAAGAACCTGCAGGTGTCCCAATATTGAGTATAATAATGTTCGTTATTAAATATATATATACTAGTTTTTTTCAGTGGTATAAGTAAGATTCCAATATACTATAATGAGTAATGTGGTGCAATGATACTTAAATTCAATATTTTATTCAAAGCAATTCGGTGGTTTTTTGCGAACGTCCGATAACTGCTTCATTGACTCGAATGTTCACAAATTACAGAGACAATTCGCTAAATAGGGAATTCACTATATTTCTGGCAACATAGATTCCCCGAAAGTGGCGAAAAGCAAAGGGTCTAAAGGTGAATAGACCCTTTAGATTCTAAATTCCATAATAACCCCTAAAAAGCCATAAACCCAGGGAAATGGAAACAATAATAAACAGTGTGGCATGCAGCGTACCCATTAACCCTAAAATGCCATTAATCAAGGAATGACATTAAATGAATACACTGTGAGGCATGTTGCCTACCCATTAACCCCTAAAATGTCAGTAATCAAAGTGAAACCTGAAATGTATACACTGTGAGGCGTGTAGCCTACTCATTAACCCCTAAAATGCCATAATCACGGGATAACATTAGATGAATACACTGTGTAGCATGTAGATTACCCACTAACCCGTAAAATGCCATTAGTCAAGGGAAAATAAAATGTATACTGTGTGGGATGAAGCCTGCCCATAAACCCCTAATATACAACTAAACCAAGGGAAAAACAAAAGTAATAAACAATGTGATATATAGTCTGTCCCTTAACCTATTCACTGCTGAGCCATTTTAACTCTGTGAAAAAAAGAAAGTTACGTTTTTATTTAATTATTTATGATTTTTTCTTTACACTCAATACAGTCATGATGGGTATCATTGGAAAGGCCAGACTCATTGAAACCTATGGGATTCGCCTGATTAAACCTACAGAATGAAACCACCGAACATCAGGGCATTTCGGCAACTTTTCACTGCTGTTCGGTTTTCTCTGAATAGATTAAACATTGCTTCACTATGGGGACAAAATTTGGCGAACTGCCTGCTTTCTGAATAGCCAAATGCACACCAGTGCACCGTATGGGGAAATTCACTCTGCATGACCCCTTAAGTAATGAAAAATGGTTTATAAACAACTACTCTAATCTGAATTTTTATCCCAACACCCCATTTATATACTATATAAAAATCCTAAGAAACCTTTTGCTTGTGGAAGACATTGCCAGAAATGTTAAGCCACTGGGTATCCCCAACCAACTTACTGTGTTAAAGTGTACAATCCTGCACCTTACCTACTATGGGGCAAGCTGCAGGGAACCCTGTTATCCTCTAACTAACAAATAAACAGGTCAAACCTGCTGTGCTACTGCTCACACTACCTCCCAAGCATGTTGCCTTCAGCTGCTGACCTTCATGGTAAGGACACCGGTGCAGCTTCAAAATATAGACTAAAATCCAACTATTGCTCCCACGCAAATACACCGCTGCATTCACATACATTAACATGCCATGTTGCATTATTCATAAGCAGACTGTATTTACATCAGTTTGTAGTGGCAAGTCTCTTATTTATGTCTGACCAGTAGGACCTATAGTTTTAAACAGCGATAAAAGTATATTTATTTCACCTTTCTGTTCCTTCTAGATCCTGCCCAGCACTCACCCACATACAGTCAGGTCCAGAAATATTGGGACATCGACACAATTCTAACATCTTTGGCTCTCTACACCACCACAATGGAGTTGGAATGAAACAAACACAATGTGCTTTAACTGCAGACTGTCAGCTTTAATTTGAGGGTATGTACATCCAACTAAGGTGAACGGTGTAGGACTTACAGCAGTTTGCAGATGTGCCTCCCACTTGTTAAGGGACCAAAGGTAATGGGACAATTGGTTTCTCAGCTGTTCCATGGCCAGGTGTGTGATATTCTCTCATTACCCCAATTACAATGTGCAGATAAAAGGCCCAGAGTTCATTTCAAGTGTGCTATTTGCATTTGGAATCTGTTGCTGTCAACTCTCAAGATGAGATCCAAAGAGCTGTCACTATCAGTGAAGCAAGCCATCATTAGGCTGAAGAAACAAAACAAACCCATCAGAGAGATAGCAAGAACATTAGGTGTGGCCAAAACAACTGGTTGGAACATTCTCAAAAAGAAGGAACGCACCGGTGAGCTCAGCAACACCAAAAGACCCGGGAGACCACGGAAAACAACTGTGGTGGATGACCAAAGGATTCTTTCCCTGGTGAAGAAAACACCCTTCACAACAGTTGGCCAGATCAAGAACACTCTCCAGGAGGTAGGTGTATGTGTGTCAAAGTCAACAATCAAGAGAAGACTTCACCAGAGTGAATACAGAGGGTTCACCACAAAATGTAAACCATTGGTGAGCCTCAAAAACAGGAAGGCCAGATTAGAGTTTGCCAAACAACACCTAACAAAGCCTTCACAGTTCTGGAACAAGATCCTATGGACAGATGAGACCAAGATCAACTTGTACCAGAGTGATGGGAAGAGAAGAGTATGGAGAAGGAAAGGAACTGCTCATGATCCTAAGCATACCACTTCATAAGTGAAGCATGGTGGTGGTAGTGTCATGGCGTGGGCATGTATGGCTGCCAATGGAACTGGTTCCCTTGTATTTATTGATGATGTGACTGCTGACAAAAGCAGCAGGATGAATTCTGAAGTGTTTCGGGCAATATTATCTGCTCACATTCAGCCAAATGCTGCAGAACTCATTGGACGGCGCTTCACAGTGCAGATGGACAATGACCCAAAGCATACTGCAAAAGCAACCAAAGAGTTTTTGAAGGGACAGAAGTGGAATGTTATGCAATGGCCAAGTCAATCACCTGACCTGAATCCCATTGAGCATGCATTTCACTTGCTGAAGACAAAACTGAAGGGAAAATGCTCCAAGAACAAGCAGGAACTGAAGACAGTTGCAGTAGAGGCCTGGCAGAGGATCACCAGGGATGAAACCCAGCGTCTGGTGATGTCTATGCGTTCCAGACTTCAGGCTGTGAATGACTGCAAAGGATTTGCAACCAAGTATTAAGAAGGGAAAGTTTGATTTATGATTATTATTCTGTCCCATTACTTTTGGTCCCTTAACAAGTGGGAGGCACATCTGCAAACTGCTGTAAGTCCTACACCGTTCACCTGAGTTGGATGTACATAGCCTCAAATCTCAAATTAAAGCTGACAGTCTGCAGTTAAAGCACATTGTGTTTGTTTCATTCCAACTCCATTGTGGTGGTGTATAGAGCCAAAGATGTTAGAATTGTGTCGATGTCCCAATATTTCTGGACCTGACTGTACATGTGAGTTTAATGTTAGAGTTAACACATTCATTTTAGTGAGATTCTCCAGCAAAAGCAGCATGTATAATGTGCATACGGTTTACCATTTCCATTATTTATGCAGGCTTAATGTGTAGCAATTTAAATATGAAACAATTAATAATTTATACAACACAACAGTGTTCAAGGTTGTATTTTATTAATGTGCATCAACACTTGTGATAATGCTTAATACCGATGGCATGCTATACCTCTCCTATCAAAAAATAAAAGTCAAACAGGGACTGATTTTAAATTTTTTTTGCACATTTTCCCATTTTAATTATGTTTGGCATAGAGGTGCTTTAGTTATTATTGTTCAATTCTTATTAATAGCGCAAGAATCTACCTTGCAGAAATTAATAAAATGATTCTCTCGTGTACATTTTTCAGGACAAAAAGGAAAGACAACAAAACGTACACTATGTGAACTGGATACCGTACTAATATACGCTCTGTATATTGACACAAAATAAAAAAACTATGCTGAAAAAAAACCTTGGAGTATAACAACCACATGACAGCACTGATAAGTGACTAGTATGGTCTAGGGTTCCTTGCAGAAGTCCTGCTGCGCCCTGGAGAACAGGTTAACAGGTTTCATTAATAGTTCTTTATACCAGAACTGGAAATCACGAGTATCGAAACTGCTGGGAGTTTAAGGTGATGATTTAGGAATCCCTGAATCTTAAAATGAATAGTTTTAGAAACACATTTGTGTCACAAAATCAGGGGTCAAGTCGAGTAGGAATGCAAGGAAACACAGTTCTCCCACTATAGGGGTTATTAAAGGAGCACTGTAATTTCAGGGAAATTTTAATGGTCTTTCGTTCGGGGTAATTCAATGATTCCAGTTCGCCGACCATGCGGTGACTTCACTATTCACCGCAGGGTCCCCGAAGTGAGCCGAACCTGGAGCTGCCGAAGACCACAGATGAACAGACTGACGAAAGCCACCTCCGATCATTCAGCCCAACGCCACCGAAGACAGCCGAACAGACCGCCGCCGATCTGAACTGACTAGACCCCTGCACAAAACAAAGTTCAGATGATGACAAAGTGACCCAGAATGAACCATACAAATAATTTTACAGACTCTACAGATTTATATCTGTTTAGAGTACTATTACCCTGTGGGCCCGGACCAGAACTAAACGTTGGCCCAGGCAAGAGGCTGAGACTACAGAGGGCTGTCATGTACATGGTAGTGAGCATCACTATTCTATTGGATCCAGTTACTGCTAGATGTTTTACTGTAGCTGGATCAAAGGGGGAAGGGAATGTTCTCTGGTCTGGCAGCATGGTCCAGGGCTGAGGAGACCTCCCTGCAATCTCATCCACTGTTCTTACATAGGTCAGAAAGATTCCTCGGTCTGCAGCACACCAGTCGCTTGCCTAATTTGCTCCATGTTAAGTCCGAGCCAACTAAGAATAATGTAGTACAATAAATACAAATAAAATTTCTAAAGCACTAACATATTCTGCCGCCCTGTAACATGGGTAGAAAAAAACAAACATGAAATGAAAAAACGAGTCTGATGCACGGATAATGATAGGAATATAGGACTCTGCTTTAGTGAGCTTACAATTTAAAGCCTGCTATTTGTGTTGATGCAGATTTCTTGTACCACTAGTAACTAGTTCTTGACAGGTAGATATGTAACCCTCTTGGTTTTACTGGATTTTTGTACGGATCCAGTCCAGGTAGCTGGACACAGCAGTATAGACACCAGGTTTGTTCTCTTCAGCACATCCAGTTCCCCAGCTTACAATGCCATGCACCTCCACTTGGCCTTCTACCTCACACACAAGAGGACCTCCCGAGTCTCCCTGCAAGAAGGAGAAATGAAATGGCAAATTTATCACCATAAATTATTATCATTACTTTTCCACCTCGTCCAGCCTACAGCGTGCTGCTAATACACAATAAAAAAAATGTAAAGCTTTTATTTTATCATTTAATAATTATTATTAAGGTTGTGTTTAACGCTCTAAACAAAATATAGCTTTTCATTGTGCAATTCCTCCATTTTCACCTCCACCTATGGATGTTTCAAGGCACACCGGTCTGATTTACTATGGAAAGTACATGGCATAAATGACACAGAATAAGAATGGACGGCTCACTTACAGGGTTATTCAAATAAATCGAAAAGTCACCGCACGTTCGGTGACTTTTCGTTCCCCCTGCAATTCGGTGATCCTAGTTCGCCGACCCTGCGGTGTATTGAGCAAGCACCACAGGGTCACCGTACTGCAGGGAAAACTTGCTGCAAGCCCGACGAACACTCACTGCAAAATCCACCAAACAGTCACCGAACACTCACCAAAACAGCTAGAGTAACCCCGCCAAACACGCCGGAGAAACCCAACTAGCCACAGATCACAGCGCAGAGCAGCCACCGGAAAAACCCGACACGCAGACGAATGAGGTGGAAAAAAACCCCAAAAAACAGTACACTTGAAAGTTTGAAATTTGAAACGCTGTTTGCAAAAAAACTACTGAAATAAAATGCCTGGAATTTACATATAAGATCCTATGAATGATAATAAAAAAAAAGTCAGTTACAGTAAAAAGAAAAGACAATTTAAAAATAAAAACAAAGAGAAAAAAATTTTGCCAAAAAAATCTGATCCTAAAACAAATCTATAAATAAAGAGACTTTTTACTGCAGAATATAATATTAAACAGTTTATTAGATACTGAATTAAAATGTGAATATTTTTAACATTGAAGCCTATGGGATTCGTCTGAATAATAATGCTGAATGAAACCATCGAACAGCAGTGCATTTCTGCAACTTTTTCCTGCTGTTTTGTGTTCTCTGAATAGACGAAGCATTGCTTCTCTATGGGGATTTCACTGCCCTCGAACAGGCACCGTATGTGCAGGCAATTCGCCAAGATTTGGCGAACTGCCTGCTCTCTGAATAGCCAAATGGCCAGGAAAGGTAACTGTACGCTGAATTTCAGTGTTCAGTTACCTTTCGGCCACAATTCAGATCTCTTTGAATAACCCCCTTAGTTTTCAGAGGTGTTTTTCAGGAACAACTGAAATATTTCGAATCTAGTCTAAAAATTTGATCGGAGTGTTCAAAGTTCAGCATCGAGCAAAGAATAATTTTTTGCAAACTTTTGTCATACACATTTGTCAATGTGTTAGTGTTTTACTTTTAGGATTAGGTTTAAATTTAGAGTTAGACTTTGTAATTAGGGTTATGTTACTATTTATGCTTGTTTTAGGCTTAGCGGTAGGGTTAAATTTAGGGCTAGGATTACAGTTTGGGTTACCTTTAACCCTAACATTCTGCTCCGTTTTTGATTCATATTTATTCAACAGATTCTGTTTCTTTGAAATGAAGTAAAAATGGAGCAGAATGTTAGGGTTAGTGTTTAGGTCAGTGATCAGCAACCTTGGCCCACCAGATGTTTTGGAACTACATTTCCCATGAGGTTCAGCCAACTTAATCAGTAGCTGAGCTTCCAGGGAGATGCAGTTCAAACTATCAACTATGGAATCGATCTTAACTTACAATACATACAATTACTAAAGCAAATGACATTATGAAATTAATTTTACTGTTTCACAAAGCACCCTATCGCTTTAAACTGGCCTGTGGTGCTGAATCTGTTGTCAGCACCACAGGCCAATGGACAACTCAACTTTTAAACATAGCTTGCCTTGTAACAGCAGGATTTGATTTATTGGGGTTGTATTTAGTGATCCAAAATTTGTCTCGATTTCAACTATCAAATCAATCTTAACTTACAATGTTTTTTTTTTTAGTGATCTGATAAACCAAATGAAACGAAATAACAAAATGAAATGAACTGAAATTACGAAACAAAATAACGAAAACTAAATTATTTTGAAACAAAACTAAAATGAATTTTCCAGCCGTGCGCACCTCTAATATGTACTATTTTGTAGTTCTTACTCCGGAGGTAGAAATTATGTTTTAATATAGCTATGATATATTGTTAGTGCTCCTTGCCATCTGTCTATATTGCACTTTTACCTTTTGATCGTATCATATCCCACACCCTGCAAACTATAAAAGTGTACAAGCACAGCCATCTTCACCTCTCTACTGTTTGCGTAACTCATTTGTCAGCATCGCTTATACTTATCATTTACTTCGGGGCAGTTCTGCAGGACGTTTATGATGCTATATAAAGCAAAAGAAGAATTTTAGTCATGTTTTTCAGCTCATAAATAGCCATCCTGGTATTCTCCTATAAAATGTGCTTGTTCAATCCAGAATTTATAAGTTAACAATATGTTACGTTATTGGGATTCTCATTCTGCAAAGTCCAGGAGCTGGGTGAACAACGTGATGCATTTCAAACCTTTCCAACTGTTGGAATCTGTAGCAAGGTTTAACTTTGGAGCTGTGCGGAAATCCATTCTAATTGGAGGGCTTTCACTTCATAATCCTGTGTGTTGAACATACTATAGTACTGACAGATAAAATCTGTGGTTTTATTTTAAGAAATGCTCCTCAACCATATACCATGATTGCAGCCTCCCCTGGAAGCACCTCAATTTACTCCATTAGGAAGAGTCTTTATTGAAAATAATTCCATAGGATAAAGACAACAGGCTCTATTCCACAGTTTTCGAAATGCTTAGCGTTTGAGATGCACAAAATATAAGAAGGGGGTAAGTGGTTTAATTTTTTCATGTTCTATTCCAAACTTGCCCTTAAAGAAGACATTTCACCATTGACATCTTTCGACTTGCCGTTTGCTTACTGTACTTGGCGTCTCTTATACTTAATATGGGATGTGGTATTCGTTAACATAGTGTAGGGAACCCCAAAAGTACTCATGCGCCTTCAACACAGTCCTGATAGATGCTTGTTTATCTTTTTCCTCTTGGTTTTGGTTTTATTGCATCCAGCAGCAACAGAACAAAACAGCTTTCTTCAGCAAGCAGTAAAGTAAACAGCTTTTCTCAGCAATCCATCAACATAAAGCAAAAGTCTTTCAAGTAAAGTTACACACTGCGTAGTCTCACCCAGGTAAGGTCCAATTTCTCCAGAGCAGCCCTACACACACAGAACTTTCTGTGTGATTCTCAACTGCTCCACCTCTCTCTCACCTGTGTTACCTTTTTAACGGGAAGGGCTGTAGGGGAAGTACCTGCCTTCCCAAATTAACCCCTTCTTTGCTCTCAGTCCTGCTGACTCTGCACAATAGTTACATAGGCTGAAAAAAGACATGCATCCACCTACTGCTGTTGATCCAAAAGAAGGCAAAAAACCCAGTCTGAAGCACTCGCCAATATACAACATACTGGGGAAAAAAAATCCTTCTTGACCCCAGAACGGCAGTCAGATTTCTCCTTGGATCAAGAAGGTTATACCCACATACTAAATTTTATAACCCTTAATATTATGTTTTTGCAGGAAGTCATCCAGTCGTTGTTTAAAAGTCTGTACAGTCTCTGACCCAACCACCTCAACAGGCAGAAAATTCCACAGAATTGCAAGAATAGCAACCTATTCCAAGATCACGAATAAACTTAATGGCTAGGTGCAAACCAAGGCTCTGGTTCAGTTTACACCAGGGCTGACGTACAGATGCAGGAGTTTTATTAGCGTTTGCTACATCCATTGTCTGTAGCACTGGCTGTTAATTTCACAGCTCTACACACTTTTCAGCATCTCGCTAAGGAATTTTAACGTCACCAGCCATCTTTAGCGTCTTCACATGCGTCTTGGTTTGAATACAGATATTAATGGTGAGACGCCAATGGTTAACAGCTGGCACGTGACACAGGTCTGCGACTAAAAAGCTGTTTGATTATTTTCATCTAATTTCCATGTATTTTGGTGTGCTGAAATCAAATATAATATTGAAAAAACTCCTAGACGTCATGATTTGCCACAACATGCAAAATTGTCTTCAAATAAATCAAATTTTTCAAATTTTTGGAATTTTTTATATTATGGGTTTTTAACCAAATTTAAAGTCCAAATTACTATTAATTAATTCACATAAGTGCATTTAAGATATAAAATGCCAAAAAAAACCTTAAAGGGTTTGTCCGAGTTATGTAAAAAAAAAAAATAGCACTGTAAATCTGATGGTCAGCAATATATACAAACAGGGTTATCCAAAGAGATTCGAAAAGTCACCGCACGTTCGGTGACTTTTCGTTCTCTTCAATTCGGTTCCTTTTGCCGATTGCATTTCGGTGACCCTGCGGTGTATTCAGCAAACAGCACAGGGTCCCCGAATTGCAGGGAAAAGCTGCCGTAAACTCACCGAAAACTAACCGAATGCACGCTGAAAACAAGCAAAAACATCTGGATTAACCTTCGAAGAGGAGCCGAACAGGAGCCGAAAAGGAGCCGAATCACACAGAGCCGAAGCAGCTGTGACGTAGAGGAGGCAGTGAATAAATTAGAAAAACCATTTGTATGAATCTGGGAAAAAGAAACGCTGTTTGCAAAGAAACTACTGAGCGAAAATGTCTGAAATTTTCACAGGAGGTCCAGGGAATGATAATAAAGAGGGCTGTTACAAAAAAAATAAGCAAACTGAAAAAAAAAAAAAAAAAAATCGGACTTTTAATTTTTTTTAAAAAATTCAGAAAAATGCTTAAAGTATCCTAAAAAATCTATAAATAAAGAGACTTTTTGCTGCAGAATTTTATAATGAACGGTTTATTAGATATTGAATTAAAACGGGAATATTTTTAACATTGAAGCCTATGGGATTCTCCTGAATAAATTTGCCGAATTAAACCACCGAATGGCAGGGCATTAGGGGAACCTTTCACTGCTGGTTTGTGTTCTCTGAATAGCCGAAGCAGTGCTTTTTGATGGGGATTTCACTGCCCTCGAACAGGGACCGAACAGGCACCGTATGTGCAGGCAATTCGCCGGTATTTGGAGAATTGCCTGCTCTCTGGATAGCCGAATGGCCAGGAAAGGTAACCGAACGCTGATTTTCAGCGTTCGGTTACCTTTCTCAAGCAATTCGAATCTCTTTGGATAACCCTGATAAGCTAAGCAAGTTTTAAGTCTGTTCTTCTAATGGTAGAAGGGGTTAATCTTTCCTTAAGAATCCAGTGGGAGGGAGACACAGGGCAGATAGCAGCAGCTCCGGTCAGTGCAGGGGGCGTGGCCAGCACTGTGATGTCTCCTGTACAGACACAGAGCTGCTCTCTCCTGCATGCCACACTTGTGCACGAATCATCTTCAGGTTCTTGGTTCTAGGCTGTTCCCACTTTTTCATCGCAATTCGTGTTAGCTCGTCATTCTTCAACCGTTGTGTTATGGCTCCGCGAAAGTGTATTAAATTTTCCAGACAGTTTCTGTTTCATCTTTGGTTAATAAACAGTGTTGAAGCAACAGCAGAATATTACAGACTTTGTGAGAAAAGTATACTTTGCATACTTTGGACTAAAAATTGGAGATCAAGATAAAGTTTGGGCGCCTCATAAAGTGTGCAAACGGTGTGTTGAGGACATCCGAAACTGGTTCAAGGGTAAGAATAAACCTTACCGTTATGGGATTCCTATGGTATGGCGAGAGCAAAAGAACCATAGTGATGACTGTTACTTTTGTTCATGTGATGTGAAAGGGTTTAATTCCAAATGGAAGCATTCCATTTCATACCCCAATCTTCACTCAGCAATTCGTCCCATCCCCCATGGTACAGATATACCAGTACCCAAGCCCCCTGCTACCTTTGAAGAGATACCGATGAAGGTGAAGTCATACCTGAACCAGATGACGAATCAAGTTCTGACTTTGAAGATGATACAAGACCAAAATTTTTTCTCAAGAGGAGATGAATGATTTGGTAAGAGACTTGAATCTTCCCAAAGATGCCGCTGAGTTACTCGGATCAAGGCTGAAAAGCAGGAATTTATTGTTGCCAGGAGTGTCATCTTCATGGTTCAGACATCGTGAAAAGGAGTTTGTTCCTAACTTCGCCCAGGAAGACAAGTTGGTTTATTGCATCGATGTTGAAGGTCTAATGGGTCAATTTAAAATCCAATATGATTCAGAGCAATGGCGTCTTTTTATAGATTCTTCAAAAAGAAATCTCAAAGCAGTTTTACTCCACAACGGTTTTTACGCTTCCATACCTGTAGGTCATTCCGTACACTTGAAGGAAACCTACGAGAACTTGGAATTGGTTCTTCGTAAACTTAAATATGAAGACCATGATTGGCAAGTGTGTGGGGACTTGAAGGTCTTGTGCATGCTGCTCGCGCAACAAGCTGGGTATACCAAATACCCTTGTTTTCTGTGTCTATGGGACAGTCGAGACCGACAAAATCACTGGACCAAGAAGAGTTGGCAGCCGAGGGTGCTAACAGTCGGTGAAAGGTGAAAAAAATGTCATCCGAGAAACTTTGGTACCTTCCCATAAAGTTCTTCTACCACCTCTCCACATAAAATTGGGATTGATGAAGCAATTCGTAAAATCACTTCCAAGAGATGGAGAATGCTTCAAATACTTGGTCACCAAGTTTCCATGCCTGTCGGAGGCAAAATTGAAGGAAGGTGTGTTTGTCGGACCAGACATTTGAAGGCTTATAGTTGATCAAGAGTTTGTCAATACCATGACGAATCCTCAAAAAGAAGGGTGGATTGCATTTAAAGAAGTCGTACAGAAATTTTTAGGCAATAAAAAAGATCCTCACTACAAAAAGATTGTCGGAAGAATGCTGAAAGCATTTCAAGCTTTAGGTTGCCTGATGAGTTTGAAAGTGCATTTCCTCCAGTCCCACCTTGACTAATTTCCTGAAAATTTGGGAGCTGTGAGTGAGGAACAAGGTGAACGATTCCACCAAGACATTAAAGAAATGGAAAGGAGATACCAGGGAAAATGGAGCATTACAATGATCACAGACTACTGTTGGATGCTTCAGAGAGACATTCCAGATGCTACTCACAAGCGTAAATGCACCAAGCGGAGCCTCACAAGGAAGAAGAATCGAGTTTAGTGTGTGTAGGTGAGCTCATTTCAGTTCAAAAAAGGATTTTCCTGAAAATATAAAACTTTAATTTTAGAAGTCTATTTCCATTTATTTTGAGGTATTGCCTTATTTAACATAGTTACCTAAATTGTCAGGAAACGTGATGTCCTATGACAAAATGGAGGTCATTTTCGGATTCAGCGCACCAAAAAACATAAAGATTACGTGGAATAACCAAAACAGCTCTCGAAAAAAATATTTTGCAGACCTGTGTGATTTTTCCATTAGCATTTGACTTTTAAACGACAACCATGGAATAGGGCCCAACATTTCTACATTTGATTAAGTTTTAGGAAAGTAGCGGGGAAAAAATCTAAAATGCTGTTCAGATTCTTTTAACTGTTGTTAGGAAATAGACACAGGTTAGATTTATGTCTCCCACACACAATCTGTTTTATATCTATATTTCTAAAAAAAAAACTATCAGGGTTATTCAGAGAGCGTGAAAAGCAGGAGAATGACTGGAGAATGAAAAATTCTAAGTCAAAATAGCCAAACCAGAAAAATTCTCCCTTTCATCTCACTTTCCAAATCGGCTATTTTGACCTAGAATTTTTCATTCTCCAGTCATTCTCCTGCTTTTCACGCTCTCTGAATAACCCTGAAAGAGTATGTCATGAAAATGCAATTCAATTGAAATGATTATGTTGTATCAAAATATAAGGGGTTCAGCGACATGGCAATTGTTCGGCCCACTTCAATGTGCTCGGCGATTTCAGTATCCCGACCCTGCTGTGAATTCAGCATACACCAGAGGGTCCCCGAAGTGTGGTGAATGGGATCCACCGAAGACCGCTGATCAGCCCACTAAACACTGCTGCCGACTGCTGAACAGACCACCGACGATCTGCCAAACACCACTGAAAATAGCCAATTAGCCACCGAACTGGTTAAGGCGGGAAAAAAAACTGCTATTTTAAAAAAGGTGTTTAAAACAATAAAAAAAGTTACTGCAAAAAGTTCCTATAAAAAATAATAAAACCGTCTTTTCCAGAATAAAAGAAGAAAACTACCATTAAAAAGCTGGAAATCAAACATTTCACCTAAAAAAGTAGAAAAATGGCTAAAAAAATATATAAATAAAAAGGCTTTTTCCTAAAACTGAAAAGAATGGTTGAATAAAAAATTATAAGAATGGTAATATTTTTTAACATTGAATCCTATGGGATTTGCCTATTTAAACCTGTCGAAGTGAATTACCGAAAGTCCAGGCATTTCACTAACATTTCAGTGCAGTTTGGCGTTCTCCGAATAGGTTATCCATTACTTCTCTATGGGACAATTTCGCCACCGCTGAAAGTTGCAAACTACACCATATTTCGCTGTCAAATCGCCAATATTTGGCAAATTGACAGCTTTGTGAATAGCCAAACTGCCATGAAATTGCACCATACGGTGAAATTCACCATTCGGTGGCAAGTTCAGCTGTTTGACTAACCCTTATAGCTTCTCCAAAATTTCTTCAAAATTGAAACAAAACTAAATTATGACAGTGATCAATTCAAAAGTTGTATCGAGCATAAAACTAGCACCCGAGGATCAAAGCCCTGTCTTTCAGATGAAAGAAGTGAGGTCTCATTTTGGTTTTATTAATGAAAATAATGTTTAAAAAAACCCCCGCTACTTTAGAGTTCAGCTTTGCTAATTACGCAAGACCACATAGTTGCAGGAAAACACAGGCCTGGTCAGGACCTGCCAGTTGCCTTCAGGAGAGGTAATCAAACTTTCTGGCCTTTTTAAAACCTAGGAATTTCAATTGCAAAAGGAAGGTAGAACAACACATCCATTGGGCTTGCCAAAGGGTATAATCAATCATATGATAGAACAGCAGTTTTATTTTTTAAAAAAAATCCTTAAGGATTAATCCATATTTACCCATCCTCAAATATATAAATCAGAAGTGGGTGCATAGATCCAAGTTACTGTTTAAATACAGAATTGAATAAATCATGGTTTATAGACAGTAAAGCGGAAGGGAACAGTTTCAATATGACCCTTGCTGCCTGAGGCCCCGTTCACACTGTGTGATTTATCGCGCAGATTTTGCCGCGACGTCGCAGCAAAATCCGCGCGACATCGCGCTGTGTAGCTTCTCCAATGCATTTCAATGGAGCTGTTCACATCTTGTCGCACGTCGCGGTAGCATGTCGCTGGTACATGACCCTTTTTTTGCGATTTGCTATCTGCGATTTGCATTGTTGGTGCTTTGCAAAAATCGCACAAAACCGCGACGTCGCGCGACATTACCGCGAATATGAAAATCGCACGGAAAATCGTGCGATTTTCAAATCGCACAGTGTGAACGGGGCCTAAGGATCAAATACTAATAGACACCTGCAGTGGTATTTGTGTATGTAGATGGAGTTCTAAGTCCTTGATGCTTACTTCTCAGCCTTCCCAAAGTTATCCTTCCTCTATGTAATTTATCGTTATCAGGTTGAATGGGAAAACCAGTCTAAAAGCACCTAAATAAACTCAGAATGACGCGTTTAACTGGACATTCTCCAGAGAATCTAGCACGGTCTTCACATCATTGCCAAAAACACATATTTATATTCTATCTATCTACACGTAAAATTATTATTATTATTATTTATTTATTTTTCCAAAAAACATTGTCAGAAACCAGTGTTTTTTTGAAAAATCGTTTTAAATTAATTATACATTAAGAAATAGTTCAACATATACCCATTGTATTTCTTACTGTAAATAACCTATTTTGGCCAGTAGATGTCGCCATCTACTGCCAAATAGAGTTACAGCAGTTTGAGCTGCAGGTCTATTTTTTTCTTTTCTTTCCCTGCATCGGCTGTTGAAAGTCTAATATAAGGGCATCATCAGATGATTTTACACAGTTTTAGCTCTTTGGGCATTATGCCCACAGGGCTCAAACTTTGGGGGCACCTTCTGCAGCCCAAAAGCAAACAAAATTTGTTTGCTGCAAGCAAATTTCATTTCCCTTTGGGCTGCAGATCACCAGATTGAGATATCTCGATATCGGGGCACCAGATGGTGCCTTTGAAGCCCAAGATATCTCAATCTCGTTAGTGAAGGGGTTAAAGATCTATTTTTTTTCCTCAATCAAATAAATTTATAAAAGCCATGCAGATCAAAATAATAACATGATGGTGTTCCTTGACAGCCCATTCCATCAAGAAATATCAACCTTCGGTTAAGGTTTGGTGTATATCCCTTGATTACCAGGTGTCTTTCCATAAAACCATTAGGAGGACTTAATGATTTATGGAAAACCACTTTTTACAACAGGCAGCGTAAAAATCTATGTACCATTCATATAATTAATTTTAGAGACAGTAAGCTTGTTTGACAGGCAGAGGACTTGCCTGCTGACCATAAATTGCTGTTCCATGTTTCTATGAAAGAAAAACAGAACTCCAAGATGTTAAAACAGTTTCCGCAGCTCGGCAGACATTTCCGAGGTGCTGAAGGATTGGAGGCACATTCTGGAGCCCATTTGCAAATTAGTTTTGTTTGTAATAAATTATTTAATTGCATTGCTCCAGAATATGACCAGAATATGACCGGATTTAATTGATGTCGGTCTCCTGCAGGAGCTTTTGAAGATTGAGTATACTCAATCATAATAGTGAAGGGGTTAACGTGAACACATCCTGGTTCCCTTTAATGCAAATAAACAATTTACAAATTTCCCTACACAGTGTGCTAACAAATGTAATAGTTTTCACAAAATAAGGGGAAAAAAACATTTTCTAACTTCACATCCAGATGAGCTTCTAAGGCTGGGGTCAGACCAGCGCACTTTTAACGTGCGTTCTGGCGCACATAATTACGCCGCACTAGCAGCAGATGACGGGCAATGACGGCCAATATATGATGTACGGCCGCACAAAAGTCCGGCAGTGCAACGCAAGTGGAATTTGAACACATTTTTTTGAGAACGCTGAACCACTAGTACTGACGTACTGAGTGCGCAGCTGCGGCATAGCGGCGTGTGTGCGTGATTAGGAGATGTCAGACGCTGCTAATGTCCAGCCTACATAACGTCCAGACGCAAAAAGAGTTTTATTGACGATCCGTACAAAATCACGCCCGAAAATGCGCGTCGTCTGACCGTTTTTGCGCATTCCGTGAAAAAGTACGTCAATGCGTTCGGACGCACTTCTTCACGTTTGCGGGGAAAAATGCTTTCGTCTGACCCTAGCCTTAGCCGAAGACTGAGTGACAGAGGAGAGCAGAGGAATGCTATTCTGGGTAGTTATTTGGCTCCCTCTGCTGGATAATCAGAGCATGCTGATACACGAGCAATGAAGCCAGCATATCAGCATGTGCCCCTTGGAGGAGTTGGGATTTATGAGCACTCAGGTGAGAGAAGGAAAGTGGAAGCATGTAGGCACTGACAGCCTCATCGTGGAAGCTGACTTATATATCCATATATCACTGTCTGTCTATCACTATCAGTTTTTATCCACACATAATGCATTAACATGTATGCAAAAGATAGATTAAAAAACTAAACACCCCATTTCCTCGCTTAGTTTTGCACGTTACCCATATTTTGTAGCTTCTGCAGTAAGTTCTGTCGCGTTCAGTGACTGGATCAGTCAGGCATCGTGACTCGTGCTCTTATTCAGGAGTGATACATTGTGAAAATGGTAGGGTTATAAACTAGTGAGACGGTGCAAGCATGAAGCTTTATGGGTGATAAGAGTGGAAAATCTCAAGAACCACTTACAGTATGTAAGTTGTAAAAGGTGGTTGTATACCCAATAAAACAATTATTGTGCGAGATTTTCAAATGTGTGACTTTGTATCATTAAAGTGATCAGTTGTTGACAAACATGTAGCAATTACTTACAGTCAGGTCCAGAAATATTCTTGCTATCTCTCTGATGTTTGTTTGTTTTGTTTCTTCAGCCTAATGATGGCTTGCTTCACTGATAGTGACAGCTCTTTGGATCTCATCTTGAGAGTTGACAGCAACAGATTCCAAATGCAAATAGCACACTTGAAATGAACTCTGGGCCTTTTATCTGCACATTGTAATTGAGGTAATGAGGGAATATCACACACCTGGCCATGGAACAGCTGAGAAGCCAATTGTCCCATTACCTTTGGTCCCTTAACAAGTGGGAGGCACATCTGCAAACTGCTGTAAATCCTACACCGTTCACCTGAGTTGGATGTACATACCCTCAAATTAAAGCTGACAGTCTGCAGTTAAAGCACATTGTGTTTGTTTCATTCCAACTCCATTGTGGTGGTGTATAGAGCCAAAGATGTTAGAATTGTGTTGATGTCCCAATATTTCTGGACCTGACTGTATATTTTTGAGGATATGTGAGGAATTTCCTTATGTTGGACTTCTTTCCCCCCCCCAAATAAATGCAGGTTGAGCACCCCTTATCTGGAATTCTTGGGACCCCGAGCATATCGGCTGCTGGATTCCTACGGATTTTGGAATCTAGGAGAATGTGAAGTCGAGGAGGAGGCGTGGCAGGGGAGTCACGATATACTTCCTGCTGCAGCACCAGCGTGTATACATGTAGGTGATGTGTGAAAGGCTGAACCTGATGCACGCATGTCTTTTTTCACCCTATGTAACTATGTTGGGAGATGCTGTCAAGGGAAGTGCTGCACAGAACCAGCATTTCTCTCTTTATGTTAGGTAAGAGGAGACTAACATGTATACACAATAAATATTGTTATCTTTTTTTGTATATTTATTTGGAGGAAAAGAAGAGAACCAAGCTAAAGAAATTCCGTAAGTAGCTTCAAAAATATAAATATTTGCTACATTTTTAAACCAACTGATCACTTTGTTGATACGATACACACTCACAGGTTTAAAAGTCCTGCACAATAATTGTGTGTTTGCACCATATGGGAATACAATGCAACCTTTCACTGCCTTTATTTTGTAATAAGAACAGTCCAGATACTTGTAATTCCTGCTCGGCAGTGATTCCTTGTGGCACGTCACCTTTAGGCAACAATTTCTTTCAACATTATCTATTAGCTTACTGACAGCTCATTTCCCAGAGCTGAAAGCAGAACAGAGCAGCCATGCAGTCACGCAGTATGCAGTAAGGAAGCCTGCTTAGGGTGGTAGGGAGATGCTGTTCAAGTACTAGGACAGATACTCTGGGAAGAAGCAATGCTTCCCCAAATGCTAATAAAAACAGGTGTCATTCATCTGGTCACACTGACTCTTACACATATTAATTCTGATAACAAACTTACCTGGCATGCATCTACTCCTCCTGCCATGACACCTGCACACAGCATCCCCGGCAGCATTTTAAAGCCATGGACAGCAGGCGATTTGCATTGGGCATAGGGTATAAGTGGAATGTGAGCTTCCTGAAGGAACAATGCATAGGCTTCAGCTCCTGAAAAAAAGGGACAGGTTTAAAAAAAGAACTATCAGTCAAAAAAGTTTAACGTACCTGTCACGACCATAATGTTGTATATTTAAAAAAGTAGTTTTTTTTTTGTAACAGTAACATTCATTATTTTGGGGTTTACCCAGTGCTGTACTGGGAGTTTCATGGACCTGGGACTAAGGATTTTAGTGGGTTTCTGCCCCAACTCAGATACCCTAGTGTTCATCTACCCCACATATTTTATCCCCTTGGGTCTGGAGGCATCTGGTGCCATAATCAGGGCTGGATTTACAACTAGGCAAAGTAGGCACGTGCCTACAGGTGCCTGCCACAAGGGGGTGCCTTGCCCTGTAAAAAAAAAGTGTTGTTTTTGTTTTACAACTTACAAACATTTAGACCACTATCAGGGTTATTCAAAGAGCTCCGAATTACTGGAGAAAGGAAACCGAACACTGAAATTCAGCGTTCGGTTTCCTTTCCTGGCCATTCGGCTATTCAGAGAGCAGGCAATTCGCCAAATCTTGGCGAATTGCCTGCACATACGGTGCCTGTTCGGTGCCTGTTCGAGGGCAGTGAAATCCCCATAGAGAAGCAATGCTTCGGCTATTCAGAGAACACAAAACAGCAGTGAAAAGTTCCCGAAATGCCCTGCCATTCGGTGGTTTAATTCGGCAGATTTATTCAGGCGAATCCCATAGGTTTCAATGTTAAAAAAACTCCCGTTTTAATTCAATATCTAATAAACCGTTCATTATAATATTCTGCAGTAAAAAGTCTCTTTATTCGTAGATTTTTTAGGACCTTTTAGGCTAGGGTCAGACTAACGCATTTTTCACGTTGTCCGTGAAAATGTGCGTTCGAAGAATGGACGTATTTTTTCACGGAATACGCAATAGCGGTCATACTATGCGCAGTTTCATCCGTGATTTTGTACGGATCATCAATAAAACCCTTTTTGCGTCTGGACGTTATGTTGGCCGGACATTAACAGCGTCTGACGTCTCCTAATCACACACACACGCCGCTAGCGGACGCAGCGCACTCTGTACGTCAGTAATAGTGGTTTAACGTTCTCGAAAAAATGCGTTCATTTTCCACTTGCGTTGCGCAGCCAGACTTTTGTGCGACCGTACTTCGTATATTGGCCGTCATTGCCTGTCATTTGCTGCTAGTGCGGCCGTGATTAAGTGCGGCTGCACGCGCGTTCGCACTGCCTCAGTCTGACCCTAGCCTTAGGCATTTTTCGGGATTTTTTTGCAAACATTTTTTTTTTGTTTTAAATAGTTTTTCCTTTTTTCTGTAACAGCCATTTTTATTATCATTCATCGGACCTTATATGTAAATTTCAGACATTTTCGTTCAGTAGTTTGTTTGCAAACAGCATTTCACGTTTCAAACATTCAAGCGTAATTGGTTTTTTGTTTTTTCTTCACCTCCTTCGTCTGCGGTGTCGGCTTTTTCCGGCGGCTGCGCTGCGCTGTGATCGGCTCCTGCTCGGGTTTTTCCAGCATTTTCGGCGGGTTAATCCAGATGTTTTTGCAGGTTTCAGTGTGCGTTCGCCCTCGTTTTGCGGTGAGTTTTCGGTGGGTTTGCGGCGACTTTTCCCTGCACTTCGATGGCCCTGTGGTGCTTGCTGAATACACCGCAGGGTCGCCGAAATGGGATCGCCGAATCTCCCCGAATTGAAGAGAACGAAAAGTCATCGAACGTGCGGTGACTTTTCAAATCTTTTGAATAACCTGTATATCTTTAGAGACCTAACGGCTAGGGGGATATATGAGGTATCATTGGAAAAGTCAGATTATGGCCTTTCCAGTGATATCAAATATAACCAGGTTAGGTTTATGGAAAAATAAAACAAGAAATAAAGTAATATTTTCTCTTTTTTTCTAACGCAGCGCTATTAATCAGTTTACAATTATAAAGTGAACAGTAATGCTGTACTAGCTCACCTTCTCATTTCCCACACCACCAGCAAGTGTGGAGCTGATGATACAACACATTGTTTCATCGACAACCTAGAGCGGGGCACTGCAGTGAGGAGAGACAGGGGGACTTTGGAACCTGCATCTCTGAATTGTACATCACACAAGGTTAAGTGAGGTGTCATTGGAAAGGTCAGAGTCTGGTCTTTACAATGATACCAAAACTTGACCATGTAATGTCTAAAACAAATAATTGAAAAAAATTAATGCAAAATGTATTTTTTCTCCATTCTACAGCAGAGGCAATATATGCTTTTACATATAAAACAAACAATGCTGCTGCACTAACTCAACTAAGGCAACAGATTCTGCCCCTTTTGATTTGAAAGAAACATGCCAAAATTACATTTTCAATTTTCATTTTGGAGCAAACTAAAAAAAAAAAACATGTTAAAAAACTGAAAATCTGTTTTTGTCTTAGAAACAGATTTTCCGTTTTTTAACATGTTTTTTTTTTTAGTTTGCCCCAAAATGAAAATTGAAAAAGTCATTTTGGCATGTTTGGGGGGGGGGCGCTCCACATTTCTGTGCCTACAGGCTCCTGAGATGCAAATCCAGCCCTGGCCATAAGAGTTCATTGGACCTAATTTTATGTATGTGCCTGATGCTGAAGCTCTAATATATTCCTCCAGCCATGTTTCTACTTACCATAGTACTGGTGGCCCCAACCGACCACTGTACACTTTTCTGGTGATTCTTTTGATTTTGAAGGTTGTGGTAGACACACAGGCTGCACAAACTGGGAGAATTCGGCACAGGTAACAGATTCCGAGTGCAGACGCACTAGTGCTAACGGTACAGAAAACATCATTGTGACTTTGCATTGTGTATTGACATATCCTTTACAAGTATTGTAAGGTGTGTACTAGGGACCCCATTCCGACCACACCCTTAAATTAATGAATGGGGCCATTAAACTTAATGGTTGGAGACACTAGCCGAATTAGCGGCAAGCAAAGCTTAGGGCTTGGCTTTAACGGCTGATTACAGTAAATTTGCAGGTCCGTTACTTTGCTGGTTAGACAATCAGATTGATCCGTTATTCCCAGGTAATGCATCCTTGGCTCAAGCTGGTATTCATTAATGATGAATACCTGCTTTCATATCCTGGTGTTCAGTGATTTTGCTCTTGCAAAATCACTTAACACATAAAAATAACTATTCTGAAAAAAACCACTCAAATACTCTCCTGCTCTACTTCCTTTGGCCATACGCAGTAAAGCACTGGGAATAAAAATCAAAAGAAGGAAGCCGGACACCTCCTTTTGATTTTTGTGGCTGGATGTAGTGGAATTGGCAGTCACACGTGGTAGCAATGGCTCAGGCAGAAAGAGTCTGTTGAGCCAGTGTTTTTTTGCATATATGGTTGGTAAACACTGGGAATAGATAGTTCCCAGTATTCTTCTGGGGCACCATTGCAACCCTGCTTATGTGAGCTCGAGGAGAGCTCACACACGTTTGCGTTTGTCCCCATGGAGTCCTATGGATTCCAGGAGAAGATACCACCAGAGGCTCATCATAATAAAGCCAATAGCAGGGAGCCATTAATGTTTATCGGCTTGCGCCAATATTCCGCTTTAGTGACTCCTTGTTGCTGACTATGGCCTCTATGTAATTCCTGTGAATAAGCATTTTAAAACGATTACAGTCTCTTAGTAGACACCACAAATGATTTATCTACAACCGTTCCCATAGACCAGTGGTTCCCAACCGCGGTCCTCCAGTCCCCCTAACAGGCCAGAGTTTAAGGATCTCCTTGGGGAAATGCAGACTGAATCCTGAAATCACTGAGCAGCAAATTATATCACCTGTGCTGTGCTTCAGATAGCTGGAAAACCTGGCCTGTTAGGGGAACTTGAGGACCAGGGTTGGGAACCACTGCCATAGACCATAATGGTGACATCTGGAGGTAAATCATTGGAAACATTTTTTGAAGAGATTGTAATCATTCGAAAATGCTTATCCTAAGGAATTAAATTGAAGTCTATGTCAGAATCAGGCTTTATATACAGTACATATAATTCAACTTTAAATATCTATGATTAACATTTGGGTATGGTACAACACATTATTTCAGGCATCTCAAACAATGGCCTAAAATTCCCAGAATTCTTTGAATGCAATTATGACCAAAGAGTCATGGGATTTGTAGTTTAGAAAAAAATGGGGACCAGAACTTAAGATCCCTGCATATTTTGTACAAGGACAAGGGTGGAATTCTGCTTGTTTGTACTTACAGTGGCAAGAAAGAGTATGTGAACCCTTTGGGATTACGTGGAGTTTTGCATGAATTGGTCATCAAATGTGCTCTGATCTTCATCTAAGTCACAACAATTTGAAAAACACAGTCTGCTTAAAATAATACAACACAAACATTATCAGGGTTATTCAAAGAGATTCGAAAAGTCACCGCACGTTCGGTGACTTTTCGTTCTCTTCAATTCAGTTCCTTTTGCCGATCCCATTTCGGTGACCGCGCGGTGTATTCAGCAAACACCACAGGGTCCCCGATTTGCAGGGAAAAGCTACAGCAAACCCGACGAAAACTAAGCCCAAAACCCACCGAATGCACGCAGAAAAGCCACAAAAAAATCTGGATTAACCTGCCGAAAACCAAGCCCGAGCAGGAGCCAAACACAGCCGAAGCAGCCGAAGCAGCTGAGACCGCAGACGAGGGAGGTGAAATTAGCAAAATAGTTTGTGTGAATCTGTGAAAGTGAAACGCTGTTTGCAAAGAAACTACTGAGCGAAAAGGTCTGAAATTTACATATGAGGTCCAAGGAATGATAATAAAAAGGGCTGTTACAGAAAAAATAAGTAAACTTTAAAAAAATAATAAAACAAATCGGACTTTTAAAAACAAAAAAAAATTAAGAAAAATGCTTAAAATATCCTAAAAAATCTATAAATAAAGAGACTCTTTACTGCAGAATTTTATAATGAATGGTTTATTAGATATTGAATTAAAACGGGAATATTTTTAACATTGAAGTCTATGGGATTCTCCTGAATTAACTTGCCGAATTAAACCCCCGAATGGCAGGGCATTAGTGGAACCTTTCACTGCTGGTTTGTGTTCTGTGAATAGCTGAAGCAGTACATTTTCATGGGGATTTCACTGCCCTCGAACAGGCACCGAACAGGCACCGTATGTTCAGGCAATTCGCCAGGATTTAGCGAATTTTCTGCTCTCTGGATAGCCGAATGGCCAGGAAAGGTAACCGAACGCTGATTTTCAGCGTTCGGTTACCTTTCTCAAGCAATTCGGAGCTCTTTGAATATCCCTGTATATGGTTTCATGTTTTTATTGAACAGAACATGTAAACATTCACAGTGCAGGGTGGAAAAAGTATGAGAACCTTTGGACTTAATAACTGGTTGACCCTCCTTTGGCAGCAATAACCTCAACCAAACGTTTCCTGTAGTTGCAGAAGGCGTATTTTGTTTTGTTGAAGCCATTCTTTTGTTGAATTACTTGTATGCTTTGGGTCATTGTCCTATTGCATCACCCATCCTCTGCGGAGCTTCAGTTGGCGGACAGATGGTCTTACGATTTCCTGCAAAATGTCTTGATAATCTCTGGAATTCATTTTTCCATCAATGACAACAATCCGTCCAAGCCCTGAGGCAGCAAAGCAGCCCCAAACCATGATGCTCCCTGCGCCATGTTTTACATTGGGGATGAGGTTTTGATGTTGGTGTGCTGTGCCTTTTTTTCTCCACATATAGTGTTGTGTGTTTTTTCCAAACAACTCAATTTTGGTTTCATCTGTCCACAGAATATTTTGCCAGTAGTGCTGTGGAACATCCAGGTGCTCTTTTGCAAACTTCAAACGTGCTGCAATATTCTTTTTGGACAGCAATAGCTTCCTCCGTGGTGTCCTCCCATGTACTCCATTCTTGTTTAATGTTTTCCTTATTGTAGATGTGGCAACAAAAATGTTAGCATGTGCCAGAGATTTCTGTAAGTCTTTAGCTGACACTCTAGGATTCTTCTTTACCTCATTAAGCATTCTGCGCTGTGCTCTTACAGTCATCTTTACAGGACGAACATGCCTAGGGAGAGTAGCAACAGTGCTGAACTTTCTCCATTTGTAGACAGACTGGCTTACCGTGGACACATGACCATCAAGACTTTTGGAGATACTTTTGTAACCCTTTCCAGCTTCATGCAAGTCAGCAATTCTTGATCGTAGGTCTTCTGAGAGCTGTTTTCTGCAAGGCATGGTTTACATCAGGCAGTGCTTCTTGAAACCAGTAAACCCAAAACTGGTGTGTGTTTTTAAAGGGCAGGACAGCTTTCAGCAACACATCCAATAATATCACACTGATTGGACTCAAGGTTGGCTCACTCCTGGCTCCAATTAGCTCTTGGAAAAGTCATTAGGCTAGGGGTTCACATACTTTTTCCACCCTGCACTGTGAATGTTTACATGTTATGTTCAATAAATACATGAAAACATATAATGTTTGTGTTGTATTATTTTAAGCAGACTGTGTTTTTCAAATTGTTGTGACTTAGATGAAGATCAGAGCACATTTTATGACCAATTCATGCAAAACTCCACGTAATCCCAAAGGGTTCACATACTTTTTCTTGCCATTGTAACTGAATAACCTCTTAAATCATTATCTCCATTTTTTACCTTTGTTGGTGAAAAAAAATCATCATTGTTGCGACGATGATAATCTTTGGTGATCAAGTGAGGGAAATTCAAACAACAAGCAAAGTTTGATCAGTGAAATGTTTGAGTTTCCCTCTCTGGATCAATGGACTTTATTGTGATTTCAACAATGGAGATATTTTTTCACCACTTTTCACCCATTGTCTGCAACAATGGTAAACAATGGCGATCAGTGAATAACCCCTTAAGGACATTAATTCAAGTATCTGTTTTGCTCCCATGTAGCACTTGTTAAATTTTAGCAGGTAGCTTCAAATTAATTCCAGATTATTATTCCTTACCAATATCATTTTTAAAGGTGTCTGGGTTGTAATTCTCATGCAGTATATATCTTTGCACATCAAATCTTTTGGTGCGATGGTCTGTTGTGTTGTGTAAGGTTTGTCCTAACACCACAGAAATCTGTTTTACGTCTGGTCTGCAAAGATAAAAAGAAAAGCACCTATGATCTGACGCCATCGGTTCCTCGTACCCATACCCCGAACTCCCGCCTTCAAGTCTTCTCCCGAGCTGCCCCCTTTCTATGGAACTCCCTCCCCCACAACATTAGACTCTCCCCGTCTCTCCAGTCCTTCAAGAAGTCTCTGAAAACACATTACTTTAAAAACACATTACTATCAACGCACTCCATAATCCCCCATGGTTCATTTCCTGCTCGATCTTCCCACACAGCCCCCATGCCCCCCAATGCTTCATGTTGTCTACTCACCATCACCTAGTATGTCACCCCTCTCCTCTTAGATTGTAAGCTCTCGAGCAGGGTCCTCTCTCCTACTCTTCTGTGTGTAATGTGTATGTATATTTGTCATTCTGTCTCTCCCATTGTACAGCGCTACGGAACTTGTTTGCACTTTATAAATGCTTGTAACTGTAACCTAACCCGTTAGCGCTTTCCTTCGTCGTAAGTGACTTTTACCTCATGGATGCTTGAAACCTAATCCTGGCCTGTACAGTAAAATAACGTCTAGCAGACATGTGTAGGATTTGTCTTTGGGGTAAAAACTAAACCCATTTGTATCCATTAAACATATATAGATTTGCAATATTAAATAAAATCTCACCCTTGCTCGAGGCAGTGAGCTGCAGTCAGAATCCAGCAGGAGGAGATGAGCGCCCCGCCGCAGAAGTAACTGCTGATGTACAGTGCTGCAACATAAGGATGGGATGCAGGGAGAGCCACCAGCCCCCCAACGATGCGTGAGCTTGCAGCAGGGGTTTTCTGAAATGTCTTTTCACAGCTCACAGGCATCCCTCTAATCTCCACTGGTTTATTGGTTATATTTTCTGGGAGAAAACTGCTACTCCCTGCGGTGATGGAAGCTTGAGTTGTGGACTCAGTTGTACTGGTCTCTAGGGGTGAATTGCTGGCTGGTGATCCAAAACACAGGGGTTATCAGTAAGTGCCAGCAGAAACATAGAAACATAGAAAAATGTCGGCAGATAAGAACCTTTCGGCCCATCTAGTCTGCCCAATTACATGGATACTTTACCTGGATTTATCTTTTGTTTAGGATAGCCTTATGCCTATCCCATGCTTGCTTAAATTCAATTACTGTTTTGGCCTCTACCACTTCTACTGTAAGACTGTTCCATGTATCCACCACCCAGAAACATCAATTCCTACAGATTCTTAATATTTAGTCCTTAAGACTGATTAGTGATGAATCCCAATCCTCTCTCTCAACACATATACTGACTATGTATAAGGCCAGTTATCTTACGTTTGACCCATTTTCACATCCTTCTACATCTCTGGTCCTAGTGACTTGCCAAAGAAGAACAGTGTGCCTATTCTCAGATCCTATGCAATGGCTTGAGCAACACTACAACTAGCAGGGTTATTCAAAGAGATCCGAATTGCTGGAGAAAGGTAACCAAACACTGAAATTCAGCGTACGGTTACCTTTCCTGGCCATTCGGCTATTCAGAGAGCAGGCAATTCGCCAAATCTTGGCGAATTGGCTGCACATTCGGTGCCTGTTCGGTGCCTGTTCGAGGGCAGAGGAATCCCCATAGAGAAGCAATGCTTTGTCTATCCAGAGAACAAAAACCAGCAGTGAAAGGTTCCGAAATGCCCTGCCATTCGGTGGTTTAATTTGGCAGGTTTATTCAGGCGAATCCCATAGGCTTCAATGTTAAAAATATTCCCGTTTTAATTCAATATCTAATAAACTGTTTATTATAATATTCTGCAGTAAAAAGTCTCTTTATTTGTAGATTTTTTAGGACCTTTTAGGCATTTTTTGGGATTTATTTGCAAACATTTTTTTTTCGGTTTTTTTTTTAAATCGTTTTTTTCTTTTTTCTGTAACAGCCCTTTTTAGTAACAGTCATTGGATCTTATATGTACATTTCAGACATTTTCGCTCAGTAGTTTGTTTGCAAACAGCGTTTCACTTTTCAAACATTCAAGCGTTTTTTTTTTTCTTCACCTCCTTCGTCTGCGGTGTCGGCTTTTTCCGGCGGCTGCGCTGCGTGTGATCGGCTCCTGCTCAGGTTTTTCCGGCGTGTTCGGTGGGTTAATCCAGCTGTTTTTGCCGGTTTCGGTGTGCGTTCGCCCTCATTTTGCAGTGAGTTTTCAGCAGGGTTGAGGCGACTTTTCCCTGCATTTCGGCGGCTCTGTGGTGCTTGCTGAATACACCGCAGGGTGGCCGAAATGGGATCGCCAAATCGTACCAAATTGTAGAGAATGTAAAGTCACCGAACGTGCGGTGGCTTTTCGATTCTCTTTGAATAACCCTGTAGGTATGACATCATATCCGAGAGACCGCAGCTGGAACCAGCTGGGCAAAAAAGGAAGTTAGAGCAAGAGGAGGCACATAGCTTCCTTTACATTTTAATGATACATGTCAAGGCATCTGCAAAAGAAATTCAAGAATGTCCAATAGTTAGATCAGTACAATGCACAACTTCTATCAGTTTTACATGTCCTCGTTCTCAGGAACAGAGTGCATCATGAAGAAGTCCACAGAAACAGTAGCCAGCCTACTTACAGGGTTATTCAGAGATTTGAAATGGCGCCACACGTTCAGTGCCTCGCACTTCAGGGCGAATCTAGTTTGCCGACCCTGCAGTGTATTCGGCATGCTTCGCAGGGTCCCCGTAGTGCAGGGAAAACTCACCGCAAACCCCCCGAACACTTGCCATAAACCCACCGAATACTCACCGAAAACTCGCAGAAACTGCCACAAAAACCACACTGAAGACGCTGAAAAAATCCAAGGAGCCGCCGATCACAGCGCAAAAGCCGACAGGCAGACGAGCAGGGTGAACAAAAAAAAACAGTACGCTTGAAAGTTTCAAGATTGAAACGCTGTTTGCAAAAAAAACTACTGAACGAAAATGCCTGGAATTTACATATAAGATCCAATGAATGATAATAAAAAGTCTGTTACAGAAAAAAGAAGAGACGATTTTAAAAAAAAACACGAAAAAAGTTTGTCAAAAAAATCCTGAAAAATGTCTAACAGGGTCATTCAAAGAGAGCCGATCTGGCACCGAAAAGTAACTGGACACTGAAATTCAGCACATGCGGACAGTTCCTGGCCATTCGGCTATTCAGAGAGCAGGCAGTTCACCAAATGTTGGCGAATTGCCTGCACGTACGGTGCCTGTTTGAGGTCAGTGAAATCCCCCATTGAGAAGCAATCTATTCAGAGAACTCAAAACAGCAAGGGAAATTTTCCGAAATGCCTGCTGTCCGGTGGTCTCATTCGGCAGGTTTATTTAGGAGAATCCCATAGGCTTCAATGTTAAAAATATTCCCATTTTTATTCAATATCTAATAAACCGTTTATTATTATTATAATCTGCAGTAAAAAGTTTCTTTATTCATACATAGAAACATAGAAAAAAATGTCAACCGATAAGAACCTTTCGGCCCATCTAGTCTGCCCAATTACATGGATACTTTACCTGGATTTATATTTTGTTTAGGATAGCCTTATGCCTATCCCATGCCTGCTTAGATTCAATTACTGTTTTGGCCTCTACCACTTCTACTGGAAGACTGTTCCATGTATCCACCACCCGCTCAGTAAAATAATGCTTCCTGATGTTACTTTTAAACCTTTGCCCCTCTAATCTAAGACTATGTCCTCTTGTTTTACTATTTTGTTTCCTTTTAAATATACTCCCTTCCTCTACCTTGTGGATTCCCTTGTAACCGGACGCTTAATTTCAGCGTACGGTGACATTTCGGGGCCATTCGGCTATTCAGAGAGCAGGTAGTTCACTAAATTTTGGCGAATTGCCTGCACATACGGTGCCTGTTTGAGGGCAGTGAAATCCCCCATAGAGAAGCAAAGGTTAATCTAATCCCTTTACGATTATTTGGATCTTTTAGGCATTTTTTTAAAATTTTAAAATCGTTTTTTTCTTTTTTCTGTAACAGGTCTTTTTCTTATCATTCATAGCATCATATATGTAAATAACCCTGTAAAACATCCAAAAATATCTATAAATAAAAAATAAAAAAAGTTTGCAAAAAAATTCCAAAAAATGCAAAAAGATCCTAAAAAAAATCTAAAAATAGAGACTTTTTCAGCAGAATAAAATAATAAATGGTTTATTAGATATTGGATTAAAACAGGAATATTTTTAACATTGAAGCCTTTGGGATTCACCTGAATAAACCTGACGAATGAAACCACCGAACAGCAGGGCATTTCAGCAACTTTTCACTGTTGTTCTGGGTTCTTTGAATAGATTAACCTTTGCTTCTCTATGGGGGATTTCACTGCCCTCAAACAGGCACCGTACGTGCAGGCAATTCGCCAAAATTTAGTGAACTACCTGCTCTCTGAATAGCCGAATGGCCCCGAAATGTCACCGTACGCTGAAATTAAGCGTCCGGTTACATTTCGGATCTCTCTGAATAACCCCCTTAATGAAACGGCAAGGAGTACTGATTTAATGCGCGCAACACTAGATCTTAGTTTATCTAGACGTATGATTACTAACAAGAGGGAAAAGCGACGAAAAAAAACTATTGAAAGAACTTGAAGGAGAACAGTGACATATAGGCTTGTGTAAACTAGGAATTATCTAGCTCTCTGCCAAAACAATGATTCTTCTGGCAAAGACAACAGGATGAGAAGAAGGAAATAGGATCAACGAACACCACCAAATTTCTTAAAGGGCCACTACCACCAAAAATCAATATTGCCCTTATTGATATCTTGCATGTGATTTTGTTTTTCTCTCGTATGTATGGTTGTGAAAATATTTTACTCTAACAGGGTTATTCAGAGAAAGGTGAAAACCAGGAGAACTGGCAGGAGAAGAGAACAATCTAGACCAAATAGCTGATTTGGAAAATGAGATAAATGGGAGAATTTTTCTGGTTTGTCTATTTTCACCTAGAATTTTCACTTCTCCAGTCATTCTCTTGAGTTGCACCTTTCTTTGAATAGACCTGATTGTGTGAACTTTTGTGTTGTAAACTGCCCCCCCCCAGTATCTTTCCATCACTTGCACCTCACTGTGTGGCAATGCCCATAGAATGGAGTGAATAGGTCGATCACCCACTCAAATCATTTTATTGTGTGAGATATATTCAATGGACATCATCAGGGAGTAGATTAAAAGTCTTTTAAGGTCCCTATCTTATTTCATTCAGCTGTCATCTCTTATCTCAGTTTGCCTAGAGAACAGTAGTCTCCTGCCACCTTAGGCTAGGGTCAAACGAACGCATTATTCGCAGCGACTTCCAAAAAGTGCGTCCGAACGCATTGACATATTTTTTCACGGAATGCGCGAAAACGGTCATACGATGCGCATTTTCGTGCGTGATTTTTTACAGATCGTCAATAAAACACTTTTTGCGTCTGGGCGTTATGTAGGCTGGACATTAGCAGTCCAGTTAGTACTAGCGGTTCTGCGTTCTCGAAAAAAATGCGTTAATTTTCCACTTGCGTTGCGCGGCCGGACTTTTGTGCGGCCGTACTTCGTATATTGGCCGTCATTGCCCGTCATTTGCTGCTACTGCGGCCGCTATTAAGTGTACCTAAACGCACGTTAAAAATGCGTTAGTCTGACCTCAGCCTTATCTAAACATTCCCTCATCCACCTCATTAACTGTTAAATAATATAGATTAAATAAACAAGGGTAGCAAAGTTTTGCTGTTGCACAGATTTTGGTAAATGTTGACCATGGGAAAAATGCACAAATTGGAAACAGGAGCTAAAAAAACACTAACTTTATTTTTCTTTTTACATAAATTACTTCAAACAAAGAACAAAAAGAGCAGCGTGTATTTTATAATGTGGTTTTGTTTGTAATGTACAAGTAATCTAATTACAGATTATGTAAGTGGTAGTGTTCCTTTAAATGATACTACTTGCAAGTGTAAACTTTGATTGTGCTGCCCACACATGGACCCTGACATACTTACTGTACCTGTGGTCACATTGCATTTGGGGATTTGACAGTGCTCCCAGCTCAGGCTTTCTTCAATCAGTATGAAGCACCAGGGCTGCGAGTCTTCATCAGGATTCCTGCAACATGTGTAACCAGTATGAAACGTGATCATTCTCAAAAGTAAAAACTGTTCATGAGAAATTCAATTTACAACATGGCTTCTAATAGCAACATCAGTAAATATTACAAGGCAGTTCCTTAGCAAATATTCACAGCAAGCATGGAGCGCTATTTACTGAGTCCAGCCAATTGGTGGAAGAGATGGCAAAGATGTTTGAACAGGACGCATTCCCTGCAAACCAAGGTTTAGCCCAGGACCACTCACCTCACTGCAGAAACATAAACTCTACCCAGTGCTGCCATCGGAAATCTTGGGGCCCCATACTGAACCATTGGTCAGGTGTCAAGGAACAAGATTCCTTATTTGTTTCCTCCTATGCTTTTACTTAAAATGGATTAGTTCACTCTCCCTGTCTAACTCACATAGTTAGTTTGGCCCGGCCCCATTTCCTCCTTAGCAAAGCATGTCTACTTTCAGTCTACCACAGAACAGACGCATGTGAGTGAAGATCCTGTTCTGTACTGGGTGATCACATCCTGTTTTTACCATCCTCCCATAACAAGGTCCACCTGAGATGCTTTCGCTGTCTATAAAGTAACCTTTTATTTGCTGTTACTTTCCCAATAAAGTGAAGCAAATACAGAGGACTTTGTGTGCTTTCAAAAGGGGATGAGTTAAAGCCATCTGACTTCAATGATATCCTGCATGTGACATTCACCTCTTGCATATGACCCTGGGGTTCCAGAATAGATAGGGCCTCCATCCCTCTGCTGCCCATTTCAGTGAACCAATTAAAGATTTCACATTTTGCTTCCTCTTCTGCTTACCTAATTTTACAGGCAGTGGGCTCTCTATCTGGTGCAGACCATACGGATAAAGTGGTCTACTGGGAGATTTGTTGGTATCTTGGTGGGCAAATGCTGGACTTCATAGAGGGACCCTTACATATGTGACACCTAGCCGAGGCTGCACACAGTTTGATCAGAGCAGGGGCCCCTGGATCCACAGGGCTCCTGAAGATATCATGGTCTGTCCCCTCTGGTGGCAGCCCTGACTCTACCAAGGCACAAATTCTACTCTGACTTCATGGAAATGATTTCATGGCATCAAGGTAAAAAGTAAAATGATTCATGTCCCCACTCCAGATTTTTGGCTTTGCTTCTTCTTACCAGCCATATGTTTCAGTAATCAATGTATGCAGTGGCGTAGCGTGGGGGGGCCTCGGGGGCGGCCGCCCCGGGCGCAATTTTCTTAGGGGGGTGCAAAATTTCAAAAGAAATTTTAACTACTAATATTTTCCAGCAGGGATTAGCAAGGTGTCTGTTCATGGACACTGGTTCCGTGAGAGGCCCTTGCACGGGCAGCTGCCAGTTTTACGGTGCCGGCAGTGACTTAGCACTCAGCGTCTGGAAGGGAGGACCAGGACAGAAAATTCTGTCCTGACTCCTCCTTAATGCTGACATGAGTCATGTGAAGCAGTGCAGCATTATCCAATGGAACACCCTGTACCATGTTTGTCAGCCCCCTTGAAGAACTGTGCCAGCCCCCTGCCGCTGGCAGCCCTGCAGCCGCTGAACAGGAAGGAGGGAGGGAGGCGCCTGCCCTGCAGAACATTTAAAATCCGGTCTCCACTAAGCCCCCTGGACAGCCCCCCCTCGAGCCACCAGCAATGCCACACAGGTAGGTGACACTGTGTGACACCAGAGCAGCATGACCAACACACAGTGAGGGGGTACAGGGAGAGGGTGACTGTAGGTTCATGGAGAGAATGACTGGGGATACTGCTGTTTGAGAGTGACTGGGGGTATTTCTATAGATAGTAGAGAGAGTGACTGGGGTACTGGGAGAAAGTGGGGGTACTGGGAGAGTGTCTGGGGTACTGGGAGAGAGTGACTGGAGGTATTTTGATAGATAGTAGAGAGGGAGAGAAGAGAGAGTGACTGGGGTACTGGGAGAACATGGGGTACTGGAGAAAGTGGGGGTACTGGGAGAGTGTCTGGGGTACTGGGAGAGAGTGACTGGAGGTATTTTGATAGATAGTAGAGAGGGAGAGAAGAGAGAGTGACTGGGGTACTGGGAGAACATGGGGTACTGGGAGAAAGTGGGGGTACTGGGAGAAAGTGACTGGGGGGTACTGGGAGGGAGAGAGTGACTGGGGATACTGGGAGGGAGAGAGCGACTGGTGGTACTGGGAGGGGGAGAGTGACTGGTGGTACTGGGAGAGAGTGACTGAGTATAGTGTGAGAATGGAACTATACTAGGGTATACTGGGACAGGTGGACTGGTAAAAGTGGCGTAGCATGGGGGGCATCTGTGTTTAATTTTTTTTATTATATCACTATTTTGTTAATATACAAAACACGTGCTTGTGGGGTAAGGGGGTCAATACTCTACTGGTAGAAGGGAATCAGGGTGTCTTACTGTGTCCACAGGTTGGGGGGGCGCACAATTCTTGCCTTGCCCGGGGCGCTGACCACCCACGCTACGCCGCTGAATGTATGAGTCAATATGGTGCACATATTTAGAGGCAAAAAAGAGAGTAAATTGTCAAATCAATTCATCCATCAGAGTGGGATGGACTTCAACTAGATTTCGTAAGAGACAACCCCTATATCTAGCAACCCTAGAGGGTTGTCGCCATCTCTGAGATCAATCTCAGTGGATAAACACATGAGTTTATTGGAAATTAAACATTATCTCCTGAATGTGTGTAAAAGAAACAAGGTGATTATGGTCAGGCTTGTGCAGTTGAGATTTCGGAAAGCACCCACAAAATAAGACTACACAACAGTCACATTTGTATATTGGGCTCCCACGTTGCGGGATGTGTTGTACCTGCAGTAGGGATGGCTTCCAATCCCATGGGCCTCTGCCTTGAGACCACTGTATAGAGACGTCCCATTGTAAACAAGCTCAGAGTCCCAGGGTAAACATGACTTTCCTGTCACGGTTATATTTGCTGTACCTCGGAAGCTGGTGCCCTTTTCGTGGTAACATACCTCACTTGAACCTGAAAACCCCCGAATAAACACAATAGGTCATTATGCATACATATAGTAAATATGGTTCATAACTCAGCAGGCATACACTTAATAAATGAATAAACACTGATATTTGCTCAATATTATCAGTTTTTTATTAATGCAAAAGAACAGAGTTAGTAAACACCACCTGTTTTTTTTTTAATGTTTTTTTGTGGGGCGGGGAGTTCCAATACAATGTTCTCACAGTTCTATTGTTGCAAAATGTTTACAGTCAAATTTGGCAAAAGGTTCCTTATTGCTATTACAGTCACTGTAGACATAGTTAATTAAACTTGATCTGTCGACAAACAGACCTTTACTTCAATCAATAGACCGTGCAAACAGCCTAAGTGGGACTTACAAAACTGTTTAGTCATTTTAGGACCTTTTAAAATAATATAAATGTTTTTCACAGCTGTACGATTATTAAAAATATGTTCTATGAAAGATATTTTTACCTTTTCAGCCCTAATTCCTTCTCAATGCTGATTACAACACACAGTATATTAAAGTGATATTAAAAGGATGCTATAAGGTTAAAATGGGAGGGAGTATGAAATGGAGAGTAATAAACATTAACTTCTAACCCCCTCCACAGCCCCCCCCCCTGATTTTAACACTTCCTGTAAACTCCCTGAATCCAGCGCTGGTCTTCCTCTGATCTATGCAGGATATGATGTGCTTCCAGCTCAGCATGTCATGTGACAGCAGGGGGGGGGCTAAGCATTCCAGCCAATACAGTGGCTCTCAATTAATTCAGGAAAGCTTTGATATCATTGGACAAAGCTAGTTCCCAAAGGTCTCCAAGCCCCTTCACTGATACCCGAATCCATGCATAGCAGAGAACACTATACACTGTATATGCCTTGATGCCATTATTAACCATAATAAGGTCAGACGCCATGATACCAGGAGAACAGATCCAAAACTAGAGGCGGGGCAGTAAATATAGCTCATATAATCTATACAGTGTGGATGCGCTTGATGGACGATTAATGTCTCTGGAAAGATTTTATCAGAAAGGAACACAATTTACATTATGTACATCTTACATTGTAAACCACGGTAACTGATACAGCGTATATGGGGGTATCATTGTTGTCTGAGCACAGGCCATATATTAGGAGATAAACACATGAAACCCTGGAATTAATCACAAGCGGGGCATATTTGGGCTCTTTATCAAGAGAAAATAGTAAAACATCAAAAAGTGTAGATGGGGACGTAACAAAATGGACAAGCAGGATCAAATTATGCAGCATTCGTGATCCCTGACGTTGCACAGGAAGGGTATGGTTTGTAGTATAGTTGAACTGATATATATGAAAGTGGGCGATATTAACATAGGGGCTACTGATGCCACAGTTTAAAGTTCATAAAATGATTCCCCCCCGACAACCAGATATCAGTCCCTGTATACAGAGCCCTGTCTACCCTTCCGATCCTTGAATGGTTGTGATTCTTTCCCTAAGAGGCGCTAACTTCAGGGACTCAATATGGACACAACAAACAAGGATAAATAGAGAGTATAGAGTGATCCTCATACAAACCAAGTCAGTAACAGAAGCGGTTCTTATACAAGGTGAGTCAGTAACAGGAGTGGTTCTCATACATGCCGAGTCGGTAACAGGAGCGGTTCTCATACAGGTCGAGTCAGTAACAGGAGCGGTTCTCATACAGGTCGAGTCAGTAACAGGAGAGGTTCTCATACAAGCCGATCCGTAACAGGAGCAGTTTTCATACAAGCCAAGTCAGTAACAGGAGCGTTTCTCATACAGGCCGAGTCAGTAACAGGAGTGGTTCTCATACAGGCCGAGTCAGTAACAGGAGCGGTTCTCATACAGGCCGAGTCAATAACAGGAGCGGTTCTCATACAAGCCAAGTCAATAACAGGAGCGGTTCTCATACAAGCTGAGTCAGTAACAGGAGCAGTTCTCATACAAGCCGAGTCAGTAACAGGAGCGGTTCTCATACAAGCCGAGGCAGTAACAGGAGCGGTTCTCATACAAGACAAGTCAGTAACAGGAGCGGTTCTCATATAAGCCGAGTCAGTAACAGGAGCGTTTCTCATGCAAGCCAAGTCAATAACAGGAGCGGTTCTCATACAAGCTGAGTCAGTAACAGGAGCAGTTCTCATACAAGCCGAGTCAGTAACAGGAGCGGTTCTCATACAAGCTGAGGCAGTAACAGGAGCGGTTCTCATACAAGACAAGTCAGTAACAGGAGCGGTTCTCATATAAGCCGAGTCAGTAACAGGAGCGTTTCTCATGCAAGCCGAGTCAGTAACAGGGGTGGTTCTCATACAGGCCGGGTCAGCAACAATAGCGGTTCTCATGGGCTAAGTCAAACCCTGAGCACATTAAGCACTGGGGAAGTAGATCCATGACAGGGCAATGAGACAATGTGGCAAACTGGTATTTAAACCCGGCAGCTTTGTGTCACCATGCCGCGCCCCGCCCCCGGACCAGTCACGTGATCGCTCCCAGCCGGTGTATCACTCGGCACCCGGCCAGCGTGCAGTGAGGACGATGCTGCCGGGTGCTGGGGAGCTCCGGGGACCACGGACATGAGATAAAAGGGTAAGTAAAAAATTACAATGGCACTGGGTGACTCCTACACTGAGGGGAATCCAATAAATGGCCAATGGGAGTGAGAGAGATGGGAAAGAGGCACAATGAGAATGGCTATTCTTGGGCGTAAGTACACTAAAATGTACGGTTACATGAATCTTCTATTGCTGTTGTATTAGGATTTTATTATTGAAATACCTATTCATTAAAAGGACTATACACAGGACACGAGGTCTAAAGGAAATTCAACCTAAAGCATAGGAAGGGTTATTTTACAGTGAAAACAATAAAGCTGTGTAATTCTCTGCCTGTTGAGGTGGTTGGGTCAGAGTCAGTACAGACTTTTAAACTGGATGACTTCCTGCAAAAACACAATATCAAGGGTTATCATATTTAATGTGTGGGTAAAAGCTGCTTGATCTAAAGAGAAATCTGACTGCCATTCTGGGGTCAAGAAGATTTTTTTCCGCCAGTATGTTGCATATTGGCGAGCGCTTCAGACTGGGTTTTTGCCTTTTTTTGGACCAACAGCAGTTTGTGATGTTGTGAAAGGCTGAACCCGAGGGACACACTTCTTTTTTCAGCCTCTGTAGCTATGAATGTAAATTTCAGTGCAATATACAATGAACGTTAACACTCCATATTCAACTTAAAGGAACACTCTACTGAAAAGTAGAGTGTCCCTTTGTTGCCTTCAAATAATTGGGCAGAGACTGCTGACAGTCTCAGCCCAATTAGTAATTTAATTTAATTATTTTTTTTGCCCCATCGTACTTACCTTTTGACCAGCGACAATTCGGTGTTCTCTGAATAACCCCCAAAGAGATGAAACCTGACTCACTGAGCCATTTGAAATCAAAGATGTTATCTATCCGGCTTCATGATGCCTTCAGTGGATCAGAATAGAGCTGAAAATCATCCCATGCTCAGTGACCAGAAAATTCACAGATAACATAAACTAATGACAGCAACCAGTTAGCTGTACAGTAAAACAGTTCTGGAAAAATAAACATGGAACTTCAATAATGTTTAATGGGGTGAATGGTAATGGAACCAACAAAATAAACAAAATAAAAGAGCCTATCATGGAAAAGGAGGGAAAACAGAAACTAAGGACTCAATAAAGCTTGTGGCTGTAAAGTGCTTCCCTTCATGGGTAAGTCTCCCCATGTCAAAAGTAAAGAGCCAAGCTGTGCTTATTACTTCTAGTTAAAGATAAAACAATGTGCATGTTCTGTGCATGTTTATATTGTGTGCGTACTGATAGTGTTATACGCTGCCTGGCCAATACAAAAGTCACACTCTCCAATATTTCATTGGACGGCCTTTTGCATTGACTACGGCATGCATTCACCATGGCATCGTTTCGATAAGCTTATGCAATGTAACAACATTTATTTCCGTCTAGAGTTGCATTCATTTGTGGCCAAGAGATCTTGTAATGATGATGGGAGAGACAGAGCAGAGCATACAGTCTTCTCCAGCACATTCCAAAGATTCTCAATGAGGTTAAGGTCTGGACTGTGTGGTGGCCAATCCATGTGTGAAAAAGATATCACATGCTCCCTGAACCACTCTTGCACAGTTTGAGCCCAATAAATCCTGGCATTGTCATCTTGCGAAAAACCCATTGATGGAAAAACCTGTTTATTCAGTATGTTCAGGGAGTCAGCTGACCTCATTTTTTGGGCACATAACGTGGCTGAACATAGACTGACGAACTAAAGCAACAGCAGATCAAAACAAGCTTGTAAGGTAGGTGGTGGCTATTATTTTGGGGCCTGGCAGTATATTTTGGCTGTAAAAACCAAGTTTTTCCTCTGACTTCCACCAAGTCTAGTACAGCCGTTCCGAAACTAAGATGCACTGGGAAGGTCAACAACATCAATACATGGTTTGGTGGTGGAAATTACTGAATCTTTCTTGACAGATCTTGACGCAATTCTCAGTTGAGATTTAATGAATCTAGCCCTTTATCTACAATAAATACCACGTAAATCTAGTCCTGGAGAATGACATACCTCACCCTATCTCCGGTAATGTTCAGTCCTTCAAGAAATCCCTCAAAAAACATTTTATCAGATAACCACACCACTTTCCTGACTAATCTCTCATCACCTACACTTGTAACATTATCGTAGCTTTCATATCTTGCTCCAGGGCCAGTGCTAGACTATTTTGCACCCTATGCAAGATCAGCTACTTGTGCACCCCCAATAAATTTGTTAACTGTTGAAATGCAGGGGGGCACACACACTGTGTACGGGGGCCATACACTGTCGTTCAGTGCCCATCTTACCCCTCATCTGTTTGGGCCGGTATTTGTCTGTGACCCTTTCCTCTGCCTCTCTTTCTTTCATCTGCCTCTTTTTGTTATTGTTTTCTTTCTTTCGTGCTTTTCTTTCTTTAATCTGCCTCTGGTGGCGCCTGCACATCATCTGGTGGCACCTGCGCATCACCATAAAATGCCCAACTTCTGCGCCTCTAGTGGGGGTCCGCAAGCCAGCAATGTCGGCTTTGCGAGCCACCACTGCCGGCTACACGAGCCACACAATGAGGAATGGGTACAATAGTGGAACCCAGGTTGGGGCCGGCTGTGCCCCTAGGCGGCAGTATGCCCTAGGCGGTTGCCTAGCTTGCCTAGTGGGAGTACCGGCCCTGCTTGCTTCACTACCATTCACATCAGCACACTCCTGATACAAACTCTAGCCACTAACACAATAGTAACTCCTCTTCTTCTCCTCCATCCCATGCTGTTAGATTGTAAGCTCATGTGAACAGGGCCCTCTGTCATTTCATTAGTTTATCCTCCAATTCTTATTGTACAACGATGCGGAAACTGTTGGTTTTATATAAATTATGATGCTAATAAAAATAAATAATAATTAAGGGTGGGCAACATATCGTTCTTCTTCTGCTTCACTGGCCATTCGACCAATTGACCCTTATTTGGTATTTTCCTTTGTAGTACTTACGTATCTCGCAGTGTGGTCCTTTGTAACCCTTGATACAGCCACACGTTGTGCCTTTCTTTGTTTGGATGCAGTGCCCTCCATTAAGACATGGGTCCACAGAGCACTCTGCAAAATTATGACAAGAGAGTGATCAAACAGGGCATGCAACATTTAAATGACTATTTATTTGGATTCATTTTACCTATTCCTGTCGTCGCTTTGCATGCCACCGTCTTGTCACGACACGTGCATTCCTCCAAGTTGGGAAGTGAGTAGCGCAGCCATGTCTGCTTTGGCTCAAAGTATTTTTCAAGTTTTTTATCATAACACTTATCTGGAAGGACAGGGAGTATTTCATTAGATATTTTTTATTTCTTCTTTCTGTTAGTGTCACAAGGACCGCATCTACTGACATATCTATATCTGATCAGTGAGCTTGCCTACTGTACTTCTGCAAATAACATGAGTCTCTTAAGTACAGAGCTGAACAGGGCTGGACTGAGACAGAAAATCAGCCCTGGACTTCATCCAGAATGGCCCACTTTAATTATGCAAACACACAAAAATAGTATATAAACCAACTGGATCGCTCAACCAATCGCTCTACAGATACCGGAGTTGCTGCAGAGGGATTGGGTAAAGCAACGTAGCGGCACTGAGGTTGAGTGTGCACCATGTCTTAAGGTGAGGAGGATGCGCAGCGGGTCTCGCCGGCACGGTGGTCCCAATATGAGACTGTAACAGACTGTTCTGTTTTACAGATGGTGAGGAAGTTCTCACCTCTTCCATTGAGGGCAGTGCGAGCCACGCGGTGAACCAGCATTCACACTGGCCCACTGAGCCATCGGCCCACCGGGAATCTCCCTGTAGTCCCTATGGCCAGTACATGCCTGGAGCTGAATTATGGAGTTAAATCTCAATATTCATCAATTTTTTCTGCATTGGTGGCAAATCTGCACACCTCTTGCCAGCCATGACAACTGCACAATACACGCCTAAGGAACACCTTTGTTCAGTATAAGTATGATATAACAATAAAGTTGTATCTATGGCGATATCTTGATATAGAAAGAAATTGCATTTTTCTCAGGTAATGACGTGATAATGAAGTGTGGAACATATCTTTTAGTGATGGTAATTGGCTGCGTTTATGCTTTGCTTAAAAGGTTTAGCTAAATAATTAATAAGTTCCATCCGACTCTCCATTGTTATTTTCATACAGTGACAGTAAATTGATAGAAAATAAAAAACACACAAAACCTCATTTTACTTTAATATTTTTTTTCAGCATAATTAGGAGCACCTTTACCTCTGTATGAGGGGAGCTCACATAACGAGATTGATTTTGTAATATTGGTGTATATATAATAGTGCTTGTGTGTTTCATCACTATTTTATTTACTAGAACTACATTTTCCCTTCTTCAACGTCTCTTAATGGCACTGATTTTTTTTTAAAAAAAAATCAATTACAAAGATCAATGACCCTCTTTTTTTATAAATTCTTTATTTTGTGAATTTTTTAGTAATACAATATATCACATAAAATGTAAGTATTTCAAGAATGAAAAAATATAACTCAATAATTCAATCACTAACCAAACCTTGCTACTTCCACCTAAAAAACATTTGCATGCATCCGTCCCTTTCTTAATCAGGATTCTGCTAAAATGCACATTCAAGCTCTTATTATCTCCTGCCTTGACTACTGTAACCTCCTTCTCTCTGGCCTTTAAAAAATCCCAGATTCTCCCTCTGCAGTGTGTAATGATTGCCTGCGCCAGACTCATACACCTCACATCCCGCACCTCTCTCACCTCACCCCTTTGTCAATCTCTACACTAGCTCCCTGTTTCTTTTAGAATCCAATTCAAAATACTGGTGCTCACGTACAAAGGTCTCCATAACCGCGCCCCTACCTACATCTCCTCCCTTATTAGCAGGTACATCCTGTCCTGACCACTTCGCTCTGTCAATGATCTGATGCTATTAGCTCCACATACCCCCAACTCCCTCCTTCAGGACTTCTCCCGAGCTGCCTACTTTCTACAGAACTACCTCCGCTGCAACATTAGACGCTCCCTGTCTCTCCAGTCCTTCAAGAAGTCTCTGAAAAAAGATTATTTTAGAGAAGTCTTACACCATCTTCCCATTCAGTCCTCATACACCCCACTACCTCACATACTCTGCTATTTACATTCACCTAGTGGGCCACCCCTCTCCTCTTAGATTGTAAGCTCTCGAGCAGGGTCCTCTCTCCTACTGTTCTGTGTGTGTGCAACGTGTATGTATATTTGTTGTTCTGTCTCTCCCATTGTACAGCGCTACAGAACTTGTTGGCGCTTTATAAATACTTGTAACTGTTACTAATAAAGAAAAACTACAAAACTACAGAATAACTGGCAGATGACAGGTAGCTACAGTGTAGAAATAGCGATGAACCGAAATCATCACAACCCAAGAGTAAAAATAAAAACTAAAAATCGAAACGGCACAGCTTAACAGCTTTTCATCAGAGTAGAGATCAATAAAAAGGAAATAAATGAAGAAAGGTGGAAAGAAAAGGTAGACTGGGGGAGGGGGGCGTCACAGATGGTGACCCTCTTTTAAACAATGTATTTGGGGTGCAGCAATGGATCTGTTATGCTAGTCTGCAAAGTAGAAATCAATGCAAGCATGCCACGAATAAAGGATTATGATAAAGTCATTTTGAACTCTACCTAAATCAAATGAAAATTTTAAAGCATGCATTCACTTCCTATTTATAGCGAGTTATTGCTACTTTAGAGTTTCCTTCTTGACCTAAACGCACGTTCTTCACTTTCCAGCTTAGAGCCTGCACGTACCCTGCTTCTCCCTGTAATTCTGCCCGACAGAAGTAAGAGTGGTGCAGGGCTTAAGTAAAGCATGTGTTTAGATCAGGAGGGAGAAGTCAATTTACCCCTCTTTTAAGTTGGAATAATTAATTTAATGCATGAAGTAAATAATAGATATAAAATAGGAAAATGCCTGTTTTAACATGCTTAGGCCAGTGTCAGACGAGTGTTTTTCAGAACGGAAGGAACGTCTGTGACAGTGGACGACGCCCATGCGGCCACCTCGCTGAGGCAAGTTAGTGAGCTCAGCGTGGCAAGGCTCGATCCTCCTATGGAGGATCACGCTTTGCAGCCCCTGTCGAACGCGCCTCGTAGCGTTTCGACAGGGAGGCTTTCAGCACGTCCACTGTAGCAATTTGTGCGCACGCTACAGCGCGTGGCCGGCCCCATCGAAACATCACAACGCTGCAACAGGTGTTGGAAGGCACGTCAGTGCGGGCGCATGTAGTGCGTTCATCTGAGACTGACCTAAATTGATAAAGTTTAGAAGTCCAAAAACAACCAAATGGGCCCTTTAAGAACATCTGAAACGTTTATGTTAGTTTTTTTCTTCATGACAGTTGAATTGGCGTTTGGTAAAATATCCCCTGAATTCATTTTCCCCGATAATGAATCCAAATGAAGTAAGTAGAAACATATCTTTAGAAACGGTGGCCCCTCTTCTGGCCAAGCCAACAATAGGAACCAACAAATGCTGAAAGGCAGCACTAGCCATTATGCATTAGCAGCTCCCTATTACCATCCCTGTGATGAGCCTTTCACTTTGTCAGCTAGTCAACTCCTAACCCTAGGGAGAATCTATTTGATACCAACAGTGCCACCACTTTGTGATACCGGAACCACTTTGAGCTGGGCAGGGGGTCTAGCCCTAAAAAAAATAAGTGTGGGAACTCTCCAAAATTTCTGCTCCTCAATTAACCAAAGACATGCTGCACTTAACTCACTGCTTCACATGCAAATTTGATATCAATGTTTAAAAATAAAGTTAGGCTGGGTTTTAGGGAATCCCTATGATAATTGTAATTCATTTCTTTAATTAAGGAACTATATGATTGGAACCTAATAAAAGCTTCTGTATGTGTGGGGCAAAGCGGAACTAACTCACAAACTCAGTTCCCCCTGAGAAGAAAGTGGAGGAACTGCATTCCCACATGTTCCTGCTCGACTTGACCCCTGGACCTAAGGAAAGGAACCTGGAGAATTATTTATTTTCCATAGCTTTTGATCCACAGATGGAAGAGGCAGCAAATTACTTTGTCTTGGAATGAGGGATAAACTTTGAATACAGAGCTATTTTCCCCCCTGGAACTTAGACATTTCGCAGATGTAGAATCACTTTATCTCATGGTTTTATCCCTTTTTTTTATTTACCGACTGCAACCAAGAATAAGGAGTGACCTTGGAACCAAACAAAGTGTAGGAAGCACTAATGTACATTAGACAGCCATAAAAGCCAATTGCTCATTAATGCAAACAGCTCTGGTGGAATTGGCCCCAGTGAAATATCTAAGTACTTGCTCACTTAATTGCTATGTAAATCTCATTGATTAATGTTGGGATGGACCTACATTGCTATGTATTTGTAAATGAGAACATTACTTATGTATATATCTATATATCCTGGACTTTAATCGATTATCTATACAGGAACAGGTGCTACTCCTGTCAATTATTAGGTTATGTGTGTAACTATGTCTGTACCTATATTTTATTGTCTTTATACAGCTGTCATTATCCAGTTTCATGTCGTCACATCTATTTACCATTAAAATATGCTGTATAGGAAAAAGACTTACAGGATTATTCAAAGAGAGCCAAATTGACCCCGAAATTGCACCACACGTGTGAATTACCCCATACGGTACAATTTCATGGCCATTTGGCTATTCAAAACTCTGTCAGTTCGCCAAATATTGGCGAATTGCCAGCAAACGACAGTGATCTTCGACGGCAGTGAAATCCCCATAGAGAAGTAATGGTTAATCTATTCAGAGAACACCGAACAGCACCGAAATGTCAGTGAAATGCCCTGATTTTCAGTGGTTTCGTTCGACAGGATTAATCAGGTGAATCCCATTGGTTTCAAACTAAAGAAATTCCCTGTTTTTACTAAATTCAACCGCTTATTATTTTCACTTGCAGCAAAAAAGTTTCTGTATTTATTTATTTTTTAGAAATTTTTCGGGATTTTTTCAGTGGAATTTATTCAGATTTTTTTTTTTAAAAAATGGCGTTTATTTTTTTCCTGTAACAAACCTTTTAATTATTATTCATAGGACCTTCTATATAATTTCCAGGCATTTTTGTGCAGTAGTTTTCTTGCAAACACCTTTTAAAAGTTGCAGTGTATTTGTTTTTGTTATTTTTACCCGTTCAACGGCTTGTCGGCTTTTTCCGCGCCTGGTCGGTGCTCTGTTTGGCGGTTGGTGTCTTTTTTCGGATCAATTCGGCGGTTTTGCGGCGGATCGTCAGATGCATTCGGCGGGTTTTTTGATCGATTTGGTGGTTTTTTCGGCGTTTTCTTCCGGATCGATTCAACGGCTTATTCCCTGCACTTCGGGGACCCTGCGGTGAATGCTGAATTTACTGCAGGGTCGGCGAATCGGACTAGCCGAAGTTTAGGGAATGGGAGCGCACCGAAATGTCGGTGACATTTCAGTGCTCTCTGAATAACTCTGTTATTCTGCTGGTGTCAACTTGAGATCCCTCTTCCCGGTAGTATGAAACAGACTTTAATTAGCAATTTTAGATTTCACCTTACCTATCTGACAGTTCACGCCGGTATAAGGCTCTTTGCAAGTGCAGAGGTAGCCCCTTAATTTGCTCTCACAAACACCTCTTGGTTCACATGGATTATCGTCACAATGATCTAAAAATATAAAATTAGAAAAGGCAATATTAAATATTAATGATATGTGACAGCTTATTTTAAAGTGGATCCATGGCAGGATACCGTAGAACTACTTATCTGTTTGTGTTTCCTTTCTACTTGCTTTATTACAAAGCACACATGTATAGCTTGATCTCAGCAAATGCTTTTCAAATATTTACCATCCATGGGAATAATAATGAAAGTCGGCAGGTATGCAAAAAGTGTAAAACCCATTAACTATTCCGAACAGAAAAGTAAAATTTGACTCTGGCAGCCGAAGTTGCTGTAAACAATGGCGAACAACATTGAACTTTCGTCGGCCTACATTGCGCACTGAACGTATCATTGCCTGCCACGGGATTGACACAATCAACACGCACATGATAGGCAGGCTGATCGTGTCTATGGGCAGGCTGCATTACGTGCTATGCTGGCCCATATTGTTTAGGCCCACCCACCGCGGAGATGGAATAGTATGCCCGTGGCATTAAAGGGGTAAAATAGGGCTATTCTCCATTTACCAGGAGGATCCTCTGGCTCTTCCCCCCCCCCTTTCTGATGTATTGCGTGGGAGATTAAAATCAACTTTTTCTTTCTTTTTTTCCCTGCTTTTTTATCTTTTTTTCAAAATGAATATATAGCTTTAAAAAGCATAAAAATAGCCTGGGGGCAATAAAAAGTCCTGAAACGCGTTTCGCCAATGGGTCTTGGCTTCCTCAGTCAGATCTGACTGAGGAATCCAAGACCCATTTGCGAAACGTGTTTCAGGACTTTTTATTTTCCCCAGGCTATTTTTATGCTTTTTAAAGATATATATTCATTTTAAAAAAAAGAAAAAACGTCTTCTTTTCTATTTTCCCTGCTTAATTTTAATCTCCCACGCAATACATCAGAGAGGGGGGGGATCCAGAAGGTCCTCCAGGAAAACTACAGGATCTCAGGCAGAAGAACCTTCCTGGTGGATAGCAAGGCAGATGGCCGGGAGCGGTTGTTCCAGCTTCCCGCGTGTAAAGGACGGTGCCATCCCTTTAATCGGCACATTGCACTTATACAGAGCCAATATTTTATATAGGCTCTGGGCCACGTGAGTGATGATTTATCTATGTATATATAAAAGTCATGATATATAAACCGAATTGCACTATATTGCTTTTTCTCCTCTCCATATATTATCCATTGATGCGAGGCTCAGAGAAAGGATAAGCACGGTTTACTCAATATAAGTATATTTTCCCTACTTTTCACATATTCACATCGGTTTTGCATTGATTTGCACAAATTAAATTTTGCGCTTAGGAGTAACATTGTGGGATAATTTAGACTGAGACACAGGTGGCAACTATAATGAAATCTAGGCTACATAACTTCCTCAGAAACTATGGTGGAAGCCCCTTTAAAATCTGTGCGGAGAGCTATGCTAGACAGCTTCGGCAGAAACTATAGTGGAAAGAATGGTGAAAAGTATGGCAAACTAGCGGTAGTTTTTTTAAATAGAGAATACACTGTTCTTTCACAGTAGTCGACCCACCATTATTCCGAAAAGTTCACCAAGTGAAACTACTGGCCTTTCAATGAAAGAATAGTGGATTGTGAAAAGCCCCGTAGACTGTACAATCACAAAGACTGACATGTTAGGAGCTTGCCTGTTAAAAAGTCACTGAGCTATGCAAGATGGACCATACCATCTCCAGTGTTTGGCTACAGTGTCCGAACTAGGGCGTCATAGGCCAAATGAAAGATCTAAGTGGGGACAGGCGAGTGAGCGAATCCCTTATTTCAGTGGTTCCCAACCCTGTTCCTCATGGCCCACTAACATCAGTGATAATCCTGATTACTCATCTCCACTCTCCCAATCACGAGCTATCTAGTTGTTCTCTCTGGGACTCGATTCCTCACTTCCGGTTTTAGATCCCGGCACATCATATCCTGCCGTCCGATTTTCAATGGCAAATCCCAATGCGTAGTTTCCGGTCCCGACACGTCACCTCCATCTCCCACAGTACTCTGTATTTCTCTGTAATATACTTACGCTGGCAGGATATGATGTGCCGGGACCGAAAACCAGAAGTGAGGAATCGTGCCCCAGAATGAATAACTAGACGGCTTGTGATTGGGAGAGTGGAGATTAGTCATCATGATTATTCAGGAGGGTGGAGACACAATCTAAGAAACAAGATACCATTGGTTATAAGGAAATATGAAAGCAAAAGTACTTGTGGACCTGGAAGGGCTTGAGAAGGGTTACGTTGAACTGTGATTTACTTGACCTTATATGGAGAACGCCATTTAATTAAGGGGAACCAATCATGACACTAAAAGCACTATATAAGGAATGATGGGTAAAGGAGATTATTTGTTGGATTTTTTTAATTGCGTACATATATTTGCCCTTGAAAAAGTCTGTGCAATAGACGAAACGCGTCAGGCTAATTTTTATTCATTTATATTTATTGGCTTTAGTCACTACAATTACATTATATTTTATTAGGATTCTGTATTATATTTTTATTCCATCATTCCGGATCCTGATTTATCCACACATAGAGAAAGCTCTCTCTACGATTCTCCATCTATTGAGAAAGGAGCGATAAGGATTAATATATCTGCTGAATTACGAGACCACAATCTGGTAACTATAGGACAGCTCTATATGGGCTTGGACTAATACTTAGTTGTATGATATATGGTTGTTTATAGGATCGTTTGAACACCACCTGGAATTATGTTCAGCACCTCATTTGAAGATAAATATTATTGCCTTGATTTACATATTCTCAACATTTTGTTGTTATTCTTGTACAAGTGTAAATCATCTGAATATAATCTATACCATATATACCTTTTACATCACGTCCCTCAATGCAGTAGGACCAGCTTTGGTCTCGGTCAAAGCTTTTGGTGAGAGAGCACCTAATGAAATAAAATGTGAAATAAAACTCACCCATGAATGATATTTGGAAAAATTACAGTTCAGACTTCCTGTTAACATAACAAATGTCAAGGTCTAGCTCACAGATGAATTGAGACTAAAACACATTGAGCTGAGTAACTTGTTTATGGGTAGCTTTATATGTCTTGTCTCTCTGTTTTCAAAAACAGTGCAAACCCCCCCCCCCTCCAGAAATTTTACTAATTTTCTATTTCCTGTGGATATGGTGTTTCTTAGCATTTTGTTTTCCATCATCGTCACACAAAAATAAGGTCATTGCATATACTGGACCAAACATTGACATCAATATAATAGGCAAACTTTGTGTCAGATACCCAAGGAGCTAGTGATTAATAGGGATGGGCTGCCGGTTTGAATCTGTTAGAAGTTCGAATCGGCCGTTCGAGAGTTCAGCGAACGGCAAACTTTTTGCCATGTTCGCCAAAAGTCCGAATTTTTTTTACATTTTTTTATAAAAAATGCTTCAAAAAATCCTAGAAAATCTAGAAATAAAGAGACTCTTTACTGCAGACTATTATAAGCAACGGTTTATTAGATATTGAGTTGAAGCAGGAATATTTTTAACATTGAAGCCTATGGGATAAAACATTCTTGTTGCTAAAACATCAGGCAGACACGGCCCTCTAATCAGGCACTGTAAGGGGCTGCCCGCCGAGGCCACCCAAGGACCCCCTTGAGGAGCATGAGGCCGCTGGATGACAGAACTGCGACTGTGCGGGATGGCCGGCCGGGTGCATGTGGCAGAGAGGCGGCGCAGGGAGGGAGCCACTGCACCTGCGGCCACGGCATACCCTCCCCCCCACAACCAGGATTCAGGGAGCCCCCACTGACTGACCACCAGGCTAAGCTAAGGCGCCACATTTTTAAAAAAAAAAATCTGAGGACATTTTTAAATGTCCCCAGGACCATAAAATAAAACCTTTTTTTTTTCTTTCTAATACTCACCTGATTACTGGATCCGCCAACAAGCGCAGCCTCCCATCTCCCACGCTGTTAGAAGCTGCATACACCGCGCTGTGTGGAGCTTCTGAGAAGATGTAGAGGGAGCCGGCTTCCACGCTCACACAGCGCGCCGGTTAAAGCTAGCGTCAGACTGTAGACCGTAGAGGTGCTGCACGGCAGTGTGAGGATTCATATGCTGCATTAATTACTCTTCTTACAAATTTGGTTACTTAACCTGTTTGCGTTTGGATTGTAATATTGTGACATCCAGGGCCCCGGGTGGCAATCAGGGGGGCCCCGGACACATGGTGCCGCCAGCTGGCCGAATGCCAGGAGCTCCGGCGGCACCCGGCGCAGCTATGAGTGATCAGGGGGCAGGGTGCGGCGTGATGACGCTGAGCCGCCGGGACATTTAAATCAGGAGCGCACGCATTGAGCCCTCGCCTTGCCATGGAGTTTCATAACCGCATCGCTAGTTTACTGAATCAGTTTGTATACTTGTTACTGACCCTGCTTGTTCTGAGGACCCTATCCGTTGCCGACTTTGCCTGCCATTTGTCTATTCTCTCTGTGTACTCCTTGCCTGTTCTGTTTGCCTCCTTTTGCTACTGGTGTGCGACGATTCTCACCATATACAGTAGCGCAGTACTAGTGCCTAAGCGTTGTTGACCCGGTTTTGTTATAACAACTACTCTCACTCTGTGCCCCTGTCTGGTATATTCCGCTGCTTGTTACTGTTGGTGTGTGCTACAGATCCTGCCACATATAGTAGCGCAGTACAAGTGCCTAAACGTTGCTGACCCGGTTTTGTTATAACAACAACTACTCTCGCTCGGTGCCCCTGTCTGATATATTCCGCTGCTTGTTACTGCTGGTGCGCTTCCATCCTGCCATACACTATAGCGCAGTACAAACTTATATTGTTCTCAGTCTGTGGTGTATATTGTTGGTGTTGTCTCCCTGGCCTGTGTGGCTGCTAGAGGTTAGGTTTAGTGGTCCCGACCATCCTAAGGATCGGAGGGTTAGAGGTCTGTTACCAAGGATCCTACCAGGTCTGTCCTGGGGAATCGTTATAAATATGCGGTGAACACCGCAGCAAAAGTTAATGCTCACGCAAGCGAGCGTTAACGTTTGCGTTAAGATTGTAATTTTTCCCACTCATTGTTGCTCAAACATTCCCCATGGCTTCAAATTGCATTTAAACATGAGCAAAAGTGGTAAAACTTAGCTCAGCGCACAGCGATGAAATGGCTCAAAAAAAGTTTTGATTAAAAACGCTTTAGAAAAAAATTGTTTTTCATTGTTTCCTGTCCCCCAGGGCACTACCCGGACCCCCATACACCTTTTATGACCAATATATTGCATATATGACCTCTTGGAGGGCACCTTAATTTTCGATTGTTCGAGCCCCATTGATTTGCATTGCGTTCGAATCGTGTTCGAATTCGAACTTTTTCAAATGTTCGAGTTCGAATGCGAGCCGAACACGAGGGTGTTCGGCCCATCCCTAGTGATTAAATGGTAGCGATGCCTGTTTTTGTATTTATTCTAATTACTTTTGATACTCACAGGGTTATCCAAAGAGATTCGAAAAGTCACCGCATGTTCGGTGACTTTTCGTTCTCTTCAATTCGGTTCGTGTTGCCGATCCCATTTCGGTGACCCTGCGGTGTATTCAGCAAACACCACAGGGCCCCCGAATTGCAGGGAAAAGCTACTGCAAACCTGCCGAAAACTAAACGCAAAACCTGCCGAATGCACGGCGAAAACCCGCAAAAACATCTGGATTAACCCGTCGAAGACGCCGGAAAAACCCGAGCAGGAGCCGATCACACGCAGCGAAGCTGCCGGAAAAAGCCGAGAAAAAGCCGACACCACAGACAAGGGAGGTGAATAAATTAGCAAAACAGTTTGTATGAATGTGAAAGTGAAAAGCTGTTTGCAAAGAAACTACTGAGCGAAAATGTCTGAAATTTGCATATGAGGTCCAGGGAATGATAATAAAAAGGGCTGTTACAGAAAAAATAAGTAAACTTTAAAAAAAATCAAAAGAAATCGGACTTTTAAAAAAAAAAAACTGAAAAATGCTTAAAGTATCCTAAAAAATCTATAAATAAAGAGACTCTTTACTGCAGAATTTTATAATGAACGGTTTATTAGATATTGAATTAAAACGGGAATATTTTTAACATGGAAGCCTATGGGATTCTCCTGAATTAACTTGCCGAATTAAACCACTGAATGGCAGGGCATTTCGGGAACCTTTCACTGCTGGTTTTCGTTCTCTGAATAGCCGAAGCATTGCTTCTCTATGGGGATTTCACTGCCCTCGAACAGGCACCGTATGTGCAGGCAATTCGCCAGGATTTGGCGAATTGCCTGCTCTCTGGATAGCCGAATGGCCAGGAAAGGTAACCGAACGCTGATTTTCAGCGTTCGGTTACCTTTCTCAAGCAATTCGGATCTCTTTGGATAACCCTGTCAGTTTTCTTAAAAGAACATCGTTGTTGAATGGGAAATAGAGAATTCTTGTTTCTTGGCTTGAATTTGAATGGTTTTAGATGGTCACTGGTCCCATCTCTTGATCCATTTTGTTCCCCCAGGTGTCTTTCATTTGCTGATGACATGTCTATCATGCACAATGTTCTTGACGCAGAACGCTCTTCAGCGTTGTCTCATTATACGCCCATGCTAAAGCGTGATTCCAGTGGGCCAAAGTGATCTGGCTGCTCTCAGTGCTCCCCAGGATCTGGCTGTTCTCAGTGCTCCCCTGGATCTGGCTGCTCAGGTACTCCCCTGGATCTGGCTGCTCAGGTGCTTCCCTCAATCTGGCTGCTCAGGTGCACCCCAGGATCTGGCTGCTCAGGTGCACCCCAGGATCTGGCTGCTCAGGTACTCACCAGGAAAGTTTGCCCTTGTGTTATAGAGAGACTATGCATGACCATTTGTCCCCAAACTTAAATAATGCAAATTTATTCAGTGCTCTGAAAAAGGAGCTGCAGTTCCTTGGCTCTCCACTGGGAGTCCCATTCAACATGGATCTCCTAGCAGTGAGCCAAGGAACAGCAGCTCCTCTTTCAGAGCACTGAATAAATTAGCATTATTTAGTGCTGAGTTGCGCACAGCCAATTGGAAGGGTTCCGGCTGTGCTGGATGCACGCGCATCCAGGACGGTGACGGACACAAACATTTTTACATATATAGATCTTGATCTGTTTATGTACCAGACCCCAGCTTGTTATCTGACCTTCTTCTGTTCCCTGATCCTTGACCACGGCTTATGGTATTGATCATTTTAATATCTCCTACCCCAGACCCAAACTCCATAGCCACATTGTTGTATATTTCTATTACCCTAACCATTGGTTCGTTCTGTACTATACTTAGGATTCTGCTGGTTACCTGGGCATTACAAGGATCGGTTGTAGAGTTGTTTTCTTTTGTGTTCAACGTTCTATTCTATTACCGTTGTTTACCGGCCATTCCAAGGGCCAGATCCAGATTTGTGTTCTGCGTATTGGGTCATCAATTACTCCATGACATAGACTCACCATGAATATACTATAATTGCTATTCACTTATTGCCTAGTGTGGAATTAGTATGTAAACGATGAACTGAGCTTTGATAAACAGGTTCCTAATTCAAAACATCATCAGACTGATACAAATCTATGAGCAGGAATAGTCTTACCATAGTCTAGGTCCATTACGTCCCCTTCGTATGCATCTGTTGTACACCACCCTGCCATAAATAAATGGGAAGTGGCAGAGTTGCCCACTCTCTGTTATAACTGGGAAGAAGGTAAAGGAGTTAACAACACAACAAAACACTTAAAAAGCAGGAAGAGTTCACAGCTTATACATTGTGTCTCACCAAGCCTAGGTTTGAGTCTACCCTTTCCTTTATGTTCACCATGTCCTCTGGGTTCTTTGTGTTCAACATGTCCTCTGGGTTCTTTGTGTACACCATGTCCTCTGGGTTCGTTGTGTTCAACATGTCCTCTGGGTTCGTTATGTTCTCTTTCTTCTCTGTGTTCTTTTTTCTGGATTGAAAGCAATAGTTCAATAGTAATATCTTCCCAACGGACACTATGACAATACAGCCCGGTGCCTCTATTTAGGTGACCAAAGCTCTTGTTTGTTTTGATTTCGTCGTATTATAAAAAAAAAAACCTTGGTAAACTTGCTTAATCTGTTTTCTACTGGATTTCCCAAATATATATTTTAAGGAAGATTATCTTGCACAATGCATACCCAAATGACGTATTGGACAATTTTTTTCTTTTTTAGCTAAGCAGAAAGTTGCGGATGATTGAGAAATAAGTGAAAATATTACTAGATTTCCTAAATACCGAGAAATAAAAAAATTCTCTAATTTGTCTAAACTTTTGAGTTGTGTAACTTAGGTTTGACACATTAGGTTTTAGAGCATTCTATCCCATTTATAGCTTTTCTACAACAATACTTATGTAATACTTAATAGGTGTGAGTTTAATTAGTTATTGTTGAAGAGGACCAAAGCATGATTCTGCTGGCAGCTCTGTATGTATGACATAAAAAAACAACTCCTACAAGTTATTCAAAGAGAATCGAAAAGCCACCGCACGTTCGGTGACTTTTCGTTCTCTTCAATTCGGTGAGATTTTGCGATCCCATATCGGCAACCCTGCAATGTATTCAGCAAGCACCACAGGGCAGCCGAAATGCAGGGGAAAAGTCGCCGCAAACCAGCCGAAAACTCACTGCAAAACGAGGGCGAACGCACACCGAAACTCGCAAAAACATCTGGATTAACCCGCCGGAAAAACCCGAGCACGAGCCGATCGCACACAGCGCAGCCGCCGGAAAAAGCAAACACCGCAGACGAATGCAATGAATAAATTAAAAAAACAGTACGCTTGAATGTTTGAAAAGTGAAACGCTGTTTGCAAAGAAACTACTGAACGAAAATGTCTGAAATTTACATATAAGATCCAATGAATGATACTAAAAAAGGGCTGTTACAGAAAAAATAAGTAAAGTTAAATTTTGTTTTAAAACAAAATCCCGAAAAATGCTTAAAATATCCTAAAAAATCTATGAATAAAGAGACTCTTTACTGCAGAATATTATAATCAACGGTTTATTAGATATTGAATTAAAACAGGAATATTTTTAAAACTGAAGCCTATGGGATTCACCTGAATAAACCTGCCGAATTAAACCACCGAATGACAGGGCATTTCGGGAACCTTTCTCAGCTGGTTTTTGTTCTCTGAATAGCTGAAGCAGTGCTTTTTCATGGGGATTTCACTGCCCTCGAACAGGCACCGTATGTGCAGGCAATTTGCCAAGATTTGGCGAATTGCCTGCTCTCTGAATAGCCGAATGGCCAGGAAAGGTAACCGAACGCTGATTTTCAGCATTTGGTTCCCTTTCGGCAGCCATTCGGATCTCTTTGAATAACCCTGCTAAAGTGTATGCATATTTTTTGGTGTGGAATTTGACTTACCTTTTTTTTTAATCTTTTCAGTTTAAGGCATGCAATCAAAGGGCACAGGGGACATTTATAATCGCCTGAGGTTTATTAGACTTTAGGAACTTGTGAAACTGACAGAGGAGGAAACATTATTTCCATATTTCCATCTTCAAGTGTCTTTTATAACACTGTTAACCATTAATAGGACTTTCTATATGTGCATACCATACAGGCTGTATTCTGTACCAGGAAGAGTAGTACATTTAAATTATGACAAACTACACCCAAGGGGAAAATAACAAAATTAGTTTTTCACTAAGTAAGGGATCTCAAACTCTGTCCCCTCCCCACATGTTTCTAAACTACACCTCCCATGATTCTCTGGCCATCTACTGCATTCAAAGAATTCTGGGAATTGTAGGCAATCAACATCTGGGGTGACAGATTTGAAGACCTCTGCGGTAGGTAGTACACTGCTGTGAGCTTGCAAATTTCAGGTTAAGAAAAAGCTAGTAAATTTTAATATTTTTTCCAATTTAGGCATTCCTTCATCTTAACCAAAACGTTCTGTTCCGTGCAAGTAGCCACCTAGTGAAAACCTCTAAAGATATGTGGCATATGTGCAATATTCCCCCAAATAAAACCCACAACAATGTATTTTAAATGTGTCCATGTAATGCTCAGATGGTCAGCACCCCTATCGTTAAAAATTAGTATATAACAGTAATTTGTAAATTTGCGTTGTTGCGTCAGGATTTCTTTAGATGTTATTAACGTTTTTGCATAAATTATCGATTTGGGAATGCACCAAATCACCCCCCTTTCCACCTCAGCTATTTCAGTCTTTGATTTGCAATTCCTTAGTCGATTCACTTTAATTTCCAATTCCAGAATGTAACAGAAGAAAGTTTGATGGAAACCAAGTACAAAACTTAACGGATAAAAAAAGCAGAGCTGCAAACCTGTCTGCAACTTGGCTACAGCATAGATGTGTTTATTTTATTTAAGATAGACATGTAGAATTTAGGTTTTCAATTCTCGAAACTCACTTATCAGCATGTAAAGAGTAATGCAACAATGCAGCGTACTAACAAGCAGCACAACAACAAGTAACACAAAAAAAGGTAAACCTGTCATTGCTATTCCCAGTCCTAATGCAAGAAACCTGATCATCCCCATTCTGCCCGCACTTACTCACCTCTTTGGCCTGAGCAATGATCACAATAGCAAGAAGGGAAAGCAGACAGGACAGATTCATGGCGTCTGCAGGAAGCGCTTAACACTAATTCGCAATGACAAAGGTTAAAAGAATGGAAAAAAGATGGACCACACACAAGTGGGCTGAAAGTGCATTCACCTTGTACCTCTGCACTTTGTGTATCTATGAAGGTGAACGGCACATCAGCCACCCAGACATTGGTTAAACATTGGAAACTAATCAACCCACAGTATCCTGTGGGGAAAACCTGGCCTTAACCCGTCACAATCCCTGAAGATAAACTCAGACAGTTCTGGTACATAAAGGGTATGAGGTTTTGTCAGTTCTTGCTCAAAGTTTGCATTGACATACGTTATAGCCAGGGGCGTAACTACGAGGGGTGCAGAGAGTGCCGCTGCAAACGAGCCCGTGAGTTCATGGCGGCCCACACACAGTCGGCCGTGGCCTCACCTGGGCGGCTTGGCAAGGGCCTCACCTATGATTGGCTCATACACAGCACCCATTACTGTGAGTTTTATTGCTGCGGAGCGCTGAGATACACGTGGTGCACATTACATTAAAAATGGGATGGACTGAAGTGGTCATGGTGGACCTGGAAAAAAAATGGGACACTGATTTTCTGGAGTCGACATTGTGCACCTGGAGGGGTCCAGTGCATGGGGATGATGGGGGGGGGGGGTGTATGTTTTTGCCAATGGTGACAGGGGCCCTTCATGGATTCCTGCACCTGGGCACTGAGGTTCTAGTTACGCCTCTGGTTATAGCTACTGTGCAAATAAAAAAGGATGTTCCATTCTAGAATTAACAGCACGGTTTTAATGAAATATATAACTAAAGCGTTAAAGAAAATGCAAATAAAAACTTAATATGACATTGTACAAATAAACAGTAAAAATAGTTTACAGTTTCTTCATTTGCGACAAGACAGTAAAACAAACAATGCAGACCTCACAGCGTATATATAATGCCTATAATTAAAAAATAAGTGTTGTGATGAAGAATATTCTTCAAAATCACTATTGAATAAAAAGTCAGTGATGCAAGCTAAATTGGGAGGCATGAAGAACAGACAGGGAGGGGATGTGGATGTAAAGGGAGAGACTTTAACCCTTTCGCTGCTAAGGCGTTTCACGCCTCTGTGCTGAGGTCATATTTACCGGTTTTGCTCATCATGTTTAAATGCGTTTTAAAGGCTTATTTTAGTATATGACCCAGACATATTATATATCGTTCTTTCCGTCAGACTCGGCAGATTAATAATATGTCATTATTATATGTATACGTCATGACCTGTCTGTATATTATAACAAAAAATGAAATAAAATATGAATTTTCAATAATTTACAACGTGTAAAGTGTATTTTTTTCACATTTTAACATGCGAGCAATTGCGGTTATATTTTGTATGGGGTGCGCTTGTTAAAAAAATTTGAGATGGGGTCTCGTTACATTTTTTTTGGGGGAAATTACGCAATTTTTAACAAACGCACCGCATACAAAAATCGTTAGTGCAGCATCATTGTCCACATTATAATTGAAATGGGAACAATATTGTTGCATTAACAAACCAAAAAAAAAAAAACTTGTTTATTTTTTTTTTTATAATTTTTTTAAAAATATTTTTTTATTTTTATTTTTTAAAAAAAACTTTTTTCACAGTCGTGTTTGGTATCGTTGGAACGGCCATGCTCTGGCCGATCCAACAGTACCAAACTTTAACCCCTAGCTGCCACAGATCGGGAGATAGCGGGTTCATTGGAACCCCCTATCTCCACCGTTGGTGGCAGCTAGGGGTTAACTCCAGGACTGACGTCATCGTGCTATGCACGATGACGCCAGTCCTCAGGGGGAGTTCCCGGAGGCTTGGCCGACATCCAAGATGTCGGCCAGCTCCGGGAAAGGATCATGAACCGGCGCTTTTCAGCGCCGATTCGTGATCCAGCTCCCCAGGGGTTAATAAGAGCCACCGTTTGGAAGGGCAGGCTGTGCTCTTCCAAGCGGTGCCTGTCTTAACCCCCTGCTCCCCGGCGATCAGGAGGGAGAGAGGTCCGAAGGACCTCCCCCCCCTCCCTTTCAGGCGCCTCCTCCGCACATGCGGGGGGGCGACTGAATTAGATGTCATCGCGTCGCCGCAATGACATCTAATGTCCCCGCCGGGTTCCCAAGTGCTGGGCTGACATCCAAGATGTCAGCCCGCACCGGAGGGGGCGCAGCAATCCGCCGGAATCCGGCGGATTGCTGCCTCCTGTGCTCGGACTCGCTGAGCGCGCCCATAGCAGCCAAGTGGTTAAAATGCAATGTCTCAGTTTTTTCCACTATATAGGTCGGCAAACAATGCTGATATCTAAAAAGATAGAAATGTCCTGTCGACTGGGCTAAAGTAGTTTTACCCAAGAGAGAGGCACTTTAACTCCTTCACTGCTGAGCTATTTCACCCAGGTGTGCTGCTGAGCTCATTTTGACTGTTTGGCGCTCATCAGGTTTAAGGCACTATGTGTGCCCGTACTGACGTGCCTCCTGGCATCCGTTGCAGCGTTGTGATGCTTCGACGGAGCTGGCACATGCTGTAGCGCATGCAGGGCCGCCATCAGGGGGGTACAGGTATTACTGTTGTATGGGGCCCGGTGCCTCCGGGGGGCCCTGAAGGGTCACTGCCAAACTTGGCTATGCCTAGTTGCCATGAGGACCCTGAAGCTGCTGATCTCCAGTTATAGACTGACTAGAAATATGGGCACTGAGTGAGGGCCTGGGCCGGCAGCACAGCATGCCCCCCAGGTTCGGCGCTCTCCACGTGCCTTTGTAAACAGTTACACGTGACATCACTAGGCGCCGCTAGCAGGAAGCTGGCTGTGGCCCCGCCCCCAAATGCCAGCCTCGCAGGGGCCCTGCTGGAACCGGTGAGCTGATGGTGTGTGGTGTATGTGCAGCCTGTGTGTGTGGTGTATGTGCAGCCTGTGTGTGTGTGTGTGTGTGCAGCCTGTATGTGCAGCCTGTGTGTGTGCAGCCTGTATGTGCAGCCTGTGTGTGTGTGTGTGGTGTATGTGCAGCCTGTGTGTGTGTGTGTGGTGTATGTGCAGCCTGTGTGTGTGTGTGTGTGGTGTATGTGCAGCCTGTGTGTGTGTGGTGTATGTGCAGCATGTGTGTGTGTGTGTGTGGTGTATGTGCAGCCTGTGTGTGTGCAGGCTGTGTGTGTGTGTGCGCAGTCTGTGTGTGTGGTGTATGTGCAGCCTGTGTATGTGCAGTCTGTGTATGTGCAGCCTGTGTGTGTGCAGCCTGTGTGTGTGTGTGTGGTGTATGCGCAGCCTGTGTGTGTGTGTGTGTGGCGTGTATGCGCAGCCTGTGTGTGTGGCGTGTATGCGCAGCCTGTGTATGTGGCGTGTATGCGCAGCCTGTGTGTGTGGCATGTGTGCGCAGCCTGTGTGTGTGGTGTGTGCGCAGCCTGTGTGTGTGGTGTGTGCGCAGCCTCTATGTGTGTGTGTGTGCAGCCTGTGCGTGATGTATGTGTGTTGTGTGTGTAGCCTGAGTGTGATGTATGTGTAGCCTGCGTGACTGGTGTGATTGCGGGCGGCATATATGGTGTGTGTGTGTGCGCTGTGTGCTGCATGTGTGGGGTGTGTGTGTGTCGTGTGTGTGTGTGGCATATATGGGGTGTGTGTTTGTGTTTACAGCATGTACGGGGTGTGGATCACATGGTCTCCATGTGTTTGTGTGTGAGCAATATTATCGTTTTTTTTTTTTTTTTATAAATACAAAAATAAACCGTCTGCGGTGGGGCCCCGATCAGAGCTTCAGTAAGGGGCCCCAAGATTTCTGATGGCAGCCCTGAGCGCATGTACGAATTGCTCGCGCTACAGTGGGCTTGCTGCGGACGTTCTGAAAGCCTCCCCGTCGAAGTGCCATGGCGCATCAACGGGGCTGCAAAGCACGATCCTACATAGGACGATCAAGCCTTGCAGCGCTAAGCACACTAACTGCGCTCAGCAAGGTGGCCAGACGGGCATCAGAGTGAAAGGAAGGAGTGGAAGGCATCAGAGTGGAAGGACTCTCAAGAAGGCTCGTCTAAATGGGATTTGAACAGTGGCGTCACAAGAGGGGGCGGGGGTGGCCAACACCAGGTGACACCACCCCCTAGGGTGACACCCTTAAAAAAAATATTATTTTTTTAGTTTTACAAAGTATTTTACCAGGAAGGATACATTGAGATTTCACAAATTTTCAAATATGTCCTGGGTAGGCAAGGCCTAGGCCGGCACTTCCAGGGGGCGGCAAAAAAAACCACCACTAAAGGAGTTACTCATAGAGCACCGAAATGATGCCAACATTTTGGTGTTCTGTTGTTCCCTGCACTTCAGGGAATCAAATTTCCCCACCCTGCAGTGAATTCACCATTCACCACAGGGGCCCCGAAGTGCAGGGAGTTGGCTGCCAAATGCCACCGCCGCAAACCCGTGGGCTGCTGTTTTCAAAAAAACTACTGAATGAAAATGTCTGGAATTTACATATAAGATCCAATGAATGATAATAAAAAAGGTTGGTTACAGAAAAAATAAAAAACACTATTAAAAAAAAGGAAGAAAAATTTTGCTGAAAAAATTCAGAAAAATGACTAAAAGATACCAAAAATAAAAATCAATAAATAAAGAGACTTTTTACTGCAGATTAAAATAATAAACGGTTTATTAGATACTGTATAAAACGAGAATATTTTTAACTTTGAAACCTATGGGGATCGCCTGACTAAACCTGCTGAATGAAACCACCGAACATCAGGGCATTTCACTGAAATTTCTCTGCTGTTCGATGTTCTCTGAATGGATTAACCATTACTTCTCTATGGGGATTTGCACTGCCTTCGAACAGCACCGTACTTGATGGCAGTTCGCCAAAATTTGTGTGTGAGCATATCACATAGCTCCAGTGGTGTACTTAGGGGAGGGGTGGGGGCCGCCTCAGGTACCAGAGATTATTGGGGTCTCATTAGGGGGTACTAGGAGGTGCCACTGTCACTGTGTGTCAACTTTGAGCAGTGTTCTCAAACAACAAGCAGTGGAGCAGGGCGTTTGCATTAGGAGAAAGAAAATCCCCCTCTCCTCCCTCCATAGCTCCTCCCCGGCCTGCAGCAGCTCTAGGATAGGGGAGGGGGATGTGATTTGTGTGCAGAGAGAGAGAGAGAGAGGGTAAACATCAGGTAAAGGGGGGGGTATCAGCAGAATATGAAGCCCTGTCTGCTTACTGCTATTTAAAATGGACCTTTCCTTAACCAGCACTGCAGTGATCAGAAATTTGTCACTGAGCTCCCTGGCTCCTGGTGAGGTCCTGCATAGAGGGGGCCAGGCTGCATTTACTGCATCTCCAGGGAATAGGCAGCCCAGGGTAAACAAGGACAGAGAAGAGGTAGTCTTAAAAAACTGGAATAGTAAAGAAAAGACCATAGCAGCATCTCATACCTGCATATCACACACCCATTCTCTGCTCAGCAACTCCAATCCACAAAACCAGCCACCCAGCACACACACGCATACAACTCCAATCCACAAAACCAGCCACCCAGCACACACACACAACTCTCATCACACAAAACCAGCCACCCACACACATAACTCCCATCACACAAAACCAGCCACACACACACACACACAACTCCCATCACACAAAACCAGCCATACAGCACACACACAACTCCCATCACACAAAACCAGCTACCAACACAACTCCCATTACACAAAACCAGCCACCCAGCACACACAACTCCCATCACACAAAACCAGCTACCAACACAACTCCCATTACACAAAACCAGCCACCCAGCACACACAACTCCCATCACACAAAACCAGCCACCCACCCACACTCAATTCCATCACACAAAAGCAGCCACTCATACAACTCCATCACACAAAACCAACCAACACACAACCAGCCACCCACACACACACACACACAACTCCTATCGCACAAAACCAGCCACCCCAACACAAACACAACTCCCATCAACAAAACAAAAACAAAAAAGTACATGTGTACATTTGTTTATAGCAGGAGGATGTGTCATAGAACTCACATAGCGCTCCCCGCGTTAAAACCCAAGACTTGTATTTTCCTGGCAAAAACCCCAAAAGACACAGACAATTGCTTTGGAAAGACGCTATGTTCAGTTATATTGCATGGTGATTTTAAATGTATTGTAAAATGCTTAACTTTCGTTTTAAATGTACTTTTATTACTGTGTACATTAATGTGAATGAGCACTTGGAGATGTGTTTTAAAGATGCAACCTGAAGCAATGTTCAATGCCTTTTTTGTGTAGAACGTAAACAGGTTTGAGTGATGTGTGATTATGCAAGAGGGCTTTCTCTTTGTTATCTGGTTAGGGAGTCATGAGTCTGGGACGGTGTTTGACTGCAAAGGTAATCTGATCTATTGGAACAATAGATTATGTAAATGATGTGTGATATGAAGGCTAAGGAATGTTTACTGTAAATATGTAACTGACATAATGTAATTAGAGTTTTAGTAGGTCAATGTTCGTCGGTTGGTATGCAAATTATAACTGTTGGACCTGGGCATAAATAGTGGCGTTTTTCAATAAAAGTCTGAGATTCCTGTTTGAACATACAGCTTGTCTGGTGTCTCATTCAGGGTACCCACTTTCACCCTCAGAAGGCACAGAGCGGCCTTCTGGAAATTCAAAGAGGCTCCAAGGCAGAGGATCAGACCAAGCAGGTCTGGAGCTACAGATAAGGCTGCTCGAGGCACTGAGTTCCGAGCAACTCAGCGGCCGGGCTGATCTTGGTAAGGGGGTGTTTGGAGAGCAGGACAGGCTGAAGAGAGGGGTTTCCGTCACAGGATAGATATGTTGTGAGTTTGCAAAATCACTTAAAAATAACAATTATTCAAAAAGAATCTACACTCGCCTCTTATTGCACAGCATAGAGGAAGCATGATCCACCATCGGCAGATTCATAATATATCATTACTATATGTATATGTCATGTCCTGCCAGAATGGTATAACTAAAAATTATTTTGAAAACATTAAAAAAAACTGCACGTGATTTTTTTTTTTACATTTTATAAAGTGGGAGGGGTACCAAAATGTAAGATCCAGACAAATTATATATTCTTATTTTAAGCAGACTAAATATATCATTATTATGTGTATACGTCATGTCCTGTCAGAATGCTGTAACAAAAATGTTTAAAAAAAAATGCAAATTTCCATTCAGATTTCAATAATTTACAGCAGGTAAAATTCTTTTCTTAACATTTTATCATCCAAACCTTTGAGGTTATATGTTGTGTGGAGTTAAAAAAGAATTGAAATGGAAACCTGTTACTGTATTTAACTGAGAAAATGTGCAATTTTAGGCTAAGGTCAGACGACCGCAGTTTTAACGTGCGTTTAGCCGCACGAAATCACGGCCGTGCTAGCAGCAAATGACGTCCAATGCCGGGGAACATACGACGAACGGCCGCACGAAAGTTCGTCCGTGCAATGCAAGTGGCAAACGAACGCATTTTTTAGAGAACGTCAAACCGCTACTACTGACGTACAGAGTGCGCTGCGGCCGCATAGCGGCGTGTTTGCGTGATTAGGAGAGGTCAGACGCTGCACACGTCCGGCCAACATAACGTGCACAGACCTGTCTTGTCTGGGTGTAGCTGCAAGTTGCGGTAGACAATGCCTGGGACTGACATCGACGTGGAGAGTCTGATCAATGCAGTGGCAGAGCATCCCGAGCTGTGGGACACGGCCTCCGACACCTACAAAGACCGACAGAAGAAGGCCAGTGCATGGGTTACAGTGTCCAGGGTGGTGTACCCAGAGTACGAGACGTGGTCTGATAAAGAGCAGAAGCTTCAGAGTGAGTAAATGATAATTTTATTGCATAGAATTCAATTGCATAGAACTTGAATGTAACATCAAACAAAATGGCATAACGAATTATTGTTGTCACTAAGGATGTGCGTTTCGGCTTTCGGAATTTCAGAATTTAAACGACATTTTCCGATTCGCGTTTTCTGATGCGGCCGATTTTCCGAACATTTTTAGATCCGAAAATGTCAGATCCGAAATGTTTTCCGAGCCGAAACTAAATATTTTCCTAATTTTCGAATGAACTTGAAATGTGTCAAATCGAAATTTATTGCTTTGAAACGAGGAGAACAGACGTTCCGAAAAAACGAAAAATGTCCGAAATCACGAAAAGTCGATCCAAAAAACGAGCAAAGTGACACGAAAATACGAATAAAGGTCCATATTCCGAAGAAATGTACACGAAAAACGAGTCGAACCGAATCGAATCGAAACAGGAATCGGTCGAAACGAGCCGAATCGAAAACTTTAAACATCCGAAAAATCGAACCGAAAAAAAATCGGTGCACAAGCCTAGTTGTCACATGTCAAATGATGTCCATCTGCCATGGCACCTGCCCTGCATTGCTAGTGAAATAATTAGACAGAGCATCGCGAAACCTGTTGGTGTGTCTATTCATAGTATGTCATCGTTAGCATACTCATCCAGACCCGTAACTGTGAGGGTATCTTCGAAATTAACCCCATCCCTTGCACGAACATAGTTATGTAGGATGCAGCAGCATTTTACTATATCCACACAGAAATCCACATTTACATCAAGTGGCCGATGAAAAGTCCTCCACTTGCTGCTCAGTATGCCAAAGCTACACTCGACATACCGTCTCGCCCGCGACAGCCTGTAATTAAACACCCGCTTCTTCACAGTCAGGTGTGTCCCCGAGTATGGCTGCAGGAGATATGTGGATAGGCCGAATGCCTCGTCACCCACGAAGGCATAGGGGACTGACACGTCGCTGCCAGGCAAAGGTGCGGGTTTGGGGATGTTCAGGTTCCCACCCTCAATATCATTCCACAGTGTTGAGTTCCGGAACAGTGTGGAGTCCGAGTCCTTGCCGTATGATCCGACATCCACATACACACAATTATAGTTGGCATCTGCCACCGCCAGTAGGCCAATTGAAAAATAATGTTTATAATTTTGATACAGTGAGCCACTGTGCAGTGGCTTCACAATGCGGACATGTTTGCCGTCCACCGCTCCCAGGCAGTTGGGATAGTTCGCTCTCTCCCAGAATCCTGCTGCAATTGCCAGCCATGTCTCGCCTGTGGGTGTTGGCAAACATTGGTCCTTCATGGTTTCCCATATTGTTTGGCAGACCTTGCGGACGATCTCACCAGCTGTCGATCTGCCAATGCGGAAGTTGTAATGCAGATCCTTCAAACTGCATCCACTAGCGAGATACCTAGAACATGAAAGAAGCTGTGTTATGATCACATCATATAAACCTAACCTTATGTCACTGTCATCATGTTTTGCAGCACATGAAGCAATCAATAAATGGCGCACTGTGAGGGACAATCATACCCGGGTCCTGAAAAAGGAGGCTGAAGCTGCTCGCTCTGGAGCTGGTGCAAAGAAGGGGCGCAGCTATTTGTATGCAGACCAACTGTCCTTCCTGAGGAAGAGCCAGGAGCCGCGCAACACCGTGAGCAGTATTGACCGGCCATCCACCTCTAGCTCACAAGAGCAAGACCTGCAGCCCGCAGGATCTGGCAGCTGCCAGGTGGAGGTCGAGCAGGGTGGTGCGGAGTCCCAGGTGGAGGATGTGGAGTCTGAACAGGTGCCGGGTACAGCACCCACAGACAGCACCGGTACGGCTCCCAGGAGGAAGAAGCCACCATCAGCTGATGTCGAGCAGGCCATGGTCGCATTCATGGAGGCGCACCATACACATCCACGCTGCATGGTCGCTGATTCCGAGGACATGTCCTTTTTTAATTCCTGTCTCTCCCTGCTCAACATGATGACCCCAGCGCAGAAGGTGGATTATCGCCGCCGAAGCCTGGACCTGATACACGAGATACTGTCCCATCCACAACAGGCACCTGTATATCACGGTGTCGTGCCACAATACCCCCATGGATATTCCCACCACTGCCAGGCGTTTGCTACCCACCCACCCATGTCCCCTGTTGCTGGGCCACCCCCGGAGCCAGAGTACCACCGCATCCATATGCACGGTCCTCATGACCCAGATGCTCCTCGGTATCATACCATGTGAAGTGTATCGTCTGTTCCTTTATGTTTGTCAGAGTTTATTCATGTTGTTCTACTATTTGTATTTTATTACCTTCATTGTACATGCAATAATATATATGTTTAATATGTTATTGTTATCTTCTGTCATATTATTCGGGACTAAATATTTTATTTGTTTCACATCGTTGTCAGTGTCATTACTCTTTCGTTACGTGTTCTGCAAGGTGATGCATGCGTGTGTGTGGGCATGTAACTACTGACCTACAATAGAGCCTCTGCACACCGAGCACAGGTCTGATGACTGGCAGCGATGTCATGAATGCACGTGTTTGATAGTACTTACCGCAAAGTGAGGACCAGCATCTCCTCCGGTGGTATGGCAGCCCTCATGTTGGTGTCCCTCTTGGTCAGCGGCTCACGCACCTTCATCAACAGTTCATCAAAGGTGTGGATGGACATCCGCAGGTAGTTGAAGAACTTCACGGGGTCCCTCTCTCGCAGTGGTCTGTACAGTGTCACAAAGTGGCCATGCGTGTGTCTGGCAGTGTTGATTGGATGAACCCATGTTCGCCGTTGTCTTTTCTTCTTCAGTTACAGGTATCCCAGTGCAGCAAAAAGAAACACTTGGACTGCATCCATCTTGGAAAAATGCCACCATTCCCAAAATGCCTTTTTATACCCTTTCCCTTTATTTGATTCATTCTGCAATTGATTTGGTTGATCATATCTCTCTTCCTCCAGCTCCGTGAAACAAAACGTACGAAAATGCGCATCGTATGACCGCTATCGCGTATTCCGTGAAAAAATACGTCCATTCGTTCGACCACACTTTTTCACGGACGAGGCGAAAAATGCGTTCGTCTGACCCTAGCCTTAACCAACTACTAACTTAAAAAAACAAAACAACATTTTTGCTTGCGTTTTGAAGGATTGTGTTTTATAAATAATATGACTATGTATAAAACACTGAACTTGCTCCCAGCATGGGAAATGAGAAGGTGAGTAAAGTCAGTGGTATTACTCATTTTATAAGTGACAACTGGACAATGCCATCGCTTTTGGTACTGAGTAAATGAATAAAAAATATATGAACTTTTTTTCCTTTTTTTTCTTTTTATTGTAGGAAAAAACAGACTATGACCTTTCCAATGACAACACACTTGACCTTGTGTGGTGTAAAGATTAGAGATGCAGGCTTCCAAAGTACCCCAGCGCTCCTCGCTGCAGTGAAGCAGTTTAGGAGGTTTTGATGAAAGGGTGCATAATAATAACACATTGAGCCCTTGCCTCCACGCTTGCTTAGCTGGCGACATTGGAAATGAGATGGTGAGTCAGAGCAACAACATTGTTCAGTTTGTAATTGAAAAGTGAACAATAGCGCTGTGTTAAAAGAAAAAAAAAAGACACTTTAATTTTTATTTTTACATACAATCTGGTCATTTTTGATATCAGTGGCTTTGGCCTTTCCAATGATTCACATTACCCTGTAACTGCAAAGGTTCCGGAGATACAAGAGTCCAAACGACCATGCAGACCTATCTCTGTTTGGGTTTCCAGGTTGGCCATGTTTTCCTGGACGCTTATAATTTATTCATGCTTATGCGCAGCGCATGAAAAATGCCACCCCGCAGCATGTATAATCCATATGTAGCGCTCACTCCCGGAGGAGCCGCTGAAAATGAACCACGGGTCAGTCTCCCCGCACTAGGGAATAAATATACTCCAACACCGCTGTAAGTTTTACAAGTTAAAAGGTTTACTAAAAAGGTTTGCAGCTCTTGAGACACGGTATATGCAGGAAGATTTACAGTACTTTCATAACACGATAAACGCGTAGCGGTAAAAGAAACGAAAACACGAGGGCTTCGTATTTTCGGAAAAAAACCCCGACCGAGCAAAAATTTAAAAGATACGAAATTCGAGGAAAAACCGCGTAGCGGGACACAATAAAATACACAGTTCTCGTATCACGGTAACGCGCAGCGGGAACAAAAAAGGAAAAAATGTTCGGAATGTAACTTTAACTTTGCCCCCTTGTCCCGATTCGGAAAAGGAAACTGAGTCCTGCACAGGTTAAGTCCCAGAACATGAAGTGGTGTGTATTCGTGTGTATATGGTACCCGGGTACTTTTCAACTGGCCAGTGAGTTTACTTTAAGGATGTCTTCGACTAGTCAGTTGGGGCCCTGTGGGTTTCAGAAGGAAAACAGCAGCGTACGCTCTTATTTACATACGGCCTTGGGGCCTCTCACCCATCCAGCGCAAGCTTGAGGTTCCGCTGACCCAGGACGTCTCTCCGCTCGATGTTGACTGGGGACGCGACCACCGGATCTGTTGTCTGGCCCTCTGTCTGTCAGCCGCGACTCATCCAGCTTACCGCCTGCTCCCCGCTTCAATCGACCGTGGTACTCCTTACTCGAGGGGTCTTCTCTCCTTCAACTGCACTCGGATAGTATAGAGGGTGATGTCTGTATCCCGCAAGGCTGGGTGACCCAATCCTAAGGCCCGATCCACTCTGTCTGCGCTCCGGCCTATCTTTTGGTCTCTCCTTCTCTGTGTGTGCATCCGCTCTCCTTACTCCCTGGCGCGCTCTGCCTGTTCTTCACGAGGTGCAGGATGTACAGCGTCTCCAAAACCACCCACTTCCTGTTTCTTCGCAAAGCATGCCGGGACATGTAGTTCGAGTGTCCAGTGTCCCTAATCGTGATTGTCTCCATCTTGTGGCCAAAAATGGGTACTGCCACAGTAAACTTTAACACATCGCTACACATACATTGCGGGTAAGGAATTCCAGGTGATCTGCCTTGATTTTCTTCCTGCAGCATATGAATTATACATGGTGTAGTGCAGCCCTTTTCCCTGTGCTTCCCCTCTGCATGAAATAGTAAGATGTGTCCAGTAAAACATGGCCGACTTGGCAACCCTAATCTCTGGGTTTATTATGGTGTATGGCAGGGCTCAAAAGTCCCAAGCTACTAACCAGACCATAAGAGTTACTCACCACCAGTTGCTCCACCTAACCCCTACCCAGCCCTTAACTCTGCCCCTAAACACAACCCCTTAAATTATCTTATGAAATTACACTGTTAAAGGTTGTCATGCCACATGATTTAGCAATTATTTGTATATTTTTTTGTTAAGTGTTCAATCTGCCTTTTGCTGCTAGCAACTATCTTTCATAGCTATTTTGTTCCTGCTGGGTTTCCTTAGCCTTTCTGTATCCAGCTAGTTTCCACCCCTTTGCTCAGTGTCTTGTTCTAAGGGACTTCCTGGTTACATAGCAGCCATTCTGTGCTCACTGCTGGACAAAAACTAATGTCTTTTTACCTGCATTGCAGTACACTATTACAAGATTGTCAGTCTGATCATTAAACTCTTCAACTGGATTCATCTTTCTACGTGTCAGTTTTGCTGAGTTGAAGCTATCTGCCGAACTTCATCGTGTGAGTACTGGTCAAATACAGACATAGCTAGTCTAAAGCATCCATGCCTCACAGCTTTGCTTAGGGAAGCAGAATAAAGGTTTTATTTAGAATAAAGTTACAAAAATAAAATTAATACTAAGACATCAGACCCCAGATACATGTATACCCAGTCACCAGACCTCCGTGTGAGCAGAGCGAGGAGGCAGGGAAGCTCCTCTCCACCCCCTTGCCAGTGACAGAGATGAGCTAGGTCAGGTGAGGCAGCTGATCCCTGCCACAGTGCAGCCTGGGGAAGGGGGGAGGCACGGTGGTACTTCTGGAAAACACAGCACAAAATAATTTATTGTGCAGCCTGCATGTGCATTTCTACTCACTTAATTTCCACAGCCAAATGTGAGTAGGCGAGTGGAAATTTTGAGCCCTGGATTCCGTATCTATCCATAGAGATCACTAAGAAGATCTGATCTCGATTGTTTCTGCATGAGACGCCTCATATAATTTAGTAATTCATAAATGCTAATACAGGTAAATATTCCAATAATTTGATGCTAATTTAGGCAATAAATATTTTGTCCTATGTAATCACGTAATGATCAAGTTATTGTACTAAAATAACATGAATCTTCATATGGAATTATAAATTCAAAATCCTAGGCTAATAAGCAAACACAGCCTGCTCTGTCTGGTAAGAAATACATTTTGACTTCTTTTAAGGTGATTCTGATGTCATAGAAAAACATGTAAACAGCCCCATCTCATAGTACTTGTTACAGTTACCATGGAGACGTAAGTAAACACGCAATCATCTCTTTGTGACATCACAACAAATGTTAATCAATGGGAGTCAGTAGTGAGTCTCACTCTAACTCGAACTGATGACTACAAGTGATAGGAATCCAAACATGGCAACGCAAGACACGGAGGTGGATCAGAAAAATCTAGTAGGAGAGTTAGAAAAGGAAGTGAAAGAGCGTAGCAAAGACAATACAAGGTTAAGAAATATAGCCACAAGGCAAGAAAAAGCACTAAGGAAAAAACAAGAAAGTGATCTTTATAAGCATTTTATAGAAAAGAATACGGAATCAATAGGAATGCAGAACTATTTAAGAAAAGCACAAGTTTCACCTGGAATAGCACATACTAAATCTAAAATAACATACCAATGGCAATAGTGTAAAGGAATCAGGCCAGAAATAGGCCGCCATAATGTTCCAGGCGGCCATCTTGACCAGGACTTTAGTTCACGTAAATGTTCATAGCAGATATTAGCTGAATTTGGACGAGTTTGCATAGAGTCTTTGGAATTCCTTAAACTAACAGGCAGAGCAATTAAATTAACAAGATCCGGGCAGATGCTGGCAGAAGTGACAGGATGGAGATTAGTTACATCAAGGTCAGAAAGCTAGGGGCTAGAACAATGAAGGATGTGAAGTCAGCTGGGTGCTTATCAGTAATACACCATAAACAAGTTACAGGGAGGTAGGCACAAACAGGATCTGGCCGAGTGTTAAATTATTCAATTGCCATAATACTGTGAATGCTGTCAATTTACTGCCAATATGTGGAATGTCTTTGTATTCTGAAAGGGGAAGGTACGGACCCACGTGGGGTGGAATAGTGTCACGTGGGGTGGGCTAATTGGGATGTACCTAATTATCTATTCATTGTATAAAATGCTATGTTTGAATGTAATCGGGGCTCAGTCTTTGCGATTCAATCCTGTCTGAGCATCTGTGACGTCACAATAAAGTTTGCCTCTCCTGAAGAGACTCGTGTCCAGACAGTCATTGTCAGCGCCGGCCCGGTCTTCTCCCGAGTGAGGCAGGTGGATTCTGGTAACATTTTTGGGGGCTCGTCCGGGATCCGACCGCTTCCGGTTCGGCAACGGCTGCTGGACAACGTAGCAGTTGACTGCAGGTGTGAGTGATCCCAAAGATTGGGCGTCCGTTGAAGGTCGCCCATCGAAAAATTGAAAAATCTAAAAATTGAGTCATCGAAACCCAAGAAGGCGAAGGATGGTGAAACACCTCTGAAGTATATGGTGCATAATTTTAAGGCGCTGAATGAAACGCACCACTATGGTGTACAATTAAGGAGAAATTACAAATTTTGTGCACTATAGTCTGGCCAATATTAGTCCCCGAGTGGCCAGAGCAGGGATTCATGGATCCAGTGCTTATACAGAGAATGCACTCCCAAATCACCGGGAGATACGGACACCCAGATCAGTACCCATATATAGATATCTGGAGGTACTGCGTAAGAGATAAGAGCCATTTTGTAATGCTAGCGGGTCAAAATAAGAAAAGGGTGTCCCCAGATCAATTTAAATCTGAAGATGAATGTAAACCGGTGTTAGTAGAGCATCCCGAGAAGCCTGATTCTCTTCCGCAGCCTTATCCGTCCTGCTACGGGTCTGCCCAGCAAGCCTTGGATGCTGCGGTTGCGCAGGCAGTGGGGAGGGGGCAGGCTGCTGCTAATTCTTTGCCTGCGCCCTTGGCCCCGGCTGGAAGTGGCAGGATGGGGGAGGCTCCGGAGGGAGAGGATGGTGCGCTGCCCGCAGATAAAATTGAGATGCCAGATGGAACAGTATATATCGGTTAGAGACTCCCTGAAGGGAGGGAGGGGGTGATGCAGATCCTAGAGTTGTAACCCGTGCTGACAACAATATTGTTAAGCCCCGAGTAATGTATCAGCATAATCCCAGTAAACTACAACTCCCATTACGAGAAGTGCCGGGTCCCCTGCTGGAGAATGGGGAGCCAGGGCCAACACAGTTTACGTACGTCCCGTTCACCACCACTGATTTGTTTAATTGGAAGACCCATACCCCTCCCTACTCTGCAAATCCCGCAGCCGTGGCTAGCATGGTAGAATCTGTCATGCTCACGCACAATCCCACATGGGCAGACTGTCAGCAGCTATTGCTAACAATGTTTACTACTGAAGAAAGAGCCCGTATAAATAACAACGCCCGCAAACTTTTATTAGCCCAAGCAGTTGAGGACAGTAAACCAAATCCAGAGGCATGGGCCGAGGAGCACTACCCCAAAACTGATCCTAAGTGGCCATACAATACTGAAATGGGTATTGCTCATCTTCAAAGCTACCAGGCAGCAGTGTTAATGGGAGTAAAAGCGGGAGGAAAGAAGCCTACTAATATGGGAAAAATAGCCGAAGTAATGCAAGACCCAAAAGAGTCCCCGAGTGCATTCTTAGAAAGATTGCTAGATGCATTTAGAATGTATAGTCTGATAGATCCAGAAGCAACAGAGAATCAACAGCCTGTTAACTCCTCCTTTGTGAGCCAGGCACAGAGAGATATACGCAATAAGATACAGAGAATGGATGGGTTCTTGGGCAAAGAAATTAGTGAATTAGTAGAGATCTCTAATAAAGTATATCATAACAGAGATCTGGAAGAAAAGCGTGAGGAGATACGGAGACAGAGAGGGCAAACAGGAGTAGTTGCCATAAACATGGGAAGAGGTAGGGGTGGGCATGACGGAGACAGAGGAAGAGGTAGAGGTGGCAGAGGCAGGGGTACCCCCTGGAGTGGATTGGGGCGCAACCAATGCACATTCTGTAAAGGTGAAGGTCACTGGCGCAGGGACTGCCCCGTATTACTCGAGAAAAATGGGGGGCATAGTGACCAGGCAGATTCGGGGACGTCAAATGGTCAAATAACAAACGGGAGGTACGAGAGATATGATGCCACTGGTCCCGGGTTGGTGGGTTTGGCAGGAACTTCTTTTGAAGGGCAAGGTGCATATTGACACAGACCTGGGCCCATTCCACTCGGTAATCACGAGCCCACGGTCATTGTAAGAGTGTCACGGTTCCCGGATCCCACCACGCAGTACTTAACCCCCAACACTCCACAAAACTCAGAAGCTACCAACAGTGTAGCTGTGAATGATCCCTATCTGTCTGGTCCTTAGAATTGGCCAGGTAAACTAGCTAGACAGAAAAGGGTTAACAATACGGAGAGGAGTCAGCCGAGCCAGAATCAGGAATACAGAGTTCAGAATGGTCAAATGGAATAGCCGGGTCGGTATCAGAGCAGTAGCGTAGTACAAGAAAATAGTCTAGGGCAACAGAAGGCAGAATGGTCAGAACGCAAGCAGAGGTCAATAACAGGTTAAATCAATTTAGCAGTCAGGTACAAGGCGCTCAGGTATGGATAACCACGATCTGGCAACTTCTGAAACTATACTGAGGGTTTTTAAAGACCTTCACCAGACCACGCCCCCCACTCAAGCCACACCTCATGCAATCACCTCCCTGCCTGTCTCCATTTAAACCGGGCAGTGGTCAGCGAGCAGCATCAGACTTGCTGTCCTCAAGCACACAGGTAGGGCTGGAAGCCCCCAACGTTACAGTACCCCCCTCTCCACGGGAGGCCACCGGACGACCAACAGGACGAGCGGCAATACGACCACCAGGGCGATCGGGGTGCGAGGCATGGAACGCCCTGACCAACCTAGAGGCAGACATGTCGGAAGCTGGAATCCAGGACCGGTCTTCCGGGCCATAGCCCACCCAATCGACCAAGTACTGCAGAACACCCCTGCACAACCTAGAATCCAAAACCCTCCTAACCTCATACTCTGATTCACCATCAACCTGAACAGGTGGAGGAGGAGGAACGACCCGCGTGTACCTGTTACACAACAAAGGTTTCAGTAGGGAGGTGTGGAAGACGTTGTGCATGCGAAGATGTTTAGGAAGGGCAAGAGCATAAGCCACAGGATTAATGCGGCGAATGATCTTATATGGACCTATAAACCGAGGTGCCATTTTCATAGAAGGCACCCGCAACTTCACGTTCCTAGTGGACAACCAAACTCTATCCCCCATGTTATAGGAGGGAGCTTGTAACCTATGCCTGTCAGCCTTGCGTTTCTGGACAGCAACATTGCGCTCCATATTTACGCGAATCTGTCTCCAAATCTCTTGTAGTTGAGTGAGATGGTCATCGAGAGCCGGGATGGCCTGTTCATTAAACTGAAGCGGTAGAGCCGGAGGGAAAAAACCATAGACAGCAGAAAAAGGAGAGTGGCCAGTGGTCTCATTAACGGCGTTATTACGTGCATACTCAGCCCAGGGCAACAACTCCGACCAATTGTCTTGTTGTTGTGTGGTAAAGCAACGTATGTACTGCTCGAGACCCTGATTTGCCCTCTCTGCTGCCCCATTGGTTTGTGGATGGTATGCTGAAGAGAAGGCCAATCGCACCCCCATCTCCGCACAGAAAACCCTCCAGAAACGAGAGACGAACTGAGCTCCTCTGTCAGAGACTATTTCAGACGGAACCCATGTATTCGTACAATCTCTCTAGCAAAGACAACCGCCAGTTCTTTGGCTGTAGGAAGCTTAGGTAAAGGGACAAAATGAGCCATTTTGGAGAAGCGGTCTACAACTGTCAGAACCACAGTATGACCTTTGGACTTCGGCAAGTCCACAATAAAATCCATAGATAGATGAGACCAAGGCCTCTTAGGCGTGGGTAAAGGCTGCAATAGACCGACAGGCAAGGTTTTACTGGTTTTGCTTCTGGCACAGATTTGACAAGCCAAAACAAACAGGCGTACGTCCTGTCGCATGGTGGGCCACCAGAACTGTCTGAAAATACTGGTAAGAGTCTTAGTAATACCAGGATGACCTGCTGGTTTAGAATCATGAAACATTATGAGTAATTCTTGTCTTTCCTTTTCAGGTACAAACAACATATCTGGAGGCTTGTCAGGTGGAGCCCCCACTTGAGCTGCCTGGAGACGTTCCAGGAAAGGCGAGGAGACAGACAAGACTGTGGAAGCCACAATACGTTCAGGAGGAACTATAGGATTGTGGTCTTGTGTATTAGATTCATATGGGTCATATTGACGAGATAAGGCATCAGCCTTTACATTGCGGTCACCTGGTCTGTAAGTCAATACAAAATTAAACCGGGACAGTAGCAATGACCACCTGGCCTGTCTCGAGTTCAACCGTTTAGCATCCCCGATGTACGTAAGGTTCTTATGATCAGTGATTATCAACAAAGGATCAAGAGTACCTTCCAACAAATGTCTCCACTCTGACAGGGCAGACACAATAGCAAGCAATTCTCTGTTGCCAATATCATAATTGCGTTCTGCTGGTGATAATTTTCTTGAAAAGAACCCACAAGGATGTAGTGGTTTCCCTGGAGATTCTCTTTGAGACAGGACAGCCCCAATGCCTATCTCAGAAGCATCAACCTCAAGAATAAACGGAATCCTGGGATCAGGATGCCGTAACACGGGAGCAGAAGTAAAAGCCTGTTTGAGGGCTTCGAATGCTTGTTTAGATTGAGAAGACCAGATCTGGTTCTTCAGACCTTTACGTGTCATATTAATGATAGGAGAGGCTATAGCGGAATAATTCTTGATAAATCTCCTATAATAGTTAGAAAACCCCAGAAACCTCTGTATGGCTTTGAGACCTTGAGGAAGAGGCCATTCTGAGATGGCCGTGAGTTTAGAAGGATCCATCTCAAAACCCTCTGGAGTGATAATATACCCAAGGAATTTCACAGTAGTAATGTCGAATAAACACTTCTCTAGTTTGCAATAAAGACCATTGTCCAGTAATTTAGCTAATACCTGTCTGACATGTGCATGGTGGGTTTTCAGATCGGGAGAGTAAATCAATATATCGTCTAGGTATACTATAACAAAGGTTTGCAAGAAATCTCTGAGCACATCATTAATAAAATCCTGGAATACCGCTGGAGCATTACAAAGACCAAAAGGCATGACCAAGTATTCATAATGCCCACTCCTGGTGTTAAATGCTGTTCTCCACTCATGCCCCTCTTTTATGCGTATCAAATTGTAAGCTCCTCTTAAATCAAGTTTAGTGTATACTGCTGAACCCCTTAACCTGTCGAACAGTTCCGATATGAGAGGGATAGGGTACACGTTCTTAATGGTGATCTTGTTAAGCCCCCTATAATCCATAACGGGATTGTGTTCCACCAACCAGGGGAAACCAAGTACAACAGGATTGGAAGGTGAGTGGATAACTTGGAATATGATCTTTTCTTTATGCAAGAGACCAGTAGTAAGAACTACTGTAACCGTATCGTGAGTAATCCTAGGGCAGGATAACGGCCTGCCATCTATGGCTTCAACGACTAAGGGTGTCTCTCTTACAACCAGAGGTAGAGAAATGGAAGAAGCGTAGTTAACATCAATAAAGTTACCAGCAGCCCCAGAATCCACAAAAGCGGTATTATGTGTGGTCTTGGTCTCCCAAGCCAAGGATACTGGTAACATAAGTTTAGTGTCTTTGATAGGAGACATGCATGTCACACCCAAGGCCTGTCTCCTCAGCTGCCTTAGGTGCGGTAGTTTTCCGGCTTATCATGCATCTTAGGGCGAGTAGGACATTGAAATCGTACATGTCCCTCCAAACCACAATACAGGCACAATCCCTCACGAAAACGCCTTGTTCTCTCCTCCTCTGTAAGCCTAGTACGGCCTAGTTGCATAGGCTCTGAGGGAGGAGATAACTCTCTGTGTGGTGCTTGAAAGACAAGGGCCAACCTAGGTAACGGTCTCTTGGGTCTCTCTCTTGGAGTCCTTCTATCCCTTATCTGATTATCCAGATCTATACAGTAATCAATGAGTTCACACAATACCTCAGGTAGTTTACGTGGAGCTAATTCATGCATCAACGACTCTGATAACCCCTCCATAAACGCCAGAACCAGTGTCTCATTTGTCCAGTTCACATCAGAAACTAAGGTTTTAAATTCTATGGCATAATCAGACACAGTCCTGTTCCCTTGACGTATGCGGAACAAGGATTTGCCGGCTATCGTGGCCTTTCTGGTAGGATTAAATGTACGTTGTAACTCGGCTATGAATTCTTTATAATCCCGTACAATAGGTCTTTCTGCCTCCCATAAAGGAGTCGCCCATGTCAACGCTCTGCCAGACAGATGGTTAATAATAAACCCCACTTTGGCAATGTCAGAGAAAAACATTTTTGGATTTAATTTAAAATGAATATCCACATGGACCAAAAATCCCCGGCACTCAGAGGGAGTACCGTCAAACCTCATAGGAGCGGTCATGTGTACCTGGGATGTCTGAACGACAGGGGCACAGGTATAGCAGGCGGGGGTGCAACCCCAACTGGTTCCAGGTGTGCAGTACGATTCAGGATAGTTTGTAAGGCAATGGCAAACTGATCCATCCTATGATCCTGCTCATCCTGTCTGGATACAAAGGTAGCCAAGTGCTGTGTTAAATCTGCGGGATCCATATTGGCCAGATCGTAATGTCACGGTTCCCGAATCCCACCACGCAGTACTTAACCCCCAACACTACACAAAACTCAGAAGCTACCAACAGTGTAGCTGTGAATGATCCCTATCTGTCTGGTCCTTAGAATTGGCCAGGTAAACTAGCTAGACAGAAAAGGGTTAACAATACGGAGAGGAGTCAGCCGAGCCAGAATCAGGAATACAGAGTTCAGAATGGTCAAATGGAATAGCCGGGTCGGTATCAGAGCAGTAGCATAGTACAAGAAAATAGTCTAGGGCAACAGAAGGCAGAATGGTCAGAACACAAGCAGAGGTCAATAACAGGTTAAATCAATTTAGCAGTCAGGTACAAGGCGCTCAGGTATGGATAACCACGATCTGGCAACTTCTGAAACTATACTGAGGGTTTTTAAAGACCTTCACCAGACCACGCCCCCCACTCAAGCCACACCTCATGCAATCACCTCCCTGCCTGTCTCCATTTAAACCGGGCAGTGGTCAGCGAGCAGCATCAGACTTGCTGTCCTCAAGCACACAGGTAGGGCTGGAAGCCCCCAACGTTACAAAGAGTGGGGGATAAAGATGAGGTTTTTATGGTTGACACAGGGGCTGAATATTCTGTTGTAACGCAACCAATTGCACCACCAATGGGCAATGAGGCTGATATAATGGGTGCAATGGGTGTATCAGCTAAATATCCTTTTCTCGCATACCGAAATGCAGCCTGGGGGGGCACAATGTGGAACACCAATTTCTATATATGCCTGAATGTCCGATCCAACTCCTGGGGCCGGACATCCTCTGCAAATTTCAAGCCCAAATTACGTTCCTTCCCGGGGGTCACGCTAGATTAGACCTGCCTGAGAGTGGCGGCTCTGTTCGGCAGCATAACCTGGCCAGCCTAGAGACCCAATCAATAAAGATTGCAGTGATTATGCCCAGAGAAGAAGAATGGCGCACAGCACCAAACGCGCCGGTTGCAACAGATCCATACGCATACCATACTACTGGGCAGTCCTGGATTGTGGGCGGAGGACAACCCGCCTGGCTTAGCAGTGAATATTCCCCCAGTATATGTTGATCTGAAACCTGGTGCAACGCCTGTGGCTCTAAGACAGTATCACATTCCACAAAAAGCCAAACAAAATATCCAGACACATTTACAAAGACTGAAAGATCACGGGATATTGAAATTTTGTGTGTCACCATGGAATACACCGTTATTGCCAGTACAAAAATAAGGGACTCAGGAGTACCGTCCGGTCCAAGTTTTAAGGGCGGTTAACGAAGCTACGATGACCCTACACCCCGTTGTCCCCAATCCATACAATTTATTGGCATTAATTCCCGGAGATACAAAATACTACACGGTGCTGGATTTAAAAGACTCTTCCTTTTGCATCCGCAAGCCAACCTCTTTTTGCATTTCAGTGGGAGGATTCCAAGTCAGGAGCGCATCATCAGATGACGTGGACACGCCTTCCTCAAGGTTTCAAAAATCACCCACGATTTTTGGTTGCACGCTCAGTCAGGACCTCCTGTCCTTCAACGCTCAGCCAGACAAAGTTGTCTTATTGCAATATATTGATGATTTATTGCTTGCTTCCCCCACAGAAAAAGACTGTCTATCTGCCACAAAGGCACTTCTATATCTGCTATGCCAAGCAGGATACAAAGTTTCTAGAAAGAAGGCTCAAATATGTAAACAAAGCGTGAAATATTTAGGTTTTCAATTAACAGGTACCAAACGTGCACTGGGAGCTGAACGGAAGGAAGCGGTCTGCCGAATCCCTCAGCCAAAGACACGCAGGCAGACCCGTGAGTTCCTAGGTGCTGCAGGCTTTTGCCGTCTGTGTATCCCCAACTTTGCTGAGATTGACAAGCCCCTCCATCAAGCTACCAAGGGGGAGAACAAGACCCATTCCTCTGGGAAGAAGAACAGACGGCTGCCTTTCTGAAACTAAAGACCCTCTTAATGGAAGTCCCGGCATTGGGCCTGCCAGATCATAGCAAGCCCTTCCAGCTCTACGTGCATGAACACAACCAAACGGCAATGGGAGTCCTGATCCAGAACCTCGGGTCTTGGCCGAGGTCAGTGGCCTACCTCTCCAAACAGCTTGACCCCATGACCTGCGGCCTACCCCCTTGTCTACGAGTCGTGGCCGCCACAGCGATGCTAATTTCAGAAGCTGACAAGTTGACTCTGGGACAAGTCCTTCATGTAAAAGTGCCACATGCTGTCAAAGCTCTGCTAGATGTCAAAGGCAGTTACTGGTTCAGCAATAGTCGGATGACGAAATATCAAGCAATGATGTGTGAGAATCCACGGGTTCATTTGGACCTCATCGCTACCTTGAATCCTGCTACATAACTGCCTGACTCTGAAGAAGATCCAAATCATGAATGCCTTCAGGTCATTGAAGAAGTATTCAGCAGCAGACCAGATTTGAAAGATGTACCCCTAGACAAATACGACCTACAACTCTTTACTGATGGTAGCAGCTACATGTATGAAGGAAAGAAAGTATCCGGCTATGCAATTGTCACCATGAATGGGATTCTAGAAGCAGACTCCTTACCAGGCCACACGTCAGCACAACTAGCAGAGATACTGGCTTTGACAAGAGCTCTGGAAATATCTGAAGGCAAAAGAGTGAATATCTACACCGACTCCAAATATGCCTTTATGACTGTCCATGCACATAGTGCCCTCTACAAAGAAAGAGGCCTTCTCTCTTCGTCAGGAAAGCAAGTCAAGTACTCTGCAGATATCTCAGCTCTTCTGGATGCTGTGTGGAAGCCCAGTGCTGTCAGTGTCATGCACTGCCAAGGTCACCAGAAAGGTCATGACGAAATACCCAAAGGAAATAGATTAGCAGACCAAGCTGCAAAAGCAGCAGCAAAGCCTCCAACGAATGACTGTATGCCTCACCATCAAGTCACCAAAATTCTCCTCTGCAAGCAAGACGAAGATAGCTCTATGCCGAACTATGAATTCTATATGAATTGGAGAAAATACGATCCAAATAGCAAATTTATCGAAATTATTCTACGCAAATGGGATGAAAACTTTGACTTGCTGGAAGACAACCATAACTACATTCAGTGGCTAAGGAGTGGAAGAATGACCCATTAGGCCCAAAATGGAGGGGTCCTTACCTTGTCCTGTTATCCACCCCCACAGCAGTGAAGGTTGCCGAGGTGGTTCCGTGGATACACCATTCAAGACTAAAGGTAGCTGCAGCCAGTCCTGATCCAGAGTGGAAAGTCGTCCTCAGCGAGACCAATCCACTACAGTTGAAATTGACAAAAGCTGCAGTTCCGCGTACTTAGGAAAATCAACAAGTGGGTGTCTTGAAGGCCATAATAATGCCTGACCACCTGCCGACGCTGGAGAATGGGGAGACCCCAGGGGAAATTTTTGAGGACATACCCCTCTCTGAGCCCAATCCGGGGTACCTCTCACTTTTGTGGTGGTAGGGGGGAGGGATAAGCTGTAACTATTAAGAGAGTTGTTCAAGCCATCCTGACGCTGGGGGCAATCCTGGTGCTGATACTATACATTGAAAAACAAAAATTGGTGGTGTTGCGCTAAAGGAAAGTAATAAAACTTATGTATGGTCTATTTTGAAGGCATGCTATACTGCACAGCAAAAAAGAGAAAGAAAGTTCTATTTCTCAATAGTTCGTTCAATGGATATCCAGTCTCTGTTGTAGAAAGGATTTTCAGTGAAATCTTCCAAGACTTTGGAACGAATGACCACTTCTTTGGTGAATCTTCATTAAAAAGTATATATCTCGGAAAAAGAGAAACTCGATAGTGTTATACCGTTTATTAATGTGTATACAAATCTACTGACATAATATACGTACAGAAAAAAGAGGTAGTGGGTTTAGGATTTGATCTCACCCACTGCCAGATAAAACATCACGTCCCAATCAAGCCTCTATAGACAAAACCACCAGGAGCTCCCGGGCTGCTTCCAAGGTGGTCACTCAATACCAAAGGTGGGACCGCGATGATAAAGTGACGTAGTGCTGACGCGTTTCGCCCCGCCCACGGGACTTCATCAGAGCATACGTCACTATGCCATCATCCTCTCTAAATAGTGTCTTAACTTGACACACCTGGTGAAATTCTAATGAAATTCTCTGTAGCCACTCCCTATGGGAGATCCTACAAATGCTTCAGTATGTTTAAATATATTGCAAATGGAAGCACAAAAACAAATGTATTAAAAGATTGCCATATATAGGCGATCACAAACAGCCCTAAGAATAATCTTTAAGGCAAAAATTCATAACACCCATAAAACACTCTGTGTATGGATCAATGATTATTTTAAAAAACAATATTAAAAAAACAGCATTGAAAACGAACAGCATTAAAAACGAACAGCATTTAAAAAACGAACAGCATTTAAAAAAAAAAATAAAAAAAACAGCATTAAAAAACGAACAGCACTAAACAACGAACATTAGAAAGAGTATAGATTCTTAATACTTCTAAGAACGCTCCAAAAAGGGGAGGGGAGGGATCTTAAGACATAACTACATAATTACAAGAGTAAAATGTAAAAAAGTAAAAAACATATGGACAAAAACATCCGTAAAATATTACATCATTCAAATACTATTAATAATAAAGTACAAACAGTAAAAATATACCGCATACAATGGAATACGTATAGCCATAATAGAGACACATAATAATACATGATGAAGGGCAGGAATCATAACTACCATAAAAATACAATTAGGTAAGGAAATTATATAGATCAAAATCAACATTGAGACCCAAAGGAGTGAAAGTTCTTAAATCGTATGCTGTCCTCATCTCTTCCTGCCCCATTCTCTGAATGTTATTGCCTCCTCTCCAATATTTTCCTACCCTTTTAATGCCCAAAAACTTTAGACCTCTTGGGTCCGAATTATGAGACTTAAAGAAATGTGCGGAAACAAAATGTTGCATATACCCATTCCTAATATTGCGAATATGTTCATCTATGCGTTTGTGTAAAGGTCTTGCCGTGCGTCCCACATACTGTAGTCCGCATGGACATTCCAATAAATAGATAATATTGTTGGTTTTGCATGTAATTAAATTGTTGATCGGGTACTCAATATTTGTTATATTCGATTTGTAATTCTTGACGCAATTGCTACTTTTTGGACTATTCGAGTTCTTACACGATTGGCAATACTATACATTGCCACCTTTATTTCCGCCCTTTAAAATGGTGGGAAGTGCCCAAAGACAATGGAGAGAGTGGATATCTCTCACATCTGGCATGGCACCCACCCCATTGCAGAGAATCGTACCATGTGGAGACAAAAACGTGACCTGGGGCCCATGTCTACACCAAGAGGTCATCTGCTGATAAAATTTAAATATGCGTACGCAAAGAAATCAGGACAAAAATCATGTTGGGTGTGCAGCAGATTGCACCCAGAGACAATCTACATCCCGTTTGCTACAATTCCTATGAACTTGAGTACATTTTCGGTCGGAAACATTACGATTCATAATATAAATGACCCACAGATAAAACCAGATGAAACGTTGCCAAGTTACCCAATAACTGGGCCTGAATATCCGCCTGATTGGTGTTTCCAGATAGGAACGGATAATCTGAGCATGAATGAGAACCCATGCCAGTCCAGTAGGTTTAATTTTAATGCACAAACAGTTTTGTCAGGAACAGGATCTGGGATGATTGTGGTTAGGCCACTAAATTTAACAATGGAACAAAAACTAACAATAGCTAATGTAACAACGACTAGACAAAATGCAAAACACCTCTTGCTACGGCTAGTAAGAATGATGATTGAGGTCCGCAAGGGAACACTTCATTTGTCTCCATTTATACTGACGGAGGATAGCAGGTGTGTTCCAGGAGTGTATGCTACACGTGGGTACCACCTACAATCACTGGGATGTGCTACATAGCTAAGCTGATTCCTGTTCAAAGGGTACAGGGCGATGACACAAAACCTGACACTACACTACACCCTAGATACCCTTCTTGTGGCTAAATTATGAATTACACTTGTATATATTGAATTTTGCTTCAAAATGGCCTTTTTTTGCAATATTAATAGGAATATGTCTATATGATTTATTCTCTATATATGGGATCAAGCACATATGTTGGAGGTAGTAGTGATATATTGACATATTCCTATTAATGAGATCAAAAACATTAATGCTTCCAGTCTAGTGCCCCATTAACCTGAAATGTCAAAAGCCGCCACTGGACGGTGGGCGACTATGTGAATATTAGTGGGTTGCATTCTACTCTCAACAAGGGCGGAAATCATGTCGCTGGCTCTCCTGGCTACATTAGTTACTTATGGTGTTGCTGTAAATCCTCCAAGTAATTCTCTTAAAATGTATATATACGTAGGCATCTGTAAGGGGTCTGACCACAAGAATTGAAATAGCAGGATTTGGAAAACTCAACCCAGAAAATCTCTTTTGTGATCTCTCATAGATTGTAAATTGTCTTGGGATCAGGGTCCCCCTGAATCATCATCCATCTGTGGTATTCTAATGTATCAACTCCTTGTACACTGATCTTGTAAAGTCCTGTGGAATTTGGGGCGCTAAATACTGTGTGCTGTTCATTTGCGGTGGTTTGTTCCTTGAGCTTATACCATTTATTCGTTGCATTTTTAATATAAAAATAAATTTTGTCTTTTCTGTTTTATTCTGATTTGTACTTGTAGCTGGAAAACTGGGGCTAAAAATCATCTTATCTGACTGGATTTAATGCATTTTAACATAAAAATACAAAGTCTAAAGATCTAAATTTAGTAGGTAACCAAACTAATTTATGGAAAAATGTCTGATGTTCTTGCCATTTAAAATGGTTTCATTTATTAGGATTATTTTTTGCTTGCTTTATTTGAATAGGCCTTCCTTTCTTCAACTATTTTTCCATCTTCCACCTAATAAAAAAGTATTGTTTGACATTTATGTGAGTGATATAAATGTAAGAAGAATTCATGGTTATTGCCCCAGGCAGGGTTTGTGGCATAATTTGGGTGACCCGATTGAACAAGATATTTTGTATGTAGATTATTTTGTCAAGTTTTCATGCCGCACCAATGAAAATCTCGTAATCTCCTGATTATCATAGTTTAATGTGCCATGTGCTTAAAAAGTAAATGCTCATTGGGTGTTTTCTCACTGTAAATTCATACCTACATTTCTATTGGTTCCAGCTTTCATGTAAACAACATCTGACAGGCTGATATTTGAAGGCAAAGCCCAGCAGGCTTATGACTGCATATGTATTATGAGATCATAATGATGCTGCATGGACTATTAATGTGCAAGCCGTGCCAGGCTCAGTCATTCTCCAAGAGAGAAGCGACTGAGAGAGACGTACTTTGCAAGCTGTGGAAAACGCTAAAAAGATATTTCAGAGTTTTTCATTTGGTGAACAAGTCAATTGTTTCATACCATTATTTGAAACATCGATACACTGTAGACTTTGACATCAAGTCTAGAAACAATGTTGACGTTCTTCCGACTGTGTCGCCCTAAGAAGACGGCAAAAAAGGATAAAAGATCTGTGCAGGCAGAGCTGAATGATCTGAGATGTGAACTGCACAAGAGAGATGAATCAATGCTGGAGCTAAAGAAGGAACTCGCAGCTCTCAAAGATCAGATGCAGAAAAAGCTTTGAACATAGAGGCAAGCCAGAAATTCATAAGCCTGAACAACATGCATGATTTGGAACTACAGAGGAAAGATGAGGAGATGAAACGTGAACTGCGCAAGAAAGATGCCTTGATTCTGGAGCTAAAGCAAGAGCTGGCAGTGCAGAAACATGAGATTCACTATCTGAAGGATGAAGAGCATCTCTTGAGACATCGGGACTAGGAACCTCTAGCCTCGATGGTCAAGCAAGAGGAAACTACTAAAGAGGAGAGCTGCAGAAGATCAATGACAACTCTGAAAAAACCCTCAGAGTTGTAGAAAGTATTATGAAGCAGAGAGAGTCACAGGTGGCCTCACTCCATGGTGACATCAAGGAGGTGAAGGGTCAAGTTGAGGAAACATCCAAACCAAAAGTGCAGGTGAAAGGGCTCATTCACGTCAAGCCCATTAACGAAAAATCAGAGACGGATAAGCCACGTCTGGCTGCACAAAAAGTGAACAGATCTAAGCAAAGCGCGACCTGTGTCATCAACCAAAAATCGTAAAAGGCAAAAAACCTGCATAAAGCAAATAGGCTTTGCAAGATGTCATGAAGAAGAGTCGACATTGCAGGCTCCAGAAAAAGAAAGCAACTCTTCGGACTCGTTGGATCCTGAACCTCCAGCAGAAATATAACCGGTGAAAGGGTATATATACCATATATATACATATTTAATATGTGGGTAAAAGCTTCTTGATCCAAGTAGAAATCTGATCGCCATTCTGGGGTCAAGAAGGAATTTTTTTCCCAGTATGTTGCATAGTCATCATGCACTTTCAGACTGTGTTTTTCTCGCCTTCTTTTGGATCATATACTAACACCAGCCAAAAGAGACAGACAACAAACCTGCCTCATCTTAACCTCTAAAAAGACCATTGGCTCAGCTGAGGTTCTTTGAAAACCCCTTCCTACTGATGTTCTGTTATAGAAATAAAGATGTTTCCTTCAGAAAGTTCCATTACTGGTTGTGTTTTGTGAGTGGCACTGGAAATACACATTACAATGTTATCAGCAAAGGGCGATAACATTCACAAATAAAGGTTTGAAACTATTTATTAAAAATAAGCAAAAGTTACAAAGGCTAAAAATAAGAGAAATTATTTGAGTATGAACGTTTGATGAAACACTAAATCTAAAATAACATACCAATGCCAGTAATAGAGTAGAGGTAACATCACTGCTCTGCGTGGAGAGAGCCTGTGGAGACATGGGTTTGATCCCAGCAAGAGCACCTCTCCAGTAAGTGTCCTTGGGCAAGACACCTAACAGTACATACTCGCCACCCAGGACAGACTTCAAAACGAGAGAAATCTCAATGTATCCTTCCTGGTAAAATACTTTCTCAAAAAAAAAAAATAGATATGGGCATGGAGCTGCAGCTCAAATAGCCCCTATGTTAATCCAGTGTTCTGTCAAAAAATGCAATTCGTCAAAATGAAAAATCATGTTACATCTGGTGACGTTACATTTACGCTCATTTTCACAAATTGCATAGAGTGTGCAAGCCCTCCGAGCCTTTGGATACACAAATAAAGACTCACTCCATCCCATTCTGACAGTTCCATGACCGCGTGCATGCACTCTAAGGCTGGGGACAGACGAGTACACTATGTGCGCCTCAGTGACGTGCGGTGAGGTCAGTGGCTGGTGAGGCACTGGATAGTATCAGAGGCAGATATACACAGGTTCAGTACTCCCCAGGAACTGACTGCTCTCATTGCTCCACAGGAACTGGCTGCTCTCATTGCTCCCCAGCATCTGGCTGCTCTCATTCCTCCCCAGGATCTGGCTGCTCTCTTTGCTCCCCAGGATCTGGCTGCTCTTATTGCTTCCCATGATCTGGCTGCTCTCAGTGCTCCCTAGGATCTGGCTGTTCTCCGTGCTTACCGGGATCTTGCTGCTCTCAGTGCTTACTGGGATCTGGCTGCTCTCAGTGCTCCCCAGGATCTGGCTGCTCAGTGTTCCCCAGGATCTGTGTCATCCTCCAGGCAGTTGAGTGTCAAGATGAGGCCACACCCTGAGCCCAGCCTCACGCCCACTGACAGTGAGAGACAGGACAGTCACATGATTGGCCTGCGCCAATCAATGCATGGGATGCTTGCCTCCCATGCAGATGTTTTTGAATGGCTTGAACCAATGGCGCTGTCCCATTGGTCCAAGCTATTCCATTGCTCTACCAGGGCCTGAGGCCCCGGGAGAGCAATGTTCAGGAAGTGGGCAGTGCTCGGACATCTGTTAATTGAACAGACGCGCTGCGCTGCACACTTCTTGACAGCCTACGAGATTTGCGTAGCGTAGTGCTACGCAGATTGCATAGGGCCGGCTCAGGCTGGGGAATGGGAAAAAAAACAGCACGCAGAGGAAGGAAGGAGCTGAAGGTGGCGGAACGTGAAGCAGGCTAGTTTTTTTTCTATTCTATCACTTGAGCAGCATTTAATGGCAGGTGAGGCTCTGCCTCACCTGCCGTCCCTGACCGCACGTCCCTGGTGCGCCTGTACTGACGTGCCTTACGGCGTCCGTTCAGCAGGCCTCCCCGTCAAAGCACTAGGACCCGCATTGAAGGGGCTGCAAAGCACGATCCTCCATAGGAGGATCGAGCCTTGCAGCGCTGAGCTCACTAACTGCGCTCAGCGAGGTGACCAGACGGGCGTCAAACAGATTAGAAGGAACGACCAACCTCACAGACGTTCCTTCCACTCTGCAATGATGCTCGTCTGACCCCAGCCTTAGTGGGGCGAGATGTCCTGTACGCGCATGCAAAAAGAAGCTCGACCTATCCTCATCAGATTGCTAAATTTGATGAGGTTAGTGTAAGTGCATTGAGGCACGCATATCCAAAGGCTAGGTGGTACATACGTGCATGCACACTCCATGCAATTTGTGAAAATAAGTGTATCACCTCACCAATTGGGTTGCCTTTTTTGACAGAACACCAGCTCTTAGTTTGACATTCAGTAGGACAAATCATATATAAGGTTGCCAACCAACATGCAGCGCAGGCTAAATATCCGCCAACCAGCACATGGCGGCCCGGTGACGTCATCAACCTACACCGCTTCTTCGATTGAATTCTTTACTCTGTGGATAGACTTTCTGCGGTTCCGCAAACAGAGAAAAAAAGGCGTGGAATGGAATCCCGAACAGCCAATCGTCGATCGTATAACAAGTAAGTGACGCCCCCTGAATACTTTCACCCTCAGCACTGAAAGTCACGAGAGTTAACAGTGCGGCCCTGCGGGAAGAGAGAAAAAAAAATGAAAGAATGGAGCAAAGCAGGCTGGAATCCTCCACCAATGAGTGCGGAGGCCGGGGGCGTGCTGGGGCTGCGATTGGCGGCCGTGGGTGTGGCCTGTCAGAGGCAGCAGGGAGCTTGGAAGCTGGTGGAGAGTGAGTGGCAGCTCCAGGCTTGGTGCCCCGGCCAGGCCGCCCCATGGAGCTCGAGAACATAGTCGCCAACACTGTGCTTCTGAAAGCCAGGGAGGGTATGTATGTGAATGTGGGCCATGCATGCAGAGGGAATGGCATAAGGGAAAGTTACACGTCCTTTACAAAGTCTGAGTTTGGGCAGGGTGTGCGATTATACATGCACATAGATATGTGAGGGAGGCTGTGTGTGTCTAATATATATATATATATACATACATGCGTGTATAGTTGTTCACGAATACACCTATATATCACACGCACATCTGTACGTGTGATTTGAGGATCTGAATGTGTGTATAAATTGATGCGTTTGTGAGAGTCTGATATGATAAATATACACACATTTATATTTTCATATGTGTGTGTGGACATATAAATGTGTGTGGACATATAAATGTGTGTGTGGACATATAAATGTGTGTGTGGACATATAAATGTGTGTGTGGACATATAAATGTGTGTGTGTGTGTGGACATATAAATGTGTGTGTGTGTGTGGTCATATAAATGTGTGTGTGTGTGTGGACATGTGTGTGTGGACATGTGTGTGTGGACATATAAATGTGTGTATGTATGTGTGTGTGGACATATAAATGTGTGTATGTATGTGTGTGTGGACATATAAATGTGTGTATGTGTGTGTGTGGACATATAAATGTGTGTATGTGTGTGTGTGGACATATAAATGTGTGTATGTGTGTGTGTGGACATATAAATGTGTGTATGTGTGTGTGTGGACATATAAATGTGTGTATGTGTGTGTGTGGACATATAAATGTGTGTATGTGTGTGTGTGGACATATAAATGTGTGTATGTGTGTGTGTGGACATATAAATGTGTGTATGTGTGTGTGTGGACATATAAATGTGTGTATGTGTGTGTGTGGACATATAAATGTGTGTATGTGTGTGTGTGGACATATAAATGTGTGTATGTGTGTGGACATATAAATGTGTGTATGTGTGTGGACATATAAATGTGTGTATGTGTGTGGACATATAAATGTGTGTATGTGTGTGGACATATAAATGTGTGTATGTGTGTGTGTGGACATATAAATGTGTGTATGTGTGTGTGTGGACATATAAATGTGTGTGTGTGTGGACATATAAATGTGTGTATGTGTGTGTGTGGACATATAAATGTGTGTGTGTGTGTGGACATATAAAAGTGTGTGTGTATGTATGTGGACATATAAATGTGTGTGTGTGTGTGTGTATATGTATGTGGACATATAAATGTGTGTGTGTGTGTATGTATGTGGACATATGTGTGTGTATGTATGTGGACATATGTGTGTGTATGTATGTGGACATATAAATGTGTGTGTGTGTGTATATGTATGTGGACATATAAATGTGTGTGTGTGTGGACATATATATGTGTGTGTGTGGACATATATATATGTGTGTGTGGACATATATATATGTGTGTGTGGACATATATATGTGTGTGTGTGGACATATATATGTGTGTGTGTGGACATATATATATGTGTGTGTGTGGACATATATATGTGTGTATGTGGACATATATATGTGTGTGTGTGTATGTGGACATATATATGTGTGTGTGTGTATGTGGACATAATATGTGTGTGTGTGTGTATGTGGACATATATATGTGTGTGTGTGTGTATGTGGACATATATATGTGTGTGTGTGTGTATGTGGACATATATATGTGTGTGTTGTATGTGGACATATATATGTGTGTGTGTGTGTGTATGTGGACATATATATGTGTGTGTGTGTGTGTGTGTTGTATGTATGTGGACATATATATGTGTGTATGTGGACATATATATGTGTGTGTATGTGGACATATATATTGGTGTGTATGTGACATATATATATGTGTGTGGTATGTGGACATATATATGTGTGTGTGTATGTGGACATATATATGTGTGTGTGTATGTGGACATATATATGTGTGCGTGTGTATGTGGACATATATATGTGTGTGTGCGTGTGTATGTGGACATATATATGTGTGTGTGTGTGTGGACATATATATATGTGTGTGTGTGTGTGGACATATATATGTGTGTGTGTGTGTGTGGACATATATATGTGTGTGTGTGTGTGTGGACATATATATGTGTGTGTGTGTGTGTGTGTGTGGACATATATGTGTGTGTGTGTGTGTGTGTGGACATATATATGTGTGTGTGTGTGTGTGGACATATATATGGTGTGGTGTGTGTGGACATATATATGTGTATGTGGACATATATGTGTGTGTGTGGACATATATGTGTGTGTGTATGTGGACATATATATGTGTGTGTGTAATGTGGACATATATATGTGTGTGTGTAATGTGGACATATATGTGTGTGTGTGTAATGTGGACATATATGTGTGTGTGTGTAATGTGGACATATATATGTGTGTGTGTATGTGGACATATATATATATATGTTGTGGTGTGTGTGTGTATGTGGACATATATGTGTGTGTGTATGTGGACATATATATGTGTGTGTATGTGGACATATATATGTGTGCGGTGTATGTGGACATATATATGTGTGTGTGCGTGTGTATGTGGACATATATATGTGTGTGTGTGGACATATATATGTGTGTGTGTGTGTGGACATATATATGTGTGTGTGTGTATGTGGACATATATATGTGTGTGTGTGTGTATGTGGACATATATATGTGTGTGTGTGTATGTGGACATATATATGTGTGTGTGTGTGTGTATGTGGACATATATATGTGTGTGTGTATGTGGACATATATATGTGTGTGTATGTGGACATATATATGTGTATGTGGACATATATATGTGTATGTGGACATATATATGTGTATGTGGACATATATATGTGTATGTGGACATATATATGTGTGTGTGTGTGTATGTGGACATATATATGTGTGTGTGTATGTGGACATATATATGTGTGTGTGTATGTGGACATATATATGTGTGTGTGTATGTGGACATATATATGTGTGTGTGTGTATGTGGACATATATATGTGTGTGTGTGTATGTGGACATATATATGTGTGTATGTGGACATATATATGTGTGTGTGTGTGTGGACATATATATGTGTGTGTATGGTGATATATGTGTGTGTGTATGTGGATATATGTGTGTGTATGTGGACATATATGTGTGTATGTGGACATATATATGTGTGTGTGTGTATGTGGATATATGTGTGTGTGTGTATGTGGATATATGTGTGTGTGTGTGTATGTGGATATATGTGTGTGTGTGTGTGTATGTGGATATATGTGTGTGTGTGTGTGTATGTGGACATATATATGTGTGTGTGTGTGTGTATGTGGACATATATATGTGTGTATGTGGACATATATATGTGTGTATGTGGACATATATATGTGTGTCCAACCACTGAGGAGGAAGTCAATTCCTTATTGTCCTCCTCACATCTCACCACGTGCCCGCTCGACCCCATTCCCTCACATCTAATTCCTCCCCTCTCCTCCTCCCTCACCCCTGCTCTCACACACATCTTCAACCTATCTCTCTCCACTGGCTCCTTTCCATCCGCCTTCAAACACGCGCTAGTTACCCCTTTACTAAAGAAACCATCCCTAGATCCCAACTCTCCATCCAACTACCGTCCTGTATCCCTGCTTCCCTTTACCTCTAAGCTCTTAGAAAAACTAGTCTTCAACCGCCTCTCCCTCTTCCTGTCCTCCAATTCCCTACTTGACCCCCTGCAATCTGGCTTCCGTCCCCTACACTCAACTGAAACTGCCCTCACCAAAGTCACCAACGACCTCCTAACTGCTAAAAAAAACAGGCCACTATTCTATTCTCATCCTGCTTGACCTCTCGGCTGCTTTTGACACTGTTGACCACCCCCTCCTTCTACAGACCCTCAACTCTCTGGGTCTCGGTGACACTGCACTTGCTTGGATTGACTCCTATTTATCCAACAGGTCCTTCTGTGTGTCCTTTGCTGGTAACTCCTCCTCCTCATTGCCTCTATCTGTTGGTGTACCTCAAGGCTCTGTCCTTGGTCCTCTGCTCTTTTCCATCTACACCTCCTCCCTGGGCAAAATCATCAACAGCTTTTGCTTTAATTACCACCTCTACGCTGATGACACTCAGATCTACCTCTCTACCCCTGATCTCTCTCCCCCTGTCCTTTCCAAAGTCAGTGACTGTTTATCTGGCATCTCCTCCTGGATGGCCTCCCACCACCTAAAGATCAACATGTCAAAGACTGAGCTCCTACTTATTCCTCCCTCTAATGCCGCCCCACCTCCTGACTTCTCGATCACGGTGGAGGGTATCACCATCTCCCCATCAAACCAAGTTCGCTGTCTTGGAGTTACACTTGACTCTGCTCTTTCCTTCATCCCCCACATCAAGTCTCTTTCCTCCTCCTGCCGATACCAACTGCGTAATATTTACAGAATTCGGCCATTTCTTACCGCTGTCGCCACAAAACAACTCATACACGCCCTGGTAATCTCCCGACTCGACTATTGCAATAATCTCTTATCTGGCCTCCCTCTGTCCCACCTCTCCCCCCTACAATCCATCCTGAACGCCTCCGCCAGGCTAATTCACCTCACCCGCCGCTCTGTCTCTGCCGCTCCCTCTGCGAGTCCCTTCACTGGCTCCCCATCCACTGCAGAATTAAGTTCAAAATCCTTATCCTTACCTACAAAAGCCTCACTAACTCAGCTCCCCACTACCTGTCCTCACTAATCACCAAATACACCCCAGCCCGCTCCCTAAGGTCAAACAGTGACCTGCGCCTAGCTTCTCCCCGCATCACCTCTTCCCATGATAGACTGCAGGATTTCTCACGCGCAGCCCCCACTCTCTGGAACGCTCTCCCTCGTGCTGTCAGACTTTCCCCTAACTTCTCTTCCTTCAAACGCTCCCTGAAAACATTCCTATTTAGGGAGGCCTACCACCCAACTCACTGACGCAACCATCAATCACTCTCACCTTACAGTCCTCTCCTCCTGTTTCCAACCCCAACCCTCCCAGATTGTGAGTTCCTACGGGAATAGGGCCCTCATCTCCTCCTGTACTGTTTGTCAAATGTTGTTCAATGTATTGTAACCCTGTCTATACTGTGCTTATTGTACAGCGCTGCGGAATATGCTGGCGCTTTATAAATAAAGAATAATAATAATAATAATAATAATATATGTGTGTATGTGGACATATATATGTATGTGTGTGTGTGTGGACATATGTGTGTGTGGACATATATATATGTGTGTGTATGTGGACATATATATATGTGTGTATGTGGACATATATATATGTGTGTATGTGGATATATATATATGTGTGTATGTGGACATATATATATGTGTGTATGTGGACATATATATGTGTGTATGTGGACATATATATGTGTGTATGTGGACATATATATGTGTGTGTGTGTGGACATATATATGTGTGTGTGTGTGGACATATATATGTGTGTGTGTGTGGACATATATATGTGTGTGTGTGTGTGGACATATGTGTGTGTGGACATGTGTGTGTGTATGTGGACATATATATATATATGTGTGTGTGTGTGTATGTGGACATATATATGTGTGTATGTGGACATATATATATGTGTGTGTGTGGACATATATATGTGTGTGTGGACATATATATGTGTGTGTGTGTGGACATATATATGTGTGTGTGTGTGGACATATATATGTGTGTGTGTGTGGACATATATATGTGTGTGTGTGGACATATATATGTGTGTGTGTGGACATATATATGTGTGTGTGTGTGTGTGGACATGTGTGTGTGTGTGGACATGTGTGTGTGTGTGGACATATATATGTGTGTGTATGTGGACATATATATATATATGTGTGTGTGTGTGTATGTGGACATATATATATGTGTGTATGTGGACATATATATATGTGTGTGTGTGTGTGTATGTGGACATATATATATGTGTGTGTGTGGACATATATATGTGTGTGTGTGTGGACATATATATGTGTGTGTGTGTGGACATATATATGTGTGTGTGTGTGGACATATATATGTGTGTGTGTGGACATATATATGTGTGTGTGTGGACATATATATGTGTGTGTGGGACAATATATGTGTGTGTGGACATATATATGTGTGTGTGTGGACATATATATGTGTGTGTGTGGACATATATATGTGTGTTGTGGACAATATGTGTGTGGTGGACATATATAATGTGTGTGTATGTGGACATATATATATGTGTGTATGTGGACATATATATATGTGTGTATGTGGAATATATATATATGTGTGTATGTGGACATATATATATGTGTGTATGTGGACATATTATATGTGTGTATGTGGACATATATATGTGTGTATGTGGACATATATATGTGTGTGTGTGTGGACATATATATGTGTGTGTGTGTGGACATATATATGTGTGTTGTGTGGACATATATATGTGTGTGTGTGTGTGGACATATGTGTGTGTGGACATGTTGTGTGTGTATGTGGACATATATATATATATGTGTGTGTGTGTGTATGTGGACATATATATGTGTGTATGTGGACATATATATGTGTGTGTGTGTGGACATATATATGTGTGTGTTGTGTGTGTATGTGGACATATAGGCTAGGGTCAGAGTGGGGCAGTTCGGAACGCGCGTGGCAGTGCACTAAATACGGCGGCAGTAGCAGCACATAACGGCCAATGACGGCCAATATACGCAGTACGTGCGTACAAAAGTGCGCCGACACCACGCACCGGCAAATGAACGCATTTTTTATCAGAACGTGAAACCGCTGGCTACTGACGTATAAAGTGCGTGTGGGCGCATAGCAGTGTGTGTGCGTGATTATAGGAGATGTCAGACGCTGCTAGTGTGCGGCCTACATAACGTTGTAAACGCCGGATTTCCCTAGACTTCTTTTTACCCCACCGTCATGAAATACGTCCAGAATTGCGCATCGTCTGACCACTTAAAGCGTGTTCCGTGAAAAAATTAAGCGTGTGTGAAAAAATGCGTGCGCACGCATCGACGTACATTTTGACGGTGGCTGCAGAAAATGCGCTCATCTGTCCCTAGCCATATATATGTGTGTGTGTGGACATATATATATGTGTGTGTGTGTGGACATATATATATGTGTGTGTGTGTGTGTGTGTGGACATATATATATATATATATATATATATATGTGGATATATATGTGTGTATGTGGATATATATGTGTGTATGTGGATATATATATGTGTGTGTGTGTATGTGGATATATATATGTGTGTGTGTGTATGTGGACATATATATGTGTGTGTGTGTGTATGTGGACATATATATGTGTGTGTGTGTGGACATATAAGTGTGTGTAAACTTTATGGGTATATATTGGCATATGCATTTGTGTATCTCCTGTAACCTAAGCCTTTTTTTTGTGGGGGGGGGGGGGGGAGTAGCGCTCATTGTAGGAGCCTTGCTGTAAGGGGTGTTTTGGCAGTGTCCTGCTGTAATGACATTTTTTTCGGCTGGGTGATCAGATCACGTCGCTACTCACAGGAAATAAAACCAAGTGCACGTTTTACAGGTGCCCTGGGTAGAATGACAGCCGCGATCTCACTCACCATAGACCCGATCTATGAATTTTTGTAAGGACGTCTTTGTCATCCCATTTGTGAGGTAATGAAGATCCTGAGGATGAGCAACAGCACTAGTGGCCTGCTCTACGGTGGGGCCCGCTCAGGTCTCACAAGGCTTTAGGTCGATTGTGCCATTACAGGGACAACTGCTCCATATGCAAATCAGACGCCATCACCCAGAAAGGGTGGCCAGTACTGACTGCCAAGGACGTCATCCCTTCACGAGAGGTGCAGCAACCCCTGACGATCGTTTCGGCCCTGTTATGCCTCGTCAGGAGGGTACGGCTGGCACCTCGAACAAGGTGTCCACATCCTGGATTACCAAGTAAACCCTATAAAATGCCCTTTCTGGGTGATGGCGTCTGATTTGCATATGGAGCAGTTGTCCCTGTAATGGCACCATCGAGCTAAAGCATTGTGAGACCTGAGCGGGCCCCACCGTAGAGCAGGTCACTAGAGCCATCGCTTGATCTCAGGACCCTCACAAACCCCTTTTTTCTCACTGCCATTCCATTACTTTGGATGCCTGTGAGAGAATTTAACATTTTGGGTCAAAAGATCTCAATTTGATCTTTATTTTCAACCCCTTTGCGATTTCTTCCAATATAAACCACATCAATAAATCAAAACGACAAAAGAATAGAAAACCTAGAAGAAAACACGCAAAAAAAAAAACCCCACTTGTATGCGAGCGTCTTTTTTTTTATCTATTGGTTGTGGATGGGACTTGTGTCTCCAGTGTCACGGTCTTGCGGAAGGAATGGCCGGCATCAGGCAGCTATCATTAAGGAGGTAATTAGAAAAACAAAGAAGGCTTTTATCCCGCTAAGTGGCTCCTGGCTTCACATTATTCATTTCAGTCCTTTTTAACCTCATCTCTTCCCCAGCCTTGTCCATAACAATGTCCGCCTCTCCAATGCTCGACCAGAGGTGGACGGACCAGGTTCCTGCGGACGCGACACTGTCTTCCTTTTGGATCTTTATGTATTTCATTGTGTGTTGTTTTGTTCCTCGGTTTGTGGTTTTCTTTTCCATTTGTCTATTAGCTCTCTCCAAATTAAGGCAAATGTTTTGGGAACCGGCCACAATTTCCCTGTGATTTGCAAAGCAATTACATTTCTATTGAACATGACTTGACATGCGGGAAAAGGGCTACCCGCGGGCTCCGGCATTTCCCTATGTAAACCCGGGGACACTGTCACCTGTTCCCACCGCTCCTTGTGACCCTCGCCTCTGGCTTTCTCTCTCTGCAGGCGGCGGCGGAAACCGGAAAGGGAAAAGTAAGAAATGGCGGCAGATGTTGCAGTTTCCACATATTAGCGAATGTGAGGAGTTGAGGAGAATCCTCGGTGAGTTATTTCATTTCTTTCATAATTTAAAGCCTCCCCACCCCCTCAGATTTCAACCTCCTTTAATGTGTTGCTTTACACATGAAGACTGAGAAATTTCCTGCCCGGCGCTGCTGCTTGCGTTGGCTAAGCTTATTGCATCGCTTCCTCTTGCGCTGGTGCATTGACCACTTCCTGCGTTGCTTCTGTAGACGTGCAGCAGGAGAGCGTAGTGCCTGCTCGTCCCAGCTGTTATGCGTAGGTAGGAAAGCTTCGTGAACACAGAGTCAATTCGAGGTTAACATGGCGGTTTCCATGATTCCCCCACTGTACGTTTCTTGCACCACCTTCCCACACAGCCAACGTCTATTTACCTTCACCTAGTGTGTCACCCCTATCCTCTTAGATTGTAAGCTCTTGGGCACAGTCCTCTCTCCTACTGTTCTTTGTGTACTTGTATGTATATTTGTTATTCTGTCTCACCCATTGTACAGCGCTAGGGAACTTGTTAGCGCTGTGTAAATACCTGTAACTTGCAGATTTTGCCCTGAGTACATCTGATCCTGTACTGTGATTACTCCATGCCTGGACCCCCCCCCTCCCCTGTGGCCGGTGCGGCTGGTGTAGAAAATGCCCTGTGGCACTTTGTCTTAAGAGCGCAAGCTCGCCTGGTAGCTTGTTTTTCTAGATGTCAGGACTTGTTTTACCTACCCCTGGATCTAAATTTAGTTTGTTTGTTGTGTTTTTTGGAAACCCGCATTACCAGGTTTATGTTTTCACATAGTCGCAGTCGTTCAGCTGTCCTCCCTGAAATGACCTCTTTGAAGGTTTTTTTTTTTTTTTTTTTTAACGCTCTTTCCTTTCTAGCCATTCCTAAACTTTTTTTTCTTCCTTTTTAATTAAGCGCATCTTTTGTCTTGTTTTTCCACAGAGAGGGATTATCACAGCCTTTGTGACAAACAGCCAATTGGTCGCCATCTCTTTCGACGGTTCTGTGAAACCAGACTTGAGCTTCTGCGATGTGTCGGCTTTCTAGATTCTGTAGTAAGTCGTCACAAATTATGGATCACTGGATGTTTACGTGGCCCAGTTACTGTCGGTACTGCACCACCAGGTCCTTGCAAGGCCCAAGATAGGAATTTTTTTTTTTCTTTTGCCTAATTTTTTCCCCCCTTCCTGCTTGTCATTAGGCACCAGCTGTCTCATGTCAAATGGAGATAATTAGGCATAGCTGACCTTGATAACCCATGTCATTTTTCATGGCGCAAGGAGCATCAAAAAAATGTAGTTCGATAAGGCTGGCGTCAGACGAACGCAGTGATCACGTCCGTGTTGCTGCACTGTTTAACGTCCATTGTAGCATAGAATCATGATCAATAGAGACCCACACACGAAGTACGTGCACACCGACCTGCGCACACACAACTCACTTGGCAAACGGACGCAAGTTGGGCAAGAACGTAAAACCGCTAGACGGACGCGCAGAGTGCGCCACGTCCGCGTAGCGTTCTGTGTGAGTGATATGTCAGATGCAGTGCATTTGCGACGTTCTGCACCTTGACGCACAAAATGGCTTTTCATATCCTTTTAAAAATTTTATCGTTTCCCATAATTCCCTTTTTTTTTTTTTTCCTACGTCCGTCAACAAAAACGGACCGTGTGGTGTCTACAGTATCTTCCCTCAGTCCGTCCGTCCGTTATGCACGCATGCAGAGTGCGCTCTGCATTCGTCTGGCATTAGCCTAATACTTAGGACACAAAATCACGTTTAGACTGGACAAAAGGAAATTTTGCCTAAAGCATAGGAAAGGTGTTTTTTTTTGTTTTTTTTTAACGCTCTTTCCTTTCTAGCCATTCCTAAACTTTTTTTTCTTCCTTTTAATTAAGCGCATCTTTTGTCTTGTTTTTCCACAGAGAGGGATTATCACAGCCTTTGTGACAAACAGCCAATTGGTCGCCATCTCTTTCGACGGTTCTGTGAAACCAGACTTGAGCTTCTGCGATGTGTCGGCTTTCTAGATTCTGTAGTAAGTCGTCACAAATTATGGATCACTGGATGTTTACGTGCCCAGTTACTGTCGGTACTGCACCACCAGGTCCTTGCAAGGCCCAAGATAGGAATTTTTTTTTTTCTTTTGCCTAATTTTTTCCCCCTTCCTGCTTGTCATTAGGCACCAGCTGTCTCATGTCAAATGGAGATAATTAGGCATAGCTGACCTTGATATCCCATGTCATTTTTCATGGCGCAAGGAGCATCAAAAAAATGTAGTTCGATAAGGCTGGCGTCAGACGAACGCAGTGATCACGTCCGTGTTGCTGCACTGTTTAACGTCCATTGTAGCATAGAATCATGATCAATAGAGACCCACACACGAAGTACGTGCACACCGACCTGCGCACACACAACTCACTTGGCAAACGGACGCAAGTTGGGCAAGAACGTAAAACCGCTAGACGGACGCGCAGAGTGCGCCACGTCCGCGTAGCGTTCTGTGTGAGTGATATGTCAGATGCAGTGCATTTGCGACGTTCTGCACCTTGACGCACAAAATGGCTTTTCATATCCTTTTAAAAATGTTATCGTTTCCCATAATTCCCTTTTTTTTTTCCCTACGTCCGTCAACAAAAACGGACCGTGTGGTGTCTACAGTATCTTCCCTCAGTCCGTCCGTCCGTTATGCACGCATGCAGAGTGCGCTCTGCATTCGTCTGGCATTAGCCTAATACTTAGGACACAAAATCACGTTTAGACTGGACAAAAGGAAATTTTGCCTAAAGCATAGGAAAGGTGTTTTTTTTTGTTTTTGTTTTTAATTTCCCTTCAGTGAAAACAATAAAGCTGTGGAATTCTCTGCCTGTTGAGGTGGTTGTATCAGAGTATGTACAGACGTTAAAACCACGACTGTATGACATGCTGTAAAAAGATAGTATTAAGGGTTAGAAGACTTAATATGTGGGTAAAAGATGCTTGATCCAAGGAGAAATCTGATGCCATCTGGGGTCAAGGAATTTTTTCCCCAGTTGCATATTTGGCGAGCACTTCAGACTGGGTGTTTTGTTTCTCTTCTTTTTGTTTTTTTTGGGATCAACAGCCATTGATGAACTCGATGGATGCATGTCTTTTATCAGACTATCGGGGTTATACAGAGAAAGGTGACAATCCGGAGAAGTGGCAGAAGAGATCAACCTAGACCAGGTGTCAGCAACCTCTGCCCCCTGATGTTTTGGGAACTACATTTCCCATGTGGCTCAGTCAGTCTAATGGGTGACTGAGCATCTTGGGAGATGTAGTTCCCAAAGCCTCATGGAGCCAAGGTTGCTGACCCCTGACCTAGACCAAATAGCTGATTTGGAAAGAGAGATACGTGGGAGAATTTTTCTGGTTTGGCTATTTTGACCTAGAATTTTCACTTCAGGCATTCTTCTGGGGTTCACCTTTCTTTGAATAACCCTGTATGTGTATCCTGGAAGTAGAAAGCTTACAATCAGTGCTCTATGTAACAAAATACAACTGTAAACACTTAACCTGCACTTTTTTTCTCTCCTTTGATCCTTGTATAGTCGGCGTATGAAGTCTCACCTGATGAAAAGCGTAAAGAATGTGGAAAAGATCTGATCGAAAAGTATCTCCGTAGCACGGTAAGCTGTGGGAATGATGACCCAACGAGTGGGAGGAAAGAAATTGTGTTTGTCGGTGGGTTTACCTGGCTATTTAAGAGTGTATCAAACAATGAAAGTAGTCCCTCCTGTTTTATCGGCAGTCAGCATGTGACTGTCAGGCTTTGATGTAGACAGATCGGTAGTAAAGAGTAACTGGACGTGAAGGTACAGGTAAACATGGAGCAGTCATCATGGAAACCAATGGAATGTCCCTGCCTATTGCTCCACATTTTGCACTTTGACCCTGCAGTGTTCATCACGTGGTACAAGGTTTATAGCATGTGTAGTGTACACGTAAAATGCATATAAAAAATAGCCGACTGCTGGATCAAAAGCCTATAATGTGGTGGGTGTATCCTTGCATAGGACGTCTAGGCCGAGGGCAGCATTTTATGATTCTCTAATGTGTTTTTTTAGTTATACAACTACGTGCCTCAAATTTTATTGTGTGTGTCAATCCACATGGATGCACTCAGGGGCTGAGTAAAATAACTTTTAATATACAAAGCATAAAAATAAACTGTTTCGACCCTATATCGTTTCTTGATCAAGAAAACCCAATATAGGGTCTAAACATTGGTTTGTTTTTATGCTTTGAACATTAAAAGCTACATTTTACTCAGCCCCTGAATGCATCCATGTGGATTTTTATATTGTATTTTGGATTATAGCACCAGGGCATTTTACATATTCGTACTGGTCAGATGGAGAGCCGGTACGTGTTTCCATTTTTTAAAAATTTATTTAGATCTATCTCATACTCTGCTAGGCGTTTCATAGCTGTAAAACAGTCTGTAAGCTATAACAAATTTAGTTTTGGAAGAGTGTTCTTTACATACAGTATGTGATTTCTAGCAATGTCTTTATTGATATAAGTAGCCCTGCTAAATTGTGACGATTTAGGCTGGGGTCAGACGAACGCAGTGCGAACGTGCGTTTAGCTGCACTTTTTTTTTACGGCCGTGGTAGCCGCAAATGACGTCCAACGCAGGCCCAGACACGAAGTACGGCCGCACCAAAGTTCGGCCGCGCAACGCAAGCGGCATACTAACGCGGTTTTGCAAGAACGTCGAACCGTTAGTACTGACATACAGAGTGCGCTGCGTCCGCATAGCGGCGTGTGTGCGTGATTAGGAGACGTCAGACGCTGCTCATGTCCGGCCAACATAACGTCCAGACACCCAAAGTTTCCTGGTTAGGATCCGTAAATAACCACGGCCGAAATTGCGCATCGTATGACCGCTATCGCGTCTTCCGTGAAAAAATGTGTTCGGACACATCACCGCACTTTTTGACGGTAGACGTGAAAAATGCGTTCGTCTGACCCTAGCCTTAGTCTTACTTTCATGGTTATGGACGTGCTCATATTTATATGGTATGGGACAGGAAGGGGGGCAACAGAATCTGGACTGTGTAGGCCAGCATCAAGCCTAATTAAGCTTCGGCAAAAGGCACATTGTATATACGAAATTTCTATCCTAGTGCTCCCATGTGTTTTAATGGTGCTCTCCAGGCACCTGTCGTGCAGGAATGCAGCTATCGGAGCATCATGGAGCTGGAAACAAATTTGGTTTGGAATGATGTCACGTTTATGGTGTCTCATTGGCGCCAATGTGCCACTTACACCTCGACTCCACCCTAATATTAAAAGGAGGTAGTGTTTAAAAAAATGCAACAAACGAACCCCATTGCTGCAAGTGAAGACATTTGTAAGGTACGCCAGTTGTCTATAAGAAGAAGGCTGTATGGGGTTGCTTTTTGGTTTTTATTTTTTTTAATCGGGGTTGTTAAACTCCAGCCCCACAGATGTTTATTGCCTAAAATTCCCAGACTTCTTTGACTACAATAGATGGCCAGAGAATCATGGGAATTGTAGTTCAGAAACATCTGGGGGCCAGAGTTTGACAGTCTTTTGACAGTCTTGTTTTAAATTCTGCAAATATAATTCCTCATAGGAAGATCTTTGGAGTGTTCTTTTTGTTTCTTGTATTCAAATGGCCGCAGATAATACATTTCAGCTTGCAATTACGAAATGTTCCTTGGAATAACGATAGTGTAATCCTTTATTTATAAGTATATTTTTTTTTTAATGGACATTGCAGTTCCTTTGTATCTGCCGCTTGGTGTTTCCATTAGAACGTGCAGTGCTATGTATGGCACAAATCCCTGCAAAAAGCATTTCTGGGATGGATACAGTAATGGGAGCGCAATGCTTCTCATGCATTTATGGTCTCGGCAAACATCACTAAAAGGAGATCATCGGAAATCTTGCCTTCAATGGGACACTAAACATTAAAGGAGTTATTCACTAATCTCCATTGTTGCAACCTTGATAAACTTTGATCCAGAAAGGGAAATTCAAACGACAGCTGGCGAAGTTCTGTTGATGAAACCTGGACTGCGATTCGCTGAAGTTAATCACGGTTGCAACGACTGCGGTTAGTGAATAACATTGTTTATTAAAAGATTTGATGGGGCCTACAGAGTTAACGAGTGATTGCAACAATCATCATGAAAGCGGTGCCAGATCTTAACATACGTAGAGGTCTTGATTAGTTGTGAAGCTTCTACACATAACGTAGAATGCATTCTAGCACACTGACAGATACAACATTTATACGTGAACCTAATACTGTGAATGAATGAAGAACCAGGGATATGTCCTGGGATACAAACTTGGCTTTAGAGCTGGATTTTTTTTTTCGTTGAAGTTCTGACTGTGGAGTCCCCGAAGTGCAGGAGGATGAGCGGAGTGAGCTGCCCTCCAATCCAGAGAGGGGCTCCTTTGGTCTTTAGAGAAAGACATGTTTGTCGTGTATTTGTATTCTGAGCAAGACCATGAAATGGCACCGAGGAAGGGGACGGGCCCAAAGCCTACTGCGGGAAGGCCTAGTCCTTCCTGACCGGAAAGGAGAATGCACGCGAGAGGCAAAACCCCCCCCCACATGTGCAGGAGGGTGAAGGGCCGGGACGGTGAAGCGCTGTATACAGCTCGGTTCAAGGCGTTTTAAGGAAAAAACCTCCTCAGACTGTAGAAGTAATAAAATGAGCACCGCGAGGTCCCAGTGTCCGATGTGGCGGGAGCGCCAACCTCCGTGGCTAAAACCGAACAGTAAATTAACCTAAAATACAAAAACCCATTAATCTATTACAGAGGAAACATAGGATAAAGCAGAGAGTATGAAGAGAATGCTTTACTTGCTGCTCCTCACGGCAAGTTAAGAGGAGGGGCTACCCTCAGGGCGGAGCTACATAGACTGTTGGGGAGGAACTGCATGGGGATCTTGAGTTAACCCAGGGCTCCACAAATCCCAGGTGCCAGGTCGCCATGGCGACTAGAAATTGCATCCTGGCACCTGGGATTTTGTCAGCCCATTCACTGTTGGCACAAGTGTGAGAAATCTTTATTGCAGCATCTTCCGAGCAGCTCTGGGGGGCTCCGCCTCATGCTGTCGCTGATTGCCAGGGGGCCAGCTTTCCCCAATACTCCTCTCCCCCAGGCATCACACAGACAGAAACATGAATGCACAGCACACCTTTTCATGTGTTGCTCTGATGTGTTTCTTTACAGATGAACAGCGCAGGTTTACACACCATTATGCCTCTCAACTTTTGCCTGATAACCTTCTTAGGATCCTTAATAACTTCGTACATTTCAAACTGTAATAGCCATGACAGAGGCAATCGCTTACTTATTACCATAACAAATAAATGGCTCCTAACTTTTTAATCTGGCTCCTAGATTCAAAGCAAATTTGTCAAGCCATGGGTTAACCCCTGTTGTAGGGGAAGGTTTTGCATTACATCAATATGTTTAAAAATTCTTGCTGCTGAGGAGAAATAAATGAAAAGAGAAGGCAAATACTCGCCTCCACGTCCTTACTAAAATTCGAACTTTCCGTTATGAAATAGGAAAATTACACAACTACGGGCAGTGCACTTGGTAATGTGTTCAGTGCTTATTGGTGTACGCTGGAAATATTTTTATTTTATCTAGGGAGCTATCCCTATTGGCATTACACAAATAATTGTATTTGCACTAGACAAACAATTTTATTGGCACTACATAAATAATTTTATTGGGCTGTCAAATGAATTGCAGAAATGTTGAATATAATTTTATAATAAAGTGATCCACGGTTCTGTCAAATGGAGCTAAAATTAATCAAAAAATAAGGGGGCGAGTCACAAAGCGCCAGTCATTACTGATGTTGCAAAAATTGGCTTTGTTCGTGAACCTCCGTCTTTGTTGCTGTTGCAACAAAGACTCCAAACAACCTCTGGAGAATCCTCACAGTGAAGCTTCTCCTGCCACTGTTTGGATTTTTTTCTTATGAAGCAGTGGCGTTTGGTGCCTTTCCAACAGCTTCAATATTCAACAGTGTTTTTAACCTCAATATCTCTGGCAGTTTGTGACTTGCCCCCCCATAAAGTAAATAAGTGTGAGTTAGAAAAAAAAAAAGCAAGAACATGGGGAAACTGAAATGTGGTGAAGAGGACAGCCAGTATGTTTCGTGAGACATAACGTGGTCATCTTGTGGTATGGGGCTTGGTTTTGTCTTTTAGTCAATGCGTGCTGTCTACTCAGGAACTTGGTGCACCCATATATTGGGATTTATACCTGACCCACCAGTCTTTTGAGACCAAACCGGTGCACTGCCTTCTGTATATGCTGTTCGTTAGTGGTGCAGTCATGCCACAGCTTGTGGTATGCAGTAGAAAATCCAGTTCTATTGGCTTTTCTGTGTGGAAACTGCAATTAATGTCATTTTTTCTTTTCGCATTACACTGCTCTCCAGGCCCTTGGCAGTTTCTGTAAAATGATTACCCAGAATGTAATGCGTGTCTTGTATAAATAAAACTGCCTAGAAAGTATTGCAAAAGCTTAAATCTATAGATCTTTGTCTTTTTTTTTAAAATAAGTCTGGTTCTCTCCCTCAGTCCATGTAATTACTAGATAAAATACACAAATAAAACACATTCAGATTGACAATTATTTGCTTTTTGGGGCATATATATATTTTTATTTTATATATTTTTTTGCGTGTGCTTACATTAATGCATATGACAGGTCTAGTGAAACCTTTACCTTGAAAATATGTTAGCAAGTGGGAGAAGGTTTATAGGTTGTGTTTTAGTCTCGGCACCATTTGTATATATTTGCATGATCTTTAATTTTCCTAATCTGTCATGACTTCTCCCGATCTGCCCCCATTTTATGGAACTCCCTCACATTACTCTCTGCGTCTCTCCAGTCCTTCAATAAATCTCTATCGGCTCACTCCATAATCCCCCCCCCCCTCGCCATTGTATTTGTCCTGCTGTCTTCCCACACAGCTAACATGCATCCACTACGCGTACTCTGCTTCTTATCCTCCCCTCTGTGTGTCCCCCCCTCCTCTTAGATTGTAAGCTCTTGAGCAGGGTCCTCCTATTGTTCTCAGTGTGTCTAAGTTGTATGTATATTTGGTTGTTTTTGTCCCACCCATTGTACAGCGCTGCGGAATTTGTTAATGCTTCATAAATACTTGTAATAGTGACTTCTGAAAGAGACGTTGCGCAGGCTCATGTTGGAATGTTCCTGTTTTATAGCTGGTGATCTGCAACTCGTGTAGTGTGCAGCCATCGAGCTCATGCTGTTCAGGACGCAAACTCTTGTATTTGGCTTGGTCACTGCTAATTAAAGGGACATGCATGCTTTGTTAGTGTGCATTTAAAATTGTGTTGTTCCTTTTTGAATGAGTCAGTCTCATCGGGCATAAAAAGCAAGTAAATATGATATTTTTTCATATTTACCTGCTTTTCTTTCTTGCTGTTTTCCACGCCCACCTCAGGAGGCACTTTAAGCTAACCAATCACCGACTATTCCTAGAAATGGATAAAAAAACACACTGAGCATGTGCAACTGAGTTGCTCCTCCTCCCGCCTGCACTGTGCGCTGAGAGGACGGCCGGGCTGAGTGTCATCCCAATCTGTAACTCTTTCACTCCCAGCTACTGCAGAGACAGAGAAGGAAAGAAATCAATAGACGCAGGGAGAAAAAGAGCAGAGAGACAGCAAGATAAGTTAAAGCAAGATAAAGCAGAGAGCACAAGAAAAAGCACAGCGAGCGAGCACGCACAAAAGACCGCACAAGAGAGTGTGAGTGACTGTGTGAGGGAGTTTGACTGAGATAGTGAATATGCGAGTCAGCGGGTGAGTGCTTTGCTTTCACCGTTGCAGATGTGCTAATATTCAGTGCCTCAGTTTCCCCAGTCTGAGGTCCTGAGCGTGCACAGGGTTTCACGTGCACAGCTTGTGCTAGTTCATGTGGAGCTTTGATGGGTGGAGTAGTGGGTGGGGAGGAGGCGGGCAATATACAGGAAGTGGGAGCTGAGGAAACACCCATAGCTTAGGGGCGTGGCCAGAGAAGATGAAATGACAGAGTTTAAAGCTCGAATTTTTATTTATTTTTTTAACTTTTTATTCTAGTTTGCCTATAGGTATAAAAATGTTTAAATGTCAACTTTTTTTTTTCCTAGCTATGCATATCCCTTTTTAAGGAGGTTCATTCAGATTGATCCATTTCCCTGTGAATGGAGCTTTGCACAGCTCAATAGCCCTTGCTCTCTGCATTGGATAGCCGTTCTATTGATGCATTCTGATGAATGGAACGTGTAGTATGCAATTAGTTCAGATTCAATGTGCTAAACGAATACCCATCAAGCTCCTGTTGGAATTCTCTTACCTGACAGGGATTTGCAGAAAATGCACAGCATACGCGAGTCTTAGAATAAGTCCGACAGTCAGTTTTTAGGGCTCCTGTGCCGGATGTTTTCTGATGTTCCATCTATGGGGATATTCTGTATTGTTGCCCTAATTGTGGCCAACACGGTAAAGTCATCAGGCTAACTAGCCCATGTGTGAGCTGCTTCCCTGTTGCATCAGTGATGATGTCATTACATTTATTTACAAAGCGCCAACATATTCTGTGGAGCTGCACAATGGGCAGGACAAAACAAACTTAAAATTAACAATTTGGACACAGAGCAATAGGAAAGGAAAAAGGACTGCTCAAAAGTCTCCAAGCTCGTGTATCGTCTGCCTAGAATGTGCTGGCACACGCATTGAGCCCAGGCTAGGGTAGGTGCTCTATTGGACATATCATCTGAAATCCCTACCAACATGTCATGAATGCTTTGTTAATATTTTATAAAGAGTCTTGGATTATATATTTTACCCCCCCCCCCCCGCTCTGTAAAATTGATAGAGGGGGGGGGGGTGTGTGTGTGTTTTTGTCGACCAAGTGCCTTCATGGAAAAACCTGGCTATATTCACAGTTGTGATTTATTTATTCATTGTAATCGTTTTAATCAAGTGTTTTATATAGCACATGGTCATAAGCATTGTGGCCTGGAATTGCGTGTGTGTGTGTGTGTGTGTGTGTGTGTGTGTGCTACATTTTTGCAATATTGAGCTTCTGTATGTGACCTCATTGAACGGTACCTTTTTTTTTTTCTATTGGGTAAAAGAAAACTATTACAGATATATTACATATGTATATATATACAGGTTAAGTATCCCTTATCCGACATGTTTGGGACCAGAAATATTTGCATGTAATAGTGAGATCTTGGGGATGGGACCCAAGTCTAAACAAGACTTTCATTTATGTTTCATATACTCCTTTATACATAAAGTCTGAAGTAGGGCTGACACTCCTCGCTGATCGATAATGAAAATAATTGTCAACTAATCGGTTGTCGATTAATCGATTTGTAAACAGCACACACTGTTTAGCGTCAGACTGTGTGTTAAATGTTTTTATTTTTATTTTTTATTATTGAGAATATACGTCATACAAGCAAATCTGTAATATAATACGGTCCTTTTTATTTTTTTAAACGATCTGAGAGTCAGAAACATGTAGCATTGGGTACCCCTATCCTTCAAACATCATTAACAATTTGTGAGATACAATAAAGATCAGTTTAGGTTCCTGTGGCTACCTGTATCGATCCGAACAGATAGTCACGTATACTCCTTCATGGACCGTAGACGGTCATAAATGGGAACCGTATACAAAAAGATGCAGTTCAAAACATGCAATTAATTTATTAACGAGTGGCAAATACCTAAAAATTATGTGTTTTAAATGTTTTAACCTCAGATTCTGCTTAGTCCTGTGCCACCACCTCAACCTGCCTGTCACCCTCCTCTTTGGTCTGGAGCTGCCATTGTCTTCCATTGGTCCGGTCCCTTTCCACAAACTCCCTCCCACACTCCGGTTCGTTCTTTTGCCCAAACCCACTCCCTCTCACACTCGGGTCAAGTCCCTTGCCCAAAGTCATTCCCTTCCACCTCCAGACCCTCCTCCCGCTCAGTTTGTTAATCATCATGTCTATCTGAGCACTTGTAACAGCGTTCGTTTGGGCTTAAGATGCGCTCGCAGCATGAATCCATCACTGTGACCAGGTACTCGTGTATATTGTGTGCGAAAAATATGCAATTCGCCTAGGTTTTTCTTTTATCCGATGAATCGATTTTTCGATTATGAAAGTAATCGTTAGTTGTAGCCCTAGTCTGAAGGTTATTTTATACAATATTTTTTAGAAGTTTTGTCCTCCGTCACATGAGATCGGGTGTGGAATTCTCCACTTCTGGTGTCATGATGGTGATCAAAACACGGTTTTGTTTTTCAGGAATTTTTTTTTCGATAAAGTGAAACGCCACTTTTAGCGGCCATCCCCATTATAAATGCCGAATTGTTTATTTAATTGCTTCCTGGTAAATGCAGTATGTTGATGAGATTTTGTTAAGTGCAGTCATGTTATATCCGCCTGTCCATTTCTTCTTTTAATGGATTTCAGATTTGATTCCCCAGCACTCAGGACCGTGGTGTCTTCTGTGTGTGTAGGATTCCCTTTTCAGGCTTCATTGGAGTATATTGCCATTGATACGTTCTTTTATAAGTTTTGTACTATTTTTCTGTTAGACATTTCCCCTGCAGCCTCCTCATCTCTGCCCTCCTTCTAGTTTTTGGCCATGGAAAGTATTTTGCAGCAGAGTACATACATAAACGCTTGCAGGTTGCCTTAGTTCAAGCAATACTTTGTAAGACCTTTTGTAGAAATCCTCACTTATTCGTTTATCAGTGATGTATTGTTGACCTGCTAATTGTGTCACTAGAGCTGACAGCTTCTGCAAAACATAAACACTCGGTATCCATGTCCTGCTTGGAGACCAAGGAGAATTGCTATGCTCATTCAATTAAGGAACTTGAACTGCGACTTGATTTTTTTTTTTCTTTCCTCATATGGACATAATTTATCTCCATTTCCTTCCGGCAGAACCTACCACTCCCACTTCCCATTGGACAAGATGTGCCGAGTGGGCTCATCTTCATTGTGTGAAATTGCTGACTGGTTGGTTTAAATGGTTCTTTTAATGAAATGGATACAATAGAGGTTTTTCTTCAGTGAGGACATAAGATAAGATATATAATATCTTATCTCTACTATAAAATATATATATTTTATAGTAGACTGGAATAGCTGCGTTGGTCCAGATGACAAATCACAAGAGTAATGCAAGATGCGCTTGGCACAAAAAAATGCTAACAAATTGAGTCCTGATGAAAAGGGGGGAAAACTCTCAGAAACTTGTCTTTTAAATGTAACTTTGAGATATTATATATATAATATATATATATATATCTCATATTTCAAAAGAGTAAGCGCGACTTGACTAGAGGTGATCTAAAACTCTTTAATCCACGGAACAGGAGTCGACGTTGCAGTCTACTCCACTCATTGGACATTGTCTTGATAAAAGTCCAGAGTGGACTGAAACCTCAACTCCTTTTTCGTGGATTAAAAAGTTTTTTTTAATCACCCCTAATCCAGTCTCCTGAGTGCGCCTACTCTTGACTACTACATGCAGTTGTTGGCTGCACCAGAGGAAGAAGTGTGTGTCTGTGTGTGTGAACTTTTTTTTATTATTGGACTAACCTTACATTTAAAAGACAAGCTTTTGAGAGGATTCCGCTCTTCAGGTCTGGACGTCCAGACCTGAAGAAGAGCGGAATCCTCTCGAAGGCTTGTCTATTAAATGTAATGTTAGTCCAGATGCCAATACATAGGGATAACTATAATATATCTCTCAAAGGCATGGCTTCTAGAAATATTTGTAGTCCAATAAAGGCGATAATGTAAGTTACTGTGTGTATATGTATGTCTACATTGACCGCAAGTAAGATGTTTAGAGTGGCATTTGCCATGGTTTTTTACTGCTAGGTTCAGCAGTTTTCCCTTGCACGCTTCCTACTTATACAACAGTCGCTTACTCAGGCGGCATTTAATAAGATAACTGCAGCTAGGCTGCAGCCACTAATCTCTACACAAGGCATCCTGTGTGCTCCAGAACTACATGTCTCATGATGCTCAGCCAACCATACATGCAGAGTTGCATAAGACCCTGATTTAGCCCCCCCCCCCCGAAGACGTCTCCCCACCTCTTTATGTAGTTCTTCCATTATAACTTGGACAGATTAATTTTTTATACTTACCTGTAGGGCACTTTGTCATTGTTTTATTGATGAGCCGCCTTCTTATTTTTATCTTAAAGCATTGTATTCAATTTTTAATGTCGTTTGGCACTCATAAATAGTTGTGCTGAGTGTTTTATTGCATTGCGCTAGCTGCGGGGGCAGCAGATTTATAGGAAGCTGCTCTGTGAAGAGATGTCTCTCACTGGATCGATTCACTTGATCTCTTTATGAAAATAAAGTATATTATTAATATGTAACAAAGAGTCCTCGCGCATACATGAATAGTCCAAGAATATTCCTCGTTTTCGTTTGTCTACCACTGCCAGATCTGCAGCTCCTTCCCAGTAAGGACTCCAGGGAGGCTATGGAAATCGAACCACCTCTCATCGGGTCATCAAACCTAAATTTATTCAAAACAAATAAAACATAAACATATTGCAGAACACTAACGCGTTTCGACCTCAGTCTTTGTGAAGTACATTATTAAAATAATGCATCAAATTTTATATATAAACCTGCTGATCGCTAAACATTACTCATTTTGGTGAAAATCTGTCTTACAGGATGACCTTTTTGGGCTGTCAGTCTTCCTCTTCTCCTTGTTTTCAGTGTACGCTGCAGGTTTATGCTATATTTAGTACAAGTGCTGTTTTTATTATTAACCCTTAGCCTGCATGCTTGGTTTTCACCCACAGTGAAATGTTGTTATAATTAATATATATTATAGCAACTGTTTCTGAAACAAAGGATTACAGCTGCAGTGCTGAACAATCATAACATGATCTCCCAGCTCAGCTACTCTTTATTCACAGAATAAACAGAAGAAAACAGTGAAGCGCCTTCATAAAAAGTGGCTAAACGTACACGCTACACCTTGAATATGGGGGTTCTCCTAAAAACCTGAAAACATGTATTATAGATGGTCAACAGAGCGCCAGCAAACTGGATGTACGATTAGTCACTATGCATGTCCAATAGACTGTCTTCTAGACCATCCCAAGAGAACCACTCTTACGAATGAAAGAAAATCTCTGCGGAAGAGAAGGGATATAATAGCGCAGTATGTCGGTCCACCATAAGAGGAAAGTAAAGCAATCGTGAGCCTACTCACATGCTGTTGAGCCCAACCTCGGCTCTAGGGTGGATGGTAGTTATGGGTCTTCAAAGATGTTCAGGTGCCCATATACCCGCAATAGGATTCTTCAAACACTTTCCCCTACAGTGGATCAGAAAAATACCAACGCACTTTCTGGTGCAATAACGTTTTAAAATAATGAATGGTGGGTGCTCATAAATGGTTACACTCACATGTTAGTGAGCTGAAGAAGCTCTATTTTATGTATTAATAAATTTATTTTAAACTATTGCTGCTTCCTGGAACGTGATTTGAGAGAAGGTTTTGGAATTACCTTAATATTCCTGTGCGACATCTTGGAGCCAATGCGGCTCACTAACATCTGAGTGTAACCATTTATGAGTACCCACCCTTCATTATTTTAAAACGTTATTGCACCAGAAAGTGCGTTGGTATTTTTCTGATCCACTGTAGGGGAAAGTGTTTGAAGAATCCTATTGCGGGTATATGGGCACCTGAACATCTTTGAAGACCCATAACTACCATCCACCCTAGAGCCGAGGTTGGGCTCAACAGCATGTGAGTAGGACCACGATTGCTTTACTTTCCTCTTATGGTGGACTGACATACTGCGCTATTATATCCCTGCTCTTCCGCAGAGATTTTCATTCATTCGGAAGAGTGGTTCTCTTGGGATGGTCTAGAAGACAGTCTATTGGACATGCATAGTGACTAATCGTACATCCAGTTTGCTGGCGCTCTGTTGACCATCTATAATACTCTTTATTCACAGCATATATGGTGGCTCATTGTCTGTTATGTACAGTTTTGTTGTTTATTTTTAGAGGAAAGGTTAAGGAGTTGTGGCCAAAATAATGGAGCTGGCAAGTGTTAATTATTTGCCCCCTCTTGGCCTATTTTGCCCTAACGTTTACAAATCCCTGGTTAGTTCCTGATGGTTGTCTCTTTACTGCAGGCATGTCAAACTCTGGTCCCCCAGATATTGATTGCTTAGAATTCCCATTATTCTGCGAAGATAATAGATGGGCAGAGAATCATGAGAGTTGTAGGTCAGAAACATCTGGGAAGCCAGGGTAAGGGCTCCCTGTTTTAGTGAATGCCTCTGGTGCAGCCGGTGAGCCCACAGGTCATGGCAAAAGAAACGAATGGCCAGATGTGAGGTGGCGCGCCGTACCCCATAATAGTACCCTTTTATTTTGTGAATGGTATACTCCTGTATTATTGTGACATCCAGAATATTTTGAATTAAGTGTGATTATATTCATCGTACTTTGAGGTTTTCCATGCTTGCTATGTTGAGTGTTTTATAGCTGTTAGTACGCAGCTGACACTAAGTGTAGTGGCAGTACCCACCAGTTATGGCGCTGTAGTGGCAGTACCCACCCGTTATGTTTTTATTTTTTAATTTGTTAGCCCTTTCATATTTATTAAATCCCAGCAACTGCATATATTTTTTAATCCTTTAAAAAAAAAAAATTTCTTTGTCATTATGAGTTTTTGAGTGTAGATTGTTTGGGGGGAGATAATTCTGGCATAAGGTTGCAACATAAAAAGAAACGTAGAAAGAATTAAGGGTTCTGAATACTTCCTGAATATACTGTATCCGGCCTCAGTCTCTCCAGTATAGAGATGGAACCTTATAAAACATTCATGGTACTTTAATGTGGACCTTTAGATTTAAATGATCAATCATATACACCAAATGCGAACAGTACTGAAAATACATTTGGAAAGAACATTACCATTGGGGTTTTTTCTCTTTTTTCTATACAGGACTATTAGATCCTGCTTTACGCCTTGCTGTGTACCTTGTAAGCAGAGTTTCAGCCGATTTACCTGCAGGGTGGAATGTACCACAAATTTGCTTAGTGTAAAATGTTTATTGGACCTAAAATAGGCTCAAGGCCTTTGTTAGCGGAAGGAAAATTTAGATGGTTTTTATGTTTGAATTCGAGAAAGGGTAAAAAAAAAAAATAATGCTCTTCTTCTCTTGTATTATCCCTTTTACTGAAAATCTGTTTGCCTCGTAAAGAAAGAAAACCGTTAAAACAAAAAGCAAAATATATACACTGTCAAAGTTTATTTTTAAACCAGCCAGCAGTAAAGATTTGATCGTGCAGTTCATTGTACTGCTACCTTGCTGTTTGAAGTATATGTTACATTTTTATTTCCCCTTTCTGCAAGTCTCCTCCTTGGCATGTTATTCAATTGCACGAGTTCAAGCAACCCTTTTACAAGGCATTATCCGTCTTGAGTTATTCCAAATTGAGTTAAAAATACTCCGTATGCATAATCAGTCACGCCAGAAGGCATATGATCCCCGTAAAGCTCCCAAGGACAGAAGCTCATTTATAGTTAAATATTTCAGTATAAGCAGATTTCATCAATTTGTGTATTTTGTGTCCAATTTGTTAATTCTCATTGTTCTAAATCCGTGTTTGTGTTTATTCTCTAGTCTGTGTTTGATTTTACTCAAGGTTAAAAACATGTAGTTGCATTTAGGGATGCACCAATACCATTTTTTTTAAGACAGAGTATGTGTTCCGATACTTTTTTCAGGTACTCTCCCCATTTCCCTGCTGCAATGGCCTACACACAGACACCAGGTCTCAGATGCGTGGGTACCTGCACCAGGCCTCAGACACATTGGGCGACTGGCAGAATGCACTAACAGCATTCTGCCTGACCCCTCCTCCTGGCCGCATTCCAGCAAACGGCTGCTGGTATGTGCAGGTTGTGTAACTCATCACAACCTTCACACTCCAGCGACTGCTTACTGGAATGCGGCCAGCTGGATGGGCCAGGCAGAATACTCTTGGTGCATTCTGCCAGCCGTCCCAGTCTTCACCACCCAGCAAGCTGGCCTCTGGTATCGGGGGCATTTGCACAAGTACAAGTACTCATGCAAGTGCCTAGTATCAATACTTTTATTGGTATCGTGCATCACTAGTTGCATGTTAAGTTGTCTCCTGCATATCTCCATATGTTTGTTATGGTTACACTTGGCATAGCCAGTTTTGGACATTCCAGTGCTCACTAGAGATCACCCTGTCCGCATGTTCAGAACTCCACACATGAATCAGGACCTGTGAGCATGCAGAGTGGAACCAAAATGTGATGTAGACTTTTTTTTTTCTCATTTTGGTTTATTTTCTGGATTTGAAAATATTCAAGAGCCCTCCATGACTATCCCTTATGTTTTCTTTATTATGATTATTATTATTATTATTTTTATTTATTTATAAAGCGCCAGCATATTCCGCAGCGCTGTACAATAGGCACAGTATAGACGGGTTACAATACATTGAACAACATTTGACAAACAGTACAAGAGGGGAAGAGGCCCTATTCCCGTAGGAAATCACAATCTAGAGGGGTTGGGGTTGGAAACAGGAGGAGAGGACTGCAAGGTGAGAGTGATTGATGGTTGCGTCAGTGAGTTGGGTGGTAGGCTTCCCTAAATAGGAACGTTTTAAGGGAGCGTTTGAAGGAAGAAAAATTAGGGGAAAGTCTGACCGTACGAGGGATAGCGTTCCAGAGAATGGGGGCTGCGCGTGTGAAGTCCTGCAGTCTATCATGGGAAGAGGTGATGCGGGGAGAAGCTAGGCGCAGGTCGCTGTTTGACCTTAGGGAGCGGGCTGGGGTGTATTTGGTGATTAGTGAGGACAGGTAGTGGGGAGCTGAGTTAGTGAGGGTTTTGTAGGTAAGGATAAGGATTTTGAACTTAATTCTGCAGTGGATGGGGAGCCAGTGAAGGGACTCGCAGAGGGGAGCGGCAGAGACAGAGCGGCGGGTGAGGTGAATTAGCCTGGCGGAGGCGTTCAGGATGGATTGTAGGGGGGAGAGGCGGGACAGAGGGAGGCCAGATAAGAGATTATTGCAATAGTCAAGTCGGGAGATTACCAGGGCGTGTATGAGTTGTTTTGTGGTGACAGCGGTAAGAAATGGCCGAATTCTGGAAATATTACGCAATTGGTAGCGGCAGGAGGAGGAAAGAGACTTGATGTGGGGGATGAAGGAAAGAGCAGAGTCAAGTGTAACTCCAAGACAGCGAACTTGGTTTGATGGGGAGATGGTGATACCCTCCACCGTGATAGAGAAGTCAGGAGGTGGGGAGGCATTAGAGGGAGGAATAAGTAGGAGCTCAGTCTTGGACATGTTGATCTTTAGGTGGTGCGAGGCCATCCAGGAGGAGATGCCAGATAAACAGTCACTGACTTTTGAAAGGACAGGGGGAGAGAGATTAGGGGTAGAGAGGTAGATCTGAGTGTCATCCGCATAGAGGTGGTAATTAAAGCCAAAGCTGTTGATGATTTTGCCCAGGGAGGAGGTGTAGATGGAAAAGAGCAGAGGACCAAGGACAGAGCCTTGAGGTACACCAACAGATAAAGGCAATGAAGAGGAAGAGTTACCAGCAAAGGACACAGAGAAGGACCTGTTGGATAAATAGGAGTCAACCCAAGTGAGTGCAGTGTCACAGAGACCAAGAGAGCTGAGGGTCTGCAGAAGTAGGGGTGGTCAACAGTGAGGAGGGGCTGGTCAACAGATTGTGATATTTGTTGTTATGGTTTGATTATTGGATTATTTATATGTGGTCCATACTCGATACAATACTTTAATTTCTTTCAACTGCACTTGGTTATCGGTTCGTCACTGTCACTTTTTTATATAAATACAGACTTTAGGCCTTGTTATAGTTAGGCTTGAGAAAGGCAGCCAGTCAGACAAAATGTTGCACAGTTTAATTAAGGCGCCTGAATGCAGTGGGATTGTACCCAGTCCTTTAATTTTTTTTTCTTCACATATCCATCACCTGGTTTGATCACGCCCCCTTACAGTATACCTTGACATACACTGTATACGGGTCCACTTTAAAGCAAGGGTGGCCAGATCCTCCATATATTTTTGGACAGACCACAGTTCTTCGTGTTGCTGGGCTGCTTATTATTTTCATTCATTCATAGGAGTTTACAGTCTAGAGGGATTGGGGTTGAGGAAGACCAGAGGAATTGCACTAGATAGCAGGATCATTAGTGCCAGTGGTTTAGGAATGGTGGGGCCATAGGAGCGGCTTCAATCAAGTGTGAGCAGAGGGATGAGTTGCATCAGTGATGCGGTACGCTAATCTAAAGAGATGGTTTTTGAGGGATTTCCTGAAGGCCTGAAGGTCAAGGGAGGTTTGATAGAGCGAGTCAAGTCATTCCACAGGACTGGTGCTGCCCTTGAGAAGTCATGGAGGCGAGAGTTGGGCGTGCGTGTGTAGACCGATGACAGGTGGAGATTGTGACGGAACCGTTCTCTTCCGCCTGTCCTGACTCTCCAGACACCCCTTCGTTGCGGTCAGCCCGGCTACTGGGAGTGCTGTCCTCAGCGCCTCGAGCAGCTTGACCCGCCTGCATCTGTTCCTCTGCCCTGGAGCCGTTAGGAATTTCCTGAAGGCCGCTCGGTGCCTTCTGATGTTGAGTATATAGTGTAGCGTAGTTTGTAATAAAGACACCAGGCGCGGCTGTATGCTTTAAAACAGGATTCTCCCTCTCCCTCTCTCCTCTCCTCTCCCTCTCCTCTCCCTCTCCCTCTCCCTCTCCCTCCCTCCCCCATTTGTGCTGAAGTCCAACAGTCATAATTTGCATAAATGACGCACCTCGTCCTACCAATATACTAATTACATTATGTCAGTTATTTACAATAAACATTCTTTCGCCTTCAGCTCACACAACATTTGTATAATCCATTGTTCTATCACAGACTTCTTGAATCAAATATGCAGCTAGATAATGGGAAAAGCCCTGGTGCATAAATTACACAGCAGTAAAGCTTGTTTACTGGCTATACAGAAACACATTTACCTACAGGAATATAAGTATTTTTAAAACCAAAGCTACGCCATTTACACTAAACTAAATTAAGCTAAAACGATGTAAAATATATCTAAAATCACACGATCTAAATGAACAAAGTCTCTTGGGGTTTGAAGCATGGAGTGTTACATCAGCTCCTTGACAGAGATCACCTGCTGAGCAGAGTAATGAAGACATGTAGGGAGTGGTTGAGTTATTGAGTGGTTTGAATGTGAGCATCAGTATTTTAAACGGTGGAGCGACGCACTGTAGTATATAGTAGGAATATTCTGCAAGGGAAATTCATTCAATAAAATGGGTTGGATAGAGCCAGACAGCTATTACTCAATAGAGCGTTAGACCAACCTCTCTCATTGACAGAAGATGTTTGCTGTATCACTCTCGTAATAATGGGATTTAAAAAATACATATATTTAGTGCTTTTTTTCATTGAATGTATTAATTTATCTGCAGGCATTTTCTTGCAGTGTTCATTTGTACGCCAAAGGGGTTATACCCAACCTGCGGGATTTTGCAGGTGTTGCAAACACTAGTGGAAATCGCTGGGTTTGCAGCGCCAACACACGTCAGCAAATTCACAAAATTAAAATTCAAGGAGCAACAGGGGAAGCTTCACAGGAAAGATTCTCCTGTCACTTTTTGATTTTCATTTTGTGAAATGCCAAAGTTGTATTATATATATATATATAATTTGTAGTTGTACGTTCTGTTTCTCGCTTCTGTTTTGTAGCTCTTTGTTCCTTCTCCTCCTAAATTAGTTTAGCAAATTGTGGGCAGCTGGAAAAGGTCATATCTGTTAAATCTGTGCTTTGTATACTGTGTTCCATCCATTACAATATGCAAACCACCCCGTAAACCAGATGGTGTGCCTTGTAGAATGTCAACGAATACAACTGCGGCCAATTAAGAAATGTAAACACTTTTTTTTCCTCTTTTATTCTCGTTTTTTTAATTGTATCGCAATATTACTTACAGGCAATAAGATTCGTCCCGCAATGCACTCAATTATTCCCCAAATTTTGGCTGGGATGAATTTGCTGGCTAGGAGCGTAATTTTGAAATGATTTTCAATGCGTATTTGCAGTGCCTTAATTAAAGGATCCACTTTTTTCCCTTTTCCAGAGTGAAGATTACATCTCCGAAGTACCGGAGCACCTGGTTAGTCGCTGCATGGACAGCCTAGAAAGCGAGCCCTGCAAAGACCTTTTTAAAGAATGCTCCAAGTAAGCCGGGTACATTAAAGGACATGTGACCGCGCCGGAGACCTTTTATTGATTACCTACTAGAATGAAGAATAAGTTGGCACATAGTCATGTAGAAAAATTCAGTAAAGTAAGAATACTTTCAAAAATACAAATGTTAGGGTTTATATAAATTTGCAAACTGAGTGAAGAGATTTTATATCAAATCTTTGTGTTAACCCTCTGCCTTCACAACTGCATCCTTTTTTTTTTTTATATATATTTTTTTTAATCCCGGAAACCGAGAGGTAGCTTGTTCCATACATTTTGGAGAATAAACCATAATTCTTCTGTTGATTTAGGCGGTGTTCACACTGAGCGACATGAAAATCGCGCGTTTTTCCACGCAATTTTCGTATTCATGACATTGATCGATATTGCGCGATATCGCCATTATGCACGATGTTGCAAAACACCACCAATGCAAATCGCAAAGTCGCAAAGCACGAAAAAAGGGTAATGCACCAGCGACAAGCTTCAACGACTGAGCGACAAGATGTGAACAGCTCCATTGAAATGCATTGGAGAAGCTACATAAAGCGATATCGGGCACAAATATGCGCGATATCGAGGCAAAAAACGTGCGATAAATCGCTCTGAACGCGGCCTTAGGCAGACTTGATCATGTCGGCATTCGGCCTAAGTGGGGACCATACCGTCATTACAAGGACTCCATTATGTATATTTATCCATTTATTACTTTTTACACTGAAGATAGTTAATGACTTAGAATGTTTTGGTTGTTGTTGTGCTGCACAAGAAATTTGGGGCCAATTGGATACCTTATTGATGGTATTAAGTATTTTCCTGTACTAAAGAAATTAACCTTTTTGCACACCCCACCCCTGTTTTTATCTTTATAATTTGTTGTCCCAGCGTTTCATTTAAGAAAACCTCTCGTCACTAGTCCATTCATGACCTGTTGCCACGTCCAGTAAGCTGTTGCATGTCAGATGACCTCAGAGGGGCTGAGAGTTCCAGCCAAACCACTAGCTCTCAGTGCCGGAAATCATTGACAGCCATTGGTGGGACCTGGTTCCCAAAGGTCCAGAAGTCCCAGAACCTTAGTACAGCACTCCCGTTCTGGGTAGCACTAAGCCCCTGTACTTGCATGACTGAATCAGCCCTCCAACCCTAGAGGATGAAGAGCGAAGGGAACTGAGGGCAGTATGGCCACTCCATTGAGTGGTCATACTGCATAGTGTCCTTTTTTTTTTCTTCCTTTTTTTTCCTCCGGTTGTTTGCCTGATTACTCACATTGCATTTTGTAAATTGACAAATGTATGCTATTAATATTTCTATGCTTGAAAGCATTTCTACTTTACATCATTTGTTCTCGTGCTTAAAACTTTGCACATTGGTGTGTATGTGTGAGATATATGTATATACATTCAAGTATGTTGTCAGTAAGGGTCTTCATCTTTTAAAAGTATGACTTTTATTGTACCTGTATAAACTCTAACGTTTAGGTTGTCCACGGTTCTTTACGGTTTACTTTCAAATAATTTAGCTGGCGATATATACACACATAAAAATTTATTCACCACAAGACCTTGCTTCTTCTTGCAGAGAATAAATATGTATGTGTATATATTCTGCATATAGAAACGAACATACAAGGTCTTCTGTTAAATAAATCTTCTATCTCTATATAATATCCAGCTACATTTATACAGTTAAAAATAAAGTTGTACCCCTTCAGTGCTGTGCCATGGCAGACCCTTATCTGGGCTAGGTTACATGGTTCACGCTAAAATGGGGATGTGTATTGTCTAATCAGCAATTTAATGTATTATTTAATCAACAGGACACGAGACCGACTGGTGAAAGTAAAGGGGTAAAAACGTTTAAGTTCTTGAGGGTCTTGAGGAAGAGAGGTTACACTCTCGAAAGCTTGTCTTTTAAATGCAACGTTAGTGCAATTAAAAAAGTATCACTACGCACTGGAATACTCTGATTTTGGCATCTGGACTGACTAATATATATATATTTATATTTATATTATATTATATTAGGCAAATACATAAGAAAACCCAAAGGACATTTCTTGAAACCAGTTTATCACTGGAACCAACGCACATGTAGATCAAAATAAATAAATCAGTTAATCAATTTACTCAACCTGAAACCTCACGGTAATCAATCAACAAATTACTGCAGGAAGATCATCTGTGACAATCAGGAACATTACACATATTAATTAAAGTACATCATAAAGGTAGTCAATCCATTGAGCTGCAAATGCGGTGTCTGGCTGAGAGTAATGAGACACACATAGATGACATTAAACATTGGCTAAAAATAACCTTGGTACAAATTTGTTAGTATATAAACACAGACCCTGATATTATTGGAATAAATGACTAATCAATATAAGCTGATAGCAATTCGTATATCAAGTATTAGTACAAAATAATATCAAAAGCTAAATAGTTAGCTAATACGTTACCGAAAAGGGCTTCATAGTACTGGATCAAAGGCTGATTGGGAGTCCCATTTTTAAGAGTGACCTGAGAACGAGCTTGGTTTCTCATTGGTCATGGGCAGAGAAGGAAGCCTCATACCCAAGTCTCTCTTTTGTACAATTCCAACAAATAAGAGACACTCATGCCACACCACGAGAAGAGCTTGCCAGATATTTTTCCAGCGGTGACCAAGAGAACATTCTCGCATGTTTGGTTTTAGTGTCAAACTTGGGCTGTCTGTAGATATTTTACCTATTGTTATGACATGCGCCCAAAAAAACGTACTCACAAACTTCTCGCTTAACGTTGCAATATGGGGGTTCCTCTAAAACCCTTGAAGAAAAAGCAAACACAAAACAACGTAGCGCTGGTGAACTAAAAGTCCACTGGGAAGCAGATATGCGTGTACTACAGGTCCATAGCTGAGATATCCTGTATCTTCAAAGATAATCTTCTTCTAGAGGAAATGTATCCGCAGACTGCAGGGAAAGGAAAGAGAAGCAAAAATTGCGCAGTATATAGCACCAATTGGGTAAAATAAAATGACCGGTATTCAACTCACGTGTTCACGAGCCAAACACAGGGCGAAAGGCTTTATGGGTCTTAGAAAAGATCTTCAGGTGCCCATCTGACCCCCTTTTTTTGGATCCAGTGAATGATGAACAGGATACCCCTGCAGTAAAGCAAAATATACCGGGGATACCCCTAGTGCAATCTTGTATGACAGCAAATCAATAAATATGAGCTAAAGTATAGTACTCACATGCTTTCGAGCCTCAAATGGCTCCTTGAAATTCACTCAGGGGATTCTAAGAAACCCCCAAAACCTACTTGGACAGGTTAAGGCAAAACAGCAATAATTTAAAAATATTTATTAGTGTATACTAATACATATTTTTCAATTATTGCTGTTTTGCCTTATCCTGTCCAAGAAGGTTTTGGGGGGTTCCTTATAATCCCCTGAGCGAATTTCAAGGAGCCATTTGAGACTCAAAAGCATGTGAGTACTATACTTTAGCTCATATTTATTGATTTGCTGTCATACAAGATTGCACTAGGGGTATCCCCGGTATATTCTGCTTTACTGCAGGGGTATCCTGTTCATCATTCACTGGATCCAAAAAAGGGGGTCAGATGGGCACCTGAAGATCTTTTCTAAGACCCATAAAGCCTTTCGCCCTGGAGCCAGGCGTTTGGCTCATGAACACGTGAGTTGAATACCTGTCATTTTATGTTACCCAATTGGTGCTATATACTGCGCAATTTTTGCTTCTCTTTCCTTTCCCTGCAGTCTGCGGATACATTTCCTCTAGAAGAAGATTAAGGATATCCCAGTTATGGACCTGTAGTACACGCATATCTGCTTCCCAGTGGACTTTTAGTTTGCCGGCGCTACGTTGTTGTTGTTTTGTGTATGCTTGGTCTTATACATAGTCACCAGGTCATCCCATTGTCCCTGACTTCTCACATACACTACACTGAAATAATAAGGTTAACACTTAAATCATGGGAAGCAACAGTCAGTACTATCTGATCAATCACTTCTACATATTCGGGCTTATTGAGTGGATTTTAACACCGGATGCTAGTGGGGAAAACCTGCTCCTGCCCCATTTTAGCAGGAGATTCCGGGGTAGGCACTACTTCAGCACCTCGCCCCGGAGCCATGCTCTATAGCTTTCGTGCTCCCACGAGTATCACTTAGATTCCATAGAACACCTGGAGAACATAGAAGGGCTGCGAGCCCTGTGTGATCTTGCTCTCATGAGATTGTGGCGGGAGACTGGGAACTATTTGTCCCCGGTCTCAATCTGCTCACGGCCAGGAAAAGCAGTGGATCGGGCCTCCATTCTTGCCACTGGACGAGGAGATGAGTATCCGATCTATTGGGGGGGGGGGGGTTAGTTGATCTAAATGATTATGTGTTGTTTGAAGTTGTAACTTTAAAATCTAGCCAACAGTCGCCCAAATTGCCCAATGTAAATCCTCAATTAAAACCTCTCCAAAAGCAACTGGTCTGACTGTAGAAATTGTTACGGTGTAATGCTGATGCAAATCCTCCCAATGAATGACAAACTCATTTTGACGCCATAGAAATCACAAAATTCAGAGTACTCCATTATAATATAGTCTTAAAGCCTTTGCAGTTTTTTATATTTCAATGCAAACTGAAATCCTTGAGCCCGCCTCTTTGGTCTAAATGGAGACACGTTTGCTGTTTCATAAATGGCAAAATACCTTTTGTATGGCATTTAAGTTGTGTCTGACACCCTACGGACCCTGAAACTGCCTCCAGTGAATACCAGAACTGCAACCTCAGCTTTCACTTTGGAGAATTTTTCAGAATGTTTCTGTGTTCTACTAATATCTCACCTTGAACATTTCACGAGCGTTGAGGGTTTCATTTTTTTTTCTTAAAAGGTGTTGATCAACATTGACATGTACTATATTTACATAGTTACATAGGCTGAAAAAAGACACGCGTCCATCGGGTTCAGCCTCTCCCACATAACCTACTGCTGTTGATCCAAAAGAAGGCAAAAAACCCAGTCTGAAATATGCAACATACCGGGAAAAAATTCCTTCTTGACCCCAGAATGGCAGTCAGATTTCTCCTTGGATCAAGAAGCTTTTACCCACATATTAAATATTATATCCCTTAATATTCTGTGTCTGCAGGAAGTCATCCAGTCGTTTTTTAAAAGTCTGTACAGACTCTAACCCAACCACCTCAACAGGCAGAGAATTCCACAGCTTTATTGTTCTCACCGTAAAATAACCCTTCCTATGCTTTAAGCTAAATTTTCTTTCTTCCAGTCTAAATGGATGACCCCTTGTCCTATGTATAGACCTGTTAATGAATAGGTTATCAGACAATGGTTGATAATGGCCCCGTATATATTTATATAAGGTTATCAGATCCCCTCTAAGGCGTCATTTCTCTAAACTAAACAGGTTTAAGCTTGTTAGTCTTTCCTCATAACTTAACCCTTCCATTCCCCTTATTAATTTAGTTGCCCGTCTCTGCACTTTTTCTAGCGCTATAATATCTTTTTTTAAGACAGGTGCCCAAAATTGCACGGCATATTCAAGGTGCGGCCTGACCATTGATTTATACAGAGGCAAAATTATGTTTTCATCCCGTGAGTGAACTCCCCTTTTAATGCATGCCAATACTTTGCTGGCCTTGGCGGCTGCTGTTTGACATTGCACATTGTTACTTAGTTTGAAGTCTATGATTATTCCCAAATCCTTCTCCTGCTTGGATTTCCCCAACTCCATACCATTTAGGGTATGAATTACTTGTGTGTTCTTCACTCCAAAGTGCATAACTTTGCATTTATCTAGATTAAATCTCATCTGCCATTTAAGTGCCCAGTCCCCCAATCTATCTAAATCCCTCTGCAGCGAAGTAACACCCTGCTCACATTGTATTACTTTTCCTAGTTTTGTGTCCTCTGCAAACACTGATACATGACTTTCAATGCCTATCTCAAGGTCATTTATAAATAAATTGAATAGTATTGGTCCTATAACAGACCCCTGAGGGACACCGCTTACCACTGGTGTCCATCTTGAAAATGTACCATTTATGACTACTCTCTGTACCCTATCTTTTAGCCAGTTTTCTATCCAAGAACAAGTATTTTCATCTAGACCAATTTTTCTCAATTTAAATAGTAACCTTTTGTGTGGAACTGTGTCGAAAGCTTTGGCAAAATCTAAGTAAATCACATCCACTGCGACCCCCTGATCTATACTTCTACTTACTTCCTCATAGAATGTAATTAGGTTAGTCTGACATGATCTGTGTTTCATGAAACCATGCTGATTTTTGCCAATTGCATTATACCTCCCAATAAATTCCTGAATATTATCCCTTAGTAACCCCTCAAATACTTTCCCAGCCACAGATGTTAAGCTCACAGGTCTATAATTCCCAGGCACCAATTTTAAACCTTTCTTAAATATAGGGACCACGTCAGCTTTTCTCCAATCCTCTGGTACTATTCCTGAAAAAAAAGAATCTTGAAAGATTAAGAACAGAGGTTTACATATTTCAACACATAGCTCTCTCAGTACTCGCGGGTGAATTCCATCTGGCCCTGGGGCTTTATTCACATTCACATTGTTTAATTTCTGCAAAACCTTGTCCTGAGTCAACCAGTCACTTTGTATTAGTAAGTTTTTATTAATGAATTTCATGTCTCCTGTTCTAGGTTTCTCTTTGATAAATACTGAAGAAAAATAATCATTTAAAATTTCTGCCTTATCCTGATCTTCAGTTAACAATAAACCTGACTCAGATTTTAGTGAACCTACGTTTTCACTCTTGGTTTTTTTAGAATTTATGTACCTAAAGAATCTTTTAGGGTTGGTCTTGCTCTCTTTGGCTATTTCTTTTTCATTTTCTAGTTTAGCCCATCTAATCGCATTTTTACATGCTTTATTGGCTGCCCTATATGCTTTATAGGATGCCTCAGATTTATCAAATTTAAAAGCTTTAAATGCCTTTTTATTTTTCATTTCCTTAGTTACCTTCCTACTAAGCCACATTGGTTTCAGTCTGTTTCTTTTATATTTATTAACCAGTGGAATATATTGTGATGTGTACTTTTCTAGTGTTAGTTTACAGATATTCCACTTATCCTCAGTGTTTTTCCCATGAAACAGTTTCTGCCAGTCAATGACATTGAGAGCTTCCTTTATTTTAATTTATTTCCCATCTCTTTTTTTTTTTTTTTTTTTTTCCCTTTTCAGGCTCGTCCATGATTTCCTAAGTATGGCTCCCTTTTCAGATTACCTGGATAGCTTATATTATAACCGCTTCCTGCAGTGGAAATCGCTTGAACGGTAAGCAGAAGGGTTGTGTGAACCCTAGATTGTGTTACACGATGTTTTGGAAGTACTGTACATTTCCCTTGAAACTCTACAAACCTAATGAGTAGCTGAGCATCATGGGAGATGTGGTTTCAAAAATCTGGCGGACCAAGCTTGCTTAACCCTTACCTACATGATCATATGAGGTACCATTGCAAAGGCCACAGTCTAGATATGGCCATTGTGTGTGTGTGTGTGTGTGTGTGTGTTAAAAAGCTTAACCCCTTCACCAACGGTCTTTTGTAGAAAAAGTTTATCATACCATTTATTTGAAACCCAGGCAGCAAAGTTAACAATTAAATGTAGGGTGAAAATAGAAATTTTGCACATATATTGTTCTTCTGAGAGTTAAAAAACGTAAAATATAAATTCGGTCATTTTTTTAATGTATTCGTTTGTCCTTTTACAAAAATATTGTTTGGCATGAAAGGTTCTGAACTCAAAGTTGATGTCCCTTTTATCTTTCGCAATGTCACACCGGGCTGAACTATCGACATACAGGCAGAACAGCCTTTGTGTCAAATATAGCAAGTGTGATAAAGATGAATACTAAAAATGTTTAGATATCCTGCATATGGGGATTCGTAGCAATCCTAATGAGATTATTAGCTATGTAGCTTCCAAAAAAATACTAGCACAATATAAAAATACCTGTGTGGCATAATGCCTGTATATAAGTAATACCTTGTAGTTGCACTGTACAGGGAATTTCAGTCATTGTAATCCCCTGCATTGTATCCCTGCACAGCAGTGAGCGACCCCAGAGCTCTCCCTGTAGTCTGCCCTCTTCCTGTCTGTTGTACAGCAACAGTGATGTGATTGACAATTTTGTTACAGTGAGGATTGGGGCTGCTATTTGCAGCATGTGTTATCTATCCCCAAGCACCTGCAGAGAGATAAGACAGTGGAATTCATTTTCCACAGGTGGCACACCAATCTGGCTTTAAAAAGATGTGAAAATTGGGTTTTGCTATGCTGGTGATTGCTTTTCAATGTATTACAATGCAAAATCAAGATGGCTTGACTTTGGGAGTGAAGGGGTTAATTTTTTAATTTTTTTTTTTACTAAACGGAGTGAATGAAATGGGCACGGTGCAGTGTTCACAATTTTTGTAAATGCATTCAGGTAATGGTATAATGTCAGATTTGTGTAACTTTATTTACATTGTTGGGAGAAAAAAAAATCCAGCATCAGATATTTGCTAAATCGGCCAGAATTGCTGCCGATAAGTGGTATCAGATCTGAAAAATGATATTGGTTTATGCATAATGTAATCCATGTCTCACAATCTTGTATTTGTAGAGTTCCCGTTACAAAGAACACATTCCGACAGTACCGAGTTTTGGGCAAGGGTGGCTTTGGCGAGGTGAGGAATATATTCTTAAAGAACTTGTCACAAGGACAATTGGAGTCAGAACCAGCACATTTAGGATTAAACCTATAGTATATTGACAAAAAAAAGACAAAATAGATTGTGGCAAATACATCACAGCTGTATCAGCTGGTTTGCACCACTTGTGCTGGTTTCAAGTTGTCAGACAATATAATTAAAAATATATGTTGGTTAACTTAGCTGCTATCAAGTCTCCTTGGCTAAGTTAACCAACATATATTTTTAATTATATTGATCACCATAGGAGGGACCTTTTTGTCTGTGTCTGCCTTATCCAATATATTTAGGATGGAATTATGAGCAGTGAACAGGGTATATCTATATCTAGGAATCCCCTCCTTTTGTCCCCCACTTAGGTGGGGCCAACTATCAGTATCCCAAGTGCCATTCATTATTACATAGAATTGTTTGTTGCCTTTTCATGTTTTAGAATTATTCTATTAAAGTTATATGTGTTTTGTTTGTCTGACAACTTGAAACCAGCACAAGTGGTGCAAACCAGCTGATACAGCTGTGATGTATTTGCCACAATCTATTTTGTCTTTTTTTGAGGAATATATTCTGTCTGCTTTTTATTGCATCCCCCCCCCCCCAAACTAAAATCTGCCTCTTCAGGTCTTGTCCCCTCTTGCACTTTATCACAGACATTGGGTTTATGCTTGTTAACGCAGTCAGTCTCTCATTCGGGCAAAGAACCATCCTGAACGTCATTTCCTACAAATCTGCTTTTCATCACATCAGCTGGACAGCCCGTTCCTTATTCTTGCAGAAATGTTTTTAAGGCCAGGTTTGAGGTTTCTGGGCTAGTTATAGACTTGTCCTCCTGGTTCCACCAGCTGACCACAATGTACAGCAGAGTAGAGGCAACCTGTTGGCATACTTTAGTTGAATATGCCCTAATTGTCATGGCACCACTATTCAGCTGCTTCCTGTACCGAGACACCAGGCGGCTAAATGAGCTACGGGAGACAGCAGCACAGGAAGTGTTGTCTTTTCACAACTACGCAAAAAAAACAGGCGCAGGGATCAGCTGTTTCTTCCCTCCAGTCCATTGCCTAGAGCAGTGACGGTGAACCTTGGCACCCCAGATGTTTCTGAACTACGTCGCCCATAATCCTCAGGCAGCCTTAAATATAGCAGCATCATGGGACATACAGTTCGAAAAAATCTGGGGTGCCAAGTTTCGCCATCACTGGCCTAGAGTGTTGAACTGATCATTGTATCTCTCTTTTTCTAGCACCTGTCATAAAAAAATATATAACATTTTGTGATATTTCTAAATTTTTCTTTTCTTTTCTTTCCTCTAGTGCAACATCTAGTTATTTAGTCTTTATCTAGTTTAGTAGACATTCCCTAAAGAGCTAGTATTTAATATAAAACCTACTTGTCTGTTACAGGTTCACTTTAACACTACCGGTATTTTATTTATGGAAAGATTAGATAAAAAGGCCTCGGTGACAGTGTGTATGCGCTATAATTCCCTCACCCGATAGGACCCACAAAGCTGCAATATGGCAGGAGGGTAGAATTACAGATAGAAAAGAAAAATAGCCTTTTTTTTTCTTCTACAATATGTCATTTTGCTGCCTTGTCCTGGGATACTTGTAATTCATAGAAATCCTGGTGTAATTTATCAGAAACAAATTGCACCAGGATTTTTTTTTTCTTTTTGGGGGAAAGTATTTTACCAGGAAGAATACATTGATATTTCTCTTGTTTTTAACTATGTCCCGGGTGGCGAGTATGTACTGTTAGGTGTCTTGCCCAAGGACACGTGCTGATAAGGTGCTCTTGCCAGGATTTGAACCTGTGCCTCCATGGTCATGGAACAGTATCCCAGGACAGGGCAGCAAAATTAAATATTGTAATAGTAAATATTCCTATAAATCAGGGGTCCGCAACCCTGGCCCTCTAAAAGTACTAGAACTATATTTCCCTTGAGGCTCTGCAAACCTAATGAGCAGCCGAGCATCAGGGGAAATGTAGTTTCAAAACATCTGGAGGGCCGTAGTTGCTCACACCTGCTGTATATTGTACCTGTTTTGGCTATGTATATATGTAATGGTTATGAGGTATGGATGTGTTTTATGCCTTTATACTGGGAGCTGTGTGTAAAACAAAGATTAGTGCATTGCTCATTTGACGTTGGCGCTTATGATTCGTTTTGCTTTGTTTATGGAGTGATTGCACGCTTATTTTTCTCTTGTAATGAAGGTTATTTTTTATATATTGGTGTGCTTCCTTGTGGTTTCGATGTCATACTGCTAGGCATCACTAAGCAGCGGGGGTATGTTCAGTAACTGCTGGTGTTGTATGCCGCCCTATAGTTAAGCTTGCTTTTCCTTCAGGTGTGTGCCTGCCAAGTACGAGCAACGGGGAAGATGTATGCCTGCAAAAAGCTGGAGAAGAAACGCATCAAAAAGCGCAAAGGGGAATCCATGGCTCTGAATGAGAAGCAAATCCTAGAGAGAGTCAACAGCAGGTTTGTAGTAAGTACAGATCCATCCTGAGATCAAAGGGGGTTTATAATCCTATCAGGCCTGGGAATTAAGGTGCACGCTCTGTCTGTTTTGGGTGTGCACACTGTTTTACTTTTTTTTTTTTTTTTTAAACCATGTAAGCAAATAGGAGTTACTGTCGGCTTTATAAAAGAAACATTTTAAAGGTTAACATACGATCATCTGAACACTATTTGCACATGCAACATCATATGCCCAAAACAGCGTTAACTCTACCTTTTAATTTATTCAGGACAATAGCAATTTTATTTCATTCACAGATTTGCTGCAAAATCTATTCCTAAACTTCCATTGCATTGGGCATGACAGCTAAAGTACTGTAAGCAGTCGATGTTACCGATTCCGTGTCGGAGACATGCAGCCAGCCTCAGCACTGTAAAGCTGATTCGCCGGCAGAGAGAGTAACATGCCCCCTCTGCCTGTCACAGCAGTGAATCCACCATACTGAAAATGAAGGGGAATAGTTGTGTGGGTTTGTGTTGGTTATGGGGTTGATTGGCTAATTTAAAGTATATTAAAAATCCTAAGAACACCCAACTCCTTTTAGTGTTTGTGTTTTTTTTTTCTTATTAATCATTTATATAGCCCCAAGAGTTTTTGCAGCGCTTTACAATAACCAAAGGGAACAAACCACAAACAAACATAGGAACAGAAACGAGAGGGACCTGCTCAGAGGAGCTTACAATCTAGACTAGAGCAGTGTTTCTCAACCGCTGTCCTCAAGTACCCCCACTAGGTCAGATTTGCCAGATATCTGAAGCTCAGCACAGCACAGGTGATATGATTTGCTGCTCAGTGATTGCAGGATTTAGTCTGCATTTCCCCAAGGTGATCCTTAAAACCTGGCCTGTTAGGGGTACTTGAGGACCGCGGTTGGGAACCACTGCTCTAGAGGATTAACCTAATATACATGTATTTGAACCAGTTTGCATTAAATTTGATTTGGTATCAGACAGCGAGAGCTGGTTTGGTTCCTCCACGCGGTGCTTGTAGATTGCAGACAGACCCAAACGATTCCATCCCATCACCAGACCTTACGGTTGTGGTGCTCTGTGCATGTAGACCCTGAGATCATCGCTTATGCTGCTTTAAGCAGGCTTGCTGAAATGTATTTAATCTCCTCTCTGAGGGGTGGTTCCAATCCATTATAGATTCGTGAAATTGACACTTTATTAGTGGAGTAGAGGTAACATCACTGCTCTGCGTGGAGAGAGCCTGTGGAGACATGGGTTCGATCCCGGCAAGAGCACCTCTCCAGTAAGTGTCCTTGGGCAAGACACTTAGCGGTACATACTTGCCACCCAGGACATACTTGGAAACAAGTGAAATCTCAATATATCCTTCCTGGTAAAATCCTTTCTCAAAAAAAAACGTGTACAGTTGTGTTCAAAATTATTCAACCCCCAATGCTGTAAAGGGTGTTAGGGAATTTAGTGTACATTTGTAATTGATTTCAGAATGAAATCCTACAAGGACTTTTTAAAGAACCATATGCAACTAAAATGACATCAATTGGTTTTGTAATACAGTAGTAAATGTTTCTTTTGTGAATTCTTCATTGACACAATTATTCAACCCCTTAAAGACTACCACTCTGAAGAACAGAGGTTCATTCAAGTGTTTTCAATCAGGTATTGAAAACACCTGTGGATGTCACGGAGCAGCAATAAAGCATAATAAGCGCCAATTAGGCAGCTTTAAAATGACTGTGATACTCAGCTCCTTCTAGACATTTACTGGTGTGGTTACAAACATGGTGAAGTCAAGAGAATGGTCCAGGAAGACAAGAGAAGAGGTGATTACTCTTCACAGGAAGGGCAATGGCTATAAGAAGATTGCAAAGATGTTAAACATACCAAGAGAGACCATAGGAAGCATCATTCGCAAATTCAAGGCAAAGGGCACTGTTGAAACGCTACCTGGTCATGGCAGAAAGAAGATGCTGACTTCGACTGCTGTGCGCTACCTGAAGCGTAGAGTGGAGAAAAGTCCCCGTGTGACTGCTGAGGAACTGAGAAAAAATTTGTCAAATGTGGGTACTGAAGTTTCAGCTCAGACAATACGGCGCACACTGCGTAATGAAGGCCTCCATGCCAGAACTCCCAGGCGCACCCCCTTGCTGTCTCCAAAGAAGAAGAGTCGACTGCAGTATGCCAAAAGTCATGTGGACAAACAACAGAAGTTTTGGGATAGTGTTCTGTGGACTGATGAAACAAAATTAGAACTGTTTGGGCCCATGGATCAACGCTATGTTTGGAGGAGGAAGAACAAGGCCTATGAAGAAAAGAACACCTTGCCTACTGTGAAACATGGCGGGGGGTCAATCATGCTTTGGGGCTGTTTTGCTTCTGCAGGTACAGGGAAGCTTCAGCGTGTGCAAGGTACCATGAATTCTCTTCAGTACCAGGAGATATTGGATGACAATGTGATGCAGTCCGTCACAAACCTGAGGCTTGGGAGACGTTGGACCTTTCAACAGGACAATGATCCCAAGCATACCTCCAAGTCCACTAGAGCATGGTTGCAGATTAAAGGCTGGAACATTTGAGTGGCCATCGCAGTCACCTGACTTAAATCCGATTGAGAACCTCTGGTGGGACTTAAAGAAAGCAGTTGCAGTACGCAAGCCTAAGAATGTGACTAAACTGGAGGCTTTTGCCCATGACGAATGGGCGAAGATACCCGTAGTTCGCTGCAAGACACTTGTGTCAAGCTATGCTTCACGTTTAAAAGCTGTTATAACTGTAAAAGGATGTTGTACTAAGTACTAAGATTGAATGTCACTTGGGGGTTGACTAAAACTGATAATGATGTGAGCACAGAAAGGACATTTGTGGTTATTTCATTATAAATGTTATGTTATATTTGTCTGACCTACACGTGCCTCTTTGATTTAATTGTAAGCAAGATGACTGAATGATCAAAATCAATGTCAAACTGGCCAAAACACTCAATTTCAGTGGGGGTTGAATAATTTTGCACATAACTATAGCTTTATAAATGCTTTACTTATCCTGCCTTCAGAATGCTTTTCATACATCCTTCATTATGTGTATAACGGGGATCTCAATCTCTGGCCGGACGTTGTTGGCCTAGAATTCTTTGAACGCAACTGATAGTCAGAAAATCGTGGGAGTTGTAGTTCAGAAATAACAGGAGTTTGAGATCCCTGATGTGAAACATACTTTGTTAATAAAGTTACATTTTGTCAAAGAATGTATAGTGTGTGGGTATCTGATTAATTCAGGGTGTTCCTTTTGTATGACGAGGTAGAAGATGCTAGTTGTGGTATCCCTATAAGGCTAGGGTCAGACGAACGCAGTATTAACGCGCATGCAGCCGCACTTTGACACGGCCGCGCTAGCAGCAAATGACGTCCATTGCCGGGCAACATACGAAGAACGGCCGCACGAAAGTGGCAAACGAACGCATTTTTCTGAGAACGTCAAACCGCTAGTACTGACGTACAGAGTGCGCTGCGTCCGCTAGCGGCGTGTGTGCGTGATTAGGAGACGTCAGACGCTGCTAATGTCCGGCCAACATAACGTTCAGACGCAAAAAGTGTTTTTATTGATCATCTGTACAAAATCACGGACGAAAATGCGCATCGTATGACCGCTATTGCGTATTCCGTGAAAAAATACGTCCATTCGTTCGAACGCACTTTTTCACGGACGACGCGAAAAATGCGTTCGTCTGACCCTAGCCTTAGATGGCTAATTATACAATGTCAAAATTGACACTTTCTCTCTCATTGTTGTCCCAATGCAAAGAATTTTGTCTTTTGAATTTGAGAGATGAAGACATCAGTAAGTGTGGATTTACAACGAATTTTTTGTTTCTGCGTTTTTAACATTGATACATAAAGGGAGGTTTGGTTTGGTCGACCCTCGAGTTTCCTCTAATGCTTCATTTAGCTGTCTTTTCATTGAGTTGTGCATGAACTGTTAAGCTGCTTTCTGCTGACAAAAATAATTTTTCTTCTTCCCATTTGATACCCAAGTTCTTTTCCCTCTTGGAAGATTTCATGGGGAAAGTGCGACTTGAAGGAGAAAAGTTAGCAGGAAAGGCTTAATGATCTTAACATGTATAGCTTTGAAGAAAGACGAGACAGAGGAGATATGATAGAAACATACATAAAGGGAATTGGCGTCGTTGAGGAAGGGATTTTATTTAAAAGTGGGTTTGGGTCGAAATCCCTACAACCAGGTTCCCTAATGCCAAAATCCCGACGGCCAACTTCCCTACACAGACAACTCCCTGACGGCCAACTTCCAGACATCCAAAATCCCAGCGCCTAAACCTAGCCCTAACCCTCCTAAACCTAGCCCTAACCCCCCTAAACCTAACCATAACCCCTAAGGGTTAGGGTGTTAGTATTGGGGTTAGCCACTGGGATTTTGGATGTCTGGAAGTTGGCCGTGTAGGGAAGTTGGTATGTCCGGCACTTGTTCTGTCTGGAAGTTGGCCTTCGGGATGTTGGCATTGGGGAACCTGGCTGTAGGGATTTTGTCTGGCACCCCTAAAAGGAAACAAAGTAGCAAAACTAGAGGACACAGTCTTGGATTAGAGGGGCAAAGGTTTAGGCTGTCAGACGAACGCAGTCTGAGTGCACTGTGCGTGCGTGCGTGCATAACCGGCGGACGTACTGACGGAAGATCCTGTAGACACCACACGGTCATTTTTTTTTAACAGATGTAGAAAAAAAGGGAAATATGGGAATCAAAATTAAGACAGGTACAGTCAGCCAGACAAAACTTCTGAGCGTCAACGTGATGGACGTTGCAAATGCGCTGCGTCTGACGTCGCCTCCTCACACACGCCGGACGCGGTGCACTCTGGGCGTACGTCGTAGCGCTTCTTTTACATCAAGGCCTAAATGGCGTCCGTTGCTGCCTGCGTGGTGCGTGCGCACTTCGTGTGTTGGTCTGTATTGATCACAAATCAATATTACGGCGGATGTTAAACTGTGCAGCGACACGGACGTGATGACTGCGTTCATCTGACGCTAGCCTTACAAGTAACATCAGGAAGTATTATTTTACGGAAAGGGGGTTGGATACATTGAACAGCCTTCCAGTTGAAGTGGTAGAGGCCAAAACAGTAATTGAATTTAAGCAGGCATGGGATAGGCATAAGGCTATCCTAAACAAAAGATAAATCCAGGGAAAATATCCATGTAATTGGGCAGACTAGATGGGCCGGAAGGTTCTTATCTGCTGAGATATTCTATGTTTCCACGTGCAGTGTCTTGTCTTGTGCACATTACTTTAATTTGACATTCTCTCCATGACCCTGCAGGTCAGCCTGGCATACGCGTATGAAACTAAAGATGCCCTCTGCCTGGTGCTCACGTTGATGAATGGGGGAGATCTGAAATTTCACATATACCACATGGGCGACGCTGGATTTGATGAAGCTCGTGCAGTGTTTTATGCAGCTGAAATTTGTTGTGGCCTCCAAGACTTACACCAGGAAAGGATTGTGTACAGGTATGACAATCCGCAAACCTCGTCGCAAGTGCTGGGAGGTCTGAGCAATATCTCCTATTTCCTCACAAATATATTTTTAGTTTATAGAACCAAAATATGTAAAGAAGGTAGTTACTATGCTTTTTTTTTTCTGCCACTTCTCCTGGGGCGTTATGCTGGGTGTGTCAGTCCTCATGAGTGCACACCACTTGTATATGTGGGTTTTATTTATTTATGACTGATGGTCCAGTGGGTAGGCGCTATGAGAGGTGAAGAGTGAATTTTCTGCTTAGTAAAAGGGGTAAAAGTACCTATTTTGTTAAGGATATTTTAAGCATTTTTCAGGATTTTTTTTTTTACTTGTTTTCTGTAACAGCCCTTTTTATTATCATTCATTGGACCTCATATGTAAATTTCAGACATTTTCGCTCAGTAGTTTCTTTGCAAACAGCGTTTCATTTTTCAAACATTCAAGCAAATAGTTTTTTTGTTTTTTGTCACTCCATTCGTCTGCGGTGTCGGGTTTTTCCGGCGGCTGCACTGCGTGTGATCGGCTGCTGCTCGGTTTTTTCCGTCGTTTTCGGCGGGTTAATCCAGATGTTTTTGCGGGTTTCGGTGTGCTTTCGGCGGGTTTTGCGGTGAGTTGTCGGTGGGTTTGCGGTGACTTTTTCCTGCAATTCGGGGACCCTGTGGTGCTTGCTGAATACACAGCAGGGTCGCCGAAATGGGATCGCCAAATCGAATTGAAAACGAAAAGTCACCGAACGTGCGGTGACTTTTCGATTCTCTTTGAATAACCCTGTTAAAGTTCTAATTTTCTCCAGCTGGTACATTATGTTGATTGCTCAGAAACCTTATGAGTTGGACCTTATAGGATTTAGTAGTGAGAACGTTGAATCCATCTCTAGCTATAATCCCCCCAAACCAGAGAAAACTTTGGCACAGAAAGTGACAAATGGAGCGAAGACCGTGATTAAGTGCGGTCGACATGTAATAGTTAAAATTCAGGTTCCCCTTTTCTAAAAAACCTTCCATCTCATTGCAGAGACTTGAAACCAGAAAACATTTTGCTGGATGATGATGGTAAGCGTGGTGCTCCTCTACAGAAGATGTATGATTCAATATATGCAATGGCAATCAAATGGTGTTTTGTGTCCTGTGTGACTCTTCGCTCCTCTTTCTTCTGACACATAAGGTCACATAAGGATTTCAGACCTTGGACTTGCTGTTCACATTCCTGAAGATCAGACCATCAAAGGCCGAGTTGGCACGGTCGGTTACATGGGTGAGTGGTGGGTGGGTTAGAAGTCAATGCTCAATGTGTGGAATCGTGTGAAGTGACAAAGAATATAACAACGACTTCTTCCCTAGCACCCGAGGTTGTGAGGAACGAGCGATACACTTTCAGCCCAGACTGGTGGGCCCTCGGCTGTCTGTTGTATGAAATGATTGAGGGGCAATCACCTTTTCAACAGAGGAAAAGGAAGATAAAGCGGGAAGAAGTAGAGCGCCTAGTTAAGGAAGGCCAAGAGGACTATTCAGATAAATTTTCTCCTGAAGCCAAATCCTTGTGTACCATGGTGAGTGTGGAAGCGGTGTGGGGTTTGTATGGTTATGGAATAACTGCTGTAGCTATTAGTTACATAGAAACATAGAAAAATGTCGGCAGATAAGAACCTTTCGGCCCATCTAGTCTGCCCAATTACATGGATACTTTACCTGGATTTATCTTTTGTTTAGGATAGCCTTATGCCTATCCCATGCCTGCTTAAATTCAATTACTGTTTTGGCCTCTACCACTTCAACTGGAAGACTGTTCCATGTATCCACCACCCGCTCAGTAAAATAATGCTTCCTGATAGAAAGCTGTTTCGTCAATTTGAGCTTTTGACAGAGTTGTACATCTTCATCAAAGTAGCTTGAAAAGCTACCTCCCCGTCGGGGAATCGAACCCCGGTCTCCCGCGTGACAGGCGGGGATACTCACCACTATACTATCGAGGATTTGTTGTTCAAATGTTGTTTTTAAAATTTGTTACCAAATGTTGTAGTCATTTAAGTATAATTCAAATTGTTATTACAGATGTTAAATTGACGACCCCCACACAGTTACCGTTACAAGTTTTTATAAAGCGCTAGCAAGTTCAGTAGCACTGTACAATGGAAGAGGCAGAATAACAAATATGCATACACGTTAAACGCACAGAACAGTAGGGGAGAGGACCGTGCTCGAGTGCTTACAATCTAAGAGGATAGGGGTGACACTAGTTGAGGGTAAATGGAGAACATGAAGTAGCTGGGTGCTTGTGGGCTGGGTGAGAGGATGGCCTGAGAAATTAACAGTAGGGGAATCATTCTCTAAAGTAATGTGTTTTCAGAGACTTCTTGAAGGACTGGAGAGACAGGGAGAGTCTAATGTTGCGGGGGAGGGAGTTCCATAGAAAGGGGGCAGCTCGTCCTGAAGGTGAGAGTTGGGGGGTGCGGGTACGACAAACTGATAGCCTCAGATCATTGGCAGAGCGAAGTGATCGGGACAGGATGTACCTCTTAATAAGGGAAGAGTTGTGGACAGGGGCGCGGTTACGGAGAGCTTTGTACGTCAGCACCAATATTTTAAATTGCATTCTATAGGAGACAAGGGGCCAGTGTAGAGAGTGACAAAGCGGTGAGCGTTCGATAGGTGCAGAAGGTGAGGTGGATGAGCCTGGCACAGCCATTCATAACAGACTGCAGAGGGAGAATGTGGGATCTCTTAAGGCCAGTGAAAAGAAAGTTACAATAGTCAAGACTGGAGATCATAAGGCTGGGTTCACACCTAGGCGTTTTTAGTATGCGCGTTTTTACGCTAGTTTGTATGCTCGTTTTTTCGTGCGTTTTTGCTAAAGCGGAACACGCGTAAAACGCGCGTTTTTTGATTGACAACAGAGGTGACCATTTGAAAAGTTACTGTCTTAGAGGTCATTTCCTGTTGCCATGTGCTTAACGCTCGTTTTTTATGGAAAAAAACACACAAATGCCGAAATCCGCGCGTTTACGTCAAAAGAATGTTGAGAAACACGCTGCTGTACGCCCCAAAAGAAGCTCCCGTACTTCTTGGGGGGGTAGGATGTTTTAAAGCGCGGTCCTCCGCGCTTTAAAACGCCCAGGTGTGAACGGGTCCCATTGAAAAGCATGGGATTTCCCCGTCCATGCGTTTTAAAGCGCGCAGGAACGCGCTTTAAAACGTCTAGGTGTGAACGGGGCCTTAGAGCTTGGATAAGCATTTTTGTAGAGTCCTGATTAAGAAAAGGCCGGATGCGTGCAATGTTTTTTAGATGGAAGTATCAAGATGTGGTTAGTGAGCAAATGTGAGGAGCGATCAGAGTCTAAGAGGACCCCCTAGGCAACGAGCCTGAGAGGTAGAAGTAATGGTGGAACCATTCGCTTGAAGGGAAATGGGTTCAGGAATGTTGGTTTTTAGAGGGAGGGAAGACGAAAAGTTCCGTTTTTAGAGTGGTTAAGCTTTAGGAAATGGGAAATTCATCCAGTCAGAGACAGCGGATAGCCAGGCAGTAACACGGTCCAACACAGGAGCGAGATCGGGGGAGGAAAGGTAGATGCAGGTGTCGTCAGACTCCACATACAGATGATATTTGAAACCATAGGAAGAGATAAGGTTGCCAAGAGAGGTGATATAGATCGAGAAGAGTAGGGGACCCAGAACAGAGCCTTGAGGTACCCCAACTGAGAGGAATTGGGGATGAGGAGGCACAAGCGAAGGAGACACTGTAGGAGCGAAGAGAGCGCTAGGAAGGGGACCAGAGGCCAGTTTAGTTCCTCAGCAGCTGCTGAATTGCTACATTTCAGCAGTTCAGTTTGCTGCAGCAGTGACACTGAACTCTTTGGCTGTGAATAAGAAGTTAACTTAGCATTTGCAGCGGCTGAGGAACTGAACTGGCCTCAGGAGTTCTAGCTTGTGTTTTTGGTTTTATTTTGTCCTTGTGCAAAGGGGGTATGCGTTAATTGCGAGCTACTGGGGCCACCCCGAGCATCACTGAGGGGTACCTCCGTATTTTAAAACAGAAGAATCTGTGTTCTGGGCGCCACCTAGTGGTTCCTTTCACAATTGTTCATGTGTTGAGGGTTAATTAACCCCTCAAGACCTTTAAGAGCAGAAAAAAAAACAAAAAAAAAAACAGCAATAAAACCGTAAATTGTCAATGTTTCTCACAGTAAATCAGCAGCTTGTCCGTTCACTCGGGCTTATCCCTAGAACCCAGTTAGAAGCATAAATAGAGAAAAAATGTGGCGGGACAGGCGCTTCCTTCACAATGACAGGGATGTCCTCACTTAAATGACAGTACTCCCCTCTGTTGGATGAGTATAAACCTCAAACAGAACAGAAAACAAAAATAATGGTGCAGTATGTCAAGGCAGTATACTATTAAAATAAAGATAAGAGGATTGCACTCACATGGTGTGGTGTCTTAGTATCAGACACCAGATGTTTATAGCGGCTGGCAGAATTATGGAAGGAACGCCAGACTTCCCTTGGTGGTGCTCCAACGTCTGTGGTGGTCCTCCAATCTTTGGGTACTCCAAGAGCCTTGATGTTGTTTCAGTATCCGTTCCCCTGATCCTCAGCAGCGGTGTAGATCACAATCATGTGGGGTACAGCAGCCAGGAAACAGGAAGAATAGGGACAGCAAACAAGGTATAATGGGATTTATTGGTATAAAATAATTAAAATAATCTTAGTACATCCAAACGCGTTTCGCGGTATGAAGCGCTTCCTCAGTAGAATCTACTGAGGAAGCGGCTTCATACCGCGAAACGCGTTTGGATGTACTAAGATTATTTTAATTATTTTATACCAATAAATCCCATTATACCTTGTTTGCTGTCCCTATTCTTCCTGTTTCCTGGCTGCTGTACCCCACATGATTGTGATCTACACCGCTGCTGAGGATCAGGGGAACGGATACTGAAACAACATCAAGGCTCTTGGAGTACCCAAAGATTGGAGGACCACCACAGACGTTGGAGCACCACCAAGGGAAGTCTGGCGTTCCTTCCATAATTCTGCCAGCCGCTATAAACATCTGGTGTCTGATACTAAGACACCACACCATGTGAGTGCAATCCTCTTATCTTTATTTTAATAGTATACTGCCTTGACATACTGCACCATTATTTTTGTTTTCTGTTCTGTTTGAGGTTTATACTCATCCAACAGAGGGGAGAACTGTCATTTAAGTGAGGACATCCCTGTCATTGTGAAGGAAGCGCCTGTCCCGCCACATTTTTTCTCTATTTGTACCTCCGTATTTGTTAGAGGTTCGTATACAAATCCTCATGCGTGGTGTGTGTCCATCAGAAACCGTGCAGTGCCGTCTCTTGGCTCTTCCAGTACTACTATAATGGTCTAAAAGTGAGAGGAAACACTCCCCATGCGAGTTGTATGCTCACCTGGGGATTGCAAAAGCATGTCCCCCCCCCCACACACACACCTCAGTCAAAGGACGTCCCTGTGACCCACATTATTGTCCTAGTGATTCTTGCAACACAGGATGAAATAAATAGAAAGCATGAAATATGTCATCGTGCCTTTTATGCAGACCGGAATCCGCGCATGGAAGCTTCAGTTTCATATGTTCACATTTGCCAGAGAAGTGCGTTTGTGGTGAGACACAGTTACATAAGAACATTTTTCATCGCTTCGATCTTTCAGCAGGAAGTAGACGGATTGTGGCCTCTTGTGGATGTGATTTGCTTTGTGTTTTTTCTTTTTCCCTCCTCAAATCTGTAAAGTGATGCTACAGATCTAATGTGGTCCAGGCAGGACATTGACCTTAGAACAGTAACAATTGCTCTGAAACATTGTAACCATACACCTGAATGGAAAGTGAACCTCTTAGATTGTAAACTCTCGAGCAGGGTCTTCCCTCCTTCTGTTCCGTGTGTGCAACGTGTATGTATATTTCTTGTTCTGTCTCTCCCATGGTACACTGCTAAGGAATTTAAATGCGCTTTATAAATACTTGTAACTGTAACTGAGCATCCTGGCTGGTTTGTAGGCCTGTCATAGGTCTGCCTTTGTTATAGGTCTGCCCTTTCAAACGATGCCTGACTTTAACCCGTGAGGTGCCAGACTGCGATCCGGCGCCTGATTGCGTCCTAGTTCCGGTGGGTGCCGCCATCTTAGACGGCAGCTCCACCTCCGGGTCCCCCCTCATCATCTGATGTCATTGCGCATGGAGTGATGAAAACCCCTAGTTGCCCGGGATTTCCTAAGGAAATCCCATGGTGGAGATTGGGAGATATGGGGGTTCAAAAGACCCCCTATCGGTGGCAGCTAGAGGATCATGTTTGGTGTCATTTGAAAGGCCAGAGCATGGCCTTTCCACTGATGTCAAACATGACCGGGTTCAAATTTACGAAAAAAAATAAATCTTTTTTGTGTTATTTTTATTAATGCAGCAATATTGTTCCCATTTCAATTATAATGTGAACAATGATGCTGCACTAAAGACATTTTCTATAGGGGGTTTGCTAAAAATTACGTAATTTTCCCCCCAAAAAATGTAACTAGATCCCATTTTTAAAAATTTTTTTTTTTAACAAGCGCACCCCATAGAATGTAGAACCACAAAGGCTCGGATGATAGAATGTGGGGGGGGGGGAAATCACTTTACACGTTGTAGATTGAAAAATCTAATTTTATTGCTTGTTTTGTTAGAATATACAGGCAGTGCATGAGGTATACATATAATAATGATATATTATGAATCTGCCGAGTCTGCCGGGAAAAAAAGGAGATTATGTATGTATGTATGTATGTCGGGTCGTATGATAAAACGAGGCTTCAAATCTCGTTTAAACATGAGCAAAAGCAGTCTAAATGAGCTCAGCACACAGCGGTGAAATGGCTCAGCAGTGAAAGAGTTAAAGCTAGCGTTGACGCTAATGTTAGCTTGAAGCAGGTGATAGAGCCCTCAGTATTTTAAACTTCCACACAAGGATTTTTCAAGCCAAGATCAAAGTTTGTAATCAAACGTTTCACTTTCTAGTGAAAATAATACACTATAAGGCTCGGGGTCAGACGAGCGCAGTGTTCACGTCCGTGTTGCCGCACATTTTAATGTCCATCATAGCATATAATTACGATCAATAGAGATGCACAGAAGTGCAGACGCACAACAGACGCAGGTTAGGCAAGAACGTAAATCCACTAGAACGGACGCACAGAGTGTGCTGCGTCCGCAACGTCCGCATAGCTTTGTGTGTGAGTGATGGAACGTAGTCAGACGGACTGCATTTTTGACGTCCAGCCTTTTTGACGGACAAAATGTTTTTTCATATTTTATTTCCCATCTACATCAGTCCAAAAAAACGTCAGTCACAAAAACGGACCGTGTGGCCACTACCTTGTCATCAGTCAGAAAGTACATCTGTTGCGCACGGTCACACAGTGCACACAGAATGCGTTTGACCCTAGCCTAAATCTATTGGGTTGAGGTAGCAAGGTTACACGTCTCTGTACAATGTTACTATGTTGTGTGTGTGCTACTATTTATACTTGTACAGATTCCATTAATTTTTTAAAAACCTTGACCCATCTCGGGTTAAACAGTCAGGTTTGTGATTCTGGACGTTTTGTACAGTGATTGATTACGCCGTGTACAGAGTGCAGTTTACGTGACTTCCTTCCATGACACAGAAGAATTAACGTCTTACACCCTCTCTCACACAGTTACTGTGCAAAGACCCCAAGCAGCGCTTGGGATGCAGCGGAGGAGGCGCTCAGGAGGTAAAAGACCACCCACTGTTTAAAAATATCAATTTCAAGCGGCTGGAAGCTGGGATTTTAGAACCACCCTTTAAACCAGATGTAAGTATGTCCGATGCAAAGGGGAATGCCTTGAGGAGGGGAGAGTGATGGATTGTCGTTCACGCATTAAGACAAAGTATGTCAAGCATGCAAGTGTCTCGCTGCCTAATTCTTTTTTTGTGTGCGGTTTGTCTTTACAACCTCCCTTTTTACTTTGCAGCCTCAAGCTATTTATTGTAAGGATGTCCTGGACATAGAGCAGTTTTCTACTGTAAAAGGTGTGGAGCTGGAGCAGATGGACAGTGACTTTTACCACAAAATTGCTACTGGAAGTGTGTGCATTCCCTGGCAGAATGAGGTGATACAATTACTCGATAATATGAGTCATGGGGTATGAACAGGGAGAGATGAGGGCGACAGATCCCCCTCCCTCCTTCCCCAGATATCTTTTGTAGTTTTAACTTCACATCTGATTTTCCTCTAAAGAAAACCTCTGGAATCCGCTGCTCAATCAATGAAACCAGGAAGGGATCACCGTGACTCGTCCAGTTACAGAAATTCTTCAATGGCTCATACATTTAAAGCTTTTAACAATTTTTAATCCTTTAAAGATTTTTTTGCAGATTTTTACCCCTAAGATCTGTTAAAAAATTATGGGAATCTAGTTCACAAATATGTCCATAAATTGCTTAAACCTGTCACAGCGCCATTGTATTCCATCTCGACAGGTCCTATTGTAAAACACCTAATGACCACATTTATGGGATTAACTCACTGAGGACCGAATCCTGGAGTTCTCAGCAATTTCAAGGTTAAATAGAGCCTGCAAATGGAACACCTGGGGGATACTTGCCAGAGGGTTGTCAGCGCTTTTCATACAAAATACACCAGGAGGGGAGCATTCAACCTTTACTAAACATAACGGGTGGGTGATTCTCAAGACCGAAAAATACAACAAAAGAGGAAAAGCGCAAACCAACTCCTACATTTAACAAAATATATATGACAAACAAACATAAAATTGGTCAGGGTAAACCAGGCAGCAAGTAAAATAATAAGCTCTCCTAAACAGAATCGTCACAGGGAGCAATAGTCACATATATTTTGTCTTCATATATTGCAGGTGTACAGTCCTCATATGGATTCAGAGATGTAGATTCAGAGGTTTGATGATCATCACATAGGATATTTCAAACTGGACGACTTTCTGTTCGTGGGCCCGGGGGAGTCTACGATTTGCGCGGAGTTGCTCGTGGCGTTGCGGGAGGTTGCAGCAGATTTCGGTATACCTTTGGCAGAGGAGAAGACCGAAGGTCCCTGTAGCCGTTTGTCCTTTCTATATATGCATCTGTGGTGGGTGTGTTCTGTCTTTGTTCCCTGCCAGCGTCAACTGTGCATCAAGGAGATTCACGCCCGCCCACCCTGTTGAAGTTCGTGTTCTTTGTGTCACAACTTTGGATTGGCGTGATTCCTGGACAGCGGTGCTTTCAACTGGATAAGCCGCCTTCGGGTGAGGCCTTGGTGAGTCGAGCCCCGCTTGATCTCGGTCAGGCGGGGTGACGAGCTCTTGGTTTGGTTATCGGTGAAACTGCCTATTACATGGGGAAAGCACTTCCTTCCAGGGTCAATGCTCAGATTTCCTGCAGGAATCACGGCAATCCAAAGCTGTGACACGAAGAAGATGAACTTCAACAGGGTGGGCGGGCGTGAATCTCCTTGATGCACAGTTGACGCTGGCAGGGAACAAAGAGACAGAACACACCCACCACAGATGCATATATAGAAAGGACAAACGGTTACAGGGACCTTCGGTCTTCTCCTCTGCCAAAGGTATACCGAAATCTGCTGCAACCTCCCGGAACACCGCGAGCAACTCCGCGCAAATCGTAGACTCCCCTGGGCCCACGAACAGAAAGTCATCCAGTTTGAAATATCCTCTGTGATGATCATCAAACCTCTGAATCTACATCTCTGAATCCATATGAGGACTGTACACATGCAATATATGAAGACAAAATATATGTGACTATTGCTCCCTGTGACGATTCTGTTTAGGAGAGCTTATTATTATTTTACTTGCTGCCTGGTTTACCCTGTCCAATTTTATGTTTGTTTGGCTTATATGATATTTGGCACCAATTTAGGGGGGTGCTTGGTCATTGGTAATAGCCATTTTTGGTGATTCTACACAAGTGTGTATGTGTGCGTGTGTGTGTGTGTATGTATGTATGTATGTATGTATATATATACACACACACACACTGCAGGGTGTCCTATAACTAGGAGTAATGTCACCATCACCCTTCCTGTATATTCTTGATTATGATAAAGGAATATAGATATGTTGGTTAAATACACTGCCTGGCAACTATTGTAGCAGATAACTACTTATTGCAGCTGATGTTTATGTCAGAACTGTCTTTGTGTGTATATTTGTGAGTCAAGTGGAAGAAGAGACGTTTATAAACAAATTCTTGCATGTAGCTGAAGCTTTTACAGAGGAATGATGTGCGCCTGCCAAATCAAATTATCTCCACTTGATCATTACAGAGATAAACGTGTATAATCATGGTCTGATTTGGGGTAATCCTGTGATGTAGCAGACTCGCAATCTTCAAAACTCTCTAGGTTTAGGCCCATGCTAAACTGCAGTGGACCCACCCTGAGCAATCACATAGCTCAAATACCTCTAAGGAAAACCCTGTATCCTAAATTCTGTTGCTAAACTTCCAATAAAATGGTCAAAACAAGTCGCCACCTGGATTTAACGAAGTAAATAGGTAATTGTTTCCATTGGATAATCACCGCAGTGATTAATATGTTTCAGCTGGCAAAAAATGAGGTCAGCTGACTAGAATGAATGAGCGGGTTTTTCTTTCCTGATGGCGCAGGCACATTCCAAGATGCCAATGCCAGGATTCATCAGACTCAAACTGTGCAAGAGTGGTTCAGGGAGCACGAGACATCATTTTCACACATGGTGGATTGGTCACCACACAGTCCAGACCTTGGCCCCAGTGAGATTCTTTCGGATGTGCTGGAGAAGACTTTATGCAGCGCCGCGACTTTCCCATCATCCATACAAGATCTTGGCCACAAATTAATGCAACTCTGGATGGAAATAAATGTTTTGACTTTGCTTATCGAAACGGTGCCACGGCGAACACGTGCCGTAATCAAAGCAAAAGACAGGCCAACGAAATATTAGAGTGGATAACTTTTATTTGGCCAGGCAGCCTATTTCACCATCATATCTATATTCTTCTCTTTATACATAATTTCAGTATGAAGTTCTTTTCAGATTGCTCCGAGAGCTATCTGTTTTATCTTCCCATTTATGAAACGCTGAGGAATATGTTGGCGCTATATAAATGCCACGTAATGTAATACTGAATTGTATATTGAAAAAAGAGTGCTCAAAGCAGGTGTTTCGATCAGCTGTTCTAGCAAGAAAAACCTGATTTTTGTATTCTATTTTCGGGCTCATTTGTTTTGCGCAATTGGCAAAAATGGCTACAAGCCTATTTTTGCTGTGTTTTTTTACGTACGGTGTTTAGAAGTTTTGTTTCTTTTTCACATCTTGAGAAATTGCAAATTGTTTTCGCTGCTCACTGGATGAAATAAGACCCTATACCCCAGTGTTTTCCAAACCTGTCCACAGGACCCTTTAACACAGTGATCCCCAACCCTGGTCCTCAGGGCCCACTAACAGGTTAGGCTTTAAGGTTTACCTTGGGAAAATGCAGACGGAATCCTGCAATCACTGAGAAGCAAATCATATCACCTGTGCTGTGCTTCAGATATCTGGAAAACCTGGTCTGTCAGCAGGTCCTGAGGACAGGTTTGTGAAACAATGATACACCCCTATGTTACCAACAGGTAATGCTATGACTCACTAGCCCGCTATAGCTTGCCACAGGGTTACTTTTTGGAGTGTACGGTGTGGATATTTATAATTTTTGCATTTGATGTTTTTCAGATGATTGAAACGGATTGTTTTTTGGTGCTGAGCGATCTGCCCACAGATGGAAGCATTCCACCCGATTTAGACTGGAGGGGTCTTCCTTCACCGCAACCAAAAAAAGGGTTACTGCAGCGTTTCTTCAGCAGAGGGGTAATGAGACCAGGCCAACTAAATTATAAGTTATTAGTGTGCATTCACTGTCCCACCGCAAGGACACACGAGGGGTTATTCAGTGTTCCGCTGCAGGTGGACAGAGGAAGCTGTTGATCACACCGCGGGATCGGGGGGGGGGGGGGTTATAGGATTTTTTTGTGTATTTATTTCTTTCTTTTTAACTGTTAAGTGAAGCAAAATCACTTCACTCCAACCTCAGAGTTGGTATTCATTGTTGAACCCCATCTTGAGCTGAGATTGGAAAGTTCCATTGGAATAGCTGACTGTCCTTAGCAGTTATTAACCGCTCCTATACGAGCTGTCAATGTACGGTAAGGAGTTGACATTGCCAAACACAAAATGTGGACAATTGCTGAAAGATTAAAAATTATTGGACGATGTTTATACTATGACACCAGATTATTATGGCCACCCCATCAGTACTTCGTTGGGCCACCTTTTGCCTTCAATACTGCGGCGATTCTTCTTGGCATTGACTCCACGAGATGTTGAAAGGTGATGCGAGGAATCTGACACCATGACTGATGAATAGCACTGTCCAGTTCTGTGAGATTTGATGGTTGTGGAACCAGCTGCCTGATGGCTCTTTCAACTTCGTCCCACAAATGCTCAATTGGATTGAGATCTGGTGATTGTGGGGGCCACCTAAGCAAGGTAAATTCTCCTTCATGTTCTTGAAACCACTCCTGCACAATACGAGCACCGTGGCATGGCGCATTGTCTTGTTGGATGAAGCCATCTCCATTGGGATACTCCAACATTATAGGATGAACCTGATCAGCAACGATGCTTTGGTATGTTGTGCTATTCAGACATTGTTCCACACAAATTAAAGGGCCCCAAACCATAACACTGCCCCCACCAGTTTGAAGGGTTGTACTCATGCATGTGGGGTGCATGCTTTTATGCGGTTTCCGCCAAATTCTCACTCTGCCACCTGCAGGATGCAACTGGAAACGTGATTCATCGGACCACAGGACTTTTTCCAGTGCTCGACTGTCCAATCCTTGTGTTCCTGTGCGAATTGGAGACGTTTTATCTTGTTAACTGCAGACAGCAAAGGTGTTCGAACAGGCCTTCGGCTTCCATATCCCATACGATGCAGTATACGGCAAACAGTGCTTTCAGAGATAATTTGAGAGGATCCCTGATTAAGATCTGCAGTAATTTGATGCACTGTTGCCCTTCTGTTGTCTTGTACCGGTCTTGCCACTCTTCGTTCTGCCCTAAAATTGACTTAGCGCCGACGGCCACAATTTGCACGTTCAGACCCAGATTTTCAGCTGACAGTCCAGTCTTTAAACACTTTAACAACAGCTGCTCTTGAACATTTAACGAATTCTGCTGGTTTGCTGATACTCTCTCTACGGCTCCGAGCCCCAACAATCACCCCACGTTCAAAGGCTGTTAAATCGCGTTGTTTACCCATATCTTCAGAAAAAAATCACTTCTACTGTCCCGGCAAGCAACCTGCTTCCCTATTTATAATGGTCTGCCCTCTAGCAACTTCAGCGTGAAATTATAGCTAATTTGCCATAAAAAAAGTCAGGTGGTCATAATAATCTGGCCACTCAGTGTATATACCTTTTTAAGTATGATTGCTCTAATTCAATCATTTTCCTAGAAAGATAATAATAAAAGAAAGTGCTTCAGCGAGGTCAAAATGGCAGCTCCGGTTGCAAAGTTAAATGATCCATCAGTACCTTAATGGTTGCATTGATAGAGGGCCCAAGGTGATGTCTTTGTGCTAAGAGTAGCCAAAAATCCAGGCAAATGAGTCCTAAAACTAACTTAGATCTTGGCAGGTGAGATTAGACTTTTATGGCTATTATGTAGCTATGGATGTAGAACAGTGGTTCCCAACTCTGGTAATCAAGTACCCGTAACAGGCAAGATTTTAAGAATTACCTTGGGGAATTGCAAGTATCACCTGCGCTGTGCTTCAGATAGGATATCTGGCAAACCTGACATACTGACATACTCGCCACCCAGGACATACTTGAAAACGAGAGAAATCTCAATGTATCCTTCCTGGTAAAATCCTTTCTCAAAAAAAAACAAAAACCTGGCTTGTTAGGGGTACTTGAGGACTGGGTGGGGAAAACACTGATAAAGCAGAAGAAAAATAACACAAAGTAGCACAGCACTTCACATTCGGTGATCCTTTCTCTGCTGTTTTATCGGTGTCCAGTCAGACAGTTCTGATTATTGTAGATTATCCTTCTAATTACCCTATTGACTCTACGTTCCATGTATTTTCTTCTTTCTGGCATCGTGTCACTTTGCTTTCTCTTACAGGAATGTTGTGGCAACTGCAGCGACAGCGAAGACGAGCCGACTCGACTATAGCACTCGTGGATCCTCAGATAAAATTTCTCCTCAAAGTTGAACCAGTTTACATTTTTTTTTTTTTTTATTATTATTCTTTTGCACATTGATAGCCATACACTCCTGCTTTAATGGGGTTACAGAACAGTGTCGCCCCCCGGAGCCAAGGTGTTAAAAGAGTATATATGTATGAATTCAGAGCTATATGTATAGGAATGTATGTTTTTCAATGGGTTGTTTTTTTTACCTCAATCCACCCTTTTCAAATTTCCAGTAGCACACAACCTTTCTACCACAAGCCAAAGGACTAATTCACTTGCCAGTCTGAGGGGAGAGAAAAAAAAAGGTTGAAACATCCTTTGTCTGGTCGTATATATAGACATTTTAATTGTTTTATTACAGGTTTTACATGTGTGTAAAATAGGTTTGTGAGCATGACTGTTTCGTCTCCAAATCGAACGTCTACTTTTAGAAAAGGCTCAAATATATTGTGCATTTCATTTTTTATTTTTTTTTAAATTATACATATATATATATTTGTTGCTTCTTTTTTATTATTTTTATTTTTTAATGGATACCTTCTGAAATTCAGAAAAAAAAATGTGAACAGCTTTTTTTTTTTTTTTTTTTTTTTTTAAATTTGAGATGAATATCGTGGATATGGAAACCCTAATAATTTATTCACTCTTTCGGGTCTCACACTGGTTACTGTGCATTTTTAAGGCCAACTCCTATATTTTGAAGTTTCTGCCTCTTAAATGCTCCGTTATGAATGTACAGTACGTATTCAAGGATTGTTTTAAGGACATATAATACTTTACTTGGTAATTCCTCTATGAAACGTGTTCATGGACCATGGTAAGCAGCAATTTCATTCTGTTAGATATGTGCTACAGTATGTAAGCTAGGTTTGCAGGTTCTTTTACCCCTCTCTGTTATGATGGAGTCTACAAAGCACAAAACACCCACTTCAATGTGTCATATAGCTCGTGTTAACACTGTTCCCATGTGCAAGGTTCTTATGTGTAACCTAGCCATGCATCTAGCGCATAACTCATTTTATTTTTTTACTATGATTTTTTTTTTTAGCATGCCTAAACACACCAAACACTTACTTATGGGTAAGGATTGGTGAATATATAGATCTATCCTTACCATTTTGTTTTGGTCACAAATGTGCCTTTTCACTTTTTTCCATAGCACTATTTCATTCCTGTGCTGCTGTTGCATCACCCTGGGATTATTGTAGTACGCGGGCAATTTTCCTTCATTAAGTGTTGATGTTTAAGTCTAACTTGGTTTTATTTGTATTTTTTTTTCTCCAGGATTTTATACATTTTTATAAAAAAAATAAAGTAAAATAAAAAAAAGTCTTTTTGTATGTGTTATGCATAAAGTGGCCCCTAGAGGTCCTCCTAGTATGCATGGTAGGTACACGATTGTCACAACCCTTTCCAGCATTTGGTTTTAATGTCTTCATATTTATTTGGGGCAGAATGAACAAACTTACTCCTCACCAATAAGCCATAATGCGGCTAAACATCTCAGAGTCTAGTCTTAATTTATATTTTTTTGTAATTCAAGTACTTGAGGGGCTAAATTACAATCTGCACGCAAACGTTTGTGCCGGAGCAAAAAAACCGTTAACGCGAGGGGTAAAACCCTTTGCGGCGAATGCCGTATTACATTGTGCGCAGTTGTTGCGTTGACTATCGTCTACCGCGGGTGAACCTGCGCGAACCCTGCGCTAGCTTACAGTACTGCGCGTGTCCTATACTTAACATTGTGAGCGCAAATGCGAATGTGCACTGGTACGCGGATGGTATTACAATCTATTCGCGGTAATTGCCGCATAGCCTTTGTGCGCTTAATTTTAGCAACTGCAAAAAGCTGGTGTTAATAGCAAATCTGACCGACCTGGCCAAACCAAAATACACCAGCCCAGTAAAAAAATGCAGCAAAGTATAGTTGCCCCTTCAACACATACCCAAACAATAAAATGGATAATGTGTGCATGTATTATTGCTGCAGCATATATGCTCAGATTGACTGTGGCAGGCACAATTTCTTAACGTGAGATAATTGTGGTTCTTAATTCTGATTGTCTGAATCGCCAGAAAAAAAACTGTTCGCGCACTGTTTTTTGCGCGAGACGGTACTGCGCGAGCATTTGGCCGCGTCCTGTTTGCGCGCGGTATTGATCGGAGGATGAAAATACGTGCGACGATTGTAATTCCAGCGGTGATTTGCGCGCGCAAAGGTTTACGCTTGGTGCAAAGATTTTCGCTTTGCACAAGGCCTATTGCGTGAAGAATGTAATATAGCCCAAGGTTTTTTATTGCCAAATAGAACAATCAAAACTTTATACCAGCCATATGAGAATGGAGAGGTTCTAAGGATGGGGTCAGCAACCTTGGCTACACATATCACCGGGGGTCTATGTGGAGCTGGACAAGGCAGCTAAACACCTACTTACAATTACAAGTCCGTAAACGAGATTAGTTCGAAATCTGTGGTTTTATTGACAAGTGATGGGGAAAACAGAGCAATACAAGCTGTAAAAATGCAGACTACATAGATCTCATATCGTTACAATAACGAGAGATGGGTAGTTTATAACTAAGCCAGATTGCAAGCTATCATAAAAATAAAGCAGCTGGCCATTAATCACTTCTCTCAAATATCTAGGTATGTGGTTAGACCCAAATCTATCCTTTGGGTCCCTGCATCGAAAAACTCTCCGCTAAACTTTACCTCAAACTAGGTGCCCTGTACAGAAACATCCTGTTTGAGCCTCGCGGTAAGAAAGCAGATTGTACAGCAAATGCTTATGCCGGCTATTGAATACAGAGATGTAGTGTATGCAGCTGCCCCGCAAACACACCTTCAGAAACTTACTACATTGCAAAAAGAGTTATACAACGTAACTACATGACCCACCATTGTGACATGTTAAAAGAGCTAAACTGGCCGTCGCTGGAATATAGACGCACTCTTCACCTTTCCAACCTGGTGTTTAAGAGATTTTCTGGGAAGCTACCACCATACCTGAATAGGCTGCTTCCCCTAGCAGTTCCCTCATCCTATAACCTCCGATCCAGGACCAGCACCTTACTTGCAATACCAAAATACAGAGCACTGAATAGCCTCCCAGACGCCATCAAATCTTCCCCCAGTCTAAAGTCACTTAAAATGTCTCTTGACATACCTCGATACAGAATGCGCTTGTAAACATGTAACATCGTAACTATATTTCCTTCATATTTATTTTCTGTTAAACGGTATATTTTGTGTAGTTTTTTTTAATATCTTGCATTTTATTACCTTAAATTGTTACAGAAATACAATGTTCTTGAACCCAGGACATACATTGAAATTTCTCTCGTTTTCAAGTATCGTTCCTGGAAAAATACCGAATAAATACATACAGAAAAACAACAAACCTAACATATATAAAGTGCTTCTGAAGCCGCTGAGGAAATAATAAACTTTATTATTTATTTCTTATGATCCTTTCAAAAGAGGAGAGATTGAAATCAGGTACTCTTCTCAGCTCCTGTGGTGAGAAAATGGCTTTCTTTGACACACACTTCCCTGCAGTAGCAGGAAAAGGAAATGCATCACCCTTACAGCCTATTGCATTCTGGGAGGTAGGGCGACGATGTCACCGTAATAAACTCTGGCGATTTACAATGAATGGCTACTAGATGGCGCCAACACCTAACACATTACATTGCAGTACATAAGACATAGAAAACCTTGAATGCAATATCTAAACATCTCTCAATCCTACACACATTTGCTCTCCAGATGTTTTGGAAGTACATCACCCATGATTCTCAGCCACTCAGGTTGGTTGATCCTCATGGAAAATGTTTCAAAACATCTGGAGCGGCAATGTGTACGGACTCCTTCGCTGGTTCCTCTTCACCCCCGATTCCTCTCTCAGTTGGGGTACCTCAAGGCTCTCTTCTGGGTCCCTTACTCTTCTCGATCTATACTGCCTCTCTTGGCCATGTCATCTCTTCTTATGGCTCCCAATATCACCTATATGCTGACGACACCCACATCTATTTTCCTCTCCCGAGCTCTCTCCTCTTATCGGCAGTCTCCAACTGGATGACTTCCTGTTTCCTAAAGATCAACCCCTCTGAAACTGCACTTCCTGTCGTCCCCCCCCCCCCCTCTAAAGCAGTGTTTCCAAAACTTGTCCTAAGAACCCGCTGCCAGGCAAAGTTTCAGGATCTGTGAAACCCCGCAAAGGTGATATAAATTGCTGCTCAGTGATTGTAGGATTCAGTTTGCATTTCCCTAAGGTGATCTGTAAAATCTGGCCTGTGAGAGGCTCTAAAACTGACAGTCTTGCACTCATTTCCCTTCAAGTGCATGGTGCCACCATTCTTCCTCTGATCTCTCCGTTACTCCTCACATTCTGTCGCTAACCAAATCTTGATACTTCCACTTAAAAAACATTGCACGCATCCGTCCCTTTCTTAGGACTCTACTAAAATGCTCATCCAAGCTCATATTATCTCCCGCCTTGACTATTGTAACTCACTTCTCACGGGCCTTAAGAAATCCCAGATTTTCCCTCTGCAATCTGTTATGAATGCCTGTGCTGGGCTTATCCACCTCACATCCTGCACCTCACACATCACCCTTTTGTCAATCTCTAAACTGGCTCCCTGTTTCCTTTAGAATCCAATTCAAAATATTGGTGCTCACGTACAAAGCTCTCCATACCATAACCGCGCCCCGTATACATCTCCCTTATTAGCAGGTACATCCCGTCCACTTCGCCCTGCCAATGATCCGCGCTCTACTAACTGTATAAAGGGACGCTGTGAATCTTATTTGGAGACTAGTCTCAAAGGAGCACTTTACTCCTAGTGACCACTTTATAAAGTGCATTTGATAGCTACAGGGGCTTCTGGGTTTGGAAGTCCCTGAGCTGAAGAGGAGGAACAGCATATGACAAGGGACAAATGGTAAAATAATCTTGGATAAAAATAATTGGGCAGAGGGTGTCCGCAGCATTTTAAGGGGAAAAAGAGAGGTGGCGACAAACATAGCCCACCTCAGCTGTCCATATATCATGGGACTTCTAATAAGCTCTAAAATTATGGTTTTGCCTTGTGCTCCCCCTCTGCTTTTAGGCTGGCGTCAGACGATCGCACTATGTGCGCCCATATTGACGTGCCTTCTGGCGTTTGTCGCAGCATTGAGACGCTGCGACAGGGCCAGCCACACGCTGTTGCACGTGCAATTCGTGCGTCCGTGCAGCAGTCCTCTCCGTCAAAGCACTTGGACACGTGTTGACGGAGCTGCAAAGCGCGATCCTCCATAGGAGGATCGAGCCTTGCAGTGCTGAGTGCACTAAGTGCGCTCAGGGAGGTGGCCAGACGGACGTCGAGTGGAAGGATCGTCCACTTTCACGGACGTTCCTTCCGCTCTTCAAATACGGTCGTCTGACGCCAGCCTTATAGATTATGCTACACAGACATACCAGTGTTGTTTTGTTGCTTTACAATTTTAACATTGAACTCTTTATCTAAGCTACCCAATTTATTAGCTTTTTAATGTTCAAGTTTTTTGAGTTCAATACTGTTGAACGACCAGGCCATCTGTGATGAGAAAGCATGTAAGGAAGCCATATTGGTGCAGATTTAGTTTTTCTTGTTTTTGGATGGAATGTTGATTTAATTTATTGCATTTCTAAATTCTTTTTATTTTTGTTCACCGCACATTCGTTTTAAAGGCCAATGCTAGCTCCGTTCCAAACAAAATAAAAAGCCCCAGATTTTCTTTTTTTTTTCCCCACTCCATACGAATAGCTCTTGCATTTGCCCAATAAGCCTGGCAGGTTCACTGTAACAGCTGAGTGTGTAAAATGTGCCAATCCGTTTAAATGCTTATGCATAAAAAAAAAATCTATCTTTGCACTTACCAGTGCAGTTAAAAGGACCTTCTAGTGATTTGTTTTATTTTTAAGTAAGCCTCAATATCTGACTGGTAAAAGTATTTTAGCAACTGCAACCACTTACTTATTTGCAGTTAGGGAGTTAACCCTTGGGTTGTGAGTGTGACCCATGGCTTCTCCTACAGTAGATGAGTTTTCTGTGACTTTGTTCAGTGTTGAGGTGAAGATTTAATGAATAGTTTTGCAGTTTGGTAACGGAACATATGTAAGAGTTAATGGGATCACAATAATATTACTTATAATTCAAGGTATATTTTACATTAACCCTTTCCCGCCGCAGGACGTTCTATGCCGTCCTCGTGGCGGGTGGACCTTAAAGACGCAGGGCATACAGGTACGCCCCGCTGTCCTGAATGGGCTGTCGTTGGCTACTGAGAGACGGCTTGCACACAGCCAAAATCGGCGTTCGGTGAAATTCACCGTTCGTTGTAATTCGGCTTTTTGTGTGTAAATAGATATTATGGGGTTTTGGCTTTTCATTCAGAGTCCATGTAATCAGGACATTCAATGCAGAGGTGTAGCAACGTCATGAGGTGCCTGGGGGCAAGTCCTACCCTAGCCCCCCCAAGTCCTGGAGAAAAAAAGATTTCCACTACCTGAATAAAATGCTATATATAGAATATATATACACGCACTCTTATGCACTCCTTTCTCAAAAGACAATGTGCATGTGTGCTATGCCTTGGCCATCTCACACTGACAATTACACCCTGACCACACACACAGACCTCAGATATATATTACACCCCCCCCCATCCTATATAATCAGGCACAGCCCCCCCCCCCAGAGTTATGTATACCCAGCAGAGCCCCCAGAATTATATATACACAGCAGAGACCCCAGAATTATGCATATACAGCAGACCCCAGAATTCTATATACCCAGCAGAGACCCCAGAATTATACACAGCAGAGCCCCCAGAATTATGTATACCCAAAACAGACCCCCCCCCAAATTATATATACACAGCAGCTGGTCTGCCCCAGACCAGCTCACACATGGATATATGCCCCCAGCCCAGCTCACACATGGATATATGCCCCCAGCCCAGCTCACACATGGATATATGCCGCCAGCCCAGCTCACACATGGATATATTGCCCCGGACCAGCTCACACATGGATATATGCCCCCAGCTCAGCTCACACATGGATATGTTGCCCCAGCCCAGCTCACACATGGATATGTTGCCCCAGCCCAGCTCACACATGGATATATGCCGCCAGCCCAGCTCACACATGGATATATTGCCCCAGACCAGCTCACTCATGGATATATTTGCCCCCAGCTCACACATGGTTTGGTTAGATTTGCCCCCCAGTTCACACATGGTTAGATTTCCCCCCCAGCTTATATGGGTAGATTTGCCCGCAGCTCTCACCTCTTGTCTGCTCGTTGCTCCCCCCGATTAGATCCTGCCGGCGGCCGCTTGCTTTTCCCTCCTACCTGCAGCCGCCAGCATGAATATCTGCCGCTCGCCTGGGGTTCTATACACCAACCAGCCACGATCTCGCGAGATTGCGGCTGGCTGGTGTATAGAACCCCAGGTGAGAGGAAGATACTCATGCTGGCGGCCGCAGGTAGGAGGGAAAAGCACGCGGCCGCCGGCAAGATCTAATCGGGGGGAGCGGATGCCGCTGCTTAGGGTGATACCAATGGGCGAATGTCACCTGGTGCGGGCCGCACCCCCCGCCCCCACCTAGCGACACTAGTGGTTGCACTCACCAGCATAAATATAGTGTCCAGGAAATCATGGTTTATCTGGCAACCATAGACTTTGTAACTTTGTGTTTTTGCGTATGTCCCCTCTGTATTTACTCAGTGGAGTTTTTGCACTGTAACTATTATAGTGAACTGAAGTTTTGATGCTGCCTAGAGCAGTTTTTCTCAACCCTGGTCCTCCGGACGCTCTAACAGTTCAGATTTTAAGGGTTACCTCATGGAAATGCAGACTGAATCCTGCAACGAATCATATCAGATATCTGGAAAACCTGGCCTGTTAGGGGAACAGGAGGGCAGGAGTTGAGAAACACTGGCCTGGAGTATCCCTTTACATGCATCTTGTGGATTGAAAATGGGGGTTAGGTTCCAAGCCTGGTGTAAATGTATCCAGGACCGTGGTATACTATACTTCACGCCAATGTCTATGGTGTTGTTCCATTTACCAGAACTCTGGTTAAGCGTCCACCAATCTTGGAATCTAGCCCTGAATTTGTCCGTGAGATAATTACCCGCCTGGTTCTCTTGGGCTCCAATTAAACTGCATGAATCAGACTGGAAAGAACCACATGCACATAGATAAGTGTGGAGTAACTCCTACTTTCCACACAAAAGAATCCTAAAACAATGGGACACAAGCATTTGGTGTACATTAGTATTCTGCTTTCTTTCTTAAGAATTGGCAGATTGACGAACACATGACAATTTCATGCCAGCAACTTGTTTTAAGTGGAGCGCAATCTAATTGCTTGTTCTATAGTACATTTTTTATATAAAAAAAGGCCTATTTAAAACTTACTGGAGTTTTTTTATTTTTTTTAGAAGGATGCCAAAGGCCAGGAGCGAATCCCCCTCGAGGGGTAACAAATGAATTTACAAAGCAATTAGCAGCAAAGAAAAACTTTTTACCCGAATCTAAACGAATAAGAGCAGGCATTCAACCCAGATAGTTCATTATTTTCTTTCCGTAAAAACAGTGAATTAAAAATGAAAAAAAATGTTTATTACATTGTGTATTATCCTATAAGTAGACAAGCCCCTCATCTGAAATGTAGGGATACCCAACTTAGCACCTGCATATTCGTGCATTTTCTTCAAGCTTTGCAAAGAATTCCCAAGTACGGTTTCGTTTTCCTTGGCAACTGTTGCCATAGTAATAGAGGGAACAGTGGCACATAATTTTTTTTTTTAAGTGCATACCTAAAATATATATTTATATAGCACTGTATGTCTATGTCTTTTCTGTTTATGTGGCCCTATTCCGAACGAGCTAATGTGATTAACAAGGTAACCATCATGGCCCCTCTCGTTAACGACAATAGCCCCCCTCCTATTGCAGCCAAGCAGCAAGCTTTGCTTGTGGCTCGGCTTTTGCGGCTCCCCACCACGATTCCGAGGTCGATCTTCGTCCTTGTCTCAAGTCAGCATAAGGAAAAAGTATTGGCTCGTAGACTTTGTGTTAACCCCTTCAATACCAAGTGGTTTTCCATAAATCCACTGTCAGGACCCAGTGGTTTTATGGAAAAAAATTCTAATATATACTATAAGAGCGAGAGAGGTGTCCTTCTGTATATGTTCGTTGTAGGTAAGCCCTTTTTGGCACATGGCGGGTTCCCTCTGCTAGCCAAAAACTGCTACTATGTTTACATTATAGTTTCAAGTCCGTAGTGCTGTGTGTCGAGCGTCACGTCTGATATTTTGACATTTTAGGGACACATTCTGGATCCCATTTGCAAATAAATTTTGTTTGCAATAAACAAAATTCATTAGCATTGCTCCAGAATTAGACTTCATCGTATACTCGATTATCGGCGTACCAGCAGGTGCTTTTTACAGCGAGTATACGATCAGGTCTATTCAAAGAAAGGTGAATTCAGGAGAATGACTGGAGAAGTGAAAACTCTAGGTCAAAATAGACAAACCAGAAAAATTCTCCCATTTGGTCTAGATTGTTCTCTTCTCCTGCCAGTTCTCCTGATTTTCACCTTTCTTTGAATAGACCTGTGTGTCTTGGTACTGAAGGGGTTAAGTGATTTTGCATTTTCCTATCTATTACAGACCTCAATATATGCACGTTTTAAGATCTTTTTCATTAAAATACTATACGAAGTACATCACCTGTCTTTTTAAACGCATAGGTATTAGACTGTATCCATTATAATGCTTAGTCTGTATATACAGTATGTGTGTGTATATATATATATATATATATATATCAGATCCAGAAATATTGGGACATCGACACAATTCTAACATCTTTGGCTCTATACACCACCACAATGGAGTTGGAATCAGAGCCGTAGCTAGCTCATTTTGCACCCGAGGCAAAAACAGAAAATGGTGCCCCCCCCCCCCCACATAATTTTAAAAATCAGAGTCCCCGACCAGTGGCGCAGTACTAAGCTCCTGGATGCTCCCCACGACCAGAAGCAGTGGATCGGATCACCCTTTGCGGGATGAGAGACAAGTATGTGATTTTTGGGGGGGGTTCCAGCTGGTGCTGACTGATTCTGCAGAAGCGGCATCACTTACCCACAGCAAGACGCTGGTGCTAACTTTGGTAATTAGCGTTAGTACTTTTGTAATCCTAACGCTATTTACTCTTTGCGCTCCCCATGTTAAGTATAGGGATCGCAAAGTACAGTAACCTCGCGCTGAAAAGAACAATCTCCTGGATTTTTTAACCTGTTACCGTTGGGATTGTAATATGAGGGTCCTGTGCTAGGATGTGATATGGGCAGCATGCAGTAACCTCATTTAACCTAGCACCAACGCTCACATGTGTGAGTGCTAGCGTTAAGGAGGTGATGGGGCCCTACATATATAGTGCACACACAGTACATGTACAAATACAGTACACACAGAATACATGCATGTATAGCAAAAGAACATTTAGCATAATATACACCCCCCCCCCAGAATAATATACACAGCACTGAGCCCCCAGGCTATTTTCCCCAGTTCACATGGATATTATTGATCCCAGCTCATATAGATATTATTTGCCCCAGTTCACATGGATATGGCCCAGCTCATGGATATGCCCCCAGGTCTCATGGATAATGCCCCGAGGTCTCATGGATAGTGCCTCCAGGTCTCATGGATAATGCCCCCAGGTCTCATGGATAATGCCCCCAGGTCTCATGGATAGTGCCCCCAGGTCTCATGGATAGTGCCCTCAGGTCTCATGGATAGTGCCCCCAGATAGTGCCCCCAGGTCTCATGGATAGTGCCACCCCAGATAGTGCCCCAGGTCTCATGGATATTGGCCCCAGGTCTCATGGATATTGCCCCCAGGTCTCATGGATAGTGTCCCCAGCTCACCTCTCAAGCCACCGCACTTTGCCGACGGCCGCGTGCTTCCTACTAGAACGGCCGCTGACAGGAAGTGCAGCCGCTCGCCTGGGATCGATGAAACAGCCTGCCGCGATCTCGCGAGATCGCGACTGGCTGTTAGATCCCAGCCGAGCGGCTGCACTTCCTGTCAGCGGCCGTTCTAGTAGGAAGCTTGTGGCCGCCGGCAATAGTTTCAGGCTCGGGCGGGGCCACACCTTCACAGCTGTGAAGGGGCGCAGCCATGGCTCGAGTCCTGCGAGAACGCAGGTTCACGCAACCTGGGTCCCCGCAGCGTTACCGCAGGTCTCGAGCCATGGCTGTGCCCCTTCACAGCTGTGCCCTCACTGTGCCTCACTCGCCTCGCCCTTCCTACGGCCCTGGTTGGAATCAAACACAATGTGCTTTAACTGCAGACTGTCAGCTTTAATTTGAGGATATGTACATCCAACTCAGGTCAACGTGTAGGACTTACAGCAGTTTGCAGATGGGCCTCCCACTTGTTAAGGGACCAAAGGTAATGGGACAATTGGCTTCTCAGCTGTTCCATGGCCAGGTGTGTGATATTCCCTCATTACCCCAGAGTTCATTTCAAGTGTGCTATTTGCATTTGGAATCTGTTGCTGTCAACTCTCAAGATGAGATCCAAAGAGCTGTCACTATCAGTGAAGCAAGTCATCATTATGTTGAAGAAACAAAACAAACCCATCAGAGAGATTGCAAGAACATTAGGTGTGGCCAAAACAACTGTTTGGAACATTCTCAAAAAGAAGGAACGCACCGGTGAACTCAGCAACACCAAAAGACCCGGGAGACCACGGAAAACAACTGTGGTGGATGACCGAAGAATTCTTTCCCTGGTGAAGAAAACATCCTTCACAACAGTTGGCCAGATCAAGAACACTCTCCAGGAGGTAGGTGTATGCGTGTCAAAGTCAACAATCAAGAGAAGACTTCACCAGAGTGACTACAGAGGGTTCACCGCAAGATGTAAACCATTGGTGAGCCTCAAAAAACAGGAAGGCCAGATTAGAGTTTTCCAAACAACACCTAACAAAGCCTTCACAGTTCTGGAACAAGATCCTATGGACAGATGAGACCAAGATCAACTTGTACCAGAGTGATGGGAAGAGAAGAGTATGGAGAAGGAAAGGAACTGCTCATGATCCTAAGCATACCACCTCATCAGTGAAGCGTGGTTGTAGTGTCATGGCGTGGGCATGCATGGCTGTCAATGGAACTGGTTCCCTTGTATTTATTGATGATGTGACTGCTGACAAAAGCAGCAGGATGAATTCTGAAGTGTTTCGGGCACTATTATCTGCTCACATTCAGCCAAATGCTGCAGAACTCATTGGACGGCGCTTCACAGTGCAGATGGACAATGACCCAAAGCATACTGCAAAAGCAACCAAAGAGTTTTTGAAGGGACAGAAGTGGAATGTTATGCAATGGCCAAGTCAATCACCTGACCTGAATCCCATTGAGCATGCATTTCACTTGCTGAAGACAAAACTGAAGGCAAAATGCCCCAAGAACAAGCAGGAACTTGGGAATCAAATTTCCACACCCTGAACTTGTCAAAATTTAAACGCTGTTTACAAAAAAACGAATGGATGAAAACGCCTGGAATTTGCATGTAAGGTCCTATGAATGATAATAAATATGGTCTGTTACCGAAAAAAAGAAAAAACACTTTTAAAAACAGAAATAATTGACAAAAAAATGCCTAAAAGATCCTTAAAAAAAAATCAAAGAGTTTTTGCGGCAGATTAAAATAATAAACTGTTAATTAGATGTTGAATAAAAACAGAAATATTTTTAACACATTGAAGCCTATGGGATTCGCCTGATTAAACCTGCCGAATGAAAACAGGGCATTTCGGCAACTTTCACTGCTGTTTGGTGTTCTGTGAATAGACTAACCTTTGCTTCTCTATGGGGATTTCACTGCCGTCGAACAGATACCATATCTCTGAATAGCCAAATTACCCCGAAATGTCACCATACGGGGAAATTCCCTGTTTGGTGACATTTCAGGGCCAGATCGGCTCTCTGAATAACCTCAGATGTCTTTTTTTTCTCTCTAAAATAGAAAATATCACAAATTCCACGCATTACAATTTAAGGGTACATGTAAGACTGCAAGAGCACGGTGCAGAATGCTTATTGAGGTAAAGAAGAATCCTAGAGTGTCAGCTAAAGACTTACAGAAATCTCTGGCACATGCTAACATTTTTGTTGACACATCTACAATAAGGAAAACATTAAACAAGAATGGAGTACATGGGAGGACACCGCGGAGGAAGCCATTGCTGACCAAAAAGAATATTGCAGCACGTTTGAAGTTTGCAAAAGAGCACCTGGATGTTCCACAGCACTACTGGCAAAATATTCTGTGGACAGATGAAACCAAAATTGAGTTGTTTGGAAAAAACACAGAACACTATGTGTGGAGAAAAAAAGCACAGCACACCAACATCAAAACCTCATCCCCACTGTAAAACATGGCGGAGGGAGCATCATAGTTTGGGGCTGCTTTGCTGCCTCAGGGCCTGGACGGATTGTTGTCATTGATGGAAAAATGAATTCCAGAGTTTATCAAGACGTTTTGCAGGAAAACATAAGACCATCTGTCCGCCAACTGAAGCTCCGCAGAGGATGGGTGATGCAACATGACAATGATCCAAAGCATACAAGTAATTCAACAAAAGAATGGCTTCAACAAAACAAAATACGCTTTCTGGAGTGGCCCAGTCAGAGTCCTGACCTCAACCCGATTGAAATGCTGTGGCGTGACCTTAAGAGAGCGATTCACACCAGACATCCCAAGAATATTGCTACACTGAAACAGTTTTGTGAAGAGGAGTGGTCCAAAATTACTCCAGATCGTTGTGCAGATTTGATCTGCAACTACAGGAAACGTTTGGTTGAGGTTATTGCTGCCAAAGGAGGGTCAACCAGTTATTAAGTCCAAAGGTTCACATACTTTTTCCACCCTGCACTGTGAATGTTTACATGTTCTGTTCAATAAACACATGAAAACATATAATGTTTGTGTTTTATTATTTTAAGCAGACTGTGTCTTTCAAATTGTTGAGACTTAGATGAAGATAAGAGCACATTTTATGACCAATTCATGCAAAACTCCACATAATCCCAAAGGGTTCACATACTTTTTCTTGCAACTGTATATTTAATGCTTGCCATCTTCTTGTGTCACACTTTGCCTTGGCCAGGAAGTACTTGGCATCAGTCATCCAATCACAGCCAAGCAATTGTTTTCAAAGGGAGCAGTGTTCATACCCCACAATACCAGACTCCTCTAGGATTTATGTCCCATGGTGTGTAGCACTCTATAGCACATTCATCCATCAGAATATAAATATGGAACCACTACAAAAACTGAAGCCGATGCACTGTGATAACTCTTTAACAGGGCTGCCATCAGAGAACTTGGGGCCCCTTGCGGAAATACTGGTCAGGGCCGCTCTTGCTTCTGCTGCTCATTTCAATGAACTAATTAAAAATAAAATATTTTCCCTTCTCTTCTGCTTACTATAGTTAATAGGGAGTGGGCGAAATCCCCGTTGGTCCAGTCAGGGTTGCCAGATCGACCATGTTTTTCTGGAAACATATTACTTTTTCATGCATAGGGGAGCACGTGGAAAAGTGCTGGCCTGCAACTTGTTTAATTCATAATGTAGGAAGGAAGTGAAGGCAGTTCACCTGGGTTTCCTTTTTGATTTACTTGCAGCATATGGTTTCTACATGTTGCGGGTGGCATTTTTCATGCACTGCCCATCAGCATGAAAAAATTATGTGCGTCCAGGAAAATATGGCCGATCTGGCAACCCTAGGTCCAGCAAGATGATAAAACGTGTTCCCTGGTGGGAGAGCATTCTGTCTGGTGCAGTTTATACTGATCGCTCCTTAAGTGATGAGTCAGCGTGCTCTTATTAGCCCCAAGGCTGTGACCCCCCCCGGGAAATTTGCTGGTATCTTGTAGGCCCAGTCCAGGGTGCCATGGTGGAACTCTTGAATCTCTGGCATCTAGACAAGCTGCACAGGGTTTGAAAGAGTCACGACCCCCTGGAGACACTGGGCCCCTGAACATATCATGGCTGCCCTGCTCTTTAATGACGTGATCACTGGTGACAGAGGCTCTTGGTCAGGAAAGTTGATAGACCGGTTATGAGGAGATCTGTGCTTGTAGAGCCTGTGTTATTCAGTATTAGGAAAGGCAGAGGAAGTATACACATATCCCTTGATGTGTTTTATCTAGGCTGTTGACTCATAGCTGCATCAATTCTGGCAAATCCATGCAAACATTAAAAAAAACAAGGAAAAAGGAACAGATGTACATTTTGTGCCATAATCTGCCCAACAGGAGTGGCACATTGTCATGCTTGATGCCTGGAGCCCACAGTAGGGCCAGCTAGAATGGCGGTTGAGCTGATCCAGACCAGCTCTTAGTTTGTGCGCTGCCTTGTCTGGTATTTTCTTCCCCTCTCCAAGCCCAGAATCCTCTTGACCGGCAGCTGTTTAAGGGCATGACTCCCAATAGGCAATGCTCTATCATTGAGTCTCCAGTCTGTATGTTATTATGTCTGGTCCATATTTTAACGTGCTCTCCATCTTTGCCTATGGTTGTTTATTTGATCCCCTGTTTCCCATGCCTTTGTATTTGTTTTATTAACTCTGTCATTGCCTTGTCCTCTGGTTTTATTTATTTCTCCCATTGGTCTTACCTTGTTTTGTTGTGCATTAATGGTCATACCTCTGTGTTTATTTCATGTAATGACCCAACTGATTCTGTGACCTTGCCTTTCTGTTTAACCCTTCCTGTCTCTGTGTGGATTATCTGTGTATCAAGCCTGGTTCTTCTTTACTGACCTTGCCTCTGTATTAACCCTTATTGTGCCACGCATCGTTCTGTATATTGACCCTACTTATTGCCTTGTTCCTCCCTGCTATTATGCCTTGTCTGTGTATACCTGGCTCCAGTGTCGTGCTCCAGCCAGCAGAGTTATTTCCTATCCTTAGAATAGATCCAGCCATTCTAAGGACCGGCCTGTCCATTTAAGGTCTTTCTATGTGCTGCTGGGTGTCTGTGTTTTGGGTCACCCCTTAGCCATTGACATTACGATAGGGCTGTGCAGTGTCATTTCTTATGGTTATATCTATAGATCATCCCTGCCCAGCTGAGTGGTGTCTTCGCCTCCTGTCTGTTTCTTTTGTTTGTCTGCATTCAGTCAGAAGCCGACTTTTTTATTCACGTACTATGGGTCCCACCACGGCTCATGCCAGATGAAACAGGTACATACATTATCTATAATTCCCAGGAAAATCTTCCTACACACTGATTGCATGTCCCAAAACAGACTGAAATTTGCAAACGGTAAAAGATATTGAAATCCTCCATACACTACAAGATATTGGCCCCTGTCCATGGTGCTGACAGAGGTGACAGAATTTAGCATTCTTCAATTCTTCATACAGATATTTTCTTCAGAAACTTAACATAAAGGGACACTTCAGACAGCAAGTGGCCTCAACGTCAAAAGCATTATATAAAAATTGAAGTGGGTCAGATCACCGTGAGATGTTTATTTTGTTCTAAATCCCACATTACACTTCTGCAGCCTAGTAGGCTTTCCACAAGGTCAGATTGGCCAGTGCCCCACCAATACAGCTACAAAAAAACTCTTATAAAGTTATACATTTTTTGGCAAACTTTTTTGAAGGAGTAATTTTCATTAAAAACAAAACTACAAAGGTATTACGGTTTTAAGATGGTGTGGTGTAGCCATATCTATTAAAATCTTCTAATTTCGCCTCGACCACCAAGCATGTCAAGATCTTGGGGCTTTTGTGAAAAGTGCTCCATCTGAGGCCATTTTAGACATGCTCAGTTTGCTCTCTGGAAAAAAATGTGATGTCACCCATTCTCTTCGCATCAGGACAGGTGGAGTGCTGCCCACCACCATTAAAAGGCTCTTCTAGGGCTGAAAGATGAAAAGGATTTTTTTTTTATGAAGAAACCCTCTCGCCTCCCCCTTGCAATCACATTTATTTTTAATGAGAGGGAACAGAGGAGTCAAAGTGCGAGCAGCCACAAGTAAATTAAATATGTCTATTTGTACTTCACCATTTGATCACCACAAATACTAACTGTAATTTCATCGCAGCACGCGTTTAGGCTCAACGCAGCAGAAGTGAGGCTTCCAAGGATTACATGTGTGTGCTGGATGATGGAGAACTTAAGAATTACTTGTCATCATGGGGCCCTCAAGATAATTAAATTGGGTTGTATTGTAGTCAAGAGAGTACATTCAGGTTTAAAACTTTACATTATTTATATAAGCATATTGTATCCTGCTGATTTTGATAATTCCTCCACTGTAACTCACTATTTTCCAGCTCATAGTGAGTTCTAGTGCGCTCTGTTCTAAGCTTCATGGATTTGGAACCGGAAGCAGGACCTATTTTGACTTGAGAGCCATTGGAGGGAGAGGAGTCCCAATGTGCTCACATTGACGTCAAACGAAAATGCCGTGGCCTGCAACGAGTGGGAGCCAGCAGCCAAATCTCACCATGAGTTCACCGCCAAGGATGGACGATTTGATCCCAAAAAGCATATGGCGAAAAACGAACGGAAGCAGGAGCTCAAGTGGAAAGTAGGGCAGGTAGAAAGCAAACCCCACTAAATCAGTAGTGACATTTCGGCCATGCAGCCTTATCATACAATACCGCACTAACATGGGGAAGCTACGGGGGAATCTGTCAGACACAGCCCCGGAAACCCAGTGGATCACCAAGGTTGGATTGCTGGGTCCAGGGGGGACACCGTGGTGTTACAATGTGCTACACGGAATGTTATAACATATTAATGTGGAGTCGGGTTACAATGATTTTATAGTAGATAACGGGTAAATAACGGATTGATTTTGTGAAAATGTGCTATTTGCTGTTAGTGTTGAGGGAAGTCACAATCTGCTTCTAGGCAGCAAGACCATAGCATACACACCACCTCAATGTCCAGAGGGTCATTTGATTGTAGGGAGTTGTGTTGATGGCATGGCTATCACCAAACTATTTAGAGGCATTTTGGAAAAACTGAATGGTCTGGTAATTACTATTTATTTCCGTTTAATGGCATACTGCTGTGAGTTTCATTGCTCTTATCCACTCAGATGTGCAAAAGAAGACCTAGAAAAATCAGGACAGGAAAGGGACATAGAAAAAATCGGGCCCCATTTTTAGGGGCATTTGAGAGGTTTGCATATGTACACTGGGGGAGAAATACATTTTTGTTCTGACACCTACATATATTTGTACTTGGCACAATGAATTCTTCCAGGCTTTGAAGAAGGGCATATTAGAGCAGCGGAGTGTGAAGTAACTGAAATAGACTGATCTATTGTGAAGAGAGTCTTGACTGCTGACCTCAGCCAGACAATCAGACTTTAACTAAATTCAGGACTGCTGCTGCTGGGATCAAGTTTATAAACATTATTGAGGTTCATACAATGAAGAAAGGAATGGCTATCACCTCAAGAGACCTCAGTGCTGCACTTTCCCACCACCCCAGTTTATTGAGACGGCGGGTGTTTTCAGCCACAGCTCCAGGAACTAGATCACCAAGGTTGGATAAACTACCAGTTGTTAGGTCCAGGGGAGACGCTGTCTACGTTGACTGTCGCAGCAACAAGCTCATGGTTATATAATCTGGTTGGTGCCTGCTTTCCACTGTGTTGGGATCAGCGGTTTAAAAAAGTTAACTATATTAGTTTGCGTCTTGAAGGTTTATGCATTAAAATAAAGCTGTAGCCTTTTCCAGCAAAGTTTTTTTTCTAATGGCATAATTCATGTCCAAAGAACATGGCGGCCGGTATCAACTCTAAGCAATCATGAACCAGAGTAATACATTGTCACTGAGACCATAACTATTATGCGTGATAACAGCACAATTGTAAACGTGAATCATAAGTAGAGAGTAAAGTTACTTCTGTTTTTAGCAGATATCATATACAGTTAGGTCCATATATATTTGGACACCGGCACAATTTTAGTTTTTTCTGGTATTTACCAAAACACATTCAAGCTATAGTTATATAATGTATATGGACTGAAAGAGCACACACTCAGGTTTAATTTGAGGGTATGTAGATCCAAATTGGAGGAAGGGTTTAGGAATTACAGTATAAAAGAAAGATGCGCTGGAGTTGGCGCTTCTTGTCCTGTTAGTGGTTCCTTCTGCTGCACCCCGTGGCTCAGAAGTGTGGTTTCCTTACAGGGTTACCATCCTCCGTGTCCCTCAAAATATAAAATGACTCACATAGAGCAATATTGTATAAAATGGAGTACAAACAAAGGAGAAGAATCTCGTACTCACATTTTCTAGTGTCTTATTGATCAGACACCAGATTTGTAGGCAGCTGGTGACTTCTGAAGGTGCACCGGATCACCTATTAGCCTCAGCCACCTCCTCGGCAAATATAAGCATCCAGGACCCGGGATAGGCGTAAAATAAGGCAAATTTTATTAGTAATAAAATATACAGTATACCAAAACGCGTTTTCACATAAAAAGCCTCATCAGTCGGTGCTACTGTCTACTGACAGTAGCACCGACTGATGAAGCTTTTTATGCGAAACGCGTTTTGGTATACTGTATATTTTATTACTAATAAAATTCGCCTTATTTTACGCCTATCAATCACCTGATCTCAACCCAATTGAGCCTGCATTTCACTTGCTGAAGGCAAAGCTAAAGGCAGAACGACCCACAAACAAAGAACAACTGAAGACAGCTGCAGTTAGAGCCTGGCAAAGCATCAGAAAGGAGGAAACCAAGTCTTTGGTAATGTCCATGGGCTCCGGACTTCAGGCAGTCATTGCCAGTAAAGGATTCCTATCAAAATATTAAAAATGAACATTTTATTTATGATTATATTAATTTGTCCAATTATATTTGAGCCCCTGAAAATGGGGGACTGTGTATATAAATGGTTGGATATTCATTAGACTGGCCCTCATAGGAAATGTAGATCGAAAACATCTGAAGGGCCCTTGATTAAGTAGACAAACCCGCTAAATGAACCGCCTATTCTGTAAAGAAGAGAACGTTATGGAGAAAATATTATGAATATGGTAGGTTGAGGGTAAAGGCGAGAGCACAGAGACGTTCTGCTTTTATTAATATTTGCCATTTTCTATTTTGCAAAAGTGATACCTCCTAGAGAATATAGAGGGGCAATATACTGCACCAGCCACGGTTTCTATAGCCCCGAATCACCAACTCTGCAGTGGACAACACAATAGCAAGAGGGACTGGTCATGTGAGTCTTTTGCAACAGCAGCAACTTTATTGACGATGGATCAATGTTTCGGTCCTAATCCTAGGATGGCATGGTTTTAGATTAGGACCAAAATGTTGCAGCTTCTTCAATAAAGCCCCCGCTGATGCAAAGCCTGGTGTGACTGGTCCATACTACTCTTCTATAGCAACCTTGATACCTGTGATGTTAATGAAGGGTGAAGTTGCTGTGATGAGTGGAAAATATATGTTTAAGTAATTAAAGGGTCCTTTTGGGGATCTGGGATGCTGGTGATGGAAGTTATCGGAAATGTATTTTTGGTGGATCGCTATAAAAAAATACTCAACTATATCTGAGTGTAGTTTGCAAAGACCTACTGTACCTTAATTCACGGTACACAGCACAGTAATATAGATGTAGAACGCTTTATTGCAGGGTTAGTTACAGAACCCTGAATTGAGCTTTATTCGTGACAGTCTGTAACGAGCGACGATAGAATGTAGCATGATGTTTCACTTTCCGTATAGCGGATAAAACCAAAGACAGGACACAAAGCATTACCGCCACTTCAGTAGCTCTCCAATCCCCCTTCCAAAACTAATTACCTGTGTACAATAAGACCCGTTATTAGAGCAATCTTCCTTTCATACCCCCCACCTGCTTTTCCCACAGCAAGTGCTGACACATTGTGTGTCTGCGAAATGTCGTGATTTCCTGGTTACTCTGTTACCATGACAACAGCTGGGTGCAGTGTGATGAATAGGAATTCACATGCCAGCACATAAAGCCGCACGTGTGTGAAGACACACAACACGCACACAACACAAACATACATACGTCTGTTCTGGTAAATTCATTCACAAAAGGCGTATCGAGAGCCCTGTCTCCTCTCTCGTGCCCATTTTTATACCGTTACCCTTTGTTCGGTTAGGTGGAATCCTTTTTTTTTTTTCATGAATGGGGAGGAGCGGAAAAGAAAAGGAGAAAAGGGGGGAAGATGTTTGGAGGAGGAGGAGGAAGAGGAAAAGGTGGGTGAGCAGTATGAGAGAAGGGAACCTAAGCACTGGGGACACAGACAGTTCATCCTAACGTCACCCTCCCTCAGGGATAAAAGGAAACCCTGCCTGTTGAATGAGCCTAATCCTTTAAAACAGGGCTCGATACAAGTGTCAGACCAAAAGAAAAGGGTGAGGAGTTGGATTAAAGAGAAGGGGAACGTGCGAAAGCCAGAAAGAAAGGGAAGAAAATCCATTTTAAAGCTTAGACAGGAGGTATGTAGGAAACACGCCCGGTAGACAGACGGTCGGTATAGCAAGGTATGGTGCGAGGGTCAAAATAAAAGATATTAAGGGAAATTGAAAGAAAAAAAATGGACACAACCACAAATAACGGTGAACGTGTTTGGAGGAGACCGGAAAACGAGGGGGCAGAGATTCCAAGAGGGGGCATCAACCATAGAAGGAAATAGGTAAGAGGTGGCGGGAAACACCCCCCCAAAAAGAACAGAGAGAGACGTCTAGAACATAGAGGTGTGAGGGAAGGAAATGTGAAATGACATAAGGCATGAGGAAAATGAGTGAAAATCGTGAGAGGAGGGGGTGAGGGGAGGAATGATGGAAAGGCAAAACAAGAGCCAGAAGAACTGTTAGTGCGAATGCGTGGTGAAGGCAAAGAGATATGAAGAGAGAACAAGGGACGGGAATATCGAGGGAGGGCATGGGAGCATAAGGGAATACTCTCTTCGTCACAAGCCAGGACAGCTTGGGACTCCCAGATGCCCACAGTGTTCCTTCATAATGCATTGGTTTTACTGGTGCCTGCTGATGATACAGCTTGTGGGTGGACTCTGAGATAAGGTTGCTGTTGCCGGAGAGGAACTGCCAGCCTCCCCAGCTGCGGGCATTGGATAAGATGATGCCTGTCCCTTGGAGTGTGCCACCAACATCACCCGGAGGAGCTGCCGCTGCTTAATGGAACAAGGACACAGCCTGAGGAGGTTCTCATCACCAACATCATCATCATCATCATCATCAGAAGCCAAATCAGGGGGAGGGAGTTGTAGGAAGGAGGAAGACAGACTGTCAGCTCAGTGTACCAGGCAACAAAAGGCTGGCACCATTCTGTCTGCCCGTCTCCTGCAGAGCTTTACTTCATATCACAAGGCTACCCTACAACCTCAGGTACCAGGGAACCTCTGCAAAGGGAGGGGCAAGAGATAAGATAAGGGGTGATATAGCATGTGGAGAGAATAAGAGATGGGGGAACCTTATAGAACATGTGTGGGCAACACACATAGAACTATTCATGTGTCGTGTATGCAGTATGCAGTCTACATATGTATGCATACTGCATGTGCCCTGCAGATAGACAGATAGATAGATAGATAGATAGATAGATAGATAGATAGATAGATAGATAGATAGATAGAGCTACGGCAGAAATTTTGAAAACTGAATTTATTTTCTCATGCCCACGTCCGTTCCTGTATATCTGTCTGACACATAAAGTTAATCTGTATTTCTAAAAAAAATATATAATGCTTTTGATAAAATATGCATGCACGCTTAAATGAAACCTAGGTGTGCTCTGTGACTGTTTTGAGTATTCTGGATCCCTGGCGTTGCCAAAACACACTCATGCTCAGTGATCAGATTCCACATCCGGAGATATATATATATATATATATATACAGTATATATTGGATTTTTCTGTTTGTTTATGGTATGCTGTCTCTGATGTTATGTCTACATGCAAAATAAATTTATTACACTGTGATCAACCCTATAACTCTGCATATACCAGCAGCATGAAGCGTCCCCTCTGCCTATGTCTGTTTGGAAAATTTATGATATCTGCAACTTTGTCGCTCTGAAATAAAACACTACTGTTGCATTGTCGGTTGTGTGTGTGCGTGTTGTGTACTTGCAGACAGACCAATAGATTAATAGATGGAAAGGAAATCTGTTATAGAATACAATATACACATAAGAATATATTTCTAAATGCATGAAAATTTATATATTTATAAACACATACAGACATTACTTTGGTGACCACCAAAATATACACAGCATGTGATTGCACTGTAATGTATATTTCGCTATATACATCTGTATAACACAAATTATGGTTTTTATTTTATTTGTGAATTTTATAATGTACAAGGCAACATGGAACATACAACACCAGTGTAAATGTTTTTAGCAGCTCCTGCGTTCACTCTATTCTATAGCTCTTTTAAATATCAAATATTCACCCACATGACTGAGTCATGCGTGAAAAAATAACAGGCATTTTCCAGCGATTATACCCTTATATATATTATTCTCGTGACAAATTCAGATAATAATATTAATATAATATTAATAATAATATAATAATAATAATTAATAATATTAATAATTAATATATAATAATAATATTTATTTTTGCATGTTGTATAGAAGAAAGTAAAAACACAAACACTGGGGATTTTCTTTTGAAGAAAAACACAAAGATACTGTATAACAATCCCCACATTTTATATGGCTTAAATTTCTATCTTAATGGAAACCCACGATTCCTGGACTTATTGAAGTGAATTACCTGTCTTCAAACAAGGGCTTCTTCTTAAACTATGGCATATTAGTAGGCAATCAGACAGTGTGAAACCCAAGTTACTATAAATATGAAATGACATAATATCATTGCACATGAAGGAATCCTCTACAGATTATGTAACAATGTGGCCATATACACTATATTGCCAAAAGTATTCGCTCACCTGCCATGACTCACATATGGATGGGTGAGCGAATACTTTTGGCAATATAGTGTATATCCTGAAAATCATTGAATAAAATAAAAGTATTTCCGGTTTGTGGTTCCAAACCTATGAAAAAAAATCAGCCTCCGTGATATGGGAAGAGCATTTGTGTAAATTGCTTCTCCAAAACCATCAATTATCTTCCATGAACAGCAGGTTTCAGCAGGATACACTATCTTTCAATATAAGTCATGTGTATCAGTTCTATGTTTATTCAGGCACCCGACCTGCTTGAACTTTCAAAACCAGAGTTGTCAAACTCCGGCACCCAGATGTTTCTGAACAACAACTCCCATGATTCTCTGGCCACCGCTTGCATTCAAAGATTCCTGGGATTTGTAGGCCATAAACATCTGGGGGGGGCATTAGTGGGCAGAGATTGACACTAAACCCTGAACATCTCACTAAGAACATCCATATTTATGTGTGTACCCATGATGGCAATTTGATTGTGCTTCTCCCCCATTTAGGTCCATACTTGCACTGTTTGGATGCCGCTAATCTGGTTTAAGATGAAGACCGGACACTATCCATGTATACTCTTAATTATGGTTAAGCAAAAGGTTTTTATTGTGAGTCTTGGTTTTAATGTCTTGTATTTCTAAATTTAGATTTATTTTTAGTTATTTTTCTTTTCAAAAGTCTTTCCATTGTAGTTTTTGACTATAAAAATGTTCCATAAATACATGGAAACGTGAATGCATGCAATCTTTTTTCGAAACAACTGCTCTTCTGGATTCCAAGTGGGCAAAATTTCTAATGTATGAACTGTCACCATAGGTGGTGCAATCAGGGCCGGCCCGTCCATGGGGCCAGGCCGGGATTAACATAGGGGCTGATGGAGCAGTAGCTCCAGGCCCATACCCCAAAATAGGCCCAGAGAAAGGATAACCATGTCTGCATTGATAGACATTTGGACCCCTGCATCTCCAACTCTATAGCAGTTATAGGGTGTGAGGGAGGTATCACTGGAAAGGCCAGAGCACGGCCTTTCCAATGATACCAAAGATGACCAGGTTTTATGTAAAAATAAAAAATAAAAAATTAATTTTTTCTTTGTAACATAGCAATATTTTTTGCTCTTCAATTATAAAGTGAACAATGATGCTGCACTAACTCACCAAGTGTGGAGGCGATGGCATAATCCGTTATTACGAATTGTTACATCAAAAACCTAAATGCCGCACTGCAGCGAGGAGCACTGGTAGGGGACTTTGGACTCCTGTGTCACACCATCTTCACACCATGACCTCACAAGGTCAAGTGAGGCGCCATCACATAGGTGACCATGTAAAATCTAAAAGAAAAGAAAGCAAAAAAAACTTTATTTTTTTTAGTTCAAAGCAATGGGATTGTCCATTTGTCTCCAAAAATAATATAAAATACCACTGCCATTACTCACCTCATTTCCCACGCTGGGAGCAAGTTCAGTATTTTATACATAGTCATATCCTATACTATAAAAGAGTAAGGCTACTCTGCGCATGCGCGCGCAACCAGCGGTGGTTGGCTGCGCGTGCATGCAACCGCCGCGGCACGAGCCGGCTGTGCGCTCGCCGCGGCGGTTACAAGATGCACATGCAGCAGCCAGGTAGAGGCTGCGCGCGCATCCTGTAGAGCCGGATGCGCTCGCAGCCTCTACCCGGCTGCCGCGCGCATCCAACCCCTGAGCGGCGAAGGGAAAGTTCCCTCGCTTCCGCTTTTTGAAGGACCCAAGCCGCAGTCACGTGGGAGTCCCACGTGACCGCGGCTTGGGTCCTTCAACGAGCGGAAGCAGGGAAACTTTCCCTTCGCCGCTCAGCAGGTAAGTATGCGGAGACGGAGCTCCAGGAGCGGCTGTCCGAATGCCGAAAGAGCATTCGAACAGCCGCCCCATGTCTGGTCTGGGGTCTGAGCTGGGCCATATCCATGAGAGCTTGGGGGGCAGTATATCCATGAGCTGGGGCAATATCCACGAGCTGGGGCAATATCCACGTGCTGGGGCAATATATCCACGAGCTGGGGCAATATATCCATGAGCTGGGGCAATATCCATGAGCTGGGGCAATATCCATGAGCTGGGGCATATATCCATGAGCTGGGGCAGTATATCCACGTGCTGGGGCAGTATATCCACGAGCTGGGGCATATTTCCACGAGCTGGGGCAGTATATCCACGTGCTGGGGCAGTATATCCATGAGCTGGGGCAGTATATCCACATGCTGGGGCAGTATATCCATGAGCTGGGGCATATATCCATGAGCTGGGGCAGTATATCCACAATAGACTGCCCTCTGGGCAGGCTTTCCACCTTGTTATTCATAAAACACAATTCTTCAAAACACAAGGGAATAGTTCCTTTTTTTTCATTTTCTGGTTAAAATTGTATAATTTCTCAGAAAAATGCAGTAACCGGTTCCTATTTTGAATTTTTATTTTTTACGAAAAGTCCCTATAGAATATATAACCACAAAGGTTTGGATGATAAAATGTAATATAATAATTTTACACGCTGTAAATGATTTAAATCTGAATTTACTCAAACAGTATCTGTCTTTTTAGATATACCCGTATCTGCACTATTAAATAACCTAAAATATGTTTTCATTTCACTAAATTCCAAAAAAAAGCCCACCAAAATATTCAGCTCCAGGCCCATAGAGATTTTAATCAGGCCCTGCATGGGGCCGGATGGTGTCATGGCTCCAGACAGCACTTTGCCAGGGGCAGCATTTTGGGCCTCAACTAGGCACACCACACATCACTTAGTTTTATTCTGGGGAGCTCTGTGATACACACAGCACGTTACTGTGAGATTTATTCTTGGGGAGCTCTGTGATTCTGATACACACAGCACATTACTGTGAGTTTTGTTTCTGTGCATCTCTATGATGCACTCATACATGGCGCATAAATATTTTGTTATGTTTTTGGGGGGTAGCTCAGCATTTGATCCTAGGACCCAGGTAGCACAGTGTCTTGGGCCGACCCTGGCCATAATAATAGCAATATCTATAATGTTCTTTATCGCCTGCTGAAAGACACGAACCCTCGATTTTAAGCTGATTTTAGCAGTAATTCGTGTCTTAGTCATGCACCAAGAACCCGAGCAATGACATGTACTCTTACTGTCTCACTTCCCACACAGCGTTCGAGGCAAGCATTTCCTTTTCGTGCTGTTTGCAATTGTTGCGTGTACAATCGCTCGGTATGATGCATGGGTTTCTATGGAAGATGGTGAATATGTTGCAAACACTGTGTGGCAAAAGAACAGTCTCATGTTTCCCTCACTAAATAAATGTGAGGATTCCTGGTCTTATCACCTAAAATAATCTCATCCTCAAAATCCTGTGTCATAAAAACATGGGGCTCTGTTCCAACCCTGGTGTTAACTAAACCACAGCTGGAAACTTACCAGAATCATTATAGTTTATTGTAGCAGTCAGCAACCTTGGCCCTCCAGGCACTTTGGATCTGCATCTCCTTTGATGCTCAGCCATCATTAGGTTGGTTGAGCCTTATGGGAAATGTAGTTTTAAAGCATCTAGGGCTCTATTACAAATTTGAGGTAAACTTAAACAAAGCTGTTGTAAACTTACAGGAGTCGGTATAGGACCAGATCACAACTCGTATGTTAAATACAAGACGCAAAGGGAAAACGTGTGCGTCAGCCTTTATCGATTTGCACTTCACCGTTAACGTCTGTATTATGACTGAGGTGCTATCTCAGCAGCTTGAGTCGTAATACGTTCGAGCAACAACTTTATAGCTCAAGTCACACTGCACGCCGCTGCTGTCATCTGCTCTGGTAGCCCATCAGACTCCATGGAGACAGACACGAGCATGCGCGATTGAGGACCAGCCAGGAGTTGCTAAATTTACAACAGCTCTGCTTTTTTTTTTTAAACACCGTTTGCCCCTCGCTGCACGCAGCTCCTCCTCTTCGGCTCAAGGACTCGCAAACCCGGAAGTCCCTGAGGCTTTTCTACACAATTTGCGGTTCCTGGACTACTTGTGTAGCATAAGGAAAACAAATTGCGCGCCGCAACAGGATTTATGAACTCTCCCCAATGTTTCGGCAGTCGCTACTGCTTTTGTCAAGGGGTTTCATTATACAAGTACGTAGAAAGCAAACATTTATTTAAAAAATGACTCTTCCTGTCATTTACAGAGATCCCTGCCCAAAAATGTAATTACAGCTTTGTAGGCCATTAAAGTAACTGGCGGATGCAACAAGTAGTAATCTGTTTGATGTCCAGTCTATCAGGGAGTGCTAAGGACAGAATGTACTGAAACCACAGGTTCTCAAAGAAATAATCCAACATATCTGTGCAAGCTTTTGTTCATTCAGTGTTGTTCAAGCACCAGGTTGTTCCAAGCCATGATTCGGCACATAGTTGTTACTCTCCTATAATTCTCATAAAATGTTATATAATTATAGGCAGCGATGCAGTACACGATCGATCACTAAACCAGAGACCAGCAGCCTTGGCCCACCAGGGGCTTGATCACCTCCTTAACGCTAGCACACACATAAATGAGCATTAGAGCTAGGTTAATTGAGGTATTAGCATGCCGCACAGATCACCTCCCAATCGCTACCGGTTAAACAACCTGTTAGCGAATCGGTATTAGCGTTTTTAAGAGCGAGCTTACTGTACTTTGCTCTCCCTATGCTTAACATGGGGAGCGCAAATAATAAGCAATCCGTAATTAGCATTAGGATCACAAAGTCATAATGCTAATTACTAACCGCTGCCGATAACTTTAAAAAATTTGCTACACTTAGAGCTTCTGCGGAATCGGTTAGCAGCAGCTGGAACCCCCACATATTAAAATACTCACCTCTCATCCTGCGGCGAGAACAGCGGCCTTTCCGCCACTTCTGGCCACCGAGAGCAGAGTGAGACTGAGGAAAAAGTCCCCAGTCTCTCTCCGTGATCACTCTGCGGACCTGCAGAGGTGAGATCCTGCGAGACGTGACCCAGCAGCAGAATCCTCCATCGAGTTCATGGAAGGGATGCTCGCGACAGCGCGTTAGCGCTGCCTTGGGCATCCTGGAGGCTAGCGGCCACTACAGGGCAAGCTGCTGGATTCAGCGCCTGCCCCGTAATCCACTGATAAAACAGGGATGCTAAGGGGAGATTTACAAGGTCAAATTTATCCCCATGGCATCCCCCGTTTTCGCTGCAGGCAGCTGATAGTGCCCCAAATGTTTTGGAATTGCATCTTCCATGATGCTATCTCACTCATTAGGTTAACTGGGGCACATGAGAAATGTAGTTCCAAAATATCTGGAGGGCCAATGTTGCTGACTCCTGCAGTAAACAAGCGTCTTTTATAGGACATACTGCGTTCAATTGCTTTCTAATTTGCTATACGAGAATAAAAAGTTATTTTTATTTGATTTACAATTTGTATTAGAAGAACTGAATCCAACATTCCCTTCCTAATCTCTATATATAAAAAGATTTGCGTCTGTCACCGCAGGGTTACAATCTAAGGGGTCCTGTTCCCATGAGTTTACAATCTAAGAGGGTCCTGTTCGCAGGAGCTTACAATCTAAGAGGGTCCTGTTCCAGTGAGCTTACAATCTAAGAGGGTCCTGTTCCCAGGAGCTTACAGTTTAAGTGGTCCTGTTCCCAGGAACTTGTAATCAAAGAGGGTTCTGTTCCCATGAGCTTACAATCTAAGGGGTACTGTTCTCATGAGCTTACAATCTAAGAGGGTCCTGTTCCCATGAGTTTATAATCTAAGGGGTACTGTTCTCATGAGTTTACAATCTAAGAGGGTCCTGTTCCCATGAGCTTACCTGTGTGAGCATTAACGTTAGCTGCGGTGTCTAACGCATATTACAATCCAAACGCAAATGGGTTAAGTAACCCGTTTGCATTTGGAACCTAGCGCTTTTCAGCACGAGGTTACTGTACTTTGCGCTCCCTATACTTAGCGTTAGGATTACAAAGTTCTAACGATGATTAACGTCTGGCTCTGGTTAGCGGAAAGTTAACCAGAGCCAGGACTTGGGGGTTAACGGATTCCGCTTCTGCAGAATCCGTTAACACCAGCCAAAAAAATAGCATTGTATACTCACCTCCTGTCCCGTGGCAAGGACCGCGGCTCCAACCGCCTCCTCCGTCCGGCGGGAGCAGGGAAAGACTGGGGGAAAATTTCCCCCCAGTCTCTCCCTGCGTATCACTACGCCGACTGGCTGGATCTCGCGAGTCTTGTGGATACAGACAGGTATGGAGAGCTAATGAACCAGGCTGGCCACAGCAGGCTCTCAGGGCTAAGGCATGACACTTAGGGGCGCAAAATTTCAAAAGATATGGTGTCCTTAAGAGGCCCTTGCATGGCCAGCCGCCAGTTTTGCGGCACCGGCGATGACTTAGCACTCAGCGTCCAGAAAAGAGGACCAGGACAGAAAATTCTTGTCCTGTCCTGACTCCTCCTTAACGCTGACTTGAGTCACGTGAATCAGCGCAGCGTTATTTGACAGAACACCCTGTACCACGCTTCTCAACCCCCCTTGAAGCCCTGTGCCAGCTCCCCTGCCACTGGCAGCCCTGCAGCCACTGAACAGGAAGGAGGGAGGGAGGCGCCTGCCCTGCAGCACATTTAAAATCCGGTCTCCACTAAGCCCCCTGGACAGCTCCCCGCCTGGGCCACCAGCAACACCACACAGGTAGGCGAGACTATGTTACAACAGAGCAGTGTGTCCAACACACAGTGAGGGGTTACTGGGGGTACAGGGAGAAAGTGACTGGAGGTTCAGGAAAGAATGACCTGGGGTATTGGGAGAGAGAGTGACTGGAGGTACTTGGAGAGAGAGAGTGACTGGGGGTACTTGGAGTGTGAGTGTGTGACTGGGGGTATTGGGAGAGAGAGTGGAGGTACTTGGAGAGAGAGTGTGACTGGGAGTACTGGGAGAGAGTGAGTGACTGGGGTACTGGGAGAGAGAGTGACTGGGGTACTGGGAGAAAGTGGGTGTACAGATAGAGAAAGAGAGAGAGAGACTGGGGTCCTGAAAGAGTGTGACTGGCGGTACTGAGAGAGAGTGACTGGGGTACTTGGAGAGAGAGAGTGACTGGGAGTACTTGGAGGGAGAGAGGGACTGTGGAGTACTGGGAGAGAGTGACTGGGTATAGTGTGAGAGTGGAACTATGCTAGGGTATACTGGGACAGGGTGACTGGTAGCAGTGGTGTAGCATGGGGGATGTGTCTTTCATTTTTTATTATATCAATATTTTGTTAATATATAATACATGTGCTTGTGGGGTAAAGGGGTCAATACTCTACTGAGGAAAGGGAATCCGGGTGTCTTACCGTGTCCACAGGTTGGGGGGGGGGCGCACAATTGTTTCCTTGCCCCAGGCGCTGACGACCCACGCTACGCCACTGTGATGCTACAGTGAAACCTGCAGTCACAGGTTTTCCTCATTAGCGTCCCTATTTTAGTGTGATGCGCATAATAGGGCCCCATCTATTTTATTTTGACTAAATAAAACAGATAAGTATAGCTTCAAATAGCATTACTGTTTGAAGCTCGACTGATGAAGGTTTTTAAACAATAGCTCTACCATTGTTTGAATAGAACTTTTCTGTAGTTTCAGAAAATTGAAGCCACGGTGAGCAATAGCATTGGTGTAGCATAAAAGTATAAAATTAGGTTTTGGATGAGGTTTAGTGAAAATCATCAAAATTTGTAGCAGCAGCAGAAGCAGCAGCTTCACTTGAAACAACAGTAATACCGTTGTTTTAACAATTTTTGGTGATTTACTCTCAAAACAAAAGTAATGCCGCTGTTTGAAGCTCTTAAACTATTTTACATACTAAATATAATTAATTTTTTTTTAACCAGTAACTTTTCAGTCGAGGTTTATAAAGTGAGTTACAAGGTGACAACTTTATTGTGCTAACTGGGTTATTCAGATAAAGGTGAAAACCAGGAGAACTGGCAGGAGAAGAGAACAATTTAGACCAAATAGCTGATTTGGAAAGTGAGATGAATGGGAGAATTTTTCTGGTTTGGCTATTTTGACCTAGAATTTTCACTTCTCCAGTCATTCTCCTGAGTTTCACCTTTCTCTGAATAAACCTACAAGTCTTTGTGTGGTAATGCGTCCCAGAAGTACTGCCTAAACTGTTTACTGACCCATTGTTTTGTGGGGTACTGCCCCCCAGATTAACTGCCTAAACTGTCATCAACTTTTTTTTTTACTGAAATCATAGCCTTCAGCTTCCTAAACATCCACTTCATTGCTCAGTCGCACAACTAAGGCTAGGGTCAGATGAGCGTGATTTCAACGGACTGTGCGCCCGTGCAGTACGGACGTACGTCAGTACGGAAGACACAGTAGTGGCCACACAGTCCGTTTTTTTCACTGACGTTATTTTTTGACGGATGTAGGAGAGAAAATAAAATAAAAAGCAAAACTATTTTGTCCGTCAAAAATGCTGGACGTATAAATGCAGTCCGTCTGACCACGTTCCATCACTCACACACAAAGCTATGCAGACGTTGCGGACGCAGCGCACTTTGTGCGGCCGTTCTAGGAGTTCTACGTTCTTGCCTAACTTGCGTCCGTTTGCCGCGGCCGTTGTGCGTCCGCAGTTCAGTGCGGACGTACTTCGTGTGTGGGACTCCATTGGCCTTTATGTCATGCTGTCACGGACATACTTTTGTGCGCCATCACGGACGTGAATGCTGCGCTCGTCTGACCGGAGCCTTAGGCTAGGGTCAGACGAGCGTGATTTCTACGGACTGTACGTCCGTGCACACGGACGTACGTCAGTACGGAAGACGCAGTAGTGGCCACACAGTCCGTTTATTCACTGACGTATATTTTGACGGATGTAGGAGGGAAAATAAATTAAAAAGCAAAACCATTTTATCCGTGAAAAATGCTGGATGTATAAATGCAGTCCGTCTGACCACGTTCCATCACTCACACACAAAGCTATGCGGACGTTGCGGACGCAGCGCACTTTGTGCGGCCGTTCTAGGGGATGTACGTTCTTGCCTGCCTTGCATCCGTGGGCCGCGGCCGTTGTGCGTCCACAGTTCAGTGCGGACGTACTTCATGTGTCAGGCTCCAATGGGCTGTTATGCTATCACGGACGTACTTTTAGGCGCAATCACGGACGTGATTATAACACTTGACAAGGATTTGATTGGTCTGATTTTACGTTAATTTGCTTCAAACAAAATCTCTTCTTCTTTGCAAAATGTCTTAAACCATTGGCGGGATTCATTAGATGAGATATAGATATAGATAGGTGCATAAAATAGGAAGTGCATTTGATGAGTAAGAACCTGTTTGAATAGAACATATATCACATTGTGGGTGTTATATAATATACTCGTCGTGAATCATCTACTCTAACGTAATTATATTAGAGGAAATGTTTAGTGTAAATCATGGGTATTGTATGGTGCAGCTTTTAAATCTTGGAGTGCCGAGGGAAAAAATGTTAATTTTTTTCTTAGTATTTGTCTGCTAGTTTAGCACATTTATAAATAGTACATGATTTGCATGACAAAGAAAAAGTCCTTTGACAAAGTATTTCTTTCATTTACAGGCACGTTGATGACATTTATAGGACTGACTGTCATCAAAGTTATATTTAGGTTCTATGTTTTTGCCCGGACTTTAAATTTTATTATGTCTCAGCCTAAAGTCCTAAATTAAATTATTTTCCCAGATCCCAACAGAACATCATTTGTTGTTTGCTGATCCTCGTGGGAGGAGTTAAGACTCAAACATTTATTTACTTAATACAGAGGAAGATAAAGCAAATAAAGGTTTGCTCATGGGTCAAGTCCCAGAAAGATAAGTGCGGGAACTCACCAAGATTTCTGCCCTCAATTAACCTTTGTCATCTCCCTCTTAACCCCTTTGCTACCAAGGATATAGGATATGCTGGCCAAAGGAGCTACGGCAGCATTGGTTTCCGTGCTGGACGGTCCGAGGATATGTCTTTTAGACACATATTCACAGCTTAACAAGAAAAAAAAGATGTCATCTGCGCTTACCCCATAACACCATGGGAAACCAAACACAATTAGAGGTTTTAGTTTGCTTGAATGGCCATTGAAGTTTTTTAAAAAAAATTCAAGGTTTTATTATGTTTTCAGCAAGGCCATTGAAGTTTTAAGCCCGCCTGCCACGCCAAGGCACCTCTGGTAAGGCAGGTCCTGCCTAATGAAGCCAAAAAGCTGCTCCCTGAGCAACCATATACGCTCGTGCTATTTCTCAGTCATGAGACAAGCTGGTGGGTTTTCCTTTATACCCTCCCCAGAGTTATGTAATGTTTTATACATGTTACTGGGCCGGATGCATCTGGTTGTTGCAGCTGCCCCGCGACACCATTTTCCTGTATCTACATATTCACAGCTGTTCGAAGAGTGCTAGCATTTCAGGTGTCATGCCCGTAGTGCTAAAATGTTGGAGACACATTCATTAGCCCCATTGAAAATGAAAATTCCATTGCGTAGCTCCAGTATTACACCATTATAAACTATACTCTAATGGGCCCCATCGCATTGTTGTCGGTAAATTGGAGATGGTAAGCAAGAAAACCGCACCTGCAGATTTTCCTTACCGTCTCTATTTTACCAAGCGTATCCAGGGTAAGCGCCTAGCCCCATAACGAAGCGCAAAATACAGCAGTTACGTGCCATCATGAGTATCGGCTTGTGGCATGGAGTCCTGCAAATCCTGGCCTTGAACTGGGCACGAGCTCGCTCTCGCGAGATCCCGCAGCACCAAAGAGGAATTGTGGAGGGAGACTAGGAAGTATTTGTTCCCAGTCTTACTCTGCTCCCAACAAGAGAAAGCAGGCAGAAGATCAGGCTGCTCCCTTCACCGCCGGATAATAGGTGAGTATGGTATCTTTTATTGGGGGGGGGGGTCATAGTGAGTTAAGTGATTTTTGCATTTGCAAAAATTATGTAACACCAGCTTTGAGGAGACTCAGAGAACAAGTGATTAGGGTTGAGCTGCATAGATCCCCTCCCTTGCACACCAACCACATATTGGTGCTCTCCCACAGGGCGCTGCTATGCCCCAGACACAAAATACAGGAAAATGAAAGGCACTCCTGGTGTAGTGTACAGAGGTATTTATTGGCTTTAATTATGCCATGAGTACTAAGTACAGAAGACGATGATTTACAGTACAGGGAATCGTTGCATTTGAGCCACAAGCCCAGTTCTACGATAACATAACTACAGGAGATGTCAGATGTAATATCTCTTGTAGTTATCTTATCGACAGCTATGGAATAGAGCCCCATATCGGGGCACCAACAGGTGCCTTCCATATCGAATATAGTCAATTTTGTTAGTGAAGGGGTTAATCTACCAACGTACACTACAATTTTATCGTTTATTCAGACCATCATTAGAATAACCATAATGATTGATATATGTTTTAATCTGACAATTGGGTTTGAAGAAAAATATGACAAGTGGGAATTTCGTTCCCCCTCCATAACAGCATTTCGGCTCGACTTGCCCCTTGTGTTTGATGAAAGAGAAACGTTCTGATAATCTTGAAGGCTCTCAAGCTAAAAGTAAGGAATTTTACAGATTCTGGCTCAGAACACAAAGATAAATTGATTTCTTTTATTGATGCACCCATTTCATTTTCACGTGTGAATGGAAATCAGAGAGGGCAAGAAATTCATGAAAGGTTATCATCTATCTTTGCATCGACACTCTTTCACACCAGCATTTTCCCACTTGCTGTGTATTTTAAACAAATGCAAAGGAAATACATCAAAAATATGATATCATGTATTATTTTCCATTTTCTCAGATATGTTCCTGCATTTTGATAGATAGTGGATGGAGTTTGTCTGGCTGGAAGTGCTCATTTCCCAGTTATATTACATCTTGAAAGTGAACTTTCACGGGTAGCTCAACTTTTGCTGCAATATCCCATTTAAATATATATATATATATTGATCGTATTGATAAATGCCTTATCCCATTGTTGCCTCAATGAGATATTGTACTGATACGCACCTTCAGTCTGTTGTCAGATGCCTCTAGTACACTGCTTGCCCATCCTACTTAATGAGTGGCTCTACCTAGTAACATCCAGAGCAGGACTCAAATCCACAGTGATGTCATGCTTGGCTGTTGGGACTCTCCCCCAGATGACAAATTCCTACTTCTCTACACATCAAGGTGACGATATTGGCTAATCTGGCTCTTTGGTCTCTCCACAGGTGCCAACAGTGCCATGCGGCAGGCATTGGCCTCATACGGCATCCTTTCCTATCCCTGAGCTGCCTAATCTGGGGCCTTGTTGCTCATGGTGGTAGCATTGCATGGCAGTTGCCTCTGTCAATGTCCCAGTAGCAGATGTGTCTCCTGCTTGGGATGGTCTTGGGTGGATGTGGCTTCCACTCTAATGGGTTCAGGACAGTTGGTAGGGTTAATTTCACAATTTGCCATTTGCCTATGCGGATTCAGGGGTAATGCAAGAGGCGCTTGCCACCATAGGGTGGTGTGATTTCTCCACTGGCTCCCTTTTTAAGCCTACACTGCCTTGATAGTGATACTCATCAGCTGTCCATCCCTGTAACCTGCTGCACATTTACCTATTCCGTTTCCTTGATTTCTGACACTTGACTCTTTGCTAGTGTCCAATCCATTCATGGCTTAGATCATCCCCTTTGCCTTCTCCTTACTATACTTCTGTCTTTCTCTTGATACAATGGTTTTGGATTTACCTGTCATCTTCAAAAGGTGCAGAATTGGGCTCCTACGTCACAAACCTGACATTGGTCCACTGCTACCAGATCTACTTTCACTGATTGGCTGGAAAAAAGCATGAGGCACACCTGGTTGATGGCTCCCCTACTCTCTCTTGTCAGTTAAAAATCAGCAAAGCTGTGCTAAGGTTTACATTGACAGGTGTGGGCAGCTTCGTTTTAAATATTGTAAATGCCATAGTTTATTATTTAAACAGTTCTCAAATTGAATGTGTCCATATCTCCATTACATATGTAATAGAAACATAGAAAAATGTCGGCAGATAAGAACCTTTCGGCCCATCTAGTCTGCCCAATTACATGGATACTTTACCTGGATTTATCTTTTGATTAGGATAGCCTTATGCCTATCCCATGCCTGCTTAAATTCAATTACTGTTTTGGCCTCTACCACTTCAACTGGAAGACTGTTCCCTGTATCCACCACCCTCTCAGTAAAATAATGCTTTCTGATGTTACTTTTAAACCTTTGCCCCTCTAATCTAAGACTATGTCCTCTTGTTTTGCTACTTTGTTTCCTTTTAAATATACTCCCTTCCTCTACCCTGTGGATTCCCTTTACGTATTTAAATGTTTCTATCATATCTCCTCTGTTTCGTCTTTTTTCCAAGCTATACATGTTAAGATCATTAAGTAGGGATGCACCGATACCACTTTTTTAAGACCGAGTACGAGTACAGATACTTTTGTTCAAGTACTCACCGATACCAATTACCGATACTTTTATTTTATGTCATGTGACGCTTTCCAATAAGAACAGACCTCCTATAAAGCCCCCAGGTCTCATGGATTTGCCCCAGCTCATGGATATTGCCCCAGCTCATGGATATCCTGACCCCAGCTCATGGATAATTGCCCCCCAGCTCATGGATAAATGCCCCCCCAGCTCATGGATAATTGCCCCCCTGCTCATGGATATGCCCCCCTTGCTCATGGATATGCCCCCCCCCTGCTCATGGATATGCCCCCCTTGCTCATGGATATGCCCCCCAGCTCATGGATATGCCCCCCACTCTCCGCTCATACTTACCTTCCTTCAGCGCCGCCGGTAAAGTCTTCGCAGCGCGCGCGCTCCTTGGAAGGACCCCAGCCGCGACCACGTGGGACCATGTGATCGCGGCTGGGGTCCTTCCAACGAGCGCGCGCGCGGGAACTTTCCCGGCGTCGCTGAAGGAAGGTAAGTATCATCGCGGAGAGCAGTTGCAGGGCCTGTCCGAATGCTCTATCGGCATTCGGACAGGCCCTGCAGCTGCTCACTTTGTTTAATACTTACCTTCCTTCAGCGACGCCGAGAAAGTTTCCGCGCGCGCGCTCGTTGGAAGGACCCCAGCCGCGATCACATGGTCCCACGTGGATGCGGCTGGGGTCCTTCCAAGGAGCGCGCGCGTGCGAATACTTTCCCGGCGGCGCTGAAGGAAGGTAAGTATTAAACAAAGTTAGATGACCAGCTGCAGGGCCTGTCCGAATGCCGATAGAGCATTCGGACAGCCGCCGCAGCCTCTAGGATACCGGCAAGCCGGCTCAATGCCGGCTTCCGGTATCGGAAAAAAATATCTGGGGTACTGCACGAGTACCAAGTACTCCTGCAGTACCCGGTATCGGCACCGATATCGATACTAGTATCGGTATCGGTGCAACCCTATCATTAAGCCTTTCCTGGTAACTTTTCTCCTTCAAGCCATACACCATTTTAGTAGCCCTTCTCTGAACTCTCTCTAAGATGTCTATATCCTTCTGGAGATACGGTCTCCAGTACTGCACATAGTACTCCAAGTGAGGTCTCACCAGTGCTCTATACAGTGGCATGAGCACTTCCCTTTTCCTACTGCTAATACCTCTCCCTACACAACCAAGCATTCTGCCAGCATTTCCTGCTGCTCTATTACATTGACTACTTACCCTTACTAATACCGTAGATACTCGAGTATAGCGCAACCTGAATATAACACGATGGATAGAGATTTATTATGGAAATGAGAGAATACTCAAGACTCGAATATAACGCGAGCAACAATATTTTACTGTACCAATTAAAATCCTTCCAGGTTCTCTTAACACAGGCTACCCCTCAGGCCAGGGTGTTCTGCTCTAGAATGATTGCAGTTGTTACCAAGTATGAAGCCACCGGCCACCCGTCTTCTTTACTAGCGATTAGATGGCCGGTGGATGTGAGCGAGGTGAATGATTGGCTTAAACCGAGCGTGCCCTCTGCCCGTGATGGATCCCACCTCTCCTTGGATCAGATCCTGAAGTGTTTGCAAACATCAGGGAGCCCACATTCTCTTCAGCAAGAGTACCGGAACTTCCGGGAGACTTGGGATCCAGAGCAAAGAAAGTTTTTTTTAGTTTTTTTTACATGCGATGGAGATGTCTCGAATTTAACGCGAGCCCTCCAATTTTAATGTAAATTTTTGTCACCAAAATCTAGCGGTATACTCGAGTATCTACAGTACACTGCCTGGTCGAAAAAAGTCACACTCTGATATTTTGTTGACCACCATTTGTTTTGAGGATGGCACACATTCGCTGTGACATTTTTTGATAAGCTTATGCAATGTCCCAACATATATTCCTGTCCAGAGTTGCTAAGTTAATTTGTCGCCAAGATCTTCTACTGATGATGGTAATAGAATGAAACCTTTTAATCACAGCAGTAATTATCCAATGGAAGGCTTGCACCTATTTGCTTAGTTAAATCATGGTGGTTTCCTTTTTTTGGCCAGACAGTGTATGAGGGAATACACAGAGAAACAAGGACCTGTAAAAACAGGTTAGGTACTGGTACTGGAAATTGTGAATTAAAAAAACATTTAATATATAGGGAGGCAAAAGAAGAACAAGTGAGAGAAAACACAAAAAATAATAATAAAAGTAAAGAAGTGATGAAAAATTACTATAAAACCTAAAGGGTTGCCAAAAGATTAGGATGAGAGCTAATAACCAGTTAATACTGAGGCAGCAACCTTGAAACAGACAGAGTGCATTGGATTTGCCGTTGTAATGAGGTAATGGTAGGGTAAGGAAATCCCTATATCTAACCTCGGCGGTTCATGCCCTCTACTATACCCAGCTATCATAGACAATTCAACTTGAAAAAAATGCATAAATAGTTAGGTAGCCAGGTAAACACATCAAAATTAGTTAAATACAATTATCCATGATGTCAAGAAGTAGCCGCCATAACCGTAATAACCCGGGTCTGGAAGTAGTTGGCAGTTAAAAAAAAAGAAAGGACATAGACACTCGACGCGTTTCGCCACCAGGAAGTGGCTTTTTCAAGAGTGGGGAAATATAAAATGACTTCATTATGCAATAGTAATTTAGGTAAAACATGTTCTGATAACTTTCATAAAAAGAATCACACATTTATTTAAGAACGCAATGTAGTGACATTTCTGCATTGATCAAAGCAGAGCCTATTGGTGCAGTGCTACAGACGTGAACACGGAGACCCGGAGGTATAGCACCTATCCCTTGATAATAATCCTCTAACTAGTATTTCCACTAGAGAGTCTGTGGACTCTTAACCCCATCTATCTTCAGACTACATTAAGTTAAGTACACTTACACGGTATGGTCTCCTCTCATTGAATTACAGTTTGTTTGGTTAAGTGTTATGATATTCCCTACGGCAGGGATCTCAAAAACTGGCTCCTCAGATTTCTCTGAACTACAACTCCCTGTCCATTCCCTGTCCATCTAATGCATTCAAAGAATTCTGGGAATTGTAGGCCATCTACACCTGGGCAGCCAAGGTATGAGAACCCTCCCTACAGCTAAGTAACAAAGTGTCAAGTATTGTAGAAACACTTGGGAACAGCTCATCCACTATTTTTTGCAGAGGAACGAAGTTCCCATTTAAGTCATACTCACTCTGTAATTACTTTGTTTACGTTATCAAACATATGTTTCCTTGTTACGGCAAGAGATATATGTGATATACATAAAATATAATAAAACATTATTGTTCAAACTTGTGAACGTGGGGTGGTGGGTTAAGGAGCAAGATGTCAATAGAGTAAGTTCCAAAACTTAATTTTTAAGGACTAGAACCCTTAAAAAAACTTAACTGATCAATATATACTGGGGGATGTGTGTCTTGGCACACTTTGGGCCCCTTAGTACCAATTGAGTATTGTTTAAACACCACGGCATACCTGAGTATTTTTGCTGACCATGTCCATCCCTTTATGACCACAGTGTACCCATCTTCTGATGGCTATTTCCAGCAGGATAATGCACCATGTCACCAAGCTCAAATCATCTCAAACTTGTTTCTTGAACATAACAATCTATTCAATGTACTCCAATGGCCTCCACAGTCACCAGATCTCAATCCAATAGAGCAGTGTTTCTTAAACCTGTCCTCATGTCCCCCTACCAGGCCAGGTTTGCCAAATATCTGAAGCACAGCTCAGTGATTGCAGGATTCATCTCTGCATTTCTCCAAGGTGATCTGTAAAACCTGACCTGGTTAAGGGTCCCGAGGACAGGTTTAAGAAACACTGCAATAGAGCACCAACGGGAGATTCACATCATGGATGTGCAGCCGACAAATCTGCAGCAATTGCATGATGCTGTCATGTCAATATGGACCAAAATGTCTGAGAAATGTTTCCATCACCTTGTTGAATCAATGCCAAGAAGAATTAAGGCAGTTCTGAAGGCAATAGGGGGTCCAATCGATACCAGAAAGGTGTACCTAATAAAGTGGCCAGTGAGTGTATTATCCTCTATCCTAACTACCACTAGTAATGGAGGGATTATTGAGCCACTTTATTATTGACATTATTCATGATGTTGTAATAACATGGCACTTATAAGAGAGCTATTGCACTGTATTGACACACAAATGAGGTCTAACTTTGGAAATAATATTTTATATGTCATGACTGTGTAATTAAAGGTTGCTTTCTAGGAATGAATGTTGCAATACAGAGCAATAGAATGGAAAGTGTGAAATAATAGATCGTTTTGCCTCTTTGGTGTTTTGTAATGCTGGCTGGAGTTATCTCCAGGCTGAAGTTATTGCCCTCTCGACAGCCGTTTCTGGAAGACAAATTGTCGCCTTTTTGTTGGTGACAGGCCTGCATTACATCAATTGAAGCTAATTAAGTATTTATAAGGCTGAGATAGGCTGCATAGTGTTGTAGAAACATATCTGCCTCCTCTGTATTCATGGACCCGCCATCCTCTCGGCATATTTTTCTCACGGTGGTGTGCTCATGTGCAAACACTCTGCAGCCAGTGAAGTCATAAACATTTAATTGATAAAAAAAAACTATAATATTACTATTAAGGCCGGGGTCAGACGAGCGTTTTGCAGAGCGGGAGGAATGTCCGTGAGAGTGAACGTTCCTTCCACTCTGAAGCCCGTCTGGCTGCCTTGCTGAGCGCAGTTATGGAGGATTGCACTTTGCAGTCCCGTCGAACGCGCGTCGTGACACTTCGACGGGGAGGCTTTCAGCACGGCCGCTGTAGCGCGTGCAATTCTTGCGCGCACTGCAGCGTGTGGCCGGCCCCGTCAATGAGTCACAACGCTGTGACAGACGCCGGGAGGCAGGTCAGTATGGGCGCACATTGTGTACTCGTCTGACCCCGGCCTTAATGCTTCTTCCGTATTGAACAGAGGTCAACAACCTTGGTCCTACAGATGTTTGGAGCTACATTTCCCATGAGGCTCAACCAAATTAATGAGTAGCTGAGCATCATGGAAGTATGTAGTTCCAAAATATCTGTGGGCCTCAGTTTCTGATCGCGATATAGACAATACAGACAAATATACAAAAAAAATATGGCAGGCCTTTAACATGCTGTGCTAATGTCTAACTGGGAAAAAAATCTGACAAAATCTCAATCGAAATGCTGCCTACCCGACGTCCAAGATAACCGTAATAAGACTTGTTAAGGACATGTTTTCAGTACAGGAGCAACTCCCTGCAACCGCACAAACAAGCTATTTAACTAACGCAGGAAACCAGCAAAACACCAGCACTAATGCAATCTTTCAAAGATACAAGAATATATTAAAAGGTACATTGGAAAGCACACAGAGGTGTAACTAGAAACCTCAGGGCCCAGGGGCAGGAACCATGATACCCCCTCCCCACCCTAGGCAAAAACATAGTTTGTCCCCCCCCCCCGTCAACATGCATTGGTCCCCTCCAGGTCCACAATGTTGACTCCAGACAATCAGTGTCCCATTTTTTCCAGGTCCACTATGACTTCTTCAGTCCATCCCATTTTTAATGTAATGTGCACTATGTGTATCTCACAGAACTCCACAGCAATAAATCTCATAGTAATGTGCGCTGTGTATGAACGTATCACATTGCTCCACAGCAATAAAACTCACAGTAATGTGCGGTGTGCATGAGCGTATAACAGAGCTCCACAGCAATAAAACTCACAGTAATATGCAGTGTGTATCAGTGTAAATCACAAAGCTCCACAGCAATAAAACACACAATAATATGTGGTGTGTATGAGCGTATCACAGAGCTCCAAAGTAAAACTCTCACATAAGTATCAAATTTAAAAAAGATTATATATATATATATATATATATATATAGGCAAGCCCCCAGGCCCAGGCAGGCGAGTGTGGGTCCCCCTGGACTCAAGGGCCCATGTGCGGTGGCACCCTCTGCACCCCTGGTAGTTACGACCCTGAAAGCACAATTAATTATACAATATGTTCTGGAGTCGCCAAATTTCCATGTTATGAGAGAGGGTCCATTTCCGTTCCGCATATATAATTTGGACAGGCTGAGAGGCGGGCATCAGAGCCAGAGAGGGCGCATGCCTTTGGCTCTAAAAATGTGCCACCTTGACATACAGTACTGTGCAAAAGTCTTAGGTCACCATTCAATTTTTTGTTTTGCAATGGTCTCTCAGTCTCTTTAATACAACCGGAAAATACATAAAATTTGTACGCAATATTAAAAAACAGAGTTTCTTTTTTGAGAGACCGAGAGAAGTCCGGCAAGGACCTTGCTCATCATCTAGCGCAGTGGTTCTCAAACCTGTCCTCAGGACCCCCAACCAGGCCAGATTTTGCAGATATGTGAAGCACAGCACAGGTGATCTAATTAGCTGCTCAGTGATTGCAGGATTCAGTCTGCATTTCCCAAAGGTGATCTCCAAAATCTGGCCTGGTAGGGGGTCCCGAGGACAGTTTTGAGAACCACTGATAGCAGCTTCATCGGGATGCCAAGTTCACCCTTCTACAGTCTGAAGAAGCTGGATGAGGAATGGTCTTTGTGGAAGGGTAGCAGCCAAGAAATTACTTTTTTCAGAAGGGGAACAGGGTGAAAAGCCTCAGATATGCTAAAACTCACATGTAGATCCGTGGAAAAGAGTATTATGGATTGACGAATCTAACAGGGTAATTCAAAGAGAATCGAAAAGTCACTGCACGCTCGGTGACTTTTCGTTCTCTTCAATTCGGTTTGTTTTGCCAATCCCATTTCGGCGACCCTGCGGTGTATTCAGCAAGCACCACAGGGTCCCCGAATTGCAGGGAAAGGCCGCCGCAAACCCGCCGAAAACTAACCGCAAAACCCGGCGAATGCACGCCGAAACCCGCAAAAACATCTGGATTAACCCGCCAAAGACGCCGGAAAAACCCGAACAGGAGCCGATCACACACAGCACAGCCGCTGGAAAAAGCCGACACCACAGACGAATGAAGTGACTAAATTAGCAAAACAGTTTGCTTGAATGTTTGAAAAGTGAAAAGCTGTTTGCAAAGAAACTACTGAGCGAAAATGTCTGAAATTTACATATGAGGTCCAATGAATGATAATAAAAAGAGCTGTTACAGAAAAAATAAGTAAACTTAAAAAAAATAGGATTTTATTTAAAAACAAAATAATCAAGAAAAATGCTTAAAATATCCTAAAAAATCTATAAATATAGAGACTCTTTACTGCAGAATTTTATAATGAATGGTTTATTATATATTGAATTAAAAGGGGAATATTTTTAACATTGAAGCCTATTGGATTCGTCTGAATAAACCTGCCGAATTAAACCACCGAATGGCAGGGCTTTTCGGGAATCTTTCACTGCTGGTTTGTGTTCTCTGAATAGCCGAAGCAGTGCTTTTTTATGGGGCTTTCACTGCCCTCAAACAGGCACCGTATGTGCAGGCAATTCGCCAGGATTTGGCGAAATGCCTGCTCTCTGAATAGCTGAATGGCCAAAAAAGGTAACCGAACGCTGAATTTCAGCGTTCGGTTACCTTTCTCCAGCAATTCGGATCTCTTTGAATTACCCTGTAAGTTTCAAATTTTTTACTCCAATAGTCGAGAATATGTGAGAAGAAGTTTCGAAGAGAGAGATGGAAAAACGAGTGCTTGCGGCCATCATTGAAACATGGTGGAGGGTCTGTTCAGGTTTGGGGCTGCATTCCTGCCAGTGCTGTTGGTGATATTGTCTGAATTGATGGAATCGTTAATGCTGAAAAGTACAGACAGGTTTTTTTTAATTCATCATGCCATTCCTTCTGGAAAGCACCTGTTTGGGAACGGTTTTCTTTTTCGGCATGATCCCAAACTCACTGTGTAATGCAAGGAAATCCTATTTGGAGGGAAAAACAGGTGATAAAACTCTGATAATCATGGGCGTGGCCTGACTCCTCCACAGAATCCTGACCTGGACAGAGAAAGTAATAAACAACAAACTAAATCTAATAAAGAGCCATGAGAAGTGCTGAAATAAACCTGGTTTAAAATAGCAGACGATTCCTTCAGAAAACCCCAGGACGGGCCCCGTGACACTGTTCTTCCATGGCCTCCCTAGGGAGTGCGCCAGGAACGTCACAGATGTGGCTTTTGCTGCCAGCCCCATCCCCCACCCCACCCCCCTTTATCTTTTTTTTTTTTTTTTTTTTTTTTTTTTTGGGGGTTCCCATTGGCCTGTAATCCACCTCCTCTCTGATTCTGCTGACCTATACATCTGAGTGTCCCTTTTGTTCCCTTGCTGAATATTGTTACATACTTTCTATGTCTATTGTATGGATGACTTGTTGCAAAATAAAAACTTTGAAATAAAAAAAAAAAAAAAAAAGAAAACCCCAGGATATTCTCCCCAAAACAGGTCAAGATGTGTTTAGTACCAATGGAGGTCACACTAACTTTTCGTGAAGAAGCCAATTTGTTCTGAATTTTTTTTTATTTTTTATTTTCTGTACATATTTACTGTATTTTCTGTTTGTATCTTAATGTGGAGACCGAAAATTAAATATGGACATTCATTAAAACTTTGGTAAATCATCAAAGCTGGTGGCGACCCAAGACTTTTCATAATACAGGAGATAATACAGTTTTTTTTGCCAGGTATAGCCACCACCACCACCATAACTCTGACAGAAAAACACTGGTCATTTTTTATAAAAGTAAAGCTTCTACCCCCATCATAGTGCCGGATATATAAAAAAAATTCAAATAATGAAATCCTGTATATACTCCCTAAAAAATAATATACACTATATTGCTCACCCATCCATATGCGAGTCAAGGCAGGTGAGCGAATACTTTTGGCAATATAGTGTATATGTCAGTCCCTAATAATGTCAATCCCCATTTCTCCCATAATTAACTACTAGCACATGATATGGACATTCTTCTGTAATATTTAGAAATGAGTAATAATATCCAATGAGAAAAAGCCCTTGAAATCATTGGAAACAAACTCCAAAATCACTTACGCAACAAAAGAAACAAAAAAACAAAGCAGCATTGTTCCTCTTCTCATTGCCAACACATAAACTGACTTCTGTAGAACATCACAATTTAATTAAAATTCCTCGGCAGGAAAGACCTCCACACAAGGTGGGATTACTGTGAAGGTCATGATACAAGTTATTATGAAAGTACATTTTGTTTCTCCCTTTCCACTATGCCAAAAAACCCTTTCCTGTCCTCTGTTCGCGCACCTTGAGTCCAATTCAGCTACAGGACACAACTTTCCCTAAGGCTTCAGTCATTCATGAAACCAACTCTGTAAAGTAAGTACAGGTTGGACACCTGTAATCCGTAATTCTGAATTCCGGAAGACTCAGAAAACCAGAATTTTCTGAGTCTTCCAGATTAGATTTTTCCATACCTCCTTGACACTACGGACAGGCCCTCCTTCAGTCCAGCTCACCTCCAAGGGATGCAGCAACGCGAGATCCAGCTGAGAGACTCTTTGCAGCTCCAGCAAGAGAAAACACTGGCTCTGTGCAACATGTCCCTCATAAAGAGCTGCACAGTATCCCCGAGCATGTATTTTCATGGTGCTCTATCCACATTTATCTGGTGGCTCCCGTCACATCTCCCCTCCCCTCTGGCTTCAGGTTCTTCTGGATTCCAAAATCTCAAAGAATCTGAAACTGGAAACCATGGGGTCCACCTTGGCATTCTGAATAATGGATTCCCAATCTGTATATTTCTTTAATATCCATTTTGGCAGTGTATATGCTGTTATAATAATTATTTAAGGTATACTGTAGGGTGAAAACAATAGGGGGTGTAATTAAGGGATTAAACATTGAGCCCTCTTGGCCATCTTTGCACCCTCCTCCAATTTTATACCTAGTTTCAATTTAAAAACACTCTAATTTATTCCAGCCCCAGGCTCTCTCTGCACTGGACAGACGTGACATGCTGCCAGATGCCTGTAAACTGCAGGAGTCACATGACCCAGGTCACCCAGCAAATCCAATGGTTCACCATGCCCAGTGCATTGAGAGACATTGGCTGGAAGTGGGCAGAGTCCAGCTTCCGCAAAAGGAGTTCTTGATATAAAAAAATCCATCAATAGTCCTCACTGATCTCAGCTGCTGTCAGGAACTAAACCCCTGCACTCAGAGGCCTGAGTCCGTCCTCCCAGACTCTGAGGGAAAGGGATCTTCGTTCAGCGGTCACAGTTCTCAAAGTGGATCTTCAATAAAACCAGTAATAAGGCTTTTCATGAGGAAATATTTAGGCCCATGGTGCAGGGACGTTTTTAATATTGACGGCGCCCTGGGCAAAATTTAAATTTGCCCCCCATGCAACTCCAGCATCCAAAAAACCCCACTAAAAATAAAAAACTTTTTTGTTTGAGGGGGTTCTAGATTTTACATGGTCATGTTGGTATCAATGGAAAGGCCAGACTCTGATTTAACCTAACTCACATAACCTGACGTTGTGGTGTGTAAAGAATGGGGAGGTTCCCCGCTCTCCTGGCAGTGGTGTGGAGGCTTGTGTTTTAGATGGGCGTATGCGTAATAATGCATTATGCCATCACCTCCTCACTTGCTGGCGACATGAGATGGTGAGTTAGTGCCCAATCATTGTTCACTTTATAATTGAAAAGTGGAAAAATAGTGCTGCATTAGAATAAAAAAAGAAAACTTTTTTTAAAAAAAGTTTCATATAATTGCTCTGGCCTTTCCAACAATGCCTCACTTGATCCACTAGATTGTATGGTTCCAAAGCACCCCTGTATCTCCTTCATAGGGAATTCCCTGCTCGACTGGGGAAGTCCCATTTCTGATATCATCACTCCCATGTGTGATGATGTGGGGGAGGTCCTTCCAAGATGTCAGCCCCCTGCTAGAGAAGTCTATGGTCGGTGCCAGATCAGCGCTGAGCTGCAGAGCAGGCCATGGTTTTTTTGTGTGCTCAAAGGGCAGCTGCCTTGAGCCCCACATCAATGAGAAAACAAACAGTTGGTGATAGGAGAAGTGCGATTGTACTTATCTTTGAAATGCTGAAATGTTTCCCAGGAGATGGTCCGCAGTTCTACACAGAAATAGAAGAAAACGCAGGGATTTCAGCAAAGGTTGTTGTTAGGGATGATACTTGGACCAGTCCAAGACTGGGTTCGCCAGTAACCAGAAACGCCAATAACCGGAGTTGACAAAAATGGAATGATGAGAATTTTAAATGAATAAAACTTTTTATTCCAAATTAAATATCAAGCGATAAAAGCCCAACGCATTTCGTCTAATCAAAGACTTTTTCAAGGGCAGTAATAATATGCAATATGTCAAATAAAATACAGACTTCCCATCATGCCTTTTATCATCCCTAAACAGTTTCTATTGGTTGTTTCATTAACTATGGCGTTTTCCTTATATGGACATTCATCATTAGCTCTATCTCTACTTCCATGATCCTCTGTCCATAGAGTCCCAATCAGCTCCTTTGTGATTCCGATAGTCATCTCCTATTGGATGTTTGTATAAGTCTTGAACGTCCTTTCTTCCGGTTTCATTATTTCTCTTTTGTCATATGTAAAATATCCGATATCTCCGCGATGTCACTTCCGGTTTCGTCAGCAACGTCACATCCGGTCCTTCGCGCAATGTATCTCCTCCAGTCCCGGCCATTTCTTTCCTCATCAGCGGAACTTTACAATCGTACCTCGTTTCCTACTCGGACCAACACTTGTTAATCATCATTTTCTCTTTCGTATGCGTCTCCTTGTATTTCAATCATTCAATGTACTGCATCTTCTCCTGGGATTATTCATGAGACAGGACCAGAAAAAACGGATGGAAATAAAGAGGGAAAAAAGGGGGTGGGAATTATTATAATCATATTGAGGAGATAGAGCATAACCATAAACGGTCCACAAATAATAGAAGAAACTTAGAATAATATATTAGAATAATATCAATGACAGGCGCAACTGCAGCTTTTGCCCCGCGTTAAAGACAGCCCTGCTGTGGAGCTTTGCCTTATTTAGTAAACAAATCCCCTTAAAACTACATGTTGAATTTAGAGTTTTCAGCATTGAACTGATTTGTTATGATCACGCTCTAAAGAAAACTTTGGGAAAATGTGGAAATCAGAGCATAAACATGTATCGCATACTAGGAATGTTCACAATTGACTGCAAGAAATGTGTTGAACAAAAAGGATTAAATTAGTGAGGCAAGGCCTGGCAGCGAGTCCCTAAAATCTAGAATATTTTGGGAATATTTCCTATGACACATAAAGATAGAATTACTAAATCTTCATGTTATCGACTAAGCGCGCTGGTGTTTCATTTCCACGCCTTGGTGGATTCTATCCAAACCATTTGCACAACAGCTAAAGTGAAAATTGAACCTGCGGAGTGGCGAGAACAAAACCATACGGATAGAACTTCAAAAGATCTTTAATCATCTCTCACACAATCATCCCTTATTGATAATAATACAGATATTTATACCCATTGCAAGATGCAGCATTAGCTATTCCCGTGAACTTTGCAACACGAAAAATATACACAAACACTGTACAGCAATATCCTATCACCCCAGCTCTCAGCTTTATACAACTATCATCACCGGTAGCCATTTTGGAGCAAAGTAGCCCAGGATACCTTGGACATACTCCATAAATACACATACAGGGTTACTCAGAGAGAGGTGAAAACCAGGAGAATGACAGGAGAAGTGAAAATTCTAGGTCAAAATAGCCAAACCAGAAAAATTCTCCAATTTATCTCACTTTCCAAATTGGCTGTCTGGTCTAGATTGTTCATTCTCCTGCCAATTCTCCAGGTTTTCACCTCTCTCTGAATAACCATGATAATATTTTCAGGGCTTCCACCATGGGAATGGTCAGTAATAGGCCACAGCATGCAAAGGGCACAGGTCCGGATCAAGGCCAAATAAACAAATGGATGAATGGATCTGCACCTCCAAGCCATTGCCTCAAAACAGGCCCTACAAAAAACTCACTCTTATGTCATTTAATAGGAAGAGACAGGGAAAAAGGCACAGTGGGGATTTGATAAAGGCCCAATAGGCCTTGGATAAATTGGACAGAAGCTTGGACAGAATGGTGGTGGAGGGGATGGACGAAAGTTGAATAGGGCAATAACAAATCTGACAAAGGCAGACTAAAGGTGGGAGGTGTGGGATAAAGGCACAATAGGATAAGGGTGAGTCAGACAAAGGCCCCCTGGTGTCTGGTAGGTGACATGATAGAAATCTACATCTCCAAGACCAAGGAAAATCTTAATCCATCACTGATTAGTTCTCTTATAAGAACATGGATTTCTTGGTAATCATTTCAGCTAGCGGTACATGTCTACTCAGGTGTCAGGACAGGCCATTTGTTCTGCCACGTGCATTACTCTATAAGTAATGATGATCTCCAGGCCTAGCCAGTTATATTAAGAATTTCCAGACACCATGCGCAGATTCGATCCATCAGCTGCTTCTCTGAGATCGCTCCGTATTCTGGGTGGTTTCACAGGGTGACGTTGGCACGCTCTCCGCATGTTGACATCGCTAGTGACCATAAGCCGGGAAAATCAAAATCCCGTCTGCCGCTGGGTGAGGTGGAGGAAACTCTTCCACTTCACCCAACACTATCTCAAGACTGAAGTAATGGGGGGGCGTCCTCTCACATCCCGATCACTTTAAACAGATAAATTAGCCAAGATGAGGAGAGTGTCTCTTTAACAAAATGAGTCTAGTATAAGAATAATTTCAGCAACTGAAAATATTTGACGAACATGAAAGCAATCCTATTTATTCAGCAGCCTTCAGACTCCGCTTTTTATTTTGAGAAAGGATTTTACCAGGAAGGATACATTGAGATTTCTCTCATTTTCAAGTATGTCCTGGGTGGCGAGTATGTACCGTTAGGTGTCTTGCCCAAGGACACTTACTGGAGAGGTGCTCTTGCTGGGATGTGAACCTGTGTCTCCACGGTTATAGAGCAGTGATGTTACCTCTACTCCACCCAGCAAGTGTCAGGGGCAGATCCAGGGGGGGGATCTGAGAAAATCACCGCTGCCATCGTTCTTCTCCTCCCTACGAGGCGAGCGGCCGCTGGCATGCAGCTTGGCTGCTCGCCAGGGATGGGAACCACCTGACCAGCGCGCGATCTCGCGAGAACGCGGCTGCGCTGGTTAGGTGGTTCCCGTCCGGCGAGCGGCCAAGCTGCAGGCCAGGGGCCGCTCACCTTGTAGGGAGGAGAAGAACGCTGGCGGAGCCTGGGGCCTGGCAGCAGAGGAGCAGGTGAGAGCTGGGGGCAATATACCCATGTGAGCTGGGGGCAATATATATCCATGTGAGCTGGGAGCAAATATATCCGCCTGTCACTGCGAACCCAACACCAGCACTTGGCCAAAACTGGTAGAATGCCCCCCCCCCGAAACCTGTGTCTGGATCCGCCCCTGGCAAGTGTTCAGACCAGAGGGAGAGCAATGACCTCAGATTACAGCGTGAACACAAAATAATGACAGAATTCTCTATTTTTCATGTAACAAGTTAAAAATTGAATTTTTAGCAATCCCTATTCATGTAACTAAAGAGCATCACGATACATTTGGCAGCAGATATGTATTCATGGTGAACACTGTAACCCTTTTAGAACGCATGTGACACCATAGCGCATGCGCAAGATGGCGGCTTCGTTCCCACCGCCGGTGATGCGGTTTGGGATAATGAGTGCACGTTTCAATTAGGGAATCTGGAACATGTGGGGATTTTTAAGTACTTAACTGCTACTTTATATAATAAAGAGATTGGACATTAGTCTGTAAACCAGCTGAAGAAGCCAGCACTGTCTGGCGAAACGCGTTCTGGTCTTCTGGCTAAGCCAGTATTTTATTTATGTTTTAAATAAATATTTTAATTTTAATTTCCCTACTGTTCTGGATTTCTGGATTCTCGGTTTCCTGAAAGAGGTTTTTTTGGGCTTTACCTACAGAATAAACCCTAAGGCGCATACACCAAGAGCTTGGTCTATAGCTCCATCAAATGTGAGTTGATTAGACCAAATCTTTATACCCAATTCCTTGGAATACCTGCACAAGGAAGTTGTCTCGTTTCTCTTTTCATATTCACTTGATGCAAGCCTTGCTGCAAATTCTATAAGGTGTGGGTCACCTTTAGAAGTGGAGAAGTTAAGCACCCAAGAGCCTTGATCCACTCAGAGCCAGTGCTTGGGCTCTTTAATGCGTGAGTAGAACACCATACGATTATTTATTTTGTGTATTTAACCATCTGCACTATACATTGTTTATTTTTCTTTACATGTTCCATATGGATTTTGTTAACTAAGGGAACCGTCAGCTACCAATTAGCGATTGTCTTCGCGCCGCCAGATACGTACCATTTTCTTCATTGTTCACTGGTTTGGGGGAAACCACTAAAATTTCTGGCTGGCATTGGTTGGTTGGTGGTAGCACAAGTTTGGGCGCCTGTTCATTTTTCTTGTTAACTGTAACCCTTTTAACTATTGTTACAAGCAGGGTCATAGTTTCCTCCCACACGCCAAAACATTAAGGTGAAATAATGCAATAAAGACTTTCAGGTAATATAGGCACTGCACCGATTCCGGTTCTGTTTAGCCGTAGCATGCCGGTATGTTATAGTGGAAAAATTTGGGAGAGGTAGGGGTGCAGAGGGAAAGCAGAACTCCAAAACACCAGGAATAATATGGAAGACATGGGCTCAAAGGAATACAGGAATACAAATATACCATAGATACCATCACAACATTTACATTTCTCCTACGTAGAGCTCGCTGAGTTTCCTCTCCCACACAGGTTTCCTTTCTCCATGATGTTTTTCTAGCTCTGCCTCCATTAATATGATTCATTTACTCAGTGCACTGCCAGCTCCCACAGCATGTGCGCAGAATGAGCTCAAACACAGCTTGGACCATCAAAGCACAGACATTGAGAAATGATGACACATGGTACCACGTAGTTTCAGATACCCCATCGTTATATTTGGATCATAAGGGAGGACAAACTTGTCCAGTTCTCTTTCGAGTATGCAGTTTCTGACTTTAGCTATTTCCCTCATCACAACAAGTGATGGAACAATCCATAAGTCGATGTATATAAAAATGTAAGGCCCCCATGGTCAAGTCAAGCAGGAACTCGTTTTCCCACTATTTTACCAAGAGCGGAGTTCCCAATTGGCTGCTGTATTGATAGCCTTTATTTAAGAAGCTTCTAGGGACGGAATAGCATTGCTGAATGCCATTGTTCTACATCAAGAAGCTTCAGACTCCCAAAAGACCTTAACGTGCCAGGTATCATGGAAGGTGGTTTTGAGGATGGTGGGCTTCCATTTTTATTTCTTTAGGACTTGACCCATGGTAGGCCCCAATTCCAACCAAAGAGGTAGTAGAGAGCCAATAAAGGAAAAACTCATGGCAAGACGAAAAGGAGGGATCTCAAACTTTGGCCCTGCAGATGTTTATGAACCAGAACTCCCATAATTCTCTGGCCATGATCTATTGCATTCAGTGAATGCTGTGAATTGTAGGCAATCAACATCTGAGGGCCAGAGTTTGAGATCTCAGCATTAGAGGCTTCCTGTTAGGGGTTGTTTTATGAGAGCTCAACTCATGAAAAAAGAGAGCTGCTAGTTGATGCTGGCAGCAGCACGCCAACGCAGGTATCCTCTAGTAGAACCCATAGGGCTATGTGGAGACAAGCTCGGCTACGTGGGTTCATGCAGGGTCAGTGGACAGACACGAACAGGGTTATTCAAAGAGTCGAACTGGCTCAGAAGATGCACCAAACTGAATTTCGCCGTATGGTGCAATTTCGTGGCCATTCGGCTATTCAAAAAGCTGGCAGTTCCCCAAATAATAGCAAATTGCCAGTGAAATACAGTGTTGTTCGACGGCAGTGAAAGTCTCCATAGAGAAGCAATGGTTAATCTATTCAAAGAACTCCAAACAGCAGAGAAATGTCAGTGAAATGACCTGATGTTCGGTGATTTCATTCGACAGGTTCATTCAGGCGAATCCCATAGGTTTCAATGTAAAAAAGTATTCCCGCTTTAATACAATATTTATTAGACTGTTTATTCTTTTTAAGGGTTAAGTGATTTTGTAAATGCAGAACCACGTAACGCCAGAGGCTCAGAGATATAGGCCCCTATTACGCTCTTAGCGTTAAAACGCGGGTGCAGGGGAGGAAAAACTGCGCCCGCAGTTTCCCCCCTTGAACCCGCGTTTTAACGCCAGATTACAATGCAGGCGCAAAAAATGCTGCCTGCATTGTTATCGAGCGTTAAAGTTAGGGATGCGCGCGACAGCGCTTAGCGCAGCCGCACGCATCCTCTCAATGGAGTCCATAGGACTCCATTGAGTTCCTCTCTGCCGGTCACGTGATCGCTCGGATCTCGCGATGCGAGATCCGGCCGGTCGGCGTAGTGATACGCAGGGAAAGACTTTTTCCCACTGTCTTTCCCTGCTCCCGCCACCCAGAGGATGCGACCGGAGCCGCGGTCCTCGCCGTGGGACAGAGGGTAAGTATGTGGCTTGTTTTTTTTATTTTTACAGCTGGTATTAACGGATTCTGCAGAAGTGGAATCCGTTAACACCAGGTCCTGGCTCTGGTTAACTTTTCGTTGACCAGAGCCAGGCGTTAATCAGCGCTGGGACATTGTAATCCAGCGCTGATTAACGCTTTGCGCTCCCCATGTTAAGTATAGGGAGCGCAAAGTGCATTAACCTCGCGCAGGAGCGCAAAGTATCAAACGCAAATGTTTTTTTTAACACATTTGCATTTGGATTGTAATAGGCAGCTAATACCGCAGCTAACGGTAGTGCTCACGCAGGTGAGCGCTATCGTTAGGTATGTAATAGGGGCCATAATGTTTTCAAAAATGCTGGCTTGAGACAAGAATGCCAAGCGACCTATACCTCCTTACTTTTGTGCATATCTCCCCATCTCGCCAGTGCACCTCTACTATCTAGGTGCACTCGTCTGTGATATACCACCCGTGGCTGGACTGGATATCACATTGACCCAACTGACCCAACAAGATAAACACATTTCCCAGTAGGCCGTGGCATCTGAGGCCAGAAGAGCACTCCTGACTCATCACTTAGGCCCGTGTCAGACAAATGCAGTGATCACGTCTGTGTTGCCGCACAGTTTAACGTCCGCCGTAGCATAGAATCATGAGCAATAGAGACCCACACACGAAGTGCGTCCGCACCGAACTGCGCACGCACAACGCATGTGGCACCGGATGCAATTTAGACATTGCGACGTCCGCGTAGCGTTCTGTTTGAGTGATGAGATGTCAGACGCAGCGCATTTGCGACGTCCAGCCCCTTGACGCACAAAATGGCTTTTCATATCATGTATCAATTTTTATCATTTTTCATATTAATTTTGTTTCCCATAGTCCCCTTTTTTTCCTACGTCCGTCAAGAAAAAAACGGATCGCGTTGTGTCTGCAGTATCTTCCGTCAGTACGTCCGTCTGTTGTGCACAGACGCACAGTGCGCTCAGAATGCGCTCGTCTGACATTAGCCTATGGGAGCGATTAGTGTGGTCTGCATCAGGTAGAGGTGCAGAGCGAATGCTCTCTACCCAGGGAACACTTATTTTCCCCTTACTGGAGAAGAAGCCAAATAAATAAATTTTTTATCTGATTACTGATGGAAGGGGGGCCCCGACCAGCTACCAATAGATTAGTAAGGGGCCCCAAGAATTCTGATGGCAGCCCTGCCCGCGATCAGTGTGAGTATTATTAGTCTCATGGTGGCAGTAAGGTAGACATGGCCTCTTGTACTGAATATTTGGAATCCCCAAAGTGTATTTGAAAGAGCAAGCAAAACAAATCAATCTCGAGAACGTCTTAATTTCATTAAGAATAAATTTAAAAGTCGAATTGCAATCAAAACTTCCAAGACATGAAAGGGCACAAATTACCCTTTCATTGCAAAGTGTGCGCAGCAAGACATAAATATATTTATTTAGGAAACGCATACAAGTATCTTCTCCTTTACGGAATGGGAATCTATAACCTGTGAGCAGAAGTGCAAGCGTCTCTACTGCAGCTTTGAAGGTTCACACTATACGGCAGGAGTGGAATGGGCTCTATCACTTAAATTAGTTACTATGGAAACAAAAAATTATTTCTATGTAAAATGTGTGTGCTGGTCAGACATTGATTGCGATTGTACCGAAAACATCCCTGCCATTATTAAGCTTTGGTCCATCAAAATTTGTTTCGGTGCAATCACTGTTAATCTGTGTCACGGTAATTACGGCTTTAAGGCACCGTGTTATTTGGCGTTTTATACCTTTTGTCGTATGTAACAATTCTGCCATTTGGACACTCATTGCTGATAATTCATTCTTGAGACAGAACGTTGCGGATTATTTGAAAGCTATGGATCGAGTACATATCCGCTCTAATATAAGCTTTCAGGATATCCTTGACCAAGTCCTTGTGATGACATACATTGGCGTTCATGAGCGCTCAACATTTCCAGGGTACAATGCAGACTGCCAATGTGTCACTTCCTCTTCTGACACACATTGCAATTTACCGATGGAAGGGAATGTTCTCATGCCATGTGTGGCGCACCGGGGTTAATACATTCTGCTCTTGTAGCTATTGACATGTTTCATGCGTCCTTGCGCCGCATATTTATATTGTGTATGTTTATTGTCGTCTTGCGTCTTCCTTTCCTGTAGATTTATATTGGAGTGTTATAACAATATGTTGTGGAGGGTTATAATCAGAGACTGCTGCTTTTTCTATCATTTTTGCTGTGGTTTCTACTCTATCTGGATTTTTCAGAGAAAGGTGAAAGCCAGGAGAATTGGCAGGAGAAGAGAACAATCTAGACCAAATAGCCGATTTGGAAAGTGAGATAAATGGGAGAATTTTTCTGGTTTGGCTATTTTGACCTAAAATTTTCACTTCTCCAGTCATTCTCTGGAGTTTCACCTCTCTTTGAATAGACCTTTATGTTTCTGCTTAAATATTTGCTGGGCTAGAATTTCTAAAGATTCTCTGGGAATTATAGGGTTAAATGTTAATACTCTCCATGCGGCGCCACTATACAGATCAGCTCATTAGGCAAACCTATTTGTTGAACCTCATTTAACTGCACGTTCCTAGGAGCTCGCAATTAAACCTCGGCATTTTCTAGGTACACGGTTAGAACACAATCCTGTACAATTTTAAGGTTTATTATCCCCTTAATGACTGTGGGTTTCCCCATTTCCCATGCGTTCACGACTGGGGTAATATTGGCACTTGTACCGTCAACTGGTCGACTTATATGATCTCTTGTAAAGTATCCATGAATACTATACATTGATTTAAAGCAGATAAACAAGGTTTTTTTGTGACACAGTTTATGAGGTCATAAAAAAATAAAGTGCTCACAAAATGGGGAAAAAGGGAAAGTAGCTTTTTTTGTAATTTTGCATCATAATTCTTTTTACCAATTAGTTCAGCTATAGAAGCATACTTTGAAATATATGAATACATGTGTCCTGATTTTAATTATAACCAATCTATCTTGGATTTGGAGAGATTAAGAGCAAATGTGGCCAAATACTATAATGATGGAATTATTGGATAAAAGCTATTTTTCTTTCAATTTGAAACGCGTGACGGTACTTAACAGCAGCTTCTGAATCCAAGACTGCTAAACAGAACTATGTATTTCTGGTCAGTTATCTCTCTCTCTTTATATATATATATATATATATTCTTCTGCAATAATAAACTTTATTATATATATATATGTAGATTGGGTAGGCCGTGTTAGTCCAGATGCCAAAATCATGAGTATAGCAGTCTGTAGCGATACCTTTTTTATTGGACTAACGTTACATTTAAAGTACAAGCTTTCGAGAGGATTCCTCCCTTCGGCAGGTATATAAACTTACTGATCAGAATGGTAGAATTAAACATTGGGACATTCATAGAGTGCACGGTTGGGGGTGTTAGATGTTGTACATCGCCAAATGGCATGGTCAGAGGGGAAAAAAACCCCAGAAAAAAGAGCATTTAATTGTCTCAGGCACATAAGACAACAGTGATGAACTCATGTCCACTTGAAAGGACAAAACGAACAAAAAAAAACCCCTACAAAAAGTGAGCATGGGGAAGACACAGAAAAATCAGGAAAAAAAAACAGAGAGAAAACCAAGCCCCAACCAGAATTATGAATATTATGTGACGTTATTATAGTGGGTTAAAAAACCTGAATCTACATTAAGTCCTTGTTTTATACTGTTGAAATATGTGTTCATTTTCATTTCATATGTTTTGCGTTCCCGGTGACCTTTAAAATGGCCTTTGAGGAATTTAATTCTGAGGTTTTGGATGGAGTGGCCTGCTAGATTGAAGTGATGTCCCACTGGGGTACAATATGTATTTTCCTGGTGGAGTGTCTGTGCTGGTTCATCCTGAGATTTAGTTTAAGGCTGGTTTCACCAATATAGCAGCCCTTATCACACGCCATGCACTGGATCATATATACCACATTTGCCAACGTGCAAAGGTAGTAGGGTTAAATGTTAAATCTTCCCATATTGGAATTCAGACATACAATATCTGTCAAGTACTTGATCTGCCATGATTCTGTGGAACTACTTTTTCTGGGGTTATGTCTCTTTACTTTTAACCCCTTCACTACCATGTGTTTCTCCATCAAACCACTGGCGGGACCCAATGATTTTAGGGAAAATTACTTTCTATTACCCACGAGTAAAAATATACAGAAAGTCTCCACTGTATATGTTTACTGTCAGTAAGCAATATTTGACAGGCAGTGGGCTGTCCCTGCTGGCCAAAAAGTGATACTGCGTGTACATCACAGCTCGGGCTCCATGTTTCCTTGAAGTTAAAAAAAACAAACCCAAAGCTTTTCAAATAATTTCAACACATCAGCTGATCCCATCTGCCCACCAGGCAGACCAATAGTTTCGGGAATAGGATCTATCCTATCCCCCCTTTCGGAGCATATCGACCACATTTTACAGCCAATAGTGGTCACACAACCAGCTTATTTGAAGGATTCAATTAGTTTACTCCAAATTCTGGATGGTATGATTTGGATGGAGGGATCATATATGGTTACTTGCGATGTTGGTAGTTTATATACCATCATTGAGCATCCGAAAGGATGCGAGGCTGTTCGCTACTACATGGAGTTAACCAAGCTTTTCCCACTGCCACAGATTGACTATGTGATAGATGGAATCAATTTAATTTTGAACAACAATTTTTTCTGGTTCGAGGGTGACTTCTACCTACAACGTAGAGGTACGGCGATGGGGACCAGGTTCGCCCCCAGTTATGCTAATTTATTTATGTCCTACTGGGAAAACCAGTTTGTTTATTCTGGACATGACTGGGGTTCGAGCCTGGTCCTCTATCGCCGTTACATAGATGATATCTTTTTCATTTGGAGGGGGGATCTTATATCCCTGAATGCTTTTTTGAATCATCTAAACTCCAATACATGGGGAATATCACTCACCACTGATATTAGTGATGCTAAGGTTCACTTTTTGGACTTAGAAATTTTAAGGGAAGGCAACACTCTTATTACCAAAACCTATTTTAAACAGGTTGATATTAATAGTTTCATTCATATAGAAAGCTGCCATCATGCCCCATGGCTGACTAATATCCCGAAAGGCCAAATTTTGAGAATTAGGCGTAATTGTTCGAAATTAAGTGATTTTGAGGAACAGGCGGAACTTCTGAAAAAACAGTTTGTACAAAAAGGTTACGATGAAACTGCGATAAATAAAGATCATGAGAAAGTGAGAAAGATGGATAGGTCCCAATTACTTAGCTATAAAAAGAGAAATAACGATGGGGATAAACTCGATCCACAGGTGCCTTTTATCACGAATTACTCCACAAACCATAATAGCATATTAAAAATTCTTAAGAAAAATTGGGGTTTGTTACACCAGAATAAAGACATTATCAAGTACATAGGTGAAAAACCTAAAGTTATCTACAGAGGGACTAAAAACCTAAAGATGTTGTTGACCAAAAGTGTTTTGGATAAAGAAAAAGCCCCAGGAACCTTCCTTTCTAAGTTTAAAAAGATAGGTTTCCATAAATGTGGACTATGCATCTTCTGTAGGACCGCAATAGATAGCACTAGATGTTTAATGGATTTTAAATCACATTCCAATAACCAGGTGTTCTCTATTCAAACATTTTTGACCTGTAATTTTACTAATATGATTTATCTATTGTGGTGTCCGTGCGGGCTACAATATATTGGACGAACTACTAGGATGCTGAAAACTAGAGTAGCTGAACATATATATAACATCAAAAGGAAGTATGATAAACATAGCGTATCAGCCCATTTTTTCTAAACATCATAATGGTAACCCTAAACTTCTTGGCTTCGCTGGTATTCAGCATGTTAAAAAGCATTGGAGAGGGGGTGATATTGAAAAGAATTTAAACCGTTTAGAAGCCAAATGGATATTTGATATAGGATGTCTAACACCTGAGGGCTTGAATATAGATATGGAAATTAATGCTCTATTATAATTCAATTACCATTATGCTTTTTATATGACTCACATTTTATATTTCATATTTTATTATCCACTCTACATGACACTACTATATGTTATGTGGAATAGTATATGCACTATTCCCCAACTCGATCAGTGACGTGACATATGTATGCTATATGCTTATTGCGTGCTATATGTTGATCAACTGGCGGGTTGTGACATTGCGGCATATATGCTGTAATTTAGTGTTTTTTTGTTTTTTTTTATTTTTTTAATTTTTTTTTTTAAATTTATTTTTAATATATTTTTTTCTTTTTTGATATATCGTCCGGAAGAGTGAAGTTCATGTGGGAGCATGCGTGTCGATATGGTCCCCGTGCGTCTGTCGGACGGTAGGGACCTGCTGACTTGGCACTCAAAACGGCCGCAAGCAAGATTGCTAAACGTCCGTCGAAATTAATAAGCTGCGATATTGTGAGGGTAGGATGTACTTTCAACAACACTTTCCCTCTTCAAAAATGGCGCTCGACGGTTCAGACTGGCAGAAGTTGGAACATGGTGATGTAATCACCATGCGCCTGTCTACATGCCGGATGTCTGCCGCTGCTATGCCCACGAGCACCTGGGAAAGATATCACCTCATGGACAGTGGGAGCCCGCTGGTTCGGGACCCCAAAACGTCCGGAAATAAGCTTGTTTTAAATGCCCATCAATGTTGCAAGGGCAAGCTATATTGTGGACACCATTTTCCCTCTTCCAAAATGGCGATCGATGGCTCAGAGGGGCGGGGTCGAGGTAGATGGACGTAATCATTATGCGCCCGTTTGTATATTGAATGTTTGCTGGTGCTGCGCCTCTAAATGATTGGAAGTAGGGTTTGTTAGTACCAATTAAGTTAATGAGGTTGTGGCTTGACACCGCCTATTTCCCTCATCTTTTTTGTATAAATGAACGTTGTACACTGCATTGTATTATGTATATTTTTTTGCACTTTGATAAAGACCAATTAGGTCGAAACGCGTTAGTGCTGCAATAAATTTTACTTCATTTTATCCTGCTGACTTTTCGTCTGTGACATATCCCGGGGATCCAATATTTCATCTATGGACCAGGTTATCACCACGGATGGTTGCTGGTAGGACGGGCTGGTGAGATCATATCCACAGATATATGCCTATATAGTCCAGAGCCGACTTTATGGGGCTCAGAAAAAAGTGAGTTGAATACTTTCTCTCTGGAAACCAGGTGTCATTAGGATGTACTGCGCAATGTATGTCTCCTATTATGTTTTCTAGATTATCTTGAAGTATTACTCACTGGACACTTGGCGTAAGCGCGAGGACTCCACCCATTATTTTATCCATTGACTATTCGCACTTGGGAGTGTGCGTTTGTGCCCTTGCTGCTACCCAAGACCGACCATCTACACATTATCTGCGCCATTTTTTCCACCTTATCGTTTTTCCACATCAGCTGTCATGTCTAAAGTGTTGAAACTTTAGGGGCACATTCTGGAATCCGAATGCAAATGAATCTTCTTTGCAGTGAACAACATGTTTTTGCAATGCTACAATGTCAAGTTGAGTCGGGACACCAGCAGGTGCTTTTGAAGATTGAGTATACTTAATCATGGTAGTAATGGGGGTAAACACCTAATCTTAAACCTAATTATACAACATAAACCTTTAAAAAAAAGAATCCTAACACTAAAATTAGACACAACTCCTAAATTAACTTCTATCCCTGTCCACTATTCCTAACCTCTAACCGTACCCCACTCTTAATTTTAACCCTACCATACCCATATCACTGCTTTTAACCCTATGCCATCCATTCCCTACCCCTACTCGTACTCCTCACCCTACCCCAAAAATGTAAACTTGAGTTTTTGCCATAAATGCCAATCACTTTGCACACATGGATGCCATGTTTCCCACGGCTTCTAATGAGCTGTCGGGGCACAGAATTTGAATTGCTTGATGTATTAGGAGTCGGCTGCTTGATGATCTCCACTGTACACCTGGGAATGGGAATGTCTACAACCCATCAGTTGAGTTGGGACATTCAATCAAATTATTGTAAATTACACTTCAGTGTAGTATTCCCCTACATTCCATTTTTACTCCCTCTGCCTTCCTACAGATTTCCAATAATCAATCGTTTCTATACTTAAATGAAAATGAGACTAAAATCTACACTAATATACTTACAGGTCTATTCACTAAAAGGCGAAACGCAGGAAAATTGGCAGAAGAATAGAACAATCTAGAACAACAAGGTTATTCAGAGAGAGCTGAATTGGCTCCGATTTCGCACCGAACAGTGAATTTCCCTATATGGTGTAATTTCGTGGCCATTCGGCTATTCAAAAAGCAGGCAGTTCGCCAAATATTGGCGAATTGCCAGTGAAATACAGTGCTGTTCGACGGCAGTGAAATCCCACATAGAGAAGCAATGGTTCATCTATTCAGAGAGCCCAAACAGCACTGAAATGTCAGTGAAATTCCCTGCTGTTCGGTGGTTTCATTCGGCAGGTTTAATCAGGCGAATCTCATAGGTTTTAATGTTAAAAATATATTCCTGTTTTAATTAAATATCTATTAAACCATTTCTTCTTTTAATCTGTAGCAAAATGTCTATTTATTTTTTAGGATTTTTCAGCTAATTTTTTTTCAGATTTTTTATTTATTTAAATAAATTAAATAAATAATTCTATATTATTATTATTCATAGGACCTCATATATTAATTCCAGGCATTTTCATGTAGTATTTTTTTTGCAAACAGCTTTTAGAAGTTGCGGGGAGGTTTTTGTTTTTTTGTTCGTCAACTTGTCGGCTTTTTCCGGCGGCTGATAATTGCTCTGTTCAGAATATTATCGGCTTTTTTCTGATGCGTTTGGAGGTTTTGAGGGGGATCGTCGGGTGCGTGCGGCTTTTTTACGGCAGTTTATCAGTGGTTTTTTTCGTTCGAATTTTTCGGTTTTGCAGAAGTATTTTGGATGCGGTCAGCGGCTAACTCCCTGCACTTGGAGGACCCTGCGTGAATGCTGAATTCACCACAGGGTCAGGGAATTTGACACCCCCAATCTGTTTGGAATTATGAATGTCTAAATTACGTGAATTACCATTTAATTAAAAATGTGACATAGCTTTTTTATTATTGCTAGATATTTATTGAGTTTTACATTTAAGACAAACAAATATCTGGGGCTAGAGTTGCCAGGTCGGCTATGTTTTCCTGGACGCATATAATTTATTCATGTTGATGAGCAGGGCGTAAAAAATGCCACCCCACAGCATGTATAATCCATACGCTGCAGGTAAGGAATCAAAAAGGGTGATTCAGAGAAAACCAATCTGGCCCCGAAATGTCACCGAACAGGGAACTTCCCCGTATGGTGACATTTCGGGGCCATTCGGCTATTCAGAGAGCTGGCAGGTCGCCAAATTTTGGCAAACTGCCAGCAAGTACAGTGCCTGTTCAAAGGCAGTGAGATCCCCCATAGAGAAGCAATGGTTAATCTATTCAGAGAACAACAAACAACACTGAAAAGTTGCCGAACTGTCCTGATGGTTTCATTCAGCAGGTTTATTCAGGCAAATCCCATAGGCTTCAATGTTAAAAATATTCCCGTTTTTATCCAATATCTAATAAACCATTTATTCTTTTAATCTGCAGTAAAAAGTCTCTTTATTTATAGATTTTTATGATCTTTTAGGTATTTTTCAGGATTTTTTCAGCCCAATTTTTTTCCGTTTTTTGTTTTTGTAAACAGACCTTTTGATTATTATTCATAGGATCTTATATGTAAATTCTGGTCATTTTTGTTGAGTAGTTTTTTTGCAAACATCGTTTTCATTTTGACACTTTCAAACTTTTTTTCTTTTCTTTTTACCCCATTCGTCAGCTTGTCGGACTTTTTCTGTCGGCTGGTCGGCGCTGTGTTCGACGGCTCATCAGCTTTTTCCGACGTGTTTGGTGTGGTTTTTGCGGCGTTTCCAGCGGGTTTTCGGCGGGTGTCCATCGGGTTTTCGGGTCTGTTCCCTGCACTATAGGGACCCTGCGGTGAATTTGAAATTTGAATGTCAGCGACATTTCGGTGCTCTCTGAATAACCCCCAAAGAGGAATCCCAGGTGAGCTGCCTTGATTTCCTTCCTGCGGCATATAAATTATACATGGTGCAGGGCAACACGTTTCCCTTTGCTCCGTTGTGCGTGAAATAGCAATATGTGTCCAGGAAAACATGGCTGACCTGGCAACCGTATCTGGGGTGTATTTAGGTTTCTTCTTACCCTAGGGCACTCCAAATTCTGCTGCCATCATCCAATACCAATACCCATTATTTAAGGGGAGCTCGTCACACCAAGAGATTTCTAACACTTATTAAAGTTTTTAGAGACTCATTGCCGGAGATTTATACACCTGCACACCCTGACTATGTCAAACCTCTAAAAGAATTGATATTAGTCAAACAAATGCTGCCCCCTTCCAATCTGCGGACCTTGGCCAGGGCCTAGTTGGCCTACGCAAGAATAAACCCCGCACAAAAACAATTACCATCAACAAGCACAATGGGAATGGGAAAAAAAACGGAGTGGGATAAATTATCTAGGATACAGAGCTCTAATTAAGTTCTACGTTTCAAAGCATTTTGTTGTCCTGGCAAAGTTTGCTCAATGAATACATTTAATTACTGAATTGCCTTCCAAAGCAATAGACTGGGTAAAGGCTAATTTGAAACAGAGACATAACAGCTTAATGCTCACGGTAAAATGGGGTGAAATGTGTAAAGTTATAACTAAGTGTCGCAAAACCAATTAAAGGCAAATCTGAAGGAACGTGGCAGTCAGAAATTAAGTCAACTTTAGGGACCCGATAGTAAATATAGCTCTTGACCTGAGGAGCTCTAGGCAAAGAGTAGTGAGGCATTTAAGATATATACAGGTCTATTCACTAAAAGGTGAAACTCTGGAGAACTTTTGGAGAAGTGCAAATTCTAGGTCAAAATAGTGAAACCAGAAAAATTCTCCCATTTATCTCACTTTCAATATCGGCTATTTTAACCTAGAATTTCGTTTAGTGAATAGACCCTATATTCTCGTTCCTTCTTACATATACATATCACTTCCTTTATGTAAACACTCTGGGCTAAAATACATAGAGAACACTAACATTAGCGTTCAGCTGTGTTGGTGTTTTTTAGCGCTAGGATAAGTGTTATTAACGCATGCCCTCCTGACGCTAAACCCGTCAAAAATTTGTTAGTGCATCAGTGATTCCACGAGCTTACTATACTTTTGGCATCCTATACTTAATGTGGCGAACACAATCAGTAATTAGCATTAGGCAGGGCTGGTGCAAGCATTTTTTTTTTTTACTCAGGCAAAGTTGCGTTTTGGTGCCCCCCTCCACCCAATCCGTGCCATGCCAATCAGGAGTGTTTGGTGTCCTCATGCATTGCCAATATATGCTGTGGCTGGTGCCCCTCCTGTGGCAATCTACAGAGTGTGTGGTCCCCTCCTTTAGCAATGTGGCATAGGAGGGGCACCAGGCACTCTAATTCATTCCTCTAATTCAATTCACTCCCCCTTAATTCATTTTTCCCCTTTAATTACTTTCACCCCCTCCCCCCTTAAATTCATTTCATCTAGCGTATGACAGAGCTCCACAGCAATAAAACTCACAGTAATGTGCGGGGTGTATGAGCATATGACAGAGCTCCACAGCAATAAACCTCACAGTAATGTGTGGGGTGTATGAGCATATGACAGAGCTCCACAGCAATAAACCTCACAGTAATGTACCGATATCAGTTTACTCAAACCCCCCAGAAGAACATTACACACACACACACACACACACACCCAGCAGAACATTACACACACCCCAGCAGCACATTACACACAAACCCCAGCAGAACATTACACACGCACACCCCCAGCAGAACATTACACACACACACACACACCAGCAGAACATTACACCCCCCAGCAGAACATTACCCCTCCCAGCAGAACATTACACCCCCCAGCAGAACATTACACACACACACACACATCCAGCAGAACATTACACACACCTCAGCAGCACATTACACACACACCCCAGCAGAACATTACACACACACCCCCCCAGCAGAACATTACACACACACACCCCAGCAGAACATTACACACACACACCCAGCAGAACATTACACACACACACCCAGCAGAACATTACACACACACACACACCCACACACCAAGCAGAACATTACACACACACCCACCCAGCAGAACATCACACACACACACACCCAGCAGAACATTACACACGCACACACCCAGCAGAACATTACACACACACACACACACCCAGCAGAACATTACACCCCCCAGCAGAACATTACCCCTCCCAGCAGAACATTACACCCCCCAGCAGAACATTACACACACACACACACACATCCAGCAGAACATTACACACACCCCAGCAGCACATTACACACACACCCCAGCAGAACATTACACACACACACACCCAGCAGAACATTACACACACACACCCAGCAGAACATTACACACACACCCAGCAGAACATTACACACACACACCCAGCAGAACATTACACACACACACACACCCACACACCCAGCAGAACATTACACACACACACCCAGCAGAACATTACACCCCCCAGCAGAACATTACACCCCCAGCAGAATATTACACCCCAGCAAAACATTACCCCTCCCAGCAAAAAATTACACCCCTCCGAACAGAACATTACACCCCTCCGAACAGAACATTACACCCCCCTTGAGCAGAACATTACACCCCCCCCGAGCAGAACATTACACCCCCCCGAGCAGAACATTACACACACCCCCCTCCCCTCCCTCATTTTATTCAAACCTTTTAAAAATCTTCTCTCGGCCTCTCTGCCCAGTCCTCCTTCACACTACAGTGGAAGCACGCAGGCTGACCCTGCTGCAGGGCCGCACCCTAAGCTTTGGGGTTTGTCCTCCAGGCTTTTCTGCTGCTGCGTGCCCTGGCTATGCGTGTCACATGAGGGGGCGGTGCCAAATTATGCAGTGTTTAGAATGTGGGACTGAGGCAGGCACACGGCATCGGTTTGAGAGTGCGCGGCTGGGCCCCTGGTTGATGTCTGAAGATCATTCATATCTCCACTTCCGGTATTTTAAAAACAGAATTTTTCCACCCCTCACACTGACAGCAAGCCAGGACAGTAAGGCGGCCGCCTGTGCCGCCTTACACTAGCGCCGGCCCTGGCGTTAGGATAACTAAGGTATTACAAAGTCCTAGCGCTAATTACCGCATCATTGGGCTAAACAAAAACCTGGTGCTGACTGATTCCACTTTCTCAAAATCGTTTAGAACCCCCTAAAATCCCCCAATAAATCCGATAGTCACCTCTTGCCCTGCGCCGAGAATGGTGGCCTGATTTGCCACTAGTTATCCTTTGGAACAGAGTGAGACTGGGGACAAATAGTCCCCAGTCTCCCTCCGTGGTGCTGCACGATTCTGCGAGAGCAACAACGCGCAGGGCACGCGGCCGGTAGCACAACCCTCCATGGAGTCCGGGAGGTGATACTCTCGGCTGCGTGGAAGCATTACCTCGATTATCACTAAGGGTAGCAATGTGCTCTGGGTCAAGGTTTCGAGGTAGTGCCTGGCCCGGAATCTAAGGGTAAAATGGAAATGCTATGAGGAAACCTGCAGTTAGCGTTAACTTTGTAATTTAGCCCTTTCCGTATTACAGATAGAAGCCTACATCATCCTCTCCCATATACAGTACCTGCTTATGAGGACTCCTGGACATTTACCCACAGTTCTGTGCTGGCATCATTCACTCTGACCACTGTAATTTTCCCGCTACTCTGTCAGCGCCGGCATGTCCATGCGACATTTCCTTTTCGTCAATTAATTATTCTGATGCGGTCACTACCACTGGCTTAGAACTTATATCGACTCACACATCATTCTGTTGAGGCACTTTTGCTGGTTCATGTTTAGCCTTGGAAAGCGTTGGGGTTTCTCAGCGATACCTGCGATTTTAGAGATTAGTGAAAAACCTCCTGTATATATTTCTATAACGTAATCATATGAGGGGTTATTCAGAGAGCACCGAACTGTCGCTGACATTTCGGTGCTCTCTCGTTCCCCGCACTTCCCTGCACTTCGGGGAATTCAGCATTCAACGCAGGGTCCCTGGAGTTTAGGGAAAACCCACCGAAAACCATCCAGAACTGCTGCAAACAACAAACAGAACACATCGGAAAAACCAGACGAGTCGCAGAGCAGCCGCCGGAAATAGCCGACAACCTGACGAACTGGGTGGAAAAAAAAAACAGTCCGCTTGAAAGTGTCAAAATTGAAACGCTGTTTGCAAAAAAACTACAGAACGAAAATGTCTGGAATTTACATACAAGGTCCTATGACTGATAATAAAAAAGATCTGTTACAGAAAAGAGAAAATACTCTTTTAGAAAAAAACAGGAAAAAAATGTTGCCGAAAAAATCCTGAAAAATGCCTAAAAGATCCTAAAAAATCTATAAATTAAGAGACTTTTTACTGCTGATTAAAATAATAAACGGTTTATTAGATATTGGGTTAAAACGGGAATATTTTTAACATTGAAGCCTATGGGATTCACCTGAATAAACCTGCTGAATGAAAACACCGAACAGCAGGGCACTTCAGCAACTTTTCACTGCTGTTCGGTGTTCTCTGAATAGATGAACCATTGCTTCTCTATGGGGATTTCGCTGCCGTTGATCAGCACCGTACTGGCTGGCAGTTCGCCAAAATTTCTCTATGAATAGCCGAATGGCCCCAAAATGGCAACATTCGGGGAAATTCACTGTTTGGTGACATTTCGGGGCCAGATCGTCTCTCTGTGAATAAACCCTTAGAAATCAGTAGCTAGAAGCACTGGGCGATGCAATCCCAAGGTATTCCACAGGGTGTCAGCTCCATTAATTTATCCACTTAAGGAATTATTAAACAAAACTAAATATTGCATTTAATTCATTGCAATCATATAATTTCAGGGGCAAAAAACCTTAAGACAGAAATAGCACTGACAAATCAAACCTGTGACAGACCCAAAAGAATGAAACATGCAAATTTAGAAGCGAAATACACTCTATCTCCCACTTAAAATAATATTTTAATGCATTCATTACATTGTTCTATAGGTTACTATATTGCAGTGTTGGAGCAGACGGACCAATGGTGTCTTTTCCGCATTTTGTATATATATTTTTTACTTCCTATCGACTAATTTGCCTGTAAATTCGAACCAAACTCCTAATCAAGCGATTGAATAATAATCCACACACAAGAGGAGATGCATTGCCAGCGCGGCTACAGTAAAGTCCCTATTAGAAGAAAAAGAATGACAGGAACACAAATAAATCTGTCCGTGGCTCAAAGGCATAGACAAGAAATCTAAGTCGGTGATTTATTTAAGGCGATGTTGGGTAGCTTGGTTGGCTGTTATATTTGTTACATGCGGTGTCTGTTCAAACCTCGGCCTTCAGGACTGATCACCAGCTGACTGGCCTCAGCATCTTATACTTCCACGGTGAAGGGATGAAAGCTTTAAAGAAAGACAATATTCCTAACATACAGTCACGTATTGAATGCAAAGCTACTAAAACTGCTAATGCCATACAGCGCCATTATTATTACACTTATTTAGAAAGCACCAACACATTCTGCAGCATTGTACAAGCTGGTGATACATTAGAACAACAGGCATAACTAAAGAAGAATGACTTGGAATGATTGAGGGACCTGTTACCCAAGGGAACATATAATCTATAAGGGAGATAGGAGACAGACATCTATTTATTCATTTGGTGTTTTGCCCAAGGACACTTGCAGAATGAAATGTGACTGGAATTCGAATCTGCTTACCGTGGATGTAGAGGAGAGACACGATGAGGTTGAGCCTGCTTCTTTATGGTTGTAGAGGAGAGACATGGTGGTGAGGTTGAACCTTCTTCTCTCGGGCTGTAGAAGAGAGACATGGTGGTGAGGTTGAACCTGCTTCTCTGTGGTTTTAGAGGAAAGACATGGTGGTGAGGTTGAACCTGCTTCTCTGTGGTTTTAGAGGAAAGACATGGTGGTGAGGTTGAACCTGCTTCTCTCTGGCTGTAGAGGAAAGACATGGTGGTGAGGTTGAACCTGCTTCTCTATGGTTTTAAAGGAGAGACATGGTGGTGAGGTTTAACCTGCTTCTCTATGGTTTTAAAGGAGAGACATGGTGGTGAGGTTGAACCTGCTTCTCTATGGTTTTAAAGGAGAGACATGGTGGTGAGGTTGAACCTGCTTCTCTATGGTTTTAAAGGAGAGACATGGTGATGAGGTTGAACCTGCTTCTCTATGGTTTTAAAGGAGAGACATGGTGGTGAGGTTGAACCTGCTTCTCTATGGTTTTAAGGAGAGACATGGTGGTGAGGTTGAACCTGCTTCTCTATGGTTTTAAAGGAGAGACATGGTGGTGAGGTTGAACCTGCTTCTCTATGGTTTTAAAGGAGAGACATGGTGGTGAGGTTGAACCTGCTTCTCTATGGTTTTAAAGGAGAGACCTGGTGGTGAGGTTGAACCTGCTTCTCTATGGTTTTAGAGGAGAGACCTGGTGGTGAGGTTGAGTCTGAGTCTCTATGGCTGTAGAGGAGGAGCATGCTGGTCAGTTTTTCTGATCAGGTCTCGAATCTGCAGCTGTAGAGACATTAGTGCTATGCACTGTGTTGTATGTGGTAAGTATCATGGCTACCCTCGGAAATCTTGGGTCCCCTTAGTGAACCACTGCTCGGGACCCCCTTCCCGCAGTTGCCCATTTCTGCAATCTAATTAAAAATAAAACATTTTGGGCTCTATTCCATAGTTGGTGCTAATGTAGCATCTCGATATGTAATCGTTAGCACTAGGAGAAGTTTAACATTTGGCATCGATATTCCAATCTTGACGCTACAGTCGGGTGAAACTGTCTTGTGCCTCGCAGCTTGTGTGCACTTACTGTACTTAAGCATCTTGTATAACTAACATGGGGAGTGCAATCTATTTTTAGCGTCTCGACAAGTGAGGTATTACAAAATGCTGGCGCAATTTACCATCGGGACGAGCAAGCCAAAATTTAAACAGCTCCTGAAAGCTGGTGCTAAATGATTCTGTGAATGCAAAATCATTATAATATGCTCCAAACCCCCCCCCCATTAATTCCCATACTCACCTCTCATCCCACGGTGAAAAGTGTGATCCGATCCGCCGCTTCTTCTGGCAGGGAGCAGAGTGAGACTGGGATCAATAGTTCCTAGTCTCTCTCCACGATGACTCGGCGGCGCAATCTCACAAGAGCGAGGTCACGCAGAGCTCGCAGCCCGGAAGCTCAAGCCTTCATGGAGTGATACTTGCTGTGGCGCGGAAGTGCTACGCGAGTATCAGGGAGATTAGTGCTACATTCTGGGGTGAGGTGCTGAGATAGCACCATCCCCTGAATACGATGACAACATGGATACGGTAATGGAGAATTTGCATGTGCGATTTTCCTGCTTACTGTCTCCATGTTAGCGTTAGTAATGGAATAGGGCCCTTTGCCACCTTGTCTGCTTACATTATTTTACAGGGAGTGGGCTAAAACCTTGGTGGTCCAGCAAGGAGATAAAAAGTGTTCTCTGGTGGAAGAGGGTTCAGCCTGCAGCTCTATCTGGTACAGACCATGCTAATTGCTCCATCATTAATGAATCAGAGTGCTCTTACCAGCCCCAGATTCTGCACTCCACTGGGAAATTTGTTGATATCTTGGTGGAATGGAGAGACCCTTACACCTGTGGCACTTAGGCAAGCAAACCAGGTTTTGGCAAGGGCTGGGCCCTCCTGGAGCCACTGGGCCCCTGAACATATCAACCCATGACAGCAGCCCTGGTAAATATGTACCTTTGGTGTCTTGCCCAGGTACACTTGCTAGAGATGAGCTCTGACCAGGATTTAAACCTGTGTCTCCACAGATGTAGAGCAGTGATGTTACCTCCTCTCTACCCCACCATTACACCATACAGGAAGTCGGTCAGAACCCCAGTTGAATAAAAAGGTAAATAAAAAGTCCTACAATAAAATCCATGATACAGCATGCAGAGTTGTTATATTCTTATAATTCAATAGTATCGTTAACATATTTGTGCTAACACAACATGGATCTTATTCTGTCCAACCTGTTTTGATTAGCAAGTAAACTGTTACTTATAATGGATCCACATGTTAATCTTAATGACTCTTGGCCTGTTCCAGCCCATCTGCAAACTTCCTTTGCATCTCGGATGCTGTGGCTCTCTACTGTAATTTAGTGATTCCAAAGTCACTTGTTATTCTCGTATCAGGTCAGAATTTAAGAAGAAACACAAGCTCTTATAACCTAGTGTTAAGTGATTCTGTAAATGTGAAATCACTTAACACAAAATAATATAAAAAGATCCAAAAATCTTTACACACCATTGGTCCCACATAGGTGCATAGGATGGGTCTCGCCACAAGTATAAGGGTACTGGGAAACTAGATTTCCCAGAACCAAGAGTTTTGAATGTCCTTTGGCCCCTGTGAGATTGCGTACATGAAGCAATATCGTAGGGGTCTCTTTCTTGAGTCCAAAGAGACCTATGGACTCTGGGACACACTTCCAGTAAAACCACTGCCGGTATGTGTTAGCGGCTTCCAGTTGCAAGTCAAGCCACAATATAGCAGCAGCTCACTCATAATAGAGCTGGTAACAGGGAACCAATAATGGTTAATGGCTCACACTGCATTGTTTCATTAGTGACTCAAGGTCCCCAGCTCACCTAGAATAAGACCCCAGATTTGCTTACGTGACCTATTCTCTTTCTAGAGTTTTTCCTATATCGCCTTACTTTAGAATCGATTGTAAGCCTCTTGGCAGAAGTATCGAAACATATTGTACCGGTCTGTCTCTCAGTTTATTTTTAGTTTATTATGTACTTTTGGTATCTAGGATTCTGAAATTTCATTGACATCAAAGAAAATAAAAAAAAATCCTGATATGTAATTATAATCAGACATATTCAGTTGCATGTTTTTATTCCTGAAGAACCATCTGTTATTAGTACTTTAAAGTCAGCCTGTGTTATTTTGTGCCGTAGACAATGTGCGGTTGTGCTGTTGTGCTATATTCTCTCTCTGATCTTGGCTACATAGAGAAAGGATGGAAGACATGTCGAAGCTTATGACAGTGTTATTTTGTTTTTGTCTGACAAACCAAAGGGAGATTAGAGTGTCAAATCACAGGTATGGGGCTAGATCCCAACTGAGACGTTTGGCAAAATCCCTTAACACTTCAATCCAAAGGGCTTGAAAAATCCCTTGCCTCAGGTCCTGCAGTGTGAGCAGCCTCTTCTTTTGGCCACAAGCAGCAGAAGACTGGGAACAAATAGTTCCCAATGTCCTTCCGTGGCTCCTGAGTTACCCGGCTAAAGCAAGCTCGTGTAGGGTCATGCTAGGCTCCATCGACTCCTGTCCCATTCCTGCCACCTCATAATGTTAAAACCTATTTGTCTGCCAGTATTCTGCTCTTAACGTATTTGCCCCTTCTTGTGTCCCATCATATTGTTGCTCCCAGTTGCCCCTTTGTTCCAATCTTCACCTCAGTTGTATTTGGAATGTTACCACTCCCCTCATAATGCTTTTGTACCTTGATTTGTCTCTGCCCCACTCTCTTTTTATTATTATTCATAGGACCTCACATATTAATTCCAGGCATTTTCATTCAGTAGTTTTTTTGTAAACAGCTTTTAACCCATTTGTCAGCTTTTTCTGGCGGCTGGTTGGCGCTCTGTTCGTCAGATTGCCGGCTTTTTTCAGAGGCGTTCAGCGGTTTTGCGGCGGATCATTGGCTTTTTTATTCGACTGCTTATCAGATCAATACGATGTTTTTTACGAGCTTTATCTGTTCAATTAGGCAGTTTTGCGGCGTTTTTTTGGATGCGTTCAGCGGATTTTCCCTGCACTTCAGGATTGAGGAATGTGACTCCCCGAAGTGCGGGAATATCCCTGATAATGTCAGATTTGTGTTGTTTTTTTTCACAACATTAAAATTACAGAATATCAGCGCCAGATATTGGCTATCGGCCAGAAAGGCTGCCAATAATCAGTATCGGCTCTGAAAAAATTATATTGGTCTATCTTTAATATATATATAGTACAGGTGAGGGAGACACCATCTGGCCGCAGGTCGTGCTGTATTGGATCGAAACTCAGTATCGGATGATCCCAAATACTGCACAACCTGGATCGAATAGGCAGCCGGAAAGTTAAGATTGGGGCATCCCTATAATATATGTATTTGTATTTACTGCAATGAAGAGTATTGAGCCAGACTATAAAGATAATATTCCTCTTATGATGTATAATTATGTGGCAATATTTTCAGGTAGTATTTTTACTGCATATACTGGATATTTTGCTGAAAATCTTGGACTCTTCAACCTAGAATAGATTCCATGACAGTATTCGCTTGTAGGTAGCATGTTGACGAGCATTTTCTATATTAAAAAATCCAAGAATGTGGTTGCTGTAGTATTTTTAAATGTCAATTGAAATACTGGTTTAGGCTTTATTTATTTTATAACATATATATATAAACTTTACCTTTTTTTTCAGGTGATCTCGCCAGATGAGCAATTTACATCAGCAAAATCGTGGATTGTGGTTACATATTAAACAGAGAACCATCGATGAATCAACATGGAAGTACAACTGCCACCTATAACATATTTGGTACATTGGTTGGATAACAGAAGGATCTGTACACGTATCTGAGGTATCTATTCTCTGGCTGTTTTGTCTTGGAAGTGTCCAAAGACTCAGTAGAAGAAGAAGAATGGGCAGATGAGTGGGAAGTCAAGTCATGCTACCACTTCAACACCCATAGTTCACAGGTTCTAGTGTAAACATGACTGAAAGAAGAAAAATAAGTCCAATAAAATAAACCGAAGCCTGTGCAGAACCAAGAAACCAACAAAGCATTGTCTCTTTCTTATCCAGACATGACAGAAATAAAGAAATAAAAAGGAATAGGTTAAATGGGCACTCGACGAGTATAAAAGAATAACTGCAAAGACCACAATAAAAAAAAAAGCAACGAAATGAAGAGACGGGGATGATATGCCATTCTTGAAAAAAGAGTATTTGACCCTGGTGCCCCCATCTGTAAACCTGCAGTGTATGTTTGGGGGTTCCTGCCCCTCTGTATGGCAGAATAAGATGGTTATGTCTCAGGGCACATACACGTTCCTCAGTTGCTTCGCTGGATTTTGGTTAATTTGGGGACTCATCGTTCTTCTCTGCTGCCTCTGTAGTTTTCTGAGACGTCGCATGAAGAGGCGCCGGGAGGAGAGGCTGAGGGAGCAGAGCTTACGCTCCGTGCAAATAGAGCCTCTGCAGTATGAGGAGTATGTGAGCAGCCCACGCATACCAGTGGCGCACCGGATACGAGCACAGCAGGCGCAAACGCAACCACCGGCAGCGCAAGCTCGGCCTTGGTCTGCTACCCGCAGGAATGGTAAGTGCTGAGGAACTACTGAACATAAGTTGAGATGGTGAAAGTCTTCTAGTGCTATCAAAAACATAATTTGAAGGTTTAGTAACTGTGTACATAGAACCACAACAACAACAACTACCATATATACTTGAGTATAGCACGACCCGAATATAACGCAATGGATAGAGATTTATTATGGAAATGAGAGAATACTTTGGCCGTGATGGATCCCACCTCTCCTGAATACGGGAGTTCCTGAAGTGTTTGCAAGCACCAGGGACCCGCATTCACTTCAGCGAGACTACCGTAATCTCCGGGAGATTTGGGATCCAGCGCAAGGCAAGTTTTTTTGTTTTTTACTCCCGATGCAGATGTCTCGAATATAACGCGACCCCTCCAATTTTAAGGTAAATTTTTGTCACCAAAATCTAGTGGTATACTCGAGTATCTACAATACTTCTTCTTGTTGTATTCATCATGACATAACATTGAGATGTCTTGATATTGGGGAAAGAGATGAGAAGTAATTTTGGGAAATAAATACTTAGGCTGGGGTCAGACCAGCGCACTTTTAGGCTGGGGTCAGACGAGCGCAGTGCGAACGCGCGTGCAGGCGCACTTAATCACGGCCGCACTAGCAGCAAGTGCCAGGCAATGACGGCCAATATACGAAGTACGGTCGCACAAAAGTCCGGCTGCGCAACGCAAGTGGAAAACGAACGCATTTTTTCGAGAACGTTAAACTGCTACTACTGACGTACAGAGTGCGCTGCGTCCGCTAGCGGCGTGTGTGTGTGATTTGGAGACGTCAGACGCTGCTAATGTCCGGCCAACATCACGTCCAGATGCACAAAGTGTTTTATTGATGATCCGTACAAAATCACGGATGCAAATGCGCATCGTATGACCGCTATCGCGTACTCCGTGGAAAAATGCATCCATTCGTTCGAACGCACTTTTTCCCAGACAACGCGAAAATGCGTTCGTCTGACCCTAGCCTTAACGTGCGTTCTGGCGCACATAATTACGGCCGCATTAGCAGCAGATGACGGGCAATGACGGCCAATATACGATGTACGGCCGCACAAAAGTCCGGCCGTGCAACGCAAGTGGAATTTGAACGCATTTTTTTGAGAACGCTGAACCGCTAGTACTGACGTACTGAGTGCGCAGCTGCGGCATAGCGGTGTGTTTGCATGATTAGGAGATGTCAGACGCTGCTAATGTCCGGCCTACATAACGTCCAGACGCAAAAAGAGTTTTATTGACGATCCGTACAAAATCACGCCCGAAAATGCGCATCGTCTGACCGTTTTTGCGCATTCCGTGAAAAAATACGTCAATGGGTTCGGACGCACTTTTTCACGTTCGCGGGGAAAAATGCTTTCATCTGACCCTAGCCTAAAAGGTAGATTAGTCCTTTCTAAAATAATTGTGACCCAACAGTATTTTTAGTTCAAATTTTTGGGGATTTTGAAATATTTGTATTTAGTAATGAGATATCTTGGGGATGAACCCAAGCCTAAACGTGAAATTCATTAATGTTTTATATAGACCTTATAGACAGCCCAACGATAAGTTTATACAATATTTCTTGGTGCCGTTGCTCATTCTCAGGAGTCGGGACCCTCTCAAACCTCTCTTTTTCTTATTAATTAAATCCCCGTCATGAGGACACGTGTGGAATTTTCCTTGTATGGTGTCTTGTAGGTGTTAAGATATTTTGGGGATATTGGAGCATTTTGGATATTCTGATAGGGGATACTCAACCCATACAGGGTTATCCAAAGAGATTCGAATTGCTTGAGAAAGGTAACCGAACGCTGAAAATCAGTGTTTGGTTACCTTTCCTGGCCATTCGGCTATCCAGAGAGCAGGCAATTTGCCAAATCCTGGCGAATTGCCTGAACATACGGTGCCTGTTCGGTGCCTGTTCGAGGGCAGTGAAATCCCCATGAAAAAGCACTGCTTCGGCTATTCAGAGAACACAAACCAGCAGTGAAAGGTTCCCCTAATGCCCTGCCATTCGGTGGTTTAATTCGGCAAGTTAATTCAGGAGAATCCCATAGACTTCAATGTTAAAAATATTCCAGTTTTAATTCAATATCTAATAAACCGTTCATTATAAAATTCTGCAGTAAAGAGTTTCTTTATTTATAGATTTTTTAGGATATTTTAAGCATTTTTCTTAATTTTTTTTGTTTTTAAAAGTCCGATTTTTTTTTATTATTTTTTTTAATTTTACTTATTTTTTCTGTAACAGCCCTTTTTATTATCATTCCTTGGACCTCATATGCAAATTCCAGACATTTTCGCTCAGTAGTTTCTTTGCAAACAGCTTTTCACTTTCACATTCATGCAAACTCTTTTGCTAATTTATTCACCTCCCTCTGTCTGTGGTGTCGGCTTTTTCTCGGCTTTTTCCGGCGGCTTCGCTGTGTGTGATCGGCTCCTGCTCGGGTTTTTCCGGCGTCTTCGACGGGTTAATCCAGATGTTTTTGCGGGTTTTCGGCGTGCATTCGGTGGGTTTTACGGTTAGTTTTCGTCAGGTTTGCGGCAGCTTTTCCCTGCAATTCGGGGACCCTGTGGTGCTTGCTGAATTCACCGCAGGGTCACCGAAATGGGATCGGCAAAAGGAACCAAATTGAAGAGAACGAAAAGTCACCGAACGTGCGGTGACTTTTCGAATCTCTTTGGATAACCCTGACAGTTTGGATATAAGCAATCATCAATACACTGTTAATTTTCAGATATAATATTGTGAAAACCTTTGCTGCTCTTCTTCAGGACCGACTCCAAACAGCACAGTATAAGTTACAAAAATAAAAGAACAAATTGGACGGTGTGACGGTAGTCACTTTTGGCTTTGAGGTACACGGGTCCCCATGTTACTGATGAGATGCAAATTTTACTCCTTTACATTACAGTTGATCTATCACTGGAAAATAGTTTACACTAGTCAGTAGGTAGAAACGCTCCTTTATGTAGGTTGTTTAATTGGGTTGGAAAATGCAGCGTGTTGAGACAGACTATAAAGAAATGAATAGAACTGAACAAAATATTTCCCTTAAGAAGAATAAGAGAGAACCACTCGCCTTCATTAGATAAAAAAAATATTATTTTTTGATCTCTTTGTTAATTGGATGGTGAAAGATACGTGAGACGAACTAGTGAGACCCAAAGGAAATACATGTTACCTAAAAGGTATTTCTTACAGTAAAGAAAATAAAGCTGTGAATTTATTACTCTGGGATGTCATGGTATGTTACCGACCATAAAAGATAGATTTTTTTTCTCCAGTATTATTTTAACTTCTGAATGCACTTTATATTCATGAAAAAAAATTTAAAAAATAATCAAGACGTTTTAGGCTGGTGTCAGACGAGCGTAGTGTTCACGTCCGTGATTGCGCCTAAGGCTGGGGTCAGACCAGCGCACTTTTAACGTGCGTTCTGGCGCACATAATTACGGCCGCACTAGCAGCAGATGACGGGCAATGACGGCCAATATACGATGTACGGTCGCACAAAAGTCCGGCCGTGCAACGCAAGTGGAATTTGAACGCATTTTTCTGAGAACGCTGAACCGCTAGTACTGACGTACTGAGTGCGCAGCTGCGGCATAGCGGCGTGTTTGCGTGATTAGGAGATGTCAGACACTGCTAATGTCCAGCCTACATAACGTCCAGACGCAAAAAGAGTTTTATTGACGATCCGTACAAAATCACGCCCGAAAATGAGCGTCGTCTGACCGGTTTTGCGCATTCTGTGAAAAAATACGTCAATGCGTTCGGACGCACTTTTTCACGTTCGCGGGGAAAAATGCTTTTGTCTGACCCTAGCCTTAACCCCTTCACTGCTGAGCCATTTCACGTCTTAAACACAATTTTCTTTTCTGTATTATTATTGTTATTTTTTTTTAGTTTACTTTAAACATGTTCATGTTTGGTATCATTGGAAAGTACGTCCGTGATAGCATGACAGAAAGCCCATCGGAGCCCGTTACACAAAGTACGTCTGTACTGAACTGTGGACGCACAACGGCCGTGGCCCACGGACGCAAGTTAGGCAAGACCGTACAACCCCTAGAACGGCCGCTCAAAGTGCGCTGCATCCGCAACGTCTGCATAGCTTTGTGTGTGAGCGATGGAACGTGGTCAGACGGACTGTATTTATACGTCCAGCATTTTTCACGGACAAAATGGTTTTGCTTTTTATTACATTTTCCCTCCTACATCCGTCAAAATATACGTCAGTGAATAAATGGACTGTGTGGCCACTACTGCGTCTTCCGTACTGACGTACGTCCGTGTGCACGCACGTACAGTCCGTAGAAATCACGCTCGTCTGACCCTAACCTAAATCTTCACGAAAAAGCATCATGAAAAAAATATTTATTTTACAAAATAATCAGTAATATTCCGTGCATTCAGCAATTACACAGACCCCTTAATCACGCATTTATTTATGTTGCAGCTTTATGCTAAAATTTTATATTTTCCACATCAATCTACACTCAATACCTCATAACGACAGAGCAAACTGGTTTTTGAATACTTTCTGACTGCAAAGTATATATTTTTTAGAAGATATATTTATTTATTCTTTGATAATTTTTCTCACACCATGTTTTTGGGGTACATTATTTTTTTTCCTTTTATTTTGTGTTTATTAACAGAGTAGTTAAAAAACATGTAAAGGGTTATGCATTGCACCCACATGTTTTTCTTACCAATTCGGCAGCCAGACAAAACTCCCATGCAATTAAATGCCGAGCACTCCAATCTGTTAGGCTGGTGTCAGACAAGCGTCTTTAAGAGCGGAAAGAACGTCCGTGAGAGTGGACATTCCTTCCACTCTGAAGCTGTCTGGCCACCTCGCTGAGCGCAGTAAGGCTCGATCATCCTATAGAGGATCGCACTATGCAGTCCCGTCGAACGCGTGTCGATGGGGAGGCTTTCTAAACGGACGCAGCACGCCAATTCGCGCGCGCGTTAAAGTGTGTGGCCAGCCCCGTCGCAGTGTTGTGACGCTGGGAGGCACCTCAGTATGGGCGCACATAGTGCATTTGCCTGACACCAGCCTAAAAAGACCAGTTTTTATTGGGTCAACAGGATTTTTGCATAGAGAGTAGATCCTTCAAAGATATTCCTGTCGCATGTCATCTGCGATTGCAAGTGAACGTGGTTGCAGCGGCAAGGAACGATGCAAGGTCACGTCAAGTTCTATTGTAGATCTATCGAGGTCAATCAGCAATTGGACTTGCATAAACTCAAAGGAGAGGAGAGACGTTCCTGCTCAACATGGAATAGCAGGAGAATAAACCATCCTCTCAGTCGCAAATGGTAATGGCTGGCTTGGAATACTCGTAGAACACGCTGCTGTTATTAAAAATTGCTGCCGCTGGAGCATGGATGTAACAGTGAGATTGTAAAGCACAGTCTATGCAGGGAGCATACGGTTATTGTGTGTCTGTGTTGTCCTTTTAATAATAAAAAAAAATAAAGGATCATGACTGGATTTAAAAGATGTGGTTTCACCAAGGGGGGACACAAGAACAGAAACATAATGAATTATTAACCTTCTCGCTGGGTGTAAAACGCATTGTTTATTCCCTGATCTAATATCACATGCTGCTATAGGAAATATTAAACCTAAATATTGCAACACGCAAGTACCACAGAGTAACCACATTACAGCTCCATCGCTGCCGTCATTTCATCCAGGCACCCAAAAATAATGTGTAATTTAGATCTGCTGAAAAGATAAAGCTGTTAAAACAGAAATTGCTCAGGTTAGATTTCTCTGTGTGAAATCCTCAGCAGAAGGTAGCACATACAACCAGGCAGATTTGTTTTCTTTTTAATGAATTTACGCAAGTCCAGTTGAATTGCTAATTGACCTCGATAGATAGCAGTGACGTGCGGTGAGATCAGTGGCTGGTGAGGCACTGATAGTATCAGAGCCAGATATACACAGGGTTATGCAGTCGCAATTTACGCATTTGATTGTTATATAGGAGAATAGAGTTTCACTATTTATAAAGTAAAGTTCGCATTTTGTTTTACAGTTTTAAGAGCATGCACTTGCAATACTGACTAATAGAGGGCGCTATTACACACATGCTGATTGCTGAGCTCTGCCTCCCCCCCCCACGACTGACGAGGACAGTCACATGACTGTCCTGTGTCAATCAATCCATGGGAGCTCTGCCTCCCATGGGGGGCGTTTTTTTTTTTTAAAAAAAGGAAGTGCTTGAGACCAATGGAGTTTTCCCATTGCCTCAAGCTTTCAATTGCTCTATGTCTCTGGAGGCACTGAAAAGCGTAGAACCAGGAAGTCAGTTTGAGCTACGCAATTAGTGTAGCATTCAGGCTGGCTCAGTGCTACCCCTGCTGCCTGTGTAATGAATCACACACACACAGCAGCCGGCAAACTTTAAAGTCCAGGGGGAAAAAAAAAGCAGAGGACAGAGAAGCACAGCGAGGGAGCGTGGAGAGGTGAGTATGAGAACTTTTTTCAATGAATAACATTTTATTTACAGTTTAAATATACACATCGCACATGTCATTACAGCACAATGAGCACATTAATTTACTGGAATGGCAGGGGAGGCTCTGCCTCCCCTGCCACCCCTGACTGCACGTCCCTGATAGATAGATCTACAACAGAACTTGTCGTGACCTTGCATCGTCCTTTGCTGCAACCAAGTTCACTTGCACTCACCAGATGACATGAGACAGGATCTACTCTCCGTGCAAAAATCCTGCATTTTTGCTGATTTAATTTTGCTTAAATTTCAATTGATAGAATTTCCATACTCGGATACTTTTTATGTATTAGCTTAGCTCTGGGTAAAGTCGAGCAGGAACGCTTGGGAATGGAGGAAGCGGAGTTCCCTTTCGGCCCTCACACGGTGAATCATTTATAAGGTTCCAACCATATTTTTCCTAATTAACTCTCCAGACACCTATGATATGTATTACAATTATCACTAGGATTCCTAAAAAAACAAGCTTATCTTTATGTATAAACATTGATAACAAATTTGCATGTGGAGTGATTGGCTATGTGCAACATGTCAATGGTCACTTGGAGATCAGATATCTCCTGAATTCCCGCACTTATTATTTTAGGACTGGACCCCTGGATTAACTTGTGTATAGGGATGCACCAATACCAATACTAGTATCGGTATCAGTTTCAATACTGGGCATTTGCACGAGTACTTGTGCAAAAGACTCTGATACTTCCACCAATAGAGGAAGCCAACACTTGGCTGGCTTGCCGGGTGGTATCTGAGGCGCTGGCATGGTCGCGTCCCAGTGAGTGGCCACTGGCATCTGTAAGTTATATCACGGCTCGGCTGGGGCTTCCAGCCTCGCTCTCTTGAGATCTTGCAAAGTCTGCAAGATCTTATCTCATGCTGGTGGCTGCTCGCTGAATAGCGGTCAGCTGGAGGGGCTTGGCAGAATGCTGTTAGAGCCTTCTGCCAGCAGCCCCACTGTCTTTGTCTGAGGTCTGGGATATATATATATATATACACATGCATCACAGGTCTGGTGTGCGTATGTACAGTGGCGTCACTAGGGTTGGTGTCACCCGGTGCGGTAACTTATGGTGTCACCCCCCCCCCGAGTTTTACAGATTTTTTTAACTACTCTTACTCATAAATCAGTACTCCCATATAACACTGAATGCTCATGCACAGCGCACATTACTGTAAGGTTTATTGCTGTGGAGCTCTCTCATATACTCACACAAATTTTTGACAACTGCCAGCAAGTACAGTGCCTGTTCGAAGGCAGTGAAAGTGAAAGCACACATGGATATATATTACCCCCAGCAGCTCTGAATATATTGCCCCCAGCAGCTCACCCATGGATATATATTGCCCCAGCTCACATATGGATATATAGCGCCCCAGCTCACATATGGATATATTGCCCCAGCTCACATATGGATATATTGCCCCAGACCAGCTCACACATGGATATATTGCCCCAGACCAGCTCACACATGGATATATTGCCCCCAGACCAGCTTACACATGGATATATTGCCCCGGACCAGCTCACACATGGATATAGTGCCCCAGACCAGCTCACACATGGATATATTGCCCCAGACCAGCTTACACATGGATATATTGCCCCCAGACCAGCTCGCACATGGATATTGCCCCAGCTCTCATGGATATTGCCCCAGCACACATGGATACTGCCCAGCTCACATGGATATGCCCCAGCTCTCATGGATATGCCCCAGAAGCTCTCATGGATATGCCCCCAGCACACATGGATATGTCCCAGGATCTCTCATGGATATGCCCCAGGAGCTCTCATAGATATGCCCCAGCAGCTCTCAAGGATATGCCCCAGCTCTCATGGATATGCCCCAGGAGCTCTCATGGATATGCCCCAGCAGCTCTCATGGATATACTGCCCCAAGGCCCCAGCTCACCTTCTGCCGCCGCGCCGCCACCGCATGTTCGGCTCCCTCTGAGCGTCTGGCGGCATGGAGCTTGGGCGCTCGCCTGGGGGAGCCACGTGACCAGCCGCAATCTCACGAGGACTCGGCTGGTGACGTGGTTCCCCCAGGCGAGCGTCGAAGCTCCATAGCTTCGGACGCTCGCAGGGAGCCGAACACTGCGTCGCAGGGTGAGACACCAACCCTTAGGGTGACACCGTCACCAAAGACTTTAATTTTTGAACTGGCCGCCGGTTACTTTTCCTGGCCATTCAGTTATTCAGAGAGCAGGCAGTTCGCCAAATCTCGGCGAATTGTTTGCACGTACGGTGCCTGTTCGAGGGCAGTGAAATCCCCCATAGAGAAGCAATTTTTTGTCTATTCAGAGAACACAAAACAGCAGGGAAAAGTTGCCAAAATGCCCTGCTGTTCGGTGGTTTCATTCGACAGATTTATTCAAGTTATTCCCATAGGCTTCAATGTTAAAAATAGTCCCGTTTTAATTCAAAATCTAATAAAACATTTAATATTATATTCTGCAGTAAAAAGTCTCTTTATTTATAGATTTTTTTAGGATCTGTTAGGCAATTTTTCAGATTTTTTTTGGCAAAACATTTTTCACACTTTTTTAAAAAAAAAAAATTTTCTTTTTACTGTAACAGCCCTTTTTATTATCATTCATTGGATCTTATATGTAAATTTCAGACATTTTTGTTCAGTATTTTTTTTGCAAACAGCGTTTCATATTTCAAACTTTCAAGCGTTCTGGTTTTCTTTTTTCCACATCATTCGTCTGTGTGTCAGGTCTTTCCGGCAGCTGCTCTGCACTGTGATCGGCGGCTGATCGGGTTTCTCCAGCGTGATCGGCGGGGTTAATCCAGCTGTTTCTGCTGGTTTCCGTGAGTGTTCGGTGAGTGTTCGGCGGGTTTTGCAGTGAGTGTTCGTCAGGTTTGCAGCGGGTTTTCCCTGCAGTACGGCGGCCCTGTGGTACTTGTTGAATACACTGCAGGGTCGTGAACTAGGGTCGCCGAATCGCGGGGAACGAAAATTCACCGAACGTGCGGTGACTTTTCGATTCTCTTTGAATAACCCTGTATGTCTGCATTGATGGAAATTTGGACCACTATATCTCTGACTCCATAACAGCTACAGGGTAATTTGAGGTATTGCTGGAAAGGCCAGAGCATGACCTTTCCAATGATATCAAACATGACCACGTTTTATGTAACAATAAAAATAAAACAATATTTTTTTTCTTTTCGCTCTAACACAGCACTATTGTTCAATTTTCCATTATAAAGTGAACAATGATGCTGCACCAATTTACCATCTCATTTCACCAACAAGTGTGCAGGTGATGGCATAATCTGTTATTACGCATTGTTCTATCAAAACCCTAAACCGCAGAACTGCAGCGAGGAGCAGGAGCACTGGGGGGACTTTAGAACCCCCCACCTATAATCTTTACACCTCACAATGTCAAGTGAGGCGTCATTGGACAGATCAAAGTCTGGCCTTTGCATTGATACCAAACATGAACATGTAAAATCTAAAAGAAGGAAAAAAAACACACAAACTTTTATTTACTTATTTTCCTTTAGTTCCAAAGCGAAGGTATTGTCCATTTGTCACATATCAAATTAGCAATACCGCTGCCATTACTCCCCTTCTCATTTCCCGTGCTGAGAGCAAGTTCAGTATTTTATACATAGTTATATTAAATATAAAACACCATCCTCCAAAACACAAGAGAACATTTTCAAATTTTTTTTTGGTTTGGTTAAAATTGTGTATTTCTTCAGAAAAATGCAGTAACAGGTTCACATTTCAATTTGTTTTAACAGGAATGTCCTATACCACTAAGGTCTGGATGAAAAATGTAAAAAAATAATTTTACACGCTGTAAATGATTACAATCTGAATTTACTCACACAGTTTCTGCCTGGTTAGATACACATGTATCTGCACTATTAAATAACCTAAAATATGTTTTCGTTTCACTAAATTCCAAAAAAAGCCACCAAAATATTAAGCTCCAGGCCCATAGAGATCTTATTCTGGCCCTGGGCCTGTACAGTGGGTAAATGGGGTGTCTGGCCATACATTTCAATATTTCCATAAACTGGACAGACTTTCAGCAAAATCCTAAATTATTTATTGAAAAACAGTCACATGACATTAATAAAAATATCGGTACTCGAACTCGGTCTTAATATAACGGTATCGGTGCATCCCCTACTTATGTATCTGTCCTAAATGTTTGCACTGTCTGGGTTATAATTATATGGAGTAGTATGTGTTTTGCTATCTGATGTATGTAATGCAACATGTTTCTATTTTTTTGTGTTTTTTAAATTTAGCAGTTTGCATTTGCTATAGGGTTTGTTGCCTCCTACCTGCCGAACGTCCTGTAAAATAATAGTCCTTTATAATAATTGTATAAAAGGACTAGTTTCTATGATCCAACAGGTTACGATCACTAAAAGACATTGGTAACTTCAAAGTAAATCACTCAAACGTCTGTAATCCAGATGCGTTTCAGGACAACATGTTGGGGCAAAACCAAAGAAGAATTACATTCTGCCAATACTGAATTAGGAGTCCAGTAATGTGAAGAACGAAGTGAAAAAGAAGGGGGGGATACAGTGAACGTCACATGATGTAGTGAGAGTTGAGGTGACAGCTGTATTATTACCTGCTGGTTAAATGGTCTTATATTGCTCAAATCTCAACCACTCATCGGGGAGAACATACCAAGCTTTATAAATAACTATATTGCTAGTGCACAAAAGATTTGTACTTTACTAGGGTGTATAAATAAGCTATACAATGTGAGTAGCACAAACTAGTCTGTGTCAGAGCAGAGAACATTTCCTCCCACTTCGCCATCCATGGATAAGATATCAGTTTGCCATGTGGGACCTCCTCTAGAGAAGACATTTGATAGATGAGAGAGCACAGTGTATCGCTGGTAAAATCCTGCTTATCATTTTGAAACGCACAATAGAACACATATACAGTGGCAAGAAAAAGTATGTGAACCTTTTGGGATTACGTGGAGTTTTGCATGAATTGGTCATAAAATGTGCTCTGATCTTCATCTAAGTCACAACAATTTGAAAAACACAGTCTGCTTAAAATAATACAACACAAACATTATGTGTTTTCATGTTTTTATTGAACAGAACATGTAAACATTCACAGTGCAGGGTGGAAAAAGTATGTGAACCTTTGGACTTAATAACTGGTTGACCCTCCTTTGGCAGCAATAACCTCAACCAAACGTTTCCTGTAGTTGCAGATCAGACCTGCACAACGATCTGGAGTAATTTTGGACCACTCCTCTTCACAACTGTTGCCACTGTATCTTAAATTCAACATTTCTATTATGATTCTTTTCTGGTCAATCAAAAATAGGAAGTATCATTGACAGCAACATTAAAAACAGTCGCATAGCACGGACAGAAATTAAAGGCAAGGCAGCTCAAAGTCAAAGAGTATACCCAATGGTTAACAAATCTGATACAAACAGGGCTATTCAGAGAAAGCTGAAAACCAGGAGAATGACGTGAAGTGAAAATTCTAGGTCAAAATAGCCAAACCAGAAAAATTCTCCTATTTATCTCACTTTCCAAATTAGCTATTTGGTCTAGATTGTTCCCTTCTCCTGCCAGTTCTCCTGATTTTCACTGTTCTTTGAATAGAGCTGAAAGTATTGATTTCAGCACTGACCATATTGAAAGAATATGGAGAGTTGCGTCATTCAGATGAATGGGTACAATGCAGAAGAGGGCCCAGTTACTCCTCATTGGCTTCAAATAGTGTCTTTTCTATTAGGAAATCAGCAACGTTGGCCTTTCTCAAGCCTTTTCAGTTGAAAGGGAGCGTGAAACTCCATGGCTCTGGGTTTGTATAAATTCTAAACCTTGCTAATAGGCTGAACGAATTAAGAACGTGCATTATAGCTGGAATAGAAGTGGCGGGATTAGAGACATAAAGTAATAGGTCATCTGCTAATGCCATCACTTTAAGAACTTGGGAGCCTACCTGGATGCCGTGAAAGTCCAACAAGGAGTTCAAAAGCCAGATTATGGGTTGTCAGGACAAGCTGAATAGTAAAGGTGTAAAGGTGCATTTTTGTCAAACATTCCTTCCGCAATACGAAGGAAACAGACTCTATGCTGTTGGTGGTGATGTGGGTGGAGTGACAGTCTTAGCTGGTCTTCATTAAATAATAAAAGACTCGTAATAAGTGCGGTCAAGCAACCTTGTCGAACACTTTGGTTGGATCAAGACAAGAGCAAAGCTTGGTTTAGAGCAGCCATAATGGACGAAATTACACTTCTTGTCCAAATCTTGTTCCATAATGAAACCCAACTGTTGGGATTAAAGGATTGCGATCTGGTGGCTACACTCTTAGTAAGGATTTTGATACCTATGTTGATTTGAGAGAATGGTCTGTTAGAACCTAGGGTGTTGGGTCCTCAAACAGTTTGGGACTGTGTATGGTACGTGCCAGGTTAAAGTATAGAAAGGAAGCCTTCTATCTGATGTAGATAGTACTGTTTAACATCCTATGATCACAATAAAGCTAATAACTCTCATTTAGAATTTAAAATAATACATGTTTTGTATAATAAAATAATTACTCAATCACCATGAATTTACATGAATTAAAATATAGCTAAAGCTCAGGAAAGCAGTCCATCTGGACTTTTTTGAGGGCTCTATTCTTCGCTTGATAAGAGTACTTCACTGTTCCCCTTCTGATTTCTTCCTTTGTGTTCCCCTCTGTTCTTGTATTTAGTATACATTGTTCATCTGATGTCATCTTTCTTCTCCCTCATGAGTTTGAGTCTTCTATACTCCACTAGATGTTTTTTGCAGGTTATCTTATCGTTCTATAAATCTGGTCTGTTCCCATTAATAATATCACGTGATCTTTTTCCCGTTTTGTCTCTTTTATTGTCAACATTTTGTCACCTTATAAACTCTAGGAGAATTTCCAAATCCAGTTTGAATCGACTTAGGCTAGGGTCAGACGAACGCATTTTTCGCGTTGTCCGTGAAAAAGTGCGTTCAAACGAATGGACGTATTTTTTCACGGAATACGCGATAGCGGTCATACGATGCGCATTTTCGTCCGTGATTTTGTACGGATCATCATTAAAACACTTTTTGCGTCTGGACGTTATGTTGGCCGGACGTGTGCAGCGTCTGACGTCTCCCAATCACGCAAACACGCTGCTATGCGGCCGCAGCGCACTCTGTACGGCAGTAGTAGTGGTTTGACGTTCTCGAAAAAATGCGTTCGTTTGCCACTTGCGTTGCGCGGACGGACTTTCGTGCGGCCGTTCTTCGTATGCTGCCCGGCATTGGACGTCATTTGCTGCTAGCACGGCCGTGATTAAGTGCGGCTAAATGCACGTTAATACTGCGTTCGTCTGACCCTAGCCTAAGATTTAAGATTTACATAAAAAAACTCAGGGGATATAACCAAAAGGAATGTAATGTGTAATATGCATTGCAAAACATGAAAAATCGAATGTGAATGTGTACAAATGAAATTCAAATGAGATTTAATTACTGAAATCCAACAAGGAAAGCAAGATGTGTAGGAACATTTACAAAAAAGTAACTAACGAGGATCAACTTGTTAGCAAAGCACAGAGAGGATATTTTGCACTTCATCCCTAGATTAGATAAATTGATTGAACTGAAGAACACAGGGCAAAATGCAATGTCACAAAAGCCCATTTTTGTTTTGCTCAACTATCTTGAAGCAGAGGAAATCCCTAAATTGTATATATACAGGGTGTCCATAAAGTCTCTTTATAATTTCAAAATTTATTACAAAGGCAAATGAAAAGACAGATCAGTGAAAATTATTACAAAATGAGACGTATGTAAATGCTGAACAAGATGGACGCATGTCTATTTTCAGCCTATGTAACTATATATTTAAGTTTTTTTTTGCCTCATTTAATCCACCTCTATATGGGCACCATTAGTTGCACGAAGCACATCAAGACGGTACTCGATTTCCTGCCATGTTGGCTGTAGCATACCCTCATCAATGGTGACAATGGCATCAGTGATCCTCTGCTTTAGATTAGTGATGTCCCGTACCTTTTTTCGATACACGATATGTTTAACATAACCCCATAGAAAGAAGTCGAGGGGAGTGATATCTGGTGAACGAGGTGGCCAGGGAATTGGGCCACCCCCTTCCAATCCACCGGTCTGGAAATGTTTCATTTAGCAATAGCAACCCACGAACATGCAGTCTCCAATGAGGTGGTGCGCCATCTTGCTGGAAAATGATGGTCGGTTGAAGGTCATGTAGTTGTGGTGCCACGTATTCAATCAAAAGGTCAAGGTAAACATTTGCAGTAATTGATGTCTCGCCGAAGAAAAACAGACCAATGACTCGATTGCACATAATCCCACACCGCACATTCATTTATAGCAGAGGATCACTGATGCCACCATTGATGAGGGTATGCTACAGCCAACATGGCAAGAAATCGAGTACCGTCTTGATGTGCTTCGTGCAACTAATGGTGCCCATATAAAGGTGTATTAAATGAGGCAAAAAAAACCCTTAAATATACACGTCTCATTTTGTAATTTATCTGTCTTTTCATTTGCCTTTGAAATAAATTTTAGAAATTGTAAAGAGACTTTATGGACACCCTGTATTTTAACTTCCCTGAGTGGAATGTGAGAAATAAAACTAGATTTAGGATTTAGAATGAGTGCAGTATTGTGGTTGATTAGAATTAATACACATTTATATTCTCCGGGATCTTAAAATGGTTAATAAAAAAAATCCTAATTAGAACCCTGTACACTGTAAATGTGACGTATAGAAAGAGGTTCGTATCTACTGAGACCATGAGTTGACAATTAAACTCTTTTTTGCATTTTATCCACAGAACCGGATCTGTCTCAGCCCCCCTGTTATGAAGAGGCATTACTGATGGCTGAGCCACCTCCACCCTACAGTGAGGTCCTCACTGACACGCGTGGGATTTACCGAAAGATCCTCAGCCCGTTCCTCACAGTCCAAGATGAACTGGTGAAACCAGAACAACCTCTCAGCCATAAACAGCATCTGGCAGCACCAGCACATTCCCAACCACTTCCAGGAGCTCTTAGCTCACAGATTCCAGTCACTCTATCACAAGAAGCACATAGGCCAAGACCACCGTCCTGGGCTGGTTCCGACATAGGTAGTGGAGGACTGCACAGACTTCCTGGCGGCTGTCAGCTCATCTTGCCGATTCCTCTGCTTGGCAGGACTACGGCTGTTTAAGTCAATGTGTGCAGATGAATTGTTACCCTTTGACTCCTGTGGTCTATACGTGATGAGGCTTGGGTGGGGGGATTCTGTACCACTCGATATCTGAATGGAATAACTATAAGTACAGTACTTAAAACGGTATCAGTGCTATATCAATGTCATGCCCAAAAGATAAGAAACTTTTTTTAAAAAAAATAAAAAAAAAGAATACTTCCTGGTCCAAAAAACTATGAACTCTAAAACCATGACAGAACATCAGGAGAAATGGAAACACAATATAAACCTAATGACGTGCTCTCGGAGCACAGTCGTTCGGAGATGGATTTTGAAAGTGGCCATGTTCTCCTTTCCAAGAGACAAATCCGGACAGAAAGCCATCGTTATTTATTTATTTTCCTTTCTATTTTACTTGTCATACTCTCTTTGTGGGATAAAAACAGTAAAAACTTAAAAGTAAGAGCCATTGTATATGTCAGCTACTATGTGCAACCACAGCTAGAACATTGTGTCCATTTCTGTGTGTTGTACACACTGTGCACGTGGAAAAGAGAGCCACGTTCTTCTTGTCACGCAGATCTTCAATATGTTTATTCTGAAAGGGCTTCACATTGAAAATCTAGTAAAATATACGAGTTGCTACTTGGCAAATGATTAAATGCTTTTTTGTCACTTGCTGGGTTATGAACGGCTACTATTGGGTTTGTCTCCACAGTGGTACGTAACGTAAGGGGTATGTGACACCAATAAAATGGTAATGGGCACAAATAAAAAAGGTAAATCAAACAAGTGGTTCAATGCCACAACAACCAAAGATGACACAGTAACACAACAATGTTTGATTTTCACAAAATAGAGATGATATTCATTGCTCGGTAGTAATGTCCTTTGTAATGTCTCACAAAGTGAGAAACGCAGACAGGTATAAATATAGTATAACCACTTACTTGATATGGTATGTACAGCAAGGGGTGGTGATCGTGGGTCAAGTCCTAAAAGAAACAAGTGTAGGAACTCACCAAGATTTCTGTCCCCTAATTAGCAATTATCATCTTGCACCTAACACAAACGCGCACTCAAATCTGATATATTTATGTATATATGTGGATTTAAGCAAAAATATATGATAAATCCTATATTTATTGTGGCTATTCAGGAAAAGATATGAATGAACTCCTGAATCCAAGCTGTATCGTGTATGGGACCAAATGGAACCCACTTCCCTCTGCAGAAATAGTGGAGGAATTGGCATCCCGCGTTCAACCTCGAGTTGACTCCTGGTGGTGATGATAATCCACTCACGTTTACAAGAGCCTTATTGAGTTCTCAATGTTGTCATCTGTGGGCTTTTCTGAGGGTCACTCCTCCGCCTTTTCTGCAACAATGTGTATTCCTGCAGGGGTTGCCCTACTATTATATATGTGGTCTTCAGTGGATTACAGAGAATATTCCTCACAATGACAGAAATGACAAATAATAGTACAGATCACTGAAGGAGTTGAGCAAAACACAAATATATATATGATCAAAGCCTGGTGTAAATTTAACCCGATCTGTTGTAAACTTAGCCACTCCATAGACTTTAATGGATCTGAGAAGTTTACAACAGCTCGGGTTAAGTTTACACACGGCTTGGAATGCAAACCAATGCATTTCTAAAGTTATGCTCATGTGATAGTAACAAGCCATTTTTGATGGCACAAAAGTTGTTTTCAGGGCAACAACTCCATAAACCCCTCCAATGATGTGGAAACGCCATTGTTCCAGTGGACATTAAAAATCTCCCTAGACGGATGCTGAAAGTTTCTTTATTTGAAACAAACTGAAATGATTAAAGATAAAAAACATACATATAAATTTGTAATCCAAATGCATTGACGAATACTTTTTTCTCGCAGCAGATCACCACTATACACTTTCACCCAGCACAGATAAGAAAAATCTTCAAAAACCCCTCTCCCGGCATGTAAATCACAACTACTGTACGATCTCCTGCTAAGGCTCCTGTCAGACGAGCACAGCATTCACGTCTGTGATGGCGCACAAAAGTACGTCCGTGATAGCATGAAATAAAGGCCAATGGAGTCCTACACACAAAGTACGTCCGCACTGAACTGCAGACGCACAACGGCCGCGGCAAATGGATGCAAGTTAGGCTGGGGTCAGACGAATGCATTTTTAATATGCGTTTAGGCGCACTTAATCACGGTCGTAGTAGCAGTAAATGACGGGCAATGACGGCCAATATACGAAGTACGGCCGCAGGAAAGTCCGGCCGCGCAACGCAAGTGGAAAATGAACGCATTTTTCGAGAATACAGAACCACTAGTACTGACATACAGAGTGGGCTGCGTCCGCTAGTGGCGTGTGTGCGTGATTAGGAGATGTCAGACGTGACTAATGTCCAGCCTACATAACGTCCAGACGCAAAAAGTGTTTTATTGACGAGCCGTAAAAAAATCCCGAACGAAAATGCGCGTCGTCTGACCGTTTTCACGCATTCACGTGAAAAAATACGTCAGTGCGTTCGGACGCACTTTTTCACGGTCGCTGCGAATAACGCGTTCGTTTGACCCTAGCCTTAGGCAAGAACGTACAACCCCTAGAATGGCCGCACAAATTGCGCTGCGTCCGCAACGTCCGCATAGCTGTGTGTGTGAGTGATGGAACGTGGTCAGACGGACTGCATTTATACGTCCAGCATTTTTGACGGACAAAATGGTTTTGCATTTTAATTTATTTTCCCTGCTACATCCGTCAAAAAATACATCAGTCACAAACACGGACTGTGTGGCCAGTGGCCACTACTGCGCCTTCCGTACTAATGTGCGTACGTACTGCACGGACGCACAGTCCGTAGAAATCACGCTCATCTGACCCTAGCCTTAATGACTGACTCAGCTTACAAGCAGTGATCCCTGTGAAGTCTCCAGCACAGACACCTGATAAAACAGTATATACAGCGTATAGAAGACACAGTAAAAATGTATTTATTTATTAAAGAATCCATGAGTCTGCTCCCTCTACAAAAGCACATACTTATGTGAACAGATGTTTTCTGGAATGAAGCACTCCGGTCAAAATTGAGGAGAAAAATGACTGATTGTCATCCGGAGCGCTGCTTCCGATCCGTACCACAGAAATAGTTCCAACATAGAATAAATTGGAAAAAGAAATAAGCAGATTGGTGCCACACACATAGAGACAGCACACAAATACTCCCTATTTTCACACACAGAGCCACAGCACACAAATACTCCCTATATTCACACACAGCCACAGCACACAAATACTCCCTATATTCACACAGAGACAGCACACAAATACTCCCTATATTCACACACAGCCACAGCACACAAATACTCCCTATATTCACACACAGCCACAGCACACAAATACTCCCTATATTCACACAGAGACAGCACACAAATACTCCCTATATTCACACACACAGCCACAGCACACAAATACTCCCTATATTCACACAGAGACAGCACACAAATACTCCCTATATTCACACACAGACGCAGCACACAAATACTCCCTATATTCACACACAGGCGCAGCACACAAATACTCCCTATATTCACACACAGGCGCAGCACACAAATACTCCCTATATTCAGGACATACTTGAAAACGAGAGAAATCTCAATGTATCCTTCCTGGTAAAATCCTTTATAAATAATTCACACACAGGCGCAGCACACAAATACTCCCTATATTCACACACAGACGCAGCACACAAATACTGTGTTTTCACACAAACACAGCACACAAATACTCACTATTTTCACACACAAACACAGCACACAAATACTCCTATATTCACAACACAGACACAGCACACAAATACTCCCTATATTCACACCAGGCGCAGCACACAAATACTCCCTATATTCACACACAGACGCAGCACACAAATACTCCCTATATTCACACAGAGACAGCACACAAATACTCCCTATATTCACACACAGACGCAAGCACACAAATACTCCCTATATTCACACACAGGCGCAGCACACAAATACTCCCTATATTCACACACAGACGCAGCACACAAATACTCCCTATTTTCACACCACACACAGCACACAATACTCACTATTTTCACACACAAACACAGCACACAAATACTCCCTATTCACACACAGACACAGCACACAAATACTCCCTATATTCACACACAGACGCAGCACACAAATACTCCCTATTTTCACACACAGAGCCACAGCACACAAATACTCCCTATATTCACACACAGACGCAGCACACAAATACTCCCTATATTCACACACAGACGCAGCACACAAATACTCCCTATATTCACACACAGACGGCACACAAATACTCCCTATATTCACACACAGACGCAAGCACACAAATACTCCCTATATTCACACACAGACAGCACACAAATACTCCCTATTTTCACACACAGACGCAAGCACACAAATACTCCCTAATATCACACACAGGCGCAGCACACAAATTACTCCCTATATTCACACACAGACGCAGCACACAAATACTCCCTATTTTCACACACACACACAGCACACAAATACTCACTATTTTCACACACAAACACAGCACACAAATACTCCCTATATTCACACACAGACACAGCACACAAATACTCCCTATATTCACACACAGACGCAGCACACAAATACTCCCTATATTCACACACAGACGCAGCAACAAATACTCCCTATATTCACACGAGAACAGCACACAAATACTCCCTATATTCACACACAGACACAGCACACAAATACTCCCTATATTCACACACAGACGCAGCACACAAATACTCCCTATATTCACACACAGACGCAGCACACAAATACTCCCTATATTCACACACAGGCGCAGCACACAAATACTCCCTATATTCACACAGAGACAGCACACAAATACTCCCTATATTCACACACAGACGCAAGCACACAAATACTCCCTATATTCACACACAGGCGCAGCACACAAATACTCCCTATATTCACACACAGACGCAGCACACAAATACTCACTATTTTCACACACAAACACAGCACACAAATACTCCCTGGGCACTAACTGGACCAACAGATTGTTTACCTCCCGTTAGAAACGGGAAAAATCACTTAGTGTGTCGCTATTAGCAATTTGTATCGCGTATGTTCATTTGTGAGAGTGCTTGCTGTAAGGAGTATTCATATGCTCCAGGGAATCACATCATCTAAATCCCTGAATTGATTTCTACATTCTGTACGGACATGTGAGTAGTCCTTGTAGTATCATATGCTGCAGGAAATCCCGCTTCTATATTAGTGAAATGATTTGTACATCCAGTTGGAAAGAGCTTTCGTGCAGTATGTAGAATTCATGGGCTGCAGGGTGAAATTAATCCAGTAATGCAATGCAATTTCCTTCAGCATTAGAATTCTTCATACTGCAGGGAAGCACTCGCTGATGACAGTTTCTGCGTGGGTCTAATGCCCTGCAATCAGAGCACTAAAATAGCTCTTCAAGACCCCCTTTCCTCTGGAAGAAGAAGAGTGCAAGGATACTCAGAAGGTTACTGTGACCACTCAAATTACATTGAGTGCTCATAGTGCCTAGAGCAGGGGTCAGCAAACTTGGCTCCCTGATGTTTTGGGAACTACATTTTGCCATGTGGCTCAGTCAGCCTAATGGGTGACTGTGCCACATGGGAAATGTAGTTCCCAAAACATCAGGGAGCCAAGGTTGCTGACGCCTGGCCTAGAGTATCCCTTAAGGCTGGGGTCAGATAAACATAGTGCGAACACGCGTGCAGCCGCACTTTATCACGGCCGTAGTAGCAGCAAATGACGGCCAATGACGGCCAATATACAAAGTACGGCCGTACAAAAGTTCAGTCGGGCAACGCAAGCAGCAAACGAACGCATTTTTTTCGAGAACGTGATACCGCTAGTACTGATGTACAGAGTGCGCTGCGTCCGCTAGCGGCGTGTGTGCATGATTAGGAGATGTCAGACGCTGCTAATGTCCGGCCAACATCACGTCCAGACGCATAAAGTGTTTTATTGATGATCCGTACAAAATCACGGACGGAAATGCGCATCGTATGACCGCTATCGCGTATTCCGTGAAAAAATACGTCCATTCGTTCGAACGCACTTTTTCATGGACGACGCGAAAAATGCGTTCGTCTGACCCTAGCCTTAATCCCTGCTATCACAGCAATGTCAAGCAGATATTTTGGACTGGAAATCCCATGATGCTCAGAAGACCTACCGCAGATATTAAAAATGATAATATTAGATATTATAGGGAAACACTAGTAATGGACGTCTGGGAAGAAGCAGATGAACAACCCTGGACTTGCATGATTTATCCCCAATTATAGGACAAAAGTGTAGCCGCAAAACTGTACGGCTGGGGTCAGACTAACGCATTTTTAACGTGCGTTTAGGCGCACTTAATCACGGCCGCAGTAGCAGCAAATGACGGGCAATGACGGACAATATACGAAGTACGGCCGCACGAAAGTCCGGCCGCGCAACACAAGTAGAAAATGAACGCATTTTTTCGAGAAAGCAGAACCGCTAGTACTGACGTACAGAGTGCGCTGCGGCAGCATAGCGGCGTGTTTGCGTGATTAGGAGATGTCAGACGCTGCTAATGTCCAGCCTACATAACGTCCAGACGCAAAAAGTGTTTTATTGACGATCCGTAAAAAAATCACGCACGAAAATGCGCGTCGTCTGACCGTTTTCGCGCATTCCATGAAAAAATACGTCAATGCGTTCGGACGCACTTTTTGACGTTCGCTGCGAAAAATGCGTTCGTTTGACCCTAGCCTTAATCAGATTTTATGAAAAGAAAAATGTCTAAATCAAAGCATAATATGTTTATTCCATGACTATTTTGCTGTCCTGAATTTTCATCCACCATTCATTCACTGGGGCTTAACTGCAATGTTGCTAGGCAAAAGTGTAAGGGATCACCAGAAAATTAAAAAAAAACTATAGGTTTACGGTTTTCCTGGTTTTCTTGCAGAACAGATAAAATGCCTGGAAGGTCTCTTCACTCACAGCGTAACACGACATGAGCATCAATGAAACAGTGGTGGAATACAAGATGTACCTGCAGGGAGGTGATTGACACATTGTTGCTGCTGGTTTGGCTAAATGGATTCTAGAGCTGTAATTTAATTCAAAAGGAGATGCAAATGATTGGCAGGTTTGACCATATCGGATCCGTATCAGGGAACAAATTAGCCTTCTTCATAGAACATCATTACATCCCTCTCTATGCAAACAAATGTCTTCGATTTCTCAATTTTCTTCTCAGACGGCAAAAGCAAAGCCTAAATATTCACAACAAAAAAAGCTAAATAGATTCATGGGAAGCTGAGCTATTTTATAAAAGACATGTTTGGATACACGCAAGCTTGAAATAAATGTTTGAACCCGGCGTTTTCTTAAAATGCTTAAAACGGCCACAGCAGATAAAACGAATTGGAAATCTTCACAAATCAACCAGACATAAAATAGTGTTCTGAGATAGCGCCATGATTGATGTCATCGGTTGCTGGATCTGATAAAGTATTTATCCAGAGGTGGGTTTACGTTGATGATTAAGCCTCACTCAAGGCCCCCCCACCCCAAATTTACATTTTATTCCAGCATGCTAATTGGTAAGTTAATTTTTTTTTTCCAACAAAATACTGCATTGTGGTGAGGTTAATAAATCCTTCTTTTCTTAAAAAAAATTTCAGTTCACGACCAATGACATTTAATGTGGAAATAGGTTTGTTTTGGGTTTAGGATTGGTATACAGGTTTTCAACAATTCTCCTGGCACATTGATTACGAACAAAATATTGTCAAGGAACAACATCAGCTTCTTAAGAACATATTTTATCATTTATAGAAGTGTTAAAGTTACTGCGTAAATGTAACAAGAGTTAGTGTGCCAGGTCATATATTTTGTATGTATTGTATCTGTGCTAAGGAGGATGGGGGAGTGGCTCGCAATCAAGTTACAGAAGGATAGAGGAATAGAGATGGCATCAACGAAAAAGCACAGCTGCTGTGTCATCCAACTGATAAAGTGAAAAACATGTTATGCTCATGTGGTTTTGATTTTAAAGTTATTCTTTATCTGAATCCTATAACTTTGTTATATATGCAAAAAAAATTGACAGGAAGTCCTTTCCAGTGTGTGTCCATGAGCCCTTCCCGCTGTGTGACCATGAGTCCTTCCCGCTATGTGCCCATGAGCCCTTCCCGCTATGTGCCCATGAGTCCTTCCCGCTGTGTGACCATGAGCAAGGACTTCAGAGTTTGCTTGATTTGCATTACTTAAACAGAAACAAACATGGATGTGCTCTTGACATTTTATATATTGGTCAATGCACAAGTTTGAAAGAAGGAAGAAGAGACATCTATTATTAGCTATCATTTTGCAGGACTTATTTAAACGGTGATCTGCAGGGGGGTCCAGGAAGGTATATGTGCCAAGTAAACTGGTTAATCTCATTAGAGTAGACATTAGGTTAACCACTTGGCTGCTATGGACGCGCTCAGCATGTCCTCTCGAATGGGCTTGCTGTGCAGAGGAAGCGCTGAGCGCGTCTAGTCTCAGCAGCCGCGATCGGTCGTTATTTCGGCCGATCACTGCAGTCTCCGAGTGGGCTGACATCTTGGATCTCAGCCCAGCCTCTGGGACCCTGGACGGTGTAATAGCATCATCGCGCTGGGCACGATGATGTCCATTTCAGGCAGCACCCCCCCCCCCTGCCAGAGCAGAGAAAGTGCCTGAAGGGGAGTGGGGGAGGTCCTTTGGACCTCTCTCCTTCCTGATTGGAGACAGAAAAAAGGCAGGCACCACTTGCAACGGCACAGTCTGCTCTTCCCAGCGGTGCCAGGCTTTAACCACTTAGGGATCACGATCTTCTCCCACTGACATTATCAAGTATAGACGCGATGACGTCAGTTCAGGAGTTAACCCCTAGCTACCACCACTAGCTGCCACCTATGGTGGAGATGGGGAGGGTCCAGTGACCAGCGAATCTCTCAATCTTTGGCAGCTAGGGGTTAATGTCTGGTATCATTGGAAAGGCCAGAGCATGGCCTTTCCAATGATATCAAAAATTACCATGTTAAAAGTAAATAAAAAATAAAAAACATTTTTTTTATTTTTTTTTATTAATGTGGCATTATTGTTCACACTTCAATTATAATGTAAACAATGATGCTGCACTAACGATTTTTTCTAGTTTTTTTAGCTAAAATAACTTAATTTCTCAGAAAAATAAAAGTAACGGGTTCCCAGTTCTAATTTTTTTAACAAGTGTACCCCATAGAATAAATAACCGCAAAGGTACAGATGATAAAATGTGAAAAAAATTATTTTATTCGCTGTAGATTGGAAATTCTAATTTGTTTTTACATTTTTTGTTATAGCATTCTGGCAGGGCATGACGTATACATATAATAATGACAGGGCTCAAAATTTCAAGTCCCAAGCTACTAGCCAGACCTTAAAAGTTACTCGCCACCAGTTGCCCCACCTACCCTGCTCTGAACTCCGCCCCTAAACACACCCTCTTAAATTATCTTATGAAATTACACTGTTAAAGGTTTTATTCAGAATAAAGTTGCAAAAATAAATAACTTTAACCAGACCGAGACTCCAGATACATGTATATCCAGACATCAGACGCCAGGTACATATATACCCAGACATCAGATCCAAGTAATATCATCCATTAAGTACAGACTCCTCGCCAACAGTTTTTAGGACCAAATTAATTTGGGGTTTATGCATCCGATATATCAAGCGGAACCGAATACTCTCTTTTAACCCTTTAACGCCGCAGGACGTTCCATGACGTCCTGGCGGCGGGCGGGCTTTGAAGACGCGGGGCGTACAGGTACGCCCCGCTGTCTTCAATGGGGCCGCCTCGGCCCCTCCCCGCAGCCTGCGCGCGCTGACTCGCGGTGCACGTCATTGGCTGCACAGGGACGGCCTGAAATCAAGCCGTCCCCTGCAGCCAATGACACGCACTGCACGCCGGCTGTGGGGAGGGCCCAAAATTAGTGCTGCACGACGGCACCTGTCGGCAAGGCGTACCTGTACGCCTCGCCAGCAAATTTAAACACCTTAAGGGCGCCACCCCTACGTCCTTAAGGGGTTAATTGTAGGCTTGTGCACCGATTTTTTTTTCGGTTCGATTTTTCGGATTTTTAAACTTTTCGATTCGGCTCGTTTCGACCGATATCTGTTTCGATTCGGTTCGGCTCGACTTTTCGTAAGTTCGGAAATTTTCGTTTTTCGGAACGTCTGTTCTCCTCGTTTCAAAGCAATAAATTTCGATTTGACACATTTCAAGTCCATTCGAAAATTCCGAAAATATTTCGTTTCGGCTCGGAAAACTTTTCGGATCTGCCGTTTTCGGATTTAAAAATTTTCGGAAGTTCGGCCGCATCCGAAAACACGAATCGGGAAATTTCGTGAAAATTCCGAAATTCCGAAACCCGAAACGCACATCCCTAGTTAATTGTTTGTATGCCAGATTATCATAAGAAGTTAGAAGACCCCATAGTCAGTTTTCCCCCTTGGATGCTAATACAGATGAATCCATTAAAATTCGTGTGCGATACTTCCATCCCCATTTCTTTTTTTTGCCCCTTCCGTATCACTCATCTTTCTTTATAAATAGATATATTTAATTTTGCTGAACCTCAAACGCCTACGCCACCATTTCACCAATTATGACCCCTCACGGGAGAGGTTAGTTCTGCCAAGGGCCCCCTGTAATTCATTTCTCTCTCCCCCTGTAATTCATTTCTCTCTCCCCCTGTAATTCATTTCTCCCCCTCCCCTGCAATTCATTTCTCCCCCTCCCCTGCAATTTTCATCCCCCCACTCCCCTGCAATTCACCCCCTCCCACTCCCCTGCAATTTTCACCCCCTCCCACCCCCCTGCAATTCACCCCCCTCCCACACCCCTGCAGTTCACCCCCTCCCACTCCCCTGCAATTCACCCCCCTCCCACTCCCCTGCAATTCACCCCCCTCCCACTCCCCTGCAATTTTCACCCCCCACTCCCCTGCAATTTTCACCCCCCTCCCACTCCCCTGCAATTCACCCCCCTCCCACTCCCCTGCAATTCACCCCCTCCCACTCCCCTGCAATTCACCCCCCCAACTGCCCTGCAATTTTCACCCCCCTCCCACTCCCCTGCAATTCACCCCCCTCCACTCCCCTGCAATTCACCCCCCCAACTGCCCTGCAATTTCACCCCCTACCACTCCCCTGCAATTTTCACCCCCTCCCACTCCCCTGCAATTCATCCCCTCCCACTCCCTTGCAATTCACCCCCTCCCACTCCTTGCAATTCACCCCCCCAACTGCCCTGCAATTCACCCCCCTCCCACTCCCCTGCAATTTACCCCCCACTCCCCTGCAATTCACCCCCCTCCCACTCCCCTGCAATTCACCCCCTCCCACTCCCCTGCAATTCACCCCCCTCCCACTCCCCTACAATTCACACCCCCTCCCACTCCCCTGCAATTTTCACCCCCCCACTGCAATTTTCACCCCCTCCCACTCCCCTGCAATTCACCCCCCTCCCTTTACCTGACATCTCGAGTAGTAGAGTGAGGGGGCGGGGATAATCCCCGCTTCCCTCACTCGCTGAGGCACGCTGAGTCCTCCTTCACGCTGTGCCCGGAAGAGGAGGAGCGCAGTGTGAAGGGACATCCAGCGTGTAACAGGTAAAAGGGGGGCGGGAGAGGGAATTTGCACCCCCCTGTTGTGACACTTTGAGGACTAATTGATTCCTCACGCCGGATGTTTTCCATCTCTGGTCATGCTGTACCCGGCGTGCCCTCTGTCTCTCCATGCTACACTCTCACTGATGCTGCTTTGGGGAGACGGGATGAACCTCTTACTGATTCAAGATGTTTGCTCGGCGCAGTTTCCCGTGATCCGTTCACATGGTACAGCAAACGGGCGAGTGCGCCGAGCAAAACTCTGAGATCAGTAAGAGGTTCAGCCGGTCTCCCCGAAGCAGCGTCAGTGAGAGTGAAGCATAGAGAGACAGAGGGCATGCCGGGTACAGCATGAAAACCAGAGATGGGAAACGTCCGGCGCGAGGAATCAATTGGTCCTTTAGGCCCCCGGCACACGAGCGTTTTGAGAGAATGGAAGGAACGTCCGTGAAAGTGGGCGTTCCTTCCATTCTCTGCGCTCAGCGTACAAAGCACGATCCTCCTATGGAGAATCGCGCTTTGTATACTTTCAGCGTCCGTTTAGCTTTTTGACGGGGAGGCCTTTTTCACGTCCGGTGGAGGGCTTTCCCCGTCAAAAACCCACGGACGCAGGGAAGTGCGGGCGCGCATGAGGCAAAAATACGCTCGTGTGCCGGGGGCCTAAAGTGCCACAACAGGGAGGTGCAAATTCACTCTCCCGCCCCCCTTTTACCGGAAGTGGCTTCTGCTGGCCGAAAAAAAAAAGAAAAATCTGCCACTGGAATACGCAGCGCAGGCAGAACGATATACTTTATCGTGCTGCCTGCATGTGCATCTCCACTCGCCCACCCTTAATTTCCACTCGCCAAATGCGAGCAGGCGAGTGGAAATTTTGACCCCTGATAATGATATATTATGAATCTGCCTTAAAAAATGATATATAATTTATTTAGGTTGTATAATAAAAATTACTTTGAATCGTGTTTAAACATGATGAGCAAAAACAGTAAACATGAGCTCAGCACACGGGGGTGAAATGGCTCAGCAGCGAAAGGGTAAATGAATAACTCTTTGGTTGGTATAGCTATTGCAATAGTGTATGTTAATGACCTTTAAAAAAATATCCAGCACACTATTATTAGTCTGTGTTTGGTTGGAGCTTTAAATGAATCTTTATTCTGATGGCTGTGAGTAACACTTTGGCTCTGGACTCATTGAGGAGTTACAAGGTGTAGAGCAATTCATCTCAGCCCTGTATGTGTTTCTTAAAGACAGATTTTTGGCTGACATTTCAACTAAGCTCTTTTGCATTTCTTTAAAGGGTCAGACGCAGTGATAAATGTTTGGCCAATCCTGCCAAACCATCGGTCCACCACCACATTATTCTGTAAGTAGTGTTAGAGGCTTAGCCAGATTTCACCAGGCCTCGGGGCAAACTCTGTGTCCTGGGCTCCCCCTCCATGACTACATTTCAGTGTGCCCAGTCCCACACACCCTCAAATATATGTCCACTTACATACTTATGAGTGTGCCTGCAGCCCCCCTCTAATCCTCCCCTGAACCCCATATTTACCATCACTTTACTACATCGTTCTCACTTTAACCCCAGTTCCCTCTATAACCTTTCAATTCCCCCCTTAACGCCAAGATATGTATACATGACACACACACACAGAGATTCGATTTATATATATATATATATATATATATATACACACACATATTTATGTACACATGCATACCACATATACAGTCACTGTACAAATACATGTATACACATAGAAAGACACTTACAAATTTATATATATTTACATTATATCTATATAGGCATATATACAGAAATACAGGCACATGCGCAAATATATACAGGTCTATTCAAAGAAAGGTGAAAATCAGGAGAAGAGACCAATCTAGACCAAATAGCCGATTTGGAAAGTGAGATAAATGGGAGAATTTTTCTGGTTTGGCCATTTTGACCTAGAATTTTCACTTCTCCAGTCATTCTCCTGAGTTTCACCTTTTAGTGAATAGGCCTGTTGATAGTTAATTTATTTTATTGTATGTTTCTTCAGTTTCATTAACTACTGTATATTTTTTTTTTTTATAAACACGATTTTTAATGGTTTTTCAGTAATACAGCAACACGGCGCTCATGGAAGCCCATAGAGCGATACATAATCTCAGGGAGGCAGCAACAGAAGTAAGCAAATAATATAAAGAGAATGAACCTGCTGTCTTTCCCTGCGACATGATTATGCCGCAGAAGGACATGCGTATCAATTGCATAAAACTTACAATATTAACTACATAAATAATATACAGAGAGAAGAAATAAGGAGAGTAGAAAGAGAAAAAAAATAAAAAATATATATATATATTTTCCAAGTTTATAGATCAAGGTCTCTAGGTCCGACAGTTCTGTAACCAACTACGGGATGGTCTGTGTCGAGAGCCAAGGTTCCCAGATCTTCGTGCATTGTTGAAGCGTATCATACAGTTGAGCAGTTAAACGTTCCATTTTATATATATACCACACCTTCGCCTCTATCTCCGGTATGGAGGGGAGGTCTCGTTTCCAGGAGCGGGCAATACATATGCGAGTAGATGTACATATACGATGGGCTAGGCGAAGGGAGGAGCGAGGCAGACCATGACGTCGGGACGGGCTATTAAGCAGGGCCAAAGCGGGTCAGGGGTACTGGCAGACCCAGAGCTCTGGAGATCATAGCGAAAACTGAGGACCACAATACTATTACCAGCCCACACTCCCACCACATGTGATAAAACGTTCCACGCTGGCCACAACACCCCTTGTGCACAAGCCAGTTAGTGCGGGATAGATTTTCTGTAAGCGGACTGGATCCAGGTACCACCTGGAGAGGAGCTTATAGCAATTTTCTTTTATCAGAGTACATGTTGTTATCCCCATCGAGGACTCCGTTATTGCCCCCCATTCCTCTCCGGTGAATTGGTGACACAGGTCTGCTTCCCATAGGAGCTGGTACGAGCACGGGCGGTCGAGAGACGGGTGGAGGAGAAGACTATATATTTGGGATATCGCTCCTGCTGTGCTTGAGCTTCTCATTACTAGGCGTTCGAATGGAGTCTCAACCGGGGTGCCTATATTTAGGCGACTACGTACAAAATGTCGGATTTGAGAATATCGATGAAACTCTCGTAAAGGGATATCATGTGACTCTCTAAAGTATTCCACCGGGGAAATTTCCCCTGCAGTAGCACCGCTCCTAGGGTCGTAAAGCCTTTTAAGCCACCACTCAAAAGCTCGGCCCTCCCATTCCATGGGGGGGAAGAGCGGGTTATCGCGCAGGGGGAGCAGACCAGAGGTAGTGGTGGTGAGGGACATGCAGTATTTGACTTTAGAATATATCTAATGAATGAGCAGTGGTAGGCAACAAACCTTTCTACCGCGGAGATTTGTCTCCAGGGAACCTGTGATAAGCATGAGGGGGCAACATAGTCATTCTCAATGTCAACCCAACAGACCCTACCTCTTCTAGAGGACCATTGGAGGAGTTGCGTCAACTGTGCCGATTTATAGTACAGGGCTAGGTCAGGGACAGCAAGGCCCCCCATGTTTCTTAGGACGGCGTAGAATCAGTCTGGAAACTCTCGGTTTCTTCCCTTGCCATACGTATCGGTAAAAGGCTGACTGGAGGTCGGGTAGTATCGTCAGAGGTAGAGGGACCGGTAAGGTGAGAAAAAGATACAGAAGCTTCGGGAGTGCTGTCATTTTAAGGGCATAAATGCGGCCCATCCAGGAGATGGAGTAGGAGGACCATTGCCGCAGTAGGGATTTGATGTGCTTAATCATGTCAGGGTAATTATAGGCGTATAGCTGTGGCACGTGAGCGGTGAGGTAGATCCCCAGGTATTGGAGTCGATGGGGACACCAACGAAAGGTGAATGATTCCCGTAAGTGTGTAACAACCTCCTGAGGCAAAGAAATATTTAATGCTTCAGATTTAGCAATATTAATTTTGTAGCCAGAGAGAGCACCAAAGGAGGAGAGGCAACCGTATAGGTTCGGTAATGAAACAAGGGGTCGGGTTATCGTGAGTAAGATATCGTCTGCAAATAGACTTAGCAGTGGCGGAACTACCAGGGTCGCAGCGGTCGCAACTGCGACCGGGTCCTGGCAATTCCGCCACTTGAGGGGGCCCATTCCGCCACTTGAGGGGGCCCACTACATGCTTGGGGAGAAGTCCGGCGGGTAGTCACCAGCGCACTTCTTTTTTTAGCAGCCCCGCGCCGGCATCTCTTGAGGCCAGCGCGTGCTATGACCGCTGAGCGCGCCCACCCACATGCGGCCAGGAGGGGGAGAGCAGCGTGAGAAGGATTAAGACGCCTGTGGGCGGGCCGGATCTCCAGCGGGGAGCACGAGCAGGCACGCAGTTGGGCTCTGTGAAGGCAGGGGATTCCCAAACCGGTACCACCAAGAAGCTGCACCAAACGGAAGTTGTGCTCCCCCCCCCCCAACAGACCCAGCGATTGTCTCTTGGACAGCTCACTGAGGCAGAGCAGCAGTTTCCCGGTAAGTTACTACTTCTGCTGGGGTTGGGAGGGATGTCTCTCTCTCTCTCATCCCGCCTCTAGCAAAATGTAGACAGGGTGAGGGGAGAGAGCCAGGCCCGGGGAACCCCCCCCAACCCCCCCCACCCCCAGTGATAAATGTGCAGACAGTGCAGCACGAGCTGCTCAGTGAGGGAGGGGGATCTCAAACTGCATAGAAAGTTCCAGTCACTGAGTGTATCTCACTGTATGAGGTGGCCCTGTGTGTGAAACAAGAGCTGCCTCATACAGAAACTGCCAGGATGCACATTTAGGGAAAATAATTCATATAGAGAAAGCTGCCCTATATACATAAATACAAAGGATATATCTGTATATAAGGCTGCTCTCTCTAAGTTATACATCAAAATACATTGCATATAGTTGTATATAAGGCAGCTCTTACTCTCTGTAGAAGACCTATGCTTTGTATTAATTTATATGCCCTATACAGAGAGCAAGGGCTGCCTTTTATAAAGCGATATGCATTGTATTTTGGGGTATATCTTACAGAGAGTGGGAGCAGCCTTATATACAGATATGTGCTTTGCATTTAATTATATATGCCTTTCACATTGAGAGAGCTGCCTCTCAGTATATATCTGTATAGAAGGTTGCTCTTGTTCTGTGTCAGATATATTCTTAAATACAAAGCGTATATGTGGATATAAAACTGCTCTCAGACACTAATAAATAAATACAAACCATATGCCTTATAAAGAATGAGAACTGCCTTTATATACCAATATATGCTTTGTATTTAGGTGCACGTGTGTGTATTGGTTTGTGTATAATTAAGCACAATCTCTGTATAACACATATCCTTGTATTTACAGCAGTGGCACCAATCTATGTCTAAGTTAGATCCTTTTCTACATAGACAAACCAATATATATATATATATATATATACACACACAGAAACGGTTTGTATAAGCGTATTACAAAGCTCAACATAATGTGTGCTGTGTATGAACAAGTCATAATAAAACTCACAAATCACAGTAATGTGTGGTGTGTGTGTATGAGTAGTGCGTTTTATTGTGATATGCTCATATACAGCACACATTATGTTGAGCTTTGTAATACGCTTATACACACACACCGCATATTATGTATCACAGAGCTCCACAGCAATAAAACTCACAGCAATGTGCGGTACGTATTAGCGTATCACAGAATCAGTGGCGGCTGGTGATGTCTGAACCTGGGGGGGCGCCTGACCACAACCCTTTTCTGGCCACACTCACGGTAGCGTTTTAAGCCAACTTCTGAAATACATTTAATGAAAACTATCTGCTGCAGACCCAACTCAGATCATTAAATGTGTGGAAGAAGTTAAAGTGAGAGATGTTCATACACACTGCACATTACGACTTTTTATTGCTGTGGAGCTCTGTGATACTCAGATGTCGTTTTTTTGGGGGAGGGCAGCATTTCATCCATCGCTCCAGGCAGCACAGTGGCTTGGGCCGGCCCTGCTCCCGACTCCCGGGCGTCTCCAGACTCCAGTCCAGCAAGTCCTATACTAGCACTGCCACTGGCTCATAGACAGTCACACTGCTGCCTGTCACTGACTGTCAATCTGAGTGTCTGGCACCCGTGAGTGACCCACGCGGTCCACCACATCAACCAGCAGCAGACTCCCGTGGCGTGCCCTGCCTGGCCGTGACAGTCACTGACTGATTGAGCCGATCCGGTCAGTGGTCAGTCACATTCCAATTCCTTATCCACTCCACACATCACATCATTGAATTCAGCTGGGCCTGGTGCCACCGCTGCAGCAGACTCTGTCCGTGACAGTCACTGTCTCTCCTGAGGGCTGAGGCCACACATCAGCAGCACGCCACCTGACTCTCAGGTAATTATGTTCAAAAATCAAAGCATTACCGGGGGGGGGGAGCCCTTTCAATAAGGTGGCCTCCTGGTTCCTGCATTACGGGGGGGGGGGCTGTGTCTACCATGCCAATTGCATTCCGTTTGAGATTCAGGCTGATCCTGTTTGTTCTGTTTTCCTCACTTGGCTGTAACATTTACCGCACTTGGCTGTAACATTTACCGCACTTGGCTGTAACATTTACCGCCATTTTGGGGGGGGGCCCGTCATGGATTCTTGCACCGGGGCCCTCAGGTTTCTAGTTACGCCACTGAGACTTAGTTTGTAGTTTTTGTCGCCCACTGCTATTCCCGAGATATCTGGGTGACCTCTTATCTGTTCCGCCAGAGGTTCTAGGCATAGGGCAAACAGAAGTGGAGACAGGGGGCAACCCTGACGCGTACCATTTAAGATGTCAAATGGTCTTGATCTCCCTCCCATAGTCATTACTGAGGCCGTTGGCGAAGTGTAAAGTGCCCGAATACCCCCTATCATCCCCTCCCCACACCAAATCTCCTCAAGACCTCCCATAAATATGTCCAGTCCACTCTATCGAAGGCCTTCTCGGCGTCAAGGGAAAGTAGTAAGGACGGTTGTTTGGAAGCGTGCGCTATAGAGAGTAGGTTCACCGTGCGGCGAATATTGTCAGGGGCACCGCGAGACGGGATAAAACCGACCTGGTCAGGGTGCACTAGTGAGGGTAGGTGACGACTCAAACGCGTAGCTAAGACCTTTGCATAGATTTTCATGTCTACATTCAGTAAAGATATCGGACGGTAGCTGGCGCAAGTAGAAGGATCTTTCCCTTCCTTGGGAATCACCACTATGGAGGTGGCCAGCAGTTCCTTGGGAGGGGATTTGCCTTCTAAGAAGCCGTTATACATATTAGTTAAAAGTGGGGCTAATTGGGTTCGGAATTTCTTATAATATAGGGGGCTAAACCTGTCTGGGCCTGGGGCTTTAGATGTACGGAGTTCTTTCAGTATTGGGAGGATCTCTTCAGTGGTAATTGGAGTCGCCAGCTCGTTCGCCTGTGGCCGGGACAACATACGTAGGGGCAGTTGTTCTAAAAAGGAGCGAATCTTTTGTAGTTTCTGGTCATCAGGTGGGGCTGTCGTGCCGTCATACAACTTAGCGTAGTAGCGCGCAAATTCCTCCGCTATTTCTGATGGAGTTACTGCCGGGGGCTTCTCTGATCTCTGGATTTTCGCTATAGAGTTACGCTTACGCAGGGCGCGCAGTTTGCGGGCTAGCATGGCGTCTGGTTTGTTTCCCTTCTCAAATAATAGCTGTCCGACCCTACGGAGGTCACCTAGTGCCCTCTCCGTCTGTAATGAATTCAGTTCCCCCCTAGTAGTCACTATTCTGTTCCAAATCAAAGGGTCCGGTTGAGTTTTATGCGATCTCTCTAAAGTAGCGAGGGTAGCGGTCAGGTCCGTCATTTGGGTGCGTAGTTTCTTATAGTGGGCCGCTTGTAGACCTATAAGTCGGCCCCGTAGGACCGCCTTATGGGTGGTCCACAACAGGTCTGGTTGATAGTGGTCGGGGTTATTATCCAGAACAAAGTTTGCTAACGCTAGGTCCAGTTCCGTTATGGCTTCCGGCCTCAACAACAGGGCGTCTGGTAGGCGCCAGGGAGGGCGGGGGGAGCTTCTGGAGCCATCCGCCAAGACCACGCTGAGAGGGGCGTGATCCGACCAAGTTATCTCATGGATCTTGGCAGATAGCACATCCCTCACAGCTCGCTGGGGGACAAAGACATAATCAATTCTCGTGTATGTTGTATTCGGGTGGGAGTAAAACGTGTAATCCCTTGTCGTGGGGTGCAGAAGGCGCCAAGCATCTACTATTTGGGTTTGTTGCAGAAAATTTTTAAGAAGTGGGCGGTTAGGGTGAGAATCAGACTGAGTAGAGGTGGTAGATCTATCTAAAACCCGGTCCAGGATGGAGTTAAAGTCACCCCCGATGATAACCTCCCCCCCCAGGGAAAGGCTCTAGCAAAGTTAGGAGCCGGTCATAAAAAGCAGGGTCCCTGGTGTTGGGAGCATAGACGTTGAGGAGTGTTAACGGTCTATTGTCAATAGTGCCCTGAAGAAACAGAAACCGTCCCTCCTTATCTAATACTTTTCTACGAAGGACAAAATTATTGCGGGAGCGGAAAAAAATGGAGGTTCCCCGGTGTTTCGTAGGTGCACAGGCGTGGTAATGCAGCGGGAATCGTTTATCAAAAAATCTAGGGGATTTACCCTGAGCGAAATGCGTTTCCTGGAGGAGGAGAATATCCGCTCCCAACGAAACGTATGATCGCATTGCCTTACGTCTTTTCATTGGATTATTAAACCCTTTTACATTATGTGAAATTACATGTAATGGCATTGAAGGAACAAATATAGGGGGAGCAGCTGGGAGCTAATAAACTTTGTCACGGTTAACCAGGGCAATAGAGTGAAGGCAGGAGAAGATGGTAGTTGAAAACCTAGAACACCTAGACGGTATACCCTTGCACATACATTAACAGATGACCACAGTTTGCTTGGAGAAAGTGGCAGTCGAAAACCTAGATCCCCTGCGCGGTATACCAATACACATACATTAACAAATGACCACAGTTTACCTGACCTTTCGAGACCTTGATCGAAAAAGAAAAGAGAGAAAAAGAAAAAATGGGAAAAAAGAAACCAAAAGGTAAAAATGTTTGCAAAAAGAGAGAGAAAAAAAAGAGCAAAATAAGTCGTAGAAAAAAGGAACCTACACACAGTCGAACTCGGATCGTAAAAAAGAACAATCCAACAAAAATCCCATCCAGTAGGGAGACAGTCTCGGGTATCATCCATACCCCGTAATTATCCACTTCAGGGAGAAATCCGAGAAGGGCGCCCAGAGCCCTGGGCGGAGGGGTGGTCGGCGACATCCACCAGGTGGTGTCACCTGTGTCAATATCCTGACCTCGTGTGGATCCAATCAGGAGCTCATCATCCCAATGAGGTTGTAGTTTAAGAACTTCAGATAAGTTCCATATTCAAGATGTGTTACAATAACGGCAGAGGCTCTGCTACCTCATGTAGGCCTCGTGTGGCGGAATGAGGAGACATCAGTCATGGTGGAGGAGTCGGCGAGGGTCGCGGCCGACGGTTGTTTAGTGAGGTCTGAGACCATTCCGTCTCCATCCTCTGCGGTGTGAAGGGCCTCTCTCGTGACGGGGAGGGTCTCACTTCTGCTAGGCCCAGAGCGTGAAGAAAGCGGTCAGCTCTCTGCAGATCTTCCAGAACATGCGTAGCTCCGTGATGGGATACCACAAGTTTGAATGGGAACCCCCAGCGGTATCTGATGTTATGCGCGATCAGTTGGTCCGTGATAGGTTTAAAGGAGCGGCGATTTTGTAGAGTCGTAGGAGAGAGATCAATAAACAATTTCGGCATAACGTTATCAATAGACGGCGTTTGCGTTCTAGCGGCTGCGACCACCGCATCTTTTATCCCGTAATAATGGAATCTAGCGATAATATCTCTAGGACGGTCACCAGGTCGCGGTTTGGGTCTTAAAGCTCTGTGTACCCTGTCGAATAAACAGTGTTCCGGGGGAGTATCGGGTAACAGACTGAGCAGGTACCTATGCATAAAGTCCTGTAGGTCAGTAACATCTTCTGGGACTCCCCTGAGGCGCACATTGTTCCGCCGGGACCTGTTATCCTGATCTTCTTGTGCCCTCTGTAGTTGGTGAACTTCCTCCGTAAGGGTCTCCAGATGTTGAGCCATGTCGTTAGACTTTTACTGAGGCATCGTTTGCCCGCTCTAGAGCGTCCGTCCGAGCCCCCACCGCATCGATCTCGGCCCTCACCGCCGCCAGACCCTCCTGTATGTCCCCCTTTATGTCAGCGCGAAACGCTGAGAGTAATCACTCTATGTCACCTCGCGTGGCCGGGCCGCTGTCGGGAGAGCACGAGGAGGCGGCCGCCATCTTGGGTGAGGCGGCAAGTTCTGGGCCTGGCGTGCGATCGGCAAATAAGGGGTGAAGACGGCCCGGAGGTATGGATTTTTTTGGTTTTGGGGGCATCTCCAGATACCTGATGCAGTCCGGGACCCGAGGGGATCACCCAGAGCCAGGGTCGATCGGGCTGAGTTGCAGAGTCGCTAATGTAAGCTGGGATGAGTGCGGAGCTCCGGGATCACGCGGCCATCTTGGTTAGCCGCCGGACACGCCCCCAACTACTGTATATTTTTAATAATTTTACTCATTTTTTATTTTATGTACAGTTATTAGATTGTCACAAAAACCCTGTTCATCTCCCCTAAAAAGGTACCTTATATGTATATGAGCACGTAACAAAAGAGGATAATATTGTGGAAATGACAAAGATTGATAAAAAGTGCCAAAACTGTCTCAATCATGCAGAGAATATGGGGAAACTCCTCAGTCATTAAGGCTAAGGTCAGACTAACGTAGTATTAACGTGCGTTTAGCAGCACTAAATCACGGCCGCGCTAGCAGCAAATTACGTCCAATGCCGGGCAGCATACGAAGAACGTCCGCACAAAAGTGCGGCCGCGCAACGCAAGCGGCAAACGAAGACGCTGCTAATGTCCGGCCAACATAACGTCCAGACGCAAAAAGTGTTTTATTGATGATCCGTACAAAATCACGGACGATAATGCGCATCGTATGACCGCTATCGCGTATTCCGTGAAAAAATACGTCCATTCGGTCGAATGCACTTTTTCACGGACAACGCGAAAAATGCGTTAGAGACTAGTGGAACTGGAAAAGCTAATGAACAGACACGGACAGATTTCCTAAAAGGGACATAAAACGTACATTATTTGTACACATCTGAATATAATTTAATTGTATCCCCTCTCTCTGCCCCTTTGCGTGAATTTTCATGTTTCATTGTCAAAACATCAATCTTTGTGCCTATAGTGAGTATCTTCATATTTGCATTTATGGTTTTCATGCTTCTTTTACCCAGGACGTACTTTAAAACGAGAGAAATCTCAATGTGTCCTTCCTGGTAAAATCCTTTATAAATACATAATTTAGAGATGGCCCTTGGTTGATCTTGTTTATAGTTAATTGCTTTGGAAAGGTTTTCTCTGTGTGTGCATTGGCTATAACTCTCAACACTGTAATTTTCATCGCTATAACCTTGGACATTGACTTTCTATATGCCGCCTTCTTTGACCCATAGTCCTAACTCAGCCACACAAATACATGCATTATTGCGTGACCTAAGAACTCCATTTGTAAAGCTTTGTTTCTGCTCAAAGCCTCTTGACATCATATTAGAGGTGATTATAATCATTATATCACATTACATTTCTCTTATGATATGTTGTGATATTCTTCCACTTGGGAACAATACTCTGTCAATCATAATGGGAATATTTGCACACTTACTGATGTGGTGTTCTGACCGGGATCCATATCGGCTTTCCATAGAGGTAGAGCCGAGACATTGGTGGTGAGGTTGAACCTAATTAATCATGGTTGTAGATGAGATACACATTGGTCAGGTGATCTGTTTGTTACTCGTACGGTTACAGAGCAGAGAAATTACTACTATGCTACACAGCCAATACTGTGCATGGCATGACTGTATTGCCCACAAGGACACTTGCTGGAAAGAGGTCCTCTAACCCAGACCTCAAAATTTCCACTCGCCTGCTCGCATTTGGCCAGTGGATATTCGCTGAGGGTGAGTGGGGCAGATTGACCCGTCGGGCCCGCGGGTGCTGGGGCCCGGTTCAGTGGGCCTCCGCCTTCTTAATTCTCAGCTCTGGTATCGGACCCTTGGAGTCTGAATCCAGAGCTGTCTGTCTGATCAGCGCTGCCCCCTCCCGCGCATCCTGCGAGATTCACGTTTGCAGGTCACCTGACCCATCCACATGATGCGTCGCAGACTCGCAGCATAGGCGAATCTACGACTCATCACATGGGTGGGTCAGGTGACGCACAGGAGGGGGCGGCACCAATGCAGCGTGCCATTCCCAGACTCGTGTTAGAGTGTGGGAGGCACGTTGCAGCACCGATCAGACAGCACGCAGAAGGGGCGATCGACTCCCAGTGGACAACGGAGCCAGCCTGCGTCTCGGCAGGGAAAGAGGACAGAGTAGCCGAGGCCCAATCTGCTGCCTTTCACTTGGTAAGTGACTGCGTAAAGAGAATGAGAGGGGGGGGGTGTTAAAAAGAGAGAGGGGGTGTAAAAAGAATGAGAGGGGGTGTAAAAAGAATGAGAGGGGGTGTAAAAAGAATGAGAGGGGGTGTAAAAAGAATGAGAGGGGGTGTAAAAAGGGCCGTGGAGCTCTGTGATAAGGCTCCTACACACTGCACCTTATTGTGAGTTTTATTGCTGTGGTGCTCTGATACACTCCTACACATTGCACATTATTTTCCTTTACGTTTACACTGCTTTGTTATAATGTTAATGATAATTACATATTAATTTAAGAGAGTGTGTTTAGGGGCAGAGTTAAGGGTAGGGGTTGGGTGGGGCAACTGGTGGCGAGTAACTCTTAAGGCCTGGCTAGTAGCTCGGCACCTGAAATTTTGAGCCCTGCTCTAACCAGGACCAGAACCTGAGTCCCCTCGGCTGTAGAGCACAGTTACAAGTTACGCCTACACTAGCAGCACAGGTGGATATAATCTTTTAACTGTCTCAGAATAACAATCTTTATACTAAATTACAAAAAGCTCTTGGTAGCGAAAGGGTTAAACATTTCTTCTTAACCAAAACTTGCATGTTAACCCCTCCTTTAGAAAAAAAAAATGTGTTAGTAGTCTTTTCATTGCCGAAGGATTTTAATGATTATTAATTACTGCAGTTAGTTGTGGAGCGCTACCCCAACTGCCCCTGAGTACGTGCCCCTACTAATGGCACCCAACTGCTGCTGCGTAGGTGCCCCTACTAATGAGACCCAACTGCCCCTGTATACGTGCCACTACTAATGGCACCCAACTGCCCCTGCGTACGTGCCCCTACTAATGGCACCCAACTGCCCCTGCATATGTGCCCCTACTAATGACACCCAACTGCCCCTGCGTACGTGTCCCTACTAATGACACCCAAACTGCCCCTGCGTACGTGCCCCTACTAATGGCACCCAACTGCCCCTGTGTATGTGCCCCTACTAATGGCACCCAACTGCCCCTGCGTACGTGCCCCTACTAATGGCACCCAACTGCCCCTGCATACATGCCCCTACTAATGGCACCCAACTGCCCCTACGTACGTGCCCCTACTAATGGCACCCAACTGCCCCTGCGTACGTGCCCCTACTATTGGCATTATCCATCGCCTGGTAAAATTATATTTTCATGAATATATGTGGAAGACTGTCAATCCAGCATAGTTTTCACTGCAATGTCCACGTGTGGTAATAAACGCATCAGCTACAAAACAAAGAATTTTTTTAGCAGTTCATTGTTTGGTTTTATTCCTTTACAGAATCTGTGTTGAAAAATGTTGCCTTTATTCACATTCCAAACCGAGACACAATTAACTGCCTGAAGCTGAAACATTATAGCTCTATTCTGCGTTACGATGATCCTTTGACAGCTAGGAGAACACAATATAGGTGGCACGAAGCAGAAGGAAGGGGTCGCGCCACGCTGAGAAGAGATATTCAGAAACACTTATTTGCCGGCTTCATGGCAGATTGAAACACTGCAGTTACGTGTTGCTCTGCAACATGAACACAATGCAGATCGACTGCAGGCAGGAACAGCAGAGACACGTACTAATGAAATGCCTTGCAGGGCTGCCACAGAGGGACGCTCGTAATAAAACTGCTCATTTTTTTTTCTATTCAGTGAAGCAATTTAATACGGCAATAGCTCAATACTGCAGTGGTTGATTAAGACATTCCATTCGTGATACCATTTATTGTCGAGTGGGTTTTTTCTTCTTCTTAGGTGCCGAGCACTGGAGTCCGCTACAGCCTCCCTGTCTTCCCCTGTTATTAGCACCGTGGTCACGTCTCTTGGATGCGGCCTCAGAATATTCTGTACGGTGGAAACATATTGGCATGTGAAGAGCTGCCCGCTAACTGGTCGAGCATCCACCTGTACACACAATGTGTCTAGGAGAGAGGCCTTGAATCGTGACTTGAAACTGGTCCAGCATAGTGTGTAACGCATACCAAACCCCTGTAGGGCGTGAAAGGTGTTCACAAGGACGGTAGATATTTTGTATCGTTTCATACAGAGTTACATGGGTATAATTAAAACACTTTATATCTATAAGCGATAGCTCTAGATCCCCCTTAAGATCTGAATGCCCGACGGATAAAGGAAATGAAAATAATTGAAAGTAAATAATCAAGTAATAATAATAAAAAATAATCCATGAAATGCAAAATAAATATAGAATAACCATCCAATAAAGCCGCACACATAGAAGACAATAATATGTGAAATGTAAATTCTGACAATAATTGAGACAATCACATGCAATAATGCTTGCAGATCAGTGCTACATAAAGAAAAACAGTATATAGGAACAATGGTAGCACAGGTGTAGCCCCTCAAAAAATAATAATAATAAAGAAGCATAGGCTTCAAATAATGGCAAGACTTTCAGGGTTATTCAAAGAGATCCGAATGGCTGGAGAAAGGTAACCGAACGCTGAAAATCAGCGTTCAGTTACCTTTCTTGGCCATCCGGCTACCCAGAGAGCAGGCAATTCGCCAAATCCTGGCGAATTGCCTGCACATACGGTGCCTGTTCGAGGGCAGTGAAATCCCATAAAAAGCACTGCTTCGGCTATTCAGAGAACACACAAACCAGCAGTGAAAGGTTCCCTAAATGCCCTGCCATTCGGTGGTTTAATTCGGCAGGTTTATTCAGGCGAATCCCATAGGCTTCAATGTTAAAAATATTCCCGTTTTAATTCAATATCTAATAAACCGTTCATTATAATATTCTGCAGTAAAGAGTTTCTTTATTTACAGATTTTTTTGCATAGTTTAAGCATTTTTCTTGATTTTTTTTTTTTTTTACAAAAGTCCGTTTTTGGTTTTTTTTAAGTTTACTTATTTTTTCTGTAACAGCCCTTTTTATTATCATTCCCTGGACCTCATATGTAAATTTCAGACATTTTCGCTCAGTAATTTCTTTGCAAACAGCGTTTCACTTTTCAATCATTCATGCACACTGTTTTGCTAATTTATTCACTCCATTCGTCTGCCGTGTCGGCTTTTTCCGGAGGCTTCGCTGCTTGTGATCGGCTCCTGCTCGGGTTTTTCCAGCATTTTCGGCAGGTTAATCCAGATGTTTTTACGGGTTTTCGGCGTGCATTCGTTTGGTTTGCGGCGGCCTTTCCCTGCAATTCGGGGACCCTGTGGTGCTTGCTGAATACACCACAGGGTCGCCAAAATGGGATCGGCAAAACGATCCCTGTTAATAAACAGGGTCATTCAAAGAGAATCGAAAAGTCACCGCACATTCGGTGACTTTTCGTTCTCTTCAATTTGGTGTGATTTGGCGATCCTATTTCGGCGACCATGCTGTGTATTCAGCAAGCACCACAGGGCCGCCGTAGTGCAGGGAAAAGCCGCCGCAAACCCGCCGAACACTCACTGCAAAACCCAGCGAACGCACACCGAAACCTGCAAAAACATCTGGATTAACCCCGCCGAACACGCCGGAGAAATTGATTATTCCTGTTGTCTCTGATTGGCTTATTAGTGTTTTAGAGAAACATTAACAGCTCATAGCAAGTAAACCTGTATTTCCTACATTACACCACTGACTTTTAATTATAGGTAATACCAGAGATACTGGCAGGGTTATTCAAAGAGAATCGAAAAGTCCCCGCACGTTCGGTGACTTTTCATTCTCTTCAATTTGGTGCGATTTGGCGATCCCATTTTGGCGACCCTGCGGTGTATTCAGCATCAGCAAGCACCACAGGGCCGTCGTAGTGCAGGGAAAAGCCGCCGCAAAGCCGCCGAACACTAACTGCAAAACCCTGCGAACGCACACCGAAACCCGGAAAAAAATCTGGATTAACCCCGCCGAACACGCCGGAGAAACCCGAGCAGGAGCCGATCACAGCGCAGAGCAGCCGTTGGAAAAACCCGACACCGCAGACGAATGGAGTTAAAAAGCAAAACAGTACACTTGAATGTTTGAAAGTGAAACGCTGTTTGCAAAGAAACTACAGAACGAAAATGTCCGAAATTTACATATAAGATCTAATGAATGATAATAAAAAGGGCTGTTACAGAAAAAATAAAAAATCCCGAAAAATGCCAAAAAGATCCTAAAAAAACTATAAATAAAGAGACTTTTTACTGCAGAATAAAATAATAAACAGTTTATTAGATATTGAATTAAAACGGGAATATTTTTAACATTGAAGCCTATGGGATTCGCCTGAATAAACCTGTCGAATGAAACCACCGAATGGCAGGGCATTTTGGCAACTTTTGACTGCTTTTTTTTGTTCTCTGAATAGACCAGTGTTTCCCAAACCTGTCTTCGGGACACTCAACCAGGCCAGATTTTGCAGATCCAGGGCCGTAGGAAGGGCGAGGCGAATGAGGCACAGCTGTAAAGGGGCGCAGCCATGGCTCGAGTCCTTCGAGAACGCTGCGGGAACGCAGGTTGCGGGAACCTGCGTTCCCGCAGCTTTCCAGCAGGACTTGAACCATGGCTGCGCCCCTTCACAGCTGTGAAGCGCCCAGCCCGAAACGATTGCGAGCGGCCGCTTGCTTCCTGCTTGAACGGCCGCTGACAGGAAGTGCAGCCGCTCGCCTGGGATCTAACAGCCAGCCGCGATCTCGCGAGATCGCGGCAGGCTGTTTCATCGATCCCAGGTGAGCGGCTGCACTTCCTGTCAGCGGCCGTTCAAGCAGGAAGCACGCGGCTGCCGGCAATGAGAGGTGAGCTGGGGCACTATCCATGAGACCTGGCGACACTATCCATGAGACCTGGGGGCACAATCCAGGCGACCTGGGGGCACTATCCATGAGACCTGGGGGCATTATCCATGAGACCTGGGGGCGTTAGCCATAAGACCTGGGGCAATATCCATAAGACCTGGGGGCAATATCCATGAGACCTGGGGGCATTATCCACGAGAGCTGGGGGCACTATCCATGAGACCTGGGGCATTATCCACGAGACCTGGGGCATATCCATGAGAGCTGGGGCATTATCCATGAGACCTGGGGGCATTATCCATGAGACCTGGGGGCATTATCCATGAGACCTGGGGGGAGCATTATCCATGAGACCTGGGGGGGGCACATTATCCATGAGACCTGGGGGGGCATTATCCATGAGAGCTGGGGCATTATCCATGAGAGCTGGGGCAATATCCATGAGAGCTGAGGGGCATATCCATGAGCTGGGCCATATCCATGTGAACTGGGGCAATATATTCCCATATGAGCTGGGGTCAATAATATCCATATGAGCTGGGGTCAATAATATCCATGTGAACTGGGGAAAATAGTCTGGGGGCTCAGTGCTGTGTATATTATTCTGGGGGGTGTATATTATGCTAAATGTTCTTTTTTATACGTGCATGTATTCTGTGTGTACTGTATTTGTACATGTACTGTGTGTGCACTATATATGTAGGGCCCCATCACCTCCTTAACCTATAGCACTCACACATGTGAGCGTTGGTGCTAGGTTAAATGAGGTTACTGCATGCTGCCCATATCACATCCTAGCACAGGACCCTCATATTACAATCCCAACGGTAACAGGTTAAGAAATCCAGGAGATTGTGCTTTTCAGCGCGAGGTTACTGTACTTTGCGCTCCCTATACTTAACATGGGGAGCGCAAAGAGTAAATAGTGTTAGGATTACAAAGTACTAACGCTAATTACCATCCCGCCATAGCTACAAAAGTTACCCACAGCTAGACGCTGGTGCTAAGTGATGCCGCTTCTGCAGAATCAGTCAGCACCAGCTGGAACCCCCCAAAAATCACATACTTGTCTCTCATCCCACAGCGCAAAGGGTGGCCCGATCCACTGCTTCTGGTCGCGGGGAGCATCCAGGAGCTTAGCACTGCGCCACTGGTCGGGGACTCGGATTTTTAAAATTGGGGGGGAGGGGGGGCACAATTTTCTGTTTTTGCCTCGGGTGCAACAGGAGCTAGCTACGGCTCTGTGCAGATCACCTTGGGGAAATGCAGACTGAATCCTGCAATCACTGAGCAGCAAATCATATCACCTGTGCTGTGCTTCACATATCTGGCAAACCTGGTGAGGCAGAGGGTCCTGAGGACAGGTTTGGGAAATACTGGAATAGACGAAGCATTGCTTCCCTATGGGGATTCACTGCCCTCGAACAGGCACCGTATGTACAGGCAATTCCCCAACATTTGACGAACTGCCTGCTCTCTGAATAGCCGAATGGCCAGGAAAGGTAACCGAACGCTGAATTTCGCTATTCGGTTACCTTTCGCCAGCAATTCGGAGCTCTTTGAATAACCCTGTATGTCATATCTATACCAAGGCAGCTCTAGCTGTCTCCGAGTTCCATGCAGAAATCAATAATGATACAGGGTTATTCAGAGAGTGGTGAAAAGCAGGAGAATGATTGGAGAATGGAAAATTCTAGGTCAAAATAGCCGATTTGGAAAATGAGATGAATGGGAGAATTTTTCTGGTTTGGCTATTTTGACCTAGAATTTTCCATTCTCCAGTCATTCTCCTGCTTTTCACCGCTCTCTGAATAACCCTGTGTAAGTCTTATTGCCAGTAAAAGGTTACCGGCTGGATGGAGAAGAAGTAACATCACTGCTTTATAACCATGGAGATACAGGTTTGATCCCAGGCAGAGCACCTCTCCAGTAAGTGTCCTTGGGCAAGACACCTAACGGTACGTACTCAGCACCCAGGACATACTTGAAAACAAGAGAAATCTCAATGTATTCTCTCGTTTTCAAGTACGTCCTGGGTTCAATAACATTAAAATGTTACAGTTGTTACAGAAATACAAAGTAATACAATGTAAGATATAAAAAAAAAACCACAAATATACAGATTAACAGAAAATAAATATGTAGGAAATAGTCATTATGTTACATGTTTACAGGTGCATTCTGTATTGAGGTATGTTAATAGGGAGCTCTTGAGTGACTTTTGACTGTGGGAAGATTTGATGGTGTCTGGGAGGTTATTCCATAATTGTGGTGCTCTGTAGGAAAATGAGGATCGAGACACTTTCTTTTTGTACTGTGGCATTGCAAGTAAGGTGCTGGTCCTGGATCGGAGGTTATAGGATGAGGGAACTGCTGGGGGAAGCAGTCTATTCAGGTAGGGTGGCAGCTTCCCAGAAAAGCTCTTAAACACAAGGTTGGAAAGGGTACGTTTAGACTCCAGCGACGGCCAGTTTAGCTCTTTTAACATGTCACAATGGTGGGTCATGTAGTTACATTGTAGCACAAAGTGGCAGAATGAGTTATACAATGTGGTAAGTTTCTGAAGGTGTGTTTGCGGGGCCGCTGCATACACTACATCTCCGTATTCAATAGCTGGCATAAGCATTTGTTGTACAATCTGCTTTCTTACCGCGAGGCTCAGGCAGGATTTGTTTCTGTACAGGGCACCTAGTTTGAGGTAAATTTTAGATGAGAGTTTTTCAATGTGGGGGCCAAAGGATAGATTAGGGTCTAACCACATACCTAGATATTTGAGAGAAGTGACTGTAGTCAGCGTGCCATTTGATTTTGTCCCCCCACATAGATGGGGCGATTGCAATTTATGTAGTTTAGGTGCTGTTCCAAAGAGCATCGTTACCGTTTTGTCAGTATTTTAAAAAAGTTTGTTGTGTTTGATCCACTTTTCTACCTCTGTGAATTGTTCTTGCAGCACGGCCTCCAGCTGTGGGAGATTTGGTTTTCTGGTATAGATTACGGTGTCGTCTGCATACATCTGTACAGTTGAGGCTTTGCAGATGTTGGGCAGATCATTTATGAATATTGTGAATAGCAGGGGGCTGAGTATTGAGCCTTGGTGTACACCGCAAGTGACTGGGAGGGGGAGGGAGGAGCTTGCGGTGTACACCAAGGCTCAATACTCAGCCCCCTGCTATTCACAATATTCATAAATGATCTGCCCAACATCTGCAAAGTAGTTGGATACCAAAGTATTGTAACCACTTTTATGGATAGGTACCACTCTCGCAGTCTTCCAGAGTTTGGGTATGTATCCAGTCGCCAGTGATTCATTGATTAGGGTTGCGACAGGATTTGCAATTGCCAGTGCACTGATTTTCAGGAGCATTGCTGGAATTTGATCAGGTCCAGACTGGTATTTAATTTTTTGGTTACGGAGACGTTTAGTAACGACACTGACAGGCACTGGTCTAAAACTGAATGCCTGTCTGATACAGGGTTTTTGCACAGTTGGAGAGGCCTGACCTGCATGCGGCCTTTCTGATTGCATGCCTATCTTAGCAATCAGGGTGGTGGCACATCCAACAAAATAATCATTAAAGGCATTTGCTACATCTAGGGGGTGTTGCAGGGTTTGGTTGTTTACTTTGACAGCAGCCAGCTGGGAGTGGACAGGGGGTGCTTGTATGTTACTTATGGTTTTCCAAAAGTTTCTAGGGTTTGATAGGTTATGGTTTAGATTTTCATTGAAGTAATGGGCTTTCGCCATTTTTGTTTGTTTTGTGCATGCATTCCGGCATGGGTTTATTCATTTACTGTATTCCTTACCGTGGTAGTATGTTTGTTATAATTGCACTGCAGAGCACACCGTCACTTGGGAATGCCTGACTTAGATATTAAAAATGTCTGAATGGACAGTATATATTAAAGGTACAATGACACAATGCAAAGCAGCACTCCAATCAAGCAAGTCCAGGCAGGTGCCACCACATTCCATGACGTGACCACCTACAGTGTAGTAGCAGGAATGTCCCTGGAACGTCTGGCGTTGGCGTCAGAGGGCGAGAGATAGGAGGCAAAGTCACCATTGAACCTGGTGCCCACATACAAAGATGGCATCGGGGTAGGTGTCTCCTCTTCCTCTTTGCCAGAGTCCCCCTCTGATACAGATCCATCGCTGGATGAAGAACAGACATTACGCCACCCCTTGATGGAAGCATCAGACCCCGTATATTGACTCGGGGGTCCTTTTAGAGACCATGGTGTCCTCTGGTATACAGCCAAATGGGAAGACATCATTCAGAGGTTTAAACTCACAGATGGCCGGATCTTTTGGGCTGTGAGTGATGGGAATAGTTACGCCTGGAACCTGTATACACATAATGTCCATTGGCTCCGGTTCCATGGATGTATCTTCCAAGTCCATAGGGATGCCAGGTTCGGACTCCCTGGGTAAGGACATAAATCCATGGGGGTGTCAGACTCCTCTTCAGAGCTGACCTCCAAAGACGTCACATGCCTGGATACAGCAGATACCGTTCGTCTGGGGACAGGTGTAGGTACATGAGTTCGTCGGGGTGTAGGTTTGGGTGCACGCACTCGTGCAGTAGCTTCCCTAGGGGCCGGTTTGGGCGAGGGTACCGGTTTAGGTGCCGCAGGTCTCTCTGAAGCAGGTGTGGACACAGTATCTGTAGCAGGCCTGGAAGCCTGGAGCTGCTTCAGAGGCCTACGCACCTGAGCGTGCTTGGGAGTAATAGCTGGCTTAGAAACCGGTGCTGGTTTGACAACCGCTGATCTGGGGGGGTTTTCTGGGCAATTCGATATCCAATGTGATCCTGCCCCGCAGTACAGGCACAAGTTGCTATTTTGTCTCCTGACACGCTCTTCAGGAGACAGGGGATCATGGCGTTTATTTGGAGGAGCGCACACCTTAGTTGAGGTGCCCAGAATAGTTTGCAGCATTTGCACCAGGGAATCAGCCAGGTTTTTAAATAGTTCCTGGAAGGTCGTCTTCAGTAACTCCACCATTAAGTGCAGCACTGTGGGCTCATTTGTATTGGGCTGGTTCATTTTGTCACGGTTAGGGATGGCACCGGGGTGGCACCAGGGGTGAGGAGAGTATGAGCCCAGCGTGCAGTGGTCTGCACAAATAAACAGAGGATAAGGGTAGAGGAGGGTGGATGAAATATGATGACTGACCAGGTTGATTGCAGGGGATGATGGTATTAATTTGCAGGAACCAGAAATGGGGAATCAGGATCAGGTAGCAACGTAGCAAGGATGTTCACTCTTGGTGAGCATGAGCCGTAATGAACCAGCAGTGTGTGTGTGCGGGGCTGAGCCCTTTATTTCGTGAGTCACGTGTTTTTGTGTTAACTTTTACACTGCTGGATGCTGGTTGCTGGCTGCAGGGCAGGAACAGGATGGAAGTGAGCCACCAGGGGGGGTTTAAAGATGGTTACAGCCATGGGGCATGACACTGTGTGAGGTGACAGGCCTCCAGGAGCAGAGTGTATGCTGGGAGATCGAGTCATGTTCACTGTGTGAAGGGAATAGCAATTCACAGCGGATGCTGGATGTTGTAGTCCTTCTCTCAGTTTAACCCGTCACTGCTGAGCTCATTCCTTTCCATTAGTCCCTTCACGTCAGAGTAATTTGTCCAGATGTGCTGAGCTCATTCCTTTCCATTAACCCCTTCACTTTTGAATAATTTCACCCCAAGTGTGGAATAGATCAGGCATAATGCCATCAAGAGGTTAATCCAGTGGATGTACAATGTCCTGGTATATCACACTGTCCCTTATTTATGATTTTTGAGTATAAAGCTGCTAACATGTCCACAGGTTGGGGGCTGCAATTCTTGCCTTGCCCTGGGCGCGGACAACCCACGCTACGCCACTGACTCAACCTCCTATTCTTAGACACATTAATGGACAACACAACTACAGCAACATTGTGGCTTGAAAAAGGCTTTTTATCTGTTAGATTTGTTGGAAAACACAACTATTGCAAACTGTCTAAATATATAAAGGAGTTGAGTGCTGCCTCCGGTCAGTTTTTCCTTCTTTCTAAGTAACTATAAAAGATTTGCTTCATTGTAGAAAACAAAACGTTTTTTTTTTTTTACCAGAATATGGTTAATCTTCATTATTATAGTTTTATGAAAACTGATACATTGATAAGGCTAGGGTCAGACTGAGGCAGTGCGAACGCGCGTGCAGGCGCACTTAATCACGGCCGTAGTAGCAGCAAATGCCGGGCAATGACGGCCAATATACGAAGTACGGTCGCACAAAAGTCCGGCTGCGCAACGCAAGTGGGAAACGAACGCATTTTGTCGAGAACGTAAAACCGCTAGTACGGTTGTACAGAGTGCGCTGCGTCCGCTAGAGGCGTGTGTGCGTGAATTGGAGATGTCAGACACTGCTAATGTCCGGCCAACATAACGTCCAGACGCACAAAGAGTTTTATTGATGATCCGTACAAAATCACGAACGCAAATGCGCATAGTATGACCGCTATCGCGTACTCCGTGAAAAAATGCGTCCATTCGTTCGAACGCACTTTTTCACAGACAACGTGAAAATGCGTTCGTCTGACCCTAGCCTTAGAATTACATTGTAGTCACTCTGTTTTAACTGCAGTTACTAAAGCTCTGGCTCCTTTCCAAGCGCACCTTACTTCCTGTTTAGCTCCGCTCTCCATCCTGTGAGAGTCGCCTTGCAGAGAAACACAGGAAGAACCATTTTGCTACTGAAATTCTGCATGGAGCAACTTTATGGCCTGTAGAAAGCAGACATGTCGAGCCCTATTCCAAGGTTTGTGTTAACTTAACCAGAGCTGTTGTAAACTTACCGGAGCCATTATAGACTATGGAGTTGCCACATTTACAACAACTTTGGTTACATTTACACAAAGGTTGGAATACAACCCTAAATTGGACATAGGGATGTGGAAAACACCAGAATTAGTTTCAACAGAAAGAAGCCCAGAGCAGAATATGCAGTTCCTTAACGTTTGATCACAGTATGCCTGGTCACAGTGTGCCGAACTAGGCAAAACCGAATGGGGAGAATCTGCCAAAGAACAAGTTCACATAACCTAGGGAGCAGGGGACTACTCCTAAAAAATTAAGTGTGGGAACTCTTCTAGATTTCTGCTTCAATTATCTGTTGGCACGTCACACTTAACCTGAACTCCACACTTAAATTTGACGTCAATGTTTTAACATAATGATATGAGATTTAGGTAAACATCATAATTGTAATAGATATATTTATGGTTACTTAACCTACATGGCGGTTTTACCGAATGTGGCTCGGGGTTAACTTTCAGTGCTGAAAGCGGTAACCCCGAGCCACACTTGGGCTGGATGCATACCTGTCCCTGCGCTCAGTCGCTGACCTCCACGATCGCAGTCTCCTCCGGCGATCACGGCGTCCTGCTTCCTTGTTCCCTTCTCGCGAGATGGATGAAGAGATCCAGCTTGCAGTTGGTGATCCGATTCATCCTAAAAAGGTGCTCCTTCTTAGTAAACTCCTCAAACTAAGCCTTCATGGTCCTATATTTGTGCCAACAGGATGGGTGGGGAAGGTCTTTTATGCAAATCCCCAATCACGTACAGTATTTTTATTGTGTAGGGCTAAGATGATCCTACACTGGAACTAAGGCACGAAGCACAAACCCTAAAAATACTCCTTAGACCAGTGTTTCTCACCCTGTCCTCAAGTCTCGCAAACAGACCAAGTTTCACCAGATATCTGAAGCACAGCTGATATGATTTGCTGCTCAGTGATTGCAGGATCCAGTCTGTATTTCCCCAAGGTGAACCTTAAAACCTGGCTGCAGTAGCTTTTCCAACAGCTAGAAGGGAAAAGGGCTCATAGTGTGTATGTTCTTGTACGTGATCCTGTAAGTAAGAGTCATCAACATTGGCCTCCCAGATATTTTGGTACTTCAACTCCCATGATGCTCAGCCACTCACTGGGATGGCCGAGCCTTATGGGAAATGTAGTTTATATACATCTTTAGGGCCAATATCACTGTCCGCTGCTATAAAAGGAATTAGCATGCAGTTTGGGTGGAGGGAGGGAGAGAGATTGTGCATTCAAAAGATATGTCCTTCATGGTTCCTTCAGCTGAGGGGCCAAGAGCATTTATATGATATTAAATCAAGCAACAGGCACTGGCATCACGGCATCGTTATAGGTTTATTAGTAGTAGGATTTTATTTCCCCTGCTGAAGGTTGCACCAGCTCATCCCACTATAGCGAACAATGAAAAGAATATTACACAATCCCCAATGTCTCATTAGCAAAGGCTCAGCGTTCTTTGCCAAAACAAAATACAAAGGACATCACCAAGTCCAATTTAATTTAATAAATACATTTAAATACAAACATTTGCTTGGAATGTCGCCCTAGGGGTATGTTGGCTCCAAATTCACTGTACTATATAAAGAATATTTTCACATTTTAGGCTAGGGTCAGACGAACGCATTTTTCACGGAACGTGCGTCCAGATGCACTTTTTGACGGAAGACGTGGTAGCGGTCAAACGGTGCGCAATTACGGCCATGATTTTTGACGGAGCTATAACAAAAAATTGACGTGATGTTGGCCGGACATGTGCAGCGTCTGACCTCTCCTAATCACACACACGCCGCTATGCCGACGCAGCGCACTCTGTGCGCAGTACTAGCGGTTCGACGTTCTTGCTAACCTGCGTCCTTTTGCCGCTTGCGTTGTGTGACTGCACTTCCGTGTGGCCGTACTTTGTGTGTGGTCCTTCATTGGATGTTATTATCTGCCACCACGGACGTACTAAAGTGCGGCTTCACGGACGTAAAAACTCCGTTCGCCTGACCACAGCCTTACAGTGCACATGAGATTAAAGAAGTTCTGTAATTTGCTGAATGCTTAAAATGACTCTCACATTGAGCACTTAGTCTTCATTTCTAGAGAGCTTCCTTTAGCCCGCTCTACCCCGAGGAGCATTCAGAGGTTAAATTCAGCCATCCAAATGCAGGAATTTAGTCCTGCCCAGAAACTCAGCTTAGGTTTCAGGGCTTGGAGACTTGTGAGAACCAGCCATATTCAATGGAGTCAAAGCTTTCCTGCATTAGGAGCTATTGGATTGGTTGGAGCGCCCAGCCCCCTGCGGTCACGTGACATGTTAATATGGAAACATCATATCCTGCAGAGATCTGCGTTGGAATTAGGATTAAAACAGGATTAAGGAGTGCGGAGGGGATCAGGTAGGGTTAATGGATATCCCCTCCGAGTCCTTTCCCCTCCTGTTTTAACTATCTCTTTAACCCCTTCACTGCGGAAGACATGTAGGGAATGTCCTGGGGATTGCCAGCTATATATGGAGGACGTTCCACACACGTCATCCACTAAGGGGGCTCTCCCTCTGGGGTCCCATGGTGGCCTGACTTTCTCGAAATCAGACTCTGCTTTTATACCCCCTCCTGGCACATTGACATCATCGCGAGGGGCACGATGATGTTGGTTTCCGGCTCCCTTTGCAAAGCGGGAAGAGTGCCCGAAAGGAGGGTGGGGGTCTTTGGACCCCTCTCCCTCCTGATCAAGAGAAGATATTAGTACAGGAGAGGCAGCGTTGGAAAGGTCACAGCGTGACCTTACCAGCGCTGCCTCTCATTAACCCCTACTGGTGCCGGTCCACGATCCAGCATCATATCGCGGACTTCTCCCAGAGGTGGCTGGCATCTTGGATGCCACCCAAACCTCCGGAGCCTCTCCCTACCCAATGACGTCAGTTGGAGAATCAACATCTAGCAGCCAAGGGATTTCCCTATGGTGGAGGTAGGGGGGGGGGTCCTTTTAACCCCCATATCATACGATCTTTGGTGTCTAGAGTGTCATGTTTGGTATCATTGGACCAGCCAGAGCATAGCCTTTCCAATACCAAACATAACCATGTTACAGGTAAAAAATAAAAGATGTTTTTGTTTTATTAATGTAGCAGTATTGCTCACATTTCAATTATAATGTGAACAATGATAATGTACTAACATTTTTTTATTGTTTTAGCTAAAAATCGGGTAATTTCCCAGAAAAAAAACTAGAACTGGAAACCATAGGATTTTACCAGGAAAGATACATTGAGATTTGTCTTGTTTTCAAGTATGTCCTGGGTTCAAGAACATTGTATTTCTGTAACAACTGTAAAAAATTCAAACTAATAAAATGCAAGATAGTAAAAAGACACAAATATACAGATTATTTCATACATATTTATTTCTGTGATAAAGTCATTATGTTACATGTTTACAGGTGCATTCCATATTGAGGTATGTTAGTAAGGAGCTCTTGAGTGACTTAAGACTGGGGCAAGATTTGATTGTGTTTGGGAGGTTATTCCATAATTGCAGGAATTAGGAAAATGAGGATCGAGCCACTTTCTTTTTGTATTGTGGTATTGCAAGTAAGGTGCTGGTCCTGGATCAAAGGTTATAGGATGAGGGAACTGCTAGGGGAAGCAGCCTATTCAGGTAGGGTGGCAGCTTCCCAGAAAAGCTCTTAAACGCCAGGTTGGAAAGGTGAAGGGTGCGTCTAGATTCCAGGGACGGACAGTTTAGCGCTTTTAACATGTCACAATGGTGGATCATGTAGTTACATTGTAGCACAAAGCGGCAGAATGAGTTATATGCTGTAGTAAGTTTCTGAAGGTGTGTTTGCGGGGCAGCTGCATACACTATATCTCCGTATTCAATAGCCGGCATAAGCATTTGTTGTACAATCTGCTTTCTTACCGCGGGGCTCAGGCAGGATTTGTTTCTGTACAGGGCACCTAGTTTGGGGTAAATTTTAGATGAGAGTTTTTTCGATGTGGGGGCCAAAGGATAGATTTGGGTCTAACCACATACCTAGATATTTGAGAGAAGTGACTGTGGTCAGCGTGCCATTTGATTTTGTCCTGACACATAGATGGGGAGTTCTCAATTTATGTAGTTTAGGTGCTGTTTCAAAGAGCATCGTGACCGTTATAATAATGATATATAATGAATCTGCCGAGTGTAGAAAAAAAGGATATAATTTGGCTGGTCGTACAATAAAATGTGACTTCGAATAACGTTTAAACATGTTGAGCATGAAACAGTAAAAATGAACTCAGCACACGGGTGAAATGGTCCTGCAGTGAAGAGTTTAACCAACTGTAAGAATTTACAATGGCAATTCTATGTGACTTCCATCCCTTGATTCTTCAAGTTCATCCCAGACAAACTCAAATTTACTTTACCCAAATTTCAGTGTACTACCCTTCAAGCTAATTTACAGTATTCCATAAAGTGACACCCTCAACCATACACATCTCACTCAGGTGCTGCATCTTCCTCTTGCATTCTCTACAAGTTGATTTTTTAATATAGATGATTATTAAATATATTTAGATCCGGGACCTCTATATCTGCCTGACCCCCTCCACCCATTGTTTATTGCCTACAATTCCCAGAATTCTGAGCTCAATAGATAGCCAGAGAATCATGGGAGGTGTAGTTCCGAAACCCCTGGGGAATAGAGTTGGAGATTCCTGCTTTAGATGCTTTTCTGTTCCACAAATTGGAGATCTGCCCAAATCATCACATGCAAAAAGATGTAATTTAATTGTGCGCTTCAGATAAAGGGATACAGAAACACAACACTAGAGGAAAAAAAGCCACCATTACAATCAAGAACTAGATAGATTTTAAGCAGGAGAAAGAAACCAGTTACACCAACAAAAACTAGCAGGGTTATCCAAAGAGATCCGAATTGCTTGAGAAAGGTAACCGAATGCTGAAAATCAGCGTTCGGTTACCTTTCCTGGCCATTCGGCTATCCAGAGAGCAGGCAATTCGCCAAATCCTGGCGAATTGCCTGCACATACGGTGACTGTTCGGTTCCTGTTCGAGGGCAGTGAAATCCCCATAGAGAAGCACTGCTTCGGCTATTCAGAGAACACAAACCAGCAGTGAAAGGTTCCCCTAATGTCCTGCTATTCGGTGGTTTCATTCGGCAAATTTATTCAGGAGAATCCCATAGACTTCAATGTAAAAATATTCCCGTTTTAATTCAATATCTAATAAACCGTTCATTATAAAATTCTGCAGCAAAGTGTCTCTTTATTTATAGATTTTTTAGGATACTTTAAGCATTTTTCAGATTTTTTTTATTTTTTTTAAAAAGTCCGATTTTTTTTTTTTTTTTTTTCAATTAACTTATTTTTTTTGTAACAGCCCTCTTTACTATCATTCCCTGGACCTCCTGTGAAAATTTCAGACATTTTCGCTCAGTAGTTTCTTTGCAAACAGCGTTTCTTTTTCCCAGATTCATACAAATGGTTTTTCTAATTTATTCACTGCCTCCTCTACGTCACAGCTGCTTCGGCTCTGTGTGATTCGGCTCCTGTTCGGCTTTTTCGAAGGTTAATCCAGATGTTTTTGCTTGCTTTCAGCGTGCATTCGGTTAGTGTTCGTCAGGTTTGCGGCAGCTTTTCCCTGCAATTCGGGGACCCTGTGGTGTTTGCTGAATACACCGCAGGGTCACCGAAATGCAATCGGCAAAAGGAACCGAATTGAAGAGAACGAAACGTCACCGAACGTGCGGTGACTTTTCGAATCTCTTTGGATAACCCTGTAGGTGTGCATTCGTTTATCAAATCTCCGTTTGAAAATTTGTTATTTCGGAAGCACTTCTGAAATATGAATTAACTAATTGATTTCATCCGAATTGAAATTGTATATATAACGAAATGTAACTCGTTTGACGGATTCTTCTATGCTAGTGTTTCCCAAACCTGTCCTCAGGACCCCCCCCCACCTCACCAGGTTTGCAGGATATGTGAAGCACAGCACAGGTGATATAATTTGCTGCTCAGTGATTGCAGGATTCAGTCTGTATTTCCCCCAAGGTTATCTGCAAAATCTGGCCTGGTTGAGGGTCCTGAGGACAGGTTTGGGAAACACTGCTCTATGTACACTGCAGCGAAACGGTAATTTAACCCTAGCTTGCATTGTAACCCTCATGTTTAACCCTAACGTAACAGCAATTGAGCAGGATTTACCGTAATTATTTTTTTATTGTAGGGATACGAATCGATCCCAAATTACAAAACAAATCAGTATTCAAGCGAATCCCTTTTCGGACTAAAACTCCGCTTGCATTCGTGGTAGTAGCAGGTCTCCTTGTATGTCGCACTTCAGAGGAATATACAGAAGGAGCATTCAGGCGGATGTTGGAGAGAATTTTTCATAGGTTATGAAGCTGGTATGCAAGAAGAAACCTGAGGCAACTGTATGACCTGAATACCTGCATCTCTCCCGGGGCAGCATTACCACTTCATTATCAGCCACTTGGCTTCCTCCTCTGACTCTCTGAAGTGACCATGTTTATTCCTTAAAGTTCTAAGATTACTAAGCGACTGCCGTGGTCTTTGCCGGCCTAGCAAAACATTAAATTGGTAATTACTCCTGTCAGTATTTTTAATTTTGTGGTGTCTGCTCCAAATGTATTATCTGACACAGAAATACCCAGCAGCTCATTCTGTAGCCCCCATTGTACCTTTCTTGCTCCAATGTCCTGCACAGACCCCATTACTTACCATACTCTGCTAGTCTCACCTTTGTAAGCTCTCGAGCAGGGTCTTCTCTCCTAGCATTATGTGTGTTTAACGTGTATGTATATTTGTTTTGACTCACCTATTGTACAGCGCTATGGCCATTGTTGGCACTTTATAAATACTTGTAACGGTAAAAACCCACTATCCACTGTAGATAGCGTGCATTTATAAGTTGGGCACGCTAACAACAAAAGCCACTACTAAAATAGAACGTGTGTATGTACATATGGGTGCATGTACAAGGTGTATAGATGTATACAAGGGAGTGTCGGTGTGTGTAAACACACAAATTGTGGCAGGTGTTTTACAAAAATATCCAAGCACTTCACAAATATACTTTAACTGCTTAAAGCTGTTATAAAGTAAGTATGTTTTTGGGTAACAAACTAGGTTGCACGGTTACATTATAGAAAGGCTCCCCCCCCCCATCAAAATCAGAATTGAGAAAAAAAAATTCAGCCTTTTTTAATGAGCATTACAGCTTTAACAAAGCCTTGGCATTAAAGTGTTCTTTTTAGTCACATAACCATGCGGACCCCTATCTTAAGCACGTTACACAAAAGGCAGCAAAGGAAGTAAAACGCCTCCACAATTTTATGGTTTCCACGACAACAGAGCAATTTCCGAATACCACCGGATTTATAAATATTTATAGTTGTCTGATTTTTAAAAAGGTAATCGTCATGATTACACCTATTAAACGATTTCATTGAGATGTGCTCAACGCCATACTGTCCAGTTGGAGCTAATCAGCGGAGTGGCTTTTATTTTTTGTTTCTTTTATGAAAACGGCATTATCTTTAAATAAAAGGCCATTTAATAATTATATATATATATTTAAAATAGTAACCGTATGCACTCATAACGAAGAATCAAAAGTGCATCACAGACGGGGGGGGGGGGGTTCAAATAATTAAATGTTTTGGGAGTACCTCCAAAACCCAGCCAGTTCTAATGCAATAGGCTGCACATTTTACACAGATTTCTAAGGTGAGGTTTCCTTTAACACACAAATCAGATCTGACAATGATTGCATCCCTTTACAAGTTGCACATGGAAGTTGAAAGCAAAGGTTAACAATGGGGTTAAAACAGGATTGGGGAACAGAGGATAATCATTAAACCCTGTTTTAAAACACACAAGCTCTGTAAAGCAGTTCTCTGAATCGCTGGGATGTGTAAAGACTTCTACAATTATAAACTGTATTATTTGCTACGTGGATGCTTTTGATCTCACTTTTTGAACTCCACCATAACTTAAGTATGTATTGATTAGCCGCCGGGGGTAAAGCATCAAACAATGAGTCACGGCCTATCTCCTGCTGATGAGGGCCCGAAACAGCTGTCCAGGAGTGCCTGTGACTCGTTGCACAACCTGACCTTTGCTAAAATGCCGTCTAGTATGGCATTGCACTGGCAAGGATGGTTCTGTGTTAAAACAGACCCAGGATGCATAAAAGTGGGAAATTGTGGACTTCATTTGTATGTCCTTCCCAGAGTTCCGTGCAGCATATGGGGAATGCAGTACACAAGCTCTGAAACAGTTGCTGGGATGTGTAAAGGTCTTCTACAATTCTAAACTTTATAAAACCCGCACTCCTCACCTTTATTCCAGCACTGGGCTCCCTTGGCACACTTACAGCCAGGAGGTTCTACATGCTTCCTGTAAGCGGCCGCAGTCACTGTAAGGGGTTTGTCGGAAGCTGGAATGAGTATCCAGTCAACACAATAGCTTTTAATGACAAGCACAGTGTGAGCCATTGGTCAACAATGAGTATCAAGAGTCTTTATCCTCCAGAAGCAGAGATCTGCACTCTCGGATCTAATCTTCTGGTTGACACCAACGCCCTCTGAGGGCAGAATCAACAGGGAGACCCGCGGAGGGTGGTGATGGTGCTCAGGTCACGTTACCACTCAAATCACATTCAGTTAGAGCAAGCAGCAGCAACCTTTACCTGACAGATATTTTTAATCTACATTACCCATAATGCTCAAACACTATTTGAGCTAAAGTCGAAGATAGGTGAAGCACCACATAAAAACGAGCTTGAATCCCATCGCTGAAAACACTGTAAGTGGTGGTTCCTCTAGCATACCATATATACAGAAATGAATAAAACACAGCGCCGTGCCAGTTAGCCTCAGCTTATTGGTAATGGAATATATTTATATGACTCAGGTCCATCATGTAGATGGGATAGTTTCCTCTTCTATGGTCCCTCTGTATAATAAATAGTCCAAGGAAGCTGTGGAAATAACGAACACAACAATAGCGTAGTATGTCTATAACAAAAAAATCCGCTAGTAGTTTGTACGTACCAAACTCACACTATTCTGAGCCCACATCTGGCTCTAGGTGGAAATGCCTTATGGGTCTCCTCATACTTCAGGCGCCCATCATCCCCTTTTATTGCAACAAATCCTTTGTGTGGCACCACTCTGTAGTGAAGGCTAAATGTACCACGTGCACCCCTAGCATAATACTGTATAAAACGTAGCAGGGGAAAAACATGCCAATATGAAGGTAGGACCCGGTCGATATATAAAAAAAAATAATTAAATGTCATAGGCCTGCATTCCCAGAGCCGGCTTATAGGAGGCTCCAGAGAAGGGGAGTTATTTCATATACAAGTCATAAAAGAGTATCTGTATACTACTCTATGAGGTGCGCTCTTCTGCTTTTTCTTTGAGGAACCTTGGGAAATGCAGAGCAGGCTGTGCTACCCAAAAGAAGTTGGCAGGCCATCTTATCTACAGAGCCAGCTTTTTTGCAGGCTCTGGTTTATGTGCGTGGGAATTTTGTTCTTTCACTTACTCTAAACAATATTACTTCATTGTGTTTTATTATTCAATATATGCCTAGTAACCTAGTGACTATATTTCCTACATATTTATTTTCTGTTAATCTGTATATTTGTGTGTTTTTTTTTAATATCTTGCATTGTATTACTTTGTATTTCTGTAACACTTCAATGTTCTTGAACCCAGCACATACTTGAAAACAAGAGAAATCTCAATGTATCCTTCCTGTTAAAATCCTTTATAAATAAATAAATATGCAAGTGATTTGGGAGACTGAGCACTTTCCACATAGGTATATCTTTCAGGGTTATTCAGAGAGCGTGAAAAGCAGGAGAATGACTGGAGAATGAAAAATTCTAGGTCAAAATAGCCAAACCAGAAAAATTCTCCCTTTCATCTCACTTTCCAAATCGGCTATTTTGACCGAGAATTTTCCATTCTCCTGCTTTTCACACTCTCTGAATAACCCTGTTTGATTTTATAAAGAAGCACTGTATGACTCCCCTTCAGTAACTAGAGAGCACCGCATCGTATGCACATTATTCTCCCACGACACTAATAGGGTTATTCAGACCCAGAAAAATTCTCCCATTCATCTCACTTTCCAAATCGGCTATTTTGACAGAGAATTTTCCATTCTCCGTTCATTCTCCTGCTTTCCACCACTGGTGTATTTTGGCCTAGGCCGACTAGGGGGCGGCAGCCCGCACCGGGTGGCCCCACCCCTAAAAAAAATTTGTTTTTTTTACTTTTGCAAAGTATTTTACCAGGAAGGATACATTGAGATTTCACTAATTTTCAAGTATGTCCTGGGTAGTCAAGGCCTAGGCTTTCACTTTCCAGGGGGCAGCAAAAAACCTCACCACTAAATGGGTTACTCACAGAGCACCGAAATGACGCCAACATTTTGGTGTTCTGTAGTTCCCTGCACTTTATTCAGGGAATAAAATTTCCCCACCCTACAGTGAATTCACCATTCACCGCATGGTCCCCAAAGTGCATGGAGTCGGCCGCTGAATGCTGCCACCGCAAACCCGTGACCTGCTGGTTTCAAAAGAACTACTGAACGAAAATGTCTGGAATTTACATATAAGATCCTATGATTGATAATAAAAAGTTCTGTTCAGAAAAAAGAAAAACTGCTATTAAAAAAAAAAAAAAGGGGGGGGAATTTTGCCCAAAAAAAATCTGAAAAAAGGACTACACAAAAAAAAATAAATAAGACTTTTTACTGCAGATTAAAATAAATGGTTTATTAGATATTGCACTGCCATTTCTCTGCTGTTTGGTGTTCTCTGAATAGATTAAATAATTACTTCTCTATGGGGATTTGCACTGCCTTCAAACAGCACCGTACTTGCTGGCAGTTCGCCAAAACTTGTGTGTGAGCATATCACAGAGCAGTGGTGTACTTAGGGGAGTGGCGGAGGGCAGGCCGTCCCAGGTACCAGTGATTATTGGGGTGTCATTAGGGGGTACTAGGAGGTGCCACTGTCCCTGTCAGCTTTGAGCTGTGTTCTCAAACAATGAGCAGCGGAGCAGGGCATTTGCATACGGAATAAAATAGAATAAAAATCCCCCTCTCCTCCATCCATAGCTCCTCCCCTGCCCCGCAACAGCTCTAGGAGAGGGGAGGGGGATGTGATTTGTGTGCAGAGAGAGAAGATGACAGTAAACGGCAGGTAAGGGGGGGGGGGGGTAATCAGCAGAATATGAAGCCCTGTCTGCTTACTGCTGTTTAAAGTGGACCTTTCCTTAAGCAGCACTGCAGTGATAGAAATTTGTCATTGAGCTGCCTGGCTCCTGGTGAGGCTGCGTGCGTACAGGTCACACAGTCCGGCCAGTCAGGTGGTACTGAGTCTCAGTACCACCTGACTGGCTGAACCACGTGACACGCACGCACGCACGCAGCTGCCCGCCTTTTCGTTAACGCGGACTCTCACTCTATTCTGGACTGAACACCCACCGGGAAGGGAATCAAAGCCACGGTGCAACCTCTGGCAGTGGCACCCCACTGCTGACAAGATGGCTCCACGCACAGGCGCAATCCTCACGTGGCTTGGAGGGACCTCCAGCTGAGTCCGTACACAGTCCCTGCTGACTCTGCACGCAGCCCTACCACGGACGGAGGCCGGTAAATATAGAATAAATATTTGCTGTGTGCTCATATTCACTCGGTTTGCTGGGAGTTTTATTGCAGTAGATTCTGATGCACTCATACACACACCACACATTGCATTTCTGGAATTTTTATTGCAGTGGATTCTGATTCCCCCGAAACACCCCGCACATTGCATTGCTGGGAGTTTTATTGCTGTGGATTCTGTGATACACACTGCATATTGCTGTGAGTTTTATTGCTGTGCAGTTCTGTGATATGCTCATACACAGTGCACATTTCTGTGGGTTTTATTGCTGTGCAGCTCTGTGATACGCTCATATGCAGTGCACTTTTCTGTGGGTTTTATTGTTCAACCAATTAGAGCGGCTGTGATCCAGTTTACTTGACATGCGTGGCTGTTCTTTGTAAAAATGCTTGAATTTAAACATTTCATAATTTTCTTTATCTCAATAGATACATTTGAAATGGTATACAAAATATACAAGTAGGCACTTGGTATCCACTTTTAATATAAAAAGAGGAAAAGGCGGAGCTTAAAGAGGAAGGGTGGGGATTAACCAGAAAGAGATGTGCCCTTGACAGGAAGGGGTGCCTCAAATTTAAATTGGGGGGGGGGGGTGCACGAGTTTAGTCAGGCCTAGGGCAGCACAAAACCTAAATACACCACTGCTTTCCACCGCTCTCTGAATAACCCTGCTAGTTTTAAAGTGTAGCGCTTGGGGCTTTTTTCGCACTCTATATTATGTATATGTTTATAACGACAAGTAGATAGACAGTACAAACATAAAACACAGAATAATCACAATCAATAGATACTTGAAAAATAAAGTTTAAAAAAAAAAAGGCACAGAGCGCGTTTATGTTTGGATCCAGATTCCTTTATTGAAACACGAGCACGGTCTGTACAGGTTGTGCTTTAAGAACAGTACTAAACATGAAAAAAAAAAAGAAAAAGAAAAAAAAAAGAACAAAAACAAAAACAGAAAAAAAAAGGAAGCTTTAGAGGCAGGCAAGAAAAAGAGGGGGTGCAAATAGCTGCACGAGTGGGCAGCAGTATAAATCTATATCTGCAGAATTTCCCCACTCTTTATCCCCTCCGCCCTACCCTGAAACTTACCAGATCCAGCAGGAGTTTTTTTTGTTTGTTTTTTTTTATTTTGATCCAAATGCAAGGCATATCAACCCCCCACATTCAAGGAATAAATAGGAAAGAGCATATTAATAATGTGGGGTAGAAGAGTGCTACAGTGGAGAATAGGCCACCCACATCACCCTGTGAGTTTGCCCAAGGGTATAAAGGGTAATTATTGCCATAAGTTTCTATTTTGTATCGTCAAAAGAAAAAAATAATAAAGCTGCAAGAATGGGTTACAAAGATAAAACTACAACAAGAAAACCTCTCTGCATCCTTCATCTCATAGGCAAAAGGCAGTTGGCACAGACCTCTCAAAATAAAAAGAAAAAATATATATAAAGCCAGTTAATAACACTGATCGCAACCAGGCGCTAGGTCATTGCTATCAGCTCTGCTCAATCCAGAGGGGTAATAGCAACCCAAGAAATTCCTGTCAAACAATAAGCAGAGAGAGGCCAGCAGGACAAGGGCTGCTAATCAGACAATATAGAAAAGAACAGCTGGAAGGCGGCGAAGTAAGGTGTGTCCTGTCTCCAGTCCCCCCAATATATACAGGTGGAGATTGTTTGGCCATAGGAGGGGGGTGAACAGACAGGGCCTTACTAGCACAATCCTGGCAGGGGCGAAAGCCTCGGCCAATACTACAATACTTTGCTGTTACACGGCTGTGTCAAACAGGTTTTTTGTTGTTGTTTTTTTTTTAGCCAAGTGTTGTTCTGTACACGGTTTGTGTGAGGAGATGACTATTACACAGGTTTTTTTAATATATATATTTAAGCACTTTCGGCAAGGCCTCCTCCTTCTTCATCATCTTCCTCTTCTTCCATCACTGGATCTGAATCCCAACATGTAATGTCGATCTCTAAAACAGAAAGGAAACTTTAGGTCCAGAGGGAAACTACCAGACAAAATAAGCCAGCACACAAAAAAACAGTCCCACTTTACTGCGACAATAACCTATCCCTAGCTATTTATTCTGTTCGGTTGTGAATAGCCTAATAAAGGGTTTTCCAAATATGGCCACCCAGATGTTTCTGAACTACAACTCCCATGAATCTATGGCCATCTATTGCATTAAAAGAATGCTGGAAATTGTAGCCATCAACATCTGAGCCCCGTTCAATACCTCAGCAGCTGCTGAATTGCTGCAGCGCAGCAATTCAGTTTGCTGCAGCAGTGTCATTGAACGCTTTGGATGTGAATTTCGAAATAAAATGACCGACGATTTCTTAATAAAAGATTCAGATTGTTTTTCATATGACTCGGACAAAATATGATAAAGAAAAGCAGACAGCACAATTCCGTTTTGTATGCACACACCACAAATGATAGCTTTTAGACATGTGCATTCGTTTTAGTACTAAAATGATTTAGTCTGAATTTTGGGATAATTTAGTTTTCGTATGACTTAAGAGAAACGAAACTGCTCAGTACAATAAACGAAAGAAACTAAAATAAAATGCACTACATTTTAGTTTCAGTCCTTTTTGCGATATTACATTGAGTGAAGGAGACCAGCAATTAAGAGCGCAACATCCGAAGTTCTGCACCCTCCACATGCCAATGCAGTAGGATGTTCTATACAGAGAGGGGCATTAATTAATGCAGGAGGATGTTCTATACATTATACAGAGAAAGGTATAAATTGAGGAGGATGTTCTATACAGAGAGGGACATTAATTCAGGAGGATGTTCTATATATTATACAGAGAGGGGTATTAATTAATGCTGGTGGATGTTGTATACATTATACAGAGAGGGGTATTAATTAATGCAGGAGGATGTTCTATACATTATACAGAGAGGGGTATTAATGCAGGAGGATGTTCTATACATTATACAGAGAGGGGTATTAATGCAGGAGGATGTTCTATACATTATACAGAGAGGGGTATTAATGCAGGAGGATGTTATATACATTATACAGAGAAAGGTATAAATTGAAGAGGATGTTCTATACAGAGAGGGACATTAATTAATTCAGGAGGATGTTCTATATATTATACAGAGAGGGGTATTAATTAATGCTGGTGGATGTTGTATACATTATACAGAGAGGGGTATTAATTAATGCAGGAGGATGTTCTAAACATTATACAGAGAGGAGCCTTTTTTTTTAGCCCTCTAAATCCAGTGGCTGTGAGCGCGGAGATCGACTGCTTGTTACATTAGCTCTCAGTACAATGTATCAGGCTCAGCTGTTACAGTAACTGACTGTAACAGAGCTCAGAGTTTCAGTAAAACCAGGAAATAATATTGTTCTAACCCCTTATATATAAAAATATTATTTACTAGTTTTACTGAAACTCTGAGCGCTGTGATGAGCAGCAGTCAGTTACTGTAACAGCTTTGCCTGACACGGGGCAGTATTACAATGTTGGTGCTAACTTAACCAGAGCTGTTGTAAACTGAAAACCTCCATAGGCTATAATGGCTCTGGGAAGTATACAACAGCTATGGTTAAGTTAGCACCAACTATGTAATATGGTCCACATTGTGCTGAGAGTGAGAGATACTGTAACAAGCAGCGATCTCAGCCCTCTGAGGAGCCATTACAATAGTAATTGTATCCACTAGTTTTCGGATTAATGAAATTATTTTTCATACTAAAGAACTGAAAACGAATTTCTTTAGCAACTAAATAAATTGCATTTTAGGACTAATCCATTAGTTCAAAACGAAATTTTGTGCTGTGCACATGTCTAATAGGTTTACTTCTGAAACAAAATAGAATTGAACTGTAATATATGTCTATGTGCAGGAGGTAAATAATAAATATTTTGTGCTTTGGTGAACAAAAACCTCAAAATTAACATTGCCGTATGGAATTGTTACTTGCTTCATGGCGGCGGCCATCTTTACTACATCGCACTCAGCTACTCGCAGCATCTCCTCGGGTCGCTGCATGTGCTAAGTTAGCAGTGCTGAGCGCTGAGAGGCAGAACAGCGTTCAATGGCAAGTTGCTAACTTGGCACTTGCAGCGGCTGAGGTATTGAACGCGCCTCTAGTGTAGGGGTCAGCAACCTTGGCTCCCTGATATTTTGGGAACTACATCTCCCATGATGCTCCGTCACCTATTAGGCTGACTGAGCCACATGGGAAATGTAGTTCCCAAAACATCAGGGAGCCAAGGTTGCTGACCCCTGATCTAGGGGGACGTACGTTTGACAGTCCTGACCGAATAGATCAGGCAGGAACATGATATTTTTTATTTTTTGCGCAATGTGAGTCGTGAAATAAGTTTGTTAGCCACTAAAGTAAATAATATGAATCATACGACATTATGGTGTGGGACAAAAAAGGGGGAACCGTTAAAATATTAAACAGTTTTGATTATTAAGGGAAAGGAGTTATCGGATGAAGACCAATTCTATGTTGATTACCTGGAGGTTTGTTGTAGAAGACTGGAGGTGGGGCTTTTGCAGACATGTCTTCTGACTGAGCAAAATCTTCATCTTGAGACTGGCTGAAATATCCTTCACTTGCCTTGGGATGAAGAAAGAAAAAACAAAAAGATAAATATTGTAGATTTGTCTACAAATTAAGTAATTCACAGGACCGGTCAAATGGACAGAAAACAAAAACCTGTAGTTTTGGATTAGACCAGTGTGTTTCCCAACACTCGCCTCAAGTACCCTTGACAGGCCAGGTTTGCATGATATCTGAAGCACAGATGATATGTCGCTCCGTGATTGCAGGATTCAGTCTGCATTTCCAAGGGAATCCTTAAAACCTGGCCTTTTAGGGGTACCTGAGGACCAGGGTTGGGCAACGCTAGGTTAAAATATTGTTTAGTAGAGTGGGATAGCATTTTGACTATGGCACAAGCACTACCTACGAAGCCGCCATTTGATTCACCGATTAGGATAATTTCTAAATTTATTTCTATTTCAATTTTGCAACGTATGATCCTCTAAAAACTTTGGAGAATTAAATCAACTGCAGGAGGATTGTAGGACTGGTCGGCTCTCGTTTTCCATGTTTAATCATGTAGGATTTTTAAATTTCGTTAGACCTGAATGAATTATGAATGATTCCTAGAAGCAGAAAGATGCAGTTAAGTAGCCAAATAAATATAGCAACCACATAAAAGCGATGATTTGGCAAATTGGCAAGATAGGATTCTGTGTGACATCATTGTCAATCATCTTTAGATCACCTGTGTTCCTTCTATCTGTGGCGTTTCACCATTAGTCAGAAGTGAATCAGCCAGTTCTGGTTGGTGACAGGAAGCTTCTTGAAGAGCATGCTGGTAGCTCAGAGTCATCTGGTGTGGCCCCTCAATGTGGATGATGCTCTGAGGGTCCTCTTCAGCCTCCATGTCGCAGAATGTAGCGGGAGGTTGGGGTAACTCCTCAAAGTTCAAGAGGTTATCTTCGGGAACAGCTGGGGAGACCTCTTGCTCTTCATGTACCTTTTGCTCAACTTTTATTTCACTATGAGAGGTCATCAAATTTCCGTCTGCCCAAGTGGTTCCCTGAGGCTCTTCATTCTGCCACAGATCCAGTAGGTTTGAAGAATCCTGAGCTGGAGGAATATGTGAATCGGACATCAGGTCAACCTCTCCCATATCCATACCAGACTCTTCGGTCCCAGTCAACTGAGGAGCAGCTGGGAAGCCTCCATCCTCATCTCGTGTTTCCATAAATACATCTTCCGTGAGCCCCTGGGGATTCCATGCATTTTCTTGCATAGGTTGTTCTGAGCCAAAAGCCTTGTTCCACTCCTCACCCAAACTACTATGACGCTCCGTGTCCGATGAACGAGGAGGTCCAGCCTCAGAGGAACTACGTACAGCTATGCAGAGGAAAAAAAAGTATTTAAAAAAAAAAGGAAAATTATGCATACAACCCCCAATATTTTGGGCTTTTGAACCCATCTCCCCCCTCAAACTTGTGTCCCACGAACTCCCTCTATTACGTGTCCCACAGTCCCCCATTACCACCATTCCAAACGTGTGACCCTCAACCCAAGCTCTCCTTAAACTTGTTGATCTCGAACTCATCCTTCCTCCAAACCAAATGATCCCCTAACACCCCTCCCAAAATGGTTTCCATTGCAGTAAATTACTCCCATGTGTCAGTTTTAATGGGCTACAATCTGCACCTACTCGCCTCACTTGCTGCCATTTTTCCCTCTTGCACTTTGACCCCATAGCAATCCCTTTGGCTCCTGCATTATTGTGATTAACGCCCACATTCAAGCCTACACTTGTGACCCTTGCTCCCAATCCCACCTCTAACATTTGTCTCTCCTCATGCTCATCCCTCTCCCCGATCTCACTGCTCCGAGCAAAGAAAAAAGTTCAGCAAAAAAAGTCTTGTTAGAGGAACACGCATGGCATTTACATTTGAAAAGGCATAATGCGCTACAGTGCTCCCACTCACCTGCACGTGGGGTTAGCAAAGTAGGGCTAGTCTCAGACGTGGCTCTTTCTTGCTGTCTGAAGAACTCACGTGGATTCTCTGTGCGCTGAGCAATAATAGCTGCAGCCTCCTACCATTACACAAAGTGTGAGCGGAGAAGAAAGAAAAGAGGTTTAAACATTAAAGGGGGGGGGGTGTGTCGAGGGACGATTCAAAAGTTGAAGAATTGCACAATTTCAGACCAGAAGAGGGTCAGTGAATCCAAGAGTTAGGAAAAATTCTAGGTGAAAGTTTTTTTTTTTATTTAATATATAGTTTTTAGAATCTGCAATTCTCCAACTCACCACTCTGTAAGAATCTTTATCATCATCCCTGGCATCTTTATGAACTATGTCATCTTTTGTACGGAAAACGTAGATATTCTGTGTTGAGATAATTGTTCATTCTTGAGCAACTTATTTATTTAATCGAATGTAAGTGTTAATGTGTCAAGAAAGGAACAATGTATAAAATGCATTCTGCAAACAGGTTATTTTGCGGCCATGCAGTCCATTTATCACATTATGTATGCAGACAGCTGCCGTATAACAGATTTGTTGTGCACGCGGGCCTATCTCTCGCTTACCTCTACTTCACTCTCTGTCCTCTTTGCTTCTGCAGCTTCGTCATCATTACTTTGAGTCACCTGGCAGGGTATAAACAGACAGTTCTATTAACAAGAATAAACCACTGTTGGCAAAACGCAAGGGACTGTATTGACTCGTGCCTCATAGATCCACTCACAAATATGGAGTTACTCTGTAGCCGCTTTTTGGATTCCTCCTCTTCCTCATCAAGAATTTTCTTCCTGTCAGGAAATCAGACAGTAAATTGCTTTTGAGAGTCTGCCGAACAGAAGAGAACGTGAACAAGTCTGCGCTTTACTTTGACAGTCACATTAATGCGATTACAGCTTTGATGTGTTATTGTGTCAGTGCATTTTCCAGGACTTGGCGACATAAAAACACATACCTACAAAGCTACCCACATTATCATGGCTGCATTAATACGCTCCTGGTAACCAGGTGAGAAAGCAACTGCTAGATCAAACATTGACCAGCTTCTCCCCACATCACCTCTTCCCATGACAGAATGCAGGATTTATCACGCGCAGCCCCCATCCTCTGGAACGCTCTCCCTCATACGGTCAGGCTTTCCCCTAGTTTCTCTTCCTTCAAAACACTCCCTTAAGATATTCCTATTTAGGGAAGCCTACCACCCTACTCACTGACGCAACCAGTCCATCACCGTTTCCATCCCCAACCCCTCTAGATTGTAAGTTCCCAAGGGAATAGGGCCTTGGTTTCCTCCTGTACTGGTTTGTCAAAATGTTGTTCAATGTATTGTAACCCTGTCTATATTGTGTCCATTGTACAGTGCTTCAGAATATGCTGGCGCTTTATAAATTAATAATAATAGTGTATGACCCACCTTAGGGGTATTATCTTTGACAGTCTGAATGTGGTCAGCCAATAGAATTGAATAATAATCCACTTTTAAATTTAAAATTAAATCATTTTATGCCAAGACAGATTGGGGAAAATACTCCTGAGATACAAATGGAAACTTTAGAACAAGAGGGGGGACAAGGTTTGTCTGACTAGAGAAGGTTTAACATCATTGACTATTTGCCATTTCAAGTGAAAGAAAAACCTGGAAATTGCGAAAAACTGATAAATTTGATTTTTATGAGATCTTTTAGATCCAATAGATCTAAATCTTACTACTGTACTAGCAATCACGTCCTAATTTTATTATTACACGCAAGAACAATGAGAGGGTTAAATTGTAAAAGCTGAGGTTACTGGATGTCAAAAAGACATTTTGAAATCACATCTTCAGCATTGATCAGATTGTGATACGTTTTAGATTTATCATTGTTCTATTAGTTTATCAACCTTCATTTAACACCTATATTTATGACCATCGTCCTCATGGTCTACACCTCACTGAATGGTTTAGAGTCGTCTCGATTTCCTTCAAAGCATGCAACCGGTCAATTGACAGAAGCCAGCAAAGCGAGCCGGTCATGGATCAACGTCACTTTTTAATTGCTGGAGGAATTATTCTAAACCCAATCTTGGTCTGGAGCCGAACACAGACATTATATGGACACCGCATTAAATAAAAGGAGTCACAGGAGAGTGGCGTGCTTGCCGGCACCCATTGCGAGACGTTGGCTCCCTAGTAAGTGTCAGCAGGAATCAATGGCCTGCAAAGAACCGGAGAGTCACATGCAGGACAACTCTCCTGCTCTCATCCGTCACTCTTCTGTTGGCACAAATGTTTATGCTAATGTATATCGGTGCCGGATAGGGGCAATTACTAAATTGTGACTTCTATACAAGATGTTGTATGACCCCTATACTTTTACAAGAACATGCCAAGAACATTGTAACAGAAGAAAAGTGTACAATAAAATGTAAGAAACAGTTTAAAAAGGCACAAGGCAGATTGCGGTTTTCAAAAACACCACCCCCCCCCCAAACTGCTGACAGAATTATATCACCCCAAAGACTTACCTGGCTGTTAAAACATGAGATCTGCTGAGCTTGCACCTTGTGCAACAAGCTATAAAAAGGAGCAACTCATCAACACTGGTATAAAGGGTTATGGAGAGGCCATTTCATACCATCTTTCAAAAGAACGACCTGTCAACGTTTCAGTTGGATGGCGACTGCAGGATTAGGTTGAAATTCTGCCAGGTCCTTCTATGATGAACTAGGTATTATCACATTTAACTTGCTCAGAGTTGTCCTGTTCAGCTACATGTGTGTAAATGTGACCCTGGATTCTACCCTTGCGGGGTATTAAGTACCCTATCCTTTAGTTTTAAAAGCCTTGGGGGCGATAAACAATGCATTTATGGTCCTGTTTGCGGGGCATTACCTGTGTTCCTCTATCTCCTGTTCTCTTTCTCGGTAACGTTTCTCACGTTCTTCTTGCTCTTTGCGCTCTTGTTCCATGCGCTCCTGTTCAAACCGGAGTCTGTCCTCTATGGCTTTCTGTTTCTCCTGTTGCTTCCTTTCCTCCTCCTCTCTCTGGCAGCAGAAAGATGCAAACATTTGAAAAAGAGAAATACAGACGCAAAATGACAGACGTAAAAATAACGGACATGGAAACTGGTGAAAAAAGAAAAAGACCAGTTCGATATAAAGGTGGCACAGCATAGTAAGTCACAATATGCCTCATTACCTTTGCTTGTTCCCAAAACTGTTCTCTATTGAGGCGTTTCATTTCGACGGCTGCATCTGTCTTCTGGTAGTTTGTTCCCTGTAGGTGGAATAAAGTAGATTTTAAATGTATTCTAGCTGCCACCTGAATGATCTATGCGTTCCTGTTGCTTACCACAGGTTCACCACCACCACCTTCCTCTCGGACCTGCAGTCGCTGTAAAACAGGGCTGGCCAGGCGCCCAGTGCCGTTGGAGAGGCGTTGACCGATTGCCAAAGGATCAATGTCTTCAATACTGCTGGCATTAACTATGACATCAACTCCCTATTCAAACACAAAACACCAAGACTATGGATCACAAAGCAGAAATTCTATTTCCATACAGTACTGGGGCAGCTGTAGCTCTCGATCTTCCATCAACATGTATAGGCTCATATTCTGCTTATTTGATATGGCTTGATTGCCAAGAGAGAGCATGAGAATCTTCCTGTAGGGCGCTCTGCTGCTCCCCTTGTCGGTCAGTGACAAAGCCAACATGTCCGTCTGGGCCCACTTGGAATAGGATTCCCAAGCACGACTTAGCATGTTAAATGAGGCAGCACTGGGGTTAGGAGAACACAGGAAGACACAAGGTAAAAAGGGCCTCCTAGACCTCTACCGGAGGAAGCTGGACTGATCTGTACATCTTCTTGAACATTGGGATCCATCACACATTAAGAATTCATTGCATACAATAAAATTACAAGAAACATGAATCTTTCTCCACTCAAGACAGTTTCATTAAAAATAGAAAAAAATGTGCCAATTTAAAAACTAAAATTATTTTAAACTAGCCAAAGAAATGGAGACGCACGCATATATAAAGGTGTGTGAGATATTACTATGTGGTGTAGTCGGGATGCTAGGACTTCTAAAACTTTGCCTTTATTGATCCATGAAATATACTGGTGTTTTAATTTGTCCTGATGAAAATTACTGACTTAATTGAAACGTTGATATTTTTAACACGGCGCTTCACCAAAATGGTCCTCGGGACCCTCAGTCTGGCCAGATTTTGCAGATCATTTAAGGTAAATGCAGACTGAATCCTGCAATCACTGAGCAGCAAATTATATCACTTGTGCTTCATATAGCGTGCAAACCTGGCCTGTCAGCGGGTCCTGAGGACAGATATGGGAAACACTTTAACGGATGAAGAAACGCAACGTATTAGAGGTCTTGGAGTGCCAACATCATCACGTAGTAACTCCATGAAAAGAACCAAGGTCAAGCACCGGGCATTGTAAGAAAATTGATGTGAACTGTGAGTGCAGGAATATTCGGTTCTATAAATACTGGACACAAGGCGTGACGCTCTATAAAATACATGTATAGAGATGGTCTCAGGTCCTCATGCTGCACCGTTTAATGTCTTTATATACCCAGTAGCCAGATCGCCACTAGAATTTTAACTTTGGCTTCAAATTTCGTAGTCTATAACAATGTATGGATTTAAAAAAAAAGAAAAAAAAAAAAAATTTGCTGGAAAAACGCCTTGATTTCTGCCCCACAATTCTAATCTGTATTATTTTTTTAGAAAAAATATATAAAAGACACAAATACAAGATTTAACATTGTTAGACTTCCAGCTTTCGATCATGTGGGACCAATGCGAACTCTGTTCCCTTTGCAAAAAATAGTGGAGGAAGTGCATTTCCACTCGACTTGAACCCTGGATCAACTGCTGTTATCACAGATTGAGCTACAGAGCATTCTAAAAATTTCCTTTCAGAAAAGTGAGTGCGTGCGTGCAACTTATCAAGGACGCTGGGAAGCCCGTTCGACCTTTAGATCATTAGTGATGGTGGCTCCTCCACTGGCGGATCTTTGCTCTTCGGCTGGAATTCTGCTCAGACCTCCGTAACAATGAATAGGAGTAATGGACAATGGGGGGGGGGGGGGGTCATTAGGCAGGAGAATAGTAGAAATCCATAAGTTTGATGTCTATATGGTTAGCAACATTTACAGATTTTAGAGAATTTATTTCCCTGTCAAATGATGGCAAGTTGTGTGAGCGGTTACAGGATTTTAATAAAAGGTATTCTGACGGAGTCTAAATATGAGATTACGATGGCGACTAGGTGTCCCTGGGCAGCATCCATCTAGACAGCCAGTAACATTTGAGTAACTGGTTCCTCATTCCAAAACCATTGATGTTTTAAAAAGACCTGTTGTACTTTATTCTTTTACTTTTTGATTTACTGCATATTACTACTGCCCTTGAGGAAGTCTTTAGACGAACCGCGTTGGGCGCTATTTGTTTTATTTATTTATAATAAATTATTTTATTCATTTAAATTCCCATCTTCCTGATTTATTTGGCATTGATCCGGTTACTGGTGTTTCCGGTACTGATGACCAGCATTGGATCGGTCCGTATATTACTCTGGATACCCTTCCTGCCGAATTCCCTGCGTTTTTTCTAGTACTTTATTCTGCAGGAGAGGATGTTCCGACATTAAAACTCACTTGGAAAAAGTCTGCAATCTCTGCAACATGGCTCGCACAGGCACACTTCCGGGCATCGGGGACATCTTCACCAACCTGGAGAAACGGGACCAAATTAAATAACAATGGATACACGACATTCCATGAATGTTACACTCTTAAAGCAGGTGTGCAGAGTAAAAGAATTGAATCACGTCAAGGGACAAGATCAGTTTAACCAAGACGTCTTCTACGTCTAGCAGTGTTTCCCAACCGCGGTCCTCAAGTCCCCCCAATAGGCCAGGTTTTAAGGATCACCTTGGGGAAATGCAGACTGAATCCTGCATCACTGAGCAGCAAATCATATCACCTGTGCTGCGCTTTCAGATATCTGGCAAACCTGTCCTGTTAGGCGGACTTGAGGACAGGGTTGGGAACCACTGGTTAAGAAGGAATAGAGGGTACTATGTGCTCTCCAACTTTTTCCTGATCAACCATTACACTTCAGGTAGAGACAAATATCAAAGCATGCAAGCCACCTTAGGAGTCTCTACAGGGGTGCAGAGGGGGGGGGGCAATTGCTCCTCTAGGTTATTTCTTCGCCCCCCCCCCCACCATGGATCAGCATCCAGCTTCCCCCTCTTCACTGCAGTATCTCCGCCCCGTGCGTTGGACATGGTCCAGCCAGGTGTCATTGGAAAGGGCAGAGTATGGCCATATTCAATGTAAAATGAAAATGGTAAATAAAATAAACATTTTCTTCTCACAGGGTTGAAATGGCTCAGCAGTGAAGGCGTTAGCAGTCAGACCATGTATTAAATGGTGAATTACTTTAGATTTTGCCGTGGCTTAGTTGTATATTAAGGGTTATTGGGTACGGTTTCATCCCTCAGCATATATTTAAATTTTTTCCTTGATTAATGGCATTTTAGGGGTTAATCGGCAGGCTTCATACCTCCGTGTATACATTTCATGTTTTTCCTTGATTAATGGCATTTTAGGCTAATGTCAGATGAACGCAGTCCGAGTGCAATGCGTGACGGAAGATACTGTAGACACCACACGGTCCGTTTGTTTTTTTGACGGATGTAGGGAAAATAAATAAAAAAAGGAAATCTAGGAATCAAAATTAAATTAAAAGACAGGTACAGTTAGCCAGACCAAAACAAAACAACTTCTGAGCGTCAACGTGATGGACGTCGCAAATGCACTGCGTCTGACGTTGCATCATCACGCGCACCGGCTGCTACGTGGACGCGGCGCACTCTGAGCGACACGGACGTGATGACTGCGTGTGTCTGACGCTAGCCTTCGGGGTTAATCAGCAGGCTTCATACCTCAGTGTATACATTTCGTGTTCTCCCTCGATTAACGTGTAGGCTGCATGTCACGCCGTTTATTATTTTTATTGTATTTTCCTGGTTTTATGGCATTTTAGGGGTTATTATGGAAGTTTTAGATTCTAAAAGGGTCTATTCATCTTTAGATCCTTTGCTTTTGGTCACATTCGGGGAATCCATTTCACCGAAAATCTGGTGAATTCCCTAGTTAGCCAATGGTCTCCGTCGCTGAAGCAGTTATATCGGATGTCGGCAAAAACCACCGAATGGCAGCAAATAAAATATAGAATTTAAGTATTCGGATTAGAGGAGCAAAAATTATCATTGGCATTTTAGTATTTTATTCCTTTTGGTTTTATCAGGGGTATAATTTAGTGCCGAAAATGATTAGTGCCCCCAGTTTTGACTGTGGTATCTTATGTGCCCCCTACATAGGGCTCTCACGCACTCTTCACGCAAAAATGTGCACGTGCGCAAAAAAGCATTAACGCGAGGGGCAAAACCCTTCACGCTGAACGTCGTATTACGACGTTCGCGCAAACGATGCGCGTTAACGTCTAACGTGAGTGACCCTGCGCGAGCGCATCCCATGCTTAACATTGTGAGCGCAAATGCGTTTGTGCTCTGGTATGCGGATGGTATTACAAAATCGATGCACGAATTTTTCCGAATGACGTTCGCGCGCATAATTTTAACGTCTTTTAAAAGCTGGTGGTAACTGCAAATCTGAATGTTCTGGCCGAAACCAAATACACCAGCACGAAGAAAAAAAAAAAAAAAAACACTGTATAGTTACATAATCTACACATACCCAAAAAATAAAATTGAGAGGTTGTGCATGTTTTTATTATTGCTGCAGCATATATACGCAGATTGATTTTTGACAGGCGCAAAAACGGAACGGGAGACAATTGTGGTTCTTAATTCTGATTGCCCACCGGTTCCTGCGTGCAGCGTTAATGTGCACGCGTTTTTGCACGTCTTTTTTACACGCGATATTTTTTGACGATGAAAGAAAATGCGCTCGGATCGTAATACCAGCGTTAATTTACGCGCGTTAACGTTTAATGCTACACGCAAAAAAAATTGCGGAGAATGTAATAGACCCCATAGTGTTTCTAGAGTCGCCAAATATCTGATATTTTTATTGGAGGCGACTACAATAATGTGTTACCCACCTCAACGGTTTAGGATAAAGGGACTTTCCATGTAATGTACCCAGTGGCCACAAAATGAAAAAAAAAAATCATTTGGAATTTGTCAAGGAATCCATATTCTTAGCTGTGAATTTGGTAACCGTGACATACATGTATACAATTTCTGTCAATAACCATGAGCTCGTAACAGTTAGCCACCAGGGGGCACCATTGTGTCCTGCATTGAGAGAGTACATGCTTATTGGGAGGAATACAAAATACTGTATATATAATCATGTCTAACAGATTAAACCATTTCAACATATCCCCCCCAAGCTGGAGCAAAACAAGTCACTGGTTCCATTTCAAACAATGCTTATCTTTTTGAGTGTAAATATTGAGTCTTAGCACTGACAAGGTGGGCATTAATCTGTACATATATTAAATACTAGATATTGTGTAGGCAGTGATGAGGTCACATAGGGATTCAAATAGTATTTCAATCTCAAACATCTAGGAGCAGGGTTGTCCACACACAGCAAGACTTGGTTCCCTATATTGCATTTGTAAAGTATTCTGGAAAAAGACAAGTGACCCCCCCCCCCATCCCCGCACCTGGATAGCTCCACCCCAGTTTCTCATTGGACAGGAGCATCAACCAAATTATAAAATGTAAAGTCAATGGTGATAAGTATGGTGCCAGTTGATTGAGATGCAGTTTCCCGGCAGGGTTACAACCACCCCCAGGTCCTCATTGTTGTCAAGCTCTGGTGTTATTCAATTATGGAGATCAACCAATTACTTTGGTGTCTGTGCCTAAAGCTGCAGATCCCATGGCAAGGGTTATATAAATCATGGATTTCAATCACCTTCTCACAGGTCACACACAGTCCTCCTCTAGATTGTAAGCTCTATGAGCAGGGCCCTCTACACCCCCTGTCTGTCCTATGTTCGTTTGTGTCTTGTTCCCTTGGGTTATTGTCAAGCGCTGCAGAAACTGTTGGCGCTATACAAAATGGTAATTCTTCCTCCAACTTCGGCCTTTGTGTTGTTCCAAGTGAAGATCATGCACTGACAAACATGGCTTTTTACCAGAAAGAGGACATTTTCCTAAGAGACCTTTCCTGAACCAGCCGCTTCCAGACACTGAAGATCTTATACCCCAGGGAGTGAGATTTCTGTGCCTCTACCTTGGAATGTTGGGCATTCCTGTAGGCTGTTGGCAGAAAACACAGACAAGGAGGTGGAAGGCAATTATGATGCCAGGTTAGCCAAAACATCAATTTTGAATTTTGCCGGAGGCTGGGCTCACGCCAAGATTCCTGGCAGAGCAAGTGTTTTAGTAAATGGATATGGCCTGGGATTTCCAGGTACACCTCCGGCTACAAATTTCATAAAGATTAGGTCATGAACAGATGTGGTCACACGACCATCTCTGAACCGATATGTGTTCAGTCTGCCAGAACAAGAGGTCGTTGAATTATATCCAGTATCAGAAAACCGTTTAGGATATTATTGTTGACTCTTCCAGGCTTCCAAACCATTGGACCTGCCAAATTCAGTACAGCTAAGGAAAGCTTTTGGACGGGAGGATCATCATCAAAACTCAAAAGAAGGTCCATCAGATCAGTTCTCCAGTAATATTTTACTAAGGAGGGTGGTGGATACATGGAACAGCCTTCCAGTAGAAGTGGTAGAGGCCAAAACAGTAATTGAATTTAAGCAAACATGGGATAGGCATAAGGCTATCCTAAACAAAAGATAAATCCAAGTAAAGTATCCATGTAATCGGGCAGACTAGATGGGCGGAAAGGTTCTTATCTGCCGACATTTTTCTATGTTTCTATGTTTAATAGCAATGGAATTTGAGCCTCTTGATTGCATCAACAACAATTGGCCAGGTCAGATGGCCACAACCGCGACTGAGGTTTTTGCCATTAACCCTGTCACTGTTGAGGACGTGTGGGGAATGTCCTCATTGATTCCTATGGAAAGATAGGGGGTTCCTTTGAACCACAATATCTCCCAGCTGTTTTCAGCTAGCAGGGTCATATTCGGTATCATTAGAAATGTCAGAGCATGGCGTTTCCAATGATTCCAAACATGACCATGTTTAAAGTAAATTAAAAAAATAATACTAAAAAAAGGAAAAATGTGTTTAAGATGTGAAATGGCTCAGCAGTGAAGGGGCTAAAGGAGGTTTGTAATCAGCTGGTAAGCAGAAAACTTAATAGTCGAATGCAGGTACTTCAAAAAAAAAAAAAAAAAAAAAAAAAAGGGGGCTCCTTGGTGGGAAGAAATAAAGAAAACCTAAAAAAAAGAATTTTATTCCCCAGGGAGAACAGGAAACTAAAAAGATACCATGGAAATTCCATCCATTAGCAGAAAACACTGATGTTCATCCAAGCAAGTGAAAATTCAATATGGTGTATGTGTTTCCCACTCTATCCCTGTACTTTTTCCTCCAAGGAGACTGAAGGAGTAAATTATTTTATAGGAAGCATTTCCATCTTGGACTCAAAGACTTTGGTGCCCATTATTCAAAGTCATGTTAAAAGCCCCCCCTCCCCCCATTTGAATTGCCAATATTGCTGGACCTTCACAGACCGGCCCAATTCTTCAACCTCAGGATTTCAGACTGATGGCCTGGAGACTGAAAAGGTTTTTGATTCTGTCATATCTACCCTGCAGCAAGCACAAAAGGAACCACTTCAGTCTATTAAGACTGGCGTCCGATGAGCGCACTATGTGCGCCCGTACGGACATGCCTTCTGGCGTCCGTCACAGCATTGAGATGCTGCGATGGGTCCAGCCACACGCTGTTGCTCGCACAAGAATTGCACATGCAACAGTGGCCGTACTGCAGCACTCTCCGTCAAAGCGCTAGAACGAGCGTTGACGGAGCTACAAAGCGTGATCCTCCATAGGAGGATCGAGCCTTGCAGCGCTGAGCTCACTGTGCTCAGCGAGGTGACCAGACGTGCGTCGAGTGGAAGGAACGTCCACTCTCACGGGCGTTCCTTCCACTCTTCAAATACGCTCGTCTGACGCCAGCCTAAGGAATACATCTCATTCTATATGTGGGCTCCTGTCCATACATTTTTACTTTGATCCCCTTCTACAACCTCAGTTTGGGTTTTGGCAAGATGGTTTCGAAAAGGTTCCTAGTTTAAAAACACTTGTAATACAAATTCTAACATAGCTTCAGCTGGAGCAAATTGGGCCATTAATCCATTTATCTCCAGATTCATGGCAGGGATCAAGAAGGGTAGGCCTCATGTAAAATTCCTTTCTCGTCTACGGACCGTTGGTCCTGTCCGCTATGTGGTTTCCTCCGTTTGAGACTATGGAAGATATAGTGTACTATTGGATGCTCAAATTGGTGTTCCAAGATTCTGTGCCCTGACCAAATGGCTTATAGGAACAAAAAACCTTTGCGCGTAAAAAGCCACTCACAGTATTTTATGAAAACACCGTGCAAAAAAAATACTCCAGAATTTTTATCCACAGTGATCTTGTCCTCTCAGGTCAACAAGAAATTGTCTTACCAGCATCCTTTCCAAACCCATCCTCTAAGAAGAGAAACTCCTCTAGACATCGTTCGATGTCTGTCAAATTACATCGGACATTCTGAACAGTCGAGGAGTCCTCCACCCTTTTGGTCATTCCTTTGGGGGAGATGAAGGTGCCCTGAAGCTTCAATCCCTACCATTGGGAGATGGATAAAGAGAAGCTACAATCCAAGACATACAAAGCTAAATGGGGCTACTGTTTCACTGGGTACCAAAACCCATTCTACGAGATCAGAGAGTGATGAATCACCAGGAAAGGTACCTCCAGATGGAATCTTTAAGATGCCTATGAGGGCCTCGAATAATACCTTCATTGGACAATACTGATTGGATGTTAGATCATGTTAAAGTTAGGTTTTTGGTGAATGTATTCAATCTGGATGGTTGATCAATAAATTATTGTTTAGGCTCTTTAACTCCTCCCCTTTCGTACAGTTCAGTATTACCCCTCAGTAGTGTTGCCATGGATAGAACCACAAAAACTATTTTTGATCCATCTAGATCAGGAAATGTATTCCTACTTACTGCAGTTTTCTTTTCCCGTTCTATTGCCATGGCAGCACTACGCTGGGTAGCTTCTCCCTTCCTCATTGGACAGAACCCTCAAATTTATAAAAAGGATTCTCAACCCAAGGACCCCCAAACTTCTAACAAAGTTCAATTACTAAAAATTAGGGCGGGAATCCCCATAATGCTACTATGGAAATATGACAGGAGGAAAGGATGGTAAGTAGGAAAAAGTTTCCCATTTGTTTAAAGGGGTTTTCTCTGTAGTACTGTTAAAATCTAATATTTAAAAGGATCAATGGCACCAACTTAAGCTGTAACTAGATTACTTGTGCTTTACAATGTGTTTTTTTTTTGTAATGCAGATGCTACTGTTTTTCCCCTTTGTTTGAAGCTATTGCATGCAAAAAAAGAAAAATAGTTAGGTTTTCGTCTCCCATTTCTATTTTGTGGACTTTCCAATGAAGCAATACTTGCCAAAATCTTAGCCTGTTTAACTTTACAGCTGTGGTGTAGTATAAAACTGTTGTGAAGAGACAATAGAGTGGAGGAGAAAATGGCTAGACAAGGCGAAAGGGGACCTATTGTGTCACCTATGCTACCCGAGATCAGATCTCAAACATCTCTCATCAGCGGTGGCTGGGGGCACATGGGGCAGCGCCCACCATATTTTTTTTGGAATAATTATTAAAAATTTAAACTATATAATTTTTTGCATGTCATTTAACATGTGCCTGATCGATAAAATGTGTTAGGTCCCTTTAAACAGTGTCATTGCTCCTCAACTGTTGCTAGGCTGCGTAAAAAAAATTATTATGTGACTTCTTGTCTCTAACCAGTGTCCAGAAATCTGATAAGGGCTTTACGCGAGATCTTCAAAAAAGGATTCGCCGGCCATAGCAAGCTCTGGTTGAAACTAGAAAAGCCGATTTTTTTTTTTTCTTTTTTACACACCCACACCCTTAAATGTCAGAAAGTGCACCCAACATTTAACTTAATGTGCTAAATTCAATAAAAAAAATAAACGTGCAACAGTAAACAGGATTTCTTTCTTGCACACTGAAGTTTTATATGCGCAGTTATTTAAAATAAAATGGGCGGGGTCAGCCCTCAATTTTTAGCAAAAAAAACAAAAAACTCCCACCTTTTAGATTTTTTTTATACGGAATAAGGTTTTATGCATATATCTTGAGGCCAATTTCTGAATTACACTTCTAATTATTGAATTTATAGCCATTTTATTTGCCTCAATAGGAATAGGTCTATAAAAAAAGGTGTATTCCCTATATATGAGACCTATCCACATATGTTGGAGGTAGTAGTGCCATATAGACCTATTCCTAGTCATGATTAAAAACATTCAAGTTGATTTTAGAAGCCTGGAAGGAGATTTGAGACCTTTTAACACTCTTCTTCCTTGTGCCTGCGCTTTTGGTGACATGCCCACCGGTCGCTCACAGAAGCTGCGGTCCAGACAGAGGGACAGAGGGACTCCATGAGAAGTGGGTCCACTTCGAAGGGAGATGCGATCTCCTCCTCCCGCCCCCCGGGCTATGACTTTTCTGAAGATGAAGAGGACCCCTGGTACTCGGCTGGTAGCTCTGCGATGACCTGGATCTCCCCACAATCTCGGACACCAGACTCCCAACCACTATCTGCAGCAGCAAAAAAAAGGGCGCAAAAGAAACGAAAAGCAGCGCTGACGGCGTCTTTGAGTGCCTCACTTACTGCTGGTGGCCTCTCTGACGGGGATTTGGCCGAGGAACACCAGCTTTCAGCCAGCAGTAGTGTGGCTTCATTACGACAGGACGTTTTGAGACCGGGTGCCCAACCGCAACAAACGAGTGCGACCTCACTCGAAACCCGTATGACACAGCCTGAGGAAAGTCGGCAGGAGGAGGATGATGAGGATCTTCCTCTTACGAAAAGAGACCTTCGGAGGATCCTGGACGAACTCCGGGAGATCCGGGGGGTGTGGAAACCTGAAGTGGCGGCGGTTCGGGAGGAGGTTGCAACAATCCGTGCGCAGGTGACAGCAGTGCAGGCGACAACCTCTACAGTGCTATCGGAACATACTCACCTGTTGGGACAGGTCGCTGGTCTAAGATCCCAGGTCGAACTTTTGTCCCGCTCTGTGGAGATGCTGGAAACAAGACACCGCCGTCGTAACGTCAGGGTCAGAGGCATCCCGGACTCTGTCGTTGGATGAACTCCCAGCTTATGTGTCTCGTTTGGCCCTTCGGATGGCGGGACTCCCTCCTGACAAGCCAGATGTGATCGGATCGGTGTTCAGGGTTCGGAAACCTGCGGCGCTTTCGAAGGGGACACCCCGTGATGTCGTGGTGGCCTTTCGTGACGTAGCATTTAAGGTCAAGCTTATGTCTGCTCCTGGCGCAAGAGATCTAGTGAAATTTGAGGGCTCCACGTTGGCTTTGTATCACGACCTTCCATTCCAGACTCTGCTTGCTCGCAGGCGGTTCCGTCCTGTGACTGCGGTTCTTCATCGGAGGGGGATCCGTTATCGGTGGGGCTTGGCGGGAGCATTGGTGGTGACACATAATAATGTCCCCTACACCATCACTGATCCTGAAACCGCCTGGTCCGACCTTGAAGCAGCGGGCATCTCGCCAGACCCTCCGGAACTTCAGCCAGACTGAGACCTGAGCGATATTGGTTTACCCCCCCAGCTTTTTTCTTCTCTGTTTACGTGTCACTGGTCTATAGATAAGCTCTGAGTATAATTTATCAGGACAATTTATGGCATTTACGTTGATAGTCCTACATGCTTATGTGTTTCTTTTGTGTTTTCTTCCTTCACTGAGGTTGGGACTTCTTGCTTTTTGTTTTTTGTTTTTATTATTCCCTTATTGACCTGTTACTACTTGCATCTTACATTATCTGACTGGCTGACCGTAGTTAGTTTGGCCAGCCCTAGACGGCTGTCTTTTTCTACGTTTGATTTCGTGAATTTCTTGTTCTGTATAATTCTCTAAATAAAGAATTTAAAAAAAAAAAAAAAAACATTCAAGTTTCCAGTCTGGCGCCCCACCAACTAGACATGTCACCAGCCACACCTGGATCTAATAGTGGGCTAACAGTTAATTGTACAATTGTAAATGTTAATTGTAACATTCCACACAATGCAAGTCAATTCGATGGTTTTCTGACCCATAGAGCCCATTCTATGGCCAATGCCACACAGATGGGAAAAAGTGCTGTAAAGATAGTGTGGGTGCAGCATATAACAGAAAATGTCACAAAAAAAGTATGAACCCAGTGACAGTAAAATATTTAATATAAAAGAAAAATAATGTACATGTAAGATACCAGCAACATAAAATAAGAACATTTCATTTTTGATGGTAGCGCCCCTTTGGAAGTCTTCATTTTTAGGGTTCTAATGTGATTTCTTCCTTTAGTTTTGCCCTTTGGCCAACAATACTGTATTTGATGAATGAGATGGCAATATAGTCCTATACCTCTTCTACAAATGTCATCGAAGTTACATTCTCACATAGCTTTCCACGACAAATGATGCACAAGTAGCTTGAAAGGTCAAAGAAAATACAGCTGATCTATGGACAACGTTAAGAGCATATTAAGGGTCTCTTGTGGCTCCATATTGGGTCCTATTTGTGGCAATAACTAAGGCATTGAGGAAAATAAGCCAACCTTCATCATCAAGTACACTTAAAAATACAAACTGCAATAAAAACTGCATAAATGTGATTTGTTAAAGTGTGCTATAGCATTTCCACACCAACCCGTTTCTCACCCAGTTGATAAGGACATATCGCGCCAGCATAGCATGAGGTTCCTTTACGCTGCAGAAGCCATACATTACTTTCTGGTTCTCAAAGTGGGTTGTGAGGCCAGGTAAACCACCTCCTGAAAGAAAAGAAATATAAAAAAATAAAATAAATCTGATTGAATAGAGAACAAAATAGAAAAAACCTCAGACACATTTATATTTGATAAACAGGAAAAGCGCACTAGCCTTGATGCAAATCAAAATACAATAGATATTACACAGACACACAGTTGTACGATACGTGGAGATTAGTTCAAGGCCGTGAAGAATAACAGCATTATTAATAGCTTTTTATTGGTCTTCCTCGAATGTTCATATCATATTTGATTGCCGTCATGTAAAAATAAAGACAGCAAATCCCAACTCTGGCATACGGGAGTTCCGGAGGGATGTGGATCTTCAATGCAGCCGAACATCTTTATCCCTGGCTAATAAGCCAGAATGATTCATTTAGATGTACTCATACAAGCAAATATGTGGGGGATTTAATTTTTTCTAATTCTTTTTTCCAAGGAGCTAGAGAGAAAGTGCAAACATAGAATCAGCTCTCATCTTTGTCTTGGAAAAACCACCACCTTTTGGAACAAGGTCTTCAACAGAGTGTTGCCCATCATTTGAGATCTCCAATTCATCTCTAGCTGGGGAGTGAAATCCGTCCAAGTCTTGAATATGTTCTGGTTTACTTCTCTGTGGCCTGTTGAACCCCCCTCCCTCTCATTAGTCACCAAATCATGACTTGTAAAGCAACCATGGAATTGACAGATTCTCCATAGTTTGTTGATGTCTACACTCACTTTAGCAGCAGCATTTATTTTGACCTTTGAAGAGCTTGTCAAGAGGATGATGTTGTCTTGTGATAAAGTACGTACTGGTCGATGAGCTAATGTTCAGGCTGTGTGGCTGTCCAATGAAAAGAACTGAGGAATATTTAGAAGATTTGGCCCAGGGTCCTTTTCCATTTGATAAAGTGGGATCACCAGTGGTTCCAGTTTTTGATCCACTTGGATTTGGTAGGCATTCATTTGACTGGTGACCATGTTCCTCTAACTTGACACATCTGGCAGACACCATTTCTAATTTTTTCCCCACTGTATAAATAACCAATGAAAATTGAGTGGTGTCCCAAATATTTTAAGGTTTTGAGTCGACACGCAGCTCAGAATATGGGTTTCCTTTCATCAGGACTCATAAAATGTTTTCTAAATATTTTATAGGAGTCAACTCTCTACAAAGGGTCTTTTTTGTGGACACTAGTAACAGTCAATCGGTCTCGGAAAAAATAAAAGTATTTATGATGGTTTGGTTACAAGACAAATTATGTATTAACAAGGACCTTCATATTTTTCAGCCAACACTGAAGTGGGAATATGCTCAAATTTTGCTATGTTGGCCTAAAACCTGACAGTCCCTTCTGTCAATTCAACACATTTCCCAGCAGACAATAAAATGCGAGAGAAATCTACGAGTAAGGCTGGGGTCAGACGAATGCAGTGTTAACATCCGTGTTGCTGCACATAAGTACGTCCGTGATAGCATACAATTGTGTTAAATGGAGGCCCACACACGAAGTATGTCCGCACAGAAGTGTGGAGGCTGACGGACGCTGCAAACGGATGCAGGTTAGGCAAGAACGTAATACTGCTAGAACGGACGTGCGGAGTGCGCCACGTCCACAACGTCTGCATAGCTTTGTGTGGGAGTGATGGAGCCTGGTCGGTCAGATGGACTGCATTTATATGTCCAGCATTTTTGACGGACAGAATGTTTTTCATTTCAATTTATTTTCCCTGCTACATCAGTTAAAAAATACGTCAGTGAAAAAAAAACGGACTGTGTGGCCACTACCTTGTTGTCAGTCAGAAAGTACGTCCGTTCTGCACAGACGCACAGTCCGTACAAAATGCGCTCATCTGACCCTACCCTAAGTAAAGGCGTTGGCCTCCCCGTGATGTCCACGTCTTTATTTGTAGGCAGAGGAGTGTCGTTGTGATGCTTAGCATGGACTGAAATGTCTTCCAAAGAGAGCAAAGGGACATCGCCATGATCAGCACTGCATACAGAATTGATCGTTCTATACGTTCGCAAAGGCGTAAAGAACAAAAGCTGAACGAGCCAATGATCAGGGAAGGAGTGATCATTTTAATCCAATTTCAGGAGAATTGTGGAGTTTTACTACATCAGGGTTTGCAAGTCATTGAACATCTACAAGAAACCAGGGGGAGAAAAAAAATCCCCATGCCCAGGTGCCATCCAGAGAAAATTATATCATGCAGCAGAAGGAAGCACTCCGGGACTAGATATGCATACACACAAGTTATGGGGAAAGGAGAAGTTTATTACTCACCCCCAGATGATGCCAGGGTTAGGGTGTCTGTGCCATCTTCGTATGTATACAGAGCCCTGGAATAAACAAAAACAGAACAAGGTTATAAAGGAAATTTGGTGTGAAATGAGTACGTATTATATACATGCACTACTAGGTTTGTGTTAGAAAACACACACACACACACAAAAAAAAGAGATGCTCTATGCATCCGGACCGCTTCAGCTTTTCAAAGTGGCCAGGTTGTGTAGAGTCCCCCGCCCCAATCACCAATCTGCTGTAAACGGGGTGAAGCAGAGGAGTTTACTCTACCCGGAGTTTTGAATTTCCCGGTCACCAGACTAGTCACTGGTAACGTACATAAGCCTCTCTCGGATTGCCGAACAGAGGCAGCCGATGATCGGTTCTGCACATACAGCTCCAACCCATTATTCTGCGCAGAAACTATGGGACTTACATATGTGAAGCGCGCAAGTCCCAAGCGAAGTGCGCGGGGGGAGGGGAAGCCAGTGCCAAGGCAGAAAGAGTATTATTGGCCAAAATACAATTTAAAAAAAAATTAAAATAATGCATCTGTACAGTTTTTTTAAGGGCATCCCTTTAAGCAATCGCTATGTTTAGCATACAAGTAGCAAGAGCAACTTCAGTCACAGGAAACAGACAAGCCCATATTTTAGAAAAATCGAACACATGGAAGCGTTTTCGGCACGTGTATCGGAAATCTCCTTGCCGATTCTTTGGTGGTTTCCTATCTGGGCTTTACACTAACCCCTCGTCGAGGGAGAAGCCTGTAAGCCGACACAATTAACCGTTGGAGCGTCCTGTGCGCTGGGGAGGGAATCCCCATGACGCTCCACGATCATCCTGGACTGCAGGGGCAACAAGGCCAATCCGAACCAGCCCCACATCCGGGTCCTTGCCACAATGGTCTGCCCCTGTCTGTGGACCATTTGTAACCAGCCCACAGGGCACAAAATAGCCTGTGGGCCGAGACTTTGAGACCCCTCATCTGAGTCGGAAAAAAAATGAAAAAAAAAAATAGGCAGGGGCTCAGCACTCCAAGGGAAAGGACGTTTGTTTAAGCTTGGTACAGCAGCTTGGTAAAGGCGGATTGTCCAGTCGAATTGTTGCCACTGTACCAAAATTTAAAAAAACGTCCTCGCCCTTGGAGTGCCGGATCCCTTCCTTTTTTTTTTCTATCCTAGGTGTGGCTTCCCTGAACCAAGGAGCATCCGACTTTTTTTTTTTTTTGAGAAAGCACTTTACCAGGAAGGATACATTGAGATTTCTCTCGTTTTCAAGTATGTCCTGGGTGGCGAGTATGTACCGTTAGGTGTCTTGCCCAAGGACACTTACTGGAGAGGTGCTCTTGCCGGGATTCAAACCTGTGTCTCCAGTGTCTCTCTCCACGGTTCTAGAGCCGTGACGTTACCTCTACTCCACCCAGCCGGCACACTTCTAAGAGCTTCGCGCATCCCTGCTCTGATGAGTGTGTGGTCACCCCTTACTTTGCCACCATCTAGACATATTTTTCCCAACAATATATCTGTGAAGGACATAGAAATTATAAATGCCAAGTCAAACTAATCTTAAAGGCCGACTTGTTTGTCTACTGTACTGTCCATGTAGTTTCAAATAAGCTTTTTTTCTACAAAATGTGCTTGGCAGTGATAGTTAAAGGGTTAAAAAGTCTGTCTCTAAATTCAGCCTTGTAGAGCAGAATCACCAATGTACATGTGATGCGTTAGATCATTTTTACCTTGCTCAACGAGCCGCGGTAATGGACATGTTTGAATACATGTAGTCCAGCAGGACATCACAAGCACACTGTCAGCGGACACAAATCACCAGTGAAGTACTAGATTCTACACGAAAGCAATTTAAACGACATGCAGCTAGAATAAATGTGCTTGCCATGATTGCACGGCTTCATTTACAAGACAGCACTTAAAATGATCACGCAATGTAAATATCTGAAAAAAGAAGAAATACAGAATCTCCCTGGATGCAGAACTCTCCAGCCCTTTCACACCAAGTGTTAGGCCGGGGTCAGAGGAGCGTTGAGAGCTGAAGGAACGTCCGTGAGATTAGACGTTCCTTCCACTCTGACGCCTGTCTGGCCACCTCACTGAGTGCAGTTAGTGCACTCAGCGCTACAAAGCACGATACTCCTACGGAGCGTCGAGCTTTGAAGCCCCGTCAAACATGCGTCGTAGTGCTTCGACAGGGAACGTCTGCAGCACCACGCACAACTCGCTCTACAGCCTGTGGCCGGCCCAGTCGAAGCGTCACAACGCTGCGACAGACGCATGTCAGTACGGGCGCACAGTGCGCTCGTCTGACCCAGGCTTTATTTGGAATACCCAAGGGTCTATTCACAAAGCACTGAAACTTCAGCAAGTCCATTTTGCTGAATTCACCATGTAGCGAATGTTCACGGTAGCACGTCGAATATAGAGATGCCAAAGACACACAAAAAAAAGAGTATCTTTTTAACTGTATTTGACTCAATATTGAGTGGTGTTCGGTATCATTGGAATGGATAGATTCTGGCCTTGCCAATAACCCCCCAACTGTCCTTATAGCTCCTATGGATCTAGAGATACAGGGTGCTGAGCAGGTGGAATCTGCACGAGGTGACTCCCGTGGCCTGTCCCACAGCAAGGGCTGAGGTGTGCCCGCTGGGGCTAAAGTCCCTGCTTGCTGCCAGATCGAACAGGGGTCCAACAGGACAGGCGTGGAGTGTCCTGCACTGGGGTGGGAATCCCCATGACAGGGCTGCAGTGGAAGCAAGGCCAATCCGGACCAGGTCAGCCTGCCTCTGTCTGCGGGCCATTTGTAACCGGTCCGCGGGCCACACAGCCTCCCGAGAGTGGAAGCAGGACGCCGCAGACGGCCAGAGGGAATGCAGGGACAGGTATGTATCAACGCGAGTGTGGCTCGGGGTTACTGTTTATCACTGAAATTTAACCGAGCCACACTCGGAAATACTGCCAGGGAGGTGAAAAGAATGTACCGATTTGACATACCCGGTAAATAGGTCATAAATCAGACTGCCAGGGAGGTTAACAGACATTTTGCAATCCAGCAATTGTTTAATTTTTATAATTTGGTGATTATATATCTCAGATTATTGCAATATGTTGTGATACATTTAAAGGACAAGCTTTTGAGAGTATAACTTCAGGCCAGAAAGCTATACAGTATAGCATCGGACTAACACTGCTTGGTCAGTAGAGATGGAGATCGATAGCGAACAAATAAACTGTAACTAGATTAGTTGTGAAATACAAACAAATCCAACATTATAAAACACATGCAGCTTTTTCTTTCAAATAAATTGCATGTAAAAAGGAAAAATTAAAATTACCGTAGGTTTTTTTACTCCCGTCTTGTGGATTTTTCTCGTTATGCAAATTTACCAAAATCTGTGCAATAGGCTTAAATACTGAAGAAGCCAAACCACAGCAGTAAACAGTCAATCTGGTGGAGGAATGAATGTTTAGATAAGGATGCAGGGGGATATTGTGTTCTCCATCCTGAGATAAGAGATGGCAGGGGAAAGAGAAGACTTTGTGATAGTGTTCCTTCAATTTGCATATATTCGAGAGGTTTTGGTGACAAGTTAAGCGATAGAAATTATTTGGCAACCTTTGCTATTCTGGGCTTTATTTCTGAAATACTGCAAGACAACTTCACATTTTAGAATGTAAGATTATTGTATAATTTCAGTTTTTTTTTACACATAAATAGGACATTTGAGGATATGAACGCAACCCAAATATCCAGTCTAGTGTCTGATGTCTGATACGGTGCTCATTTCCTCCCCTGGATAAATTCAGCAGTCCTATAATACGTTCAGATCCTGCTCAGTACAGGGAGGGTGAAATGATTTACTGCCCCCCCTTGGTGAGGCGAGAAAAGACAAATCACAGATAAAAATGCATGTACTAGGTTTCCCTGGATTTAATTATCTGTAGCAGTAAACCAGCATAATCCATAAACACTTGTAGTGCACAGATTTATGATGCTTTTGCAGAGTTCCTAATGAAAAACAGACCAACGAGGTCTCTGAAGAAGCTGTAGGATAGGACTGCAACAAGCATCACACAGAATCTTTAGTGCTTTAATTCCCAACAATTTGTAAACTTCTCGCCTACCCTTAAGCGCAAACAAAAACAAAAGGAAATTGCCAACATACAGAGAATAACATTCACTTGTGTAATTGGGTTACTTTTGCTTTCTTCTTCAATTCAAACTGGTTTCCTTCCGATGAAAAATGTAACACACACCCCCTTCCATTAATAAGAAAATATACATTACACAATTTGTGTAGTTGCCTCCCAAGAGCATTGAATAAAGCTCTGGGCTCTGGACTGAAAGGCACACGCACCTTCAGTATGGAGCCATTTAACACCCAGGGCTGTAGTCAATTTCAACCAATTTTCTCTAAAGAACCTACACATTCTAATTACATGGGGCGGACTGACAACTAATGTGGCCCCCGGGAAATAGGAGATAATGGCCCCCCACCTTGTGCCACACCCACATTAGGCTACACCTATACTAAACTCCACATGTACATTATTTCTTCAACATCATTTTAACGAGTTAAGAAAATCCACTCCGGCCCACCAGTGAATTGGGGAATCCTTTGAGCCCCCTCCGGATTAAACTGTATGTATGTATGTATGTATGTATGTATGTATGTATGTATGTATGTATGTATGTATGTATGTATGTATGTATGTATGTATGTATGTATATATATATAAATACATTATATAACAAAAATGTATTTATAGTGAAAATATAGATTTAAATTGATTTTAATAAAATAAAATTAGGGCAGTGGCATTGTTAACTTTATAAATGGAGGGGGGGGGTTATTTTTGCACAAATAGACTCTGGCTTTTCCAATGACACCTGAAACGTCCTTGTAGCACTTATTGATCCGGGGATAAAGAACCAAAGACCCCTGCATCTACTGTAACAGGGGAAGAAGCCCAGTTTGTGACGTCAAACGCATGCATGACGACTTCCATGGCTGGGGCAGTCCCACAATGAGAGACCCACTGAGCAAGGACACAAAATGATGTGTATGGAGCCTCCTCCACGCTGGGGAGGGAATCCCCATGTTGCTCCATGCACAGCAACGGTAAGAAGGCTTCCTATTGGGAGAGGACCCCAATCCAGGCCCTCAGGCAGTATACGAACGCCAGATGGGTCAGTCCAGCACGGTTAATTATACAACTTCGTTCTGCAGACCATCCGCTTATAGACCGTAACTTTAATCAAATGTGGAAAGATTACACTAAAAAGGCAAATAAGTGAGGTTTCTGTTTCATTTTGACAGTGTCGATCCTAAACAACAGTATAGGAGTAATCATTCCCTAAAGATTTCATGTATATACACGTTCTAGTTCCACATTTTGGACCATTTCAGATTTTAACCAACAACAATTAGGGTTCCATGTTTAAAAACCTCAATTCGCATTTTTTCAAATAAAATATTGGCCAGATTACCATTTACACAGAAACAGCTGGGATTAAAAAAAAAAAAAAAAATTTGAATAAATACACTTGTTTGTAGTTTTAGGCTGGCGTCAGACGAGCACGCTATGTGCGCCCGTGCTTACCGGCATCCGTCGCAGCGTTGTGCGCAACAAGTGCCGTTATCCAAGCATCTCTGACAAAGCGCTAGGACGCGCATTGACGGAGCTGCAAACAGCGATTCTCCATAGGAGGATTGCACTTTGCAGAGCTGAGCACACTGAGTGCGCTCAGCGAGGTGGCCAGATGGGCGTTGAGTGGAAGGAACGTCCACTCATGGATGTTCCTTCCGCTCCCCAAAGACGCTCGTCGGACACTAGCCTTAAACTGCACCCAATCTCATTTCCCAGATAGGAGTAAATAATGAAAAAAAAAGACACCGACCATAAACCTGCACGCACCAAAATCATCCTAGGGGGTTGTTTTTTTTCTTCTTTGTTTTTTTAATGGTTTTGTACATGAAGTTCTATTAATTTCAGTATCTGCAATTTTATTATGCAGTATAACTAGGGAAATCTGAGCCCCAACCCAAAATTACTATAAAATTTATTTACATTACGGTCCTGTGATCACATCACTGATAACTATCCAAGAAGCACATGAAGAAAGCATCTGATTGAATCTTAAGGCTAGGGTCAGACTGAGGCAGTGCGAACGCGCGTTCTGGCGCACTTAATCACGGCCGTGCTAGCAGCAAATGACGGGCAATGACGGCCAATATACGAAGTACGGTCGCACAAAAGTCCGGCTGCGCAACGCAAGTGGAAAATGAACGCATTTTTTCGAGAACGTTAAACCACTAGTACTGACGTACAGAGTGCGCTGCGTCCGCTAGCGGCGTGTGTGCGTGAATTGGAGACATCAGACGCTGCTTATGTCCGGCCAACATAACGTCCAGATGCAAGAAGTGTTTTATTGATGATCCGTACAAAATCACGGATGAAACTGCGCATAGTATGACCGCTATTGCGTATTCCGTGAAAAAATACGTCCATTCTTCGAACGCACATTTTCACGGACAACGTGAAAAATGCGTTAGTCTGACCCTAGCCTAAAACACAAAAAAAAACATACTAAAAAAAAAAAATCTGAATATCCAATGGTGTGTAGCGCTCACTCCCGGAGGAGCCGCTGAATTTAAACCTGGGGTCAGTCTCCCCGCACTAGGGAATAAATATAAAATCCACAGCAGTGCTGGTGTATAAGTTATATAGTTTACTGATCTCAAACTGGCATATATAGAGCAGCACGGTATACATATATATTTACAGAAGTTCGTAATACGAGAAACGCGCAGCGGAAAAGAAAAAGGAATTTTAACCCCTTCGTTGCTGAAATGTGAGTCCCGTACAGGTTGTGTCCCAAGAAGGTGTGCGTGTATGCGTGTGTTGGTACCCGGGTACTAGATTCAACTGGCCAGTGAATGATTTCAATGTGTCTACGACTAGTCACGTTGGGGCCCTGTAGGTTTAAACAAACTGCAGCGTGCTTTATTATTTTCACTGCGGCTGAGAAGGCCTCTCACCCATCCATCCGCCAGATACTCTGCGCTCTGCTCGACCCAGGACGTCTTTCCGCTCGACTTGACTGGGACTCTGTGCCACCGGATCCGCTTGTCCGTTTCTGCCACAAGATGCTCAGCTCACCGCCTGCACTCCCGTTAGATGATCGCGGTCTCCTTACTCGGGGTCCTTCTGCAGCTCTGTATCTTTTAAACTTCTCACCGATAGGTTAATAGGTCTTCTGGCAAGGGATTTGGGCCGATCTCCAGCTCCGCAAAGCAGCACCTGCACTCCGGCCTGGTCCCAATCACTCCTCGTCTCACGTGCGTCTTGGTCTAATCACCCCTTGGCGCGCACTCCTCTCCACGAGGTTGCAGATGCCTCTCGGTTTCTCCCCATCTACTTCCTGTTCCTGCCCCAAAGTATGCTGGAAAACGTAGTCCGAAAGTGTCCAGCATTAATCCACCAGGTCTGTCTCCCGCTGGTGGCCATTGTAAGTAAAGGCAGCAGAACAGTCTTTATAACACAGCGCTACAGGTGTATGGCATATGACATTCAGCAGGTGGATCGATAAAAGCCTCAAGACATTACTATTCAAGCAAGCCTACCACCTGACTCACCTCACCTTGCAGTCCTCTCCTCCTGTTTCTCACCTCCAACCCTTCTAGACTAAGTTCCCACGGGAATAGGGCCCTTGTTTCCCGTGTTGGTTTGTCTAAATGTTGTTCAGACCCACTGTATTGTAACCCGGTCTATACTGTACCCATTGTTCAGAGCTGTGGTATATGGTGGCGCTATATAAAGAATAAAAGAACACAAGGAAACAGATTTCAAAGAGCAGGAAAAGGCTTTGAAGGGATCCTCTGTGTATTATAGAAAGCAATGAAGGCTAGACCTACATCTTGATTTTTGTTCTACGTAAACAGATCACAGAAGCAACACTGATCTACTAATTCTGATGGAAAAAGGCTCTTTCCAAAACAGGGTCCTAATGGATTCTGTATGCATTTTAAGAAAGATACGGGATAAGCGCACAAGTCCCTTAAAAGGAAAAACCAAGCTTACGGGATGATAAATCCACAAGTCCCTTAACCCCTTCACTGCTGAGCCATTTCACGTCTTTAAAATAAAAATAAAAATATTTTTTTTCTTTACTTTAAACCTGGTCATGTTTGGTATCATTGGAAAGACACTGCTAGCTGTCAAAAGTCAGGAGATATTGGGGTTCAAAGGAACCCCCCCCATCTCCACCCCATCTTTCCTTAGGAGTCAAGTCAATGAAGACGTTCCCCACACGTCCTCAGCAGTGAAAGGGTTAAAGGGTTAAACCAAGCTTATCACCCTCTAGTTGGCAGATGATCACCATAGTGATGTAAATGCTCTTTTAATGAAGAGGGACTTCCCACTCCCACAAATAAAGCACTATAGGTTGCACATCCCATCATAATAAAACCACTCCGTCAGGAGGGGGTGATCGTTCATCTTTTTGTATGGTGATGGCAAGTGACCTCTCGTTTTAAGGAGAGTTGCAGGACTTTGGTTTTGGCGTAAGGTATCCCAGTAGTTGAAGCAGTGAGGGAGAGCGCAGCATTTCAGCTGTAAACGGCAGTAAAACCAGTAGTTACAACTGCTTTTGCGGGTTTGTCTGCCATTCTATAGGAATCCCCTGTATTCTACATGGAACGAATGACATCCAAATAGAATGGTCAGGGTACCTTCCACAAGAGGGGTCACTTGATCACGAGGAGTCAACAAGAGCAAATACTTTACAGTGTACAGTACATGGGATTTAGCTTGCAAAGCACCAAGGTTGTTGTGCCGAGCCTGTTCTGTTTTTGTTCTGCTGCTCACGCTTTATGTGGCTCCAATCAGCATCCTGCTGAAGGCGCCCACTGAAACCGCAAGGCACAAGATTGGAATTGTGCGGCATTTGGTTTAAAGAATTCTGTCAAGCCTTGTTCCTGTAGGAATTCAGGGTTTCTCAACTCCTGTCCCCACTACCTCCTAACAGGCCAGGTTTGCCAGTTATCGGAAGCACAGCACAGGTGATATGATTTGCTGCTCAGTGATTGCAGGATTCAGTCTGCATTTCCCCAAAATGATCCTTAAAACCTGGCCTGTTAGAGGGTCCTGAGGACTGGAGTTGAGAAGCACTGCGTTGTAGGTCATAAGGCGGTAGACCTACACACTTCAGAATACAAGCAGCTCAACCTATATAATGCACACACATTTATTTTTTAACCCTTTATGCTGCGAGATGTACTATGCTGTCCCCGTGGGGGATGGGACTCAACGTTGTGGGGCAGCATAGCAAACCACACTGGAGTCTACGGGCCACCCACCAGTAGCCACGCGTCATTCGCTGTCTTCCCTCCTGCCGCCAATGATGGGACAGCGGCTTAGGCGGAACAGATGAGAGGCCTGCCGCAACAGCTGGAGACCGCCCGGTGTTAACGCCCTCCCGCCGGGGACAACCTGCCCTACAGTAAGGGGTTAAAAAAAGGATCTGCCAAGGGTGTCAAACTACAGATGATGTTTCATGAATAGAGGACAAGGATACAATGAGTCAGTCCAGGACACTTCAAAAGGATGCTTTGATTTTTGAACATTTAAAGAAAATGACAGTGACATGTTGGATCAAGAAAAAAAAAACACTTTGTATTCAAGAGGGTCACATCTATTAAACATCATTCCACTCCTGTAATTGTCAGTTAATTCCCCAAATGCATAACATTAGTTTTATGCATATTGAAATCAATGAGTATTCATCTGCCTTGGTTCTTTTCATTCTTGGTTTTTTTTGGGGGGGGGTGGGGGGGGGACACGATGACTGAGGATTAGAACGCGACACACAAAGTATATGTTGCAAAAATTACCAACAAGAGGGGTCTCATTTTCCCAGTTCTTATTTGAGTGACTGATGGGCGCTGATAATTTGCTGCTCACACATTTAAATGTAAAATAACCTGAATAATTCCTGTGAGAAGCGCCCATTCCTTTTCACCCACACTTCACATAAAAGAGGTTTTGAGAGCGGAGAAGCCACAAGAGAACCAAGACAGTAATTATAGACATATATTGTTAACTTAAAGTCAGATGCGGGTTAAATTTAATACAAATTTTCACAGGAATACAAGTATCACCACCCGACCTGGGCACCAGTGTGACATTAAACCCCAAATACAAATCTAGAAGGTTTTATAAATTATTAAAAAAAAATGAAAAAGGCTCATCAAAAATCTTGCTCATTTCTTTAGTATCATTTACTGAATACCATCTTGTTTCAGAGGTGAAAGAGCTAGGTTTCAAAAGCTTGTTCTCTAGGGAGACCAGACTTTGCATTGACCTAGTATGTAGGCACAAATTCACATCTCCTATATAAAGTACAGCAACGTGAAATTGCAGCATGTAGCCACATTAGAATATCCCTTTCAGAGCCAAAATAAACCAAAACGCTCCTGAGCAGCACAACAGTAGAGTATAGTTTGTGGGAAAAGAAAAAAAGGGGATGAACCTCACTATCACAATGCACCCCACGACTGAATGCAAGATAACAGCTATAAACCTTCATATAGGAAAAGCGTATTTGGAACAATTTACACTTTATACTGTCTGTATGCACAAGATTCTGGGGCAGATTTAAAGGATTGGGCGCGAGTATGCACGTATGTGACTGAAGTGTACAGATTTTGTCAGGCGGAGCACAAGTTTACGAGGGTAACAAACCATAAATTTATTCAGAAAGGGAACCGGTGTAAGTGAGGCACAGACTTGAGTGTAGTAACCTGGGCCGGCCCAAGCCTCTGCTGCCTGAAGCCATGCAAAAAAAAATAAAAAAATCACTGTAATGAGTGATGTGTATGAGCGTATCACAGAGTGTCACACATCCCGACCTACTGTCACACGCATCCACATACTGTCACACACAGCGCTCTGGTACAGGCCCAGTCGAGGTCCACCTCAGGGCCATTACACGGCCAGCGCTCGGAGGACGCTGGAGGGGCGGTCGCCGGCCTGCTGGCACATGAGGGGACCACTAAAAACAGGTGCGACTGACACTCTAGGTACCTTGCTGAATGCACATGTGTATGACATCACCGGAAGTGTGCCAGTCGCCCGGTTTGAGTGACACCTTCATGTGCCAGAACACCAGTCTGCTGGAGGGCTGTGCCATGTTGAGGTCCGGGCCGGGCTGGGTCAGGTGCTGCATGCCTTTGACAGGGCAACAAAGTGTCGCTCCTGACAATGGGCCGCCTGGAGCGGCTGCGCCACCCGGCTCCATGGACAGGCCAGTAGTATCAGCGGTGAAGATTTAATATGGATCAGGACTGGTATATCAGAGTAATAATGGTGAAAATTTAGTCTGGAGGGGAACAGGTCTGTGAAGGTAAAAGCAGTGTGTACTGAGTGAGGAGAGAGACTGGTGTATAAGAGTAACAGGTGCAAATGTAGTCAGGAGGGGAACCATGTATTCAGTTAACAGAGGTGTCGATTTATTGATGAGGGTTGGGCGAGTAAATGAGGGAGATAGTGGCTTAGGCCCAGACAGATGCATGGTTTAGGAAAGGGGGGGGGGGTGGACGATGGTTTGTTTTCTACTCCATACTTCTAATTAAATGGCCCCCACAGCAACATTTACCAGCAAAAACACAGCAAAGGATCCATAAGCCGCCTGCTACACACAGTATTCATTCTAAGGGGGAGGGGAGCGGCAGTAACAGGAGGGGGGGGTGATAATTGAGCAGACTATGTGTGTGGGAAACAAAAACAAAGAGGATGGAGATGTACAAAGAGATATTGGGGCATTGCCCAGCATACATGATTGTAACCCTTCCCTGCTCACTCACAGACCCAATGCAGCATACCCAATAGCTGTGATATAAACACGAAGGCTCGGAGCAGTTGCCATGGCAGCCGACTGAAAAACCTAATCTCGGAAACATTTCAGGAAGCTTTGGGTTTAAACACAGGAGGTACCCATTAACCATTCAGGTGACATTAGGGGGCAGTGCACGGGGCGAGTATCACGGGGTGCTGCAGATTGCCTTTGCTGCCTGGCATGAGCAAAGCAAATGATTTTTGCGGGGGAAGAAATTAACAGAATTCAATTCTACTTCCCAGCTGCGGAACGCGTCAGATGGCAGAAATAACTGCACTTTCTTCCTCGCTAATCATACATATCCCACAAAATCTGGTCAATGCATTTCTGTCATCTGTAGGTTAAATGCATCATGAGGGGCCATTTATAAATGGCAAGAACAAAAAGGGAAAATATTCTGAGAAGAGGCGCAATCGCCATGGAAACAAACCTGTTACAGATTGCAGCATTTTAAGAACTGTGAAAATATCACACAGCCCCCAGCCTTAAGGTCGCACGCCTTGTGATGTCAACGGAACAACCCACCACAAATGAATCACCTTTTTTTGTAAACTGGTTTGTCTAAAGCAATAGATTACCGCCTCTAGGTCTTTTTAAAGGCGTGTTAATCTGACGGGAGACCCAACAAGATAATAGGATGATCTATTTACGCTGAAGAGATTATCGTATTTCGAGGGAAATTATCGCAGTATAACAAATTGTGCTCATTTACAGTACCAGGTTATTAAAAAAGGCACAAAAGACGTACTTTTCCCAAGAAAACTCCCTCTGCATCTCTTGCATGTGATCCCACATGGCGGCACAATAGATTTCTGCCACGTTTTTAAGAGCACGGGAATTAAAATGGTTCATTACAAATTAGGGGAAAAAAGATTATGGCTATAGTGGCAAAATATATAAGCGCGAAAGGTAAATTAACAAAAATAATAGGTCAATGCTTCTTAAACCAGAGGGTGTTAAACTCCAGCTCCCCAGATATTTAACTCCCATGATGCTCAGGCCATTTAATGAACAGAACTCTGGGGAAATTATAGGCCATCAACATCTGGGGACAAGAGTTTGACATCCTTGCTTTACATAAATAAAATCTTGTTTAACCAATTCCCTATGCAGGGAGTACCAGGTCGTCCCTGCAGCAGGTGGGCCTTGAAGTCACAGGGCGTATGCCCCGTTGACTTCAATGGACTGCCTTGGCCCAGCAGGCCCTTGAATTCAGGTCACCTCCCTGCAGTCAGCGACGCGCGGCTAGGCGGGCCAAAGAAGGGGCCTGCCGAAGTGGCTGGCAAGCGGGGAGTACTTGCACTCTCCGTCTGCCACACCCTGAAAGGGAAAAAAAAAAAAAAAAATTATATATAATTTTTTTTTAAATAAAAAAATAAATCCTTTAAAAAAGGTTGGAGCTACATGAGTGCAGAAAGTATGTCCATTGTAACCGACAGGTTTGTGGACACTACATTATGTGCATGAATTTTGACGGTAAAGAAAAAAATATGGAAGCCGACGCAGTCGTTGCATCTTGTAGTAACCATTTTCCACACGTGACTGAAATCAATAAATGCTCGTTTGATGACCTGTACTCCTGCCTATAGAAACCATCATGTCTGTAGACACATCTGTAAAAAAAAAAAAAAAAAAAAGTGTGCATGTACGTCTTCTGTTGTTCCTTATACGATCCATCATTTCTGTGACGTACGTCACAATGCGCATTAAGATGGACGCACTTAGTGCGCTTGTGCGGCCTCAATCTGAGCATGGTTCATACCAAGGCATGGAAAATCCAGGGGCCAGGTAGACTACTGTTTGAATTTCCCTCTCTGGAATCCAGACGCACCCTTCACCTTTCCAACCTGGTGTTTAACCCTTTCGCTGTGGAGGTGTTTCACACCTCTGTGCTGAGCTCATTTTTACCTGTTTCGCTCATCATGTTTAAACGCGTTTTGAAGCCTTATTTTATTATATGACCCAGACATATTATAGATCGTTCTTTCCGGCAGACTCAGCAGTTTCATAAGATGTCATTATTATATGTATACGTCATGCCCTGCCTGTATATTATAACAAAAAAATGCAATAAAATTTGAATTTTCAATAATTTACGTGTAAAGTGTTTGTGTTTTTTCCACATTTTAACATGCGAGCAATTGTGGTTACATTTTGTATGGGTTGCGCTTGTTAAAAAAATTAGAAATTGGGTCTAGTTACATTTTTTTGGGGGGAAATTTACGCGATTTTTAACAAACGCACCCCAAACAAAAATCGTTAGTGCAACATCATTGTTCACATTATAATTGAAATGGGAACAATATTGCTGCATTAACAAAACAAAAAAAAAAAAATATTTTTGAAAATGAAGTTATTTTTACGTTTTTTTAAAAACATTCTACATGGTCATGTTTGGTATCGTTGGAAAGGCCATGCTCCAACGATATCAAACATTAACCCCTAGCTGCCACGGATCGGGAGATGGGTTCATTGGAACCCCCCCATCTCCACCATTGCTGGCAACTAGGGGTTAACTCCAGGAGTGGCATCATTATGCTATGCACGATGACGTCAGTCATCAGGGGGAGTTCCCGGAGGCTTGGCCAACATCCAAGATGTCGGCCAGCTCCGGCGCTTTTCAGCGCTGAATCGTGATCCGGCTCCTCAGGGGTTAATGTTAGCCACCGTTTGGAAGGGAAGACTGTGCCCTTCCAAACAAACACAGCCTGCCTTAACCTTTCTGGCCCCCGGCGATCGGGAGGGAGAGAGGTCCGATGGACCTACCCCCCTCCCTTTCAGGCGCCGCCGCAGACGCGGGGGGGGGGCACCTGAATTAGAGGTCATCGCGGAGGTGCAATGACATCTAATGGCCCCGGTCTGACATCCAAGATGTCAGCCCGCACCGAGGGGGGCCTGCAATAGGCCGGAAACACGGCCGATTGCTGCCTCCTGTGCTAGGACATGCTCAGCGCGTCCATAGCGCAGGAGGTTCCCTTTTCTGGGAAGCTGAAACCCTACCTGCATAGACTGCTTCCCCTAGCAGTTCCCTCCGAACCAGGACCTGCACCTTACTTGCAATACCACAATACAAAAAGAAAGTGGCTCGATCCTCATTGTCCTACAGGCACTGCAACTATGGAATAACCTCCCAGACATCATCAAATCTTTGCCCAGTCTTAAAGGGACACTCTAGGCAACATGACCACCTAAGCTATTTTAGGTGGTCATGATGCCCGGAGTATGCCGTCCTCTGTCCCCCCCTCCCTCCGCTCGGCAGTTCAGCTGAAAAAGCTGAAAACAGCTGGAGAGAGGCGGAGGAGTTTACTCCGCCCTCCCAGCTGTCAGTCAGCAGAGCGGGAATCATATTTCCCGCTTCTGCCGACTTTTGCCGAGGAGGAGACGTCATCGCACTTTCAGCGCAATGACATCTCCAACTCACCGCAGAAGCTGGCGGCTCCCTCCGATGGTTAGTGTTGCGCGCATCCTCTTGCGCGCAACACTAATCCTCAGAGGGAGCCGGGAGGAAGCCTGCCGATTGGCTGGCTTATGTGAGAGGCGCGCATGCGCGCTTCTCACGTAAACCAGAAGCCAAGAAGCATCAAGAAGGACGGGAGCGGAAGAGGAGGGAGGTGAGTATATAATAAAAAAATAAAAAAAAACGCCGCTGGAAAGAAGTGGATTTTAGGGTAAGTATTACAGTTACAATTTTTTTTATAAAAACTAAAGATTTATTAAGGGAATAGGGATAGGTTAGGATAAAAAAAATGGGGGGGTGATTTGAGTAGAGTGTCCCTTTAAGTCATTTAAGAGCTCCCTATTAACATACCTCAATACAGAATGCACCTGTAAACATGTGACAATGACTAGATTTCCTACATGTATATTTTCTGTGTAAATCTGTATTTGTGTTTTGTTTTGTTTTTAATATCTTGCATGTTATTACTTTGTATTTCTGTAACAACTGTAAACAATTCAATGTTCTTGAACCCAGGACGTACTTGAAAATGAGAGAAATCTCAATGTATCCTTCCTGGTAAAATACTTTATATATACGGTAGGCAAAGTTTATTGTGGTTGCAAAAACTGCCATTCGTGAATAACTTAAGTTGCCCAATCCACTCCCTGCACTTGCCAGTCTTCAACACTGGCGTCTTGAACGCTGCAAGAATTGCCCTTTTAAATTGTACTCTATTATTATTATAATTTTTTTCAATTTTGGGCATCCGGATGCAGTTTAGTAGCAGACACTTAAAGAATAATAAAAATGTTTGCCAAATTATTATTGATTGTGTTTAGGAGGAGTCAGCAACCTCAGCCCCCGTTCCCAGATATTTTGCAAATACATTCCCATGAAATTCAGCCAACCTAACGAGTGGCTGAGGATCTTTGGAGATGTAGTTCAAAAACATCTGAGTCCAAGGTTGTTGACCCCATAATGAATTTATAAAAAAAATTTAAAAAAAAAAAAAAAACACATACTGGCTTTATCAAGGCTCCATTTAGGATCCACAAGAATATCCCATTAAAAACAGGACTAAAAAAGGAATAAAAAGCATTACATGGTTTGTAAAAACGTGAGATCCAGTGGCTCGAATATAAGCATTGATTAGTAAGCCATGCTTCAGAAGTCCTCACTGCGACCATTTGCCAAAAACGGCTTTTAACGCATGGCTTTCTGTTAGCGCACTTCCTGCCTAATTATACAAAGCACTAGCTCATCGAATGAAAAAACGAGAAGGCCTTCACGGCTTTTAAAGTTCTTGTCAGATAGTCATTGTAGGAAGGTGTTTATGCGTTGGATCTTGGCACGCAAGAGGAGCTGCTTTAAGGACTCAATCCGCAGATATTGTTCCTGCCACCCTGTTGTAAGGCAACAGGCCACTTTTCGGATAGTGAACAGCCGTATGCTATGCATAGCTTGGATAAACCCAATCACTCATCGGGGAGCACTGTCTGCCCTTTCTCGCTGCCAAGATTTGAGTTTTCCCAGAGTTCACAGACACTGGACCACCAAGGCAAGAACACTGTCTTCACTACAGAAAACACAAGGCTCATTGTATGGTTGGCCAGTAATAAACTTTTAACATAGAAATTGTCGATCACATACATAGATAAGACTATAAAAACAAAAAGGGATCTAAAATGAGAATAATCCTCTAAATTTGTATTGGAGCTGTGGCTACACCGTTAGCTCTTTATACACCGAGCAGCCACAACATTAAAACCACCTACCTAATATTGTGTATGAGCCCTTCATGCTGCCAAATCAGCGCTGATGTGGTGAGGCATGGACTCCACAAGCCATGGACCTCTGCGTATGTCCTGTGGTATCTGGCACCAAGACATTAGCAGAACCTTTAATCCTGCAAATTGGGAGGTGGGGCCTCCACGGATTGCATTTATTCCACCAAATGCCACAGATAGTCGGATTGAGATCTGTGGAATGTTGAGGCCAAGGCAACACCTTGAAAAATTTGTCTTGTTCCTCAAACCATACCAGACCCATTTCTCTAGCCATCACCATTTTTGCTTGCCCAGATTTCCTGCTTTCAACATGTGAAAAGGGGGAGGAGACAGGGACACTATGACCTCATAAAACGACAAGGTTTTCACTCCCAAGTGTACAAAAAAGTCAACTTTTCTACTCACCTTCAAGACTTGTCTTTGAAAAATTGCTGATATTGGGCCGAAACATTTTTTCCCTTGCAGTTAAAACCCCTTAAGGACCAAGGGTCTTTAAAGTCAATGCATTTATGATGGAACAGTTACGTTATTGGTCCATAAGGGGTTAATAAAAATCCATTGTCATTCTAAACTCAAGTTCACTGATTACGAGAAAGGCAGACATGCCACAAGTAAGGGGGGGGGGGTCACACAATGGCCCTACTGTTAAGTCTAAAATTCCCCAAATTCTCAGCCAAGCCATGGCTGGTGAAACCAAGTCAACAGTACTGTACAAAAATAATGAAATATGGCATCTATGGATTCAATCCAGTAAGAAAGGATAAAATGAAAACCATTGTGTATATGAAGATACTTCTCAACGTAGAGGAACGTCATGAACATGTATTTTTATTCAAGAGGTTTCCATGTGAATAGATTATTTTTTTAATTAAAGTGGTATTAGGCTTATTTTAATTATGATTTTTTTTCCCTTTATACTAGATAAAGTAATGTAAAAAAATTCTTGTACATACAGCGTAACAAAATGATATATATTATTTTATTTTATCTATTTAATTTAAATTTTATTTTGTAGAAAATACCAGGGTAAGAGACTAATATTCTATTACACTGCAAAGTAACCCAGTATTATTGGGAATCACGCAGATGTTCAGCTTTAGAAAAATCAATATTATTTCAAACATCTGGTTCCAATTGGGGGAAAAAAAAAAAATGTAATCAAATTCCCTGTTCAGCAGAGAGGGCGTTGGAAGCAACAATCCCTTGGTTCTCTTCCCGAGCTGATGGCCAACAAATCATTCCATCTTTACATTAGTCAATTGGCATTTTTGTTTTCCTGAAGAAATAATGCATATTGAGGAAAGCGACATTTCTCTGTTACCATGACAACACTGAGGCGCTGCCTTTCCGGGCAGCTGACATAGTCTTGCAAAAAAGGAGGAAAATGAACGCCTCAACCTAAAATTCTCCTTTGAAGAAATTCAAGCCTTTGCGACACCCTCCTTTAATAATTACAGACCATCCAGAGCAGCTGGGGACAAGGAGAGGAGCGGGGGGGGGGGGGGATTCAGGCTTTGGAGCCCGAATATAGCCTTGACATTAATTCTCCTACCCGTCTATACGTGGGAAAACGGCAGCTTTAGGGTGTCAGACCCTTGCAGATGGAAGCAGAAAGGACGATGTGGGTTTATTGGCCGATATGATATGAAGGAAAGGGGGAGCAGACAATACATGAAAGGATAATAGTGTAAAGCACAGATGAAGTCATATCCTGGTCAGAATAAAAAGAAAAAAAAAATCCATGTATGTGACGGATTACAAAAGAATCATTCTTTTGGAAAAGGCAGAAGGAAATGAAAGAATATAAATTATATATATATTCTATAAAAACAACGTGGGACCCAGGAGAGGTTCGCCTTTTCTTTTTAGTTCCAGTAGGCAGCTCGATTCCTGAAGAAGCCACTGAAAGGGCTGAACATCCTACATGAGCTACATCAGCCATCAAAATGATATTTCCATTGTGCACACCTGTGAAAAATTCATCCACTACGCCACCGCACACCATGGTCTCCAGTCTCGCCCTGGGAATTTGCTGCGCAGTGACATAGTTTGTAACAAGTCACTGAGGAAATGTGGGTATAAGAGCAATGGCATAAAGGAGAGATTAGTGAAAAGAAAAATAATACCCACCCATCTAGGGCTGAAACTAAAAATCGATAAATGAGAATAAGCGATAGTGAAAAATAGTTGTCAACCAATCGGCTGTCGATTAAAGCGATTTGTAAACAGCACACACAGTTTAGAGTCAGACTGTGTTAAAGGTTAGAACCTCAGATTCTGCTTAGTCCTGTGCCACCACCTCAACCTGCCTGCCACCTTCCTCTTTGGTCCGGTCCCTTCCCACAAACTCAGGTCCGTTCTTTTGGCCAAACCCACTTCCTCTCACACCTCGGGTCAAGTCCCTTGAACAAACAGTTTGTTAATGAAATTATTTTAAAATAACACTCTAATAAGCTAACGTGGTCAGGCTGCGTGGAGTGCACCCCTTCTCACCCTGACAATGTGGTGACATGTCTGAGCGCTTGTAGCAGTGTTCATTTGGGGAGAAAGCAGACACGGGCTTAAGCTGCGCCCGCAGCATCAATCCATCACTGTGACCAAGTGCTCGTGTGTGAAAAGTCTGCAATTCTCATAGGTTATTCCTTTTATCCGATTAATCGAATATAAAAGAAAAATAAATACATAAATAAATAAATATCGGCCAAATAATAGATTATGAAAATAGTCGTTAGTTGCAGCCCTACACCCATCACCCTTTAGATTGTAAGCCCCTTAGACAGGAGATGGAGGGAGCCCCGTTCCCCAAGTACGTATTCATACTATGGCCTGATAGAAATGATAAGGGTTCATTTTAAAATGGGTCTTTAAAAAATCAAATAAAAAAGGCAACTGCTGGTAAGCGTGGCAGATATTTGGACCCTAGTGTGCCGGGAGATCAAGGAGTTTAAAATCCAATGGTCCACACAGTGAAGGTTTTTGCATCATACCCAGCCTGAACCGTTCTGAGGTTTACATTGTTTCAACAAATGTATCATACACCATGAGATTTTTCCGATTTTGCTTTCATAAAACAATTATTCTATGATAAAGGACATGTAGACAAACACCCTCATGTTTGCCAGGATACTATGGCAGAGATTTCACGTGTGTGATTTGCCCCCAAAACCCAGAGCAGTACTCAGATGGGGTCTCCCCTCAAAATCATGATCTGTTTATCTGTAGCTCTCCACCTTCGATTGGTAGCTTAAGGGGTTATTCAGGAAGCACCGAAATTCCAGTAAAATTTGTGCGCTTTGGTGATTCCAGTTCACCTGCTCTGCAGTGAATGCACCGAACACTGCCAAAGTGGAGGGGGGGGGGGGACTCTGCTATTGTTTAAAAAATGTGTTTAAAATGGTGGGGGGGGGGGGGGGGAGGTCCAAAAAAGAAAAACAAAACTGTCTGTTGCAGAACAAAAAACCCTTAAAAAAAATTATGAATCAAATTTTAAAAATTTACAGTTTGCTGAAAAGTAAGACAAAAAAAAAAAAAACACACAATCAATATTTGGGACCTATGGGATTAGTCTGTTTAACCTACCTAGCGGTTTTCCCAAGTATGGCTCGGGGTTAAACTGCCCGGCAATTACGACGCAATATAGGCCGTTTGTGTATTATAATTAGCCAGTTCACTAACATCACTAGGGGTATCCCATCTATGATTGGTGGTCTTCTGTCACGTGGGTATGACGGCAGTAACTAGTTTCCTATTGGCAAGCTTTCTGATCACATGACCTTGACAGAGTGGGCGGCAACAATTAACTTCTGACGAGTGGCGTTTTGTGGAAGTTTTTCGGTAGGTCTGAATAATACTGATTATTGTTCAATTATGAGCGCGTGTATATATACACGGTGTGTAAATCGTTGTCATTTCAGCTCAGGACTAAGCCCGGCAGGGCGAAACGCGTCCAGCTAGGACTTTACCTTTTTAACTGTTAGTAAATTTGTTCAAGTCCCACTGATGGTTTTTACCGACACACACACACACACACACACACACCTCTCTCTATCGCCTTAATCTAGCTAGCAGGTGTGCACCCGGCTTGAACTGCCGAGGTAATCGGGAGGTATTTATACCTTCGAATTGGTTATCTATCTCTATTGCCCTACACTACATTTGAGCTGCGTGACCCATACCACTTCCATTGAGAGATCAACTAATGGCGTTGGACTCTTTCTGGTCCACTTAACATACTGCTTGTGTGCCTTTATTGTATTAAATTCATTGTGTTTCTGACACTCTTGTTGCACTTTTTGTGCAAGTTGGTTCGTAATGTCACTGACACTTACCTGAATAGATTAACCATTACTTCTCTATGGGACAATTTCACTGAAGTTAAAGATCGCTTAATTGCGGCAATCTGCACCGTATTTCGCTGTCAATTCACCAATATTTAGTGAAGGGACAGCTTTCTGAATAGGCAAACTGCACCATACGGGGAAATTCACTATTCGGTGCCCTTCGGTGGCAAGTTCGTGACTTATTGAATAACCCCTATAGTGCAAGATTCCCTTTCCTGCTTTATGTCCTTTATATTCTAGAATAGGTGGCCAGAGAGGAGGATCTTCAAGCCAAGAAAAAGCCTTTGGAGTCACACTTGGGCCAGTCCCTTGCTCTTTGTTCATGAAATAAAATCAAAAAAGAAAAGGGGGGGGGCATTCTTCACACCCTGACCACTTTAGCTTATTAAAGCGGTCGGGCTGTATGCAGTGACCCTCACATTGTCACCCTGCTTTGCATTCTGACATCATCAGGCCTATCTGAGCGCTTGAAGCCCATGTCTGCTTTCTCCCCAAATGAACACGGCTACATCTGTGCACGCAACATCAAGCCATCACTCTGACCAGACCATGCGTTCCTTGTGTGTGAAAATTAATCAAGTTACGGGACATAAGCAATTTGCGTATGTACATATGAAGGGTACATACACTACGCAAATTGCGTAAGAAAAAAAAAAGGGGTGGATTTTTACATAAGGGAATAATTGTTTTTATATCATCCGATGAATTGAAAAAGATTAAACCAACTAATTATAAAAATAATCATTAGTTGCAGCCCTAAGAGATGCAAAACCTCCCGACAGCATGCAGAACTAATAGTAAAGAATAGATAACAAGAGAGGGGGGGGGGGGGGGCACAAAATTCCGTCATTAATTCTCATCATACATGTGGTCAAGGAATTCTCAGTCACCAACCAGAAGACATTTTCTGACTCTAGACAAGGAGAACGTTCTGCTTGATTTCCATAGGTCCTCAACACTTGTAATGACAAGGATTATCTCTAGACATGTAGATTATAAATAAAAAATAAAAAAAAAAAACACTTTCCTTCATTATGAAAACTGTTGGTCTGCATGCAGTCACCAGACAATATAAATTGTCAAAAAAAAAAATAAGAATTGCGTGACGTTACAAAACACCAAAGATATAAATATCCTAAACCTCTGTCAGCGTTGCACAAGGATATGATGAGGAGGGAGGCAGGAAACCTGCACTTTGCTGGACTCCAAGATCTGGTGCAGGAGAGGAAGCTTTACAGGGGAAATAATTTGTGACAAATGACAGCAGGAACTGAAGCCACAGCTGGGAACATCCAGCTCACAATCTATGCTGGAACACCGCAAGGAAACGAACATGTGTATAGAAACTAATAAATCTATAACAAACCGGATGCCTCGGCCCTGATCCATATCCAGTGTAACTACAGGCCATCGTCATCTCAATACCAGCAATGGACTATAACGCATACATACTGTACTCCTACACAAATGAAAGCTGCGTCCTTAAACAAGTACACTCTATGCACCCGTACATCTTTAAAGAGGTCAGGCTGCAATGGAGCTCCTTTTCCCGCAGCCCTGTTTCGCCGATACTGCTGTGTGAAGTGGAGGAGTTTCCTCCACGTACACAGCTGTCACCCTGCAGAAGTGATTTTGAATATCCCGCCTGCCGGGGTCCAGCTCAGGGGCTGATAATGTCAGCACACTTTGTATATGGACACCACACGTATCTGAACGCTAACAACTGCGAGCCTTCTGGGAAGACGCATGTGCATCTGTTATTTAGAGAGGGGGGCAAGGTATGCAATTTTTTTTTATTTTTAAATACAGTGTCCTTTAAAGCAATTTTATTTTTACATAAGTCCTGAATTTATAATAGTTTCCTTGTCCCTGACAGGTTTAAAAGAAGCAGATATCATCCAGTACATTGCTATTGGCTGTAAACATCGCAAAAAGATGTGGATCAACAAGAACAAAAACCAAATTAAAAAACACATGGAAGCAGGCAGCAGCAATATAAAGAATAAAAAAAGGGAAGAGCACGAATGAATAGAAAAACAATGAAGAGGACGGAGAGATGGTGATCAAAATTGGATTGGCAACAAGAACCTGCACTGCAGCGATGGGGGATGGACTGCACTGCAGCTACCATTAAACAAAAGGGAAAAAAATTGAATGTCAAGTGTATGACATGTCTTTATTACGAGGGAATCACAAGGTGATCGATTCAGCAGATGAAGATATTTAAGCTGGTAAAACCTCATCCTTTATGTGGAGGAAAAATTAATCGTAATAATGATAATCAGGGTTATTCAGAGAAAGGTGAAAATCTGGAGAACTGGCAGAAGAGAGTAATCTAAACCAAATAGCAGGTTTGGAAAGTGAGATAAATGGGAGAATTTTTCGGGCTTTGTCATTTTGACCTAGAATTTTCACTTCTTCAGTCATTCTCCTAGAGTTTCACCTTTCTTTGAATATACCTGAATGACTTTGCTCAATTGTTTCTTTCAAAGGGATTCTGAACCATCAGAAAAAAGGCCCAGTGTTCTATATACTAGAGATAGATTTAAAAGAATATTCATTTATTACCATATTTTTTTAGGGATGCTGGATGTAGGTGTGGAGAGGAGGTGGCATAATGTTGAACAGGAACTGGCTGCTTATCATTGCATTGTGAACCTGTTTGACACCTATGGAGCCAGGTTATATTTATCACAAAAGAACCCATTGATCTCTAGAAGGGTATTAAATACACTGAGCAATTATATTTATGGAGGCGGGTACATAGAAAAAGGATTTTAAAAAAGAATTAGAAAAACATTTTTTATTAGCCCCATAAAAAGGTGTTTTTATTCCATTATTTTACCTTGCACTTCTATTACTAATTGAAGCTGTGATCCCAATTTTTGCATCCCACACTGGCACTCCGTCACTACAAAGAAATGTTGCCTTGCCAGCAGTCCTATTGTGACAAGACCAGCTGGCACAAAGACTGGGGAATGTACGTATGGTCAGCAGCAAACCCAAAGCAAAAGGTGGGGGTAGCTCTCACAGTCGTTTCAGTACATCCTTCAGGCATGTTCCAGAAAAAAGTAAATAAATAAAAATAAAAAAAACAGAATACACTTGTGTGTATACATATTTATTTATATAGCGCCAGCATATTCCGCAGCACTGAACAGTGTGCACAATTTAGAAAACATTAAACAACATTTTGATAAACCAGTACAGGAGGAAACGTAGGTCGTATTCCCATGGGAACTCACAATTTAGAAGTGACGGACCGCAAAAGGTGCGAGTGACGGACCGCAAAAGGTGCGAGTGACGGACCGCAAAAGGTGCGAGTGACGGACCGCAAAAGGTGCGAGTGACGGACCGCAAAAGGTGCGAGTGACGGACCGCAAAAGGTGCGAGTGACGGACCGCAAAAGGTGCGAGTGACGGACCGCAAAAGGTGCGAGTGACGGACCGCAAAAGGTGCGAGTGACGGACCGCAAAAGGTGCGAGTGACGGACCGCAAAAGGTGCGAGTGACGGACCGCAAAAGGTGCGAGTGACGGACCGCAAAAGGTGCGAGTGACGGACCGCAAAAGGTGCGAGTGACGGACCGCAAAAGGTGCGAGTGACGGACCGCAAAAGGTGCGAGTGACGGACCGCAAAAGGTGCGAGTGACGGACCGCAAAAGGTGCGAGTGACGGACCGCAAAAGGTGCGAGTGACGGACCGCAAAAGGTGCGAGTGACGGACCGCAAAAGGTGCGAGTGACGGACCGCAAAAGGTGCGAGTGACGGACCGCAAAAGGTGCGAGTGACGGACCGCAAAAGGTGCGAGTGACGGACCGCAAAAGGTGCGAGTGACGGACCGCAAAAGGTGCGAGTGACGGACCGCAAAAGGTGCGAGTGACGGACCGCAAAAGGTGCGAGTGACGGACCGCAAAAGGTGCGAGTGACGGACCGCAAAAGGTGCGAGTGACGGACCGCAAAAGGTGCGAGTGACGGACCGCAAAAGGTGCGAGTGACGGACCGCAAAAGGTGCGAGTGACGGACCGGTTGGGGCAGTGAGGTGTATTAGGGAGTCAGGCGGCAGGCTTTCCTAAATAGGAAGGTCTTAGGCGAAAGCCGGACAGTACGAGGGAGAGCGTTCCAGAGAGTGGGGGCTGCACATGAGAAATCCTGCAGTCTATCATGGGAAGAGGTGATGCGGGGAGAAGCTAGGCACAGGTCACGGTTTGATTTTAGGCAGCGGGCTGGGGTGTATTTGGTGATTAGTGAGGACAGGTAGTGAGGAGCTGAGTTAGTGAGGGTTTTGTAGGTCAGGATAAGGATTTTCAATTTAAATTCTACAGTGGATGGGGAGCCAGTGAAGGGACTCGCAGAGGGGAGCGGCAGAGACAGAGCGGCGGGTGAGGTGGATGCAGAGGCGTTCAGAATGGATTGTATGGGGACGAGGCAGGAGAGAGGGAGGCAGCTAAAAGATTATTACAATAGTCAAGTCGGGCGATTACAAGGGCGTGGATGAGTTGCTTTGTGGTGTCTGGTAAGAAATGGCTGAATTCTGAAAATATTACGTAATTGGTAGCGGCAGGAGGAAGAAAGGGACTGGATGCAGGGGATTAACCTCCCCTGGTGTTAAGATTCTGACATCTTTTAGATGTCAGAATCGTTCTATTTTTTTGGCCCCTAGCGGTATCCCGAGTGTGGCTCAGGGTTAAATTCCTATGTTGAAAGCGGTAACCCCGAGCAACACTCGGGATCCCACTGGATACATTACCTGTCCCTGCGCTCCCTCGATGTCCCCCGCAGTCTCCTCCAGCAATCAAGACCCTCATACTTCCTGGTTCCATCCGGAAATATGAGGTTGCGATCGACGGAGACTGCAGTGGTCAGCAAGGGAGCACAGGGGACAGGTAATGTATGCAGCCCGGTGTTACCACTTTCAGCACTGAAAGTTAACCCGGGCCACACTCCGGAAACAGTCAGGGTGTAAAGGAAAGAGCAGAGTCAAGTGTAACTACGACACAGCAAACCTGGTTCGATGGGGAGATAGTGATATCATCGTCTAAACTTTACCCTAAACTAGGGTTATTCAGAGAGGTGAAAATCAGAATGACTGGAGAATTGAAAATTCTAGGTCAATATAGCAGATTTGGAAAGGGAGATAAATGGGAGAAAGGTTTCTGGTTTGACTATTTTGATCTAGAATTTTCACTTCATTCATTCTAGTTTTCACCTCTCTGAATAACCCTGTAGGTGCCCTGTACAGAAACAAATCCTGCCTGAGCCCCGCAGTAAGAAAGCAGATGCTTATGCCGGCTATTGAATACGAAGATGTAGCGTATGCAGCTGCCCCTCAAATCACACCTTCATAAACTTACTACATTGTGTAACTCATTCTGCCACGGTGTGCTACAATGTAACTACATGACCCACCATTGTAACATGATAAAAAAAGCTAAACTGGCCATCACTAGAATCTAGACGCACCCTTCACCTTTCCAACCTGTTGTTTAAGAGCTTTTCTGGGAAGCTACCACCCAACCTGAATAGACTGCTTCCCCTAGCAGTTCCCTCATCCTATAACCTCCGATCCAGGACCTGCACCTTACTTGCAATACCACAATACAGAAAGACAGTGGCTTGATCCTCATTTTCCTACAGAACTCCAAAATTATGGAATAACCTTCCCCAGTCTAAAGTCACTTAAGAGATCTCTATTAACATAAATCGATGCAGAATGCACCTGTAAACATGTAAGAGTGAAGATATTTCCTACATATTTATCTGTTAATCTGTAGATTTGTGTTTTTTAGTATCTTACTTTGTATTTCTGAAACAATTGTAAGGTAACAATTCAATGTTCTTGAAAACGAGAAAAATCTCAATGTATCCTTCCTTGTAAAATACTAAATAGTGAAGTCAGTCTCTGACTTACTGAGATCTACCTCTCCACCCAATCTCTCTATCATCAGCAAGAGGTGGTAATTAAAGCCAAGTCTGTAAATGATTTTGCCCAGGGAGGAGGTGTAGCTAGAGAAGAGCAGAGGCCTTAGGAGGTACACCAACTGATAAAAGGCATTGAAGAGGAGGAGTTACCAGCAAATGACACAAAGACCTGTTACAGATAAGGGTCAATCCAAGAGAGTGCAGTGTCACAGAGTCTGTATAAGGAGGGTGTGTGTGATAGATAGCTCTGTCATAACAAACACACCATTAAAGCAGGGTTTTTATGCAGAATACGAAATTGTGTACATCATTTGCACGTTCTACCCAGAGTTCATTGCTGCATACAGGAAGTGTAGCAAACGTGCTCGGTGGGTGATACAATTCTAGGAATTAGCTTGGATGCGCAGATGTTTTTCGCATTTATATTATTTCTTGTAATTTGCTGTACGAAGGCTTTTAATCTCACAGTTTGCCCCTGACTTTATTTTAAAAGGGAGTTGTTGATACCCAAGTGGTATGTATCTTTACAATTTTTTCATATTTTCAGAAGGAAGGACAGGTAGACTGGCTAAGGCTGAGGCAAATCTGAATGTGATAAAATAGAGATATTCTAAATAAAACCATGACCCAGAGTATTCCAGACGCGAGTCTGGGAGATAGGGGTTATTCAGAGAGCACCAAGATTTCAGTGCTCTCATTCAGCGCACTCCAGAGAGTTCAATTTGCCGATCCAGCAGTGAATTCAGCATTCAATGCAAGGTCCCCGAAGGGATCCAAAATGCCGACGATCCGCCAAAACTTGGGGGAGAACACAGACTTTTTTAAAAAGCATGGAAAGAAGATCCTATAATAATAAATAAAAAAAGTTAAATAAATTCCAGAAAAATGCCCAAAAAATAAACTGTTCAATAAACAGTATTTAAAAAAAAAAAAAAAAAATACTCCTAAATGATTCGCCTGTTTAAACCTGTAGAACTGAAGCACCGAAGATATGGGCATTTTGCAGGCAAATTTGCCATTCTCGGAATAGATTAACCATTACCTCTCTATTGGGCAATTTCACTGTCACCAAATTGCGCCATAGAGTGAAATTCAACATTCGATGGAATTCGATGGCAAGCTCAGCTCTTATTGAATAACCCCTTAAGATGCCAAGCACACAGGCAAGGTAGGTTCTCCAAAAATATGCTGAATAAGGCTAGGGTCAGACTGAGGCAGTGCGAACGCGCGTGCAGCCGCACTTAATCACGGCCGCACTAGCAGCAGATGCCGGGCAATGACGGCCAATATACGAAGTACGGTCGCACAAAAGTCCGGCTGCGCAACGCAAGTGGAAAATGAACGCATTTTTTCGAGAACGTGAAACCGCAGGTACTGACGTACAGAGTGCGCTGCGTCTGCTAGCGGCGTGTGTGTGTGATTAGGAGACGTCAGACGCTGCTAATGTCCGGCCAACATAACGTCCAGACACAAAAAGAGTTTTATTGATGATCCGTACAAAATCACGGACGAAAATGCGCATCGTATGACCACTATCACGTATTCTGTGAAAAAATGCGTCCATTCGTTCGAACGCACTTTTTCACAGACAACATAAAAATGCGTTCGTCTGACCCTAGCCTTAGCCATGCAAGAGATGATACAGAAGCAACAATACGAAAACTGCCATTAAAACTATGAAAATATATTAATAGCTGTAAACAGACTTGTATAAAATCATAAAGCATGTGAATGTGCCATCGCAGAAGGCCCCAGGCAGCTCAGCGGATACGCACGCTAAACCCTGTACACACGCCTCCATTCTGGGACCAGACCGTGCAATTAACACATCCAGAAACATCGGAGGAGGAGGAGCGGGACAAGTGCTGAACATCTGAGCCAAATCACTGGCCAAGGACCAGCACGCCAGATGCTTCTTGTTACAACCTCCATTTCACCCAGGCCTAGGAGGGCCCGATACCAGGAAAAAAGGGACATCCACTGTGGCTTTAAAAATAAATGGCACCAAGGCGACCAATTTCTAACCAGGAAACCTCATTGAAGAAAAAAAATAAAATGGTACACATCTACAGAAGCTTACAAAATAAGGATTGCAGGCCACCTGCGAAGATCGTAAACGGAGGAGAAATATATTTGTACCAAGTAAAAAGGAAACAAAAAACAACAAAATTTAGGTTAATAGCGACTCAAATCGTTGAACTGCTAGGAGTCTTGAATTGAAATGTCAGTCACCTTTAATATGTGAATATTTTGGGGGGGCAGTAACATGGTTCAAGTCCTTGGAGTTGAGGTTTTCACATTAAAAAAGGGACATGCATGCTTTGCTAGTGTGCTTTTATAAAAAATAAAAACATGCTATATCTTTTCAGTAAGTCAGACTCCTTCAGCAGGCATAAAAAAGGTAAATATTTACCCGCTTTTAATTTGCAGTTTTCCATGCCCACCTCAGGGGCACTTTAAGCTAACCAGTGTGCATACAGAAAAAAAACAAAAACACTGAGCATGTGCGAATGAGTTGCTCCTCCTCCCTACTGCACTGTGAGCTGAGGGGAGGGCGGAGCTGAACTTTCACCCCCAGCTACTGCAGAGACAGGGAAGGAAAGCAATGCTTACACACAGGGAGAAGAGACAGCAGAGAGCGGGACAACAAAGAAAAGCACATAGACAGCCAGATAAAGCAGAGAAAGCACAAGAAAAGGTGCAGTGAGACAGCGCGCACAAGAAAGAGTGTGAAAGTTTAAGTAAGAGAGTATGTTTAAAAATAAAAAAATATAAAAATGTAAACCATGAAAAAGCGCAAGTGAGCGAGTCAGCGGATGAGTGCGTTTTGCTTTCACAGTTGCAGAGATGCCAATATTCAGTTCCTCAGGTTTCCCCAGTCTGAGGTCCTGAACGTGCACAGTGTTTCACGTGCACAGCTTGTGCTAGTTCAGTCATAGGTATTAAACCCCTTACCGACCGCTGACGTATCATGTACGTCTGCAGGTCTAAAAGGGAGACTTCCCGATCAGACGTACATTATACATCAGGGGACTCCTAACCTCCCTCCCGTGGCGGTCTGGCAGCCTGCCCTTTTTAGGGGGGGCTGGCAGGTGCGATAACGTCATTACGCTGCGTGATGAAGTCCTTGGCAGGCGCCCACCGGCGCCTGCAGCAGTAAAAAAGTAAATAAATCAGGAAGGTGAGGGTGGGGCTTGCTTTGGCACCCTCTATCTCCAACCATTTAGGCTAGTTAAAACAAATTGCACTGCTGGAAAGGAGAGAGTCTCCCCTTTTCCACGAGTGTATAGCATTGGATCGCGATTCAAACCTGGGAGGTGTCTGATATCTTTGATGTCAGCCAAGCCTCCGGGTCACCCCCCTACCCACTGACATCCTCAACATATGTGAGGACATCAGTGGGCCATTTAACCCCCTAGCTGCCAATTGGAGCTAGGTGGATCATTTGGATCCCTGTATCTCCCGATCTGTGGCAGCTAGCGGGTCAAAATGTTATAACATTGGAGAGGCCTGATCATGACCTTTCCAATTATATCAAACATGACCAGGTTTGGTGTAAAAAATATATTTTTTTGTCGAGGGGGGGGTACTGAAATAGGACCTAGGTTGGCATTTATAAAAAGATGAGCATAAAATGGTCAAAATGAGCTCAGCAGTGAAGGGGTTAAAGAGCACAAACATGTAAAAATTGGGTATTTCTATTCTCGGGGCAAAATTTTGAAACTATTTAGGCAGTCTTTTTTTGGCGGATGTAGAGTATGGGGATTAAATTTCAGAAAAGTGAAGTTTTTTCCAACACATTTAATTTTTTTTATAGTAAATTATTAGATATGATGGAAATAATGGTATCTTTAGAAGGTCCATTCAATGGTGGGGAAAACGTTGTATAATATGTGTGGGTTGCATAAACGAGTAAGGCTAGGGTCAGACGAACGCATTTTTATGTTGTCTGTGAAAAAGTGCGTTTGAACGAATGGACGCATTTTTTCACAGAATACGCAATAGCGGTCATACTATGCGCATTTTCGTCCGTGATTTTGTACGGATCATCAATAAAACACTTTTTGTGTCTGGACGTTATGTTGGCCGGACATTAGCAGCGTCTGACGTCTCCTAATCACGCACAGACGCTGCTAGCGGACACAGCGCACTCTGTACGTCAGTACCTGCGGTTTCACGTTCTCGAAAAAATGCGTTCATTTTCCACTTGCGTTGCGCAGCCGGACTTTTGTGCGACCGTACTTCGTATATTGGCCGTCATTGCCCGGCATCTGCTGCTAGTGCGGCCGTGATTAAGTGCGCCAGAACGCGCGTTCGCACTGCCTCAGTCTGACCCTAGCCTAAGAAAAAAATTAACAGACGTACTTTTTAACTGATGAGATTGTGGTTGCATTGTATCAGTTAATCTTGACTGACGTAAAAAAAAAAAAACTGTATGCAGTACGTTTTCTCTACGTCCGTGTAGCTTTTTCACGTTGATGCCATTGGAGTCCGTTGCAACATGCATTGCGCGCGCGTGAAAAAGTGCGCACGTGCTTCGTGTATTGTTCTTTATTGACTCCTTTGAAAAGCTACAACGGACAGCAAACAATGCTGTCAGACGGACGCAAAAAGTGTGCTTGTCTGACGTGGGCCTAAAGGACGGACTTTTGTAAAACCGCCCAGTCACTAAAGGGTTAAAATGCACAAGTTCCTTAGCGCTGTACAATGGGAGAGGCAGAATAACAAATGTCCACACAAGATAAATACACAGAACAGGAGAGGACCGTGCTCAAGAGCTTACAATCTAAGAGGAGAGGGGTGGGTGATACTCAGCTATACCCCCACCTAGTGTATGTGAAGTAGTGGGGGTCCATGGGGCTGTGGGCAAGATGGAGCAAGAAATGTAGTTCATGTGAAGCTTTGATAAGTGGAGTAGTGGGCGGGGAATATTCAGGAAGTAGGAGCTGAAGGGCGTGGCCAGAAGATGAAATGACAGTTTAAAACTTTTTAATATATACAGTCAGGTCCAGAAATATTGGGACAGCGACACAATTCTAACATCTTTGGCTCAATACACCACCACAATGGAGTTGGAACAAAACAAACACAATGTGCTTTAACTGCAGACTGTTAGCTTTAATTTGAGGGTATGTACATCCAACTCAGGTGAACGGTGTAGGACTTACAGCAGTTTGCAGATGTGCCTCCCACTTGTTAAGGAACCAAAGGTAATGGGACAGAATAATAATCATAAATCAAACTTTCCCTTCTTAATACTTGGTTGCAAATCCTTTGCAGTCAATCACAGCCTGAAGTCTGGAACGCATAGACATCAGACGCTGGGTTTCATCCCTGGTGATGCTCTGCCAGGCCTCTACTGCAACGGTCTTCAGTTCCTGCTTGTTCTTGGGGCATTTTCCCTTCAGCAAGTGAAATGCATGCTCAGTGGGATTCAGGTGAGGTGATTAACTTGGCCATTGCATAACATTCCACTGCTGTCCCTTCAAAAACCTCTGTGGTAACTTTTGCAGTATGCTTTGAGTTATTGTCCATCTGCACTGTGAAGCGCCGTCCAATGAGTTCTGCAGCATTTGGCTGAATGTGAGCAGATAATATTGCCCGAAACACTTCAGAATTCATCCTGCTGCTTTTGCCAGCAGTCACATCAATAAATACAAGAGAACCAGTTCCATTGGCAGCCATACATGCCCACGCCATGACACTACCACCACCAACTGATGAGGTGGTATGCTTAGGATCATGAGCAGTTCCTTTCCTTCTCCATACTCTTCTCTTTCCATCACTCTGGTACAAGTTAATCTTGGTCTCATCCGTCCACAGGATCTTATTCCAGAACTGTGAAGGCTTTGTTAGGTGTTGCTTGGCAAACTCTAATCTGGCCGTCCTGTTTTTGAGGCTCACCAATGGTTTACATCTTGTGGTGAACCCTCTGTATTCACTCTGGTGAAGTCTTCTCTTGATTATTGATTTTGACACACATACACCTACCTCCTGGAGAGTGTTCTTGATCTGGCCAACTGTTGTGAAGGGTGTTTTCTTCACCAGGGAAAGAACTCTTTGGTCATCCAACACAGTTGTTTTCCGTGGTCTCCCGGGTCTTTTGGTGTTGCTGAGCTCACGGTGCATTCCTTCTTTTTGAGAATGTTCCAAACCGTTGTTTTGGCCACGCCTAATGTTCTTGCTATCTCTCTGATGGGTTTGTTTTGTTTCTTCAGCCTAATGATGGCTTGCTTCACTGATAGTGACAGCTCTTTGGATCTCATCTTGAGAGTTGACAGCAACAGATTCCAAATGCAAATAGCACACTTGAAATGAACTCTGGGCCTTTTATCTGCACATTGTAATTGGGGTAATGAGGGATTATCACACACCTGGCCATGGAACAGCTGAGAAGCCAATTGTCCCATTACTTTTGGTCCCTTAACAAGTGGGAGGCACATCTGCAAACTGTTGTAAGTCCTACACCGTTCACCTGAGGTGGATGTACATACCCTCAAATTAAAGCTGACAGTCTGTAGTTAAAGCACATTGTGTTTGTTTCATTCCAACTCCAATGTGGTGGTGTATAGAGCCAAAGATGTTAGAATTGTGTCGATGTCCCAATATTTCTGGCCCTGACTAACACATGAGCAGGAAATGGCAGCACACAAAGAAAAAAAAAATCGTTAGTTTTAAAAGTAGGACCGACGTTTCGTTTCAGAGATAGATATATTTTTTTTCTAGACAAGCATTGCCCTTTAAAATCAGGACTCACCGGGGGGGCGTGACTGACCATGCAGGGGACCAGACGTGCTTCTGCTGAGCTCCGTCTGGAATCGCTGGCGACAGCGGTTTTGGACCGAATTCCTCGTTTAATTTGCCCCACAGGGAGTCTCTGTATGGTCGGCCACCGGGAGGAGTGCTTTGGAGCCGGTTCGGTCCCCCCTCCAGAGCATGGCGGAGATTGCGGCCTTGTCCCACAGCGGAGGCGTTCAGGCGTCAGCCATCTTGAGGCCTATCACCGGGATCAGTCTCGGACCGTTTCGGGCTTTCCAAACTTCCCCCGGCGGTTTTACCTGGATGGGTGGTCAGCTGTAGCGGCTCGGAGGATGGAGGGCCCCCATCTTCTGAACGCGGCGGCGGCCGCAGCGTCTGGGCTGCTGGAGGAACGAGCTGGCACGACATGGAGACAGCCAATGCTCCCTCCTCGTGTTGGAGCCCTGGAGGCCATGTCTGCGACTTGGATGAGTGCCTGGTGATGGTGCCTGACACCGAGGGGAACCAGATTGCTACAGGCTCCTGGCGACCACAGATGGCGGAGCTGCATGGAGGTCGGGAGGAGACGGAGGACTTAACTGAACGTCCGGAGCTGACGGAGGTGCCTCCTGGACGGATGGTGGTCCTCCCTGCTGCGGTAACAGAGGACGCAACTGGAGGTGAGCTGGTCCCAGAAGTCAGGGAAGAAGGGCATGGGACACCGGCGACGCCGCACGCGAGCCCACCGCCGCATGATGGAGTGGAGGTGTTGCCAGATACGTCGCAGACCGAGGTGGAGGTGATGCCTGCTGCCGGAGTGTGCCCCATAGGAGGAAAGAGAAGTGTGCCTAGGCCTCATGGAGCTGTCTCCGCTGTGATCACACTACTACGGGGATGCCTTTCCTTGCCTGTCCCGCGGCGACCGCTGTTTCGGGACACTGGATGAGAGCAGTCTATTGTTTTTTCCTGCCTGATGACTATCCGTTGTAATTACCTCTCCACTTTTTTTTTGTTTTAATGCCGTGATTTTTGCTTCTCGCACCCCCCCTCCCCCCCCGCTCTCTGCTACGACTACGTCTTGAGATCTTCTTTGCTGAGGACGTTTATATGCTTCTTTGACACTTTCAGAAGATTTAAAGCGGTTTTGATTTTACTCTTACTGTACGCTTTGTAGTTATGCAACCCCCCTTGTCTTTTTCTGTTTTGCAGATGCCTTCTGACACCCCTCCCCCCCTTTTTTTTTTTTTTTCCCTCCCTTATATTTTATTTTATTACTGCGCAGTCTCTGTGGACATTTGCGTTATTCTTATTTATCTATTTTTTGGGCTGCGTAGTGGATGTCTCCGGCTGGGGACACCCCAATGGAAAGTTTATGCACGATGCCATCTGAGTGTTTTTACGTCTTCGACCCATTGCTTTATGTCCCTGTGTGTTTATTATTGCTGGCGGGATAATTCTTCAGATGACATATGGCCCTGCGTGGCTAACTTACAATGTTGATTTCATGATGTCTATGCTAAAATTCTAAAATAAAGAATTATAAAAAAAAATCAGGACTCACCAAGTCCCGGGGTCAGGTAGCAAGGAATTCTGGGCAAGACATGCAAGTAGATGAATTTCATTTGCATGTCTTACTGAGAATTCCCTGCTGCAGATGGGGAATGCCGCAAAAGAGCTCTGTGGGCAAATTAAGTCTTTGCCACGCAAACGCCCCCCCCCCCTAAAAAATAATAATATATAAATTTTAGAAACGCAGAGTCCTTTAGTTGTCGGAGGAATTTACCGGCCCCCCAATCCCCCATCAAGGTGACCGCTTTGGCACTCCTACCCCTCCCTCATGTATTTCACTTGCTTTCAAAATCTCAATACACTGGTAGGACCCCCCCCCCCCCCCAATACAGGCTAAACTCGACAGTCTGTTCTGGCAGACCTCAACCAAACTTTTCCCTTTTCAAACTCTCCCTACCTCTATTAAGCGACAGCTTTTGCTCCCGACCGCAAATAGGCGCCCGCACCGTATAGAGACAAATCCTGTAAACAATCGAATAAGAAACAGCTACCAATTCCAAATGCAGAAAGGTTAGATATTAATTCCTGCAGCATCTGATCTTTGATTTCCAAACATTAGGTCATGTATCCATTAATGGAAAGTGTGACATCAACTGGTAAAATCTATATTCTCCAATAAACATCTGCTGCTTTCCACCCTATAAACTAAAGCGAAGCCTCTATAGTGACAGGATTTCACCTGCAAGAGCAACAAAAGCTGTCACTTAAGACTGTTAAATTTGTGACGTTGTTACATCACATCGTCTCAATAAACATAATGTGGCCAGTTTTAATGTGGACTGCAAATGAGTATTATGGTCAGCACAAAACACCCTCATCCTAAGCCCCTGCACCACCCACATAATATAACAAAAACACACATAACAAACTTAAGTTCTGCTTTTTGATTAAGTGTGCACTGTCCCTGCCCCCTCATGAAAACAACATTTCCATGTCACCAAAGGCTGCTCAGACTCAAAATGTCAATGTTTGAAGAGGTTTATTGATTTGTTTCTTAATATACTTCAAAGCTTGGGAGTTTTCCCAGAATTTAAGAGACATCGGAATTTAAAAATCAATGCGCAACACACGTCCTCTCACACACATACATAGCTCACACACGCACGCAAAACACTCAAAAATAAGACCACTTGTGACAAAAACCTGTAAGTTTAACCACCCTGGCGGCCCGATTCTGACATTTTATGTCAGAATCGGTCCCATTTATTCTGGCCCCCTAGCGGTACAAGTGTAGCTCGGGGGTTAACTTTCAATACTGAAAGCGGTATCCTCGAGCCACACTCGGGCCGATACTTACATGTCCTGTGCAGTGGGGTCACTAGGGTTGGTGTCACCCAGTGCGGTGAATCCTGGTGTCCCGTCCCCCGTCCCCCCCCCCCCCCCGAGTTTTTTTTTTTTTTTTTTAACTACTCTTACTAAATGCTCATACACACAGCGCACATTACTGTGAGGTTTATGGCTGTGGAGCGCTCTATGCTCGCACACAAATTTTGGCGAACCGCCAGCAAGTACGGTGCCTGTTCGAAGGCAGTGAAAGTGAAGGCACACAAGGATATATATTGCCCCAGACCAGCTCACACATGGGTTAGATTTGACCGCCCCCGACCAGCTCACACATGGGTTAGATTTGACCGCCCCCGACCAGCTCACACATGGGTTAGATTTGACCGCCCCCGACCAGCTCACACATGGGTTAGATTTGACCGCCCCCGACCAGCTCACACATGGGTTAGATTTGACCGCCCCCCCAGCTCACACATGGGTTAGATTTGACCGCCCCCGACCAGCTCACACATGGGTTAGATTTGACCGCCCCCCCAGCTCACACATGGGTTAGATTTGACCGCCCCCGACCAGCTCACACATGGGTTAGATTTGACCGCCCCGACCAGCTCACACATGGGTTAGATTTGACCGCCCCCGACCAGCTCACACATGGGTTAGATTTGACCGCCCCCGACCAGCTCACACATGGGTTAGATTTGACCGCCCCCCCAGCTCACACATGGGTTAGATTTGACCGCCCCCGACCAGCTCACACATGGGTTAGATTTGCCCGCCCCCCAGCTCACACATGGGTTAGATTTGCCCCCCAGCTCACACATGGGTTAGATTTGCCCCCCCCCAGCTCATATGGGTAGGTTTGCCCACCAGCTCATATGGGTAGATTTGCCCCCAAGCTCATATGAGTAGATTTTCCCCCCAACTCTCACCTCCTGTCTGCTCGTTGCTCCCCCCGATTAGATCCTGCCGGCGGCTGCGTGCTTTTCCCCTCCTACATGCGGCTGCCAGCAGGATTTAAAAAAAAAAAAAGGCGGGGGAATGCTTGGATGCCGCTGCTTTGGTGTCACCTGGTGTGGGCCACACCCCCACCTAGCGACGCTAGTGGTCCTGCGATCCCTTGCTGTCCCACTGCAGCCGCTTGCGATGCCACACTTCCTGGTTCACTCCTCACGAGAAGAGAACCAGGCAGTGTGACGTTGCGAGCGGCTGGAGGAGACTGCGGGATCAGCGAGGGAGCGCAGGACATGCAAGTATCCAGCCCGAGTGTGGCTCGGGGATACAGCTTTCGGTACAAAAAGTTAACCCTGAGCCACAGTCTGGAATACCGTCAGGGAGGTTAAAGGGCCTTTACCACCAAAAAATTAAAATGTCCTTATTGTATTTATTTTATGTTGCTGATATCTTTCATGTGTTTTGTTTTTCTCTTGTATGTTTAGTTAAGAAAATATTGTACTCTATGTGTCACTGGGTGCATTCATTGTGTGATCTTTTGCGTTGTAAACTGCCCCCTCACAGTATTTTTACATCACTTGCTCCTCATTGTGTGACAATGGCCATATAACGGAGTCTATGGGTTGATCACTGACGCATTGTGTGGGATGTATTCCAAAAGATAGCTCATTCAGCTGCCATCTCTTATCTCAAGGTAACCTGAAGAACACAATAGCCGTATCTCAACATTCACTCCACCACCTCATTGTGTATTTTTACCATGATGCAACATTTAAGTCAGTCAAACTGGAAACAGAAAAACAATTCTATTTTTCCTTTTTACTATAATCTATATATTTTACACATACATTTCGTGACATTGTGATGTGTTAATGCTCAGCCGTCTGCTGATTAAGACTGCTCTGCTTTTATAGGTATGGTGGTTTCCTCTGGGACAGCAGTCTTTTGCTGGGAGCAGCAGAGAAGGAGACAAGTCCTGAAGACGTTAAGGGAAGTACAAACTATTTTTGTTTTACTGGTAAACGGCTTAGCTGCCCAGTATTATAAGTGAGGGGAGAACACATAATCAGCTAGTCTCTGAATGAGGAGTAGGCTTTGGTTTCTGTTTGCTTTGTTTATTTGGATACATTTATTTGGCCTGCACAGTGGCTGCAAAATAAAGTGAAGCCTTGAACACTGAAATGGTCTGTCCAGTGGCTAGATCACAATATAGGAATGCACCGATACTTTTACTCGAGCAAATGCTTTCAATACCTATACCAAAAGCCAGCACTGGACTGGCTTGCCGGGCAGAATGCACCAACAGCATTCTGCCAGGCCCCTCCAGCTGGCCGCGTTCCAGCAAGCCGCCGTCGGCAAAGGTTGTAACGCGGCCGCTCGTTTGGACCTCCAGCTCTACTCTGGTGAGATCTTGCAGAATTGGCAAAATTTCAAGCTCTTGTGAGAGTGCGGCCCCAGCAGAGTAACCTTGCCGACGGCCACCTGGAGGGGCCTGGCAGAATGCCGTTTGTGGTCAGTAATATAAAATCACACACATCTGAGGTATGGTGTCTGGGTATACATCCACCGGATGTCTGGTGTCTGTGTGGTCAGGCCTAAGCAGTGGGTAAAAGGGATTTCTGGCCATTCACTAATATTTCCATAAAAATGGACAGAAATTCAGCAAAATCCTAAATTATCTGTTGGAAAGCAGTCGCATGATCTTAAATAAAAGTATCAGTAAGCGCCATCAGAGAGTACCTGGAAATTTTTTGTAAAAAAAGTATCAGTAGTCTTAAAATGTATATATAAATCTATCCAAAATATATACTAAGTTTTTCTTCCCTCTTTAAATAGAAGACTGTACCTGAAAAATCATAATCCTGGCTAATTTTTTTATTATTTTTTTTTGAAGGAAAAGTATACTATGAAGTATCTACCAGAAAATGTAGGAGTTCTTTAGCATGAAACCTCTTCGCTTTCTATATGGTTTAGAGCAGCCACCACCAAGAAAAATTATATATACATACAACTAGGTAGTAACATTCTGTATATAGGACTAAAGTGTTGCTGCCAAATGCTACCGAGGGAAAAAAAAAAAAAAAAGTTTACTAAAATTATGATTAAAAAAAAAAAAATTTGGAAAGACTTGAGCCTTTAATCTTTAAAATCCTCTTTGGTTTAAACCAATCGGTTACCTGAGCACAGGACGTATTACAGAAGCTTTGGAGTGGAAAGTATAAAACTCAGTAATTATAAACATTAATACTTCAAAACACACAATTGTGGAAAAAAAAAAAAAAACACAACCTGAACATCTGAAATTCGAGTCTACAAAGTAACACGCTCCCTTTATTTTTCTGTCAACCCCCCCCCCCCACCTCCTATAATCTATGGTTTCAGTTTGAGAATATGTGCTTCACTCAGGAACATGCAGCATCAGAGGCGCTTCGGAACATCTGACCTGTAGACGACTGGTAGGACAACATGGCGGACGCAATCCAGATACCGTTATGTTAAATGTAAATTCAAAGTCAGGTCAGGCTATAAAGCTATTCACCATTTTTATCCACGAGCCATGTAACAACTGGCTCCTAAAATTCTGGACTGTTTATAGATCTGTCACAGAACAGCCCAAACAAAACTGACCCTGACTGCTAAAAATGTGTGGATTGTGACGACCACCCGCTATCTGTCCAGTCGTCACATGGAGGGAGGGTGTACTAGGGGTTAACAGTTCCAAGCCTCTGGATTTACAACACTACCCCCCTCTCAGGGTCCCAAATTATGCCAACCTAAACCATATTCACCCTCCTGAAGAGTCGTTGCCACCACGAAAGTAATAGGCTGCGGAAACACAAGCGTTTTGAAGCAGAAGGAACGTCTGTGAGAGTGGACGGTCCTTCCACTCTGACGCCAGTGTGGCCACCTCACTGAGCGCAGTGCTTTGTAGCCTCGTCGGCGTCTGTTGCGGCTTTCTGACGAGGAGGTTGAAATCACGTCCGTTGGTAGCGCACGCAATTCTTGCACTCGCTATCCCGTGTGGCCCTCCCCGTCCAGCAGGAAGTGCCGTCACACTGACACACTCATGTGAACGCAGCCTTAATTGTATACCATCCCAATCCAGGAGCCTAACAACATACAGCTAAAATATTTCAAATGGTAAACTCTACGGTAACGCGGAAACCCAACATATACAGGAGGAAAGTGAATCATCTAGAGCCAGAGAGAGAGAACTAGGTTTCAAAAATGTTAATTACCGTAGATACTCGAGTATAGCGCGACCCGAATAGAATGCGACGGATAGATTTGTTATGGAAATGAGAGAATAGTCAAGACTCGAATATAACGCGAGGAACAAAATTATACTGTACCGGTAAACAATTAAAATCCTTTCTGGTTCTCTTAACACAGTCAGGCTCCCCCTCAGGCCAGGCTGGTCTAGAATGATTGCAGTTGTTACCAAGTATAAAGCCGCCGGCCACCAGTCTTCTTTACTAGTGATTAAATGGCCGGCAGAGGCGAGCGAGGTGAATAGTTGGCTTAAACCAAGCGTGCCCTCAGGCTGTGATGGATCCCACCTCTCCGAATCCAGGAGTTCCTGAAGTGTTTGCAAGCATCAGGGAGCCCGCGTTCACTTCAGCGACACTACCGGAACTTCTGGGAGACTTGGGATCCAGAGCAAGGCAAGTTTTTTATTTTGTTTTTGTTTTTTTACACGCAATGCAGATGTCGCGAATATAACGTGACCCCTCCAATTTTAAAAGCTAAATTTTTGGCACCAAAATCTAGCGGTATACTCGAGTATCTACAGTAAACAAAAGAACACAACAACTTTACACAGTGCCAAGTATCACACAAGACAAAAATATATGCAAACAATTCCTGAAAGAAAATGAGACTTAAAACACAAAAGTCTAACTTACAAAGAGAGCACTAGCAAGAAGATTTCTATCGGTACTCCCAGCTTAAGTCCACAGCCCGTTCTTAGCCCTTCCTACAAAGACCCGTGGAAGCACCAAGTGATAGGAACTGGCCCTTTGTCTTGCCAACACCAAGCACAACCCCCCCCCCCCATCTAAATAGTGTTCATGGAGGAGGAAATTTCCCTGAATCAAGTTTCCATCCACGAGGCCATAAATATTTAGGACCCCTTATCTGGTGAAGTCATAAATACCAAACCAGTGAGGCAAAAAACAAAAAAAATATAAAACAATGATGCACCGGTCCTCCTCTAGTTGGATATTAATATTTTCGAAATCTGCCAGTTAGCCTTTAAATCTCCAGTTAAAGATTTTATTATTCATCAGGACTAACTGTGCCATTTGAGCCCAAACATGACCCGGAATACAAATTTACCTTTGCCCAAATACTCCAGATGAGGGGGTTGAGGGTTAATGCCTTTTGAAAAGCAGACAGAAAAGAAATAAAACACAAATTCTTTGTATAAGCCAGACACAGCCCAAAAACCAGGCCTGTGCACGACTTGGATGGTTCCTAAATTTCATAAATTGTGTCTGTGGTAGAAAGGGAAGATACAGAATGAACGAAGCTGACAAGAAGAACTGGGCCTAGTTTGAAAACCCAACTAAGATCAAATGTGTCACCATGAGGAAAAGAAAGAAAAAAGAGGAAAAATACACTTTATTAATAACCATACAACTTGGTATAACAGACCCCAATATGCGGTATTAGGGTGCAAAATGTTTTTCTCGATGTCCAGTGTTCTCCCTTTTGAACAGACAGCATAGATATACTAATTATGGACCCTTAATAGGGAGAAGGTAAAATGTTTCCTAATGCAGGAAGTCCACGTTTGTGGTCATGTCGTCTTCGAAAAGAAAAAAAAAAAAAGCTACAAACTGCTGCCTCTGCATTTTCTGTTAACCAGTCATTACACAATAGCGCGACCAGATTCAACATCCAAGGATGACAAATACTGGTCTCCAAGGCTTTAAATTCATTAGAGCACGTATAGGCTTTTAGAATTTTATGTAATGGTTTCCACTGGCTTGAGACAAAAGCCGCACCCCACCTGCGTATCCTGAGGTGAAGTTGTCACTAAGGCTGGGGTCAGACCAGCGCACTTTTAACGTGCGTTCTGGCGCACTTAATCACGGCCGCACTAGCAGCAGATGACGGGCAATGACGGCCAATATACGATGTACGGCCGCGCAACGCAAGTGGAATTTGAACGCATTTTTCTGAGAACGCTGAACCGCTAGTACTGACGTACTGAGTGCGCATCTGCGGCATAGCGGCGTGTTTGCGTGATTAGGAGATGTCAGACACTGCTAATGTCCAGCCTACATAACGTCCAGACGCAAAAAAGTTTTATTGGCGATCCGTACAAAATCCCGCCCGAAAATGCACGTCGTCTGACCGTTTTTGCGCATTCCGTGAAAAAAAATACGTCAATGCGTTCGGACGCACTTTTTCACGTTCGCGGGGAAAAATGCTTTCGTCTGACCCTAGCCTTAGTGGACACGTGAATAGAAGATATGAGGATTAAGTCACCAAATCTAAAAAAGAATAAAATAAAAATTATGCTGAAATTTGGATGCCAACATTTAACCCTTTCGCTGCTGAGGCTTTTCCCACCCCTGTGCTGAGGTCATTTTTACCTGGTTTTGCGCATCATGTTTAAACGTGTTTTGAAGGCTTATTTTAGTATATGACCCAGACATATTATATATCGTTCTTTCCGTCAGACTCGGTAGATTCATAATATGTCATTATTATATGTATACGTTATGTCATGTCTGTATATTATAACAAAAAATGCAATAAAATATGTATTTTCAATAATTTACAATGTGTAAAGTGTTTTTTTTCACATTTTAACATGCGAGCAATTGCGGTTATATTTTGTATGGGGTGCGCTTGTTAAAAAAATTAGAGATGGGGTCTCGTTACATTTTTTTTTGGGGAAAATTACACTATTTTTAACAAACGCACCGCATACAAAAATCGTTAGTGCAGCATCATTGTTCACATTATAATTGAAATGGGAACAATATTGCTACACTAACAAACCAAAAAAATAATAAAAAAAAAGTGTTTGTTTTTTTTTTATAAATTTTTTTTATTTTTATTTTTCATTTTTTTTTTTTACAACTTTTTTCACTTTCATGTTTGGTATCGTTGGAACGGCCATGCTCTGGCCGATCCAACCATACCAAAATTTAACCCCTAACTGCCACGGATCGGGAGATAGGGAGTTCCAATGAACTCCCTATCTCCACCGTTGGTGGCAGTTAAGGGTTAACTCTAGGACTGGCGTCATCGTGCTACGCACGATGACGCCAGTCCTCAGGGGGAGTTCCGGAGGCTTGGCCGACATCCAAGATGTCGGCCAGCTCCGGGAAAGGATCGCGAACCGGCGCTTTTCAGCGCCGATTCGCGATCCAGCTCCCCAGGGGTTAATGCCAGGCATCATTTGGAAGGGCAGGCTGTGCCCTTCCAAATGATGCCTGGGTTAACCCCCGCAGAGCCGCCGATCGGGAGGGAGAGAGGTCCGAAGGACCTCCCCCCCTTCCTTTCAGGCGCCTCCTCCGCACATGCGGGGGGCGCCTGAATTAGGTGTCATCGCGCTGCCGCGATGACACCAAATTCCGGCGGCTGCTGTTCCGGATGCCGGGCTGACATCCAGGATGTCAGCCCGCACCGGAGGGGCCAGCGATCGGCCGGAACCCGGCCGAACGCTGACCCCAATGGGAGGACGCGCTGAGCGCGTCCTCCGCATACCAGCGGGAATGCTGAGGACGCGCTGAGCGCATCCTCAGCATCGAAGTGGTTAAGAACAACCAAATTCAATTGTTTTTTTTTTTTTTTTTTTTTTTTTTTTAGGAAAGGATACATTAAGATTTCTCTTGTTTTCAAGTATGTCCTGGGTGGCGAGTATGTACTGTTAAGTGTCTTGCCCAAGGACACTTACTGGAGAGGTGCTCGCTGGGATCAAACCCATGACTCCACAGGCTCTCTCCATACAGAGCAGTGACATTAACTCTACTCCACACAGCCGGTGGAGTGGTGAAAGGTTAGGGATAGAAGTAGGGTAACCTTTAAAGTTATGGTTACTCCTACCCTAAAGATTGGAGTAGAATCTTGGAGATCAAGATCCAAGGCGAAATCTGACTGCCATTCTGGGGTCAAGAAGGAATTTTTTCAAGAGTATGTTGCATATTGGCAAGCATTTCAGACTGGGTTTTTGGCCTTCTTTTGGATCAACGGCAGTAGGTTATGTGGGAGAGGCTGAACCCGATGGACGCATGTCTTTAAGCCTATATAACTATGTATAACTATGTATCAGGTAACACCCCAAATCAGAATTCAGCTTTTTACTTAATTTTTGGGCAACATATTCTGCTCATTCTTTTTAAGAAAAGGAGCAGAATCTGTTGTCAAAAAACAAAAAACCACGAAAAAACCCACAAATGCTCAAAATGTAACTCAACCCAAACACGAACTCTAAACGTAGGGAGTTCAAAGACACTAAAAACAAAACACTAATCACTGAATTTGAAACCACTTCAGAAAAAAGGACAGGTCAAATTCTAAAGAGTCCAAATAAGAGCATCTTTTAGGACGTCGCCTGATGCCACCGTTCGTAAACATTGTCAACAGCCTGGGATGGTAGGCCATACACCCAAAGCATTAGATGAGGTACAACTCCATGGCATTTTCTTAAACTTATTTATTTATAAAGGATTTTACCAGGAAGGATACATTGAGATTTCTCTCGTTTCCAAGTAGGTCCTGGGTTCGAGAACATTGAGTGGTTACAGAAATACAAAAAAAAAAAAAAAAAAAAAAAAAAAAAATTGTAAAATGCAAGATATTAACCCTTTTGCTGCTGAGGCTTTTCCCGCCCCTATGCTGAGGTCATTTTTACCTGTTTTGCGCATCATGTTTAAACGTGTTTTGAAGGCTTATTTTAGTATATGACCCAGACTATTATATATCGTTCTTTCCGTCAGACTCGGTAGATTCATAATATGTCATTATTATATGTATACGTTATGTCATGTCTGTATATTATAACAAAAAATGCAATAAAATATGTATTTTCAATAATTTACAATGTGTAAAGTGTTTTTTTCCACATTTTAACATGCGAGCAATTGCGGTTATATTTTGTATGGGGTGCGCTTGTTAAAAAAATTAGAGATGGGGTCTCGTTACATTTTTTTTTGGGGAAAATGACACTATTTTTAACAAACGCACCGCATACAAAAATCGTTAGTGCAGCATCATTGTTCACATTATAATTGAAATGGGAACAATATTGCTGCATTAACAAACACAAAAAAAAAAAAGTGTTTAATTTTTTTTTTTTAATTTTTTTTTTTCTTACAAAATTTTTCACTGTAGTGTTTGGTATCGTTGGAACGGCCATGCTCTGGCCGATCCAACGATACCAAAATTTAACCCCTAACTGCCACGGATCGGGAGATAGGGAGTTCCAATGAACTCCCTATCTCCACAGTTGGTGGCAGTTAGGGGTTAAGTCTAGGACTGGCGTCATCGTGCTACGCACGATGACGCCAGTCCTCTGGGGGAGTTCCCGGAGGCTTGGCCGACATCCAAGATGTCGGCCAGCTCCGGGAAAGGATCGCGAACCGGCGCTTTTCAGCGCCGATTCGCGATCCAGCTCCCCAGGGGTTAATGCCAGGCATCATTTGGAAGGGCAGGCTGTGCCCTTCCAAATGATGCCTGGGTTAATCCCCTGTGCGCCGCCGATCGGGAGGGAGAGAGGTCCGAAGGACCTCCCCCCCTCCCTTTCAGGCGCCTCCTCCGCACATGCGGGGGGGGCGCCTGAATTAGGTGTCATCGCGCCCCCGCGATGACACCTAATGCTGGCGGCTGCTGGTCCGGATGCGCGGCTGACATCCAGGATGTCAGCCCGCACCGGAGGGGCCAGCGATCGGCCGGAACCCGGCCGAACGCTGACCCCAATGTGAGGACGCGCTCAGCGCGTCCTCAGCACACCAGCGGGAATGCTGAGGACGCGCTGAGCGCGTCCTTAGCATTCAAGTGGTTAACACAAAAACAAATATACAGATTATTTCCTACATATTTATTTTTCTGTTAAAGTCATTATGCTACATGTTTACAGGTGCATTCTGTATTGAAGTATGTTAATAGGGAATTCTTAAGGGACTTTAGACTGGAGGAAGATTTGATGCCGTCTGGGAGGTTATTCCATAACTGCGGAGCTCTGTAGGAAAATGAGGATCGAGCCACTTTCTTTTTGTATTGTGGTATTGCATGTAAGGTGCTGGTCCTGGATCTGAGGTTATAGGATGAGGGAGCTGCTGGGGCAATCAGCCTATTCAGGTAGGGTGGTAGCTTCCCAGAAAAGCTCTTAAACACCAGGTTGGAAAGGTGCATCTAAAGTCCAGCGACGGCCAGTTTAGTTCTTTGAACATGTGACAATAGTGGGTCACGTAGTTACATTGTAGCAAGTTTCTGGAGGTGTGTTTGCGGGGCGGCTGCATACACTACATCTCCGTATTCAATGGCTGGCATAAGCATTTGTTGTACAATCTGCTTTCTTACCGCGGGGCTCAGGCAGGATTTGTTTCTGTACAGGGCACCTAGTTTGGGGTAAAGTTTAGATGAGAGTTTTTCGATGTGGGGGTCAAAGGATAGATTAGGGTCCAACCACATACCTAGATATTTGAGAGAAGTGACTGTAGTCAGCGTGCCATGTGATCTTGTCCCCCCACATAGATGGGGATTTGGCAATTTGTGTAGTTTAGGTGCTGTTCCAAAGAGCATCGTTACAGTTTTGTCAGTATTTTAAAAAAAATTGGTTATCTGCGATCCATTTTTCTACCTCTGAATTGGTCTTGCAGCACGGCCTCCAGCTGTGGGAGATTTGGTTTGCTGGTATAGATTACAGTGTCGTCTGCATACATGTGTACAGTTGAGGCTTTGCAGACATTGGGCAGATCGTTTATGAATATTGTGAATAGCAGGGGGCCGAGTATCAAGCCTTGGGGTACACTGCATGTGACCGGGAGGGGGAGGGAGGAGCTGCCAGAAATGGACACATTGTGACCGATCAGATACAGATGATTGAAACCAGGTTAGTGTGCCATCACCAATAGAGTTAAGTTTTTGCAATAGGATGCCATGGTCTACGTGTTATGGTGTTAAAGGCCTTGGCAAAAGCAAGGAAGATGGCTCCAGTGAGGCTGGGGTCAGACGAGCGTAGTGTTCACGTCCGTGATTGCGCCTTAGGCTAGGGTCAGACGAAAGAATTTTTCCCCGCAAACGTGAAAAAGTGCGTCCGAACACATTGACGTATTTTTTCACGGAATGCGCAAAAACGGTCAGACGACGCGTGATTTTGTACGGATCGTCAATAAAACTCTTTTTGCGTCTGGACGTTATGTAGGCTGGACATTAGCAGTGTCTGACATCTCCTAATCACGCAAACACGCCGCTATGCCGCAGCTGTGCACTCAGTACGTCAGTACTAGCGGTTCAGCGTTCTCAGAAAAATGCGTTCAAATTCCACTTGCGTTGCACGGCCGGACTTTTGTGTGGCCGTACATCGTATATTGGCTGTCATCTGCTGCTAGTGCGGCCGTGATCAAGTGCGCCAGAACGCACGTTAAAAGTGCGCTGGTCTGACCCCAGCCTAAAAGTACGTCCGTGATAGCATGAAAGAAAGTCCATTGGAGCCTGTTACACAAAGTACATCCGCACTGAACTGCGGACGCACCACGGCCGCGGCAAACGGACGCAAGGCAGGCAAGAATGTACAACCACTAGAACGGCCGCACAAAGTGCGCTGCGTCTGCAACGTCCGCATAGCTTTGTGTGTAAGTGATGGAACGTGGTCAGACGGACTGCATTTATACGTCCAGTATTTTTCACGGACAAAATGGTTTTGCTTTTTAATTTATTTTCCCTCCTACATCCGTCAAAATATACGTCAGTGAATAAACGGACTGTGTGGCCACTACTGCGTCTTCCGTACTGACGTACGTCCGTGTGCACGGACGTACAGTCTGTAGAAATCACGCTCGTCTGACCCTAGCCTTAGGTTTCCTTGTTCCATGCCAGCTTGGATATCATTACTAACTTTTAAAAGGGCAGCTGTAGTTGAATGAAAGCCTGATTGATCTGGGGTTAAATAGTTCTGATATTGATAATATACGTAATTTAGTGTAGACACATTTTTTCCAGAATTTTTGACATTACAGGGAGCAATGATATCGGGCGGTAATTGGATACCAAAGTACTGTCTCCACTTTTATGGATAGGTACCACCCTTGCAGTAAATCTGTTGTGTCTTGACCATTCATTGGTTCACATCGTGCACTCTGCCAACGCCAAACCTGGCGACCCTAGAGAATATTTTGTAATGTGCAATCATCTACAGATTTAACGGTGTCAGGAAATCTACCAAAGCTGAACCAGGAAGAAAATATATATATGTAATTTATTTTATTTTTTTTTAAATCTAGACACAAGAATCATCAATATCAGTTTGGCTAGGGCCCCCCGATCTTATTGGCATCCCCAACAGTGACGTATCAGACAGAATAACCCCGAGCTACCAGTATTTGTGTGGGAGGCAGCTCTACTAAAAATTATGTTCTGAAATTCCCCCCCAGTGACAATAGACAGAGACAAAATTTCTAAATATAGTGCATGACCCTATAAAATAGTGGGACTTGACAGGTCTGCTGTGTATGTAAATATTATGTAAAACTACATCCTAAAGTGATCTCATTACTCCAAATGCTGTCCCTTTCGAGATGGTTTCCATAGTGACCCTAACAACTGCATATATTTGCGCTTCTTCTGTGCCACTGGGGGTTTACCGGCCCCGGGCGCGAGTCTTGGAGTGGTTTAATTTTAAATATGTATTACAGCAAATCACTATGGATTATTGGTCAAACTACCATCAGTGAAAAGTCCAATTTATCATATCATTAATCCGGACTATTAGATCTTGAACGGGTTTTATAATCCATATAAAAATTTTATGAGCGAATTGCGCGTTTATTATTCGGATCCAGTCGACATTCGGCAGAGAGATTGCGCAATATAGCTCTGTATTATAAATAATGTGCGGTGCTATTTCACTTTCAATATCTGTCATTCTGAAAACACAAATTACAAAAACATATACAAATCGGGACCAAGCAAGGTGTGCAAAATGTAGTTCTAATCCAACATAGAAGCTGCTAACCCCTTGCAAGAAGAGCAAAACACACCAACGCAAAGTGTTAAATTGAGAATACAGTTCTAAAACTTATAGAATTTTAAAGTAAGCCTTTGGAAAGCGAGTCTGATACAAGAAGCAGATTAGCAAATAAAACTAGTTTCATCTCATTTCATGCCAACTTAAGGTCCGATTCCAACAGAGCCATTACAGGGGTACCACAAATACTAAACATCACAGTCCATGGTTTGAAAATTCTAAAACAAACCTGGACTAGATTCCATGTCAGGTGTAAATGAAAATCAGAGCCATCAAGGTCTCCGGAATTTACAACAAGTCTGGTTAAGTTTACATCTAACTTGGAGTTTTAGGAGCCAGGTAAAGTGATTATATATAAATAATCTCTCATTAAGATCCAGTTAGCTTCAGCCCGGATTTATCCATCATTCCTACCACCACAATTACCTTGTTGAACACATTTAACCCAATCTGAAAGGGGGGGGGGGGTAATTATTTTATTTTAAAAAAAAAAGATTCATATTTTTTTCAAAAACTTCAGTTCAAAGCATCAGAACTTTTTTTTTAATAAACACCTCATCTGGCGGCCAAGGAATGCATTTAACCAGTGTGGCACATTGGTCTTGCAGAATACTCAATGGCAAACTATGGCAACATCACTGCAAGGACTCGAAAGATTGGATCCAGTCAAGGGTTATGACAGTGTCAGATATTCTTTACGTATCTGGATGTGTGGCTTGGTGCCTGACCAATCCTGTTGGCAGCTTTTCAAACTGCCACAAGGTGTAAGAGTCCCTCCATTTAGGCCAGTTTCAGGCGAGCGCACTAGATGTGCCTGTACTGATGTGGCTTCAGGCATCCGTCACAGTGTTGCGATAGGGGCCGGCCATATGCTGTTGCGCACACACAAATTGCAAGAGTGGCCGTACTGTGTCCGTGCAGCAGACCTCTCCGTCAAAGCACAAGGATGCACGTTGACAGAGCTGCAGAGCGCGATCCTCCATAGGATCACCAAGTACGCTCAGCGAGGTGGCCAGACGGTGGCCAGACGGGCATCGAGTGCAAGGAACGTCCACTCTCACGGACGTTCCTTCCGCTCTCCAAATGATGCTCGTCTGACCCCGACCTAAACTGAGGACTGTCCCACCGGGAAAACTTCTGGTGGGCAGTGACATTTGAGGCAAACCAAATCACGCCACCCGGTAATAATTTTAATCTCCTGATAGCCCTCTCCCAAAAAAAAAAACACACAAACAAGGAAACGAGAGGCAAATTGGCGGCTGGAGGGGGAAGGGAGTTTATCCAACAGTTCAATAAAGCCATCAGTTAAACCCCATAGGCTTTATTTGTAGCAACATCAGACTCCACGTATCGCATGCAGAGACATACTTTGAAATCAAAAGGCACATTTTAGGCATGTATTTCCTACCATTATATTTTAAATAAACACAAGGCGCGATGAAGCCACTAATGTTTTCTCTAAGGGAACACCACCTTTAACCCGGTGCTTTGGCATACAAATACTCTGAAGGATACATTAGATATGAGAATACGTACAAAATACAAAGATTTTTATGGAACAAAACCAGGCTCGAGCAAAGTGCAGTATACACACATTAGGAAAATGTATCATTTGCTGCATTATTTTTCAGTAGCGAGTGTTCCCTGTAGATCTGAGGAATAAATACCAGAAGCCATTGTTTTATTATCTGTCTTTATCAGATTCACTGACATGGGGAGGGGGGGGGTGTCCACCATCACCTCCTTAACACTAGCGCTCACATAAACGCGAGTTAGCATGCCGCCTGTATCACCTCCCAAATCGCTAAAGGATAACAAAAAAAAACACAACATTAGCAAAATCGGTATTAGCGCGAGCTTACTGAACGTACATACATACATCATGCCTACCGATCATCCCGTGGCCCGATCAACAGCTTCTAGCCGCCGGAAGCAGAGTGAGACTTGGGGAAAAGTCCCCAGTCTCTCTCCACGATAACTCTGAACCTGCAGGATCTCGCGAGAGGCGACATGCTGCCGGTCATGTGACAGCTAAAACGGGGACGCTAACAGGAGGTTAGCGAATGCAAATTTTTCCCTTTAGCATCCCTGTTGTAGCTGTAGGGACGTGATAGGACCTGGGGTATTTAGTGAGAGGGTTCACGGCACTGTCAAATCACAATACATGAACATATCTGCAATGACAAGTACAGTATTAGATCCAGGGTCTGGAATCCTGATCACAGCAGTACTTCTAGAAGGACTGTTAAAACCATACACAAACCATGACCGTAGCATAAGAATTTATACACAACAACTAGTATAGACTGAAGAAAACACCTAGTGCAGTCAGAATAGGCAAACCAGGTTATATGCTACTCTTCCTAAGTCAAAATATCAAAAACTAGTGTACCACCATAAATGCAAGAGCAGTACGATTGCAAAGATGAGAAAAGTAGTAACAATCTAGTAATAAAGTATGAACATGTTGCGTAAAAGTATTGAGAAAGAGGTGAATAAAGTAAAGAAGTGAAAGGATGGAAAGAGAAAACGGAAAACCGTGTGTGTGTGTGCGTGTGTGTGTGCGCGCGCACAGTGGGGTTACGGGAACATACCTATTCAGCTCAGATAAGCCGCACTCTAGAGTCCCATTTACAATCTACAGACCTTGGTGCCATCCAAGGAATCACCCCCGCATTAAGAAATCATCTACAGTCCCCCTCCTTAGGGAATCTGTTCGCCGTTTTGCACAGGGGGGGGGGGTTCAAGATGCACTTGGCAGCGGTCTGACTGCAAATTTGCGTTACAGTAAAACCTTTTTTTATGTAAAAAGTCCTCAATTCCCACCTCACCGAGGTCACCATAAATTCCTCTATGACCTGAAAGTTTTCCATCAATGTCCTCCATGCCCCATAAGAGGGGGGGGGGGGGGTTGAGGTGTCGGCCATTTAGAAGCTATAAGGATTCTGGTTTCCAATAGAGGCACAAAACAAAGCTTTCTTAAGCCGTATAGTGGAAAGTAGGGGCTGCAGCAGCAGACGTGCGCAGCCCGTTACATTAGGCTGTGCACACATTTAACATTAACTTATGTTTGATGATTTCGCACAAAATACACTAGAAATAACAAGCCTGTAATCAGAGGTACATTCAATGTTCATGCTATTCATGAACCAGATAAGGGACATCTAAAATGTTAATGTAAAAGGTGAAAGAGGACCTCTTCATCCAACATTAGGGTATGCGGGGCACACACTAGAACCCCCCCCCCACATGCGTACGCCTATGATTGCCAAGAAGTATCTAGTGCCAGACAGGACCGCCATGTGTAAATACGTGCCCACTGTGACCTCAACAACAGTACTGAGGTGCTCGCCAGTCTCATCTGAGGCCCCGTTCAAACTCTGCAATTTATCGTGCGGGTTTTGCCGCAACGTCGCAGAAAAATCTGCACGATGTAGCGCTGTGTAGCTTCTCCAATGCATTTCAAATGGAGCTGTTCACATCTTGCCGCGCGAAGTCGCATGTTGCTGGTACATGACTCTTTTTGCGGTTTGCATTGGTGGTGCTTGGCAAAAAAAAAAAAAATACGCAACATTAAATCGCACTGTCGCAAACATGAAAATCACCCGATTTTCAAATCGCACAGTGTGAATGGGGCCTGAAACAGCAGAGCTGGTGAGGTGACATTTTAGAGGGCCATTTTATCCCTAGATTCTCAGCCCTGTCTGCCGATCGTAGAAAAAAAGGAACAACACACACACACACACATTTGCAGAAAATGTAGATACAAGAAGCAAAATGGAACCGTCATTATACAAAAATGCCACACTTTATAAAAGTTTCAAAACAGCGTAGGAATTTGTTTCAGAGAAAATGTATTTTGGCAAACAGTTCTAAAGTGCACCTGTCATGGCTCATTTTCCAGGGAATCAGGCGTTAAAAATTAAAAAGGTTTCTGAGGGGGGCACCTCTATCATTCCCTATTAAAGTTTAGCGGTCACTCTTCTCTGGTGGCAAGCCACAGGGGTGTGTGACAACTGAGAACAGAGGGCAAACCTGTTGAACGACACTAGCTGGGTTGCAGACCAGCAAGCTGACAAGTGAGCACACAGACATCAGTGCTGAGGGCCAATCACGCTGCATGATGGTACACCTACAGCTCTACCATGGAGGACAAGCATGGCAGCGCTGGTATCCATACAATATGGTTATGCATTACCTCATCAAGATATTGATATTTAACCATTGCTGCTGACATTCTGTTTGATGGCAAGCAGGCTTAAACGTAGCATGCCCCGCGGCACCAGTCACTGGCCGAGTTCAGGAGCTCCTTATTACTGGCAAAAACTGAATGGAGACACATGTACCCAAAAAACCAAAACATGTCCATCTGCAGATCTAGGAGAAGCCATTGATTGGATAGGAGCAGGAATGCCTTGAGGTATCGCATTGCTGCAAAACCCTGACATAAAGGCATGTTTTCAACCCCTTTTCAAACTATATTAAAAATAAAAGACTATTTCAATAGTAGCTTGAGGGGGTGGGGGGGGGGGTGGTTTTCCCCAGCGTGTCCCTTTACATTGCAATTATACATTAAAAAGAAAGTGATCCAGCAACTCAAATGGGGGGGGGGGGGGAACGACATTTGATGACAATAGAGCAACGTTATATCAGAGGTAACATTTTAGCACTCTAGGAACTAGCCCTCCTCTCCATGTATATAAAGCCCTATAAATCATCTTAGTGGAAACATCATTAAGAAAGAAACATTAATGCACGAGCAAAACACCATAAGCATTTTCCTTTAAAAACATTAATATCCTTTAATATTAAAAAAAATAAAAAAATTTAGGCTGGGGTCAGAGGAGCGTAGTGTTCACGTCCATGATTGCGCCTAAAAGTACGTCCGTGATAGCCCATCAGAGCCCGACACACGAAGTACGTCCGCACTGAACTGCGGACGCACAATGGCCGTGGCCCCCGGACGCAAGAACGTACAACTCCTAGAACGGCCGCACAAAGTGCGCTGCGTCCGCATAGCTTTGTGTGTGAGTGATGGAACGTGGTCAGACGGTTATACGTCCAGTATTTTTCACGGACAAAATGGTTTTCCTTTTTATTTTATTTTCTCTCCTACATCCGTCAAAATATACGTCAGTGAATAAACGGACTGTGTGGCCACTACTGTGTCTTCCGTACTGACGTACGTCCGTGTGCACGCACGTACAGTCCGTAGAAATCACGCTCGTCTGACCCTAGCCTTAAAACCCAGGACGCTTCCTCTGCAAGATTACACTATGTGGGTTAACAGTGGGTGGCAAAGCGCACAAACAAGGGGAAGGAGGAGGGACATGATTTAGAAGGAACAATGAGAAATTCCAAGCAAGGGGCTCATCATCCGAAAAATGAAAAAATGTTCAGCCTTTTCAGAAACCAATTCATGGAAAACATCTTATTTCTATAAGGGTGCCGCAACTTTAATGTGAGCAGTTATGAACACAAAATGGAACATAGGCAATCAGAAGCAGCCTTTAATAATACCATCCAGCAGAGAGATCATAGAAAGGGTACAGCATGTACCTGCTCGCTGAAACAGACGTCAGGATATGCTACTGTGACATTGTTATACCAAACCGTAAAACGGATAAATCTGTGTTTCTGCTCCTGAAACACTATGGATTTTGGAGAAAAAAACAAAAAAAAACAGTAGTAAAGATTACATCTACAAAATTCATAGATAGGTTGATAAAATTCCCAATACGAGGGGGGGGGGGATGCGACTTGTAGAAAAATCATTTCCGAAACATCTGGAGGGCCGAGATAAAGCACCTCTTCAGTACTGGAAGAAATGTTGAGGTATTGTTTCATTTTAGAAAGACCCAAACATGCTTTCTAGTTTACCTTTTGAATTACTTTGAAACCTGGTCTCTATCCTTGTGATAGAAAGGTGTGGCTGTGATGGGAGGTCCCAGTCATGCTCCCCAAAAAAAAAAAAAAAAAGGGTGTGTCACGTCAGTGCTTGTTCGCAGGGTTTACTTACATGACTAAAAGGGTTATTCGAAGAGCCCCGAAATTTCCCTTGCGCTCGGCGCACTTTGGCGTTTCCGGTTCACCAACCCTGCAGTGAATTCACTAATAGTAAAAAAGGGAAAAGAGGGGGCAGACACCAAGTGTTAAAAATGGTAGCTAGAAGTGAGTCAGTGATAGAGAAGGAGCGGCTTAACCCCAACACACCCTATAGTCATGTTAGTTATGGGTTGTTCCTTGGTGTCATAGCAAGGAGCCACACAATGACAGTTATCGTAGATACGAGAGTATAACACGACCCGAATATAACGCGATGGATACAGATTTATTATGGAAATATGAGAATACATAAGACTCGAATATAATGTGAGGAGCAAAATTTTACTGTACCGGTAAACAATTAAGATCCTTCCAGGTTCTCTCAACACAGTCAGGCTCCCTTCAGGCCAAGGTGCTCTGCTCTAGAATGATTGCAGTTGTAAGTATGAAGCCACTAGCCGCCCGTCTTTACTAGCAATTAGATGGCCAGCGGAGGAGAGTGAGGTGAGGTGAAAGATTGGCTTAAACTGAGCGTGCCCTCTAGCCGTGAAAGATCCCACCTCTACCGAATCGGGAGTTCCTGAAATGTTTGCAAGCATCAGGGAGCCCGCATCCACTTTAGAGAGACTACCGGAACTTCTGGGAGACTTGGGATCCAGAGCAAGGCAAGATTTTTTATTTTTTTTACGCGATGCAGAGGTCTCGAATATAATGCGACACCTCCAATTTTAAAAAGGTAAATTTTTGTTACCAAAATCTAGCGGTATACTCGAGTATCTACAGTAACAGTATTTCTAAAAGTGCTAACAAGTTCCGTGGCGCTGTACAATGGATGAGACAGAACAACAAATATACATGAAAGTTAAATGGACAGACCAGTAGAAGGGAGGACCCTGCTCGAGAGCTTACAATCTAAGGAGAGGGGTGACACTAGGGTCAAATAGAGCACCTGAAGTAGCTGGGGGTGCATGGGAAGATGGTACCAGAAATGTACAGTGGGGGGGGGGGAATCATGGAGTAGAGCCGATGGGTTTTCAGAGACTTCTTAAGGGATTGGAGGGACAAACAAGGGGGGGGGGGACTCTGATGTTGAGAGGGAGGGAGTTCCATAGAAAAGGGGGCAGCTCAGGAGAAGTCCTGAAGGCAAGAGTTGGAGGTGCGGGTACGTGGAACCGATAGCATCAGATCATTGGCAGAACAAAGTGGTCGGGATGGGATGTACCTGCTAATAAGTGAGGAGATGTAGGCAGGGGCGCGGTTATGGAGAGCTTTAATTTGAATTAGATTCTAAAAGAAACAGGGAGCTAGTGCAGAGATAGACAAAGGAGTGCGGGAGGTGAGGTGAAGGAGTCTGACACAGGCGTTCATAACAGACTGCAGAGGGAGAATCTGAGATCTCTTAAAGCAAGAGAAAAGGTGGTTACAGTAGTCAAGTCAGTAGATAAGAGCATTTTGTTAGAATATATCCGACAACCTTTTGCGGTCCAATGTCGGATATATTCCGGCATAGGACACGCCCGCCTAGTAACCGGACACTCACCTCTCTCGGTGATCCCACGGAGGTCTGACTAAAGAAAGTCATTCCTCAGTGTTTTTACTCCCCTCTGCTCTGGGGGGGCCCCCACTTGAAACTGATGTCATCGCGCTGGGAGATGTCCTTAGGCATAGCTGGAAAGGTCACACAGTTACAGCGATGCCTCTCTTTAACCCGTTTATCGCACACCGGCGACTCTGCGCCAAATTGTGGACTGCTCCTGGAGTCAAAACTCCGAGACCTTCCCCCGCTTACAGATGCTGTCGTGCTTCTGCGCAAAGACATTAGGGAATTAACCCCTAGCTGCCAAGGGGTTCCCATATCTCCCGATCGGTGGCAGCTAGAGGGGCATGTTGGATATCATTGGAAAGGCCAGAGCATGGCCTTTCCTATGATACCAAAATGACCAGGTTAGGCTGGTGTCAGATGAGCATTTTAATGAGCGGCATGAACGTCCACGTGAGTGGATGTTCCTTCCACTCGATGCCCGTCTGGCCACCGCTGAGCGCAGTCAGTGCGCTCGGCGCTGCAAGGCTCAATCCTCCCATGGAGGATCACGCTGTGCAGCCCCGCCAACTCGCGCCTTAGCGCTTTGACGGGGAGGTTTGCCGCACGGCTGCTGTTACACACAATTCGTGTGCACGCCAGTGTGTGGCCGTCTCCTTCGCAGTGTCACAACATTGCGACGGATGCCGGAAGTGCGCTCGTCTGACTGCAGCCTTAATTGGGGGGGGGGGGGGGAAATAGAAAAAAAAAAAACACAATTATTGCAGCACTATTTAGTGATGCACTGAAACCACTTTAAGACCGAGTACCGATACTTTTATGTCATGTGAACACTTTCCAATAACAACAGACCTCATAAAAATGCCCCCAGCTCACATGTATATATCCGAGAAATAAATATATATATATTACACAGAATGTCCCCAGCTCACATGGATATGCCCCCAGCTCTCAAAGACCTATATCGAACGCTGAGGAAGCTGGACGCGTGCATGAAAAGCACTCGGCCAGCATTCCCCTCCGGCGGGCTGCAATACTCACCCCTTCCGAAGGTCCGGTCGCACGGCTGTGGCACGATCAAGTGGCCGCCGGGTGCCTCTGTGACACTACCTCCAGCCGAGAGGCAGCATCACAGAAGCGCCCGGCGGCCGCGTGCACGCGTCACAGCCGTGCGACGGGACCTTCGGAAGGGGTGAGTTTTGCAGCCTGCCGGAGGGGGAACGCTGGCCGAGTGCTTTTCATGCACGCAGCAGGCTTCCCCAGCACTGCAGATACCGGCAAGCCGGCCCAGCGCTGGCTTCCGGTATCGGGGGGGGGGGAATGTATCGTGCAAACGGCAGTATCAGCACCGATACTAGTATCGGTACATCCCTAGCACTATTGTTCACTTTTCAATTATAAATGTGAACAATGATGCTGCACTAACGAAAAAAAAATATAAAAAAAAATTTAAGTTTAGTTAAAAAAGTATTTTCCTGAGAAATATACACAACGAGTACCCGTTTCTACATTTAGAAATAGGTGTACCCCATAGGCTTGGATAGTAAAAAAAAAATGCGTTCGTTTGCCATTTGCGTTGCGCGGCCGCACTTTTGTGCGGACGTTCCTCGTATGCTGCCCGGCATTGGACGTAATTTGCTGCTAGCGCGGCTGTGATTTAGTGCGGCTAAACGCACGTTAGTCTGACCCTAGCCTAAAGGATTGACACACACACACACCCCATTTTGACAGGGCATGACGCGCCTCGTGTACCTCCCCCCCTCTGCCAAACCCTGCATTGGCTTCCTATACGTTCCAAGATACAGTTTAAAATACTGATGCTCACGTTCAAATCACTCAATAACTCAACCCCTCCCTACATGTCTTCATTACTCCACAAGCAGGTACCATCCAGGCAACTCCAGTCAGCAGACGAACTCCTCCTGTTTACACACGCACAGCCAACTCTCGCCTCCGGTCCTGTAGAATGATTTGCCTCGCCCTATCACATTCTCCCCTAATCTTCGCACCTTCAAGAAATCCCTCAAAACCCATCTCTTCAGATTAGCGTACCACGTCACTGATGCAACTCATCCCCTGCTCACACAGAATTGAAGCTACTTCTATGCGCCCCCCCATTCCCAAACCACTGACACTAATGATCCTGCCATCTAGTAAAATTCATCTGGTCTTCCTCAACCCCAATCCCTTTAGATTGTAAACTTCTATGAGCAGGGCCCTCTACACCTCTTGTTTTCACCATATGTCCGTTTATAGCATTCCCTTTGGTTATTGTAAAGCGCTGAGGAAACTATTGCCGCCATATAAATGACAACAATAACAACAACATGACGTATACATATAATAAATGGTAGATTATGAATTTGCCGAGTCTGATGGGAAAAAGAAAAAAAAAAAAAAAAAAGTATAAAATTTGTCTAGGTCGTATAATAAAAAAAACAAACCGGGACTTCAAAATGCGAGTTTAAACATTATGAGCACAAAAAAACGTCGAAACGAGCCACAGCACACAGAGGTGAAATGGTTCAGCAGTGAAGGGGTTAAAGTTTCATACAATGAGAAAATATAAAAAGACTAAATGTAAGGTTTCAGAATAGTATTTGTAATGGTTATATAAAATTTAGAAAAGTGCGGGGGTTTTTTTTGGGGGGGGGGGGGTAAATAAAACCAGCTGGCGCACATAATGAAAGCTTATTGGACTGCAAAGGGTTAAAAGGGGTGGCCGTGTGCAATGTATTTTTTAGGTGGAAGTAGCAAGATTTGGTTAGCAACTGAATGTGAGGAGTAACGGAGAGGTCAGAGTTGAAGAGGACCCTGAGAGGTAGAAGTAATGGTGGCATCATTCACCGTAAAGGAAATGGGTGACAAAGTATTAGCCTCAAACATCTAACCCTATTTTGAATCTGGAGATAAATTGGTTTCTTATGCCTTCCATTTTACTAGAATAATTGTAATGAAAATATTATGGTCAACCCAATGCGCTGGTCCTGTTTAAGTTTTATAATGAATTTTATCAACTGGCCTGATTTTCAACTTAAAATTAGTGTGGCGTCAATGGTTAAGGATGGCGTCGAGGGTGGATAATCCATACGGCCAAACATTAAGATCTAGAATGCAGACTTTAAATACGGTGATTTTATTAAGGGTATTCCTTTATGCCCCAATATCCACAGATAACAAATACTCCATCACAACTGATGGTTTTTTGAGCTACATTTTATACATACAGGAGGTGGGAGATCTAAACGCAAGAATCGTGAGGTAAATGCTGTAGCGACTACATAGAGGTTGGTCTTTGTCTGCCCTTTGACACACTACAGGTGACGACACCAAACGCTAGGTCCACAAGTTTGTGCACAGACATGGCGTTCGCATAGGGTGTTCCCAGGCACACACTAATGTTGGGTGAAGGGTTCATCTTTGACGCCCTACATTGACATTTTGGATGTTCCTCATCTGGTTCAAGACAAATAGCATGAACATTGTTCTGTATAAAATAATCATAGATATACAATTAATAAATGGGCTACACCTCATCGTATAGAATTTATATGGACTCAAAAAATTACAAGGACTACATTGTGCACTTGAGGACAGATTAGAGACTTTATATGAAGTTGCCAGGAACAAAATGACTGGAGCAACTAAAAGAAGGGAAGAAGTTTGGTAAGCATGATACGGTCTGTTATTCTAGCCACACATTTATTGCCCCCAATCAGATCCCTTTGGATATTGTAAAGTGCTACAGAAACTGTTGGCGACATAATAATATACACTCCGGGTCCCATTCTGCATGAGGTAACCTCAGTTTTTCCCAGCAGGCTATGCCAAATCTGTCATCTTAAACATTATAAAATCGGGAGTTCTGGAATTTGACCAAACGTGGCTGTCTGCAAATAACTAAAACAGATTTCGAATATTGCCAGAAAGACAGATGTTAACTCCTTTCATTTCCTGGTTACATACATGAATCTGGCACAGAGAAATGGAATTCTTGATGTGGGAACCGTTGGCATTGTGTGATGATGTTATGGTAGAAAGGGACAGATTAATAATGCACTCGAGTACATCAAAGCAACATGGGAATCATGTTGGCTTGGAACAGTGATAAATTCACATTACAGATACAAAAGGACAATCCATAAGGCTTTAAAAAGATCTCCCAACCAAATAGTGACCCTCTTTTCACTACGATGAAATTATAGACAAAACGAACATTCAATAATCACCTTGCTAGAACATAGGGATTCCTAGTTTAGCAGATTGGCTCCAAGAAGTCCCCCACCATGTCTACCATGAGCAATAGTCTCCCACCTTTGAGCGATTACCAGGATACAAAAAAAAAATTCACAATAATCCGAGAAGAGAGAACAGGAACAATTTGCAGACGCACACGCTTTATATAGTCGATCCAAAACAACAAGTTCCACGAAGCAACGCAAGGCTAATGATCCCCAAATCCACACGGAAAGAAGCCGGTCACACTGCTATGCTTGATATGGCCGCTTTTATAGAGTCGTAGGAAAACACGGTTTCAACTCGAAACACAATCTCTTATCTAGTATCACTTGATGAAGCGGGGAGCTCAAGCTCTGGCCTCGCAGATGTTTCCAAAGCACAACTCCCACAATTCTCTAGTCATCTATTGCATTCAAAGAATTCTGGGAATTGTAAGGAAACATCTGTGGGGTGAAGGGGGCCAGACTTTGAGATCCTGTGATAAAAGCTCATGTTGCGATATGAAACCATGTATTTCTACAATCCTAATTAAGCAGTGCGACCGGCTTCTTGCGTCTTTCTAAATTAATCTGAGCAGTCTACATCATTCCAGCTCCAAGATGTGAATTGGTTATTACAATGGCATGCTACTCTAAAAACGCAAGTTTTTTTTATAAAATGCGGCCACGAGACTTCAAATTAGTCTGCATTTACATTTGTTATGGCTTTTAACATTTATTTTAAAAGGTTTATCATGTTCTATTAGATAATCACCCACCCCTATGGCCACTCAACCCATCGGAGCCCTAAAGTCAAATATGTCTTATTAGGCCATTTTTGCACACAATCATTAGATGCAATACAAACATTCGACAGAAAGCGGACGTGCCATTTTATTTAAATTGTCAAGTGTTGTGGTTGGTGGAATCTACTGGTGCAGTTCTCCAGGCTCCAATAAGCCCCAGTAGTATCCACTATGACGGTCTAGTCCAAGAACAAATTGACTTTTCTAGCTGTCAGATTTATTTCCACAGAGGAAACTTTTGATTGATTTGTGTTATAATGCAATAATTGCAGGTGCCTGTCATAACCCGCTCGAACAGATCAAAAGGAAGCTTTCTTAATTTGTGAGTGGCCACAAAAAGGAGGCCCGGTTACTCTCCTTGCAGAATAAAACAGAAGACGACCAGGGATGAGCAGATCCCGGCCAGTGCCAGGTTTGAGAGGAGATCAGAGCTACAGAAGATATGGAATTAGGTTTTCTTATGAAATAACTATAGAACATATAAGCCATTAAATAAATACCTTTTATAAGCAGATTTGAATAGCAACAATAAGCTAACACGTATCAGCGACATGGTGGGGGTGTGCTGGCCGTGTTAATACAATCAGGAATGGAAATGCAAACTGAGGTCATGGTGCTGACATTATCTTGGGGAAACGTGATATTTAAAAAAGGAAAAAAAGGGGTAACATTTGATAAAAAAAATTGGTAACTTTGTTTCACACAGCTACCAAAGTATAATTAAACATTGGTTGTAAAGAGCAGCAAATAAAACCAAGGAAGGGCAGGAAGTTTAGAAGAAAAAATAAATAAATAATAGTGATCGAGGGAATGGTCGATGGAATAAAATTGGGGAAAAGAATATGAATGGGGGTTGGGCTGTTGAATGAGTGGAGAATAGAGACCAGAGGCTAATGTGAGACCTGAGGAAGCGCAATGGAGAAAATATGATCAAGGATGATGTGGTGTCATAGGAGTCAGAAGAACAGGGTATATAGAGCATCAAGACAATCAGGAGTGGAACAGGTGGCATTTGAGAGATCAGATATGATGGAGAAGGGAAGAGGTGCGATGATAGGGAGGGATTAAAGTGCAAAGCCAGAGGGGACAGATGGCAGAGAGATGACGGCAAAATAAGGGGGAAGCCAGACTGGATGGCCGACGAATGGCAAAGGAATAAACGCTGTTGGGGGGAAAAAAAAAAAAAGGGAAATCCCAGGCATGAGGCATGAACAAGAATGAGAATATTCCTTCAGTCTTCATGAGGGGGATGAGATTAATCAGTCATGAAGCAAAATGGTGAGATCCTGGAACAGGTGTTGTGATGTCCAAGAATCATTGGTCAAAACGAAGTGATAGGAGAAAACAATGGAAGACCAAACAAAAAAAAGAAGAGACAAATGGCAGTGGAAGAGGGGCAAGGCCAGAGTCATGGGCAGCAAAAGAAAACCATAGCCAGGAGGTGTCAGTAGCAATGGAGTTCTACCCGTCATAGCAAAGAGGACTATACCAGGCATGCCCGGGGGAGGTACAAATTACACAGTGGAGAGGGAAACTACATACTGGGAGGGTTGAGAAGACGAAAGGGAGAGAAGTAGCCAGAGTCCATATATGGGAGAAGGAAGCCAAAGCCCAAGTATGACATGTGGGGAGCGGTCAACAATCTAGCTTTGATAGGGGAAAAAGGAGGACATTACATGGAGACAAATGACTGAGTCCACAAATGGAGTCAAAGGATTAAAAACCAAGAAATTATTGGACTGGCTAGACATAAAAAAAGGGACAATACAAGGGTAGAGGCCTGAAAATTAGTTTGAGCACACTAATAAAAGACACAGGAAGGGTTGCCGCAAGAGATGAATGTGAGAACATGGAGTCAGGTACTGGGGAGGGTCAAGAGCAGATACAGGGGGAAAAGGGGTCAATGAGCTTTTGTGAGAACAGTAATGAAGGGGGTGAGAAGAAAGTGAGATTGGGGAGTATTCTAGAGTAGTGGTTCCCAACTCTGGTCCCCAAGAATCATTCACAGGGCAGGTTTGCCAGATATGTGAAGCACAGGTGATATGATTTGCTGTTCAGTGATTGCAGGATTCAGTCTGCATTATCCCCAAGGTAATACTTAATCTGGTCTGTTCAGGGTACTTGAGGACCAGGGATGGAAACCACTGGTCTATAGCATGGGTATCAAAGTCAGAGTGGTAGTTTGAGAGCAGCGATACCAAGAATGGTCAAGTAAGTGGGAGGGGTGTCGAGAGAACAGGTACAGAGATGGGACATTGAGGCTGAGAAGTTTGAGACCACTGGTAATGAGGAAGGGTGTCTAAATAGTCAAGAGCACAGCTCCTGGGGGATGTTGAGTAGTCAAAAGCATAGGTGCTGGGGGGCGTGGCCAGCTGCAAGCGGGAGCGGACATGTCCTGGAGGAGCTCCGCACGTCTTCTTCGCTTAAGGACCCCCAGATGACTTCATCTAGTTTTTTCCCCTTTGGGGGTCCTAGGCTAGCTGGCCACCGGTCCTGATCTGTCCGGAGCCCGTTCAGTCCCCCCTCCAGACCAGAGACTTTGTTGGCGGCTGCTAACTCAGGGCTGGAGCACGACACGGCGTCCATCTTGCGGCCTACTTCCCTACTCCTGATGACCACCGGTCTTGCTGCCTCATCCCAGACCGAGGAGATGGTGGGCCCAGGTCTCCTGGGTCGACCCGGACCGGCAGTTTAGTGGGAGAGGAGAGTGGACCCCCTCCTAGCCTTAGGTGTAGCGTCAACTCCCTGTGATGGGCCTATCCCGGCGTCGACAGCTGCCGGAGAGGCAGAGCAGCCTGCTGCACCGACGACCGAGTGCCCACCCGTGCTGCCGGAGATACCAGGGGAGCCGCGCCCATACAGGCTACCAGATGCGGTGATATCACCCGGCCAGACAGCCCCTTTGCTGAGTGAAGAGAAGGATGGGGAGAAATGGAGGCCGTGCACCCGACAGGCCCAGTACGAGGCTGACCGATTTGGTGAAGATCGATCGATCCTATGGTTGGATACGAGCTGAAGGGATGTGCCTTCCAGCACTTATTGCCCCATGGTTTCTGACCCGGTCTGGCATCAGATGTCTCTTTAAGATAAGAAAAAGAGGAGTTAATTTTATTTTGCAAAGGTTTGGCTGTGGCTTTGCATATTTTAATTTTTCACTGAGGAGCGTCTGCCTCTTTTTGGCTGCTGCAGAAGATACTTTGCCGATGTTCCCTGGCTTTCTGTTGTGAACCCCCGGTTATTTTTCCCCTCACGTTCTGAGTCACTGTAGTCTTCTTTTTGCAGACACTAAGTTTTTCTGGTAGTAATCTGTCCCCCACCGAGGACTTTTATTCCCCCCTTTTTTATTTTTATATACTTTTTTCCCCACCTGAGATTTACTGCTTTTTGAAGACTCCCCTTTCCAAGGATTTCTTTTGTTTATCTCTTTGCCGTGCTTATTTGACCATTTATTCTGGCCTTGCGTGGCATTCAGTTGACACACACACACACAGTGTCGAAGAATGGTCAAGTACACCGGTGCTAGCAGGGCAGAATAGAGCCTAGAGCGGAGGTCAAGAGCATAGATACCAAGTAGCAACCCAGGTTAAAGCGCAAGAAAGTGTGGTAGGGGGATGGAGTGGTAGAGAGCACGGCCACCAGGGCCAGGGGGGAGGGAGTGGTAGAGAGCACGGCCACCAGGGCCAGGGGGGAGGGAGTGGTAGAGAGCACGGCCACCAGGGCCAGGGGGGAGGGAGTGGTAGAGAGCACGGCCACCAGGGCCAGGGGGGAGGGAGTGGTAGAGAGCACGGCCACCAGGGCCAGGGGGGAGGGAGTGGTAGAGAGCACGGCCACCAGGGCCAGGGGGGGGGAGTGGTAGAGAGCACGGCCACCAGGGCCAGGGGGGAGGGAGTGGTAGAGAGCACGGCCACCAGGGCCAGGGGGGAGGGAGTGGTAGAGAGCACGGCCACCAGGGCCAGGGGGGAGGGAGTGGTAGAGAGCACGGCCACCAGGGCCAGGGGGGAGGGAGTGGTAGAGAGCACGGCCACCAGGGCCAGGGGGGAGGGAGTGGTAGAGAGCACGGCCACCAGGGCCAGGGGGGATGGAGTGGTAGAGAGCACGGCCACCAGGGCCAGGGGGGATGGAGTGGTAGAGAGCACGGCCACCAGGGCCAGGGGGGATGGAGTGGTAGAGAGCACGGCCACCAGGGCCAGGGGGGATGGAGTGGTAGAGAGCACGGCCACCAGGGCCAGGGGGGATGGAGTGGTAGAGAGCACGGCCACCAGGGCCAGGGGGGATGGAGTGGTAGAGAGCACGGCCACCAGGGCCAGGGGGGATGGAGTGGTAGAGAGCACGGCCACCAGGGCCAGGGGGGATGGAGTGGTAGAGAGCACGGCCACCAGGGCCTGGGGGGATGGAGTGGTAGAGAGCACGGCCACCAGGGCCAGGGGGGATGGAGTGGTAGAGAGCACGGCCACCAGGGCCAGGGGGGATGAAGTGGTAGAGAGCACGGCCACCAGGGCCAGGGGGGATGGAGTGGTAGAGAGCACGGCCACCCGGGCAGGGGGGATGGAGTGGTAGAGAGCACGGCCACCCGGGCCAGGGGGGATGGAGTGGTAGAGAGCACGGCCACCCGGGCCAGGGGGGATGGAGTGGTAGAGAGCACGGCCACCAGGGCCAGGGGGGATGGAGTGGTAGAGAGCACGGCCACCAGGGCCAGGGGGGATGGAGTGGTAGAGAGCACGGCCACCAGGGCCAGGGGGGATGGAGTGGTAGAGAGCACGGCCACCAGGGCCAGGGGGGATGGAGTGGTAGAGAGCACGGCCACCAGGGCCAGGGGGGATGGAGTGGTAGAGAGCACGGCCACCAGGGCCAGGGGGGATGGAGTGGTAGAGAGCACGGCCACCAGGGCCAGGGGGGATGGAGTGGTAGAGAGCACATTATCGTGGAAAAATAACAAAAAAAATTAAAATCGAGAAGTGACCAACCATTATGGGGATGGGGGGGTGATTCCTTAGCTGACTGGGGAGGAGGAGGAGGAGGGGGGGGGGTCAGAGGAAATAGAATGCACCGTGATGTGTAAAATGACCAGGTATGACTGGATTGAGGACCTCATGTTAAGGTTAAGATTGGGAAAATAGATGATAAACCGGAGACAAAAAAACCCCCCCAAAAAAACGACACACCGCGTCAACATCTGACAATAGGCAGAAGAATTAAACGGAAAAGATACTCTATGAATTGCAAATAAATAATTTGGAGCGGGCAGAAACAGGACAATGAAGCAAGAAACTGACTGTGAAACAAAGAAAATGAAAAAAGGAGGCGCAGGGCAGAAAGATGAGGTAATACACAGCAGAGAATCTGAGCCAAGAACACAATTCACAGGACAGAGCTGGCCAAGTGCTACAGTAACTAAAGCTGCATCATCCTCCTCACTGACACCCACAGCTTGCATGCTGAAAGAAAAAGCCATGTCTGCTTTCTGCAGTCCCTCAGGTATCTATGCAGCCCCCCCCCCTCTTACCATCCCCCAAAACAAAGGAAATGTACTGAGAAATTATATGTGAAAAAAAAAAACATTTCTGATTGTGTCAGTGCAATCCATTATTAGATTTTTTTATATATATAAATGCAGTAGCTGTAGTCCTCATTTGTCTGATCTCGCCCTGGCAGACTCTCCCCATCCCCCCCCTAAAAACACTCCTAGATTCTGGCCAGACCCACCCAAATGCAAGTTCTCAATGTCTCCCCAAGGTCTCCTCCCACCCCAAACCCCCATAAACAGCTCAGATAACACAGGAAAAAAAATTAAAAGGAGAAATTGTCTCCTTATCCTCTGCCCCCCCCCCCTCCTTGCTGCGAGCTAGACACAAAGAAAGCAGACCCCCAGTCTAGCCCAGCATCCCATCTGCCAGGCAATGCAGCACCATCCTGCCAGGGGCAGCAATGCCCAGCACCACTGGGGGGGGGGGGGCTGGTATGTCATGGTGGTGTCACAAAAAAAAAAAAAAAGCAAGACTCAGCCGAGCTACATGCGCCAATGCTGAAAATGATGCATGTAGAGCAGAGGGTCATCAATAAAAGAGCATGCAGCCTCCTGCCCCTCCTCCCCTTGTATGTCCTTCAGTCTCATCTGATCGATACAGGAGGCCATTCCTACACAAAGCAAGATGTGTGTCTTATGCGTCAGATACAGGACAAGCCATGTCACCGGGCTGTGTACCCATGCCCTGTGCCTAATGCTGCCAGGATCCCCACGAGGCTGTGCCCACTATTGTCTGCCCCACCCCTATCATCATGTGTCTGCCATCTATTAACACCTACCCATCAACTGTATGCACCCCATAATATACCTCTGGACACCCCAATACCTTCTTACACCTCCTGTATCTGCTCCAACCAGTGCCCAATCATCAATTCACACTGTACCCAAAAAAAACCATGTTCACCTACTACTAGGAGCAATGCAAGGCTCCTTTCCATGTCTTGACACACCCTCTGTTATCCAATCACATCTCCATGCACCCCCTAAATACTGGATCTACATGCTCCCCCTCCCCCATTGCAAGATCATCATATCCCTGCAGCATTATGCTGTCTCTGACAAGAAGCATGCATACATGCACCCCGAAGCTGCTGCTGCAGCACCCCTTTGCCTCACGGCGTGTGTGTTGCCATACATGCATGCACCCCAAAATCCCAGCACCACAAGACTCTATGCACCCCTCTTTTACTCTATCCCCAGCAGCACTCACCAGTCAGTGGAGGACTGCTCCTCAATCACATCCTGGTATGCAGCCAGCAGCTCCGGGCGGTGGGGTTTGAAGCTAACAGAGGCCATGCCGGCTGCAGGCTGACTGTATGCCGGGGGATGGAGAGACAAGGCAGCGGACTGAGGGAGGGATGAGGAGGAGAGAGAGATGGCTAGAGGAGGGGGCACTGACACACTGCAGCTGGGGAAGGGGAGGGACGGCGGGGTGGGGGCTGCCAGGTCCTAGTGCTGCTGGGCCGGCCCACACAGCAATCACATCTTCCCTGGCCTGGCATAAAATCCAGGTTTGATTTCTGTGTATATGCCATGGCAGGGACAGGAGTCCTGTGTGTTCATATTACTAACGTTTAAAAAGCTTTATTGAAAAACCTGAGACATCATGGCCGCTTCCATGAAGTAAATCAATGCTCACCATTAGGGCCACAGCTGCTAAACCTTCCGACACACATAGGGCCCTATTACATTCTTCGCGCAAACGTGTGCACGCGCAAAAACGCATTAACGTGAGGGGCAAAACCCTTTGCGCTGAACGTCGTATTACAATGTCAGCACAACAAACACGCGTATACGTCTACCGAAGGTGAACCTGCGCGAACGCTGCGCGAGCTTACTGTACTTTGCGCGTCCTATACTTAACATTGTGAGCGCAAATGCGTTTGTGCGCTGGTACGCGGATGGTATTACAATCTAAGCGCAGTTTGTAACGCACAGCCTTTGCGCGCATAATTTTAGCAACTCCTAAAAGCTGGTGTTAATGGCAAATTCTATCAACCTGGCCGAAACCAAATACACCAGCTAAAAAAAATACGCAGCAAAGTATAGTTACACATTCTACACATACCAAACCAATAAATTTGAGAAGTTGTGCGTGATTTTTTTTTTTTACAGCATATATGCGCAGATTGACTTTGACAGGCGCAAAAACTTAACGTGAGACAATTGTGGTTCTTAATTCTGATTGGCTGAATCGCGTGAAAAAAACGCTCCGCACACTGATTTCTGCAGGCAACGTTGCTGCGCGCGCATTTGTGCGCGTCCATTTTACGCGCATTATTTTTTGACGGATGAAAAAATGCGTGAGGATTGTAATACCAGCGTTGATTTACGCGCGTTAACGTTTAACGCTTCGCACAAAAATTCATGCGTTGTGCGAGCGTTTTTGCATGAAGAATGTAATAGGCCCATAAAGGGTTATTCAATACGCAATGAACTTGGCACCGAATTGCACTGAATGGCGAATTTCATGGTACAGTGCGATGTCATGGCAGTTCATCTATTCACTAAGGCTAGGGTCAAACGAAAGCATTTTTACACGCAAACGTAAAAAAGTGCGTCCGAACGGATTGATGTATTTTTTCACGGAATATGCGAAAACGGTCATACGATGCGCATTTTCGTGCGTGATGATTTACGAATCCAAACCAGGAAACTTTTTGCGTCTGGACGTTATGTTGGCCGGACACGAGCAGGGTCTGACGTCTCCAAATCACACACACACACCGCTAGCGGGCGCAGCGCACTCAGTACGTCCGTACTAGAGGTTCTGCGCTCTCGAAAAAATGCGTTCATTTTCCACTTGCGTTGCGCGGCCGGACTTTCGTGCGACCGTACTTCGTATATTGGCTGTCATTGCCCGTCATTTGCTGCTAGTGCGGCCGTGATTTAGTGCGCCAGAACGCACGTTAAAAATGCGCTGGTCTGACCCTAGCCTAAGCTGTCGATTCGCCAAATACTGGCAAATTGACAGTGAAATACGGTGCAATTTGCTGCAGGTTGCCACAATTTGGCGATCTTCAGCGGCAGCAGATTGTCCCATAGAGAAGTGATGGCTAAATCGATTCAGAGAATGCCGAACTGCACCGAAATGTCAGTCAGGGTTATTGAAAGAGAATCGAAAAGTCACCGCACGTTCGGTGACTTTTCGCTCTCTTCAATTCGGTGCGATTTGGCGGTCCCATTTCGGCGACCCTGCGGTGTATTCAGCAAGCACCACAGTTAAGTCGTAGTGCAGGGAAAGGCAGCCGCAAACCTGCCGAACACTCACTGCAAAACCCAGCGAACGTACACTGAAACCCGCATAAACATCTGGATTCATTTTATTATTTCCACACATTTTCATGCATATTTATTGGTTTAAACACCTTTTAGAAGAATGGCAGAGTACCGTTTTATTTCCTGCAGTATGATGGTCAGTTCAGCGGCGTTCGTCCGTCTGCGCATCAGGGACCCTGCGGTGAATAATAACTTCACTGAATGGCCGGCAAACTAGAATCACCGAAGCACACCTAAATGCGCCGAACGAGAAAGCACGGAAATTTCACTGAGATTTCGGTGCTTTCTAAATAAGCCCTATGTAAAGCTATTTTCCTTTACATTGGGAATACTATTGCCTCTGTATACAGGTGGTAATATGAGTTATATTCCCTTGCGTGGTTATGCAAGATATATTTTTCAAGGCGAGATAAACAGGTCAAGAGATAAAATATCACATTGATCTTTAAGTCCGATAACCATCCCATAATGGCATGTGGTAGCCAAAGGGCGGCTGACCAGTTCAGGCACATTTTATCCTGTTACCGCCTTGGGGCGTACTATGTTGTCCCCGCGGCAAATGGGACTGAACGCAGCGCGGCGGCATAGCACGACCCGCTGACAACTATGAGCCGCAACAGGCCTGTCCACCAGTTGGCGCACAGTGATCATCATTTGTGACCGCTGGACGGCCTTAACTCAGACCGTCCCCCCAGAATCCAGTGATGCGCACTTTGTGTCAGCTGCCTAGGTGGGCCGGAGGAGGGGCCATCCAGAAAAGCGGGGCATACTAGTACACCCTGCCATCATTAACGTCCCTCAGCCGGGCCCAAGCCGCCCCCCTGGCAGTAAGGGGTTAAAAATGGATTGCGTATGTTATAATGCAGAGTTCAGTAATGTGAACAGTTGCAGCAATATACCTTACATTGTAGGTTCAGAGATAACAGGGGGTCGTGGGTGTTTAGAGTTAGGAGGCTTAGCATTAAGGTTAGCTGAGTTTTGCATTACGGAAGTCTTATTCTGGGTTCACACCTGCGCGTTTTTTACGTGCGGCAATACGCACGTTTTTTGATGCTCGTATTGCGCAAACGTAAAAAAAGCACATTGCAGCGCGGTCACGGCCATAGACTGCAGCGGTGAACGCGCTGCAATAAACCCCAAAGAAACTTCCATACTTCTTTGGGCGTAGGACGTTTTACAGCACATTCCTGCGCGCTGTGAAACGCCCAGGTGTGAGATGGCCCCATAGGAAATCATGGGATTTCCATGCCTGGGCATTTTACAGCGCACAGGAACACGCTGTAAAACGCCCAGGTGTGAACGGGGCCTTAGTGTTAGGAGTATCTGTCTTCAAGGTCTTGTGGTCAATGATTAACATCCTCCAGGTCTATTGTACTCCACAACCACTAGAATTGTGGGAACTTATCAAGATTTCTGTCCCCCAATTAGAAATTATTACCTCACACTTATCACAAACACACACTCAAATCTGATATATTATGTATATATGTGTATTTTAGCAAAAAATATGATAAATCCAGAGCTTTTTTTCAGGGGGTACTCGGGTGTACGCAGTACCGACACCCCACCACTCAGTACCGGCACCTCACCACCAGCCAAAACTAACAGGATTGAGCATGATGCTCTTCCCTCCTCCTGCAGTGCAGGCAGAGAATCGGAAGTGCTCGGCAGCTCATGTTGCTCCTGAACGCTTCCGATTGTCAGGAGTGTATGTAGGGACTGGTAACCCCACTCCCCCAGTAAGTGACAAGGGAGAGCTGCTCCCCCTCTCTCTGCAGCCGCTGAAACTTTGAACAGCATGGGGAGGGGGCTGCAGCATGTTTACACACATCTGCCAGAGCTGCGGATTGTTAAGCAAGCGGTGTGATCAGAGGAGCTGACACTGTATGGCGGTAGTGAGTTTCATTGCTGTGGAGCTCATACACACTGCGCATTACTGTGAGTTTCATTGCTGTGGAGCTCATACACACTGCGCATTACTGTGAGTTTTATTGCTGTGGAGCTCATACACACTCAGCAAAACTGTGAGTTTCATCGTTGCAAAAAAAACCAGCTAACAGCCCTGCAATACAGATTTGTCTTCCAACAGAGACACTTAGTGGATAACCCCCATAGGGTTACAACAATAGTTGTAGTTCATTTAACCCTTTCGCTGCGGAGGACGCGCTCAGCGCGTCCACCTGCAGGTACGTTCCTTGCGGTGGACGCGCTGAGCGCGTCCTCACTTTGGGGCCAGCGTTCGGTTGCGTTCCGGCCGATCCCTGGCCCCCCCGGTGCGGGCTGACATCCTCGATGTCAGCCCAGCACCCGGAACCGCTTCCGGAGTAATTAGGTGTCATCGCGGGGGCGCGATGACACCTAATTCAGGCACCCCCCCCCCGCATGTGCGGAGGAGGCGCCTGAAAGGGAGGGGGGGAGGCCCTTCAGACCTCTCTCCCTCCCGATTGGCAGCGTGCAGGGGGTTAACCCAGGCACCGTTTGGAAGGGCACAGCCTGCCCTTCCAAATGGTACCTGTCATTAACCCCATGGGGGCCGGATCACAAATCGGCGCCGAAAAGCGCCGGTTCGTGATCCTTTCCCGGAGCTGGCCGACATCTTGGATGTCGGCCAAGCTTCCGGGAATGCCCCCTGAGGACTGGCGTCATCGTGCATAGCACGATGACGCCAGTGCTGGAGTTAACCCCTAACTGCCACCAATGGTGGAGATAGGGGGTTCCAATGAACCCCCTATCTCCCGATCCGTGGCAGTTAGGGGTTAATGTTTGGTATTGTTGGATCGGCCAGAGCATGGCCATTCCAACAATACCAAACTTGACTATGAAAAAAGTTTTAAAATTTTTTTTTAAAAAAATTAAAAAAAAATATTAAAAAAAATAATTATAAAAAAAATAAACAAGTTTTTTTATCTTTTTTTTGGTTCGTTAATGCAGCAATATTGTTCCCATTTCAATTATAATGTGAACAATAATGCTGCACCAACGATTTTTGTATGCGGTGTGTTTGTTAAAAATCGCATAATTTTCCCCAAAAAAAATGTAATGAGTCCCCATCTCTAATTTTTTTAACAAGCGCACCCCATACAAAATATAACCGCAATTGCTCGCATGTTAAAATGTGAAAAAAAAACACTTTACACGTTGTAAATTATTGAAAATTCATATTTTATTGCATTTTTTGTTATAATATACAGACAGGTCATGACGTATACATATAATAATGACATATTATGAATCTGCCGAGTCTGACGGAAAGAACGATATATAATATGTCTGGGTCATATACTAAAATAAGCCTTCAAAACACGTTTAAACATGATGAGCAAAATCGGTAAAAATGACCTCAGCACAGGGGCGGGAAATGCCTCAGCAGAGAAAGGGTTAAAAGAACACAGTATTAAAAAATATGGTTCCCTTTTATAGTGTCTTCCTTCCTTTAAGTGAATTACAACTATTGTTTATGAGGACATGAAAATAGTAATAATAATCAGTTTATCCCCGGGCATGAGAGTACCCCCACCTATTTTTCCAGAAAAAAAGCACTGGATAAATCCTTCATTTATTGTGACTTAACCGGGAAAGATAAACCTGAATACAAGCTTTTAAGTGTGTGAGAACTAACAGAACTCAGTTTTCTCTCCAAAAATAGTGGAGGAACTGTGTTCCCTCTAGACCTGGCCCCTGACCAAGACTAATCTAACCTTAAATCCCAATCATTTATTTAATTTCTCCCTTAATTTAACTACAATGATTAACTACATCCCAAATAGAGCCATATTGGCAACGTCCTAAACTTAGTGTCCTTAGTGTCACCATAATGAGTCAAGAAATAATACATTTGAGGCAGGTGGAGCACCCCTTATCTGGATTGCCCGAGACTCCAAGCATTACAGATTTAGGATTCTTTAGGATTTCAGTATCTGGGAAAATCTGATGTTTTAGAGCAGGCCTGTTAAACTCCGGCCCCACAGATGTTTGTAAACTACAACTCCCATGATTCCCTGGCCATCTACCACATTGAAGGAATTCTGGGAATTGTAAGCATCAACGTCTGGGGGACTGTGAGTATGACAGCCATGTTTTAGAGGAAAGAGATCGCAGCCAGAGAGCCGCAATCCCCTTCCTGCTGCAGCCACCAGTGTGTATCTGGGAACGCTGTGTGGGGTTACTCCACGGACATGCTGATCAGAATCGGTGTAACTCCAGGCAGCATGTCACATGCTGGAGCTGCCCAGATGCTCCAAGCATGTTCCGCAGTCTGCTGCAACACTCAGGAGCCCGGGTTCCTGAGGGGCAGGACTCGTCCTGAGTGCCCTTAATCCGCAAATACTAAAATCCGGGTGCTCCAGAAATTCCAGTTTTTGGAGTCTTCTGGATTCTAGATTTCCGGATAAGGGGCCCCCAACATGTATAAGGTTGGTTTATTGGAAGCGAGCAAAGACTCCGCTGCCCTGCAACCTTTGTGAAGCTTGATAAAGACTGCAGGGCAGCCAAAACGTTGCTCTCTTCCATTAAACTAACCTTATTAATTGGAGTGCCTGGCTAAATTGTATTGTTTCTCAAAAATACCGACCGAAAACTGAGTCGTTTCATGGGCAGAAAGCATCCAGAGCCATGATAAGTCATGTACCAGGACTGCTTCTCTTCTGTACCAGAATGAGTCAAAACACTAATGAACTTATCATTATTCCAGCCTCACTATAAGCCTCAATATTGGTGCTCCGAATGCATCATTTGATATGTTCACACGTTGGAATACATGGGCTTTGAGGCCTCAGAGAGTGATTTTCAGCATGTGTGTAATATTTCTCTTCTATTTCTATACCCTTTCACTATCACCCTGTGGTTACCCCGTTGCAATAAATGTAACCACCCAAGCTCACCATCAGCTCAGTTATAATGTAATGGGTACATTGCAGGAGATGTAATACGTTTGTATGTTGCAGTAGCCAAGTGACATGGCCGATTCTCACCACCATCTCTACAGACGTGTAACATCCTACCTTTGCTCAAATGGACAGCATCTTGTTTTAGTGCATAGAGTCTGATAGTATTTAATAAACCTGTAATCTTTCAATCCAACAGGGGCTTTAGGAAAATGTAACTCAACGCTCATCAGATGTCCTATTCATTAGATAAAGTGGACCTGCATCACGGATGCCATCAGCTTACAGACCGGTACTTTGACAGGTTTGGCCATGGAACTGAACAGGTATCTCCACGAGCAACCAATATCATGTATTCACAGCCAGCTTTCTGGCAACTTCAAAGAGTCAGCCAGGGGAGGTAGGAACTTGAATGATCAAAGGTATGGATGACTGAAGATACATATGTAATTCTATAACATTTTTGAAAATTAATTCAGTGTTAGCAGCTGCATAGAGTTAGATAAGGACAGGAAATGAGAGACAGGAAATCATTTAGGTGACTTAAAAACAATTAAAAATTAGTGAGTACCTGGGTGTTGACCATAAGATGCTGTGGCCTTGATCTCCCATGATTCTCAGTCAGGGTAAAGCTGAATTTGTTCTAAAGATGAACATGTGAATTCTAAATAAACCTAGGGCAACCTGAGCATGAAGATCACAGGGTTAGGGGTAATCTGTCTTCAAGACTGAAAGGACTGTGACTGATATGACTCTATCACAGCAAGAGTAAAGGTCCTATTCACAAACAACATTGTTTTAGTCAAGCAACGGTGGATAAACTTCGAAAGACTATGGGGACTGACGATATTGAGACCACAATGCAAAAGAGTGAGAAGTAGACTTGAAAAAAAACTTGCTAACGCTGTGGTCACACGAGTGCACACGAGGACGGTGGGCCTCGGATGCCCATGTGGTCACGTCGCTGAGAGCACGTTAGTGCGCTCAGCCCTACAAAGCGCACTGCCTCCTATGGAGGCTCACGCTTTGTAGCCCTGTCGAACGTCCGTCGTAGCTTCTTAACTGGGAGGGTTTCAGCACAGGTGTAATGTTCAATACTTTTGCGGACATTACACCGTGTGGTCCTCCCCATCGAGCTGTCAAAAAGCTGCGACGGATGCAGGGAGGAGGGGTCACATGGACGCACTCAATGTGATAGTGTGACTGTGGTCTAAGAATCTAAACGTTGTCTTGTTGTTTGATGCTACTCCAGTAAAATCCCACCTAGATTAGAAACATAGAAACATAGAAAAATGTCGGCAGATAAGAACCTTTCGGCCCATCTAGTCTGCCCAATTACATGGATACTTTACCTGGATTTATCTTTTGTTTAGGATAGCCTTATGCCTATCCCATGCCTGCTTAAATTCAATCACTGTTTTAGCCTCTACCACTTCAACTGGAAGACTGTTCCATGTATCCACCACCCTCTCAGTAAAATAATGCTTTCTGATGTTACTTTTAAACCTTTGCCCCTCTAATCTAAGACTATGTCCTCTTGTTTTGCTACTTTGTTTCCTTTTAAATATACTCCCTTCCTCTACCTTGTGGATTCCCTTTACGTAAATGTTTCTATCATATCTCCTCTGTCTCGTCTTTTTTCCAAGCTGTACATGTTAAGATCATTAAGCCTTTCCTGGTAACTTTTCTCCTTCAAGCCATACACCATTTTAGTAGCCCTTCTTTGAACTCTCTCTAAGATGTCTATATCCTTCTGGAGATACGGTCTCCAGTACTGCACACAGTACTCCAAGTGAAGTCTCACCAGTGCTCTGTGCAGTGGCATGAGCACTTCCCTTTTCCTACTGCTAATACCTCTCCCTAGACAACCAAGCATTCTGCTAGCATTTCCTGCTGCTCTATTACATTGACTACTTACCTTTAGATCCTCTGAAATAATAACCCCTAAATCCCTTTCCTCAGATGTTGAGGTTAGGACTGTATCAAATATTCTATATTCAGCCCTTGGGTTTTTACGTCCCAGGTGCATTATCTTGCACTTATCCACGTTAAAACTCAATTGCCACAGCTCCGACCATTTTTTTGTTTACCTAAATCATTTGTCATTTGGCTGATCCCTCCAGGAACGTCAACCCTGTTGCAAATCTTTGTGTCATCAGCAAAAAGACATACTTTTCCATTAATACCTTCTGCAATATCACTAATAAAAATATTAAATAGAATGGGTCCAAGTACTGACCCCTGAGGTACACCACTGGTAACAAGACCTTGCGCCGAATAAACTCCATTTACCACAACCCTCTGTTGCCTGTCACTCAGCCACTGCCTAATCCATTCAGCAATATTGGAATCCAAGTTCAAAGATTGCAATTTATTGATAAGCCTTCTATGCTGAACAGTATCAAAAGCCTTACTGAAATCTAAATAAGCAATGTCTACTGCACCACCTTTGTCTATTATTTTTGTTACCCAATCAAAAAAATCAATAAGATTAGTTTGGCATGATCTCCCTGAGGTAAACCCATGTTGTTTCTGATCCTGTAATCTATGTGTTTTTAGATGTTCAACAATCCTTTCCTTTAACATGGTTTCCATTAATTTCCCCACTACTGACGTAAGACTAACTGGCCTATAGTTCCCAGATTCCTCCCTACTACCCTTCTTGTGAATGGGCACAACATTTGCTAATTTCCAGTCTTCTGGGACGACTCCCGTTAGCAAGGATTGGTTAAATAAATCTGTTAACGGTTTTGCTATTACATCACTGAGCTCTTTTAATAATTTAGGGTGGATCCCATCAGGCCCCATTGACTTATTTGTCTTTACTTTAGACAGCTGCTGTAGAACCTCCTCCTCTGTAAACTGATATGTAATTGTCTCGTTAGTGTTTCCTCCTAACTGAGGTCCCTTTCCTTCTTTTCTTCTGCAAAGACTGAACAATAATATTCATTGAGGCAGTCAGCGAGACTTTTATCCTCTTCTACATACCTTCCTTCCTTTGTTTTTAATCTAACTAATCCTTGTTTTACTTTTCTTTTCTCGTTTACAGTTGTGTTCAAAATTATTCAACCCCCACTGAAATTGAGTGTTTTGGCCAATTTGACATTGATTTTGATCATTCAGTCATCTTGCTTACAATTAAATCAAAGAGGCACGTGTAGGTCAGACAAATATAACATAACATTTATAATGAAATAACCACAAATGTCTTTTCTGTGCTCACATCATTATCAGTTTTATTCAACCCCCAAGTGACATTCAATCTTAGTACTTAGTACAATATCCTTTTACAGTTATAACAGCTTTTAAACGTGAAGCATAGCTTGACACAAGTGTCTTGCAGCGATCTACGGGTATCTTTGCCCATTCGTCATGGGCAAAAGCCTCCAGTTCAGTCACATTCTTAGACTTGCGCACTGCAACTGCTTTCTTTAAGTCCCACCAGAGGTTCTCAATGGGATTTAAGTCATGTGACTGCGATGGCCACTCCAAAATGTTCCAGCCTTAAATCTGCAACCATGCTCTAGTGGACTTGGAGGTATGCTTGGGATCATTGTCCTGTTGAAAGGTCCAACGTCTCCCAAGCCTCAGGTTTGTGACGGACTGCATCACATTGTCATCCAATATCTCCTGGTACTGAAGAGAATTCATGGTACCTTGCACACGCTGAAGCTTCCCTGTACCTGCAGAAGCAAAACAGCCCCAAAGCATGATTGACCCCCCGCCATGCTTCACAGTAGGCAAGGTGTTCTTTTCTTCATAGGCCTTGTTCTTCCTCCTCCAAACATAGCGTTGATCCATGGGCCCAAACAGTTCTAATTTTGTTTCATCAGTCCACAGAACACTGTCCCAAAACTTCTGTGGTTTGTCCACATGACTTTTGGCATACTGCAGTCGACTCTTCTTATTCTTTGGAGACAGCAAGGGGGTGCGCCTGGGAGTTGTGGCATGGAGGCCTTCATTACGCAGTGTGCGCCGTATTGTCTGAGCTGAAACTTCAGTACCCACATCTGACAAATCTTTTCTCAGTTCCTCAGTAGTCACACGGGGACTTTTCTCCACTCTACGCTTCAGGTAGCGCACAGCAGTCGAAGTCAGCATCTTCTTTCTGCCACGACCAGGTAGCGTTTCAACAGTGCCCATTGCCTTGAATTTGCGAATGATGCTTCCTATGGTCTCTCTTGGTATGTTTAACATCTTTGCAATCTTCTTATAGCCATTGCCCTTACTGTGAAGAGTAATCACCTCTTCTCTTGTCTTCCTGGACCATTCTCTTGACTTCACCATGTTTGTAACCACACCAGTAAATGTCTAGAAGGAGCTGAGTATCACAGTCATTTTAAAGCTGCCTAATTGTGCTTATTATGCTTTATTGCTGCTCCGTGACATCCACAGGTGTTTTCAATACCTGATTGAAAACACTTGAATGAACCTCTGTTCTTCAGAGTGGTAGTTTTTAAGGGGTTGAATAATTGTGTCAATGAAGAATTCACAAAAGAAACATTTACTACTGTATTACAAAACCAATTGTAGTCATTTTAGTTGCATATGGTTCTTTAAAAAGTCCTTGTAGGATTTCATTCTGAATACAATTACAAATGTACACTAAATTCCCTAAAACCCTTTACAGCATTGGGGGTTGAATAATTTTGAACACAACTGTATGTATCTAAAAAATGTTTTGTCCCCCTTTTTTACTGACTGAGCTATTTTCTCTTCTGCGTGTGCTTTGGAAGCTCTTATAAATTGCTTTGCCTCTTTCTGCCTAATCTTATAGGTTTACCTATCTTCTTCACTCTGAGTTGTTTTATAATTATTGAATGCTGCCTTTTTGTTCTTCACTATTTTGGCCACTTCTGCAGAGTACCACAGTGGTTTCTTCCCTTTTTTGTTTTTGCTAACAAGTCGAATGCAATTGCCTGTGGCCTTCAATAATGCTTCCTTTAAATAATCCCATTTCTCCTGGACTCCCTTTAAACTTGAGAGGTATGTTGTGCCCGTATAATCTTTCCAATTAAATATGTTGAAACTATGGTGAATTCCCTATCTAGGGAAGTACCACGATAGTTTGCTGTAGTTGATTTATAATACTGAAGAATACCATTGCTCGAGGTACAATTTGTCACCGTTGGCGGTCTTTCATGTAGGACCCAGAAAAGAAGTACTTTATTGAGAGATTGAAGAGCATTGATACTTATTGGGAGGTGCTATTTTGAAAGATCCTATTGTCTTGCCACCAGCTGGAAACCCAAGGGATACCCTTGTTTATACCTCTCCAGGCTGGGTCTTACCCTTGTCTGGCCCATCTCTCATCATCATCTGGGATTTCTCTGCAGCCTGTCGTGTTCTCTGCAGCCTGGTTCATGCCTAGCCTAGCCTCTGTGTGTCCAGCCTGGTTTGCCCAACCTCAGTATGTCCAGCCTAGTTCCTACAGCTAAGCAGTTCCTCACCCAGACCCTACACTATCCCATGTCCAGCATTGGGCTTTCCTGCCTTGTTCAACTGCACAGACTCTACCCTATTTCAGGTTGTGTGCTGTGCAATAAACTTCCACCCTTGCCACTCCTGTCTCTGTGTGTCCTTGCCTGAACGTTTTGCTATGTCCCACCCTGGGGTTCCCATCATTTCTCATGCCGGGCGTCAGCCTGACAGCTATTGACTATAGTGGAACTGGGAGAGTATGGAAGTTTTCTTGTGGCATTTGGACAGCTTGTATGCCTTAGGAAGCCCAAATTTATCATTTTCCACATTATAGTCACTACAAATAGTAAACACTGCTGACTTGTTACAGGAAGGACTTTTCATGCCAATGGGCACAGTCATTGCACAAGGTCTAAACATGGCCGTGCTCTGTGGAGGAATTGTCTGATGCTGGCACAAGCACCCTCTATCTACACTTTCTATTGGTTTTTCTTCTGTCCCTAACAGCGACATATCTGGTATGTCCTATGCGACATATCTGGTATGGAGATGAAATGAGCAGAGATTCTAGCTGCTTCTTTGTAAATAAGAGCAACTATGTCAATTTAACTGGTGATTGAAGGGAAACTCCCTCCCTCTGGGAGAAGCCATCCATGTTATTTTTTAAATTCTATAATTAACATCTTTGCTTCAAGAAGTGGGAGTGTGAAGACACCTCTGTGTTAGGGTGACAATACAACTCCTATATTTGCAGCATCGTTTCACGCTGGATATATTTTGTCGAGCACTTGGAAACAAGCCTTAAAGTGACACTAAAAAAGACTCAAACCTAGAAACAGCCCGTGAGCTAAACCAGAGAATAGAACCATGATTGAGGGAGGAAATTATAATCTGAGCCTGTACCATTTGTCAATATCACCTGTTTACTAATTGTATATGTATAGTCTCTGGTCATCGTTAGGCCCAAAAGAAACAAGTTTTAGATTAAGGCCATTGGGTCCGTATTCCTGTGTTGGTGCGATCATCCGATATCGTCCGAAGTCGTCCGACCAATCCCACAACATGCAGGTGAATCAGCCCTCTTCCACTGCCTCCGACTTCTATCGGATGACTTCAGATGATTTTTGGCCACTACAACAGACTAGAGATGTTTCCCATGTCAATGGGATTTATTGGACGATGCCGGGACGATCTGTTACAAGTTACATGAATAAGATGAATTGTATAGTTAAACTGCCATGCGCAGCAGGGAAATTGCCCCATAGAGAATTGATTCAGTTCGACAGCCCATAGGATTCAATGTAAAAAAATATTTTCTACACTATTCTTTTTTCATTCAACCGTTTCTTTTCATCCGCAGCAAAAAGCCTTTTCAGTTACTGATTTTTTAGAATTTTGTTAGGTATTTTTATCGCTTTTCTTTTTCTTTCCTCCCCCCCATTTCAGCACCAAGGACATGCTTTTTTTTCTCCACACTGTTTTTTTCTTCCCCGCAATGAGTTTTTTTTCCCTGCAGTGGGATTTCTTGTTTTTTCTGTTCGGCAGCCTGTCCGTCCGCCAACCTGGGTCGTCCACAGACGCTTCCAGTGAATGACCCTGATCGGCCGACGGGGTCGGTGAACTGACTACAGACCCAGTGGACGGCCAGCCTAAAATCATTGATCTTTTGTTTTGGTAGTTTTTTTTTATTGTAACAAAATTTTTATTGTTTTATAGAATGTTTACAAAACAGAGACTGTATAGTAGCAGATTCTAGTACAAAATATGTAATGTCATTACTTGTGCATAGAAGTAGTGCAAAAACCGTAGCGAACATATTATAAAGCGTAGATATGACTTCCGATCAAATATACAATATGTTCCGTATACATTTATCTAAAATGCAAATTGAAGTCATCAAGGCAAGGGAGTGACAAGGTGGGGTTGAGTATGCATGACATATTTAAACAAACAGTGGGGAAGAGTGGTTGGTATGATAAGATGGGCAACCTCTGGTAAACATGAAATTACTGTGGGTGGTTCGACAATTATGTGCGAGGACGGGCCTCCGACCAGTAAAACAATCTGTGTAGGTGGACTGCACTTGTGCCTGAGGCACTATGTATTAGTTCTTCAATATCTCTAGTGTTATGTACTTCTTGAAGCCATTCCCGTATTGTAGGTACGTTAGGGGTTTTCCAGTGTCTGGGCAACACGGCCTTTGCCGCGTTTAAAAGCCGTATGTCGAGCGAGCGTTTGTAATCTGAAGGCTCTACAGGGGTATGCAGCAGTAACATAGCTGCTGGTGTGAAATCTGGTGGAGATGATGAGACTTTACAAATGGTGTTATGGACAGCGCGCCAGTATGGTTGAAGTTGGGGGCAGGACCACCACATGTGTAGTAAGTCAGCTTGTTGGCGATTTGCATTTCCAGCATGAGCCATTGCTTTTAGGATCGAAGATCGCCAGGGTCTTAGGTGGGCGGTACCACCTAGGTAAGCGCTTGTAGGCTGTTTCTTGGGATTTGGTGGCAATAGAGCAGGAGGTGGTGAGGAGAGAGATTTGATTCCACTCTTCGTCAGTAAAGGACATTTGTAGGTCCTCTTCCAATTTGGCGCGGTAGGATGGGGTAGGGTTTGTGAGGTTTTGTAACAAGCCTTAGAGGACAGAGATGCCGTGAGATGGTGGGTGCGGTCTTTGGGCCAAAGTTTCAAATTGAGTGAAAGGATGGGTGAACCGAGGTAGGGGGGCTAGAGAGCGTATGTAGGACATGAGTCGATGAAGGTGGAAGATGGTCAGGAATGATTGTGGCAGTGGTAGTGGGATGTCCTCAGGGGACTTAAAAGGTATCGCCATTAATAAGGCTGGTTGCAAGTCTAGATTGTGGGGTGTGTGCTTGGTCAGGTTGGATTAGTCTCCTGGAGAATGCAGGCAGGTAGCAAAGCGGTAGGAGAGGCGATGGCCATGGGGCAATAAGTGTGGTGTTTTGGAGTGACTTCCAGGTACGTAGAGAAGCTGAAATAGTTGGGTGAGGGAGCGTTTGTACCAGATAGCCAGGGGAGAGAGGCCAGTGGGCTGTCTGCTAGTGTCCGTTCTAGGGAGATCCACAATTTGTGGTCAGGGCCTGATGTCCATTCAAGAATGCGCAGCAGTTGGTAGTTTTTATTACTAAAAAATAGCTACTACTATTAATAACCACTCATTGAGGATCAGAGAGACATATGCCTCTGGTATGATCTCATGCATATGTAAAATCACTTACCCATCCCAGGGCTGGTCCAAGACACTGAGCTGCCTGGAGCCAAGGATGAAGTGCTGCCCCCCCCCCTTAAAAAACACGCCCATCAAAACATACCCATACAATAAAACTCACAATAATGTATGGTGCGTGAGTGTTTCATAGAGCTCTACAGCAATGGAACTCACTTTAACATACAATGTGTACGAGTGTATCACAAAGCTCCACAGCAATAAAACTCACAATAACGTGTGGTGTGTGTGTGAGTGTCTCACAGAGCTCCTCAGCAGGGCCGGCCTTTGGGGTGTGCGACCTGAGCAGCCGCACTGGGCGCCTTGGCAACTGGGGGCGCCCGGCAGCCATCAGGATTACCGGGAGGCTCCCGGTGGGCCGATGGCTCAGTGGGCCAGCCGTCTGCCTGAGTGCCCTGGTGGCCGCCAGAGAGAGAGAAGATGCAAAAAATTTCTCCCCCCTGCGCTCCCTCCCTCTCTGAGCTCCAGCATGGAGTGTATCAGAGCGAAGCATGATCTATCAGGACAACAGGCCGGCTCACAGTGCACGTGTCAGAGCAGAGTTCACAGTGACCGAGACCAAAGCTGCTCTACACTGCACCTTCTTCCTCCTATTTCAGAAGACACATGGACTCCTGGACAGCTGGACCCTCCCCTCCCACCACCTTTAACCCTTGCATCTCCAGGACTCTACCATCCAAACCTCTGACTAACCCCTGCACCTCCAGGACTGTCCACCCCCAACCTTGCTTATAAGCCCCTACATTACCAGATACCATCCCCCAACCCTGCCTGTGTTTAATATTTTACTTTTAATAAATTAATATATAAGAGAAATAAATCCATTAATTTAAATAAATGTAAATATTAACATGATTAGAAAAACATTTTTGATTTGGGCCTGGCAATTTTAATCCTTTTTTTTTTTTAAAGACCATTTATTCTTTTTATATTTTGCAAAAACCCTTTATATTTTTTTAAAGACCTTTTTGTATTTTTTTAAACATTTTTTTTTTTTTTTTGAAAAGACTTATTTTAATTTTGTAACAGATATTTTTATTTTTTTAAAGTACTTTTTTATTATTTAGACACATTTTTATTGATTTAATCTATTAGGAGAATGATACTTTTTAATTTTTTTGCAGTTCAGAGGAATTTGACAATACAGCGTGATTCAACAGTCATTGGTGCAACTTGGTAGTTTTCGCCGACGTCCGTTAACGGCTTTGGCGACTCCATTTTCAGCAAAATACGGTGAACATTCCCTAGTGAATTCACTGTATTTTCGGCAAAATGGAATCACTGAAGAGCGCCGAAATGCAGTGAAAATATATATATTTGTGTGAGTGACATGTTAGGGCTCCTCTAAATATTCAAGGTGTGCGGGTGCCCTTTTAGGTGTTCACTTCTTTGTCTATTCGGGGTGTATAACAGAACAATAAATCTCCCTGGAATGAGTCTCTTCTTATAAATGCTGTTACAAATTGCTTGGTATATCGCTTTGTAATTCACAAACCCCCGAACTTCACTGAATAATGAATTTCACTATTTGGGGTGTGGATATGGTAGGGTGTGTGGCTACTGTGGGGCGCTGTGAAGATTTCTCGCACAGGGCGCCCAGAGGCCTAAGGCCGGCCCTGCTCCTCAGCAATAAATCTTGCTCTCATATACAGCGCACGTTACCGTATATGAGTGTATCGCAGAGTTCCACAGCAATAAAACTCACAGTAATGTGCACTGAGTATGAGAGTATTATAGAACTCCACAGCAATGAAAAACACAATAATGTGCAATGTGTATGAGTGTATCACAGAGCCCACACAATCACACATCCACATCCCAACACATACTGTACCATCAGACATCCCCACACACAGTCACACATCTAGTAGTCACACATCTCGACACATCCAGTCACACATCTCCACACATACCATCACACATCCCCATACATACTGTCACACATCCAGTCACACATCCCCACACATTCAGTTACACATACAGTCACACATCCCCACACATACAGTCACACATCCATGTCACACATCCCCACATATACGGTCACACATCCCACCGGCCTACTCCAGACCCATACAGCCACCTGGTCTTCATGAGGCCCAGTAGGCCACCCAGCCCACCCAAGGCCCCGGAGGCCGATCCGGCACCTGTGCTGCGGCCTTTAAAAGGCCAGCAAAATACCACCCGTGACATCATTCCGTCTGGAGCCATGGCCCCATCAGGACCCATAGACGAGTCGGCTCTGCTGTTCCTGAGAGCCAGATCTTTTTTATTTTTTAAAAAAATACAGGCTCTAGATGACAATAGTAAGAGGCTTTGGAATTGATTTTTATTCCCTTGCTGCACGTAATTAGCTCTACCTATACAAATTATAGGACGGTGTAATTCACAGTTGCTGGTGCAACAGCTGAGCAACAAGCAAAGTTTGCATTTTGGCACAAATAGTTATTAGTATGAGTCGAATGTGTTTGAAGTAGGTAAAGGCTCACTTGTTGCACATACCAGCTTGGCTAGAATGGGTCCTTTCTCACTTGCGTGTGGCTCTGCCTCCGCTCAGTCACATTACTGAAGCACTCAGTTGGTCAGGGTCGGAGGGCAACAAGCAGCCTGCCCTAGCTTCTACATCTACGCCACTAGACTGGTGGACTGGATATGGTATCTATAATACATAAATAGTCCTCTGTGTAGTTCCATTTGTTCTGCAAGATTTCGTACACGTGATCTCGTGGAGAGCACTCTCTTGTTTTTGTGGAGTATTATGGACTATGGAGATGCTACCAGTGGCTGTGTGCAGCCCTGCTGTCTGTAGCTGTTTGCAGCAGCCAATTCTCACACTTCAAGCCACAACATAGCAGCTCACTTGTAATAGAGCCGTTATAGGATGCTGTTAGTTACTGGCTCGCTCCAAATGTTTCCAATTCCAGCGGGGTCAGAGCCCCAGTTTTGTATTAACTATGTTTAAAAAATGAATAAATGTCCATTTATCGATCTTTCTGTTTAGCTGAAGTCAACATGTTAACTTTTTGAGACCTGGTCACTGACCCCAGCCTGGATCATCAGATGTACACTATGAAACACCTATTGAGCCCCACGGCTGTCAACTAATGTGTCCTTAATGGCACAATAAGTGCGTTTAGAATTACTAATATTAGACACAGATGGTCAGGAATTGAAAGAAACTGTGAGGAAAAGTTGACAGAGGATGTGCGCACAGCTATTAATGATGAGCAATCATTAGACTTCCCTGGAGGGAAGGTGTCACAGAAGGACTTTCAAAGGGAAGATTGACAACCTGGAGGGGAAAAGGGATGGACAGTCCAGGGATTAGCAAATGAAAGCTTAAAATAATACCTGTGTGTTTTCTACAGAAACAACAGCCCTGCATTCATAATTTTTCAGTATCTCCGCATCATTTACTGACTTTTAAATTAATTTTCTGCCCTGCATGCTTATGGTCCTATTCACATAGGAGAGCCATGATGGCCATGCATTAACTGGGACTACTATAGTTCCAGCCTGCACTGGCTATTTGGGGAGATCTTCTCCTTTGGTCTCCTTCGTTGGCCGCCCACGTAGCATGTGCGCAGTTTGCCCAGTGGCCACGCTTGGCTTGGTTAGGTTGGGCTTATGGCCGTCCACGTAGCATGTGCTCAGTTTGCCCAGTGGCCACGCTTGGCTTGGTTAGGTTGGGCTTATGGCCATCCACGTAGCATGTGCTCAGTTTGCCCAGTGGCCACGCTTGGCTTGATTAGGTTGGGCTTATCCTTTCAAGACACTTTCAAGGAGGATTCAGAGAACTGTTGACCGTATAATTGATTGATCCACAGTCAGACAGAGGACTGCCACAGCAGTAAAGCGAGCATGGAGGGATAGTTGAGATTGGGACTCAACCTTAGCCACAGGCATGCAGACAGTATACAAATGTGAAGAAAGAGAACATAGTTTTGTGACTAGTAATAGCCTTTCAGGATAACATTCCCTCCAGACTATGAAGTCACTCTTTTAGAATGCCGGTTATTTGGTTTATGTGTCTGGCAGATCCCATTAGTAGTATCAGCAATCATAAATCAGTCCAAACCAAGGCAAGGGTATTCATTTAAGGTTAAAGATCAGTTAGGTTGAGAATAGTTCCGAGGCGATATACACCATATGGACCTGGTTATTGGGACACAGCTCTTAATATTGAATTCAGGTGTTTCAGTCAGACCCATTGCCACAGGTGTATAAAACCACGCACCTAGCCAAGCAGTATGCATTTACAAACATTTGTGAAAAACATGTGTCATCTTGAAGAGCTCTTTTTCTACTCCAGCATGACTGTGCGTCTGGCGTGTACAGCATCATGACATTTTTTAATCTATTTTTTTAATCTATTTTTTTAAAATAAGTGAGCTAAATGTCTCTAAATGTCTAAAAATCGGTATCCGCTTCCTGCACATTGTTTTATATATTGGAAAACCAACATTTTGCGGGGGTTGTTTCGTGGGGGGTATCATGTATCCGTACAGAGACACAGACAATGGATACTAGGACTATAAATCTTTACATGTAGAAGAATGGTTTTAACCCACTCCTGACAGAGAGGGCTCTGAAAGTAAAACATGATTTTAATGCATAAAGAGAGATTACTTACTTATGATATGTATAGTTTATGCATTATTACAAGGAGTCAATATGAGCAGGAACCTGTGGGAACGCAGTTCCTCCACTATTTTCTCAGGAGAAACAGAATTCCCTTTTGGCCCACACACTGAGAAGCTTTTATTAGGTTCCAATCATATGTTTTCTTTTAAGTCACCAGAAATTTAAGGTCTATATTACAATTATTATAAGGATTCCATAAAAACCCAACCTGTATATATACAGTCAGGTCCAGAAATATTGGGACATCAACACAATTCTAACATCTTTGGCTCTATACACCACCACAATGGAGTTGGAATGAAACAAACACAATGTGCTTTAACTGCAGACTGTCAGCTTTAATTTGAGGGTATGTACATCCAACTCAGGTGAGCGGTGTAGGACTTACAGCAGTTTGCAGATGTGCCTCCCACTTGTTAAGGGACCAAAAGTAATGGGACAATTGGCTTCTCAGCTGTTCCATGGCCAGGTGTGTGATATTCCCTCATTACCCCTATTACAATGTGCAGATAAAAAGCCCAGAGTTCATTTCAAGTGTGCTATTTGCATTTGGAATCTGTTGCTGTCAACTCTCAAGATGAGATCCAAAGAGCTGTCACTATCAGTGAAGCAAGCCATCATTAGGCTGAAGAAACAAAACAAACCCGTCAGAGAGATAGCAAAAACATTAGGCGTGGCCAAAACAACTGTTTGGAACATTCTCAAAAAGAAGGAACGCACCGGTGAGCTCAGCAACACCAAAAGACCCGGGAGACCACGGAAAAAAACTGTGGTGGATGACCGAAGAATTCTTTCCCTGGTGAAGAAAACACCCTTCACAAAAGTTGGCCAGATCAAGAACACTCTCCAGGAGGTAGGTGTATGTGTGTCAAAGTCAACAATTAAGAGAAGACTTCACCAGAGTGAATACAGAGGGTTCACCACAAGATGTAAACCATTGGTGAGCTTTAAAAACAGGAAGGCCAGATTAGAGTTTGCCAAACAACACCTAACAAAGCCTTCACAGTTCTGGAACAAGATCCTATGGACAGATGAGACCAAGATCAACTTGTTCCAGAGTGATGGAAAGAGAAGAGTATGGAGAAGGAAAGGAACTGCTCATGATCCTAACCATACCACCTCATCAGTGAAGCATGGTGGTGGTAGTGTCATGGCGTGGGCATGTATGGGTGCCAATGGAACTGGTTCTCTTGTATTTATTGATGATGTGACTGCTGACAAAAGCAGCAGGATGAATTCTGAAGTGTTTCGGGCAATATTATCTGCTCACATTCAGCCAAATGCTGCAGAACTCATTGGACGGCGCTTCACAGTGCAGATGGACAATGACCCAAAGCATACTGCAAAAGCAACCAAAGAGTTTATGAAGGAATGGAAGTGGACTGTTATGCAATGGACAAGTCAATCACCTGACCTGAATCCCATTGAGCATGCATTTCACTTGCTGAAGACAAAACTGAAGGGAAAATGCCCCAAGAACAAGCAGGATCTGAAGACAGTTGCAGTAGAGGCCTGGCAGAGCATCACCAGGGATGAAACCCAGCGTCTGGTGATGTCTATGCGTTCCAGACTTCAGACTGTGATTGACTGCAAAGGATTTGCAACCAAGTATTAAGAAGGGAAAGTTTGATTTATGATTATTATTCTGTCCCATTACCTTTGGTCCCTTAACAAGTGGGAGGCACATCTGCAAACTGCTGTAAGTCCTACACCGTTCACCTGAGTTGGATGTACATACCCTCAAATTAAAGCTGACAGTCTGCAGTTAAAGCACATTGTGTTTGTTTCATTCCAACTCCATTGTGGTGGTGTATAGAGCCAAAGATGTTAGAATTGTGTTGATGTCCCAATATTTCTGGACCTGACTGTATGTTTAAACATTGTTATTATTATCATCATTTATATAGCGCCAACAGTTTCCACAGTGCTTTACAGTAACCAAAGGGAACAAGATACAGTTAAATGGACATAGGATGGATACAATAGGTGTAGGGGATCCTGCTCATAGGAGTTTACAGTCTAGACTCCAGAGGGTTTGGGATTGAGGAAGACCTGGGGAGTTTTACTGAATGTCTGAATCATTAGTACCAGTGGTTCAGGAATGGTGCGGCAATGGAAGCCGCTTCAATCATGTGTGAGTAGAGGAGCAGGGGGATGAGTTGCATCAGTGATGTGGTATGATAATCTGAAGAGATGGGTTTTGAGAGATTTCATGTAGGCCTGAAATTTAGGGGCGAGTTTAATAGAGAGAAGTAACTCATTCCACAGGATCGGAGCTGCCCTTGTGAAGTCATGGAGGCGAGAGTTGGCAGTGTGGCTGTAGACCAAGGACAGGTGGAGGTCGCTCGCTGACCATAGTTATCTAGACGGGACGTGCTTGTGGAGTAACGAAGACATGTAAATGGAAGTCGAGTTATTGAGCGATTTGAACATGACCGTCAGTATTTTAAACTGTATCCTGAAGCGTACAGGAAACCAATGGAGGGACCGGCAGAGGGGGTGGTACACGAGGTGCGTCTGGTGAGAAAATATATCAAACTTGCATGACGAGTGTTGAGTTAAATGCAACATGTCGATGATTAGTTGAGGAGCATAAATCTTGGCAAGTTCCCGCGTTTATTTTTTTAGGACTAGAAATCTGTTTATTACAAACATGAGCGTTAAGCAAAGGCGAAAGACCTCAAACTGTAAATGACAATGAGAAAGAAACATGTGGAATTCATCTGAACAAAAAGCTTTTCTTGTCCATCACAGTCACGATTTAAACCAGATCCAGAAACAATAGCAAACAGAGTAACCACCAATCACAGGGGAAGAGGAGCTATTACAGAACCATATGCCAATAAAATCATTGCACGCTCCACAAGAACCACAAACATCGTATTTCTGTATAACAAATCTGTCTGTTGTAAAATCAGCTCGTTGAGGGTTATCCACTAAACCATTGTTCTTTTGTTGAGAATTGTGGTTTAAATTCAAAAACTGCGGTCCACTAGGTTGAGGTCACTATTTAGTGACTTGCCTCGGACTTCTCCATAGTTTTCACCTTTCTTTCCAACTTAGTTCTCCTGACAGGTAAACATTGTCAGCTCTGATTGGACCATAATGCTATGCCAGTGCTACAACAAAGATGGCGGCTCCCTGTACTTAAGTATGACCTGCACATTAGCTCAAATACTATGTCACAAAAGTGTTCCATAATGTTATCCAACCAAATGCTTTTCCAGGTTTAACTATGAGGTCAAGCAGACCCTTCACTTCCATCAGGACTAGGTTTACAGTGTGCATTATATTATTATAATGTTGTGGTAACACTCAATAGAGCCCTATGGACTTCAAAGGTGATACAGCTGGTAATGTTTTCTTGAAGGACCGCTCGCAGGTTACAAATGGACACTGCTTATATGAAATGATTGACAACACATGGCTTGTGGGTGGCATATACTGTTAGATACCTGGTAGATTAAGCAATTAAAACAAATAAAACACATTTACGATATATTAAGATATTGAAAGTCCTATACCAAGTTAAATACACTGTGATATATATATGAAAGCTGCTAACTTCACCACAACTCAGAAGTTCATAGAATGCCTAATGGTCAGTGTAGCGCTCACTCCCGGAGGAGCCGCTGAATAAACCTCGGGTTAGTCTCTCCGCACTAGGGAATAAATATACACCAGCACTGTTGTGGATTTTATAAATGATATACTTTACTGATCCCAATAAAGTGAAACATATAATACAATTTCGGTATAGGAACGACAGGATTTTCGTAATGCGGGAAAACATGCGGCGGGAAAACACGCGGCGGGAAAAAGAAAAGAATTAACCCCCTCAGTTCTTCAGTGTAAGTCCTGTGAGTCTCAAAAAGGTGTACGTGTATTGATTCGGGTACCCGGGTACTGTATTCAACTGGCCAGTGAATGTGATAAGCAAATCTTCGACTAGTCAAGTTGGGGCCCTGTAGAATTGAAACAATAATGCAGCATGCTGGATTTTACTTGGACTTTCGGCCTGCAAGGCCTCTCACCCAACCGTTATACAGTCTGTCCCTCTGTCTGGTCGAGGATGTCTCTCCGCTGGTCCTCCGGAACTCTGTGCCACCGGATCCGCTCTCTGGCCCATCCGATCTCCGAGTCAAGAACCACGGCCTACCGCCTGCACTCCCTATGGGTCATCGCGGTCTCCTTACAGGGGGTCCAACTGGAACGGAAGTTCTTGTGTACACCTCCCGGTGATGACGGATATGCCTCCACAAGTTACTGTCCCGATCTCCAGCGCCCGACAGGTAGCGTCTGCGCTCTGGCCTGGTCTCGATCCCGAGCAGTCTCACTTGCGTCCTCTCTCTTTCATCTCTCCGCTCACTCTGGCGCTCCTCCGCACGAGGCTGCTTACGTCCTTCCTCCCTGTCCCACCCACTTCCTGTCTCCGCCGCAAAGCCTGATGGATATTGTAGTTCGTTTAAGTCCCGCATTGTCCATATGGCTTTTGTCTCCCTCTGGTGGCTAGAACCCAGTAATTACAGCAATACAGTTTTAAACAGCGCTACACTCTCCACCTCCTAAAACTCTTGGGTCTCTCCAAGGAGGTGTAACATTTATATGACATTTCAACATTTACATTAGGCAATATATACAGGCTCAGCAGCAAACATAGAATGGGTCAGATATACGTCCTCAAGTTGACTCATGCTCCTGACTACCTCAGCTAACATAGCAGACACTTCGGGCAGCCTTCGCACTGTGGTGACAGCCTCTTCAGTGCTATGTCCTGGTGAGTCATAAGTGAGTCTCTGAGGGGGTCGGATAGAGCGTTTTGACTCTGGCTCGATCATCTCCTCTTCTGGTGGAAGTGCCACAGGTACGGGCTCAATTCTCTCATCCACAACTGGAGCAGACACCTCTTCAGAATATGACCCTTCCAGTGAAGGCATAGAACTGTAATCTATGGACACCTCTTCCGGAACTATAGGAACCTCCAAACTCTCAGAAACTTCCAATTGGAACTCCGGAGCCTCAGGTCTCAGGTTACTTTCCCACCGTTCAGAAACTGGGATGACCTCTTCAGTCTCAGGCGAGCGCACCCAGTCCAGACAAAAACTTCCTTCCTCACTGTCTCCTTCACTATCTTCAACAACCCGGGTCTGTTGAGACCGAGTAACCGGAATCGAACATGGAACAGGCGGTTTCGGCAAAGAAAGTTCGTCTCCAACTGGTACTCTTACAGCTTCTCTCAGAGGCAACAAATGGTTTCGGTGCCAGTTTTTTAGAGGCCCAGCTTTTCCATCAGGTCGGATTTGGTAAACTGGCAGACCCGGCAGTTGCTTGCAGACAATGTAGACTTGAGAACTCCATCTATCCGCCAGTTTATGTCTTGCAGAAACACCCAAGTTCTTACGCAACACTCTATCACCCGGCTGTAGATCTTGTATGCGAACTCTCAAGTCATAGTTTCGTTTGTTCCTCTGCTCGCTGCTTCCTGAAATCAAACGGGCCTGTTCAAACGCAGAGGCCAAATTCTTCCGAAGTCTATCCACATAGTTTCTGTGAGAGGCCACAGACGTCTGATCAAGAGATAACCCAAACGCCAAATCAACCAGCAGTCAAGCTTCTCTTCCGAACATGAGACGGTACGGTGAGTATCCAGTAACGTCACTCTCCGTACTGTTGTACGCATGCACCAGCGTAGCGATGTGACGACTCCAACCCTGCTTCTCTCTGCTTGACAATGTCCCCAACATATTTAGCAGCGTGCGATTAAACCTTTCCGGTTGAGCGTCACCTTGAGGGTGATATGGTGTAGTTCGGGTTTTCTGACTTCCTAGCAGTTCCAGCAATTGCCCAACAAGCCGGCTTTCGAAGTCTCTGCCCTGATCTGAGTGGATTCTCCTTGGTAGGCCATAGTGAACAAAAAACTTTTCCATCAGGACCTACGCCACTGTAGGAGCACGTTGGTCTTTAGTAGAGAAAGCTTGGGCATAACGCGTGAAATGATCAGTCACTACTAGAATATTTCCCTGCCCACTAGCATCCGGCTCTAAGCACAGGAAACCAATGCACACCAAATCCATAGGTCCTTGACTTTGCAGGTGGCTCATTGGAGCAGTTCGAGTGGGTAGGGTCTTCCTCTGGATGCACCTCAGACACGAATGGCAGTAACTTTCAACTTCAGATCTCATACAGGGCCAATAAAATCTGTCTCGCACTAGCTTAAAAGTTCTCTCTGCACCCAAATGCCCATGTTCATCGTGTAATGACCGCAGCACACCCTCTCTGTGTTTGGTGGGAAGGAACAACTGCTGGGTCTCTTCAGCATTGTTTGAGGGGCCCCTTCGGTAGACCACCCCATCCAACATCTTCAACCGTTCCCACTCTTTGTATACTAATCGGGCTCCTTCTGGGGAATTTGTCAGTAGAATTTCCCATTTGTTCGTGGTTAGGGCCTTCACTGTTAACGCAATCAAAGGATCTCTAGCCTGATCGGTTCTCAGATCCTGCTTTGAAAAGGTAGGCAGAATTTCATCCCTCAGCTGTGTAGGATTACAATAGAACTCTGGAACAGCCGCAGCCATAACTCCTATAGCTTCTGCTTCAACCACTCCCTTGACCTGGCATTCTGTCCCTTGACATAAGGCTTGCACCCCATCTGGAGTCATCTGAGTCCATTCCGTAGTGTAGGGCCTTCTCGACAAAGCATCCGCATATCGATTATTCACTCCAGGCCGATACTTCAGACTGAACCGAAACCCTGACAGAGCGGCCAACCACCGATGTCCCGTTGCATCCAGCTTCGCAGTAGTAAGGACGTATGTAAGAGGATTGTTGTCCGTCTTGATCACGAATTCAGCCCCATACAGATAATCTTTCAGTTTGTCTACTACCGCCCACTTCAAGGCTAGGAACTCCAACTTGTGGGATAGTTCTTCTCTGAAGGCGTAAGACTTCGGCTCACATATGCTACAGGCCGCAACAATCCACCATATTCCTGGTAAAGGACTCCCCCTAGGCCTTCTCTGCTGGCATCCACATGTAATTCGTACGGCTTATGAGGGTCAGCATAAGCCAAGACGGGAGCTCGAGTTAGACTCTCCTTCAACTTCATAAAAGCACCTTCACATCGATCAGTCCATTCTTCTTGAATGGATTCTCGGGCCTTCCTTTGCCCTTTAGCCGATGAACCTTGATCAGAGGCCTTGGAGCCTTCTTCCACATCTTCCTTCTGTAGGAGCTTATTCAAGGGTTGAGCTATCTTGGCAAATCCTCCTACGAATCTTTGGTAATACGAGCAGAACCCCAGGAAAGATCTAAGTTCAGTAACATTTCGGGGTCTAGGCCAGGAAGCTACGGCTTCCAACTTTCGTGGATCCGTCGAAACATCTTCAGCTGAAACAACATGTCCCAGGTACGTAACAGAAGGTAGGCAAAATTGACACTTCTCCAGAGACAGTTTCAACCCTTCTTCGTGGAGCCGCTTCAAAACCTTCTCCAACCACTGCTCATGTTCTTCCAGAGTCTTCCCAAACATGATAATATCATCAAGATACACCAACACTTCGATCAGGTTCATGTCTCCGACTGTCTTCTCCATTAACCGTTGGAACGTGGCGGGAGCTCCCGTAAGGCCTTGAGGCATTCTGTTGAACTCAAAGGACCCCAGTGGGCAGATAAACGCAGTCTTCTCTTTGTCCTCAGGATGCATTGGTATCTGATGATACCCACTTCGCAGGTCTAGTACACTAAACCATTTTGCTCCAGACAAACACTGGGTGTTCCAGATCCACATTTTAGGATCTGAGACTGAAGTCGTTTCTTCCACTCAGGTGAGATGGGAGCACCCTTTGGATAGAACCTTTCAGCAGGAATCTCTTTATTCACTCCCCCTCCTACATCGGTAGGGGAGAGAGGCGTAGCGGACGCTACTTGCCCGATGGGCATTCGTGCTTTCAGGATCACTGGAGAATCAGACACATTACACACACTAACTGAGACTCTTCCTCGTGTCCGTTTCAGAGCTTTTGTGGAGATTATCTCAGGGATTACTTCTACTCCGGCTTCACTCCCATGACTGGGATCAGTTTCCAGCACCACATAGGGAACCGATTGTGTTCCGTTAAACTTAACTGAAGCCCGGAAACTCACCACTTCTCCTGATTGTAGAACCTTCTCTGTTCCGGCCAATCTCCACAGACGCCCCACTTCGGCAGATGCCCTCCGTTCTTCGACCATTCGCTGATAGACCGGACGTAACATCGGGTGCACTCCTCTAGTAGAACTTTCCTCCATCACTATTGGAGTCAGAAGACGTCTCACCAGATCAGTATTCGTCCCCACTATCATCGAACGTCTGTTGGCCCCTGAAGGCCGAGGACACACAATGGCCAATGCATCACAACCTCCAGACTGTCCGATAACTTCGGATCCAATTTCTAACTTCACCTGTAGATATCCATCATAGGGAAGCTTCTCGGTTCCGATACCCCAGATCTCGAGATCCTTTATCTTCTGCAGAGGTATGTGCTTCAAGTACTTCTCGTAGAAGTCTTGATAGATCAATGTCACTTGAGCCCCCGAGTCTAACAGAGCTTTAGTGTAGACTCCCTCCACTTGGATTGGAACGATGGGAGAAGGACCTATCAGCTGGTCCGGAAACTTTGTCGTAGCCGCAGGAGGTTTAGACCCAGTTCGCTGTACCCTGGCCTTCTTCTTGACTCGTGGAGGTTTTGGGTGTGCATTGTTTCCCCATGACATAGGACCGGATACTAAGGGAGTAACTCTTTCAGTCCTGGTAGGCTCAGCAGTTGGCAAGACTCTGGGCCCTCTCGGCCTTTCGGTTCTGGCTTGCATTTTGGAGCGGTTTTCAACCATTGGGCACCTAGTTTGCTCCTTCACTTGGGTCCTCTGGCGTTTCCCGCCTGTGAGGTGGATAGCAGCCCTTCCAGGGCCTTTAGGAACTCTTCCAGTTTATTTCCCTCAGGCCTTTGGTTTTTGCACTGTGCTCGGAAATGATCCATTTCCCCACAACTGAAACACCTCTTCTTTGAAGATGGAGGCGCACTTGCTTGTGGTGATTCGGTTGAAGGACCCTGGCCAGACACCACAGCAACTCCAGTTGTCCGCATAACAGTAAGGAACTTGTGCATATCGGTCTGAGTCTCTGCCACCTTCAAAAGTACTCGGCACAGGTCCGTGTGTGCCTGTTTCAGTTCAGCTTGAGCTTCTTGCACCTTCTTAACAGTCTTGTGTATTTCACTATGGGTAGGAATGATTGACTCTTTTGCAGCACTCTCTGTGGATATAGGAATAATCAGATGCTCTTGCCCGTCCACTTCGGATCCATAGGTGTCCAACGAATCATCTTCAGTTTGCAGATATTCGTTATGCCTCACGGGTTGTGCGTAAGCTCTTTCTCCTCTCCTTAAGGATTTTTCTTCCAGTAGAGCCTCTTCCTCTCTGACAGCTCGAATCAGTTCCAGATATTTCAATTCTCGGTTACCTTCTCTGTTTCTCAGCTGTAACATCACAGGATCCAGAGGTTGAGCGCCCCTCAATATCTGCTGCATTCGGATTTTGTCTATTGTGGCTGGTTCGGCCCCTTTCTTAAGAAGTATCTGGTGCAGAATCTTATCTAGGCACCTCATATATTCAGTCATTTTCTCACCTTTTCTCTGGTAGGTATGTTCATACTGGTACATGAGCTCGGCAGCCTTTTCCGTTTGCCCAAAAACTTCCTGTAACACATTTAGGTAATCTAAAGCAGTGCAGTCTTGCTTACTCAACTTCAGGTTTCTGACAGCCTCTGACGCAGGTCCCTTTAAGCTCTCAGTAATTCTCTGCTCCTTCTGCACTTCAGGGACATCCCACTCATCCAAAGCCTGCATCGCCTGTTCTACCCATTCTTCAAATGTTTCTTTTCCCGCCGAAGTTGGTACGTTTCCTGTGAAATTTCTCAACCGTCGATAACCAAAGTTAGTGTGTGGAGGGCTTGTTCTTTGACAATTTAGCCAGCAAATCTCCGATAGCCACTATGAAATCAGGCCTGATCATGGCCAGCGGACTGGACGCGGGAACACTCGCAGGATCACCACGTGACGCACTTGGCTGAATCAGTTGAACTTCCACCTCATCGGTCAGCTTCACGCTTGCGCCCTGAAAACATACTGGAACACCCTTTCTCAACTCAAAAAGAACATATGTGTGAGAAGTATCCGGGTTCGTTTTAATGTCCAGGATTAACCCCCGATGATCTGGTGTTAGCGCGGCCATGGCCCGGCGAATCTGATCTTCGGCCCAAGTGTCTGCAGGAATATCCATGACTATGCTTAACTCTGTCTGGCTATTTTGCTCCTCACACCATTTGGCAGCAGTGTCTGGATCCATATTTAACCCTTTAAATGCGGTTTAATCTAGAGACTAAAATCCCGGAAACGAGCCCCCACGTGTAGCGCTCACTCCCAGAGGAGCCGCTGAATAAACCTCGACAGGTAGCATCTGCGCTCCGGCCTGGTCTCGATCCCGAGCAGTCTCACTTGCGTCCTCTCTCTTTCGTCGCTCCGCTCACTCTGGCGCTCCTCCGCACGAGGCTGCTTACGTCCTTCCTCCCTGTCCCACCCACTTCCTGTCTCCGCCGCAAAGCCTGATGGATATTGTAGTTCGTTTAAGTCCCGCATTGTCCATATGGCTTTTGTCTCCCTCTAGTGGCTAGAACCCAGTAATTACAGCAATACAGTTTTAAACAGCGCTACATCAGTTAAGATCTAAAGATAATATAGAAAAAATATAATCAACAAATCCGAAATGTTGTTTGTAGGATGCCAACACATCTCAGAACCATGAAAAACTCAACAAGCGTGACCACCCTCTGGATATAAAAAAAAAATAGTAAATACTCTATACATATCTGCTTGCTCCAATGGGCTCCTTCACCTTAAGCGCAAACGAAAAATACCATAAAAACATAGAAAGTAACAGGGTTATTCAAAGAGATCCGAATGGCTGGAGAAAGGTAACGAACGCTCAAAATCAGCGTTCGGTTACCTTTCTTGGCCATTCGGCTATTCAGAGAGCAGGCAATACGCCAAATCCTGGCAAATTGCCTGCACATTCGGTGCCTGTTCGGTGCCTGTTCGAGGGCAGTGAAATCCCCATGAAAAAGCACTGCTTCGGCTATTCAGAGAACACAAACCAGCAGTGAAAGGTTCCCGAAGTGCCCTGCCATTCAGTGATTTAATTCGGCAGGTTTATTCAGGAGAATCCCATAGGCTTCAATGTTAAAAATATTCCCGTTTTAATTCAGTATCTAATAAACCGTTCGTTATAAAATTCTGCAGTAAAGAGTCTCTTTATTTATAGATTTTTTAGGATAATTTAAGCATTTTTCTGGATCTTTTTTTTTTTTTACTTTACTTATTTTTTCTGTAACAGCCCTTTTTATTATCATTCCTTGGACCTCATATGTAAATTTCAGACATTTTCGCTCAGTAGTTTCTTTGCAAACAGCGTTTCACTTTTCAATCATTCATGCAAACTGTTATTCACTGCCTTCTTCTGCGGTGTCGGCTTTTCTCCGGAGGCTTCGCTGCGTGTGATCGACTCCTGCTCGGGTTTTTCCGGCGTCTTCGACGGGTTATTCCAGATGCTTTTACAGATTTTCGGCGCGCATTCGCTGGGTTTTCGCCAGGTTTTCAGCGGGTGTTCGGCAGCTTTTAGGCAGCTTTTCCCTGCAGTTCGACAGCCCTGTGGTGCTTGCTGAATACACCGCAGGGTGGCCGAAATGGGAAAGCCGATTTGCACCGAATTGAAGAGAACGAAAAGTCACCGAACGTGCGGTGACTTTTCGATTCTCTTGGAATAACCCTGTAGGAGATGTATCTGAAATATTAAAATCATGGATACTTAGTGCAGAATGTATATAGAGAAAATATACCCCACGGCTTCTATTTGAGCTGTTTTTGTATATATACGTTCTACTCTATGTATCCATGGTTTTTATATTTCAGATACATCCCCTACTTTCTATGTTTTTAAATCTCAGAACCAGCCAGATCCACAAATGATCATTCGAGGAGGTGGTACAAGCAATCCAAACATCTGATTCAGGGCAACTGTTATTGAAGTTGCATCTTCTTACAGTAAAATAACGTTTCGACTTTTGACAAATATTCGTTAATGTCGAACCGTTGTCTGTCTCACTGTTAGATGTGACTTCAATAAAAGTTGCCCTGAATCAGTTCTAATCATAAGTCATTGACATAATTTTATTTAAACTGCTACTTTACTTCTTTGGGACCAACAGGGACATGCGTGAAGTGATCAGCTATGCTGGAATATATTCTGTTGCTGATTTTGTCATTTTTTTTGTAAATTTTGGTAAAGACTAGTAGGGCTGAAACAACTAATCGATAATGAAGATAGTTGTCAACTGTTTTCATTATCGATTAATCAGTTGGACGATTAATCGGTTTGTGTATAGCACCCACTGGTTACAATCAGACTGAGTTAAATGTTAATAACCTCAGACACTACTTCAGATCTGATTGGAGAAGACGTGCTCTTGCTTTGTCCTGTATGTTTTAGTTTTAGGGTTATGTTATAAATAACCAGTTTGTTTTTAATTTAGTTTACAACAGTTGCAGAACTATAGTACAGACCAGGGCAGCCATCAGAAATGATGGGGCCCCTTACTAAACCTCACGATGGGGCCCCCGGGCCCCCCCCCCCGGCACTCCCTCAAACTCTAACAGCTTTTCTCCCCCTTCAAAAAAAGGACATAACATAGCACCACAGCAATAAAACTCCCAGTAATGTGCAGTGTGTATGAACGTATCACAGAATCCACAGCAATAAATCTCACAGTAATGGGCTGTATATGATGGCCTCTGGGTCTGGGCCTGGGTCTGGGCCTGGGTCTGGTTTGGGCCTTGGAGTCTGGGGTTTGTGCTCTGGGCCTTGGGGTCTGGGCTGGGCCTGGGCCTTGTCTGGGCCCTGGGTCTGGTCCCTGGGACTGGGCCTTGGGGTCTGGGCCCTGAGTCTGGTCTGGGGTCTGGGCCCTGAGTCTGGCCTGGGGTCTGGGCCCTGGTCCCTGGGTCTGGGCTCTGGTCCCTTGGTCTGGGCCTTGGGGGCTGGTCCATGGGGCTGGGCCTTGGGGTCTGGTCCATGGGGCTGGGCCTTGGGGTCTGGTCTATGGGGCTGGGCCTTGGGGCCTGGTCCCTGGGGTCTGGGTCTAGGCTGGGCCTGGTCCCTGGGGTCTGGACCCTGGGTCTGGGCCTTGGGGTCTGGGGCCTGGGCCTCGGGGTCTGGTCCCTGGGTCTGGGCCCAGGGGTCTGGGGTCTGGGCCTTGGGGTCTGGGCCCTGGGGTCTGGGCCTTGGGGTCTTTGCCCTGGGGTCTGGGCCTTGGGGTCTGGGCCCTGGTCCCTGGGTCTGGGCTCTGGTCCCTTGGTCTGGGCCTTGGGGTCTGGTCCATGGGGCTGGGCCTTGGGGTCTGATCCATGGGGCTGGGCCTTGGGGCCTGGTCCCTGGGGTCTGGGTCTAGGCTGGGCCTGGTCCCTGGGGTCTGGACCCTGGGTCTGGGCCTTGGGGTCTGGGGCCTGGGCCTCGGGGTCTGGTCCCTGGGTCTGGGGTCTGGGCCTTGGGGTCTGGGCTTTGGGGTCTGGACCCGGGGTCTGGACCTTGGGGTCTGGGCCCTGGGGTCTGGGCCTTGGGGTCTGGGCCTTGGGGTCTGGCCCTGGGTCTGGGCCTTGGGGTCTGGGGTCTGGGCCCTGGGTCTGGGCCCTGGGGTCGGGGCCCTGGGCCTTGGGGTCTGGGACCTGGGCCTTGGGGTCTGGGCCTTGGGTCTAGGCTGGGCCCTGGCTCACCACTCCGCTGTCTTCTTTTCTTCTCCTTTTCTTCTCTCTTCTTTTCTTCAATCTTCTTTTCTTCTGTCTTCAGCCCGGGCCCTCCAGCTCAGGCGCGCAGCTTCACTGAGTGGAGGGGGCGGAGCCAAAGCAACGCGCTTGGGAGGCCCCCACACGCTGCTTGGCCCCGCCCAGCCAGCCAGTGAAGCTGCCAGGAGCCGGAGGAGACACAGTGTCTCCTCCGGCTCCTGCTGCAGAGACACAGCTCCGGATTCGGACTCCTCGAGTCCGATACCGGAGCTGTAAAAGGGCGACACCGCTGCCGAGGGGAGCCCGGCCCCCCGGGCCCCGTCGCCCACCGGGCCCGGGCCCCTTACGGCAGCATGGGGCGTAATGCCCTGATGGCGGCCCTGGTACAGACCCTGAGGTACTGCTACTGGGTGGAGGAGCTGTACCACTGATGTTAATTGGTGCTGGGGTCCTGTGCCAACACCCCACCCTCCCTGCCTCCCTCTCTTCGATCTGGAGCTGCCATCCCTCCTTTTCCATTTCCCACAGTCTCCCACACTCACAAACTCACTCCATCTCACACTTGGGTCTGTTCCTTTGCCAAAACTCCATCATTCCCATTGCCGGTCCCTCCCTACACTCAGTTTCTTCATGAAATTATTTTAAAAGGACACTCTATGCACCCCGACCAATTTTTGCTTATTAAAGCAGTCAGGCTGTATGGAGCCCCCCCCCCACCTTCTCTCCCCACTTTGCGTGCTGACATTATCAGGTTGATTCAGAGAAACCCAGGAGAACTGGCAGGAGAAGAGAACAATCTAGACCAAATAGCCGATTTGGAAAGTGAGATAAATTGGAGAATTTTTACCGTTTGCCTATTTTGACCTAGAATTTTCACTTCTCCAGTCATTCTCCTGAGTTTCACCTTTCTTTGAATAGACCTGCATGTCTATCTGACTGCTTGTAGCAGCATTTGTTAGCAGACATGAGCTTAAGCTGTGTACGCAGCATCAATCCATCACTCTGACCAGGCGCTTGTGTACCTTGTGTGTGAAAGTATGCAAGATATGCAGTATGTGTATGCCCGCATGAAAGTTAGGGAGGGTTGATTTTTACAGTGTTCCTTTTACCAAAAAAAATCTATATATTTATCCGATGAATCAATTAATCGAAAAATAATTGGCCAAATAATTGATTATGAATCTAATTGTTAGTTGCAGACCTAAAGACTAGTAAAATAATAATTTTGTAGCTCATTAGCCTGCAGTTTCTGCTTGGTTTAGGCTAAGGTCAGACGAAAGCATTTTTAACGTGCGTTTAGCCGCACGAAATCACGGCCGTGCTAGCAGCAAATGACGTCCAATGCCGGGGAACACACGAAGTACGGCCGCACGAAAGTGCAGCCGCGCAACGCAAGTGGCAAACGAACGCATTTTTTCTAGAACGTCAAACCGCTACTACTGACGTACAGAGTGCGCTGCGGCCACATAGCGGCGTGTGTGTGTGATTAGGAGATGTCAGACGCTGCTAATGTCCGGCTAACATAACGTCCAGACACAAAAAGTGTTTTATTGATGATCCGTACAAAATCACGGACGAGAAGGTGCATCGTATGACCGCTATCGCGTATTCCGGGAAAAAATACGTACGTTCGTTCGAACGCACTTTTTCACGGACAACGCGAAAAATGCGTTCGTCTGACCCTAGCCTTAGGCTGTAATCTCTCTTCTTCTATAGTGGAGTCTGCGCGCTCCTGCAGTCTGATGAAGAAATAAGATTAACTCTTTATAGACAGAACAGAAGATAAGTAAAATGCTTAGGCTGGTGTCAGACGAGCGCTCTTCAGAGTGGAAGGAACAACCGTGAGAGTGGATGTTCCTTCCACTCTGACGCCCGTATGGCCACCTCTTAGGCCCCCGGCACACGAGCGTATTTACGGCTCGTGTGCGCCGCACTTCCCTGCGTCCGTGCGTTTTTGACGGGGAAGGCCATCCACCGGACGTGAAAAAGCCCTCCCCGTCAAAAAGCTAAACGGACGCTGACAGGATACATAGGAGGATCGCGCTTTGTACGCTGAGCGCATAGAGTGGAAGGTACGCCCACTTTCACGAACGTTCCTTCCCCTCTCTGTTAACGCTCGTGTGCCGCCGGCCTTAGTGCGCTCAATGCTGCGCTGCAAAGCATGAACCTCCTATGGAGGATCAGGCTTTGCAGCCCGGTTGAACGTAGCGTTTCAATGGAGAGGGTTTCAGCACGTCCGTTGTAGCGCGTGTAACTTGCGCGCACGCTACAACGTGTGGCCCACTCTGTCAAAAAGTCACAACGCTGCGACGGACATCGGGAGGCGCGTCAGTACACTTGCACGTAGTGCGCACGTCTGACACAGGCCTTAGACTGCTAAAATGCTCTTGCAGTAAACTGTTGCACTTAGCCGGGCTTTACTGATTTCAGCGCTATAGCTAAACCTATTTATTCACACTCAATTCATGTAATTCATATACTATGCTGGATCCCATTACCTTAAGCACTTGTATGATACATATAAGGATGCTTAAATGCGCTTTATTCACAGGAGATGTCATTGCAGTCGTGCTGGCATATTTACCACAGAAAAGGCAACTTCATAATGGAATGGTGCAGGTTAGAAGTGGAGAAACATGATAATTATCAGTTTTTTGCATTTTTGTTGTAAATATGCGTGCTTCCAAATGATTAAACAGCAATTTCATTAATTTTTATTAAAAACAATAATTAGCGGAGGCTTCTGTGTTGGCACGGCTGTCACGCTGGTGCTGCCTGGCTTCTAGCAGCAATTATTTCCTTTATCGACAGACACAGATTTTCTTCCAATTTCATTCAGTTTTTTTCTCTGATTAAAGGAGGAGTTAGACTGCGAGAAGCCCCTGGAGACAATAATTTAGAATTCCTTGGATATTAAAAATGGATTTGGTTTCATTATCTGAAAACTAAATGCAGCTGTATTTATGGTGGAAGAGGTCACTTGGCAAACTAGGAGCCATATTACATGGTTAACGCTAACATTAGCACTCAGCTGTGTGAGGGTTAACGTTAGCTCCGGTTGCCCTAGCGCGGGCGCACCATATTACAATCCAAATGCTCTCTTTCCGCTCCTTCGTGCACGCAATCGGCCGTAGTCGTTTGAGGTGTTCCCTGACCTACCACGACCATGACTGAGCAAATGACTCTCCGGGGGACCCTCAAGGGCCACAGTGGCTGGGTCACCCAGATCGCCACCACCCCGCAGTTCCTGGACATGATCCTGAGCTCCTCGTGGGATAGGACTGTCATCAAGTGGAGACTGATCTGCGACGAAACAAACTATGGTGTCCCTCAGCGCGCCCTGCGTGGCCACTCCCACTTCATCAGTGATGTGGCCATCTCGTCAGATGGACAGTTTGCCCTGTCTGGTTCCTGGGATGGGAGTCTAAGGCTGTGGGACCTCACGACAGGCACCACCACCAGACAGTTTGTGAGTCACACCAAGGACGTCCTGAGTGTCACCTTCTCTGCCGACAACCGTCAGATTGCGTCTGGATCCCGTGACAAAACGATCAAGCTCTGGAACACGCTGGGAGTGTGCAAACACACCGTGCAGGAAGAGTCGCACGCTGGGTGGGTCTCCTGTGTCCGATTCTCTGCCAACAGCAGCAACCCCAACATTGTGTCCTGTGGATGGGACAAGATGGTCAAGGTCTGGAATCTGCAAGCTGAAAACCAACCACATCGGTCACAGCGGCTACCTGAATACCATGGCGGTGTCTCCTGACAGGTCCCTGTGCGCCTCTGGTGGCAAGGATGGACAAGCTATGCTTTGGGATCTAAACAAGGGTAAACATCTGTACACACTAGACAGCAGCGACACCATCAACGCTCTGGCATTAAGCCCCAACCGCTACTGGCTTTGTGCAGCCTCAGGACCGAGCATCAAGATCTGGGATCTGGAGGGCAAGATCATTGTGGACGAGTTGAAGCAAGAAGTGATCAGCTCCAGCAGCAAGGCTGAGCCCCCACAATGCACCTCTCTGGCTTGGTCATCTGATGGACTCTCTTTGCTGTATACGCGGATAACCTGATCAGAGTTTGGCAGGTCACCATTGGAACTCACTAACACATTGTGATATGAGCGATTGAAGAACTCTTCCCCTGTGCCTCAGACAGCAGACGTGTCTCCTGAAACCAGCTCGAGTCTAAATTCAATAAAAAGAACTTGCTTTAAAAACAAAAATCCAAACGCTAACGGGTTAAAAACCTCATTAGCGATTCGGATCTTGCGCTTTTCAGAGCGAGGTTACAGTACTTTGCGCTCCCTATGCTTAACATGGAGAGCGCAAAGAGTTAATTAGCGTTAGGATTACAAAGTCTTAACGCTAATTAGTCAGCGTTACGGCTATCTGAAAAGTTACCCAGTTACAGTTACAAACACCTAGGAGCTGGTGCTAATTGATACCGTTTCTGCAGAATCAGTCAGCACCAGATTGAAAAAAAAAAAAAATCACATACTCTCCTCCTATCTTGCGGTTCGATCCGCCTCTTCAGGCCTCTGGGAGCAGAGAGAGACTAGGGGTAAAAAGTCTCCCAGTCTCCGTTTGCGATCACTCTGCCGACCTGTCGGATCTCACGAGAGGCGAGATCCTGCAAGTCATGTGACCGGCAGTGAAAGCCTCAGTGGCGTCCTATGGACTCCATGGAGGGGATGCTCACGGCGCCGCTTAACGCTGCCTTGAGCATCCCGAGGCTTAGCACCGGTTTACAGGGCAGGCTGCTGGATTAGCGCCTGCCCTGTAATATGGAGCTAAAATCCGGACGCTAAGGAGAAACCTGCAGGCGATTTTTCCTCCTTAGCGTCCCCGTTTTAGCGTAATGACCGTAATATGGCCCTAGGTGTGATCCAATGCCTGGAGACTGTAGGCTAACCATGTAGCCGTAAAGTTTACAGATAAAGTACCATGTGTGCGGTGGATTAACACAATTATCATCAGGGGTTCATTAATGATTTATTTAGGTTGTGTCGCATTGGATAGCACATTAAGACCATTGTATCCTGGTGTATGAAGGACTTTGTAACTCATTATATTCTGGCATATGGGAAAAGGTGGGCTCTTTTGAGATGACCATAGATGTCTTAAAATCTTAAAATGTCACCACTGGCTTGTGCGTTTCGTCTGTTCAGTCCGACTTCCTCAGACGAAACTCGTCAAACAATTTTTGGTGGATTTCTTTTACTTTCAATGCTACCCCAATGTTGGCCTTGTTGGACTGTGGTTATTTATTGATGAGCCTTTTATCTTCTTTTATCTTGTGAGAGCAATAAATATAGCGACTTTTAATATTACTAATAATTACTAATTATTACTAATGGTTTTATGCTCTGTGGTTCCTCTACATCATACAAGACATCCGGAACAGAATAATTTCCTCCAGTTTGGGATCCCCGTAAAGAGGCGATGGACGCTTTCTATTAGTTCTCATGTGATTGGTCAATTATAACCTCTTAGTTCCTTATCATTTGGGATATTACCTTATATTTTGTTTTCTGATCCTGATCTACCATAACTTACTAACAGATATAAATCATCTTATTATAGGTAAAAAAATAAATAAATGAGGGTCTGGTGTGCCTTTCAGTGAGAACGGGGGAGGAGGAGAATAAGAGGTGATGAAAGAGGGACAGGGGAAGAGGAAGAGAGATAGAGGGTTCAAAGAGCACATTTTGTTCGTCGCATTTCGGTGCGCTTCAGCCGACCCTGTGGTGAGTTCACTATACACTGCAGGGTTACCGAGTTGCCGAAGACCACTGTACGCCACGGAACTGACCACTGAACGCCGCCGAACTGCAGAAAAAAAGAACAGAACTCTGCTATTTTTTAAAAGGTGTTTTAAAACAATTAAAATGCGTGAAAATGTGTGGAAATAATAAAAAAGGTCCTATAAAAATAATATAACAGTCTGCTGCAGATTAAAAAAAAAGAAGCCATTACAAAAAATGGGAATTTAGAAATTTCCCCATAAAAAATGCTTGTTTTTTTGCTGAAAATTAAAAGAATAAATGGTTGAATAAAACAAAACTAATATTTTTTTCATTGAAACCTATGGGATTTTCCTGTTCAAACCTGTCGAACTGAACCACCGAACATCTCGGCATTTCAGTGCAGTTCGGCGTTCTCCGAATAGATTAACTATTATTTCTCTATGGGATAATTTCACTGCCGCCGAAGATCATTGAACTGCACTGTATTTCGCTGTCAATTCGCCAATATTTGGTGAATTGCCAGCTTTTTGAATAGGCAAACTGCCACAAAATAGCAGCATACGGTGAAATTGAACGTTCGGTGCAATTCGGTGGCAAGTTCGGCTCTTATTGAATAACCTCTTCAATAAGAAAGTAAGATCGCTATAGAAAGAGGGAGAATGAAAGAGAAACGAGGGTAAAGGTGAAGGACAGAGAGACTCTGGGAGTGTGTGAGAGAAGAGGGAGTGAGAGATGGAGAGAAGAGATAGGAGGAGAGATGGAGAGAAGAGGGAGCGAGAGAAGAGGGAGTGAGATAAGAGGGAGTGAGAGATGGAGAGAAGAGGGAGTGAGAGAAGAGGGAGTGAGAGATGGAGAGAAGAGGGAGTGAGAGAAGAGGGAGTGAGAGATAGAGAGAAGAGGGAGTGAGAGATGGAGAGAAGAGGGAGTGAGAGAAGAGGGAGTGAGAGAGATGGAGAGAAGAGGGAGTGAGAGAAGAGGGAGTGAGAGATGGAGAGAAGAGGGAGTGAGAGATGGAGAGAAGAGGGAGTGAGAGAAGAGGGAGTGAGAGATGGAGAGAAGAGGGAGTGAGCGATGGAGAGAAGAGGGAGTGAGAGAAGAGGAGAGGGAGATAGAGAGAAGAGGGAGTGAGATTTGGAGAGAAGAGGGAGTGAGAGAAGAGGAGGGGGAGATAGAGAGAAGAGGGAGTGAGAGATGGAGAGAAGAGATAGGAGGAGAGATAGTGACACCGGATTGATAGATGGAGAGGAAGAAATAGTGCGAGAGAAATATGGAAATGGAGGGAAAGAGGGAGCGAAAAAAATCGCTATTATAACTTTGTAAACGTGCACTATGTGTATGTTTCCAGACAGTATTCCTTCTGCCTCAGTAAATTCCCAGGAGTAATACATCATTAAAGCTTTTTGGGTCACCTCTGCTATGTATAGGATTTCTATCTATGGAGATACTGCAGTGAGATGCACTTTTTCCAAGTCTTGTGCCTATTAACATTCACTTATCCAGAATGTACCTGTGTAAATTTTTTTAAAGAAATATGAATAGAATTTACAGTAAAAATCCTTGATCTCCGATCCGATGCATTTTTGTGAGCAGCACATATCCTGTGTGCTTCAATTCGGGACAGTATTAAAAAAATAGCTTGCACGCTGCACGTTGATGACAACAAAACTCCAGGAGCATTCGGTACATGCTGTACTCATAACAATTTGTACATGTTGTCAAGGATGTACTTGAAATTGAAGGAATTCTAAATCTGTTCTTCAGGGAAAAAACGAATTAATTTAATAAATATATATACACACACACATATGCACACACACACACACACACTATATATTTTTTGGGAGTGACTCACTAAATTCACCAAAAATAATTTACTGCCTATTCTCCTAAAGGCTGCACAAAGCTATCTTTCCAACTGTCTAGGCTTATCAGATTTTTCATGTTTTCCAGGACACATATCACTTATCTACTGCAGGGGCAGATTAACATAGAGGCTATTGGAGCAGCAGCCCGATAATATGCCCAGAGAAAGGATAACTATGTATGCCTTGATGGGCATTTAGACCACTGTATCTCCGACGCTGTAGAAACAGGGTCTTGTGAGGTATCACTGGAAAGGCCAGAGCATGATCTTTCCAATGATATCAAACATGACCAGGTTTTATGTAACAAAAAAAGAAATAAATAAATAATTCTTTATTTTTCCTTTTTCTTTCTAACGCAGCAATATTGTTCACTTTTCAATTATAAAGTGAACAATGATGCTGCGCTAACTCACCATCTCATTTCTCATGTTACCAACAAGTGTGGAGGCGATGGCACAATCTGTTATTACGCATCGTTCCATCAAAAACCTAGACTGCCGCACTGCAGCGAGGAGCACTGGGGGGGACTGTGGAAGCCTGTGTCTCTAATATTTATATTGCACAAGGTCAAATGAAGTGTCATTAGACAAGTCAAAATCTGGCCTTTGAGTTGATACCAAACATGACCTTGTAAAATCTAAAAGAAGAAAAAAACAAAAAAAAATTATTTATTTTTAGTTTTCATTTTTTTATTTTAGTTTCAAAGCGATGTTGCACATCCTGCAGTTATCCTATCATCGGGAATCACTATTCCATTCGTGCCAAAACTGGGCTTGCGGCTCTAGTGTAGCGATTCTTTGCGCAAGCTTACTCTATAGTGAACGTCTCCTCTACTTAGTACAGGAGACGTTAGTTTACACCTCTCAATGGAAGTGCAAGCTATTCAAAGGTAGCGTGCACTTTCCCCCGGGAGACAGTACAGGCATACCCCGCTTAGCGCTACCCCATTTAGTGATGATTCGCTATAGTGCTGTTTTTATGTCAGATTTCGCAGAGCGCTAAACCCCACTATAGTGCTGTTTTTTCCTCGCAGGACCCCGCTTAACGCTATGCATCGCTATAGCACTGTTTTTGCCCACCTGCATCACTGTGGAGATCTTGTTCCTGCCGCCCAACACAACATCGCTCATCCAGCCTATGGACCAGGGGGTGATTGTCTAGAGATGTGCAAGTTGAGGAGCCCATCATAGGGAAGATAGTGGACCTTGTGACCACGTCTGGTCTGGGAGACACTAACACTCAGGACATTGAGCAATTAGTCCAGGCTTCTGGTGTGAGCCTCACCATTGAGGACCTGGAAGAACTGGCCCAACAGGGCACAGAGGAACCTCAGGACAGCAGTGACTCAGACACTGAGCCCCCAAAAGAACTGTCCTCTGACCTCGTAGGGAGGAAATTGCGCCAGATAAGTGACCTCGTGGATCTGCTGGTGGACAATGATCCTGATGCAACCAGGAGCAGGAATGCAAGGCGTGGTGTAATGGATTCGTTTTCTTGCTTTTTCCGATTGTTTATTTTGGTACTATTTCTTTAATTTATTAGGTGCAAAACCCTTGGTTTATGTTGCTTTTCATTTATGCTGCTGTTTGCAGTTCAACTAGAGTTCACAGCAAGTAAAAAAGTTACAACGTTGTATTTGTGTTGTTTCTTTTTTACAATGTCGTTTCCCTATCCCTATCTTCCCCATGTTAAACTGGCCCGCTTAGCGCTGTTTCGCTTAACACTCATAGCGGTAGGAACCTATCTACAGCATTAAGCGAGGTATTGCTGTATTTCACTGAGAAATACCGTCTTCTCAAATCTGGTGTTAGGTGATTCTGCATTATTAAAATCAATTCATATACTGACCAAAACCCACCTTAAAAAAAACATACGAACTCCTTATCCTGCGGTGAAGTTGTCGGCGCGATCCACCGCTTCCTGTCGACAAGAGCAAACAAATAGTTTCTAGTCTCCCTCTGGGAGCTCGAGCAGAGTTTGCCAATGGGATGAGTAGGGCTCCATGGAGCCCTAAGAACTCCAGGAGCCAATACTCATGGCGGCGTGTTGTGCCCAGGGCCAGATTTACATCTCAGGAGCCTGTAGGCAAAGAGTTGTAGAGCCTCCCCCTCCAAAAAAAATGCTAAAATTGCTTCTTTTTTTTTTTTACTTTTGTTTTGGGGCAAACGAAGAAAAAAAAATTAAAAGAAAATGCAAGCCAGTTTCCCTCTGTGCTCATATCAAACGAAGGGGCAGAATCTGTTGCCTTAAAGTGAAGCAAAAATGGAGCCGAATGTTAGGGCTAGGGCAAACCCTGAAACAAACAAAAATGGAAATGAAGGTTAGGTTTAGGTAACCCTATGTAGGGACTATAATAGACTGGCAAGAAATCAAAGACCATTGCCAGATGTAATTCTATAATCAGATATTTAAAATTACTTACCTAAGTATATCTGTTTTACATTTTGTTGAACAGCACCTTCGCCGTGCTTCTACTCCGTTAATGAAATAGTAATATGTCTCCAAGAAAACATGGCCGATTTGGTAACCCTAAAGAACAGGGCTCAAAATTTCCCAAGCTACTAACCAGGCCATAAGAGTTACTCGCCACCAGTTTTTCCACCTAACTCGTACCCAGCCCTTAACTCTGCCCTAAACACACACCCTTAAATTATTTTATGAAATTACACTGTTAAAGGTTTTATTTATAATAAAGTTACAAAAATAACATTAATACCCAGACATCAGACCCCAGATACATGTAAACCCAGTCATCAGAGCCTAGATACATGTGTAGCGCTGTTTAAAACTATGTTACTGTATTGCTCCGTTTTGGCCACCAGAGGGAGACAAGCGCAATGTAAAAATACTGGACACAATGGGACTACGTTTTCCAGCATGCTTTGGGGCAGAGACAGGAAGTGGGTGGGGAAGGAGGAAAGGACATCTGCAGCCTCGTGGAAGGAGAGCCAGTGTGAGCCGAGGAGTGAACAGAGTAAGACGCACGTGAGACTTTGAGCGATTGTTACCAGGCCGGAGAGCAGGCGCTGCCTTGCCGACGCTGAGGATTGAGACAGTGACTTGCCAGAGACCTAGTAATCCACCGCTGAGAGGTTTTGCACAGACACAGAGTAGCAGATTGGACCTCGAGTAAGGAGACCGTGATGATCCACTGGGAGTGCAGGCGGTAGGCCGGAGACCTTGTTGTAAAGACGGACAAGCAGGAGAAGCGGATCCGGTGGCACAGAGTCCCAGTAAAATCCAGCGGAGAGACGTCCTTGATCGGGCAGCGGAACAGATTGTCTGGCGGATGGGTGAGAGGCCTTCCAGGCCACAGTCAAAGTTTAACGAAGCACGCTGCAGTATTGCTTAAATCTACAGGGCCCCAACGTGACTAGTCGAAGATTTACTAAATCCATTCACTGGCCAGTTGAAATATAGTACCCGGGTACCTGAGCTCACACACACACACCTTTTTGGGACATAACCTGCACGGGACTTACACTCCAGAAACGAAGGGGTTAAACTTTTATTTTACCGCTGCGCGTTTCTCGCATTACGAAATCCTGTTTTCTATACACCGTGCTTACATTATATATGCCGCTTTATAGACCAGTAAAGTATATAATTTATAAAATCCACAACAGTGCTGGTGTATATTTATTCCCTAGTGCGGAGAGACTAACCGAGGTTAAACTAGAGGTTAAATTCAGCGGCTCCTCCGGGAGTGAGCGCTACACATGTATACCCAGTCATCAGACCCCAGTGTGAGCAGAGTGAGGAGGCAGGGAAGCTCCTCTTCACCCCCCTGCCAGTGACAGAAATCAGCTGGGTCAGATTAGGCAGCTGATCCCTGCCACCGTGCAGCCTGGGGAAGGGAAGTTCACCGAGACTCTCACCATACAATCTGTGCCAAGGTGAGAGCAAGATAACTAGTCTCCAGGTGGTTCTAGATATAACACGTATAACCATCCAGCACACCAAAGTGCAAAGAATAGTTAATGACAGGTTCCGTCTGGAATCACTTCATTTTGTGTTGTGTTGTGTCCAGGTGGTTCTCCTGATTCTCCCACCTAGTTTGTGCTTCACTAAGAAGTTTGGGCATGTGTATCACTCATTGGGAAGGGAACTGGCACCGAGAAGGATCAAAAGATGAAAAGATACGATACCCGCTGAGGATGAAAGGTTTACATGGAATTAATGCCTGCAACATATATAGGATATCTGCCTGTAGACAACACAAATGACTATTAGTGAAATAAATCATCATCAACCCCTTACATGTCCAAGAACCAGTGGTCATGATGCAAGACGACATATTCCAGATCTCAGTGGCATCCACTCGTGGTCTATGCGTGCTATTGCACAATGGTTTACGCAATGGTCGATAGAACCAGTAGGAAGCAATAATATTGATTATTCTCCTCTCCCCCAACCTTTGTTTCTGAAGCCAGCTCATTCATTATATGAACCACTAGTGTGTTGTTTTGTAGGTCCTGTGTGGGTTGGTTAAAGTGGGCAGATGGCTCTCCATTCCCATTGTTCACATTTCCTAATGTTTCCTTTAAAGGGGAGGTGGGGGGGGGGGAGATGAGGAAATAAAATCTCCAGTACTTAACAGTACCATCTGGATAGAATGACTGCTTGACAACTGTTTCCTTCAGTGACCATCTTTATGGAAAAAGAATATCATCATCACGACCCGACCGAAGATGCGATTTTGCCTAATTTAATGTCAAAAGCCAGTGTAGGCTTGTTTTCCTAATGTATTCCTATCCAGTGGACTCAACGGAGGAATGCAAAGACTGCAATCCTTACGTGATGTGTCTGGTAGATCACGTGATTCATGCGTCACTTTTTATCATAATGTGGTCTGCACTTCATGTCACTTTATGCATGAAAACAGTGGTTAGGTTGTGATACATGAAATACCTGCCATCTTTTCTAAAGTAACTGCTACTTACACGTGTAGTAATGCCCACGCTATCTAGATAGAGATATCTATCAGTCTGTCGATTTATCTATTTATCCATGATCTGTCAATCTATCTCTATATTTGTCCCTCTGCCTATCCATCAATTTATCTGTCTCTATATATAGCCATCTATATACCTCTGTCTATATATCCATAAATTAATCTGTCTCTATATATAGCTGTCTATATACCTGTCTATATATCCATCAATTTATCTGTCTCTATATATAGCTGTCTATATACCTCTGTCTAGATATTCATCTATTTATCTCTCTATGCATAGCCATTATTTATATCTGTCTATATATCCATCAATTTATCCGTCTCTATATATAGCCGTCTATATACCTCTGTCTATATATCCATCAATTTATCTGTCTCTATATATAGCTGTCTATATACCTCTGTCTAGATATTCATCTATTTATCTCTCTATGCATAGCCATTATTTATATCTGTCTATATATCCATCAATTTATCCGTCTCTATATATAGCCGTCTATATACCTCTGTCTATATATCCAATTTATCCGTCTCTATATATAGCCGTCTATATACCTCTGTCTATATATCCATCAATTTATCTGTCTCTATATATAGCTGTCTATATACCTCTGTCTAGATATTCATCTATTTATCTCTCTATGCATAGCCATTATTTATATCTGTCTATATATCCATCAATTTATCCGTCTCTATATATAGCCGTCTATATACCTCTGTCTATATATCCATCAATTTATCTGTCTCTATATATAGCTGTCTATATACCTCTGTCTAGATATTCATCTATTTATCTCTCTATGCATAGCCATTATTTATATCTGTCTATATATATCCATCTATTTATCTGTCTCTTTAGGGTTTATTCAGAGAGCACCGAAATATCGCTGACATTTTCGTGCTCTCTAGTTCCCTGCACTTTGGGGAATCAAATTTCCCGACCCGGCGGTGAATTCAGGAGTGCAGAGAACAGATCCAGAAAATCCGCTGCAAAACCGCTGAATAAAAGCTGAAAAAAAGTAAAAAATCCGCCGGAAATCATATCCAATATGATCCGAAGTATCGGATCATTCGAACCGCTGCAAAAAATACACCGAACACGTCTGGAAAACGCCGACGATCCGCCGTTCACAGCGCTGACCGGCCGCCAGAAAAAGCCAACGAGCTGACGAACAGGGTAAAAAAAAATCTATTGAAAGTGTCAAAATTGAAACGCTGTTTGCAAAAAATCTACTCAACAAAAATGTCTGGAATTAGCATATAAGGTCCAATGAATAATAATAAAAAGGTCTGTTACAGAATAAAGAAAAAACGCTATTATAAAAAAAAAGAGAAAATACAAAGAGACTTTTTACTGCAGAATAAAATAATAAACGGTTTATTAGATATTGGATAAAAACGGGAATATTTTTATTTTTTTTATTTAATTTTTTTAATTTTTTTAAATCTTTTATTTTAAAATTGTTGCATAGTCAAACATATAGCCAACAATCAGAAATGGCCACACAGGGCCATAATACGTCATCGAAAGAGCCATATATCAACATAACAATAAAAAACAAGGTAATAAACTTTGCAAAAAATTAGAGGTGTCTTCAGAAACCCAGCAAAAGCAGCCAGCTCTAAAGGGGACAAAATGGGGGAAGGGCGAGGGGGAATATAAACTCATCGGAAAGGGAGACATAGAAATCGGGAATATTTTTAACATTGACCATTGAAGCCTATGGGATTCGCCTGACTAAACCTGCTGAATGAAACCACCGAACAGCAGGGCACTTCACTGACATTTCCCTGCTGTTCGGTGTTCTGTGAATAGATTAACCATTGCTTCTCTATGGGGGATTTCACTGCCTTCGAACAGGCTCCATACTTGCTGGCAATTTGCAAAAATTTGGCAAACTGCCTGCTTTTTGAATAGTCGAATGATTATCACATGGCCGCTCCACCGTTGTCATCACCACAGGCCATTCCGTACCTGCCAAAGATGGAGCCAGGTCACATTGCCCATCATCTACCTGCCAGTTAGCACGCCAGTGCTCCCGAAATTTGGCCAGCAACTCTGCCAACACTCCCCGTGTAAGTGGTAAGGAATCCGCAGCAGAGAACAGCATAGGGGAAGAAGGCAACGTCGCAGGCCTCACAGGAGCAGGTAACTCATCAAGGCCCGCAGCCAGAAAACCTGGAGGACACACCTCCAGACAATGGGAGGTTCCCAGAGGATGGGGGCCCTCCATCTTCCCCGACATCTCCGTCCATCGGACCACAGGCGCCATCGTCGGGTTAAGTTAGTGTGGGCAACAGGCAGGGGACCACCAGCAAATAGGCCGCAAGATGGCCGCCAGGCAGGAGGTAAGGGTCCAGCGGGAAAGAACAGCAGGAGTACCCCACAGCGGCAACCCAAAGATGGAAGTCCAGGTGACCCTCCGCAAGAAAAGGAGCTGAGGAAGGTGCAGAAAGGGCCTAAAAAAGGCCGATAAACTCCTCAATGGGGAGTCCAAGCACGGAGCTCCACAGCACACGTCTACCCTCCTACGCATCCCCTCTCTATCTTTCTATCCACCTATTTATCCCTCCACATGTCTATATATTTATCTATCATTGATCCATTTGTCATCTATTCTATCTTTCTACCATATGTCTTTATCCATGTACGAAAACCATGTTTTTTGGATTTACACAATGTATTGCAGTGTTTTCCATAATTTCGGTACATGGTTTGATTCACACTTGCTGAAATGCTGTATGTGGAAAAATACATATTTATGGCTGAGCAGAATGCAGCATTCTTTATGGCATTTTCATAGATTTAGGGCCACAAACTGCATTGGTTTCAATATATTCTGGATTTCATTATTTCCCCCCCAAACATTCCTATACAGCTTCACTCACGGAATCCGTAAAATAGCATTATGTTAAGTAGTCAGTCCGCTATCCGTGGATGTATCAGGCTCCACAGTAATGCCCCCCTGCTGTTAGGATGAGTAGTAGTTATTGTCACTCCGTGTTCCATATACCTGATAGTATAGAATCATAACTTTCCTTACATTCCATTAGGACACCCCTGGGGGTCTCCTGAGCTTACTCACCGTGCGCTTCACTGTCCACATCCCTCTGCACTTATGAAGAGGGCCCTGGTTAATTATTATTTTTGTTGCATTAATGAACATATTTGTATGACTTACATTATCTATGGTATTTGTATAATCGTATATATGGCAGATGTGGGATTTTTTTCTACATTCTGTCTGTGGATTTTGTGTTTCTAATTTAAAAGCCTCGTGGGAAGACTTTTACAAAACTGTCTGGTGAAAATTTATTTTAAAAACCTAGAATTAAAAACGTAAACAGTTTAACCAGTTCTAAAATCTTCCGCAAATTTCAGCTCCTTTAAATAGCTGTGGGTTATATCCTCACGCCCAGTGCCGCCATCAAAAATCTTGGGGCCTGTGAGGGAAACCCGCTCTCTTCCGTCTGTCCTGGCTTTCCAGACACGCCCTCATTGCGGTCAGCCCGGCTACTGGGAACACAGTCCTCAGCACCTCGAGCAGCTTGACCCGCTTGCTTCTGCCTGCTGGGAGACCTGGGCTGGCTGGCAGGGATCTGTGCCAGTGCTGTGCCGAAGATACAGCAGCTTCTAGGGATAGTGATTATATTCCTATACCTTATACTTTTTTCCTCCTTCTGCTATTTATATGGATATATTCTGCTTTGGTGGGATTTGTTCTTCTGTAATACTGCGCTATATTGGGATTTATGGGACATCGATTCACTGATTCATTGTGTCTGTTTGTTACTTATTTATTGCAATAAAGTGACCAATTTTAATAGTATCGAAGTTCTCCGGTTGCATCTTGGTGCTAGCTGTGATGGTATGTGGTGATTAGATTTTTGGGTTAAGCCCATGTGGCGTTCAAGCTAACATGGAGACGCTAATGGAGAAAATCTGTGCCTGCAGATTGTCCCATAGGATCCCCATGTTAACGTGTTATTCCAGTGCAGGCGCTAGCTCAGCACCTCACCCCGGAATGCAGCTTTCACCGCAGTGATACTCGTGGTAACGCATATGCCCTGCTGTGCGAATCACCTTCTGGAGTCCATAGGACTATTTCGAGATTGCACAGTGCCGCAGAGTGATCACAGAGGAAGACTGGAAACTATTTGTTCCCAGTCTCACTCTGCACAAGAAGAAGTGGTGGATCGGTCCTCCCTGAGTATGGTGAGAGGTGAGTATGGGATTTAATGGGGGGGGGGTTAGGGGATGTCAATGATTTTGCATTTGCAGAATAATATAACACCAGCTTTTAGCACTTGCTAAATGTTTGCCTTGCGCATCCCAACGTTAATTTGCGCCGGCACTTTGTAATACCTATCTTGTCGGGACACTAAAAAAATATTGCCTTCCCAATGTTAGGTTTAGGAAACGTCGAAGTACAGTAAGCTCTTGCAAAATATTTTCACTCGAGTGTGGCTTCAGGATTTGGAATATCGATGGCAGACGTTAAACTTACTTCTCCAAGCGCTAACGATTACATATGCTACATTAGCACCAACTATGGTATAGAGCCCAAAATGGGGACACAGGAGTAAAAACAATATAAGAGTCATAAATAGAAAACCATGCATTAACTCCTTGGTGGCACACCCTCATGTTGCATATTTGGTACTCAAGGACCCAAGCAATTTGGTAATTTCTATGTTTGTGTTCAACCGTAAATTGCATCTTTTCCATTTATTGCACCCACTCTTATAATACACTGGTTTTCTTTGTTTATCTTTTAAGAAGAGATGTGCATTTGTTTCGGAAAAATTCGGAATTTGGAACGAAATTTGATAATTCTACGATACGAATTCGAAACGATACGAAACGGTATATAACGAATTTATTTAGTTTTACTCTGTGTCATCATCATAAAATAAATTTGAATAACTGATATCAACTATTGAATTTGAAATGAACTATCAAATTGATAACAACTATCGAATTGATCTTAACTTACAATACAAGTAAAAGTCGGCAAAGGACTTTATGAAACAAATTCATTTTCTTTCACTGTTTAAATTGACTCAAATACTAAATCTGTGACACAGCTTAAAATTTAACCCTAGCTTTTCTTTTAACAGCAAAATTTGATTAATTGGGGTTTTATTTAGTGATCCAAAATTCGAATTGATATCAACTATCGAATTGATATATAAAATTCAAATCGATTTGAAATTATAAATCGAAACGAAATTAAATTAGTTACGAAATTCTGAAAACGAAATGATTTAAAAATGTAACAAAACGAGACTAAACAAAACAAATTTTTCAGCCATGCACATCCCTACTTTTAAGCAACAGAGTGGTGTTTAATTTGGCGTGATATATACACATATACATTCTACTTTATTATTACAGAATTAATATCAAAACAGTTTTTCTAGTTTTGGCAGTAAGAATGTATACATACAGGGTTATTCAGAGAGAGGTGAAAACCAGGAGAATGGCTGGAGAAGTGAAAATTCTAGGTCAAAATAGCCGATTCGGAAAGTGAGATAAATGGGAAAAAATTTCTGGTTTGGCTATTTTGACCTAGAATTTTCCATTCTCCAGCCATTCTCCTGGTTTTCACCTCTCTTTGAGTAACTGATAATTAGTGCAGCTAAGAAAATCTAATCTAAATCAAAATAATTTCAATTATGTGTCGTGATTTACACAGTAACTCATATGCCTAGGATTTTCATTTCTTTTGGTAGCTGTTTTTGTGAGAAAAGGAGAGGAAGAGGCAGTTACACAGTACAATGATCACTGTGATTTGCTTTCTAACAGGGTTATTCAAAGAGATCCGAATTGTTGGCGAAAGGTAACCGAACAGTGAAATTCAGCGTACGGTTACCTTTCCTGGCCATTCGGCTATTCAGAGAGCAGGCAGTTTGCCAAATCCTGGCGAATTGCCTGCACATACGGTGCCTGTCCGAGAGCAGTGAAATCCCCATAGAGAAGCAATGCTTCGTCTATTCAGAGAACACAAACCAGCAGTGAAAAGTTGCCGAATTGCCCTGCTGTTCGGTGGTTTCATTCGACATGTTTATTCAGGCGAATCCCATAGGCTTCAATGTTAAACACAAATATTACCATTTTAATTCAATATCTAATAATCTGTTTAATATTATATTCTGCAGTAAAAAGATTCTTTATTTTTGCATTTTTCAGGATCTTTTATTCATTTTTTGGTATTTGTTTTATGTAAATTCCAGGCATTTTCACTCAGTAGTTTTGTTGCAAACAGCGTTTCAAATTTCAAACTTTCAAGCAAACTGTTTTTTTTTCACCTCCTTCGTCTGCGGTGTCGGGTTTTTCCGGCGGCTGCTCTGCTCTGTAATCGGCGGCTGCTCGGGTTTCTCCAGCGTGTTCAGTGAGGTTAATCCAGATGTTTTTGCTGGTTTCGGTGTGCGTTCGCAGGGTTTTGCGTTGAGTGTTCGTCGGGTTTCCGGCGGCTTTTCCCTGCACCACGACGGCCCTATGGTGCTTGCTGAATACACCGCAGGGTCGCCGAAATGGGATCGCCAAATCGCAACGAATTGAAGAGAACGAAAAGTCGCCGAACGTGCGGTGAGTTTTCGATTCTCTTTGAATGACCCTGATAGTGATCACTGTGCTGGGGATATGGTAATTTCGTGCTGCTGGTGCGCGTCAGATGCTGAGGCACCCAGCAATAGCATTAACCAGGCTGATTGCTGCTCTTGCAGCTCCACAGTGCAATTTATGCCATATGATGCAATATATCCATTACGGGACCTTAACTGGAAGACATTCATGGGGCAGGAAACTTCATGGTGTAAGAAACGGTTAAATATTGTGCTGCCAGCAAGGACAAGTGCTGATTAATTTCATTAGCAACAGCATGTGAGAGTTTGTAATCCAACAGAGGAATAACAAGAAGGCTCCAGAGGAATCTATTTACGGGAGCAAAAATTATTAGAGAAGCGATTGCCGCTGACACCGCGATCATTATCCGGTATCATTTACACCAGAACCATCCATAGGGAGTTCATGTAATACAGTTGGTCACAGTGGATGTGCACCTGGTGAAGTAAGACATTCAGGGTTATTCAGAGAGCGGTGAAAAGCAGAAGAATGACTGGAGAATGAAAAATTCTAGGTCAAAATAGCCGATTAGGAAAGTGAGATGAAAGGGAGAATTTTTCTGGTTTGGCTATTTTGACCTAGAATTTTTCATTTCTCCAGTCATTGTCCTGCTTTTCACGCTCTCTGAATAACCCTGATTGCTTAAAAACATGTCATAAGGCTGAGAACTGGATCCCAGCAACAGTTTTTGAATGAGATACAAATGATATCTGTGGAAGTCATTTTAACACATTTTTAAAGTGTGGCAGTTTTGGATGCTTTGCTTGTCACTGCCTTTGAGTGCCTGAATGACAGTTGGTTATAATAATATATGTGTAGGAATTATGGATGTCCTGGTCAGGTTTCTTCTGCCCTCGATCCAATCCAAGACAAGCCATTCAATATTCAGGATCAGTAAAATACTAAGTCCCAATCCGATACATTACCTGTTGCCCTGTCCAGATGGGGGGCCGCAGCCATCACTGAGTAACCCATCAGGTGTACCTGAAACGCCAATGGATGCCCACAAGGAGTACCCCTAAGCAGATAGTCATGAACCTGGTCTCTGCATGTGCAGCGCTGGCCGAACAGCCAGACAGGGCAGGACTTGGTAGTCAGGTCAGGTTAATAAAGTCAAAAACCGATCCCTGAAACCCCTTGATTGGCTCCCGATCCTGATCCTTGAGATCGGATTGCAACAAACCTAACAACAACACATATGCCTAACTATAGAATATTACTGAAAAACCATTACATGCGGCACTGTTGTAATCATTATACAGTTTTAGGACAGCTTTGTCTCACGAACATTTCTGACCATGGTAAAATAAGGCAAAATGCAGAGTTTTAAAGAACTTTCACTTTCTACGTCCCACTTATATTATTATCCTTTATTTATATAGCGCCACAAATTCCGCTGCACTTTACAAGATCAGTGTTCAAGGGGATGATGCATTAGAATACCACACATGGATGATACAGCCTGATTCTGGGGGACCCTGTTCCCAAGGGAACTTACAATCTATGACATGTACAAGTATTTTGTGAGGTAGGCGCATCCGTATCGCTAGGTGTCTTGCCCGAGGAAACTCGCTGGTGGCGTCTTCTGAGCAGGATCGAGTCGGCTTTCCATGATTGTAGATCAGCGACCTGGTGGTTGGGTTGAACCCGCTTCTCGTAAAGTCGAGAGTTTCTTCTCCACCGTTGTATTGGAGGGATGTGCTGAATGGGATTTTGACTTGCTTCTCCACGGTTGAAGAGTAGAGACATTACCACTGGACTCCACAGCCGATATTGTGTGGTAGGCAAGTATGTACCGTTACGTGTCTTGCCCAAGGACACTTACTGGAGAGCTGCTCTGGCTGGGATTCGAACCTTTGTCTCCACGGTTATTGTCAGGACCGTACCTGTCCGTTCCTGCGTGATTCCATGCATGTGGCAGCTGCATGAAAGGTGCTGCCCTTTGCAGCACCAGTGTATATAAACAGTTAAAACCACACACACCACAGGTCACATGACACACCCCTCTGCCTAATCAATAAAGGCTCCACACACCCTCTGCCCAATGCTTCATTGTTGTCTCCTGTTCTTATGAACAAGACCTGCAAGACCAAGCTCCTGAAACCTGCTTTCCTTATCCACTCATTGTATTTCCCCCCTATTATCCCACCGTGCTCTCCCAGGAGCAACGACCCATCCATACTCCCTAACCCCACGTTGCTCTCCCAGGAGCAACCATCCTATCTTCATACCTGGACACAAGGACTGCTTTCCCCATCACCCTCAGCCAACCTGTGAGTCTCATTGTGTCCTGTCCCACAGCCCTCCTGTGTGATTCTCCTCTCCCACGAACTGTGTGCATCCCCAAAACCTGCATATTGGGCTCATAACCTGAAAGGCAAGTACCTGCAAGGCATTAAACCTGACAGTTATAGAGCAGTGATGTTACATTTACACCATCCAGCCGGTATTGTTCCACTGTTTCCCAACACGATCACCATGATTGATAGCTGGTAAGACACGACACTATTATTATAAAAACTTTTTTTGCAATGTGCAGGGCCGTGTAAAAAGCGCTATTCTTGCCATGGAGTATTACAGTCTTGATTTTAGGCTGTTTAGTGGTTTAGCCACTGAATTATATTATCTGTATTTGTATTGTGCAGACACTATGGTTTGTTACCTTGTACAATTCATGGTTTAGTGAAAAAAATTCCACTTAAATTCAATGTTCCTCAACCACATAAATAGAACGACAGACTGCACTTTTAGCAGATGACTACAACTTTTTTTATATAGTTGATACCATGCTTTTAAGTAGATATCATTCTTTATATCAGGTTCCCACACAGAAGTATGTTTAATGAACCGCGTCGGAATGCAGATAGGAACTCGTAGGCAGCAAGCGGATCCTTATTTCACGATACTTATAATTATGACAAAATGTAATCGGTTACTTCTTTTAAAAGCACATATGGTTTACTTTACATTGCATCAGCGATCTAGTTTAAAAAATAGTGCCTGCACTACGGGGGGATTTCTTCTTTAGCCTTTTAAGATTCATTTTACACATGATTTTATAGTAGGGATGTGCGTTTCGGGTTTCGGAATTTCGGAATTGTCACGAAATTTCCCAATTCGTGTTTTCGGATGCGGCCGAATTTCCGAAAAATTTTAGATCTGAAAATTTCAGATCCGAAATGTTTTCCGAGCTGAAACGAAATATTTTCGGATTTTTCGAATGGTCTTGAAATGTGTCAAACGAGGAGAACAGATATTCCGAAAAACGAAAATTTTCCGAAAAACGAAAATTTTCCGAAAAACGGAAATTTTCCGAAAACGAAAATTTTGTAAAAACGAAAATTTTCTGAAAAACGAAAAGTTTTCGAAAAATCGAATCGAAACCGAAATCGGTCGAAACGAGCCGAATCGAAAAGTTTAAAAATCCGAAAAATCGAACCGAAAAAAAAATCGGTGCACAAGCCTATTTTATAGTGAACGGTGCTAATTTTTGTTAGATTTCTTTTTTCTTCTCGTTCAAACAATTGTTTGTCTGTAAAGCTCGATGTTCATATTGACCTTTGCTTTTGTTTTTGCACAACCAACAGTTTATATGTTTGTAATAGCTGCTGCCATGTCCTTGTCCCACCCAGCGTGAGACAAAACATCTGGTGGAGACGTAATAACGTCTGGGTTTAGAGTCAATTTATTTCAGTCGGTTTTTTTATATAATTGCTTAACAATTAATACATCCGTAAGCAGTAAAACAAACTGAACTTCTGATTAATTCAAGGATTATTTTTGTAACGACTAGATATAGCTACATAGCTGTTGGCCGAGTCATATTTTTTTTTAATCAATGATGAAATACCTCCTACTTTAGGAGACAATGGAGAAAATTCATCATAGAACACATAATTAAAAATTCATGGCACGTCCTACCCCTGCTTGGAATATAGCTAAAATATATTTAGATTACAAATGAAAACAAGAGTATCCTTTTAATACAAAATGTTTGCTAACTTCAGACATGTATATGAAATTATCAATGTAGGGCAGCAGCTCTCAGCCCTGTCCTCAAGTGCCCCTAACAGGTCAGATTTTAAGGATTACCTTGCGGAAATGCAGACTGAATCCTGCAATCACTGAGCAGCAATTTATATCACCTGTCCCACGTTTCAGATATCTGGCAAACCTGGCCTGTTAGGGCTACTTGAGGACAGGTCTGGGAAATCACTGGTGTAGGGCTGATTCTGGCACACAAGAAAAAACATTGCCATAAAAGTAACTGTATCAATGTAGGCGCTTCTATAGGTTTTTTTATAGGGCTTTCTGTAGGGGCCTTTGGTTGTAAAACGTAAAAAAAAAAAAAAAATTATGAAAATCCTGTTGGCGTAGTTTCCCTGTCCTTGCTGATGTCATTGTAAAGAAGAAAATGAAAAGGTTTAAATTTATGCACATTTTTTGAAATCTGTCCTGTCTGGAGGCACTTTACACCTGCTCAGTCTGATGGTTGCTGATATGAAGGAGCAGGTCGAGCTGATTATGTGAAATATGGTCAGTAGGCAATCAAATCTCAATACGCAATGCAAGGATCAAATATTCACACGAAAATTGAGTAGTATTGCTTGATTGCTGGGCAAAACTAGTTTTAAAGGGTGTTGCCCTATCCAAGACCAGTGGCTGCTTGTGACATTTCAAGTTGGTCGGGCGCAAGACTGGAAACATGTTTTTAATCATTAATAGGTATATGTTTATATGACACTACTACCTCCAAAATATGTGGACGATCCCATATATACAGAGCATAAACCATATAGACTAATGTATAGAGTTTAATCCAGAGGTAAGCCACAAGATGTATACATAAAACATTATTCAGTATTAAAAGAATCAAAAAGTGATATATTATTTCCAAAATAAACTACCTGAACACGAATCCCACCCATTTTCTCTAAATAACTCTGAGTATACAAAACTTCAGTGTATGAAAAAAAAAAATCCTGTTTAGTATTGCTATTTAGCACATTAAAGCAAATGTACCTGTGCATTCTCTGTCATTAAGGGTTTAAGGCCGGAGTCTGTTGTATGACCATACAAAATCTACATTGAAGCCTCAGATGCCTGCTTTGACCGAGTTTGTTGACTTAGTGATGAGCCGAACATCCCTGTGTTCGGTTCGCATTCGAACTCGAACAATTTCAAAAGTTCGAGTTCAAACTCGAACACGAACCGAACTCAATGCAAGTCAATGGGACTCGAAAGTTTGATTTTTAGAGTGCCCTTCAAGAGGACATATATGCAAGATGTTTGCCATAAAAGGTGTATGGGGGTCCGGGTAGTGCCCTGGGGGACAGGAAACAAGGACAAAAAGTTTTTTAAAAAAAGTTTTTAAAGGAGCAGTGAGTTTTCCATGAAATAAAGGTTAAGAATAAAAACAAAAAATTCCTTCAAATATCATGCCTAGGAGGTCCCCATAACCTGCCCGTGAAGTGGCGGATTTGTAGGATGTATAGAAACATTTAAAAACAAAAAAAATTACATTTCAAATGACGGTAATGGTTTTCCTTTAATCTTTTTTTAATAAACAACTGCTTGGGGCGGCAGCCTGTATGAAAATAGGAGACATTTTAGGACACGTAGAACAAGTTTAGTGATTTTTTTGGCTAAATTATGGTGAAAATTATGCAGGCTTTGGATGAAAGTAACAATAGGTGCTTTAAAATTGGGCCTTTAGTGTCGGCAACAGTGCCGTCACACTGTAACCCCTCTGTGGTATTGTGGAAGAGTGCAGGGTTGGACCCTGCGGTCCAATATTAAAATTATATGCATCTGGTATAGGTGTCAGTGGCAGTGCACCCAAATATTGTGCCTTTGTGGCAACAAGTGCCTTCACACCGTAACCCCTCTGTGGTATTGTAGAAGAGTGCAGCGGTGGACCCTGCGGTCCAATATTAAAATTATATGAATCTGGTATAGGCGTCAATGGCAGTGCACTCAAATATTGTGCCTTTGGTGGCAGCAAGTACCTTCACACCGTAACCCCTTTGAGGTATTGTGGAAGAGTGCAGTGGTGGAGGTTTTGGTAATGCAGAAGAGATCCCCGATCTATTCAGTTACATCAGCAGCTATAACAAAACCGGGTCAGCAATGCTTAGGCACTTGTACTGTGCTACTGTATATGGTGAGAATCGGCGCACACCAGTAGCAACAGGAAGCAAACAGAACAGGCAGGGAATACACAGAGAGAATAGTCAAATGGCAGGCAAAGTCGGCAACAGATCGGGTCCTCAGAACAAGCAGGGTCAGTAACAAGTATACAAACTGATTCAGTAAGCTAGTGATGCGGGAATAAAGGCTGAGACACACTGTGCGTGTAGTGACGCACAGCGTAGCGAAGAGAAGCAAACATTTTGCAGGCTTGACTTCACTCCGCCTCGCAGCGTGTCTACACTGCATTACGTTTGCTCCTCACCGCACTGGACAGGAATCCACTGACTAAATTAAAATGTACACACAAAACCGTTTTATTTTCACAAAGCACATGTTATATAGGCAAAAAAAGTTTCTACTGAATAAAATACATCAAAAATTACTGTTCATTTAATAGGAATAGTATAAAAATATAAAAAAAAGGTAACCTCTGATCATATATATTATAGGGACACGGAGCGCTGTGTATAGAGTAGAGATGCATTGATACCACACACAGACATATACGTATATATCAACACGCAGACTTATATATACGTATATATCAACACGCAGATATATATATACACCCACCCTCAGACCTCAGACCATATATACACATAAGCACATGGGGGGTGGCATGTGGACAATCTCAACTAAATGCGCCCCCCCTCAATTTGGCTGATCCCTCCAGAAGAAATGTTGAACCCGACAGAGCAGAGAATATATATATTATTCTCTGCTCTATCAGGTTCAACATTTCTTCTGGAGGGATCAGCCAAATGGGGGGGGGGCAATTAGTTGCCAAAATGTGTGTGTAATACAAGTCTGGATATATACATTTATAAGAATATATATCATACCTGCCCTTACCTTGCCCTATAAAATTGCTAAAAATATACACAAAAAAAAAACACTGCCCGAGACCCCGCGCAGCCCAAATGCCACCCCCCTCTACCTGGCTGAATGTATCTAATATATATAATTAAATACATTCAGCAAGGTAGAGAAAGAAAAAAAAAGTTTTATTTTATGTTCCCGGGGACATTTAAAAATGTCCTCGGATTTTATTTATTTAGAAATGTGTCGCCTTACCTTAGCCTGGTGGTCAGTGGGGGCTCCCTGGATCCTGGTTGTGGGGGGGGGGGTCTGCCGTGGCCGCAGGTGTAGTGGCTCCCTCCCTGCGCCGCCTGTCTCTGCCACATGCACCTGGGAGGCTAGCCCGCACAGTTGCAGCTCTGTCATCCGGCGGCCACATGCTCCTCAAGGGGATCCTTGGGATGCCCCGGCAGGCTGCCCTCTACAGTGCCTGATTAGAGGGCCGTGTCTGCCTGATATTTTAGTAACAAGAATGTTTTATCCCATAGGCTTCAATGTTAAAAATATTCCCGTTTTAATTCAATATTTAATAAACCGTTGCTTATAATATTCTGCAGTAAAGAGTATCTTTGTTTCTAGATTTTTTAGTATTTTTTAATAATTTTTTATTCTTTTTAAAAAAAAAAAAAAAAAAAAAATTGAACTTTTGGCGAACGTCCCAAAAAGTTCGAAGTTCGCGAACTTTCGAACGGCCAATGTTCGAATCGAACTCCGAACCGATCGAACCGAACAGCTCATCCCTAACGCGCATCAGTGTTCAAATAATCAGCAGCAGGGAGCTTAAACATAGTTGTGGCCTGTGATTATTAAAACCTCCCATAAAGCCCTTATCAGACAAATAATCAGATTATCTTCTTTTTTTTTACTCCTTGCAACAGTTAAGGAGAGTAGGACGTTGCATAAAAAGGTACAAACCACATTTTGTCAGTCCGGCACATGTTAATTGACACAAAAAAATAGAAAAAAATATTTGGTTTACATATTTTGTAGCAAAAAATTGGTAAGGTGCTGCTCCATCCTATGGAGAAGCCTACACTGTGCCATGACTAAATTATACATATCCACTAATCCCTATCATAATCCTTTGCAGTATCTCCCAAAAATAAAGATTGTTGATTTGTATTGCAACTGGGGTTGGACAGGTGCCTGTCAGGGTTCAGCCATGCAGGAGGGCGAGGGCACGAGCCCAGGGATGCAGTTACACACTGGAGGCAACAGATATGGTAATAAGGAGGTTTATTACAGGTAACACGATACAGATGAGGAGCAAGGCGGGAAAAGGGCTGACTAACAGGTACAAGGGGAACTGAGAGACAAGACAGGAAGGGTTAACCAAAGAACACACAGAACTCAGGACAGAGAGGGAGTAAAATAGAGACAGATGAACATATCTGTGGAAGTCAGGAACAGGGCTGGCAACAGAAAGAAGGGGAACACACAGAGAAACAGGATGGGAAAGAGATTAACTAAAAAGCAGATGGACTGGCAGGATTACTGATATGAAGGTGAGAGTCTAGGGGTGCCAAGTGGGAGTCCAAGGAACTGAAAATCAGGCAGCAGGGTAGGGAACGGAAAACAGATGAAGGTCTTGATACGGATGAGGATCTCTGATAAACAACAAGGGTTTTGGATGACAACAGCGAGAGTCTCAGTGAACAAATAGGGTATCCAGGTGAAGTGTCCAAATAAAGAGTAGTCAAAAAGACTGGTCAAGGGCAATCCAAGGGTCAAGGGTTGGCAGAGAGAAGCAATCTGGTAGAAAAGGCAAAAGGAGTCTGGTACACAGGAAAGAAGATCAGGCTTCTTGCTAAACAGGATCCAACCTGGCTACTGAACAATGTTGAAGCACGGGCTCATGGTTTTACACCGTTTTGTAGGGCAGCACCAGACCAGAAGATTTCACCAGACTCGGGTGTGTTCAGAGCAGAAGGAGAAATCCAGTTCACAATGAGGCAGCACCATTCAGGGTGGGGCAGCACCAGATTTGCCTTTCCTGCGCCAGTGGCGGTGAGGGCGATGACCGTGCCCACGAATATGGTTTTGTGTTCATCAACCATCTTGGAGAAAGCGGAATAGAACTTTAGGTTAAAAACACCATATAGCAATCATATATTTGAAGTCTATGTTTTTGCAGAGCTGAATTTCTACATTTTAATATCTACTTTCAATGAGTTCCAACATCCATATTCTTGCGGTCAAAAGAATTACTTTGAAACAACCACTTCCTCCAACACTACATGTGACGCTCCAGGAGGCAGTGATGTCCATGGAGTTAATTTTGAGAATGGCTCGCCATTCAGTAGAAGAGGCCGGGAAAAGGAATACTGATGAATGTATAATGTGATACTTTTATTTTTTCCTTCTATAGACAGGATGAGATTTAATCCTTGAGGCCTCATTTGGAGGAGGCCACCACAAGGATAACGATGCAACGGGCAAAAAGAACGATGTGAAATGCCCATCTCCAAACTCAGCCGCTAGCAGCATGTCAACAAAGCCATTCCAATGATGTATTTCAAATAATGAAAAGGGACAGGATGACACAGCTTAAATATACACAAGACAAATACTTATCTTTTTTTTTACACATTTATTGTTAGTCCAGGTTGACCAGGCACTACGGTGAATGGAAACCTTTGACAGCGCACCCTGTCTTTTTCTGTTGCGTGATTCCTTATTGCAAGATCACAAAGTGGTCTGATAGTAAGTGAGGACATATTTTGTATTTTCCTGTTTAGTTAACATAATCTGTATTTTTTGCTCTACGTTCTGTTGAATCATCATGCAAAACTGAGTTATTGGTATCAAATGTACAATCTCGTATATGATATCTTGATATTAGAATGGGAATCTGCAGGACTCTTCATCATCACCATCGTCCTCTTTAAACAGACACAAGCTAATTGGCCAATCCTTTACAGGAACTCAGTTCCCGCACAGTTGTCGATTTTTATACAGGATGCAGATATTAACCTTAAAACATCTGAAAGTTGCAGGATATATTTACTTCTTCTTTTAGTTTTCGTCATTATTTGCCTGTCAGTGCATTCCTCCATGTGATTGGTCTAGAGCTGTTTGAGCCAAGAATCTTAAATATATGTGCTCTTTTAAGAAGCCGCCCAGTCATCATGGAATCTGGATATAGACTTATGGTCTCTAATACTATATATAAAATTGCAGCCCATACATGAAAAGTTATGCTTCGTGCAAACGGTCCTCGTAATTATATAATAATATATAATTGGGTGGATATCGTATTATTCACATAGATCAAGGCGATATCACTGACCGCATTTACTCTGTTCCAGCTCGGGGCTGCAGCATGGTCGTCTTCCGTTGTTGCCATTGGAAGAGGGACGTTGCGACTCGCGCACCAATGGCTTTATGCAGTGACGTTGGCGCTTTAACCCAGTCAGCACACCACCCTGCAATTAGGTACAAAGAGTGGAGGACTGTCTTTCTCCTCATAGTGATCACTCGGCAGCATGTCACAGGAAGTGAGTGACGGTAAAGGTTTGGGGGGGGGGGTTACTTAAATTTTTTCCTATATATGTGGTAGCAGAAAAAAACAACACCTATAGTAAGGGACTCCCTACCAAATGAGCCCAACATATGCAGAGCATGACAGGTGCACGTTAAGCACATTTCGCTTTTATATGTGCATCAGGGTATTTACCTATAGGAATATGGACACCCAAGTAATCATTTACTCTGTCTCCAAGAGCAATTCTGTGGAGAGGAAGAATTTTCATATATGTTACGGGTAAAGCCCGAAGTGCGTTTAATCTTAAAATTATCTGGGTAATCCTGACATTACCCAAAACCGCTGGGTAAAGCTGCAAAAAAAAATGAAAATTTCAGACTTTACCCGGGTAATCTTAGGACAAACACAAGCACCACCCATCCACGACTATTCCCCTGCAGAACCAGAGAAACTCTGCTATAGGAGGATGGTCCCAGGGAGGAAGCTGAAGTCATAACACTGCGTAAAAGAAACCGATGACCCCAGGTGTCAAACTATTTTACTCCAGTGAGGACAATATCTGTACTTAACCAATACAGTCAGGGTCGTAACATCGCACAGGTCAATCAGCCCGGGGCCTGCGGCAGCAGATCGTTGGGAGACAGCGCTGTTTTGTAAAATACTTGCTGAATGAGAGAAAGGGCAGAAACAAAACATCTTATCCCCTCTTTTTTCCGTAACGTCCCTTGCTTTTAGAGGACTGGTAGATTTGGTGTGTAGGCGTATAACAGAGCTGCAAAGCAATAACACTCCCTGAAATTGGTCTCTACACGGTAATAAATGTTTTAGGAATCATTTGGTGTAAAAAAGATACTTTGCTTTTGTTTTAAATTACATTTTTATTGATGGAAATGGCCTCAATAAGTCGTGAAAATTCGTCTTAATTTCAGGTTGACTTTCATTTATTAAAAGGGGAGGGATACAGAATTTGGAGTCCGTCGAGCAGCTCCAACCCTTTATAAACCTCTGACTACAGCCTTTTGAATTCCTTGTAGGTTTGATCACTATATACAGGGTGTCCATAAAGTCTCTTTACAATTTCAAAAATTTATTACAAAGGCAAATGAAAAGACAGAAAAGTGAAAATTATTACAAAATGAGACGTCTATATTTAAGATTTTTTTGCCTCATTTAATACACCTATATATGGGCACCATTAGTTGCACGAAGCACATCAAGACGGTACTCGGTTTCTTGACATGTTGGCTGTAGCATACCCTCATCAATGGTGACAATGGCAACAGTGATCCTGTGCTTTAGATGAATGTGTGGTGTGGGATCATGTGCAATCAAATCATTGGTCTGTTGTTCTTCGGCGAGACATCAATTACTGCAAATGTTTACCTTAACCTTTTGACTGAATACGTGGCACCACAACTACATGACCTTCAACCAACCATCATTTTCCAGCAAGATGGTGCACCACCACATTGGGGACTGCATGTTCGTGGGTTCCTAAATGAAACATTTCCAGACCGGTGGATTGGAAGGGGTGGCCCAATTCCCTGGCCACCTCGTTCACCAGATATCACTCCCCTCGACTTCTTTCTATGGAGTTATGTTAAAGATATTGTGTATCGAACAAAGGTACGGACATCACTAATGTAAAGCAAAGGATCTATCTATCTATGCCATTGCCACCATTGATGAGGGTGAGGGTATGCTACAGCCAACATGGCAAGAGAATGAGTGCCGTCTTGATGTGCTTCATGCAACTAATGGTGCCCATATAGAGGTGGATTAAATGAGGCAAAAAAAACTCAAATATACACGTCTCATTTTGTAATAATTTTCACTTATCTGTCTTTTCATTTGCCTTTGAAATAAATTTTTGAAATTGTAATGAGACTTTAGGCCCCGTTCACACTGTGCGATTTGAAAATCGCGAGATTTTCATATTCAGGACAGTGCGATAATGTCGCGCGATGTCGCGGTTTTGTGCGATTTTTGCAAAGCACCACCAATACAAATCGCAAGTAGCAAATCGCAAAAAAAGGCTCATGTACCAGCGACATGCTACTGCGACATCGCACAGCAAGATGAAATGCATTGGAGAAGCTACACAGCGCGACGTCGCGGCAAAATCCGCGCCATAAATCGCAGTGTGAATGGGGCCTTATGGACACGCTGTACATGTGAGCACAAATATACAAGGTTTGCGGTCTCACACAGAATGTATACCACACGTTCAAATTTAAACTACAGGAAAGAAAAAAAACCTGCCCAAATTAACATGAAATAAAAGAAACTATCATCATTGTTCTTCTTCATGAATGCACTTAACTTCTAAAGTGCTGCAAAAATGGAAGCGAAATTAAATATCCATTCCATGCAGCTGCTTAAGAAGGATTACTAATGATAAAAGGATAATTATTTCTCAGGAGTTTAATGGACTCGGAATATCTAATCGGAAAGTAAAGCCAAACTTCAGACTTCCTGGAGACCCAGCGATTATCTTGAAATAAATAACATAATAAGTGCTGGAGGGAAAAAACCTATCGCTTTGATCAGGGCGGCATTCTGGAATAAAATTTCTGCATTATTCAGACATTACTTTATTTACGCAATTTTTTAAAAACCTCTAGGTCATTGGTCAGCAACCTTGACTCTGCAGAAGCTTTGAAACTACCTTTTCCAGGAGTCAGTACCAACCGAATTAGCAACCAAGCAATATGGGAGATGTAGTTCCAAAACATCTGCAGGGCCTAGGTTGCGGACCCCTGGTGTAGGGACCTCTGAACACTCAAGAGAAAAAAAAAATGAATATGAAAGCACCAGGTGTAAAGGGACAGAGTTTAGGGATATTTAAACAGGTGATCCTTGTACTTCCATGACTGAAACTTTCAACATGTTCTTCTGGTCATTGGCCAATGTACCAGTAACTGTGGCTTGTATCTATGATGACGTTTGAATGACTCAAGTTATCAGGGCTCTCTTGCCCCGGGCTTGATAAAAAGGAAGCAAGTGGCTCCAGGATTTATTCATTTCTTTCCTGAATTTTGGTACTCAACCTTCCAAGAAAGCCATTACTCTTTGTTTTCCTATGAGGGTAAAGCTTGATCTGCAGAGAGGCCCAGTAGGACGTGTGCCCTAGGCAAATCTAGGGTCAGATTTTTCATGTCTACCGTCAAAAAGTGCGTTGAAGCGTCCGAACGCATTTTTTCACGGAAGACGTGATAGTGGTCATACAATGCGCAATTTCAGCTGTGATTTTTTACGGATCCAAACCAGGAAACTTTGGGTGTCTGGACGTTATGTTGGCCAGACATGAGCAGCGTCTGACGTCTCCTAATCACGCACACACGCTGCTATGCGGACGCAGCGCACTCTGTACATCAGTACTAGCAGTTCAACGTTCTTGAAAAAATGCATTCGTTTGCCGCTTGCGTTGTGCCACCGAAGTTTCGTGCAGCCGTACTTCGTGTGTGGGCCTGCGTTGGACGTCATTTGCTGCTACCACGGCCATAATAAAGTGCGGCTAAACGCACATTCGCACTGCGTTCGTCTGACCCCAGCCTTAGTGGGTTATTCTCATAACAGGAATCACTAGGTTAGGATGTACTTGTACTTCTCATAGATTGTAAGTTCCCTTTGGAACAAGGTCCCCCTGAATCCGGCTGTATCATCCATGTGTGGTATTCCAATGTATCAACTCATTGTACACGGATCTTGTAAAACGCTGTGTAATTCGTGGCGCTATATAAATAAAGGATAATAATATGCTATGTAAGGAGTTTTCTGGGACTGCAACTCCAAAAATCACCACCAGGCCCAGACCTCGGTCAAGCCATTGGACTCATCTGGAAGGCCAAAGGCTTGACAGAGATCTGATCCTGGTGGTGGTTTTTGGAGTTACGGTCCCAGAAAACGTCTAGGCACTGGAAGGAGAGCCCCCTTAAGGCTCCACCCATTGTAATTGGCCAATTAGAATCAATATTATTTAAAGCGCATGGTTTAAACGATCACACTGTTCTTTTGGGTTGCCTGAGAAGGGAGAGATCCCCTAGAAGCACAACAAAGCGACGATTTAGGGCTCCACTTTTGTGAGTGGGCTAGTAAACATTTTTTAATTTTTTGTATTTGTACAAAGATATTTACAGTTTTTTTACGTTCTCTGAGATGAATAACCCCATAAATCTTATTCAATAAACAAACTTGCCACCGAATTGCACCAAATTTAAGGGCAGTTCATCTATTCACTAAGCTGCTAGTTTGCCAAATACTGGTGAAATGAGAGCGAAATATGGTGCAGTTCACTGCAGATTGACAACCTTCGGTGGCAGCGAAAATTTCCCATAAAAAAAGTAATTGTTAATCTATTCAGAGACTGGCGAATTGCACCGCAATGGCAGTGAAATGCTGAGATTTTTGGTTGTTCAGTTTAAACAGGCGAATTCCGTAGGATTCAATGTTATACAATATTATTTTTTTCAAGTGTTTAGGCTTTTCATTTTCAGAAAAAGTCTTTATTTTTGGAACACCTTTTTGCATTATTTTGGTGGCTCCCGTTCGGGGACCCTGCAAAGAATAGTGAATTCACCGCAGGGTCAGCGAAATTGAATCACCGAATGGTGCCGAACCAGAAAGCACTGAAATTTCAATGTTTTCTGAATAACCCCTTTAGATCAGGGGTCAGATGAGCACACTGCGTGCGCCCCTACAGGCGTGCCTCCCGGCATCCGCCGCAGCGTTGTGACGCTTCGACAGGGCCGGCCACACGCTTATTGTGTCGCTACAGCAAACGTGCTGCGGCGGCGCTGATAGCCTCCCCTTGGAAACGCTACAACTCGTGTTCGACGGGTCAGTAAAGTGCAATCCTACATAGGAGGATTGAGCCTTGCAGCGCTGAGTGCACTAACGTCTCAGCGAGGTGACCAAACGGGCGTCAGAGTAGAAGGAACGTCCACGCTCACTAACGTTCCTTCCGCTCTCAAAAACACTCGTCTGACCCCGGCGTTAGGCTCTGCTTAAAATATCACCTTGATTATTGGATAGTTAGTTTATCAATATGTGCACAGAATAATTTGTATCTTGCCCACAGTTGTTAACACATTGGTGAAAGTTTTGTGGAAAATATGGGTCAGCAATAAATACACAGAAAGGTGTTATTTATGATGTTCTATGTGGATCTGTAAGCAACATGACAATGTATGGATCCCTCCTCTGGGTAGTTTTCCTAAGGGAGCACCTGGCAGTGATACCGCTTCAGATTTTACAGCCTTGAAAGACTGGCTGAGCCTACATAAAATGATAGATCAGTAACAGCCTATTCCCAGCTCTCCTTCTGCAACGAGCTCTTCAGAGCATGACCCGATTCTAAGGTTTCTCTTTAATGCGCGTCTGTCGTAAACTATGCTGGACGTGAAAAGTGTTTCGATATGTAATCTTGAAATAGTGACGCCCATTCATTGAACCCGATACATTCGTTCAACAAGAATGGAGTAAAAAAAATAAAATAAAATCTGTAAATAAAGCTCACGTCACAGGTAAAATAAATTGCAGGGATTTAAAACGTTTTATTACCTTTTTTTGTTGCATCATTTGCACACACACACACACAATTATTTTTTTTTTCTGCAAACAATTTAACAAGAAGCCAATTGCGGATTAAGACCTCAACAAGGCTGCATTGCGGTGATTTCTTAGTAAAAAAATAAAACCAAACCCCATCAGTGAAACGGATCAAACACAGTGGCGCCAATGGCCGCACAAAGGTTGTATGTAGTACCAATGTTTAGCGTTATGCCAGAGCAGCTTCCTTTAAACTATCCTGCAATCCTACGGTTCTAAGTATTGGTTAATTTGCAACTCTTCACTCGCTCATTGATCTGCCTGGCACTCAGGACGCTCTTTAGGCTTAGCATCATGTGTTTTTGTGTAACGGTTGCATGGTGCATTGCCTAGCCCTGATTTACAGTGCCTGATGTGGATGCAATAATTTTATAGCGCTAGATTGCTAACTCCCATTGTTTCAGGGAGCTCGCATCTTGTGTGTTAGGACAGTATCGTAGCAAGAATATACAATGTGTAATGTAAACATGCCATAGAACTCCATACAGGTATCGAAGTGTAAATGCTGCCCACAAAGCACAAACTCAAACCTGTAAACTGCAAGACTCAACTTGCTTGCAAAGGTCTGATACTCTCAGCCATCTGTAAACGTCCCCGACTTGCTGTGTTTTCTGCTCTCCTTACTATAGCCCTACTTACATTCCTGATAATTGGTGTTTTGTGGCATAGAAATCTGCTGTTTGCACTCGCAATTCTTCCTTGTCAAATCCTTCTCAAATACAGCGAAAAGAACGGAATGAAGAATCCTGATGTGAAACAAAAAAAAACAACAAACAAAAAACAGTCGGCGCGCAAGTAAGAAAACAAAGCTCTGTGTGCGTGTAGGAAAGCTATGGTGTGCGCAGCAGCTTTAACACTTTGTGTTTGGTAAAACTACAAAAATTGTGGTTTCAACCCCATTTAAAAAGAATCTTTTTGCTTTTTTTTTTTTTTTTTTAACCAAAAAGTTGACTTTTATTTTTTTTAAAGTGAACCTGGTCATGTTAACCAGACGTGATTTAATAGAGGAGAAATTCCCCGAAATGCTAGCAATGTTATTGTGGAATCCTCCCCAACGCTAATGAAAAATAGGTCATAACATATTAGGAGCTGCTAGTGTCCGGTATTATTGCACGGGTTGAGCACATTAGTAAACTACAAGGTGTCAGGATGTATCAGCGCTGGGATATGACCGAAGCCCAAAAAAAAATATAATACTAAAGACAAAGAACAAAAACAGAAAAACCAACAACAAAAACAATATCTAAACTCTTCAGCTTGGAGTGCTGCTCTCAGAAAGCCCAGCAACTCTCCTTCATGTCCTATGGTGCTGCGGGCATATCTGAAAAGCGAGAATGTTCCTTATGTCTGGAAAGCATCCCCCGTGTATAAAAGGGTGCGCGGTTGTGTGAATGATGGGTGAATGTTAACTCTTTGGAGTGAGGATGTGGAGCGTGCCTATGCTGGAGTGTAGGATTGCTCCTCAGACGTTGGAGAAGGCGTGGGTCTTGCACAGAGGTTTATCTTTCTTTGAGTAAAAGGTCTTTCCTTCCAGGTTCACTTGACAGATCTAGAAAAAGCAGAAAAAAAATAGAAACGGGCGATGAGAATAAACAAAAGTGTGTAATAATATTTATGCATTTATAGATTAAAGAAAACTGAAGCAGAAATTTCATGAGGCCACCAGAAACTATAAGCCAGGACATCCCAGTGATGCGCAGTGATCATGCATATTAATTGCACATCGTTGGCAATCTATACCATTGTAGATTGACAGCATGGAATTCCCATACATTGAATCATATAGCACAGATCTGGGAAGCACCTTATCTGTTACAAGGAACAAATTTTAATTTGCTGTGGTCTAGACCAGTGTTTCTCAAACCTGTCCTCAGGCCCCCCTAACAGGACAGGTTTGCAGGATAGCTGAAGCACAGCACAGGTGATAGGATTTGCTGCTCAGTGATTGCAGGATTCAGTCTGCATTTCCCCAAGGAGATCTGCAAAATCTGGCCTGGTTGAGGGTCCAAGGACAGGTTTGAGAACCACTTGTCTAGACAGGTGACAGATTGCAGTTCCGGTCACTGAAATGCCAGCACAAAATTACCTGCTACCAGGAGGCCGCCTTTGCCATTCTGCACCAATGGGACTGTCTTTTTAAAGTGGTTATTACTTTGATTATTCAGGTGCTGAGCAGCTGTATGGCACACCGCCCCGGCCTGGCCAACAGATTCCTGGTATGCCTCACAGCCAGACTGTGTGTTGATAATTAGCATGACTGCTTTTGCAGACTACATGCGTTCCATCCCATTTACCAGTCCTTCATCCACACACCCATAAAGAAGCCACAAGTTGGTCATCGTTTGCTTCCGTGTCCATATGAACATACACGTTACGCTGAAGATGTGTACGACGTGATCCCTGAGCATCGATCTGTCCTGCAGCGCAGTCGTTGCAGAACAAAGCCCTCTGCAGAGGGACAATTAAAAGTTCTTACCGCACAAACAAAGCAGGAGTCGTGCCAGCTGTATCCCAGCGCTTCCAAGAAACGATCACCGGCATCAATCTTAAAGTCACAGCCACGGCACTTGGTGCCAAACATCTTCTCATAATCTGCACAGGAAAAACATCCGGTAAGGATTAATAAAAACGAGTCTGTGTTGGGTACATTTCAGATGTGAGACCTGCATGTCGCTTTGAGACGCCCACATTGGCTAATTAACGTAATAACGACTTGAAACATATTTATATCACAGCCTGTCCCTGCTGCGGTATCCCACGGGCACCATGAACACGTAAGCCCATATTTATCACAAGTTAAAAGTCAATGTAAAATTATTTTGCAGAGAGGACTTCATTAACCCTTTGACTACCATGCAGATTTCCATAGAACGACTTGCAGGAACCAATGGTTTCACGGAATCCCCCAGATATTCACAGAATTCTTGCAAGAAATGGCCAGAGAATCATGGGAGTTGTAGTTTAGAATCGGGGGGGGGGGGGGCGGAGTTTGAGTTCCCTGATTTAGGCTGGGTTCACACCTAAGCGTTTTACAGCGCGCTCCTGCGCGCTATAAAATGCTCAAACAATGAAATCCCATGATTCCCTATGTGGGCATGTCACACCTGGCCGTTTCTCAGCGTGCATGAACGCGCTGATAAACGCCCTACGTCCAAAGAAGTGCGGGAGCTTCTTTGGGCAGTTATCAGCGCGTTCGCGGCCATATCATAGCCGCGAACGCGCTGCAACGCACGTTCGCGCGTGCATTGCGCGACGCGCGCTACACCGTGGTGTGAAACCAGCCTTAGAGCTTGTATGCACTGTGCTGACAGGCAGAGGGCTCCTCCTGCAGGTCAATGCCAGTATAGCACTGAGACAGCTGCACGTCTCCGAGAAAGAGTCTCAGCAGTTCAGTGACTTGCAGTACCTCAGCTGTCATGTCTGACATACAGTATGATTTTAGGATATTTTGGAGCCAATTTGCAAAAAAGATTTGTTTGCAGTTCTCCAGGATGAGCCCACCATGTCCTGCCTTCCTCAAATGAACCGATGCTGATGCTCACACATGATAAGAGGTCCAGTTTTGATTAAAAAAAAATAATAATTAGAAATGCTCACCCTTTTCACAGTATGGCTGCCCTTCCTCCATATAAAATGCATGGTTACGAATGGGGGTCTTACAGAAAGCACAGGTAAAACAATGAACGTGCCACGTCATTTTCAAAGCATGCATGATCTCCTGGAGAAAAAAAAAAAAAAGATAAAGAAACAGAAAAACAGTGTGATGTACTGACCAGAAAATAAAAATGCAAAAACACAAGCATTACATCGATATTGGTAAAGTAAAAAAAAAAAAAAAAAAATAGACCAAAAGGAGGTCAAATCCATTCTGATAATTTAACACAATTGGTAAAAGAAGAAGATTATTTTTTTCTCTTCTTCCAAAACAATTTTTTGTAGCACATTGCCTGTAATAGGAAGAGGTTCCAAAGTGAAGTAAACAAAGTTGAGGATATATATATTTATACGTAGACCAAAAGTCTGGCATGCACACACTGCCAATTTTAGCAAAGAGCTCTGTGACGCCTGTTTATAAAAATCGTGACTTTAGAAAACTCTGAAAGAAGTCCTTTCTCGAGGAGGTCCCCTAAACCTGAATTTTTAACAGAAGGGGGATGAATGAAAGAAAAAAACCTGTTATGAACAATAAAAGCACAACTGCATATATAAATGGTACCGTAGATACTCGAGTATAGTGTGACCCGAATATAACGCGATGGATAGAGATTTATTATGGAAATGAGAGAATAGTCAAGACTCGAATATAACGCGAGGAACAAAATTTTTACTGTACCAGTAAACAATTAAAATCCTTTCTGGTTCTCTTAGCACAGTCAGGCTCCCCCTCAGGCCAGAGTGCTCTGCTCTAGAATGATTGCAGTTGTTACCAAGTATGAAGCCACCGGCCACTCGTCTTCATTACTAGCGATTAGATGGCTGGCGGAGGCGAGTGAGGTGAATGATTGGCTTAAACAGAGCATGCCCTCAGGCTGTGATGGATCTGACCTCTCCTGAATACAGGAGTTCCTGAAGTGTTTGCAAGCATCAGGGAGTCCGCATTCACTTCAGCGAGACTACCGGAACCTCCAGCAGACTTGGCATCCAGAGCAAGGCAAGCTTTTTTTATTTTATTTTTTAACACGCAATGCAGATGTCTCGAATATAACGCAACCCCTCCGATTTTAAGGTAAATTTTTGTCACCAAAATCTAGCGGTATACTCGAGTATCTACAGGTATATATACTGGACACAAACACCTTATACATACATACATACATACATACATACATACATACTCGGCAAGAGCTGACACGTCAGGCATCAGCTTTTTAAAGTTTAAATAAAATATGAGCAGTCATTCTTTTAAGGTGCCAAGACACACACACACACACACTGCACAAGAAAGCGGGTGAACTGGATTACAGAGACAATCATTGTGCAGAGAACAAACCATACATAAAATGACATGAGAAAGGGTCTGCAAACATTCCATGCATCTAGAATGATGTCGGGGATATTTTATGTGGACGAATAAAAGCAGCACGGCGCAGCTCACCCCTGTAATCTTCTTATTGCACTTTCCACAGCTGGGTGCAAATCTGACATCGTAGCAACGCGGGCAAAATATTGATCCTTTTTCCTCGAAGAAGCCTCCCTCTTCAAGTACTTTGCGGCACTGTGAGCACGTGAACTCCTCAGGGTGGTAGTAGCGTCCCAGGGCCAGCAAGTATCTCCCACTGCAATGATATAAAGGATCGCTACACGTTAACAAATGAGCAGATCTCAATGTTACCCTCTGCTCCATCAGAAGCTCTTTGCAAAAAGAAGAAAAAATAATGCAAAAGGAAATACTGCATCTCTTGCAACACTAGCTTTAACCCCTTCACTACCAAGTGGTAAAACTCTCAGGAGCCAGTGTTTTTTGGAAAATCATTAAATCTATTAGGAAAAAGTTTACAATGCATGCGTTACTCGAAAATGGTGTTTTCTGTTTCGGCTGGAAAAAAAAAACTGCTGAAAATTTCCATTTCCCGGCCGAGCGAGGGGCTTGCCTGAGCATGGAGGCCGGCCTCCAAGCTCAGGCAAGCCCCCGGCATGGCCTAGGCCTAGAGGCCCAGCCGAGCCTGGGGCTTGCCTGGGCTTGGAGGCTGTCAGAGTTGCCTGCTCGGCCGTCCTCCAGGCTCAGGCGAGTCCCCGGCTCGGCTGGGCCAAGCCGGGGGCTCGCCTGAGCCTGAATGCCAGCTTAGCAAGCAGGGGGGGGTGTTGAGGGGGTCATACTCACCTACCTCGAGTCCTCCACCGGTTGCACACATACTCACCTACATCAGCCTGGAGCTCCTCCAGCGATGGAAATCCTGCATCCAGTGTCTGCTTTGTCGGTCGCCGGTATGACATCACGGAAGCCTTTAATCCAGGGTCAAAGGCTTTCGTGACGTCACACCGACACAGCGGGCACTGGATGCAGGATTGACATCGCTGGAGGAGCTCAGGGCCGATGTAGGTGGGTAGGTGTGTACTTCACGCCCTGAGCTCCAGCGGTGACCGTCCAACGGCTGTCGCAGGCTGCTCGGCCTTCCTCCAGGCTCAGCAGAGCCCCTGGCTCGGCTGAGCCTGGAGGGCGGCTGAGCAGCCTGCGACAGCCGCAGGACGGTCACCGCTGGAGCTAAGAACCGAAGTAGGAGGATGTAGGCGAGTATGGTGCAACCAATTAGCCATGCGAACCTGGGCCTGGAGGCCCGGCCGAGCAAGCTGCTCGACCGGCCTCCATGCTCAGGCGAGCCTCCGGCTCGGCTGGGCCTTCAAGGCCCAGCCGAGCCGGGGGCTCGTCTGAGCCTGGAGGCTGGCCAAGCAGCGTGCTCGGCTGGCCTTCGGGATCAGGTGAGTCCCCGGCCTCCAGGCCCAGGTTCTCAGGTCTGATTTTCAGTATCGGTTTTTCAACCGAAACGATACCGAATTTCCAGTATCGGCCGGAAATTTTTGTTTCGGTGCATCCCTAGTAATAACCTATTGGGGAGGTAGATTTCACAATCTCCTGGTCAAATAGAGTTACTGCAGTTCAGGGCTCTGCGTAGGATCAGCCAGAGGGACGTCATTTAGACATATTTCCATGGTGCCAATACTTGGACCACATTCTCTTTGCAACAAACGAATTTCATTTGTGCCGATACAGCATAACCCAGATCATGTTAACACAATCTCATGTCTGTTACTACGGATACTGTATACAATCACAGTAGTGAAGGGGTTAAAATATTATCAGGCCACTTGTCAAAGATCAGGATATCAGGTCTGGTGGCTTCTAGAAAACATAGAAACATAGAAAAATGTCGGCAGAAAAGAACCTTTCGGCCCATCTAGTCTGCCCAATTACATGGATACTTTACCTGGATTTATCTTTTGTTTAGGATAGCCTTATGCCTATCCCATGCTTGCTAAAATTCAATTCTGATAGGGCACCTGGTGAGATAAAAGAAAGCCCAGGGAGAGAAACTCACCGAATCACCTTATTGCACTGGGAGCAGAGGGGCGTCTTGTCCCCTGTAGACGCAGGTTGTGCCGCTTGCATGATTGAACTGCGGTTCTGAGCTGGGGTGAGAGTTGCTGGCTGGCTGTGCTTCGTCAACACAGTGGTTGTTTTGTCAGGGGCATAACGCTCAGCAAATGTGGGGTCTGTAGTCCACGGGGGGCGCACTGCAGGCCCAGCAGGACCTGGAGGTGGAGCTGGGAAATCTGTAGTGTCTGACAAGAATAACAGAAAACAGTTAATCTCTTACATGGATTTACAAAGATTATTATTAGAGGGGAGCAAGAACCGTCAACACACAAGCGGTTTCTTAATAAATTGTCTGGATTGTGTAGCGACAATATTATTACTGTTCTAAATAATTGTTCTATAGCGTCAGAGCCGCAGCATCAAACTAAAGCACCGATCCGTATCTGGCCAGCTGGACGACCGAACAAAAACACATGAACAAGAACACGTGCACAAGAAATAACGTCACAAAGCCGAGGAGGCAGGAATAGAAGATCTAGTTCAAGGGGGCATAGAATCGAGAGGGGTAATGGGAATACGGAGAAGGGAGGGAATAACATTAATGACACATTTGGAGAAGCAGCCACCTCCCTGGTTTAGTACCTCTCCCTGTAAGACGTGCCTCATCATAGGTCAGGATCCCTGGCTGTAGCCATTCTGGAACCCCCCCTGGTGGTACACTTCCATGTACTGTTCCTGCCCTGTAACCAGCATTCACTATCAGCATCCAGCAATGCAACAGTTAACTCACAACCAACACACGTGACTCACAAAATAAAGGGCTCTGCCCCACAATTAACATTGCTGGTTCATTACAGCTCTTGTGCTGAGAGAGTGAGGTGCTACTAACTCGCTGCTCTGCTGTACCAATCTGTTCCTGTTTATTATTTATGTTTCCTGCAACTCCACCATCATCCTTCTGAGAATCATCTCGTCAGTTTATTTCCCTATCATCCTCCATACCCCTTCCCACCTGCTTATCAGTGCAGGACACTGCATCCTGGGCTCATACCCCTGCCATCTAGGTGCCACCCAGGTACCATCCCCATGATCCTGACATCATAGGACCTATTTATACCTTGCTCTGCAGAGAGCCCCAGAAGGATGTGTGTGCCACGCGAGTGGATTAATAGAAGAGCAGTCATTAGGATGGGAAGGATAGGAACTGCTGTGATGAGGTACATAGATGTTGTGGCAGGCTTATGAATGCATGGTCATATTTTGTAACCAAATCCTGATCATTTACTTTTAATCTGGGTGCTTCTTAAAGCTTTAAAAAGCTATATTAAAGTAGAGTGCTCTGAATATGTGGTGGTGAAATGTAGTGAATGTCACTCACCTTTTTCGGGAACTGCGGTTATAGTCCTGTTCTGCCTGGCAAAAGAATAAGATAACATTATAGATTTGCGTTACACGATATAGAATACTAGATGACAATATGCCTCACGGATTCCAAACCAGTCTTAAGGTTCTTCTCAGACACTAAATAAAAGTAAACTTTCAACTCTGACATAACCTGATCAACTTCTAAAAGGTTCCATAACGTTTGTGATATAACAATATAATTGCTATAGCATCTTCACAATCAACCTTAAAATCTGAACACTTAGGCTGGGGTCACACTAGCGCAGAAAGCCCATCTTTTGCACGGACATACTTGTCACCACACAATGCACATAAATTTTGATGTGAAGATAAAAAAAAACCAAAAAAAACAAAATGAGAAATATGGAAGCTGAAGAAGTCGTTGTTGCGTTTTGTAGTCTGTTTCCTACACAAGAATGAGCACTCGTCTGATGGCCTGTACTCCCACCTACAGAAAGCATCACGCCTGTAATTCTTCCTTTATACCCACCAAAAATCCGTGAAAGAGTGTGCACGGACGTCGCTTGTTCCCTATAGGATCCATCAACATTCTATGAAGGGCGTCATGATGCACGTTAAAGCGGATGCATTTAGTGCGCTCAAGTGGCCTCAGCCTTAAGTATGCCATTCTAATAGGGTTGATAGTGAGCCTGAAATAAATCCGGGCCACTTTTCCTAGACAGCCGGTGATAAACAAAAATCTGTGTGTGACATTAAGTATCGGCAGCCCACTGTTCCGGTCTCAAATACGTGCCAGTCACTATCTTAGCGTCTCAACTAGTGATGCTATTCAGTCGCGAAAGGATGATTTTTCATCTTAACTTCTTGAGATGATAAATAAAATAAGGTTTGCTGTATCCCTTTAACATGTGTTTAGCCCTTGTAGACAATCCACGCCAGAGTGAATTGTTGTGGTGTTCTTTAAAATCTGGTCACCTTGGTTGCCACATACAGCTCCCTCTGTGAATTTGGCAGCATCCCAGATGTCATGGATTGATGCCAAGCTTTGTACACAGCTCAGTTTGACAGAGTTTTGTAGCTCCACAGCTTGTACAAAGATCAACTTAAAGGCAGGTTGACCTGAATTGACTCAAATTTGTTCTTGCGTTTTACCTACAGTACATCATAGTGTTAGAACCACAATGTACAAAAGAATGGTTACGTCGTACTGGATGTAGGAGAAGCAAGTTTTAAAGTGGGCCATATGTAAAAGGGAGCTATGAACATTGAACAGTCACCATGACAACTTAAGGGTAAGTGGCTATTGTGCCAATGGTGTTCATTTTTGGATTTCTTACAAACCTACCACCTTGCAGACTTTTAGGCTGGCGGCACACGAGCGGATTTTTTGCGTCTGTCTGTGCGCACAATTTGCCGTCCGTCGTAGCTTTTTAATGAAGTCAATGAATAACACCGCACGATGCACCTGCGCACTTGTTCACACACAGCATTCGCATATTACTACGGACGCGAAAATGGCATGGACGTGAAAAGGCTAGGCGTCCCGCAGGAACTACGTGCTGCTTCTTGTGTGCGTAAAGATTTACGAGCGCAAGTGCGAAGGCCGGCACGCTGAAGCATCTGCCGATGGCATTACTGATAGTCTGTTGAACACAATATCTCCCGTCAAAATGTGCGTCCGTAACTGACGCACTGAAAGCACTACCTGAACGCTCGTGTGCCGCCAGTCTTAAGCAAATCTATTTACCAGCTTCTCTGGCCTGTAGCATCGATCAGCCTTTACGGGACTTATAACAGACTGTCATTTTTGTGTATTTTCGGAATCTTTTTAAGAAAGGAAATAAAATGTCTTTCTCCTGATTCTGGGGATAAGATTGGGATGCACACAGAAACGGAGGCAGGCAGCTTCATATTATCTATGGATTATTTCTGTAACTGTGACATAACCTGTGGAAAGTAGGCTTTAGATGTGTAAGAAGTCGGCCATCTTGGAATTCATGGAAACTCTAGGTCCCACAACAACCTCAGCTTCTTAACGTGGTTATGGAGAGATAATATGGATAGATTCAAGGTCAGGTGCAAACGTAACCAGAGCAGTTGTAAACCTGGCAGAACCGTTGACTGTCAGTTGTAGCTTAAACCAAGTTGGAATCTAGCAGTTTTTAAAAACATTAAGTTTTATTTTATTAGCGCTTTATAGTTTAGATTAGAACTCCGTCTAAAAGCTAGTCAAAGACCCAGGAACATCCAGGAGAGCAATCCATCACCACAGAAGACTGAAATACAGTACGACACACTTTGGCCCCTATTACATTCTTCGCGCAGCGTGTTTTGCGTGCGCAAATGCGCGAGGGGCAAAAGCCTTTGCGCTGAACGTCGTATTTCAACGTTCGCGCAAACGATGCACGTTATTGTTTAACGCGGATGGACCTGCGCGAGTGTGAATCAACTGTGCGTGTCCTATACTTAACATTGTGAGCGCAAATTAGTTTGTGCGCTGGTACGCGGATGGCATTTCAATCGATGCACATCTTTTAACAAACAACGTTTGCGCGCATAATTTTAACGTCTTTGAAAACCTGGTGGTAACTGCAAATCGGAACGTTCTGGCCGAAACGAAAAACACCAGCACCAAAAAAAAAAAAAAAAAAAAAATACAGCACAGTATAGTTACACATTCTACACATACCCAAACAAAAATATTGTGAATTCGTGTGTGTTTTTATTATTGCTGCAGCATATATACTCAGATTTACTTTGACAGGTGCAAAAACGTAAGTGAGTCAATTAAGGTAAATTGATGTCAATTAAGGTTCTGAATTCTGATTGGCTGAATCCCACGAAAAAAAACAGTCTGCGCACTGATCTACGTGCGCAACGTTAATGTACGCGTATTACTCTTCGTTTTGCTCCTCTTTTTTACGAACGTTACTTTTTGACGGATGAGAAAATGCGTTCGGGTCGGAATATCATGTTAATATTCACATGATGACGATGCACGCAAAAAAATTAGCGCTGCGCGAACGAAATTGCACGAAGAATGTAATCGGGGCCTTTGTTGGCAAAGGACACAAAACCAGGGACCAGAAAGATCTGGTCACAGCTGTCGGACAGTATATCCATACATCAAGAAGCCTTAGAAAATTTATTCTCTTCATACATTTCAAGAAAGATGGATCAATCAAGTAATAATTGGACAAATATTCTGCCACAACAGCAGTGGGAAGGCTTTGGGTTTTACGTGGGAACTAGCACCTATTATCACAGTAGAGGTATTTTTAGTAAACATCCAAAAAATTGGAGTAAAATCAGTTGATCTGGAGCGATTTAATTAAAACCTGCCTAATTAGCCTTCGCCGTGTCTAAAAGGGAGAAGAAAAAACCCATCAGAAACACAACAAACATCACACAACCGGAATACCTACTGCTATGCCAAGAAAACAGTGGATATTGTAAGGCACACACACTGCCCCTTGAGCTGTAGTATAGAAATCATGTAACATGATCTTTAGATTGAAATTCTGTACACAGACCCACTGGGCTGGACTGGGACAAAAAAAGTGACTCTGAACTTCATCCAGACCGGCCCACCCCGTTATGCAAACACGCAGGGTCTGATTAAGATCTCCATGGGCTGGAGCTAAAGAAGGTAACCCGGAGCCACAAACTGGCTGATACATACCTGTCCCTGCGCTCCCTCGTTGACTTACGTGATCGCAATCTCCACCAGCTGATAGCGGCGTCCTGCTTCTTCTCGCGAGAAAGGAACCAGGAAGCAGGACAACGCGATCGTCTGGAGTGTGACTGCGGGGGACAGCGAGGGAGCGCAGGGATAGGTAATGTAGCTCTATCCAGCCCGAGTGTGTCTCGGGGGTACCGCTTTCAGCAATGAAAATTAACCCCGAGCCACACTCGGAAAAAACGCTAGGGGGGGGGGGGGTTAAAAAATTGTAACGATTCTGACATAGAAAATATGTCAGAATTGTAACACCAGGGAGGGAGGTTAATGAAAGGAAAACATATGTTCTTTAAATTGCGTGCAATTTCAGTGTTGTGTGTTTCACTGCATTTTGGCGCTCTTCGGTGATTCTATTTCGCCATAAATACAGTGAATGCACTAGTGAATGTTCACCGTGTTGTGCTGAAAATGGAGTCACCGAAGTGGTTATCAGACGGCGGATTGGAAAATTCCTCTGGACTGAAGAAAAGGTCTGTTATCCTAATAGGAGCTTAAAATAAAAAGGTGTCTACATAAAAAAAGCTCCATTAAAAAAATACAAAAAATTAAAAAGTCTTAACAAAAATGTAAAATAAAAAAGGATCATTTAAAAAATAAAGTGTTTCTGCACAATATAAAACGCACTTGATTTCCTGGGTGACCAACACTTTTTAAAGGGGGTCAGGGTAATATTTTGATAATTAAACTTTTTAGTGAGTTCTAATGGTCAAATTATGTTTAAAAAGTATGATGTGGATCATTTAATGGCTTTAGCTCCTAGAAAAGTGTTGATCTCATAAGAAACTTGTGCCACGACCATTTTCTGCGCCGGCGTGGCATTATAGAGGTGTTTAAAATGTGTTTCCACTCAAAACATATGCCAGCTAGCTCTTACAGTAAACCCGTGTGATCCGCTCTTTGACGGAGTTAATTAACCCGTTTTCTTGAGATATGGTTTGTGAGTTTATTATCCTTTTGTTTTTTAGTTAAATACATTTATTTTCAAAAAGGGATATATTTTTAAAGCCATTAATAGAAGCTTTTAGATTATACCTCCGGCTCAAGACGTCCTGGATCATTTTACATAAAAGGCTGTATAGAAAGCTTGTTCCCCTCCTACAGGGAGTAGTTTGTAACTATATATTCCGTCTGCCTCTTCTGTTTGAAAACAATTTGTCAGCACCTTGTTTTCCAGAATATTTTATACTGCAGACGTGTCCCCAACCCACACAGGCTGACAGCTTGCCTTGATCAACTTAAAAAGGGACCCTGTCTAGGCCAATGATGGAGAACTTTGGCACCACAGATCACAGGCTTAAGTGTGGCTAAGCATCATGGGACCTGTAGTTCTGAAACTTCTGGAGTGACAAGGTTTGCCATCGTTGGTCCATGACGACATCCACAAATGTAAAAGAAAGTTAATGCTGTGACACACATTCCTCCCTCCCCTGTCCCTGGGCACTGTCACAGCCCCTCAAAGCGCAGGTCTTCCCTTTTGCCCTGAAGGCTGGATAGCCTTCCAGGATTGAGTTTGGTGCACGAGATTACTGCTCCTGGACCTGGGGAAGCGATTTGGACCAGCAGTATTTTTTTATTTACGGTAATGCTTGCTTACTGAGAGAAGAACAATGGGACAAACTTTATGGCTAGGGTCAGACTGAGGCAGTGCGAACGCGCGTTCTGGCGCACATAATCACGGCCGCACTAGCAGCAGATGACGGGCAATGACAGCCAATATACGAAGTACGGTCGCACAAAAGTCCGGCTGCGCAACGCAAGTGGAAAATGAACGCATTTTTTCGAGAACGTTAAACCGCTGGTACTGACGTACAGAGTGCGCTGCGGCCGCATAGCAGCGTGTGTGCGTGATTAGGAGATGTCAGACGCTGCTAGTGTGCGGCCAACATAACGTTCAAACTTTTCACCCCATCGTCATGAAATACGTCCAGAATTGCGCATCGTCTGACCACTTAAGCGTATTCCGTGAAAAAATGCGTGCGCACGCATCGACGTACATTTTGACGGTGGCCGCAGAAAATGCGCTCATCTGTCCCTAGCCTTAGTCAATTCCCTCATTTTCTTCCCAATGGCTCTTCCTTTAGAGACCTGAGCCCCGTTCAGTTCCTCAGCAGCAGCTGAATTGCTGCAGCGCAGCAATTCAGTTTGCTGCAGCAGTGTCACTGAACGCTTTGGATGCAAATTTCGAAGTAAAATGGCCAACGATTTCTTAATGAAAGATTAAGATTGTTTTTCGTATGACTCGGACAACAGTTGAGGTATATATGATAAAGAAACGCAGTCGGCACAATTCCGTTTTGTATGCACACACTACAAATGATAGTTTTTTTTGAATAAACGTTATGTTTACTTCTGGAAAAAATATATAATTGAGCTGTAAAATAGGTCTATGAGCAGGGGTAAATAAATAAATATTTTGTGCTTTGGTGAACAAAAACCTTGAAATTAACATTGCCGTACTGGATTGTTACTTGCTTCATGGCGGTGGCCATCTTTACTACGTCACACTCAGCTACTCGCAACATCTCCTCGGGTCGCTGCAAGTGCTAAGTTAGCAGTGCTGAGCGCTGAGCGGCAGAACGGCGTTCAATGGCAAGTTGCTAACTTAGCACTTGCAGCGGCTGAGCTACTGAACGCGCCTCTGATCGATTCTGGGTGTGCAGGTGTAGAACAGAGCTGCAAAGTCATTAAACACTGTGCAACTAGTATCCATCTATAAAAGAAATGCTTTAAGAAACTATTTCATAAACGGTAAATACGGTTTTAAATTGGGTTTTTATTTACATAAAAGTTGAGAACATTTTCTTGATTTCATTACGTAAAATTAATTTTAAGTGTTAAGGCACAATAACTTGTAGCGTTTAGAGCAGGGGTCAGCAAGCTTGGCCATCCAGATGTTTGGGAACTACATCTCCACAGTATTTGACTAAATATTTTTTACTGAGCCCCATGGGAAATGTAGTTCCAAAACATCTGGAGGGACGAGGTTGCTGACCCATGGTTTAGGGCAGGGATCTCAAACTCTGGCCCCACAGATGTTGCTGAACTGCAACTCCCATGATTCCTACGATGGCCTTCTACTGTATTTGAGGAATTCAAGGAATTGTAGGCCATCAACATCTGAAGAGCCCGAGATGGAGATCCCTGGTCTAGGGGGACAGCAATCTAAATACACCCCTGTGTTAGAGGGGGCAAATTAACTTCAAATCAAACCGTAGAATCTCGTACGCCCCTTGATGCTTGGACACTGAAAGGCATCTGATTGCCTATGTGGGTACTAGATATGCCGCAGCAATCATCAGGAGGCAGAGCACCTACTGCGGCAGGTGCCATTTGTCAAAGAGCTCTGTGGGAGTTAAAAAGGAGGCAGTTTTATACACGCTAGGTAAGAAATCCAATGCCCCTCCATTGTTTCTAGCCTAAAGTGTGCCTTTAACCCCCAAGCACTTTGTAGAAAAGATCACTTGAAACAAGGGATGCTCAAATAACAGCTAAAAGGAAAGACCGAAGAACCATTTCTATGCAAAACTGCTATTTTAAAAGAGAAAAGGTGAAAAATATGCAAACGTGGCAATTTTTATTTTTCACTTTTTTTTTTTAAACAGAAATATTGCTGGGAGGAATGGTTCTAGACACTAGGTGTCCCTTACACACGATTTCAAAAAGAGGTCTGCATTATTAGCATACAGGCACAAATGGTCTGTGTGTCAGATACAGTAAATGTGTTATGGGGATTAATCCGAAGGAGATTTTTAGAAATGCAGAAAATACCAGTAGAATACAAAAATATCACCTGTATGCGGGCATAGTGCCTGTAAATGTCACTTTATTGGGCAAACATGGTATGCTGAAGACCACTGCATGGATAATACATTGCTTTTTTACGGTCATGAACCAATACATCAAAGTCTATTACCATTGGAGGAGGACTGGACCATTTCTTTTTGATTATTATATAAAATGTCTAAATCATAAGTACATGTAAGTAAGGCACAAATGGGGAGATTCCTCGTGTTACAGGATACTCTAAGCTGAAACATGGTGGGAAGAATCAAAAGGACTGCACTATAAACCTGACCCTCAAAGCTACCATTTTCAGCTTCCGTTATCCTTAACAGTTTGCTTCATTTCCATCTCTAAGCAACATTGGCCAATCAGTTCTGCACTGCTGATCACAACCCAGTGACGGCTGTCCAACCTCGAGTGGAATGACAGCCTTCTGGGCAGAATGACAGCCTTCTGGGTGGAGGGGAACCCTCAGGTTTCTAAGGCTGCTACACAGTGCCCGAAGATATTTAATGGTTATCAATTAGTTTCAGTTCCGGTTAAGTGGGAAAGCAGGAGTAATCTAGTTTGGGTTTCCGAGAGTCAGAAATTTGAGCCAAACTCTTAAAATCAGGGGTTTATTTAGACAAAAAAAGGCCAATTTCAGAGGAATCGTCGTTTCCTAAATAAAAGTTCTACATAAGTGCGTTTTGGAGTGCCAAGATCCTCGATTTTTGTTTAACCATGTCACTGCTGAGGACGTGTGGGGAACGTCCTCATTGACCCCTAAGGAAAGATAGGGGGTTAATTTGAACCCCGATATCTCCTGTTGGCAGCTAGCAGGATCATGTTTGGTATCATTAGAATGGCCAGAGCATGGCCTTTCCAATGATACCAAACATGACCATGTTTAATGTAAAGAACAAAAATAATAATAATAAAAAAGAAAAATGTTTTTTAAGACGTGAAATGGCTCAGCAGTGAAGGGTTTAAATATTGTTTAAAGAGAAACTGTGCAAAATGTTGAGTTGGAATTTCATCTATTCTGTTAATTTGCCCATCTAAAAGCATTCTCTCAATTCCCGGTTTAATGGATGCACCTCTAAATGAAAAAACGCCAACCCGCGTGTGTCTGTGTGTGACTAAAATACATTAAAGAACTTTAAACACAAAGCTGTTAAATTGCTCCACAGCCAACGGATCCAAAGTCACGAATGACGGTTCTCACAATCTTTGTTGTGGGAGAAGGTATTCTATCCTGTGCACTTGTAAGGTCTTTGATGCTTTCTCTTCGCCAACCGGGTGAGGGTTAAGTACGTCCTAATCAGCGGACATCTGTGCAACATCTGTCCTGCGTCTGGTCAGGAGTGCGGGGGCAGACGCAGGATTACTTGTCAGCAGGAGGATGTGAGCACAAAGCCGCCCCACTGCCCTCCATACCAGCTGCCTTGGGGATGTGCACAGAAGGCAAAATTCTTTGTCACAGTCGGAAACCTGGACCACCCGTGCCCCCTCTAGATATCAAAGTCCAACCTGTACATGCCTTTTTGGACATCGGAGAAAATGGCGTATCACAGCAGTAAAACAACCATCATCGCCAGAACGTTATTTTATTCTATAAGGCTGCAAAAGTGTTAATCATTGAATAACAATCCTTTAAATTTTACACCAAGAAGTCTTAACATGAAGGGGAAAAAAAAAAAAGGAAAATACACACAATGCCTTGTTCTACTGCCCGCTGGTTTCCTTAGGGACTTGCTATTGAATTGTTGGTTGCGTGTAGAGATCTAGCAATTTCTTCAACAGTTTTGAACAGTTGACACAATAAAGATTTGCAAATAGGTTCTTTTGTGTCATCGTACACTGCCTCCCAATAATTTTGTTCTACCCCCCTTTCTATAGAACATTCTAATGCTGCGCTGTAAATCCACCCTCCCCGAAGCATTGGTTCCACCAGTTCCAAAGTCTTCCTGTATGATTTAATGGAAAGCGGCCCAGCAGCGGCTGCGTCTGCTCCACAATGCCCATATATAGCGATTCATGAAAAGGACAGCGAGAACCTTTAAAAGGCCAATATTCCATAAAAAGCAAATGGTTTACAGAGTTGAGGGGGGACGCACGCGTGGAAGGTCCTCAAGCATTTCATAGCACGCAGATCACACGATTAAAAAGTGACAGCTCCAGCTTACATGGGATGTCATCATAGATCCGACAAGCTTTGAATGTTTTAATTTAGTGGAACATGGAGGTATTGAGTGCGCTTATCCAATGCCAACAAAACAAGCCCCTTGCCTAGCTTTTCACCCCACCACCAATGCCAACAAAACAAGCCCCTTGCCTAGCTTTTCACCCCACCACCAATGCCAACAAAACAAGCCCCTTGCCTAGCTTTTCACCCCACCACCAATGCCAACAAGACAAGCCCCTTGCCTAGCTTTTCACCCCACCACCAATGCCAACAAAACAAGCCCCTTGCCTAGCTTTTCACCCCACCACCAATGCCAACAAAACAAGCCCCTTGCCTAGCTTTTCACCCCACCACCAACATTTTTAACACCGTTAAGAACAACGTAGAAATCCATCCATGGGAAAGTAAAGAAGAACGTGAGTGTTTTGTTGTATTACAGAGACTATGAACAAATAGATCTTAAAATAGAAAAGCCAGGAGACAAGAAAAAACAACCACACAAACAAAACTTTGGGTAACAAAGAACGGTGGTAATTAATCTGAATTTATCTTTTTGTGAAAGTATTTTTACCAGGAAGGATATATTGAGATTTCTCTCATTTTCAAATATGTCCTGGGTGGCGAGTATGTACCGTTAGGGGTCTTGCCCAAGGACACTTACTGGAGAGGTGCCCTTGCCGGGATCGAACCTGTGTCTCCACAGTCTCTCTCTACGTTATAGAGCAGTGATGTTACCTCTACTCCACCGAGCCAGCACCAAATTCTCACACCATGGATGACAGCAAACATGGACCATAATCATTTAACATTTCTAAACTTAATATAGGTGGTGCTTTTCTATAGTAAAAAAACACCAATTTATAGAATTTGGGTTTTTAACTTCAAACCCTCAAATGCCAAAGGAGGCAAAAAGCCACACTACTGATCAAGAAAACCTTAAAAAGAGCCACAAAGGGTATGTGTGCAAAGCCCTTTTCATTAGGGTCTGCTTCCAAAGCATGTATATATTTACCCCCTCACCAGAGGAGGTGGGCAGATCAGCAACCTTGGATCTTCAGATGTATTTAAACTACCATCTCCCATGATGCTCACGCTTACTCATCCTTAAGGGAAACATAGTTTCAAGTTATCTGGGGGGGGGGGCCCAAGGCTGATCCTTGCCTTAGCACATCCCTTTAAAGTGACAGTCACCCCCTCCCCTGGGCCAAAATCCCTAGACTTCTTTGAAATTAGGTATTAGCAGTAGGAAAAGGGAAGTGCTCATGCCACTGTACAGAGAACTGGTGAGACCGCACTTGGAGTACTGTGTGCAGTACTGGAGACCGTATCTCCAGAAGGATATAGACATCTAAGGCTAGGGTCAGACTGAGGCAGTGCGAACGCGCGTGCAGGCGCACTTAATCACGGCCGCACTAGCAGCAAATGACAGGCAATGACGGCCAATATACGATGTACGGTCGCACAAAAGTCCGGCTGCGCAACGCAAGTGGAAAATGAACGCATTTTTTCGAGAACGTTAAACCACTAGTACTGACGTACAGAGTGCGCTGCGTCGGCTAGAGGCGTGTGTGCGTGATTAGGAGATGTCAGACGCTGCTAATGTCCGGCCAACATAACGTCCAGACGCAAAAAGGGTTTTATTGATGATCCGTACAAAATCACGGATGAAACTGCGCATCGTATGACCGCTATCGCGTATTCCGTGAAAAAATACGTCCATTCTTCGAACGCACATTTTCACGGACAACGTGAAAAATGCGTTAGTCTGACCCTAGCCTTAGAGAGAGTTCAGAGAAGGGCTACTAAAATGGTGTACGGCTTGAAGGAGAAAAGTTACCAGGAGAGGCTTAATGATCTCAACATGTACAGCTTGGAAAAAAGACGAGACAGAGGAGATATGATAGAAACATTTAAATACGTAAAGGGAATCCACAAGGTAGAGGAAGGGAGTATATTTAAAAGGAAACAAAGTAGCAAAACAAGAGGACATAGTCTTAGATTAGAGGGGCAAAGGTTTAAAAGTAACATCAGGAAGCATTATTTTACTGAGAGAGTGGTGGATACATGGAACAGTCTTCCAGTTGAAGTGGTAGAGGCCAAAACAGTGATTGAATTTAAGCAGGCATGGGATAGGCATAAGGCTATCCTAAACAAAAGATAAATCCAGGTAAAGTATCCATGTAATTGGGCAGACTAGATGGGCCGAAAGGTTCTTATCTGCCGACATTTTTCTATGTTTCTATGTTTTTAAATAGATGACTGAGTAATCAGGGTAGAAGTTGAGACCATTGGGAAGCTGGAGTCGGACAGCCCTGCACTAGGGTTAAAGCAGGTTAGATTATCAAGAACTTCTGACTTAACCCCTGAGTGGCTTTAATCCCGTACCTGACTACTGTGCGCTGCTTCGAAGTGGCCGCCTGCTGTTACGTTCATGTAGGCACATGGATGGCCATTGGCTAGTTAGGAAGGTACAACCACTAAATTCCTGACCTAAATCCCAGAAAGCTGATCAGCTCAAATTAAAGTGTTCCTTTGAGTTAGCGAATATGGATTGCACCAAAGGCTCAATGAGCTCCCAGCTGGGCAGCCTACTGGAGGTTGATGTGATCCCTCTGCTTTGGAGGAGCTATTCCAGCCCCCTGGGAGAGCTGGTGAGGAAGAAGGCACTTCATGTAATCATGGTGCTAGATCACACCTTCCAAACACGTCACTCAATTGCAGTTCCCCTTTTGGCAAGGTTTAAAATATTAGGTGGAACTATGTCAAGGACTGTGGGCCAGATCAAGATGGCTGCAACAAGAGACGGAAAAGCTCCCATTTAAAAAATAAACCTTTTTTTTTTTTGCTGTCCACCTCTTATTACAAATCTTCAGAATCCTCTTTGCCTTCCCATAAGTCCTCTTAGTAAGTGGTGCTTCTGGCCAAAGAACATTTGGTAATCAAGACCTAGTTCTATACAAACTCTGACCAAGCTGCACGCGTTGATATCTCAAAGAGGTCTCGGACCTAGTTACATCCATCCCAAATTGATCCACATTTGACAAAGCAGTTGTATCCAGTTGACTCGCTTGCCGATTCCTGGCCGTTCTGTTGCTTACGATTTCGGTCGCTGTATGGAAACCTCACATTCCAGCCCAAGAAAAGCTTTGCATGTATTCTAGTCATTGGCTTGTAATCGTGCGTATGCCATGTTTAACTGGCGCAGCCCATTGGTGTGAGAGGAAATGTGTACCAACTTGTGTTGGTCACAAAGAAAACATTTTGCTCGGCAAAATTCCTCTAAACGAGGAAGAATCCCTCTTTTTACTAAAACAAACTTTATTCAATACAGTTAAAATTAACTCATTCCTTTTAAATTATAAAAAATAGTCAATTAAACTGATAGTGACCTGCATATGACAATTATTAACACCTTCTTGGTCGATATTACAACAGTGCAAGCTGTGTCTTTATTACAGAAGCCTTCCAGAAGTCTGTGAGTTAGTAGACTTATTAGGTTCAGTTTAATGGTTCTCTATTGTGTATGTCATACATATCAAAATGGTATTAACCACGACATAGCAATGTTATGCAAGTGTTCTAACCAATCTGCTGTTTAAACCGGCATCATATAGTTCAGTTTACAATTGATAATAGGAGGGGGAAACCCCCCCCCCCCACTGTGGTCAATTGCCTTAATTCCTGTGTCGTTCCAAACATTTGCTGCATAAACTTAGATAAGTATGACTCTCACACTGTTTAATTGATGACTATTTATAATTAAAAAGGAAGGAGTTAATTTTAACTGTATTGAATAGTTTAATGTTTTAGTAAAAAGAGGGATTCCTCCTCGTTTAGAGGAATTTTGCCTATCATAACCGGTGTTTAATCACTTTTCCCGACTTAAGTTCTCAGACCGAGGGCGGTCTTCGATCGCCGTTGGATATTTTGCAAAAAAACATTTTGCTCATTTGAGGATCTGAGAATTTGTCTCGGAATTGTATCATGTCCCTCCATCTTGTAGCTTTAGGTTTACAAAATCTACTTTAAACAGAAAACTAGGCTTCAGTCACACAATCTTCACAAACTGGGTCAAGTGGGAGGTCCTCTTCATTTATCACTCTTAAACAGTGTATCATGGCTCACGCCGTTGCAAGGCCCAAACCAGTGGCATTTCAGCTTCATACCTTGGCAGCACTTTTCCTGTATACTGTGCAACAGTCTGGCCTTCCTGCAGCCACCACAGGTGCTACCTCCAATGTATTAATTCTTCATCTTCTCACCAATCAGCCCTGTATGCTCTTATTTAAGGCTGGGTTCACACCTGAGCGCATCTCATATGCGCGCTTTAGACGCATTTTGTGTCAGGTGTTTTATGAGCGTATTACCTAGCGTTTGACAATTAGAAAAATGTGTCGTACGTGCATTTTTTTGATCGACTACAGAGGCGTCCAATGAAAAATACTTCCCGAGATACACCATTTTCACTTTCTCGTTCATACGTGCGTTTTTGATGACGAGAACGTGCAAACTCCCATTTCAGTGCGTTCACGTTGAATTCTAATGGACGCAAAAGCGTGGTAATACGCCCCAAAGAAGCTCCTGTACTTCTTTGGGCATAGGGCGTTTTATAGCGCGTTCCTACACGCTGTAATACACCCAGGTGGGAACCATGCCCGTAGGAAAAAATGGGATTTCAGTGTTTGAGCTTATTACAGCGCGTAGGAACGAGAGACACATCCCTTCGAGGCTTCAATATTATATTGCCACACTCTGTACTTTTGCTACAAGCCGGCTTTGCTTCCTGATCCCCGGTCTTGAACCGTGATAGAGTGCCCCTGCTTCTCCAGTCTCCTTCCTCCAGTGCCCCCGTTTCTCTGGTCTCCTGCCCTGCCGTGGGCCTTTCAAACTTCAGTCAGCCCTTTTCCTGTCCCCCATGTCTTGTGCATCCCGTGAGTTTCCTGCTGTGCTGCCCTCAGGGTTTCTGTGTGTTGTTCCTCCTTCCTGCCTCTTCCCTCAGTCAGCCCTTTTCTGGCCTTGCCCTTCACCAGTACCTACGGCTATATCATTGCCCGTTTACATCAATAAAACCCGTTTAACCTTATTATGTTGCCTCTGCATGTTTATTACCGCAGATTGGGCTCATACCTTCGCCCTCCCCCATACATGACAGTTTGTCAAAGTGTGTGTTACCTCTGACACTTGACCGATATAACGGATACCACCAATCATAGAAATGTGACATGTGATTTAGAAACCTGCATGTATTGAGTCTCAGCCCAATAAGCAGCAGAAAAGGTGAACAGATGGTTCTGGGCGTTTTCAACAGCCATTGAGTAGGTGCACTTACTCAGCGTCGGCTCCCTCGATCGTAAAAAAGAGTAGTCTGATAATTCTGTAGACTTGAGACGTTGACCTCAAAATTGCCAACAAATTAATTTTGCGATCGAGAAAGACTATGGTGGCAAGTGCATATTGGCTATGACACAAATAGAAAAGTAGAGGATCAGGCATCCAGGCGTAGGTGTAAACAGGAGCTGTTGAGACATCACCCACAAATTTTCAGTTCCAACAAGGCTCCTTTATCAAGACTTTAAAAGGGTTCCTTTTTGGAACAAAAACATGGTGGTCTTACCAGCCGGCTCCTGCTTAAACTTATTCTTGGGTGTCTGGCTTTCTACTTTTCCTATTTGTTTTGAAACCTTGAGATTTTGACTACCCTGCTCTGTGTGGCACCTTGTAGAACAGTGGTCCCCCAACCCTGGTCCTCAGGTCCATCCAACAAGCCAGGTTTTCCAGATATCTGAAGCACAGCACAGGTGATAGAATTCTGTCTGCATTTCCCCAAGGTGGTCCTTAAAATCTGGCCTGTTAGTGGGCGCTGAGGACCAGGGTTGGGGGCTTTCTGTTGAAGAAAAGCCGAATTGCACTAACTTGCCCTCAACTCTCCACTTCTTAAGAGGACCCCGAATAGCCTTGTTCCACCAGGTTAGACCTTGCGAGCAGCAGTGTTATGTGTAACATTGGAACACAAACTGCCCCGGTTTTGTCTACCGATTATGAAGTTTTACATCTGTCATTGACAACACAATAACGAATTTGTCCAGGGTGAGAAAAAACATAGTCTATATGTAAATGGAGGAAACTGGAGAAAATATAAAATCAGATGCTGCTGTTAAGAAGTTGTCATTACCCTATAACGGCTCTAATTCCCCCCCCCCCAAAACACACATGCCCCCTATGAAAGGTTAGTCCACACATTTAGCATGGCATCTTTTTTTGGCAGTGACCTAAAGCAGTGGCACAATACTGTGCTGTGTGATGGGCCCCGGGTGTGTGGCTCGAGACTGCGGTGCTTGTGTACACTTGTTACTTAAAATGCCAAAATGTATATGCTTAACCATTGTATGCCTTGTCCATGGAAAAGTTGAAAGGTGAACCATGCAAAGGGAATTACAAACCTATACAAGCAAATATGTTAATTATACAAACGTATATATTAACGTTGTACGTGCTAGAATGCACCTTTAAAGGAATTTGATATATATCAGTATAGCTGTGTGTAGTGACAACGTTTGTTCAATATAAAAAAAAAAAAAAAAAAAAATGTATCACTACGCACTGCTATACTCTGTACTGATTTTGGCATCTGGACTAACACGGCTTACCAAATCTACACCAATTATATATATATTATTATAAATAAAACAAGTATTGTATATATGTGCACAGAAGAGGCAACGCGCATTTCTGCAGATTTTAAACGCTGGCAGGTTTGCATTCTGTAATATGGTTCTTCTGCATGATAAACAGACGGCTGTAATAAATCTCAGCCGTTACATATTCTTTACTAAGCAAAAACAGGTTCTGCGGAGCTCTGCAGGGAGGTCTGCGTGTTGTAAGGGAGATTCCTTGACCAAGGCATATTTACAAATTTTATTTTTACAAATTAAGGCTGGAGTCAGACGAAGGCAGTATTAACGTGCGTTTAGCCGCACTAAATCACGGCCGCGCTAGCAGCAAATGACGTCCAATGCCGGGCAACATACGAAGAACGGCCGCACGAAAGTGCAGCCGCGCAACGCAAGTTGCAAACTAACGCATTTTTTCGAGAGCGTCAAACAGCTAGTACTGACGTACAGAGTGCGCTGCGTCCGCATAGCGGCGTGTGTGTGTGATTAGGAGACGTCAGACGCTGCTCATGTCCGGCCAACATAACGTAAAGACACCCAGATCCTGGTTTGGATCCGTAAAAAAATCACGGCCGTAATTGCGCATCTTGTGACCACCATCGCGTATTCTGTGAAAAAATACGTCCATTCGTTTTGACTCACTTTTTGACAGTCGACGCGAAAAATGCGTTCGTCTGACCCTAGCCTAAGTAATCCTGTACAAAAAGGTATTGTTACTTCGGGTTCAGATTTTGCCATTTTCTATTCATGTTATCAATGCATGCATGTTCTATTTTCTACTAGTACCTCTTCAAGATCTTCTGTCTAAGTCACCCCTGGCCCGCCATGTTTAGGAACTACATTTCCCATGATGCTCAGTGTACCGAGTGGCAACGCATCAGGGGAGATTTAGTTCCAAAACATCTAAAAAGGGTCAAAGTTGATGACTCCTACCCTAGACATTTTTGAACCACATGGAGCTATGGCCTCATGGACGGGCCGGCCCTGCCTACCACTTAAATTTCACCCTTCTATGCCTAATTGCTGGGGGCCAACGTGATTTGTCTCCTATTGGCATTAACCAACAAGTAAACTTGCAACTCAGATTTCTGGGATAGTGTTACTGAGACGTAGGTGCCCTGCAAGGGAGCATGAAAGGTGAAAATAAAATTATATATTCAAATCAGACCACACATCAAGGAAAACGTAGGGATAAAATACTTGGTAAAGTGATAGCTAAGCTTGGCATCCCAACAGGACAGTGATATGTATGGCAGCGCTGACCAAAAAGTATAGTCTGCTTCTGTAAATCCCTTAAAGAATTTTTTATCTTGTAGACTGGACTGCTACATCATCTATGAGTCCAAAGCCCCGTTACCACAGCCTCAAGACCGTGTCTGGTTACAAATATGGCATTTACATTGTGAAACAGATTTGGCCATTAAAGAATATGAGAATAGGATTACTTATTTCTACCACTTAGTGTGATTTTTAGAAGTCACCATTGGCAAATATCTGCCAAAAAAAAAAAAGCCAAAACGTTTGGTTGTTACACACTATGGAATCCATCAGAAACACCGCGATTATATAATCCTTTATAAATAAGTAAAAGAAGAAACCTGGGCAGCTGCTGATTGGATCAGCTCTGGCAGCCACTGCATCATTTTATTTTTTCATATAAATTTAATCCCAGTGGTGATTTGGCCACGAGGCCATCTCCAAAGATTAGATTCCTTAGAAAACAAATTTGAACCGTGATTATCCATCTGCTATGTCCCGTCTATAGTGTGATCCTAAAGTGGGTCAGGATTCAGGAGACACCGGTTTGTAAATTCAAGGTGGTCATTTCTAGAAATCCAGATTGAAACCTGTTCTGAGATTACAAAACGACAGCCTAAAAATAAGTATGTATAATACAAATGTTTTCTTGTGCATCTCATTGAATTTCCACAAAATCACATCCTGGTGTCCAGTATTGGTCCCATAGAAGCTGCTCTGTATGGTGAGAATTCGGTGATCAAGATTTTTGGTTATTAAAAATATCTGTAGAAGAAGGCTCTGATTGGACGCTGATCATTTGGAAGCAATGTGCTGGTAAAAGCGACTGGTCCAGGGGGACCCTTCCCTCTTCAATCAGGTAGGGGAGACATGACTGCTGGGACTGGCCGGACAGGTAAATGGAGAGTGAATTGATTGGCTGCTTCTATGTGGTAACCGGTATATAAGGTGAGGTAAAGGGGAGGGGCTTACCTCTTTGGATCCTGGCAGCATAGTGGAGCAGAACGCTGTCCCGCCCTGGTAAGGCCAGGTTTAATTTTGTTGTTTTGGGCCTTCTCCTTGTGTAGGCACAGCTGCGGTTTTTTGCCTTGGCAGCAACAGCTTTAGAATAAAATAAGCCGCCAAAATGTGGGACTTGGGAGAGACGAACTCTGCCTGCATGGGGTCAGGTAGAGCGACGAGCTCTTGGTAATCTATAGTTGAAACTGCCCTCTGCAGGTTTGGGGCGGAGGGGGTCAGGGTTGGTAGTGTTATTATATCAGTTTTTAAATAAAGCTGCGCCTATGCCCTTTCCAATAATAAAGGTCTGTGTGTGTTTATTGGGCTATAGGGCATAGGTGGGGAGGTTCGGGCCTAAGCAGTCATGCCGTGTTGTAAATTAACAACTCAGCACTTCTTTTCCCAACAGGTTAGTGGATTATACATATTAAAATTCTGTAGAAATAAAAAAAATCTAATGGATGTTCTAGCCCGTGGTGTCCATTTAGTAGTTTGGGGTTTTTTACCTCAGAATTTTTGCGTCAATAAATAATTCCGCCAACGCACATATATTGAAATAGATTTATTGAGACTAAAATTAGAGGATTCAGGGCGAAAGTAGAGCCCTGACCTTTGCTTCCCAATTGCCAAAATATTGCCGCTGCCAAATAACAACCACCCTTCTGCGAAACATTTGCAATGTGTTCTCCATAGCTATACACCAGTGACAGGAAGGAGGGATAGATGGCATCCATTCTGTGCCTTTCAGAGCACCTAAACGCACATTATAAAACGAGCACCAGTAAACGAGCAGTGATACAATTCATAAGGGTCCATGGCACAACACGGTCAAAGTATATCGATTATTGCACCAGAGAGGGCGGTTAGCATTTATATTACGAGATTTTTCATGTTGCCCAGCGTGTCTGGAATCTTCTCATACAGCGTGCAAGGCATAAATTACATTCAATCTTAGAAAAAGAATGGCTGCGCTAATAGATCGGTGTGTGCGTTTCCCAAATTATAAAAATACACAACAGCAGTGCGTTCACCCCACTCTTTATGTGATAAGGGAAGGTGTCTTGCACAGAAGACATACACTCCTCATGAGAACATTGAATAAATAAAAAGATCTTTCAACACGTTCGAGGTGAATCAGTATCAATAGGTAGGGCGACAAGTAAAGGTAACTCAATTTAAGGGGTTGGTCATTCCTATATTTGGCACATTAAAGGGTTAAAAGGCTCAGCTAGTAGACGTGGAGAGGAGAAACTATTTGAGGAAAGGGTTTGGGATCCGTTACACTGGAAAATGCAAACAAGAAGTATAATACACGATCACATTAACTCCCGCGAGATTTAACTTTAGCACATCCACCCATCTCCCCTTCCTCCCTCTCCTGGTTTCGGCGCTCAAGGCTTGACGTTGAGGGTGGAGGCCGATCTCCCGTGGTGCCAGTCACGCAAGCGGGTGTATCTGGGGCTCTGCAGCTCTGTGATGAACTTTTCCCTGTGGCACGGGTAAGGTGGTTAAAAGGAGAAAAGGGGAAGACAAAGGAAAGTAGGGGGAAAAGGAAAAAAAAAAAAGAGAGAAAGAACTAGATCAGATTGAAAATTAGAATAGAATATAAAGTAATATAAGAATATCAAAACAGCAAAGTCAAGTCTGTATCCAGAATGGAGGGAAACTTTTACCCAAGAGATACAATGCCATCCTTGACCAATCGCTACATAAAAAACCACCAGAAGTGTCAAACCTATAATTCTATCTAGTGGACAACTCAAACCTTCACCAGTGATTCATTACACTGCGCCTATACTTCCTAGGTGCACTTTGGCTGTGATATACCATCAGGGGATGGATATTGCATTAGTCTAAGGCTAGGGTCAGACTGAGGCAGTGCGAACGCGCGTGCAGCCGCACTTAATCACGGCCGTGCTAGCAGCAGATGCCGGGCAATGACGGCCAATATACGAAGTACGGTCGCACAAAAGTCCGGCTGCGCAACGCAAGTGGAAAATGAACGCATTTTTTCGAGAACGTGAAACCGCAGGTACTGACGTACAGAGTGCGCTGCGTCCGCTAGCGGCGTGTGTGCGTGATTAGGAGACGTCAGACGCTGCTAATGTCCGGCCACATACGTCCAGACACAAAAAGTGTTTTATTGATGATCCGTACAAAATCACGGACGCAAATGCGCATAGTATGACCACTATCACGTATTCTGTGACAAAATGCGTCCATTCGTTCGAACGCACTTTTTCACAGACAACATAAAAATGCGTTCGTCTGACCCTAGCTTAAATATCAACGCTCTATCTCACCCCTTGATGAGGATCTTGCAGAGTATGCTTTTCGCGATCCAGCACCAGATTCCACCATGTTTTCGCCTTCATGGGCATAGCTTAGGCCAGGGCTCAAAATTTCAAGTCCCAAGCTACTAACCAGTAGTTACTCACCACCAGTTGCTCCACCTAACCCCTACCCAGCCATTAACTCTGCCCCTAAACACACACACCCTTAAATTATCTTATGAAATTACACTGTTAAAGGTTTTATTTAAAATAAAAGATACAAAAATAACATTAATACCCAGACATCAGCCCCAGTGTGAGGAGGCAAAGAAGCTCCTCTCCAACTCTGCCAGTGATAGAGACAAGGTGTGTCAGGTTAGGCAGCTGAACCCTGCTACCGTGCAGCCTGGGGAAGGGGAAGGCACTGCCAGAATACGCAGCAAAATAATTTATTGTGCTGCCTGTGTGTGCATTTTCACTCGCCCTCACTTAATTTCCACTCGCCAAATGCTAGAAGGCGAGTGGAAATTTTGAGCCCTGGCTTAGGCAGTCAATCAGGTTCACAAAGTGAATAGAGGGCTGTTCTGATCCTTTGATCCCAGTTGTCACACATAGAATTGAGTTTGTTTTTGTGGACCAATAAAACACACACACACAATATATTTGGAGTGATTCCCTGCCAAATGTGACCAACGTCCACTTGGCATTACAGCGGCACTTTAAAGTTGTAGTTTTATAGTGATTTTTATGATGCTGCTAGAGCCCTTCTTAAACCGTTTTATCGGTGTTACTAAATGGCATGTTTGAATAAGACATACAGGGTTATTCAGAGAGAGGTGAAAACCAGGAGAATGACTGGAGAAGTGAAAATTCTAGACCAAATGGGAGAATTTTTCTGGTTTGGCTATTTTGACATAAAATTTTCACTTCTTCAGTCATTCTCCTGGTTTTCACCTCCCTCTGAATAACCCTGATAGAGGAGATGAAATGGGGTGGTGAAATGATGACCAGACGTGAACACTGGCAAGAAATAAAACAAGGTTTTTGAAGACTTGGACCACCGTAGCCCAATAGGTTTCAAAATGCACCTTAGAGTGGTGTATTTAAAGAGCACTTGACACTTAATCTGGTGGCTAGCAAATTCATTATGAAAGAACAAACTGCTAAATGTAGGAAAAACATCAGATTCTCCGTGTATTAGCCAGTTTTACACATCCAGAGCAATTAGGATCTCTTGTTCAATAACCCTTTTAGTTAAATCTAGTGTTCAGCGCAGTCCTCTAGCTGCACAATAAAATCTAGGTCATGGCATCTAATGATATCGATGCAGGGCCGTACACTCAGAGTGCTGCAATACAGTAGAGCACAGCGTCAGTCCCGCAGATTACACACAAGCTCTTCCAGACTGTTACATGAACCCAATTCTTTTCAGGATAACAGATGTTTTAAGGGAGGTTAAAAACAATCTCTGCTACCATTAGCAGCGCTCCTGGCAGAGGATATTAATAGGACTTATGCTCTGGGGCTCCTGTTCCAGTTTCTTTTTAAAACTCTCTATTTTAAATGAATATACTGTAGCTCAGCTCAACCAGCCTCGGACAGACCTAGCTACTCTGCTGGAAGCAGCCTTGGCATGCACAATGTTTTGTTCAGTGACAATAACAAAACGAGGCTGATTTAATGCAAGCACTGAATGGGACAGTGTTCTCTCGGTCTTCCTAGCTCTTTGGATTTTAAGGGCCGGGTGGAAAGCTTGCTGGAGTAAACACGTGACCACTCACTGAACAAAAATACCCCTAAACGCAGTTGCAAGCACCCCCGCCTCCTTAATTTTTCCACCAGAGGGTAAACAGTAATGACATTCTGGTGTTCACCAGGTGGACAGAGACACAAATTTTCAGAGTATAATTTTTTTTTTCCCCTTGCATATCAAAATTCAAAGAGCAGTGCCTACATACATCATGTCGATGTGGAATTCTGGCATGTATAGATAAACTGATAATGAAAAAGGAAAACAAAAAAGCCTCCACAAGGGAGGAAAACAATCACCCCACCCCGAAGTACTAATTAGCACCGGGCATGGGCACTCCCATATAGGACTAAACCCTCAAAGAGCAAGTAAGGAGTGTTGATTAAAACATAACTTTTATTAATTATAATAGACCACACACATTAATAGACCGACAAGTAAAAAACATAAACACAGATACGATGTGCATCAGTGAGATAAGTAGATAAATATCATATGAAAGGCAAATTGCCTAATAGCAATCCTAGGGCACAGGTGTAAACCAGCATCCAACAAAGATTTGACAATTAAATTGGAAGATCACAATAATCGATAGCTGGATATTGCATAGAATTGTAACTTAAACCTAGTAACTGATTAACAAGTGAAATAGTAATGGTGCTTTGCCAGTATATAATGCTAGACTTCGATAATTGAAGCGCCCAAATTTGCAAGAAATTGTTAAAAAATTTTTTGCCTTTCATATGATATTTATCTACTTATCTCGCTGATGCACATCGTATCTGTGTTTATGTTTTTTACTTGTCGGTCTATTAATGTGTGTGGTCTATTATAATTAATAAAAGTTATGTTTTAATCAACACTCCTTACTTGCTCTTTGAGGGTTAATCCCTCATTCTCTTTCTTCATGTATAGATAAATGCACGTGTAAAAATGACATATTTCAATAATGAATGTATGATGCGTATGTCGACACCAAAGTGGCGTACAATTAACAGATACGTTAAAAATTGTGTTAAATTCAGTTAGGTTTAAATTATGCGCATCAGAAATATATATATATATATATATATATATATATACATACCGGATCTCTGCTAAAAAATTTATACAAAAAGGCCATCTAGCATGGCATGGCTTTGATTGAAGGTTCTGCGTGTAAACAGACCCATGATGCAAAAAAGTGAGACGAATGTCATTTGCATGTCTTACCCAGAGTTCCTTGCTGCATACAGGGAAAGTAGCACAGGAGCTCTGGGATGCAGATCTTTGAATTGCTGTGATGTGCAAGTGGCTTTTGCAACAATAAACTTAGCTCAGCACAATTACAGTGTGGAAGCTTTTTAGCTCTTTTTTGCCCTCCAATTCTTGAGAATGGCTCCTGTGAGGGCCGAAATGGTCAGTTTTTTTAATGATTTGAAAATCAACATTTTATTTTAAATACACGTGTGCAGACTTCTCTGATGCTGCTGAATTCGTAATTTTCCCTTGGGCCAAACACCGTGGCTGTCATCATCGTAGACGAATAGTGAGGATAGGTGAGTGCTGGGATAAAGTATTTTAAATCTCGCATCACTCCCATCAGTTCTAGGACACTTGCTCTAATTTTCAATGTATGCATTTGTACGAGCGACAACTATCTAAATCGAAATAGAATGTGTGTCATTTGTAGACACGAGACTTTTCTGTGCATGTCAAAGTTCAGCACTGTGAGACCTACTAGGAGACTTTTGATGAGCGACTTTTATTAATCTTAATTTTAAACTGCAAGAGAAAACAGATCTTTCCTACAGTAAAATGGCCTTGGCCACAGGGTCAGAAGGAAAGCTCCTCTAGATTGTAAATTTGATCATAATTGTTAGTTGTAGAAACGGTTTTCGTTATGAGATGAGCGCCCTTAGAGGATCATTAATGGAGACCCACGTCAAAAGCATGGGGTGATTGGCTAGAAGTCCTTCAATCTTTTAAAACCACGAAGCAGGGCAGTGCACACACTATATTGCAAGTAAGTATCCGGATTGGAGCCCATGAGCAGTCTTCCCTGAATGGCCAGCTCAGTGTGACAAAGATGGAGACCAGGTACACCAATCCAATGTGGCTTTACTGAAGATTCAGAACATTGGTATACATAACATTCCAGTTGTCTTCATCATCCTTCGTCAAGGCCAGAGTATGCTAGACTGCATAGGCCCCCGGCACACAAGCGTATTTTTGGCTCATGTGCACCCGCACTTCCCTGCGTCTGTGGGTTTTTGACGGGGAAGGTCCTCCACCGGACGTGAAAAAGCCCTCCCGTCAAAAAGCTAAACGGACGCTGAAAGGATACAAAGCGCGATTTTCCATAGGAGGATCGTGCTTTGTACGCTGAGCGCAGAGAGTGGAAGGAACGTCCACTTTTACGGACGTTCCTTCCTCTGCTCATGTGCCGCCAGCCTTAAACCACATTTACTGCTATAAAATAGCTGTTGTGATTCTTCATTAAAGACATTAGATTGGAGTTCTCGGCCCCCATCTTGCTTTTTAAAAAAGACCTTCAATAGACTCACTAGAACATGTGTGATAGGACTACGGGACAGGAAAATGAAAGGACCGTGTGTAATCTGTTGTGTTGTCCTATTCCTTTCCAGAATCGGATTTGCTATGAGGTGGCACGGGAACACGGAGGACATTTGGAAACTACAAATTCTAAGATGCTGTCATTGGCAAGACAGGAGATGTATTCAGTTTATCGTCACACATACTTTCATCTAACATGGTCCGTCTTCCCTTTGGTTTTCTAGATACTTTGCTCACATGTCAAATAAGCAATAAACAATACTTGTCAACCTTAGGGTTGACTACACAAAGTCTTTCTAATTGTAATGGTTCCACCCCTGGATTATTGTTTTACCCCATGTTTTAGAGGTACAGGTAGATACAATTGTATAGATTTTTCCACAAAGTGTCTAAGGCTAGGGTCAGACGAACGCAGTATTAACGTGCGTTTAGCCGCACTTAATCACGGCCACGCTAGCGGCAAATGACGTCCAATGCCGGGCAACATACGAAGAACAGCCGCACGAAAGTGCGGCCGCGCATCGCAAGTGGCAAACTGATTTTTTCGAGAACGTCAAACTGCTAGTACTGACGTACAGAGTGCGCTGCGTCCGCTAGCGGCATGTGTGCGTGATTAGGAGACATCAGACGCTGCTAATGTCCGGCCAACATAACGTCCAGACGCAAAAAGTGTTTTATTGATGATCCATACAAAATCACAGCTGAAAATGCGCATCATATGACCGCTATCGCGTATTCCGTGAAAAAAATACATCCACTTGTTCGAACGCACTTTTTCACGGACAACGCGAAAAATGCGTTCGTCTGACCCTAGTCTAAGTCTTGTATTAAATAGGAATTTTTTTTTATATATATCTGTTAAAAGGAACACTATTAAAACATTTCCGTTTTTTCCCTTAAATAATTTGGCTGACAGACTCTGCCCAATTATTATATTTTTTTTATGGCAGGTGATTTTACCCCTCCCATGAGCAGTACCTCCTCTTCAGCTCAGGGATTCCTGAACCTGAAAGTGCCTGCAGCTATCCAACGCAATTTGCACTCCTTCGCAAATTGCGTAGAGTAGTAACCGCAAATTTCCAAGGATAATAAACATTACTAGGTTTATGTAAAAGTATCATAAATATATAGATTTTTTCCTTTCAAACAGCACTATTGTTCACTTTCCAATTATAAAGTGAACAGTGATGCTGCACTAACTCACCATCTCATTTCCCACACTGCCAGCGAGTGTGGAGGTGATGGAAAAATGCATTGTTGCAGTGACAACCTAGACGGTGGCACAGCAGTGAGAAGAGACAGGGGGACTTTGGAACACGCATCTGATTTTTTACACTGCACAACTGAGGTGTCATTGGAAAGGTCAGAGTCTACCCATCCGATGGTAAACAAGACTACGTAAATTAAAAAAGGAAACGCAAATTTTACTTTATTCTAAGTCAGAGGCATTAAATGTTTTTACTTCTAAAGCAAGCAAAGCCACTGCGCTATAACTCTCCTCATTTCCTACGCCGGGAGCAAATATGGAGGTAGATGGCGCAATGCGTTATTACACATTGGCTCATCTAAAACACTAGATTTTGCTTCATTTTAAGGCAACAGATTCTGTCCCTTGTTTAATGTGAGTGCAGCAAGAAACTTTTTGCTCCTTCCCAAAAGTAAAAGTAGTTTTGGCACTCTTTGAGGGGAGGGATGCTCCGGATTTCTGTGCCTACAGGCTCCCAAGATGTAAATCCGGCCCTGGTGACGGTGGGTGGGTGAAGTCCTCCACTTTATCCGACTGGGTCTGTGGGGGAGGAGGCAGCCTTCACATCCTGAGCACTTTACAACAATAAAGTGGTCAGGATGAGTAGAATGTCCCGTTAAGGTCTTCTCATGCATTAGTTGACACCGTCAGGAAGTCTGGCCAGTTCCAGATGTCAGACAGTCACAGGTCTAATCTTACCAGTTATCAGAGAAAATAAAAACTAGATTAAGTGGATTTTTAATTATCAATTTGGAGAAACTCGGCTCAGTAATTGCATAACATCATGCCAGCCTCTGGTGCAGTCTCCCAATTAATGTGCTGTTAATGTTGGCTTATCTTTGTGTTCTTTCAGCAACAAATAGTACACTCTACAACAATACACCCAGCTGCTTACCTCACTCGTTTCATGTGCTCATCATCTGGATCTTGCACTGGGGTTAGTGAGAAATAGCAGAAAGAAAGAATGAGAGCAGATCACTAGAATTAATAGAAAACACATCATAGAGATGCAAGCAAAAAAAGGAGAGGATGTGAGTACAGAAAAGGTTATACATACGGCAACACAAGGGTTGGTTTTCTAAATGGCCACTACCACCAAAACAATGAAATGCCCTTATTTTGTTTAATTTAGGTTGCTGTTATCTTACAAGTATTTTGCTTTCCTCTTGTACGTTTAGTTAAACCATTTCACTCTGTCACTGGGTGCATCCATTATGTGATCTTGTGTTGTAAACTAACCCCCCCCCCCCATTAGTATCTGTACCTCACTTTGTGGTTTTGGCCATAGAATGGAGTCTATGGGTCAGGCAAGCGAATCACATCAATGTATTGTGTGGGATGTGTTCAAATGACATCACATCACCAGGGGGTAGATTTGAAGTCTTAAGCTCCCTGTCACATCTCATTCAGCTGCCAGCTCTTAATTATCAGACAATTAATGCAGAGTTACATGACCGTTATTTAGTGTGGTTTGTGACTGGAGACAATTTCATTAAAAATAACAAAAACACACTATTTTGTTATCAGTCAGATAGGAGTTTGCAGCTTTATCCGGGTAATCCTCGGAATCCAGTCAACTGTAACCTGCTGATAAACCAAGAAAAGCGGAGTACCCAGAGGCATTTGGATACTTTGCAGATTACTCGGATAAAGTCTGATGTTTTAATGCACATCATACTTTATCCAGCAGCACTAGGATAATGTGTGAATTACCCGGTTAAAACAGAGCAGAAAACCAGGGTACCCAGAGGCCTCTGGATACTTTGCAGATTACCTGGGTAAAGTCCGAAATTTCATTTCACTTCAGACTTTTGCTAATGACGCCTGGGTCATGTCAGGATTACCTGGGTAATCCTAGGATTAACCGCACTTCGGGCTTTAACCGTAACATTATAAAATAACTAAATATAAATAAATCGGTAAACTGCATGGCCACTAAAAGTGAAATATAAAAGTGGGAAGTGACAGGATATGAGAGCTGAGCATTCCTTGGTGCTTTTTGGGCAGTGAGGGAGGGTGTAATCCAAAATTTGGACTTTTTGTAGGGTGGGGGCCTGGTGACCACTTGTCCATCTTAATTGAGTCAGGTGATTCTGGATACCAACATAAAACACATTGACTGCAGAGCATGCAGCTATGTGTGAAGATGCCAAGGAGCAGCTGAGATCCCCCTTGGCATGTTATTAGCATCCGGATTCAGTGGTGAGAGAAAGACACCATGTACATAGTTTGAAAGAGATCTTCTGCCAAGTCACAGTTTAGGGTAGTCCATTGAAAGATGAATTGGTCGCATATGTTTTTCCCTGTTACAATCCCCTGTGCCAGGAGATTAATGGTTTAACATTCTCTAGCAATTTGTTATAGCAGAGGGTTCGCTTTCGCTTGTTCATTTGCCCTACAAAATATCTGGACTCCTGAAATTATAAAAACACGCCCACCTGGCTGACGAGGACCCCACTTATAAATCCACTGTATAACAAAAGCTTTCAAAACATGTGCATAAAAATAGATCAAAAGAAACAACCAATCAATCAGAAAGGAAAGTAACAAGTGAAGGATTAGAAGAAGGTTCATCCTAAACCAGGAAGTAGATGAAGCTTCGTAGCCAATCAAGGCTCTCCCACTGTCAATGGAAATGCTAAGCACACATCACATATTTAGTACCCTGCAACATCATTGGGATGTCTCACGGCACATTAAAAAGGGATAGTCTGACAAGAGCAGGGCTCTAATGTTCTATTTGATTAGCGCAGTCATTGTGTTCTACAAGATTCTTTTAGGAGACAGGAGCATTGGTACAGGTAGTGTGAAAAAACAGATTCCCTCTCATTAGGTCTGTAGGTGGGGATGTGAATGAGCGATAAGAATTGGACCTCTTGCACCACTACCTATGCAAGAAACACAGGTGATTAGGGTTCAGCTAGTCAACCTGGCTAATGTTGCAGAAATTGGTATGCAAAAGGCATGTAGACGAGGTGGCATGGCTGGAACAAGTGAGACACCCAAATGTACACTTCTTGTCCTATGGCTGGAGCAGAGGAAGAAATGTATCCCAGTAGGGCTGTGCAATTAATCGCAAAAACAAATAATAATTGCGATTTAAGCACATGCGATTTCTAAAGCGCATAAGGCTGTGATTTTATCTATTCATTTTAGGGCTGTGGAAATTAACGTGTTCGGCTCCCTGTAAGCTTCCGGCGGCATAGAGCTTTGGGTGCTCGCAAGGGGAACCACGTGTACATCTGCGTTCTCGCGGCTCGTCATGTGGTTCCCCCAGGCGAGCACCCAAGCTCCATGTCGCCGGAAGCTCACAGGGAGCCGAATACGCGGCGCAAAGAGGTGTGCTGGGGGGCAGTATCCCCATGTGTGCTGGGGGGCAGTATATCCATGAGCTGGGGGGCAGTATATCCATGAGCTGGGGGGCAGTATATCCATGAGCTGAATACTGAATACATTTAGAATGTATGTAGCAGGTTTGAAAAAGCAAAAACAGTTGCTTAAATCGCAAATAAAATTGCAATATTCATTCAAAAAAAAAAAAAATCACAATAGGATTATTTTGTCCATATTGCACAGCCCTATATCCCAGCTATTAATGGTAAACTTTTCAGAACTCCTAAGATGTAAAGACAGGGGCTTGGCTTCGTGGCATGACGTTTCGATCAGCCGTAGGACACCGTTTAAGAAGTAACATACAAGTATTATGTCTACATCATTCTAGTAGAGCAAAATACAAATGACAGGTAGGTAAAATAAACACCTGCAAGTGGTTAGCTTTTGAAGAAACATTGCAGAATCAACAGGCACTTCCCTGGAGTGGAGGAGGAATCGATCACCTCCTGCCAAGAATGAGCTACTCCAAAGAATTGCCAGCTCATTGCTTTGTGTTGAAAACCTGGGACTCTTAAAATAGGTTACGTTAAATCAAACTGTTCCACACAACTGCCTTTGTCCTTGCAGCTCATCTGCCGGAAATGCTGCAGAAAAAAAACATGCAACTGCCTGACTGGAGGACATTTCTGAAGCAAAAAGTGAATTCCTTCCTGGATGTTAAATCTAAAGGTCAGCCAACGAGGTTTACCCACAAAAGCCTACAGAATGAGTAGCATAAATGTAGCACCAAAACATTTGGGAGAGCCAAACCAACCGACCTTTGATATGGGCGAGTCCCACCAGTTGTGTGAGAAAACCATAAATTGAGAAAAGCCTGGCTTTACAGTAAATCTGTTGTCTGTTTTCCAGCAAATTAAAGATTTGCAAAGACATTCGAATTTAGAATATCACTTTAGCACAGAAATGCAACAGAATTTATGACCGTCTGCTGAACTCCGGTCTCCTAGTTAACGGATTAATGTAGTCTTGCACATGCGTGGTGGGATATTTGGGTAGCCATTTTGAACACACATGCAGGCCAACTTACTGAAGTCCGTGCCTGTGAGCTGTGCCAAGATGCGGAAAGAACGGGACTGTGTGGTGCCTGTGCGGGGCTGCCAGTCCTCCGTGTCCTCTATCAGCCTCTTTTTGCTGGAGTCGTTGGGAAGGATGGCTGGTTGACTATCCATCCTCAGAGAGTGTCTAGTACACAGGAGGAAGTGGAGGTGGATGGAAAGTTTGGGTTACTAATGGGGGAAAAAACACCCCTGCAATGGATTCAAAGTAACTATGTCTATCTATAAAATGGGGGTGAATGGCCCCCTCTCTGAATAAAAGATGGACTTACTGATCGTCCAGTAAAAACGCGTTGAGTGATGACTGGGTTAGTCCGTTTTGGACCGTTGGCGACTTCTGGTTTATCGGGTTTGGGACAACTCTGTGAATATTGACAGTGTTTAATACATGAAGACCCAGTGTTTGCACTCTAGTACAAAACACAGTGACAATGTCATGCAGGATTATGGTCAATGTCACAAACATACAAATTGTTTTGGACACACCACAACTTAGTAAAATAACACTGGTCAAAGTGATTTTTTTTAGGATTCTAGTGCAGTTTTTTTAATCCTGAATTGAAATATGTAAATCAGACTTTTCCATCAGGCATAGTTTTTTGTGACAGTAATTTTTTGTATAATATACTTCTATACAACAGGCTTTGTTATGAATTTTGTAAGTTTTAAAAAGTGGAAATCTTTGGTGAAATTTTATGCATAATGGGTTGGCAACACTATGGAGGCTTATTCATGTTCAGACATGTTGTATCACGTTTAGATATTGCATTGTTAAGCCAGTATTGCACTTGTAGTGAGCCCATCAACATGTGTATTTTGTTTCTCTTTAGGCTAGGGTCAGACGAGCGCAGTGCGAACGCGCGTGCAGGCGCACTTAATCACGGCCGTAGTAGCAGCAAATGCCGGGCAATGACGGGCAATATACGAAGTACGGTCGCACAAAAGTCCGGCTGCGCAACGCAAGTGGAAAACGAACGCATTTTGTCGAGAACGTAAAACCTCTAGTACGGTTGTACAGAGTGCGCTGCGTCCGCTAGAGGCGTGTGTGCGTGAATTGGAGATGTCAGACACTGCTAATGTCCGGCCAACATAACGTCCAGATGCACAAAGTGTTTTATTGATGATCTGTACAAAATCACGGATGCAAATGCGCATCGTATGACCGCTATCGCGTACTCCGTGAAAAAATGCGTCCATTCGTTCGAACGCACTTTTTCACAGACAACGCGAAAATGCGTTCGTCTGACCCTAGCCTTAGGCGTAGTGTTTTATGCTGTATGTTGTTCTCATTTTTATGTTTTATTACTTTTAAGAAACGTTTCAAAATGCCAAGAAAGTGTGTAAATCATTCAGACAATTTCTGCTATGTGTGTGGTGAAGTAACCTTCAAGTCTCTGAGGCGATATGTCACGCCACTTGTAAAAAAGTGTTATGAACTTTATTTTGGATGTAAAGCTGGTGACTTTGATAAAGACTGGACCCCAAACATATGTTCGGCTTCTCACCGAATGGAACAATGATACACAAATGCTATTTGTAATTCCTATGATTTGCAGAGAACAGAAGAACCATTCAACTGATTGCTATTTCTGTTTAACATTAGAGGAATCACATCTAAAACAAAATATACAGTCAACTATCCCAATGTGCCGTCTGCAATGAGGCATGTGTTACATAGTGAAGAGGACCCTGTACCAAAGTATCCAGAATTCAGGACCTTAAGTGATAATGCTGAAAATCTTCATATAAAACTTTAGGTAATCCAAAACGAGGTGTATATTTATCAGTGTTACGCAAGTACTAATTCTAGAACAAATTTAAACATATGGCACAAGAAACCCCTGCCCGTTGGAGAAAATCTGAAAGCATCTTTTAGTTGTGAAAGAAAAAAAAGTTTTAATTTTGTTAAGCAGTGTAATTAGTTTCTTGCCATCAATGGTGTTGGTAATATTGGATTTGGGGAGACAAGTCTAGGTATTAAGGCAGTCAACAAAAACAGATTACAGACGAGAAAGCTTACTGACTTTTCAAAGTTTTCCACCTGTAAGAAAAAGACAAGAGATTGGGGGGATGGAGTGAAAGAGAGAAAGAAAGTTAGGTAGAGACGGAAGGGCTTATCAACCAAGTACCGGTGGTCGCTGCCGCTGCAAATACCAGCAAAGATCGCTGGTATTGCAGTGCCGACAAATATCTGCGTTTCTCAAATCTAAAATCCAAACAGCATCAGGAGAAGCTGCACAATAAAGCCTCTCCGTCACACTTTAGATTTTAGAGAAACACCATTTTCCACGCTAAAATAATGGCGGTTGTCACTTTTATGTGCAACGTAGGCAAACACCGGCGCTTCGTGGATAATACTTAAAGTTACAATCGCAGAATAGAACAAAATATAAAATGTTTCAGCCACTCTTTACCATACTTCACAAACCAAAAAAACAGCAGATTATTGTTCATCCCGCAGTAAGAACTCGGTGATCAAAGACAGCAGTCATCCTACAGGGACATTTCCAATGTAACGCAAGCCAAATCCCAGATTTCACACCAAACCTCTTTGTAAAGAATTATAAATTGTCAAGGATTACAAGGGTTGACAAATGAATATGAAACATTGAGACAACTACATATTGTAGGAACTGCATAAGATTTTGTATTCAAATTTGTTAGAATATTTCCAATTTAGGAGCCAGGGCGGAAATGCGAGAATCCTATGGATACCCCATCCCATGAATTCGATCCCAGCACCAAGAGTAAAGAGCGGCATAGGCTTAAAATGTATACCAAACCATCAAGGCCAGCAGATACAGCAAGAACATTCTAGTTTCCAATGGTAATTGCTCCATTTTAGAGACTCGCGTTTCTAATCTTAAAAAGCAAAGTTTGCAAACTAGACATTATTCCATTGTCTGAGACGGCCAGAAAGAAGGGATGACCCTCACAGCCCCCTTATTTCACAATGGTGCAGCAGACCAGTCTCCGAAGATACTTCTCGAAACAGTCAGAATATCCACGCCTCACGACCAAAAGCCGGAAAAAAGAACCGGAAAGTCGCGTAAAGAATTTTACCGCATTCGAGTTACAGTTTAGCTTTACCTAAGCCGCTTAAGCAATGAAATATAGAGGGTTAACACCAGCTTCCCAGTATGAACCCTACTTTTTTTTAATGAAACCCCAAAATACCTGAGTGGATGCAGGCTAGATGTGAACAGCTCCTGTACGTGCAGAGCTTCTGATTAAAACTGCTTATGCGTCCAGCCCCAATATAGCCACAGGTCTGATTACTTCAGCCCTAGTAAGGCTCTGGCAGCACTGCACCCCCCACCATCTACAATACGCTGATGAGGACATCAAGAGGAGGAGCGGGAGGTCCAGTTACAGTACAACTCCCGCTGTAAACAAGACAACATCCAACATTCCCATCAGCAAACACCTGCCATACCCGACAAGCCGCGTCCCTCAATGTCCAGGCGAGATGCGCATATCGGATGTACGATAAACTCATTAAAAACACACAGGTAACATACGATAAGTTAACAATAGGGTAATTCTCACAAAAGGGACACCCAAAAGGTGGCAGGTACCCAAATCCTTGAGCCTAACCCACCAAATGACTAAATGAACAACTAATAACAATCCAATGTACAACAGAACATGGAGAGTTAAAGGGATTGGGTCCCCGCAAAAATATTATTTATTGGAGACATCAAAAACACAATACGATTAAAAGAACCAAAAAAATGTAAAAAGAAACATGGGTGAAGAGGGACCCATGCGTCTTTTTTTCATTTTGGTTCTTTTAAATCGTATTGTGTTTGTTTTGAGGTCTTCATAAATATTTTTGCGGGGACCCAATCCCTTTAGTAACTCTCCATGTTCTGTTCTACATTGGATTGTTATTAGTTGTTGCTCATTTAACATACGATAAGTACATTGTGATAATGTGGACAGGAGAGAGAATGTACATGTTACGATGGAAACTGAAGGCAATGCATTGGAATGAACTCCAGGCCAGCAGGAAAGGTGAAACTCTCGCCAGACTTTGACCTCTTTATGGAAAGCAAACAGAAGCGCTCACCACTTCACTTCATACCAGGAGATACAGCTGGTTTTCAAAAAACAAGGACAGCAAGAAACTTTGAGCTTTTAGCCCATTTTTACAGTGATTTGCATAGAGCAAAAGTGCTATGGGGTGAGCAAGGACCAACAACAAAAAATGGAATGCTGGTCCAAACCAAACCAGAAACGGCTGAGGATAAAATGCTACGAGCGTAATTTCCGTTCGTAATGAAACTGCTCTGGCCGCTTTACACAGAATAACTAGCCCGTATCCCAATCGAAATGCTGCTTTTAACTATCTCCGTATAAATTAAAACGCCTGTGACTGACATTGCCATAATGTAGAATAGGTTTGACAGGTGAACCAAAACGGCCAAGTACATCATGTGAAGAAATCACGGTTTGGTCTTGAGGACCTGCTAAAAGTTTAGTTTTCCAATAATTACAGCAATCTTTCTTGCACCAAGGCTAGACATGTAAAAACGTTGATGCACTAAACATACAGTCGCAGAATGAAATGCTTAATCCACCCAGGTATATAAAAATGACTAAAACGTGTGGCGAGCTGAGCGCGTAACAAAGTCAGGTTAGCAGAGATAAAAATCCGATCTCTGCAGTCCCCTCCTTCACCGGGATTAGAAGAGATGAAGCGCAACAACCAAGTCCTAGCAGCCAGGAGATTGTGTAATAATCACTTTAGATGTGTGAATTCTGCCCCGCACCAACACTCACACCCGAAGGACAAGGTGAATACCACCACCCAGTGGCGATGAATGGAATTACACATACTAGTCATGGCAGTAAAGAGATAATTTCATCTCATAAAAAAACTATATACAATCCAAAATTGTTGCGAGAGAAAAAATATACATATTAATGTGAAAGTACTACAGTGTAAAATGAGGTAAATTCTACCACTAGGTGTGAAGGTATATAATATATATATATCATCTGGCATTAACAGTTATCGCCATTTATCCGGTTATTCAGCCTGGAGTGTCCCTTTAAAAAGTCCTTCACAAATGCATCTTATGCATCTAGAAAAAGCAAGGTTGGTGTGTTGAGACACACGAACGCACACTTTAAAGTGAATAATACAATTTGTTACAGTATGTTCCATCACTGCATCAATAAATATATAAAAATCAACTCGTCAAGCAAGAAGAACCCAAAAGACTACGCTACGGAAATCTACAAAACAGCCATGATGGCAGCTCTACACTAAACGAATAAAAAAAAAAACAGAATAATTGAAAACGAGACCCTGAATCTCATGAAAATGCCTGCAGAGAGATTGCGCTCAATGAATCACCTCAAGCCTATTTACCAGATGATGCCGCTTTTATGGATCAGACTAATCACTCTCTGTATGTTGAAAAAGTGGTGGTTCTTCAATCATTAAATGGGATTTTAAAAAAATAAATATACAAACTCACTTGGATTCCTGCCCAGGACAGACGTCTGCACAGATTTTGTGTTCCATAAGAATCTAGAATTTGACGGCAGATAAAGAATTAATTGGCCCGGCTTGGCTGGCTTTACTTCTTCCGCTCTCTGTTCTGCAGCCAGCACTCGGATGACGAGGCCATCTCTGACCGCAGCGAGTGAATGAATGGGATTAACCACATTCTAAGGGTGACTAATTACCCGAGTGAAGAAGGAAAAAAAAAAAAGTATAATATATGAGACACGCCCCAAGAATCTCCCTCAGGTAACCAAACCTTTCAGCAAGAACTTCACACGGTGAGATAAAGCAGGATCTGTGTCGAGTCCTGTCGGGCTGGTAGGTGACTGCCAGCGGTTACGCAGACTCATGCAGGACTTTGAATATATATATTTTTTTAAATGTTAGGGCTCGGACGGTTCACACCTGTTAACACAAAGGTTCAGAAGCAGCAGTCACAACTCCTCCGCATTGAAAGTCCTGATAGACGAGTTATGTTGTGCCCCCTGGCAGTGAATGAGGAGGAGAGCTTCAGACGAGAATACTTTCATTCCTCTTCTTCTCAGGTGACTTTTATGGAAGCAGACTGTCACCTGAGAGAGGGGTCTTACAAAACAATATGCACGTAGACTTCATGCACGCTCTGGCACCAGAGGCCTCTTAAGGGCTCACTAGATTCATCCCACACATAGCTCCTACTCAAAGCACCTGGAGGAAGAGATGGGCTTCTTCCTGGGGTCTTCAAGCCAAGAAGCAGACAGCGAATTCATCGCTAGAGACCCGAAATCACCTGCATCTCCACATTGCATCTAATCCATTCACTACCGACTGGGAGGGCGAGACGGCAATTTACTAAATTCTGAGCACTAGCCTGCGTGCACGATCAACATTATGGCAGGTGTGAGGGGAACGCATGCGCGCTTGTAGATGGTATCGATTATGGCCACCACACCTCATTAAGAGTGTAACCTGGGACTGATGGGCATCGTTACAAGTTGCTGTTTGCGTGGCCAACAATAGTAAGGTGTGAGCATATATGGCTACTCTGGTTTATTAACCCCTTAAGGACCAAGGGTCTTTAAAGTCAATGCATTTATGATGTAACAGTTCCGCCATTGGTCCTTGAGGGATTAAATTAAAGGTTTGTTGAAGCTTAAACTTGTGGCCCCAGTGCCTACAGCTTTAAAAGTTCATCCAAGTTTCTTCAAACATTTAAGCCACTTCTTGTACTTTAGTGATGGATACCAGGATGTCCAAAACCAAGCAACGTCTTATTTTTGCCAAAGATCATACAGTAATTATGTGTTAAAACGAGATCCACCTCTGACCTACAATGCGTCCTTTGACTAGGTTGTGATAAACATAATGCTGCACTCCATAGGAGACAAAAAAGTAAAGATACATCGCTACCCATGCCTTATATCACAGATCACTAAAAGGGGTTAATTCACGAACCACTACTGTGGCAGCGACGTTCACCGTAACAAACCACGGTAAAAATCCCTGCGGTTGCCAATACAGCACGGCTATGCACAAAAATCATAAGGCAACAGCAGACGTTGAAGCAAACAGTGCTGAACACTAGCACGCTTATTCTTCTGTACAGTGAGTGAACTACACTACTCTCGCTGTTTGCAACATCCGTGTATATACACTAGCCATTTTTAAGGCATCGATATCCAATGGACTCTGATAGAAAAACCAGAACTGTAAAAACGACTTTGATCTGAAACTATGCTAAATAATATCAAGAGAAACTACTATGGAAAGAGCGGAGAAAACTGAGTGAAATCCTCGATCAGTGGTTCCCAAACCCGCTGACAGGCCAGGTTAGCACAGGTGATATGATTTGCTGCTCAGTGATTGCAGGATTCAGCCTGCACTAACCCAACGTAAACCTTAAAACCTGTCCTGTTAGAGGGAGGTTTGCTAACCACTGCTCTAGTTGGTGAATTCATCATCGTTTCACCGGAGTTGACCCAAAGTTTCCCGAAGACCGCTGAATTAAATGCCCCGTTCATAAAAGACCTGTGCCCAATTAAAAAATAATTTAAAAATACGGCGGGTGACATGAATGGTAAATACACCCACCCCCCTCCTCCACAACAGTATACTATAAAAGCATAAAGCAGGAAGAATCATGGGAAATCATCATGTTTGATCAGTGTTGTCCTGCTATTGCACAGAATTGACATACACAATGTATATATAGAGACTCATACTCCAGCAAAGCAGCACGCACAGATAGTACTTGCCCTCTGGACAGCTGTAAAGTTGAACTTTACTAACCCACTGAATTATGTTTACAATCGGGTTTAGACACGTGAAAAGGCAGTGCAATTGATAAACATAATGTCATGTTAAGTTTTTTTACATGAAGGAGACACTGAAGCATTTATACAGGGAGCAAAAGAATTTGTTCAACCGCTGTCAGTGTGAGGAATAAATGTATCGGACCTTTTTGTGGCTGAAATATGCAGACGAAAATGACATAATTGCACTAAATTTGAGCTGCACCACTTCTATCCACCCCCCACCCTCTCCCCCAGTGTTCCTGAGAGTAGTATTCACATACCCGTTCTGTTCCTGGGATCTAGGTGTTGGGCTGTTGTCATAGGGCATAGGAGGGGAGATATACGTCACTGGCTTGGTGACTTGAGTTGGCCGCGAGTTGTCTGGGGGTGGCGTACCAGGACCAAACGGCCGGGCCGTTTTGTTCAGAGCATTGCTCGGTGCAAAATTGTACTTCACTCCTTGGGATTCTGGAGCAATTGAACCCTTTTGGAAGAAGAGCACATAGGAACAAACCAGGCATCATGCAACCAGTATGAAGCACCCCATGCCCAACCAGCCAACCATTCAACAGCCCACCCACTGTTCTGGACACAGACACGCAACTCCCAAGATGAAACTTTCTCTGGTAGTAGCGGAACTCTGCAAAGAACGACCCATGCAAAACTAACACGGAACGGACGTCACGCATGAGATCACATCCTCCAAAACAAATCATGCCTAGAATAGGAGACGACACAAAAAGGTAGGAGTTGGACAGGATGCATTGCAAGTATACGTACAAGAGAAAATATGGAGACAGAGAAGGACCACTGAAGAGTGAAGTCATAGGAAGGGCGTGATCTAAAAATCTAGAATATAGATGTCCTGCCATCTGAAAGCCAGTACAAAAGGGAACTCCAGGCATTCCAGTATCGTGACATTTTAACGTGTATGGGCACAATTTTGCCTGTGCAACAGATTTTCTCAAGCCTGCCCCCCCCCCCATTACAGTATGTGTCTACAGAGGTTGGTCTCACGGGGATCCACAAGCAGCTATTACTTAGGTTTAGCTTGGCATCACTATAGGATGTTGCTGAGTGCATGTTATCTACATAATTTGCAACCTGAAATCTGTAAAGAAACGTGTATATTTTAATGGATGGACACTAGTGTCATAATAGGGCTCCATTACACTCTTTGTGCAAACGTTAACGCGTGCGCAAGAACGCATTAACCCTTTGCGCTGAATGTCGTATTACAATGTCCGCGCAAAAAATGCGCGTTAACGTCTACCGCAGGTGAACCTGCGCGAAAGCAGCATGAGCGTACTGTACTGTGCGCTGGTATGCGGATGGTATTACAATCTATGCGCAAAATTTAACACAAAGCGTTTGCGCGCATAATTTTAACGTCTTTGAAAAGCTGGTGGTAACGGCAAATCTGAACGTCCTGGCTGAAACGAAAAAACACTAGCCCAAAAACAACATAGCACAGTATAGTTGCACATTCTACACAACCCAAACAATAAAATTGAGAAGTTGTGCGTGTTTTATTGATGCAGCATATATGCGCAGATTGACTTTGACAGGTGCAAAAACTTAACGTGAGACAAGGTTCTTAATTCTGATCGGCTGAATCGCATGAAGAGACAGTCCGCACACCGATTTCTGCGCGCAACGTTGCTGCGTGTGCGCTTTTGCGTGTCCGTTTCACGCGTGTTATTTTTTGACGGATGAAAAATGCGCGAGGATTGTGATACCAGCGTTGTTTTACGCGCGTTAACGGTTATCGCTGCGCGCAAAAATTCACGCATTCTGCGTGCGTTTTTGCGTGAAGAATGTAATAGAGCCCATAGTATTTAGTGTTGGAAGACGACTTCTAATATAGCAAGAAACCTTTGTAACTTTAAAAAAGGTTTACCTAGACATTCTGATGACGTCCAACAGAAGCGTTGGTCATGCCGAATGTCTGGTTTGGCCCATTGGCAATCCACTGGCTCAGAAACCTTTCAATCATGGTTTTTAAAGTATTGACTATCATACAGATTAAAATGTGGTCAATACGAGGTATGGACAGAACCATGTGAAGGATGAGGGATATTTAAAGAAAAAGCATGGTGGAATTACAGATTTCGGAATCAAACCAGAGCAATCTGAAATAAAAGAAAAAGGCAATGAACGAGCGGTTACGGTTCATTCATATCTGCAAGTTGTTAGATCTCAGGGATATATATCGGTTTTTGGATCAAACAAAGCAGAGTTTGGGTAGAGCGCAGAGACTTCTCACTGAACTGTTAATAGATTAGTGATAATTAATCTTCCTAAGGCGCTGTATTCCTTGGAGAATACTGGAGACATTCCATGCGCTTAGAATAAACCAAGCTGTTTATCCTGCAGAAAGCATGCGGCTCCAGGAATGCCGAGGAGGAGGAGGTGACGAAAGAGGGAAAGAGCAGAGACTCGGGGAGCCCTCAGGTTTGATGACAAGGTAGCCACAGCCAGGAGCAAGAGAATGCCAATTAATAAAAGGGATGCCGCATGTGCCTCTACAGGTGATTAATTAATTATCCCACATCTTGTGATGTATACAAAGCAGACAGCTTGAACGCCCACTGAGAAGTAAAAATAAACAAATAGAATTAAAAAAAGAAGAGAGCGGCTGAAAGAAACATGAAGAAAAACATCATTCACATCCAAGAGCAGACATTCCATCGTTACACTATTCATTCTTAGGAGTCTGCGCTTACCTTCGGCGCATTGCTCAGGCTGTGCGAGAACCTGCAAGAAGACAGAAAGTGTTAATTCACATTTTCAGGCTCAAACCAACTGAAAAAGGATCGTCCATTCAGCCGGAAGCGTGATCAACACACAGCAAGAACCAGCAATGGCTTCTACTTCTGATTCACGAGAGTTGCACTCGCCAAACTCACCGATCCATCAGAAAATCTCTTTAATTACGTTTTCACCTAAAGGTGTAATTTTAGAGCAGTCTGGATTTTTTTTTTTAGTGATCCTGTAATTCAAAAGGGCGTTTCATAAAGTGCGCAGGTTTTGAACTGCGTAGCATTTTTTTTTTTTTCACTCTGAGCATTTGTGTTTTTTCTTCCTTTTAGTTGCCATGGAGCGATTCACTAACAAGCAATGTGTCGTAATTGTGAAAAACTCGTTACAGAAACGGGGAGTGCTGTCTGGTGACCTCACACCTTGCGACTTCTTTTTATGGGGTTATGTGAACAAACCTCAAACAATTCCCAAACTAAAGAAATTCAATGGGTCATGGGTGAAATCAGAGATATCTGTGAAAGGGTCATCATGAACTACACCGACCGAGTAACTACCTACCTTTCACTATTAAAATCTGAGTGTATATAGAAGGAAATTGAACAAAAATTTGTTTTATGCAACTTTGACTGTTTTAATTGCATTTTTAAAACCTGTGCACTTTATGAAACGCCCCATATACAGTGGGGCAAAAAAGTATTTAGTCAGCCACCAATTGTGCAGGTTCTCCCACTTAAAAAGATGAGGCCTGTAATTGTCATCATAGGTACACTTCAACTATGAGAGACAAAATGAGAAAAAAAAAATCCAGAAAAATCATTGTCTGATTTTTAAAGAATTTGGAAATTATGGTGGAAAATAAGTATTTGGTCAATATCAAAAGTCCATCTCAATACTTTGTTATATATCCTTTGTTGGCAAGGACAGAGGTCCTTCACAAGGTTTTCACACACTGTTACTGGTATTTTTGCAGATCTCCTCTAGAGCAGTGATGTTTTGGGGCTGTCGCTGGGCAACACGGCGGACCTTCAACTCCCTCCAAAGGTTTTCTATGGGGTTGAGATCTGGAGACTGGCTAGGCCACTCCAGGACCTTGATCTGCTGCTTACGAAGCCACTCCTTCGTTGCCCAGGCGGTGTGTTTGGGATCATTGTCCTGCTGAAAGACCCAGCCACGTTTCATCTTCAATGCCCTTGCTGATGGAAGGAGGTTTTCACTCAAAATCTCACGATACATGGCCCCATTCATTCTTCCCTTTACACGGATCAGTCGTCCTGGTCCCTTTACAGAAAAACAGCCCCAAAGCATGATGTTTCCGCCACAATGCTTCACAGTAGGTATGGTGTTCTTTGGATGCAACTCGGCATTCGCTCTCCTCCAAACACGACGAGTTGAGTTTTTACCAAAAAGTTCTACTTTGGTTTCATCTGACCATATGACATTCTCCCAATCCTCTTCTGGATCATCCAAATGCTCTCTAGCAAACTTCAGACGGGCCCGGACATGTACTGGCTTAAGCAGGGGGACACGTCTGGCTCTGCAGGATTTGAGTCCCTGGCAGTGTAGTGTGTTACTGATGGTAGCCTTTGTTACTTTGGTCCCAGCTCTCTGCAGGTCATTCACTAGGTCCCCCAGTGTGGTTTTGGGATTTTTGCTCACCGTTCTTGTGAACATTTTGACCCCACGGGGTGAGATCTTGCGTGGAGCCCCAGATCGATGGAGATTATCAGTGGTCTTGTATGTCTTCCATTTTCTAATGATTGCTCCCACAGTTGATTTCTTCACACCAAGCTGCTTGCCTATTGCAGATTCAGTCTTCCCAGCCTGGTGCAGGTCTACAATATTGTTTCTGGTGTCCGACAGCTCTTTGGTCTTGACCATAGTGGAGTTTGGAGTGTGTCTGTTTGAGGTTGTGGACAGGTGTCTTTTATACTGATAACAAGTTCAAACAGGTGCCATTCATACAGGTAACGAGTGGAGGACAGAGGAGCCTCTTAAAGAAGACGTTACAGGTCTGTGAGAGCCAAAATCTTGCTTGTTTGTACTGTACTGTAGGTGACCAAATACTTATTTTCCACCATAATTTGCAAATAAATTCTTTAAAAAAAAATAAATAAAAAAAAAAAAAAAAAAATCAGACAATGTGATTTTCTGGAATTTGATTTCTCATTTTGTCTCTTCGTTGAAGTGTACCCATGATGACAATTACAGGCCTCTCTCATCTTTTTATGTGGGAGAACCTGCACAATTTGTGGCTGACTACTTTTTTGCCCCACTGTATGTAAACCCCCCCCCCCTTATTCATGTAATGACACTGTAATGAACATTATTTTTCATAGACATTTTTTCATTGTATTATACTGTAGGTCATTGGTTAAGCACAAGATTCCGCTCTCCTTTCAGCCAATCCTCAGCATAGAGGCTCTGTTGTCTGCATATCAGACAATGATTTGACCCGTTTGGGTGGGAGTGCGCTGCGGGGTGTCACTAATTTGCAAAGAGCTCAAAATAAATAGAATAAAAATCAGTAAAGCAGCTTGCAGACTACCTTCTGTGTCTTTAAGATTTCGATTTTCTCTCAAATTTTATTACATTGTTGCATAAAAGAACTTTAAATCAGGACCAGCAAGTCCATTGCAGAGAAACCCGGGAAAGGCGTGGTAAAATGAGCCCCCAAACCACCTCATTCCCAGTGCACCAACACAAAGTCGTGACTACCAGTGAATTCACCTCGCACTGTATGCATCAAGCCAACAGACTCCAGCACCTTGGTTTCATTAGGTTACCTTGAAAGGAGGTTGCTGTGACGTGGTAGGCGGGCTTAACACTTTAATGGCTATTCAAATAAAACTAAAACCTTGGTTTTGTTTAGCATGGAGCCATAGGAAAAGGTGCAAATGATACATCCACACAATTGGTTTTTCCCCAGCACATGGCTCTGGTCACCCCTTTTGATGGAATTTACTGCCATGCGGTATCTACAAATCTTGTGGCCACAGGAAACGTATGGATATTACATGCTTTCGGGGAAACAATCAGGGCAATAGAAGGCACTCGACAGGGCTTAACCCAAACCAATATAAAACAGATTGCACACAGTGCAACAAAAGTGCCTCAACCGAGGTTAACTTTAGTAAACCAAAACGCACACAATAAACAAAACACGAAATAGTGAAAAAAATTAATCAAAATTGGTCCTGAAATATATAGAGTTCTGGCGTATGGAAACCAAACCCCAGCTAGGCTCAATAAAGTCTGTATAAAAGGAAGAAATAGAAGGATAGTCACTAATACCTCGGCGGTTCAAGCCACTTACATACCAAATAACGAGAGAAAGGAGCCACAAGGAGGGGAACCAAAATATAGCCATAAATAAAGACCAATATGACACAAAGTGACTGTTAAAAGAAATAAGCTGGCATCGCTCAACGCGTTTCGCCTGTGCCAGGCTTAATCTAGAGCTGTTGCACTGTGTGCAATCTGTTTTATATTGTGATATTACATGCTTGCCACCTAAAAATCCTAGATCTATAGTACAGCTTTTTTGTGTTCCAGACATACCACAATTTACAAATTTTGATGTCCTATACTAATCTTCCCCCAAAGCCTCTAATGTAGCAATACCAAGCTCTCGCCTTTCGTTGTGCAGACCTCTCAATAGTGACACTGTTCAGTAAGTTTTAATGAATGAAGGCTCCCCAAGCTGCGAGACAAATGGGAGTATGTGAATGCAGGTGAAGATTTGTTTGGAATATCAGTATGGACACCAAGGCCATGTGAAAAAAATCTATACAGTCTTCATCATGTGAAGCCTGTTTAAAATGGACCTGAGGTGTCCACCTATTGTGTATAGTGCCGCATCGGAGATGATGGAAAGCTCAAAAATCCAAAACAAAAAGCAAGCTAGCGCATTTCATGTTTGTCGGAGCTGCAGGTTGCCCCGTTACAGCTTACCGGCTTAGGACGGGAGCTGACTGCCGATATGGATGGTCGCATCTTGCTGAGCTCCACAAGGATTGTTCTATTTTTTTGCTGACCCTTGCGACCTACCTTCGGCTGCAGTACCTGGCGAGGTGGGGAATGCACTGAGGTACCTGTGGACCCGTGCCTTATCTCTCCCGTGCCCTCTCGGAGCAGTTTGGGACGATTTATTGCCTCCGGCCTGTTTTTGCGGCCTACCCCGGGCGGCCATTTTTGAAGCCTTTTCCTGCTGGGATCAGCATTCCCCTTCTCTTGGGGCGGTGGAGCTGCGATTGAGTGCCTGGATAGATGTCTGGCGTGGCTGATGGAGGAAGGGGAGCGTCCACTTTCACGAGGGGACATCCGGCACCTCATTGCTGAGATGCGGCTCTCCCGGGATATGGCTGCTCCCTCCGGGAGTGAGAGTGCGGGCCCCCTGCATGAGTGCGGTACACTTGCCTGCTCGGCCGAGCGGTGCGAAGAGGTATGGCGGCCGGAGAATGGAGAACAAGCTTCGACGCCCCGGCGGTGGTGCTACGGGCGCTTATCCTACCCCTGATGGGGATCTCCTGTTTGCCTACTGCCTGCCGACTCTCAGCTGAAGCTGCCCAGGTGGATCGCAGACGTCTGGATGGTGCTGCAGATGTCGAGGCATCAGAGGATTCTCCCTGCTCGATGCCGGCCTGGCCGCTGTTCGGGACGCGGTGGGATTTGGAGCTGGCATGTGGTCCTGGGACCGGAGCTGCCGGGGTTACCTGGAACTGGAGCCATTGGAGGTTTTTTCTTTCCCCAGGCTTCTTCGAGGAGACCGAGGGTCCTGCTCTCGGCCTCACCTCGTCACCTTTCCCGGTTCTGACCCTGCTCTTGGCTGCTGGACATAGGGGGAACATGTGTCCTATTTTTTCCCTGGACACTGGCTGAACCGAATGGTGCCGCTTTCGGATCCCTGGCTGATGACACCTTCCCTGCAAGGCCTTTTCCCCGACCCCCCCCCCCAGATGTGTTTCACCCCCTGCTGACAACCCACACTCATCATTAGCTGAGTGTTTACCCCCCAACCTGATGACATGCCCTGCTTACACCCCCCTCCCTTAGCACTTGAGACTCTTCCTGAGGACATTTTTGTTTTAGGATTTTCTGCTGAGGTCTTTGATTTCACCACCCCCTTTAATTGTCTGTGTTTGTCCGAGTGAACATGCAGACCTATTTGCTGACATTTGGGACTTGCTGATTGTCTGCTGGAGCATCGGGACTACCCCCCCTTTTTTTTTTTAATGGGACATTGGGTAGTATACTGGGCGAGCCGCTAGGGTGGCAACCTAGGCTCTGGCCGTCCTCTTGTCCCCAGGCCCTTTGGTCTCTTTCATGGCCCCCGGCCTCCTAAGGGGTGTCGGGGTGAGCCAGGAATGCCACAACCTAATGGGCAGTCCTTTACTTTTTCCCCCCTTAATTTTTTTTATTTTTATTATCTATTTTTTCCCCTCTCTTTTACTTTTTCCTGATGCCCCACTGGATTGGACTACAGTGCTTTTTTGTTTTTCTGACTTTACCCACCTGAGTTGTCCTGTTTCGCTCACTCATTATTTGTATTTATGTCTGATTTTCTGCTGACCTACTTCAAAATAAAAGTTTTAAATTCAAAAAACAGCTTACCGGCTTAAGACCAGGCTCAATTTGTTGCTGCAGGCTCGGATCTTGTTCTGAGCTTCAATGTGAGTCATAGTTGAGGTGTTGTCTCCATCGATCTGCAACAACCAGTCTCCCACACTGACCCCGGCTACTTCAGCCTTCCCAGCTGGCGTCAGCTGTAAGAGGGAAAAAAAAAAAAAACAAGAGGTGTTAAAACCTGAAATAAAGAGCTGCCCATGGGGTGAAAATTAAGTATAAACCTACAGATCGTATGTTTAGTTAGCAAAGAAAACTGAGGGTAGACGGAGTCCATTGTCCAACGTGTCACCCCACACGCCTCAGATATTGTAGACCCCTGAGCAGGGTTCTCGGTGTAAACTTGTTTAATTTTATGGTTCATTTTGTCCTCCCCGTTGTAAAGCCCTGCAGAATCCGTTTGCTCTTTATAAATAAATAAATAAAAAATATTCTAATGTGTCCCCAGAAATACTAGCTTTCCTTTTGAAACCACGCAAGTTACACAATTAACCATGGAATATAAATTTGTACATTAGCACAATAAACATTAGGGTATAGAGAGGTAGAACATGCAGTATCCAAAGCGCTTGGGCCCACCAGCATTTCCAATTCTTCCAGTTTTTGGAATCCTGCCAGGGGAGCGAAGGACGCAGCAGGAGGGTCGTGAGGGACACACGTCGCAGCATGGCGTTGGCAGAGGAGGTGAGGGACGCTGCAGCAGAACGACCAAAAAAGTTATGTTTTTCAATTTGTAGGATTCTGGTTGAGGGGTGCTCCACTTTAGCAACTGACTAAATGTTGAACTATCCGGACAAATCTAGGGTAAAGTTCTGCCTAGATGTCATTCTCAGTTGCTATAAAAATACACCAGGGACTTAAAATGTACCACCGTCACGTAGACCTGTGGTGTCAGCCGATCCAGGGGAGCCACAGTTTCATTGCTAACTCGGCAATCGGGGGGGGGGTCCCGGGGCTTGGCACCACCTCTCACAAGATCTCCGTACATTCCATGGCATAGGATCAGCTTGATCCTCGGTGGGCAGAGCGAGACGCTTTCACGTGACGTCATCTAGGTGGCCGGGACCACATGGATTGGATGGCATTTGAAGGCAGGGTCCTCATCCTGAGCGAGCAAACTCGATGGGGACTGTGCTAGTCGTCCCTGGGGTCCTGACTGGCATTTGGGTGGGTGTGCTCGGCGGGAGAAGCATGACCACCTCACTACCAATATATGCTCAGCTGAGCAGTCACTCGCCGACTCCCTGTTTTCACACCTGTAGAGTCTACTCTTCTAGAAACATTTTTTTTTCTGTGTATTACCCGTCTTGCCACCTGCCTGAGATCTTTGATTCGTTTAGGACTTATACCTTTGGACTACCGCTCTGTACCGTGATTCTGGCTATCAGCTCCTACCTCTACACCTGCGTTCTGTCCCCCCCCCCCCAGTGACAACCACTCGGGTACCTCTGAGTAATGTGCACAGTATGGCAATTGAAACATTGTAGAAAACTAGCAAAGTTCAGATTACCTATGCGTTAGTTTTACCAAGGTCATGTCTGCGGTTGTTTTGTTTGGCAACCTATGAACAGCATATAATAAGTCTACTTGAGAAGTGATGAATAAATTAAAGGACCATAAAAAAATAACATACACGCACACGTAATGAAATTAAATTCACCAATATGGGGACTCAAAAAGGAGGTTACATTTCGTCCAACAATCCCATCAAAACATGACAATAAGCTCGAGTGGTACAGATCTGTTACGGTTAAAGTCTGAAGTGTGATTAATTTTAGGATTACATGGTTAATCCTGACATTACCCAGGCGTCATTAGCAAAACTCCGAAGTGAAATGAAATTGCAACTTTATCCAGGTAATCTGCAAAGTATCCAGAGGCCTCTGGGTACTCCGGTTTTCTGCTGTGTTTTACCCGGGTAAAAACGCACATTACCCTAGTGTTGATGGATAAAGTGTGATGTGCAACGAAACATCAGACTTTATCCGGATAAACTGCAAAGTATCTAAACCCCTCTGGGTACTCCGCTTTTCTTTGGATTCCGAGGATTACCCGGATAAAGCTGCAAACTGTTATCTGACTGATAAGAAAATTGTGTTTGTTATTTTTAACCAAATTGTATCCTCGGTCACAAACCGCACTAAATAACCGTCATGTAACTCTGCAATAATTGTCTGAAAATTTATTTATGAAGATTATATATAAAGAGTAACCTAAGGCTTATTATGTTTTACAAAGGATATATAGCACATGACACATAAAAGATCATGTAACTCTAACATTCATATAAGAAACATATCCTGTTACTCAGTATATTCATGATATCCTTAATACATTTTAATGTTAGTCTTTTGCCATTTTCGTTGATAAAATCCATAGATAATAGCAAAATTTACTTGTACCCAAGGGGGTTTGGAAGCTCTGCAGATTACCCGGTTGAAGCTGTGGATAGTCCTCAGATTACCCGGGTAAGCTTCAGACTTTTAACTAGGGATGCACCGATACCACTTTAAGACCGAGTACAAGTACCGATACTTTTTAAAAGTACTCACCGATACTTTTCTTTAATGTCATGTGACGCTTTCCAATAAGAACAGACCATATAAAAATGCCCCCAGCTCACATGTATATCCCCCCGATTATATATATATATATATATATATATTCATACTGCCCCAGCTCATGGATTTGCCCCAGCTCGCACGTGGATAACGCCCCCCCCCCAGCTCGCACGTGGATAACGCCCCCCCCAGCTCACACATGGGTATGCCCCCCCCAGCTCACACATGGGTATGCCCCCCCCAGCTCACACATGGGTATGCCCCCCCCAGCTCACACATGGGTATGCCCCCCCCAGCTCACACATGGGTATGCCCCCCCCAGCTCACACATGGGTATGCCCCCCCCAGCTCACACATGGTATGCCCCCCCCAGCTCACACATGGGTATGCCCCCCCCAGCTCACACATGGGTATTGCCCCCCAGCGACGATACTTCCCTTCCTGAGCGACGCCGTGGAACCATGTGATCGCGGCTGGGGTCCTTCCAACGAGCGCGCGGGGAAACTTTCCCGGCGTCGCCCAGGAAGGTACGTATCATCGCGGAGAGCAGCTGCAGGGCCTGTCTGAATGCTCTATCGGCATTCGGACAGGCCCTGCAGCTGCTCACTGTGTTTATACTTACCTTCCTGAGCGACGCCAGGAAAGCTTCCGCGCGCGCTCGTTGGAAGGACCCCAGCCGCGATCACATGGTCCCACGTGGTCGCGGCTGGGGTCCTTCCAACGAGCGCACGCGTGGAGACATTCCCGGCGTCGCTCAGGAAGGCAAGTATCACCGTGAGCTCCAGGGGCGCCTGTCCGAATGCCGATAGAGCATTCGGACAGCCGCCGCAGCCCCTCGGATGCCGGCTTCCGGTATCGGGAAAAATATCGGGGGGTACTACACGAGTACCAAGTACTCCTGCAGTACCCAGTATCGGTGCAACCCTACTTTGAACGGTAACAAAATTTGGTTTTAACCAAATTGGGTTGTATAGTCTGCAGATCATCCGGGTAAAGTGTGAATTTACCAGCTCTTCCAGGCTGTTACCCAAGGGGCAGTTGGTTAGTCCCAAGATTACCAGGGTAAAGACCGAATTTTTCATTTTTTTTGCAGCTTTACCCAGCGGTTTTGGGTAATGTCAGGATTACCCGGGTAATCTTAATAGTAACCGCACTTCGTGCTTTAACCGTAACACAGCCACTAAATAGTGGATTCCCTGACATAAAGACATATTTTAAATTTTAAAGTGGAGGGTCTTCAGACCAATTGTTCTACTTTTTGCCCAAAAGTCATAAGCCCAACTCCTTGTTAAAAAGGAACTTTTCTATGCTTCTGACACTTGATCTAAAAGCCTATGGAATACGTGCGGAGACTTTGGCTTTGTGAAACACACGTCCCTACAGACAGAAACATGAAGCAGTTCTCGAATCCCCTGTGCGTGAGCAGGGAGTGATCTGTGTTTATAAATCAAATTACACAAGCTCAGCACTCCTGCAGAGCTGCCACATGACAGCATGGGGACACCTTCCCCACCTGTTTCCTTTATTCACAGGATGGAAAATAAGCAGGATCCTCTGCAGGAGACGGGGGGGGGGGGGACAGATATGTGCCAAAGCACCCCACTAGGAACCGAGCGAGATTATGACATAGGACTATGTAAAAGAAGCTGAACATACTAGAAGTGGATACCAATGTGTGCATTTCGTCTCGTACAATGATAAATTAATGATTAAAAATTGCCAATATCAAAACTGAGGGCTGCAAACCAGCGCTATTCCAAGATGGCGTCCTGCAAGCCAAACAATAGACATATTTAAGGGAAAATAACAGCGAGACGTATTGTAGCTCGGAAAAAAGAATGATCAATCAGCCAAGGATAGGATTTTAAACTGCTTGCTGTAAAAAAATAAATATTTACAGTGCAATCCTCCCAAGAGCTCACGCAGAGTCAGGAGGGTACGGGAAACATATACATAACTCAATGCATTATAAACACATATTACGCAATTGAATTAAAGCTTCCACCATCCTGCAAAGAATTCGCACTGTGCAGAGCACACTAAAAAAAATTAAATGTGACGGAGCACTGACCACTGAACCACTTCAAAATTTACAAAACAACCCCCATTTTGTCATCTTTATAGAGAAAAGAAAAACGTCCATATTTATTATGCAAGTATATGCAAGATGTGGATCAGATAAACCCCCACACACACGGCGAGGCAGTCTGAGCTGGTTACTGTGCCAAGAAACAAACAAAAGCAGGGGTGACGCCCACCAGGCGGTCCTGCTCTCTGCAGCCAATCAGTGACTGCCAACAGGCTTACAAAAAGGAGTCCGCTCTGTGCAGGCACTACGGACGGCCAATGGCACGCGGCTGCAAAAGTAACATTAATGGCAGAATGCACCATTCACGATGGTGGAGGCCAACGGCACTGGAATCCAAAAGGAGTCACAATTGTATATATATCTCAAGCGTTGAGATATTGCAGAGAAAGTGATCCAGTTTAATCTCCACAGCACGTCTACTGAAATCTGCTGCGTTCAAAAACAAGAGAGGCCGGAGATTTGTTTGAATTGGGACTTTGTATTTCCCTTGGCTGCCCAGCATTATACAAAAGGAATGTAAGCGGAGGAAAAGACCCAGATAAAGGCTCTGAAGCCACTCTGACCTCCATTCTTGAAATATCTGCCATAACCAAGGAATGGTTTGTTGGTTTTTTTGTTCTAAACTGGATATATGAGAATAACCACAAAAATGGGAAGTGGTGAATTTCAAACTCCTTTAGAAACGCAAGAATAAGTGTCCTGCTGTCGCATAGTGTGAAGATGGAGGGTAATTAATCTTAGGCAGTGGCCCAGGGAAAGAAATCCATTAAACTTCTCTTTTGTGCTGGTCCAAAGACACTGGTGAGGAACGAGAGGTCAGGCAGGTTTCACAATCCTCCTGAAAAGATTAAACGGTATATTCGATTACACCTTAAATGGGATTTATCACCCTTTGAAAAGTTTTCCAAATAAAGGACTTTAACCTTTCAATTGGAAAAGCTGACAATTTTTTTGGTACAATCTCCATCCTCAACAAACAAAGAAGCAGGAAGGCCTTCCCCCCTGCTGGGAAGAAAGAAGATAAGGACTGTCATCTCATATGATCTCTGGCCATCAACATCTGTGGGGTGGCGTTTCAGACCCGCGCTTTAAATGGTACAGTACCTGAAAGAGGGGATTGCAGTCTAAACGTGGCGGCACCCAGATAAAGCAGAAGGACATCTCACTCCACAGAGCAGGTCACAATGTAGCTAGAAGTCCATGGTATGGGGAGGATAGATCACATAAGATACTACAGGTTGAATATTGCTCATTGTAAATGTTGGGACCACAAGTGCTTTACATTTTGGAATATTTACAAATGAATGGGACCCAAGCCTAAAAATAAAATCTGTGTATTTGAAGCCTAACTCTAATACACACAGCCTGAAGGTCATTGTTTTTAATAAATCCCCCCTCCAAGTCAGTTGTGGAATTTTCCACTTGTGGCATTAAGACTGAACATTTTCGGATTAGGGGTACACAATAACACAACCTGTAGTGACTTGTCAATCTACAGAGGAGATTAATTAGAAATGTGCCTCATTAGGAGGAGGAGGAATGCCACCTTAAAGAATGGCAGCTGCGAAGTTCAAACGATGAAGCATGGGATTCCACAAATACTAACCCGGAGAGAAACTGTGGCAGGACTCACTCTGAGGATGCAAAACTACACATAAGGCTGGTGTCAGACGAGCGCACCATGTGCACCCCTACTGACGTGACGCTGCGGCAGGACCCACCACACACACAAATTGCATGCAGGACAGCGGCTGTGCAGCAAGCCTCCCCGAAGCACTACAACACGCATTCGAAGAGGCTGCAAAGCGCGATCCTCCATCAGAGGATCGAACCTTGCAGCGCTGAGCTCACTAACTGCACTCAGCGAGGTGGCCAGACGAGCGACAGAGTGGAAGAAACATCCACTCGCAGACTCTCCGCTCTTAAAATCGTTCGTCTGACCCCAGCCTAAATTATATTGTTTTTTTGCGTTTATGACTGATCTACATCTATACACACACAGTATGTGAATAAAGTGCGTGCACACAGTCAGGGCCTGTATGTGGGGAATGCAGCTGCTGGGGACGGTTACGCAACATGCTTTAAATTGTTCAGTAAACAGGGGGACTGTAACATTCTGTGGTCAATGTATAAACACCGGAGGGGAAACTTATCACGGTGACAGATCATTGAACTCACATTTATCACACCAATGAAGATCAACAGAAAGCTCACCCCCTTTGTGTAATAGTCCCAGACAAAAAATTTAAAAAAGGTCCATGTGAGGTCTATTTTTCCCCACTGCCTGCTTTAAGAAATAGGAGGTACATACAAAAAAAATAAAACATTAATGAGTCCTATGCCAAGGTTGGCGTAACATTTGCACCAGCTCTGGTGAAGTTAACCCCTCCATAGACTATAATGGCTCTGGTAAGGGTATAAAAGTTCTGGTTAAATTTAACACCAACCATGGAATAGGGCCCAAAGTGAAAAGCTGAAGAGCACGGGTCTCAAACTTTGCGCCCCCCCCCGAAGTTTAATGTCTAAATCTCACATAATTCTTTCAAAGCAATAGATGGCCAGACAATGAGAGTTGTAGTTCAGAAACATCTGTGAGGCCAGAGTTTGAAATCCCTACTCTAGTACAAGGGTTATCAAGTGGCCTCAACTCCCATATTGCCCCTTTGCAATCTAATGAATGCAGGCGCAAGGCTTATTTTTCTCACCAGACGCACCTCGTGTACCCACCCCACCCCACTCTGCCAGACCATCCATTGGCTTCCTGTACGTTTCAGGATACAGTTTAAAATACTGATGCTCACGTTCAAATCGCTCAATAACTCAAAATGTCTTCATTACTCCACAAGCACGTCCCATCCAGACAACTCCGGTCAGCAGGAGATTTCCTCCTGTTAGCTGTCTACACGCGCACGGCCAACTCTCGCCTCCAAGACTTTTCACGGGCAGCACCAGGCCTGTGTAGTGACTTTCTTCACCCTATCAAACTGTCCCCTAATCTTCAAGAAATCCATCAAAACCCATCTCTTCAGATTAGCATACCACATCACTGATGCAACCCCCCCCCCCTGCTCACCTACTCACACTTGATTGAAGCCGCTTCTATGGCCCCACCATTCCCAAACCACTGGCACTAATGATCCTGCTATCTAGTAAAATTCCTCTGGTCTTTCTCAACCCCAATCCCACTAGACTAATCTATGAGCAGGGTCCTCTACACCTCTTGTTTCCACCATATGTCTCTTTATTTCATTCCTTCGGTTATTGTAAAGCGCTGCAGAAACTGTTGGCGCTATATAAATGACAATAATAATAATTCGGGGTGCACCGAAATGGAAATTTCCGACCGATACTGAAAACTCTGGATCAGTTCAGCCAAAAACCGATACTGAAAATCAGACGTGAGAACCTGGGCCTGGAGGCCGGGGACTCGCCTGATCCCGAAGGCTGGCCAGGCCTCCAGGCCCAGGTTCGCATGGCTGATTGGTTACACCTTACATACTCCCCTACATCCTCCTACTTCGGTCCTGAACTCCAGCGGTGATGGCCGTCCTCCAGGCGAGCCCCCGGCTAGGCTGGGCCTTCAAGGCCCAGCCGAGCCTGGAGGCCGGCCTGAGCCTGGAGGCCGGCCTGAGCCTGGAGGCCGGCCTGAGCCTGGAGGCCGGCCTGAGCCTGGAGGCCGGCCTGAGCCTGGAGGCCGGCCTGAGCCTGGAGGCCGGCCTGAGCCTGGAGGCCGGCCTGAGCCTGGAGGCCGGCCTGAGCCTGGAGGCCGGCCGAGCAGCCTGCGACAGCCGGAAGATGGTTAGTGCGCCCGCAGCAAGCGTCCGTCTAGGGAACGAATCCATTGATGCGCTACAAAGCGCGTCAAAAGGAGCTGCAAAGTGCGATGCTCCATCTGGACTTTATCTCTTCGCCGTCTGACCACATCCTTTGATTACTCTTGCTCTGTACCGAGGGTGGAGGAAACTCCTCCACATCAACCAGTGTTTCACCAGATCGGTGGAGCGAGGGGGGGGGGGCGGCACTCATCACACCCGGATCACTTTTAAGATCTGGCCTGTTAGAGGTAATGGGGACCCAAGATTGTAACCGCAGCTACATTAGGAGGATAAAAGACAGCGGAATCCAAGAGGTTCACCTAAAACCACGGGATAAAGTTCCATCCATTCATCATACAAAAATCACCTAAACCCATGTGCATTCCTTTCCAGCGAGCAAACGCCATATCTTTTTTTTACATTAATTTGAGTAATAGAGGAATCCTCGTCGTCTGCACCTAATTACATCGGGGGGGGGCATCCAAGGTAATCTGTTATTCTACATTAAGTTTCATGCAAGCCTAATGCCTGGAGACAGCCTCAAGAAACGTCCGGGCGTGCTTTACAGCATTCCTAAATGTGGACCATGTAACCGAGCCATAGACGTAAAATAAAACATTCAGATTACAGTTTCTTTCCTGGGGAAAGCATAAAAATACAACTATTCAGTTACAGGGTGCGTGTTTGGAGTATGCTATGAATACATAAATAGGAAACTCTCCGAGGTGGGGGGGGGGGGTCTCGGAGAATAAGTTACTTTGTTTCCTTACATATGTATAATGCGCTTTGAAATTACATTTTTGAGTGATGTCCTTATATACCAGAAGATTAAAAAAAAAAAAAAAAAAAACACAGTTATTAGCGTGATGAAAGTGCCTTTACCTCTCCGGAAAGATCAGGGTCTGACAGCTTATTCAGCCCGCAGAGTGTAGGGATTTAGTCCTGCCCAGAACCCAAGCACTGGGCTCAGGTTCCTGGAGATCGGGACCTTTGGGAACCAGCTTCAATCAAATGGCTCTTAATGCACTTTGTATTGACAGCCATTGAATTGGCTGACTCCCCACAATCATGTGACATGCTGCAGTTTACAGGAAGCGTCAGCATGTCCCGTCTGACCAGAACAAAAGCAGCCCAGTGATTGATTACAGATTTAGTTTTTCTTTCATCTACAGTGTTAAAACCGGAGAGGGTGAGGATGGCGTCAAGAAGGGTTAATATGTAGCCGCTCCATCCTCTCCCCTCCTGATTTAACCCTGGAGCATCCCTTTAAATGCATGGATTTAACCAAATTTGTGGGGATTGTCAAGGAATTTGCAATTTTCTATGCCAGGGGAACTTAACTACAGGGCTTTTTTCTTTCAATAAAAAACACAAATACTTATTTGGGCTAAACTTATTCAACCAATTCACTTACAAAATCAGCCAACAGAAAACTGTGGCATGGTGTCACCAATCTACCTTTAGGTGAATTAATGTCATAAAAAGGCATCTCTAACCAATCGTATTCTGCAAAAAAAAATTAAAAACAATTCTGGTGCAAAAAATAATCAAAGACAATAAAAAAAAAAAACTACGCAAATTTAGAAAAATCAGGAAATAAAATGAAAGCATTTATTAAAACCATACACTAAGTCACTTTGACCGCGTTCAGTAAACAGGTCATTAGCGAAGAGGAGAACGTGTGAAAAATTCAGCATATTTTAGATATGAGGTTTCAGCTGCAGGGAAGAATAAAAAAGAAAGCTAAAAACAATAAAACCAACCAGTTGGTACATGTAATGTGTAAATGCTCAAGGACAGGCCCGTGTGAAGTGTCTGAAAACCAATGTCGAAGATTTCCCTAGTGCTCTCAGTAACAGAGATCACGACAGATACAGCGATGCCGGAAAAAGGAGGGAGAGCGAGAAAAGGACTTTATCATCAATGCCACCCGCCTGCCAAGCGTCCAGTCAGACTGCTGATTGGAAATGTCCGGCTGGACGAGCGACCTATGAAGAGGTCTGTCTGTGCAATCATCTCCAGGAGGAATGTGTTAATTAAAGTCATGGAAGAGGCCTGAGGACAGATGTTGTGACTTTAAAGTGTGATTTAAAGAGCCATGCGAGAAGGAGTGGGCGTCAGGGAAAAGGAACACGCCATGCGTACTAGCTGCCTGCACTAGAACTATTAATAGACGTGGTGTCACTAACCAGCGGGGCCCGAATCGTGTCTGCAAGAACAAAACTTACAGGTGCACGTTTAAATAGCAACGAACACTGTGTACAAACACCTAGAAAAGGAGCGGAAAGAGAAATCGGATCTGCTAATAAGCATGTAGAAATGGATTCGTGCCCAAGAGTTGTGATACACACTAGTTGACCACCCATAGAGCAGAGCATGATAAAACCAGAAAAACTCAATGTGGCCACATTTTATCCCCTGCACAAAGCTTCATTAAAATTAATCCTTTTCAGCAGTCCCATTTTCATGCCTATTTTGAAAGCTTTTTATAAATCCTCTTTTTGGGTCTTCGTCACTCTGCAAGCTGCGCCACTGACCGCCCGCAATGTCCTCCACGGCGGAGTCCCAGCGCCTAAGCATCTAATTTCTGCTACGGATGACGCAGGACTCGCATCAGGAACACCCACTTGACATTGGTACGGGTATAATGAACTAATAAAAAAAAAAAAAAGTCTCTTGGCAACAACCCCTCTATCTCACATCAGCTGTGCCCTTGGTCGCAGAGCGGGCGGCATGGAAATAGCTCTGCTTAAAACGGAAACCCTTTGTGCTCCCTATTCCTGGAGGAGAGCGAGGGAGAGAAACGAACAAGTGAGAGCAAGCGAGCCGGCGTATAAAACTTGTTATAACATCATTCAGACGTTCAAGTTGACTGTACTTTTTGCAAATGGGCTCCAGAATCAGGGTTGCCAGAGCAGCCATGTTTCCCTGGACACGTGACTATTTCATGCAGAGGGAAGTGCAGGGAAAAGTGCCGCCTTGTAACATGTATAATCTATATTTTTCAGTAAATCAAGGCAGGGCACCTGGGGATCCTTTAGATTTCTTGCATTCAGCATATGGATTTACATGCCGCAGGGTTGCATTTTTCATGCACTGCCCAATAGCATGAATAATGTTCATGTGTCCAGGAAAACATGGCTGATCTGACAACCATATCTAGAATAGGTCCCTAAAGTTACAGTATGTCAGACACATCAGCCGAGGTGTAAACCCCAAGGGTCTATTCACAAAGCACCAAAACTGCGTGCAATTTCAGTGCATTGTGTTTCGTCTAGGGATGCACAAATACCAGCATTTGCACGAGTACTTAGCGGAAGCCAGCATTGAAATGGCTTACCCGCATCCGAGGGGCTGGGGCGGTTCAAACCGCTCAAACACTGAAATTCATTATTTTCTATGGGCATGGTTCACACCTGGGCATTTTACAATGCATAGGAACGCGCTGTAAAACACCCTACGCCCAAAGAAGTACAGGAGCTTCTTTGGGGCGTATTACAGCGCGTTTGTGGCCATAGACTTCAACGTGAACGCGCTGAAATGGCCGATTGTGCATTTTCGTCATCAAAAACGCAAGTATGAACGAGCGTTCTGCACATGGCAACAGGCACAAGTCTTTCATTGGACGCCTCCATAGACAAAAAAAAACACGCGTACGACGCACGTTTCTAATTGTCAAATACGCCAGCTAATACGCTCATAAAACGCCCAACAAAAAACACACATATGAGATGCTCAGGTGTGAACCCAGCATAACGGCATTCGGACATGCCCCCTTGCAGCTCACCGTGTTTCAACGAGCACCGCTGGCAAAGTCTTCAAGTGGCCGATCGTTAGGAAGCCCCCAGCTGTGATATCGAACTGCGAATGAGATTGAGGCTGGGTGCTTCCCAACGAGCGGCCGCTCGAAGACTTTGCCAGCAGCACTCGTTGAAACACTGAACTGCAAGGGGCTTGTCCGAATGCCGTTAGAGCATTCTGACAGCCGCCCCATGTCTGGTCTGAAGAGTGAGTGCGCACACACACAGCTGGTCTGACATACACACACTGAGGAGATATAGATATAGATATAGATATAGATATATACATACATATACACATATATATACATATACACATATATATATACACATATATATATACACATATATATAACACATATATATACACACATATATATACACACATATATATATATATACACACATATATATATATATACACACACACTGTGGTCTGGTGTCTATATAAATGATATACACCACAGGCATCAGATACATGTACACCCAACAGACACCAGTGTGTGTAGTGTGTAATACTAATATATATATATATATATATATGTCTGTGTGCAGTGGGTAAATGGGGTGTCTGGCCATACATTGCAATATTGACAAACAGGACAGGCTTTCTGCAAAATCCTAAATTATTTATTGGAAAGCAGCAACATGACTTTAAAGTATCGGTGAGTACTTGGAAAAAAAAAAGTATCGGTACTTGTACTCTGTCTTAAAAAAATGGTATCGGTGCATCCCTAGTTTTGTCGACAGTGAATTGTGACTGTATTTTGCCAAAATTGGAGTTGTCAAAGCAGTTATTGGAGAATTCTAAACGGGGGGGGGGGGGCCTATTCTCCTAATAGGAGTATAAAAATAAAATAAAAAATAAAATCATAAAGTTTAAAAAAAAAAAAAATATTCAAAAGAATATTCCATTTATTGCACTGAAACCTATGGGATTCGCCCCGTTTAAACCTGTTGAAACACTGAAAATCAGGGCAACTGTCTACTATCGAACAATTTCAGGGCTGCCGAACTGCACCGCTTTGCTAATAGACAAATTTCCTCAAAATTGCACCAAATGGTGAAAGTCACTAGGGATGCACAGATACCATTTTTTTTTTCTTTTAAAGACCTAGTACAAGTACCGATACTTTTTAAAAGTACTCACCGATACTTTAAATAAAAGTCATGTGACCGTTTTTCAATAAAGACACACACCCCCCCAGCTCATACACATATTGCCCCAGCGTTTTCTCCAGCTCTGCCAGGCTCCTCTGGGTGTTGTTCTTCCTTCGAGCGGCCAGCGGCAAAGGGTTGCAGCCCGGCCGCTCGTTAGGAACCACGCAGCACACAAGCTGCGGTCTCACGAGATCCTGGAGTTCACGAGATTGCAGCTGGTGGATCCCAGGAGAGCAGCCGAGCTACAACCCTTTGCTGGCGGCCACTCGAAGTAAGAACAACACCCGCAGGAGCCTGGCAGAGTGCCGTTGGTGCACTGCCAGACTGCAAACGGCCGGCAAGCCAGCCCAGCGCTGGCTTCCGGTATCGGGGGCCTCTGCACGAGTACTTGGTACTCGTCCCGGTATCGGCACCGATACTAGTATCGGTGCATCACTGTAAGTCCCCATCAAGGGCCAATTCGGATGTTAGCAGATCTAGGGAGGATATTCACTGACTGTGCCCTGAACAGACACTGCAAAACAAATAATGCATACAGTCTGTAAAGGCATTATAATGCTAATTGTGACGGAGCGACTGTACACTAACTTAGTACCTCCGTCCGTGGGCTCTCTTCCATGTAACAGTCACCGGAGCAATCTTCCCTAACAGCTCCCCCAAACTTTAACCGCAGTTAAAAGGAGGCTCACCGCTGGAAATCAAACAGCAGAATGAAGGTTTATTCGCACAGACACAGCTACCAAGGCAAGAACCAACCCCCTTTGCATACAAAACAGATAACATCACTGCTCAAATAACTGCACAGGACCTTCAAACAATGGGACCTCGTGGGAGGAGAAAGGGGAAGGGAGAAAGGAGGTAAAACAAAAGGAATTTTAGAGAATGTCACAATAGAGAGCTGGTACTAATACAGAGATCTGATACATAATAGAGGGAATGTACACCATATTACACAACAGGATACTATAAAATAAATACAAAAGGGGATAACACACAGACATCAGTAATCTTTAGTTAACTTGCGGATTTAAAACAGTGAAGAGACAAATATTTTTAAAAAAGGTCCACCAATTCCCCAATAGTCTCTTTCATGGGCCGTAGTTGCTGGGCAGGAGGCTAGCCCACAGCCCACTCCAGATGCCCCAGTGACGGTAGGTTCTGTCACAATAATGGTCAGTAATAAAGAGGTGGAAACGTTCTCCCTTTAAAAGTGCTAGCGTGTCATCACGGCCATGACAGGTGCAGGAGAGGCAAATTAAGTGTTCGACTAAAACAGCGAGAACAGGTTGTCCCAGTGGATCACACTGTTTTCTAGGCCAATCAGAGCTGATTCTAAATGGTCAGCTAACACCACGGCGTCTGGCAATGTCACACGTCTCCTAAAACATAATCACTCAGTGACAAGATGTATAAAACCTGATCAATCCATCTGACACTGAATACGCAAGCTTGGCATACCGACCAGAAGACAAGATGCTGGATAGAAGGGGAGATGGGCAGGCAAGTCAAATACACGCCTGGGAAAAAATTTAAAGGGATATCCCAACGTGGACGTTAGAGGCATCATCATATCAGCCTCTATAAATGATAGACACCATCTCACAATCTGTTCATCCTTTTCAATGGAAATCATGTTCAGCTCACAGCCATGGAAAACACACAAGAGACGTTTGCTTAGCGCCTGGATAGAAATTAAGAGAAGTGAGTGTGTTGCGACAAACCCTCATGCCCCATAACTATTTAAATCCCCTGTTACAGTTGCACGGTCTTCCTTTTGTTTCACCTTTGTAGTTACGTCATGCCAGCATGCCAGAGCAGTACTCCATGCCTGCAATTCTTCCACAAAAGGTGTGAAGACAGCCGCTGCGTGCTTTCACATGTCACTCATACTTCACATGCCTTAAAATCAAGACACACACATTAATTCTGACACTTTGACAGAAACCGAGAAACACACACTTCTTGGTTATTTAAAAGTAACAAAAGCTTTTGAATGGAAATGATTAAATACAGGTTCATTCCCAAACGTGCGATAGATTTTAGGCTAAATTGGCCGTGGTTGAAAAATTAGCTCAGGGAAACCGAGGACTGATCTGCTCCTCCTATAGAGGCATAGAGGACCATTATAAAGAAGCATTGAGAGCAACTGGATTGGCTGAGATCTGTCCCCTGAGATCATGTGATACACTACCGATGGCAGCATGTCATGTCCAGTGGAGTTTAACCTCCCTGGGACTACGATTCTGACATATTTCATATGTCAGAATTGTTACAATTTATTTGGCACCATAGCGTTATCAGAGTGTGGCTCGGGGTTAATTTCACTGCTGAAAGCGGTACCCGAGTCGCACTCAAGTTGGATACATAACTGTTGATTGCAAAATAAGAGTTTGGTGTGGTTTATTTAGGCGTCTAATTATTAAATACCTTGAAGGTCTCTTTAAAGATATACATGCTAACTCAGGATAGGGTCATCCACCCTATTATGGATTGCCACAGGAATATTTTATAACTAATTGGGTCCTGGGAGCGCAATATTTTAAATATATACGTTTATATAATAAAAAGGGGTGACATTTGTTAATCAAAGCGTGGTAATACCGTGCTTTACATTTGGAAGAGAACATAAATTTATACTTAAATTTTCTGCAGCGTCGTGCTCCGTAGTTGAAGACAGCCTGGACTTCTTGTATTCGCTCCTTGTGGTAGTTGGTCTGTATCTGAGTTGTAACCTCAATAACATGCACTTAGTATAAAACATAAAAAAAAAAATTAAATTAAAAAGGCATTTAAAAGCCATATAATCATGTCCTATGGGCCCGTGGGCCAGTAATGTCTCTATTTTTTGGGACTGAGGAAGTCGACATAGCGACCGACGAAACGCAAATCCCAGCACTACTATTTGGGACAACTGGCCCACAGGACATGATTAGATGTCTTTTAAATGCCTTTTAAAGTTAATAATTTTTTTTATGTTTTATACTGACTAAGTGCATGTTATTGAGGTTACAACTCAGATAAAGACCAACTACCACAAGGAGCGAAACAAGAAGTCCAGGCTGTCAACTACGGAGCAAGACGCTGCAGAAAATTTAAGTATAAATTTATGTTCTCTTCCAAATGTAAAGCACAGTATTACCACTCTTTCATTATATAATAAAAGGGGTGACATTTGTTAAACATTGGATACATACCTGTCCCTGCGCTCCCTCGCTGTCCACCCGCAGTCACACTCCAGACGATCACGACGTCCTACTTCCCTTCTCGCAAGAAAGGAACCAGGAAGCCGCAATCGGCTGGAGAAGAATGCGATCGCGGAGGTCAGCGAGGGAACGCAGGGACAGGTATGTATCCAGCCCGAGTATGGCAAGGGGTTACGGCTTTCAGCAGTGAAAGTTAACCCCGAGCCATACTCGGGAAACCGCCAGGGAGGTTAAGAGCCTAGCACTGGATTTATTCCAAACAAGAATGTTAAAAACGGGGAGGTGCAGGAGTTAATGTTTAACCCCGCAGTTTTCCCCTCCTGCTTTGACCCTAAAAAGGATCAAAAAAAAAAAATAGCAGTGTGTCCATTTTATTATTTTTTCCCCCAATATTGTGACAGTTTTAATCATCCATAGAGGGACCATTGATAACAGTTTAAGGCTAGGGTCAGACTAAAGCATTTTTCCCCGCGAACGTGAAAAAGTGCGTCCGAACGCATTGACCTATTTTTTCACAGAATGCGCAAAAACGGTCAGACGACACGCATTTTCGGGCGTGATTTTGTACGGATCATCAATAAAACTCTTTTTGCGTCTGGACGTTATGTTGGCCGGACATTAGCAGCGTCTGACATCTCCTAATCTCGCAAACACACTGCTATGCCGCAGCTGCGCACTCTGTACGTCAGTACTAGCGGTTCAGCGTTCTCAGAAAAATGCGTTCAAATTCCACTTGCGTTGCACGGCCGGACTTTTGTGCGGCCCGTACATCGTATATTGGCCGTCATTGCCCGTCATCTGCTGCTAGTGCGGCCGTAATTATGTGCGCCAGAACGCACGTTAAAAGTGCGCTGGTCTGACCCCAGCCTAAATGGTGAACAGCGCTTCTTCCAAACAGGGCAAAACGTATCTTGATACCTTCTGTATACCATATTGTGCCACCATTAAAACACTAGACATACGCTGCTCTTTGAAAATGAACTAGTTGTGGTTATGTTTAATATAAAAGGCTCTTGCCGCTTTGTTTTACAGATTCCAAAAGGTTCTATATATTGAAATTGCATCACGTGGTCTCAACAAAAGACAAAGGGTTTAGTCGGGAACTGGTGGGAAATGACCAATTTTAGGCCACCGCACTCCTGTAGCAATAAAAAGGTTAGGGATTTGTTTGGACGAACTCAGACATTTGGCCCAAATCTACAATTCCTTTGCACCCCCCCCCCCCTTTCAGGACTTCAAAAAGATACTTTATAAAGCAAGGCTTCTCTAAAAAGGTCATCCAATGACATCATAGATAAAGGATCAGGAATACCAGGTTTCTCAATAAATAAACACCACAGCGAAAGGAGGTGGTTAAAAACATCTATACAAAACTGAGCTCAAATAAAATACATAGGATTTGAACCCCGATTAGAGGATATTTAGCCAAGAAACTGTCATAAAATAAAATATACACCTTTTATTCAGTTTTTTTTTTTTTTTTTTTAAATAATGTTGATTGGATCTTTCAACTTGTCTATACGTCAAAAAAATTATTTCTTAAATGCACCTTATTGGTTTGATTATTGATCATCTATTAAACCAATTATAACTATATTGAGGTGGATAATTCAATCCAGGTTGTCACAACGGTAGATACACCTACATAAAACACTTGAAATGAGAAAGAATCTGGTACAAAAGACAACTTTGAAGGTTTGATACAAAAAAGGTATCCAGCTCGTACAATAGTATTAAAAAAAAACAAAAAAAAAAAAACGCACTAGTTTTATTTAATTCCTAATATCCTAACGTAGGGTTAATAAGAGATTTGATGGTAAGATTTTTCAACGGATCTATTGTTTTTCACATTAAATGCACCATAATTCATATAAATCATTTTTACTTCAAGTTCACTTTGTGGGTATATCCAACACTACTAAAGCGATGTATGCAAGAGCGGTTTACAATTCTCTATTAACCCTACTTTAGGATATTAGGAATTAAATACAACTATACCAGTGCTTTCTTTTAATACTATTGTGTGAGCTGGTCCTTTGGATACTATTGTATCAAACCTTCCAAGTTGTCTTTTGTACCAGATACTTCGCATTTCAATTGTTTATCTAGGTGTACATATGTTACGTGTAAAGCCAGGAGTGCGATTAATCCTAGCAGTACCCAGGTAATCCTGACATCACCCAAAACCGCTGGGTAAAGCTGCAAAAAAATGAAAATTTCAGACTTTACCAGGGTAATTGTAGTCTGGAAGAGCTGAAAAATGCGCACTTTACCCAGATAATGTGCAAATCTGAAGCTTCACCCGGGTAATCTGAGAACTATCCACAGCTTCACCTGGGTAATCTGCAGAGCATCCAACCCCGCTTGGGTAGCAGTGAATTTTACTATTATTATGGGTCATATGTGCTTATATATCATTTATAAAACATAACCATCAGGTTACGCTTTATATAATATCTTTATCTTCATAAATTAATTTTCAGACAATTAATGCACAGAGTAACATGACAGTTATTTAGTGTGGTTTGTGACCGTGGTTACAATTTCATTAAAAATAACCAAAAACCACAATTTTCTTATCAGTCAGATAACAGTTTGCAGCTTTAGGCTAGGGTCAGACGAGCGTGATTTCTACGGACTGTACGTCCGTGCACACGGACGTACGTCAGTACGGAAGACACAGTAGTGGCCACACAGTCCGTTTTTTTTCACTGACGTATATATTTTGACGGATGTAGGAGGGAAAATAAATTAAAAAGCAAAACCATTTTGTCCGTGAAAAATGCTGGACGTATAAATGCAGTCCGTCTGACCACGTTCCATCACTCACACACCAAGCTATGCGGACGTTGCAGACGCAGCGCACTTTGTGCGGCTGTTCTAGTGATTGTACGTTCTTGCCTGCCTTGCGTCCGTTTGCCGCGGTCGTGGTGCGTCTGCAGTTCAGTGCGGACGTACTTCATGTAACGGGCTCCAATGGACTTTCTTTCATGCTAGCACGGACGTACTTTTAGGCGCAATCACGGACGTGAACACTACGCTCGTCTGACCCCAGCCTTATCCGGGTAATCCTCAGAATTCAGTCAACTGTAACCTGCTGAAAACCCATGAAAAGTGGAGTACCCAGAGGCGTTTGGATATTTTGCAGATTACCCGGATAAAGTGTGCGGTTTCGTTGCACATGACACTTTAGCCAACAACACTAGGGTAATGTGCGTATTACCTGGTTAAAATACAGCAGAAAAGCAGGGTACCCAGAGGCCTCTGGATACTTTGCAGATTACCCGGGTAAAGTCCGAAATTTCATTTCGCTTCGGACTTTTGCTAATGGAGCCTGGGTAATGTCAGGATTAACCGCACTCCTGACTTTACCCATAACATATATATGTAACGGGTAAACCCCGAAGTGTGGTTAATCCTAGCATTACCCAGGTGTCATTAGCAAAAATCCGAAGTGACATGAAATTTCGGACTTTACCTGGGTAATCTGCAAAGTATCCAGAGGCCTCTGGGTACCCCGGTTTCCTGCACTGTTTTAACCAGGTAATTCGCACATTACCCGAGTGCTGCTGGATAAAGTGTGATGTGCAACGAAACATCCGCACTTCATCCGGGTAATCTGCAAAGTATCCAAACCAAGCGGGGTTGGATGCTCTGCAGATTACCTAGGCGAAGATGCGGATAGTCCTCAGATTACCCAGGTGAAGCTTCAGACTTGCACATTATCCGGGTGAAGTGTAGATTTTTCAGCTCTTCCAGACTGTTACCCAAGGGCAGTTGGTTAGTCCTAAAATCACCCGGGTAAAGTCCAGAATTTTCATGTTTTGTAGCTTTACCCAGCAGTTTTGGGTAATGTCAGGATTAACCGCACTTCGGGCTTCACCCGTAACATATACACACACACACACACACACACACACACACACACATTATGACAACCTGGATTGAATTATCAACCTCAATATAGTGATAATTGGTTTAATAGATGAATGATCAATAAATCAAACCAATAAGGTGCATTTAAGAAATAATTTTTTTGAAGTATAGACAAATTGAAAGATCCAAATTAACATTATTATTATTTTAAAAAAGAGAAGTTAGTTTACTTTAATTGAACTGAATAAAAAGGTATATTGTATGACTCGGTTTCTTGGCTAAATGGCCTCTAAATGGGGATCAAATTCTTTGGTTTCATTAGGGTTATCCCCAGAGGTTTCAGTCTGGAAACAAATAGGATCCCATTTGTTTGGGGTCCTATTATATATGATTTTGCTCAGTATCGCTTCCAGACCTGAAGAGAGGTATATTCGACAGCTTTTCTTTTAAATTAAACATTACCACGATAAAAAGGTATCACTACATACTGCTATACTTTGGGGATTATCAAATATAACGATTATACCAGCAAATGTAAAGCAATTTTTGTCCAGCACTTACATAGTACAGGACACGCAAACGTAAAACAGAAGTGCTGGACAAATGGTTTTTACATTTGTCAGTATAAAGTTTTGTTTTATATGTATATTATTAGCTCGCTCAGTTATATACTGATAGTAGGGGTAGGGTTAGGCCCGATCTAAGCTTTTAGACGTGCGTGGTTGTTCGGTCCTGTTTTTGAGTCTAGATAAATAACGCTGACGTGAAACCTTAACATGCATTTTCAAATTTTATTAGGAGATATGGCAGGAAATCAGGAAACAGATGTTTTAAGTACAACCACAATACCCAAGTCATAGAATAAAGTCACTTGGTCTACAAATTACTTTAAATTGCTGAATCCTGCACTGTACTAGTCATTTGCTTGAGGAATGGAGCAAGAGGCAACGGCCTAAAGCAGTTAGCCAATAATGTCCCCAACCCCATTTATGATGTATGGAGTAGGGATGGGCTGGCGGTTCGATCCAAACAGGAGTTCGAATCGAACATTGCCCGTTCGGCGAACATCGAACATTTCCGCGTGTTCGCCAACAATGGACCACAATGCGCTTTTCCACTGGCCTGAAGCTCGTAATTGGCTACAGCCCAAGACCATGGGCAAATTTTACCCAATCATGGGCTCACAGAGCCAAGTCCCACAGCACACTATAGAAGGCTTCCCTGCAGCCTCAGCACATACTTCTTTGCCGGAGAGGAGATTGTTCTTTCAGTGTGTCACAGACGTCTAGCAGATTTCTGTAAATTGTAATCTGTGTCTTCTCACTGCCAGCTATTGGGGTCTCACTTTCTTCTAGCAGATAATTATCTGGGAATTGTAATCTGTGTGTTGGCACTGCCAGGCCATCGGGCTGTATCACTGACGTATAGCAATGTTCTGCAAAATCTGTATATCTTTAATCTATAGATCACTCAACATGTCAGAAAGACCAAAAAGACAGGCAGACGCTCCCAGACACAGATAAGAGGGCAAGCAGCCTCTGTGTCGGAAGGCAGTGCCCCTGGTCGTCGTGGACATGGTGCATCCTCTGCAGGGGCACGCTTATCCTCGTTTCTAACTGGTGCTGGCCGTCTTAAGCAGTAGCAACATAGAGGATTTGGTGGATTGGCTAACCAGGCCATCCTCATCCTCCGAGTCCTCTGCCAGCCAGGCTTCTAGTGCTTTACAGTCCACCTCAGCTGCCAAAACATCTAATTCAGCCTCCATGTCCACAGCTACTCCTGCCGTAGCCTCACTATCATACACGGAGGAGTCAGCTGAATTGTTTGACTACAATGACAGTGACGTGCTGCTTGAGGATGCGCAGCAACTCCAGTGCTCGGATTCAAACTCTGTGGTTGATGAAGGGAGTATAATCAGCCTAGAGGGAGGAGGTGCCAGTGACACACAAATAACTGGCACTCATGTTGCCCCAGCAGCTGCAGTACACTGCCACGTTGGCTCCAGTGACGAGGAGATAGGGGGTGATGACAATGATGAGGTCACTGACTCCACCTGGGTGCCTGATCGAACAGAGGAGTCAAGTGAGGAGGCACAACAAGAACAAGGCAGAACGTCCTCTATGAGCAACCGTAGCCAGTCCAAGGCATCAGATGTCAGAGCTGCCCAGGTGCAGAGCGCTGTTGTCTCGCAGCACACGTCCAGGATCTCTGCTGTATGGGAGTTCTTCACGACATGTGCAGCAGACCGCACCATTGCTATTTGTACGCTATGTCGGAAGAGGATCAAGTGTGGGAAAGACAGACATTTGGGTACCACGTGCTTGAGGCGACATGACCACCTGCCACGCATCCCGTTGGCACAACACTTTGCATAGGTCCTCCTCCTCATCTTTCTCTACCCCCACTATATGTCCTGCCATGTCATTGCCTACAACCTCCAGTGACGATGCTACAGTAATGGGTGTACCACATCCTTCCTCTGAATCTGCCAGCATCCCATCTGCTGCAGATTTATGCAGTCAGATTACGTTGCCCCAGCTGCTGCAGCAGAAGAAAAAAAATATTGTCCCAACCATCCACACGCACATCTAAATGCCAGCTTGGCAAAATTACTCGCATTACAGCTGCTGCCTTTCCAGCTGGTGGACTCTGCTTCCTTCTGTGAATTTGCTGAATGTGCTGTACCACAGTGGCAGGTTCCAAAACGCCATTTCTTTTCATGGAAGGCCATTCCAGCACTATACCAGCACGTGGAAGACAATGTTATGGAGTCATTGGGAAAGGCAGTCAGCAGCAAAGTGCACATGACTTTAGACACGTGGTCCAGCAAGCATGGACAGGGCCGTTACATTTCCTTCTCGGCACACTGGGTAACTCTGATTGCAGCTGGGAAGGATCCAGGACGGGGTTCTGTGCTGGAGCTTGCTCATCCACCACGCCTCCAGAAAGCTGCTTATATGAGGTCTGTCTGCTCCACCACCTCTTCCTCCAAGGTCTCTGGTGAAGTGGCAGTTAAACCGACACGTGGCAGGGGCTACGCAATGGCTCAAGCAAAAAGATGCCATACTGTGCTGGAGCTGGTTTGTTTAGGGCCAGGAGCCACACGGGCCAGAAATTCTGTCAGTTCTGCAGGGGCAGGCGCAGAGATGGTTAACACCACGCCAGCTTGAGCTGGGAATGGTCGTCTGTGATAATGGCACCAACCTTCTCTCCACCCTACGCCTGGGTAAGTTGACGCATGTACCATGCCTAGCACACGTCCTAAATCTGGTGGTACAGCGTTTAACCAGGTACCCAGGGCTGGCAGAGCTTCTCAGCCAGGCCAGAAAAGTCTGCAGCCACTTCAGACGGTCATTCCCAGCAAGTGTTCGCCTGGCAGAAATTCAAAGAGAATTCCACCTTCCCACAAACCGCCTGATCTGTGACATGCCCACCAGATGGAACTAGACATTGTTAATGCTGCAGCGTCTGCACAAGCAGCAGAGGGCCATCAATGAGTACCTGTGTGAGTATTATTCTTTATAAAGCGCCAGCATATTCCGCAGCGCTGTACAATAGGCACAGTATAGACAGGGTTACAATACATTGAACAACATTTGACAAACAGTACAGGAGGAGATGAGGGCCCTATTCCCGTAGGAACTCACAATCTGGGAGGGTTGGGGTTGGAACAGGAGGAGAGGACTGTAAGGTGAGAGTGATTGATGGTTGCGTCAGTGAGTTGGGTGGTAAGCTTCCCTAAATAGGAACGTTTTAAGGGAGCGTTTGAAGGAAGAGAAGTTAGGGGAAAGTCTGACAGTACGAGGGAGAATGTTCCAGAGAGTGGGGGCTGCGCGTGAGAAATCCTGCAGTCTATCATGGGAAGAGGTGATGCCGGGAGAAGCTAGGCGCAGATCACTGTTTGACCTTAGGGAGCGGGCTGGGGTGTATTTGGTGATTAGTGAGGACAGGTAGTGGGGAGCTGAGTAAGCTGGGTTCACACCACGGCGTAGTGCAGCGTCGCGCAATGCGTGCGTTTTTTTACGCGCATACAAAAAAACACGAACGTGCGTTACAGTGCGTTCGCGGCTATGATATGGCCGTGAACGCGCCGATAACTGCCCCAAAGAAGCTCCCGCACTTCTTTGGACGTAGGGCGTTTATCAGCGCATTCATGCGCGCCGATAAACGGCCAGGTGTGACATGCCCACATAGGGAATCATGGGATGTCACAGTTTGAGTGTTTTACAGCGCGCAGGAGCGCGCTGTAAAACGCTTAGGTGTGAACCCAGCCTTAGTGAGGGTTTTGTAGGTAAGGATAAGGATTTTGAACTTAATTCTGCAGTGGATGGGGAGCCAGTGAAGGGACTCGCAGAGGGGAGCGGCAGAGACAGAGCGGCGGGTGAGGTGAATTAGCCTGGTGGAGGCGTTCAGGATGGATTGTAGGGGGGAAAGGCGGGACAGAGGGAGGCCAGAGAATTCTGGAAATATTACGCAGTTGGTATCGGCAGGAGGAGGAAAGAGACTTGATGTGGGGGATGAAGGAAAGAGCAGAGTCAAGTGTAACTCCAAGACAGCGCACTTGGTTTGATGGGGAGATGGTGATACCCTCCACCGTGATAGAGAAGTCAGGAGGTGGGGAGGCATTGGAGGGAGGAATAAGTAGGAGTTCAGTCTTTGACATGTTGATCTTTAGGTGGTGGGAGGCCATCCAGGAGGAGATGCCAGATAAACAGTCACTAACTTTTGAAAGGACAGGGGGAGAGAGATCAGGGGTAGAGAGGTAGATCTGAGTGTCATCAGCGTAGAGGTGGTAATTAAAGCCAAAGCGGTTGATAATTTTGCCCAGGGAGGAAGTGTAGATGGAAAAGAGCAGAGGACCAAGGACAGAGCCTTGAGGTACACCAACAGATAGAGGCAATGAGGAGGAGGAGTTACCAGCAAAGGACACACAGAAGGACCTGTTGGATAAATAGGAGTCAACCCAAGCAAGTGCAGTGTCACCGAGACCCAGAGAGTTGAGGGTCTGTAGAAGGAGGGGGTGGTCAGTGTCAAAAGCAGCCGAGAGGTCAAGCAGGATGAGAATAGAATAGTGGCCGTGCTTTTTAGCAGTTAGGAGGTCGTTGGTGACTTTGGTGAGGGCAGTTTCAGTTGAGTGTAGGGGACGGAAGCCAGATTGCAGGGGGTCAAGTAGGGAATTGGAGGACAGGAAGAGGGAGAGGCGGTTGAAGACTAGTTTTTCTAAGCTTAGGAGGTAAAGGGAAGCAGGGATACAGGGTGGTAGTTGGATGGAGAGTTGGGATCGAGGAATGGTTTTAGTAAAGGGGTAACTAGCGTGTGTTTGAAGGCGGATGGGAAGGAGCCAGTGGAAAGAGATAGGTTGAAGATGTGTGTGAGAGCAGGGGTGAGGGAGGAGGAGAGGGGAGGAATTAGATGTGAGGGAATGGGGGTCAAGCGGGCACGTAGTGAGATGTGAGGAGGACAATAAGGAATTTACTTCCTCCTCAGTGGCTGGGAGGAAGCAGCAGAGGGTGGCAGAGGGGACCTCTGGGAGTGGAGGTGGCAGATAACTATCTTGTGTTGGGATGTTGCTTCTGATAATTAAAGTTTTACTGAGGAAGTAGTCTGCCAGGTCTTGAGCGCTGAAGGCAGCTGTGGGGGGAGGTGCAGGTGGGTAGAGGAGGGTAGTGAAGGTGGACCAGAGCCGTTTAGGGTTGGAGGACAGCGTAGATATAAGAGATGAGAAGAAGGACTGTTTGGCCAAGTGGAGGGCAGAGGTGTATGACCGGAGAATAAACTTGAAGTGAACACGCTCTGCAGTGCGGGAGCATCTTTGCAGGTAGCGAGTCTGGAGGGTGTGCCAGGGCTGAAGCTGGCGGCGTGGGGCCTTACAGAGTCGAAGAGGAGCAAGAGTGTCTAGAGCAGAGATAAGCGTAGTGTTGTAGTGATTAGTGGCAGCATCAGGGCAGGTGAAGGATGAGGTGTGAGGGAGGTGGTGAAGTAGGTTGGAGAATTGATGGGGGTCCACAGCATGTAGATTTCTGCGAGTGTGTGTGCGGGGTGGGGGAGCAGGGTGTTTAGGAAGTCCAGATAGGTTGAAAGAGAGAAGGTGGTGGTCAGAGATGGGGAAAGGGCGACAGTTGAACTCAGAAATGGAGCAGAGGTTGGAAAAGACAAGGTCAATCGCGTGACCATCGCGGTGGGTAGGGAGGAGGGAGGATTGTGTGAGTCCAAGGGAGGACGCGAGTGAAAGAAGTTTGGAGGCAGCAGGGCCGGAAGGATCATCAACGGGAATGTTGAAGTCCGAGAATTAGGCATGGAAGATTAGAAGACAGGAAATGAGAAAGCCAGGTAGCAAAGTGGTCAAAAAACTGGGAGTATGGCACAAGGACAGGTTCAGGTCAACTTGTTCCCCCCCCCCCCCGCAGTGGCTGACGATCAAGGATGCATGCACGGTCACCATTTGAGGAGGCAACGAGGATGGTGAGCAGGGACAGTGCATGTACCAGTGAATCAGTGACAATTCCTTTAGTGTTCCTGCTGGAGCGCACTCTGTGGGGAATTATAGATGTGGCACTAGAGGCAGACAGCGGGAGGAAGAGGAGGACTTCCCTAGCTCTCAAGGCCCCAGTCTTTACGCAGACAGCATTCCAGCGGGTCCTCAGATCAGACAGGAGGAGGATGAGGAGGAATATTTAAGTTGTGGGGGCATTGAAGGTGGGGATTCCTCAAGGGAGGGTTTTGTGTCCCCCAGAAACCCAAGGACTAGTACGTGGCTGGGAGGAGGCAGTGCACAATACACTCATCCTCCGCGAGCAGGAACACGCTGAAGCTAATGTCACCTCCAACCTACGCTGCATGGGCTCCCTTATCCTGCAAAGCCTGCTAAAGGACCCCAGGATTCGTGCTATCAAGGAGAGGGATCATTACTGGTTGGCAACCCTTCTTGATCCACGATACAAGGGTAAGGTTGCAGACCTCATCCTGCACTCACAGAGGGAGCACAGGATGAAACAACTTGAGGACGCTCTAAAGCGACACTTGTGTAACACCTTTCCAGGCACTGGTAGGTTACCAACTGATGACAGAGGTGCTTCTGAGGCTGCTGTTTATCAGAGGAAGAGCGGTGAAGGGGGCCGCTTGACTGATGCCTTTTCCAGTTTTTTTAGTCCACAACGCCCAGGGACGTCAAATGTAGGCACCCATTGCCAGCGTCTTCACCATATGGTGCAGGACTACCTAGGGGCAAGGGCAGACCTGGATACCTTTACAGCAGATTATCCACTGGCTTACTGGGTGTTGAGATTGGATCACTGGCCAGAATTTAGCCAATATGCTATGGAACTACTCGGTTGCCCTTCATCCAATGTGCTTTCTGAAAGGACGTTCAGTGCCGCTGGAGGTTTTGTCACAGACAAAAGAGTGCGTCTCTCCACCGACTCTGTAGACCGGCTGACATTTATAAAAAAGAATCATTCCTGGATCAGCAGCTATCACTCCCCTGATGCTGATGTAACTGAATAGATCAGGGATCTCTTCTGCATTCCCACAACCTCCACCACTGCACTCTTCCACAATACCTCAGAGGGGTTACGGTGTGAAGGCACTAGCTGGCACCAAAGGGCCAATTTTAATGCACCTGTTACTTTCATCCAAAGCCTGCATAAGTTTCACCATAATTTAGCCAAAAAAAATAAACAAATAAGAATCACTAAACTTGTTATGCGCGTCCTAAAATGTCTTTTCATACAGGCTGCCGCCCCAAGCAGTTGTTTATGAATAGATTAAAAAGGAAAACCATTTACTGTCATTTGAAATGTCATTTTTTTCTTTTTAAATGTTTCTATACATCCGACAAATCCGCCACTTCAAGGGCAGGTTATGGGGACCTCCTAGGCACAATATTTGAAGGAATTTTTCATTCTTAACATTTCATGGGGGAAAAAAAAAAAAAATCAGTTCCTTTTAAAAAAAATTAAAAAAAAAATTCCTTGTTTCCTGTCCCCCAGGACACTACCCGGACCCCCATACACCTTTTATGGCAAATATCTTGCATATATGCCCTCTTGCAGGGCACTCTAAAAATCGAATGTTCAAGTCCCATTGACTTGCATTGAGTTCGGATAGTGTTCGCGTCCGAACTCAAACTTTTGAAATTGTTAGAGTTCGAATGCAAACCGAACACGGGGGTGTCCGCCTCATCCCTAGTATGGAGCACAAGCTTATCTATAGAAATGTAGTTTGGGTACCATCATTCTACAGATAAAACGAAAACGGTTCCGCAGCTATTCCTATAATTTTTTTTTGTATATTGATATATGTATATTTTGTTGTATCCCCAGCCAGGTCATTTTTTGCTGCTGCTCCTTTTGCATTCCTAAAGTGGAAACGTTTTTGGTGAGGGTATAATTATAAACCCACCAGTCTGGCTCTTGGCTGAGAAGCAGCAGGAGGAGGTGTAGTTTGCTTAGAAAGCAGATTTTGGTTTCATTAGGGGAGGACGACTCACCTGACCAAAAGGTGCTGTTACACGACCGGTGGGCTTAACACTTTAATGGCCATTCAAGGAAACCAAAACCTCTGATGTCGTTTGTGCTTACCTCCATACAAAACAAAACACAACCTTTTTTAATGTTAGGTTTCATACATGAAGTGGGCTGGAGACTTCAGGTTTACGCAGTCGCCCTGGTAGAGAATAGACGCAAAACATTTTTATGCCAACCGGAGACTACACCTATCCTAATAGAGACGGTTGACCCTTGGGGCATTAGGTGACTATTGAAGGGTTTTATTAGCTTAAAGGGCCACTAGCACCAAAAAATGAAATGTCCTTATTGTGTTTATGTTGCTGATAGCTTACTGTACTTTGTTTTTCCTCTTGTGTTTTAAGAAAATGTTTTCCTCTATACGACACTGGGTGCATCGTGTTGTAAACTGCCCCCCCCACAGTAGCTTTCCATCATTTGCTCCTCACTGTGTGTGGCTTTGCCCATAGGATGGAGTCCACTGGTCAGTCTCTGACTCGCATCATTGCATTGTGTGGGATGTATTCAAAGGACATCACCAGGGGGGTAGAAGTCTTTTAAGCTCCCTGTCATAGTTCAGGCAGCTGCCATCTCGTATCTGGAGTAGCCTGAATCTTAATACACCCCCTGCTGCCTTATCAAATTCTCTCGTCCCCCTCATTAACCGTTAAAGTAAAACTCACCATTAGATTTTGGTAAATGTTGCAGCATTGGAAAAATGCACAAAATGAAAATAGACTGCATGGCTTCTTATCCTCTGCGTCCCTAAACCAGCATCAAGGTATCCGGATCCATCATGATGTCCCCTATTCTCGACAGCCATATTTATGCAAATGTATTTTATGTTTGCCTTTAAAATCTCCATCCATTTCTGTTAAAAAAAAAAAAACACCTGTCGTCCCCCCCCCCCCACCCCTCGCATGGTCACACAATGTACACACACCTACCTTCTTATCCTCTGCTGTCCCATCCACCCTCCCACCTAGGGCAGGTCCAGAATTTCAGGCATCTCTTCCAGCTGTCTCCACTTCTCTCTCCAATTACTCTCACTAAGCCCAGGCCTCTGGTTCTTCCTATGCTGCCCTGCTAACCATCTTCACACTCCCTCTACTCCTATCTGTTTCACCTACCCCAGCCCCTTAGATTGTAAGCTCATGGGATGTCTGAGCACTTGGTTAAGTGCTGTACTACCTGCAGTTATCCTACAGGCAGGGTCATCTTTTCATCATGTACATCTCCTGTTTGTGCTCCCCTATTGTATAGCACTATGGAATATGTTGGCGCTGTATAAAATATAGATTAAAAAAATAATTTCCTTTATACATGCAATTATTTCAAAGAAAAAAAAAACCATCATCATGTGTTTTATAAGATGGGTTTTTACAAAGGGTTAAAACTGGTGTTTGACAAGAGAATCAAATAATTTAGTCAAATAATTTTCTCATTTGGCAACTTTATCCTGAGACGTAGAATTGTCTCTTCCATCCTTAGTTCGGTGAGTCACCGAATGTGATCGTTTAGCGAGTTTGTAGTGAAACGCTCAGGCACGCACCAAGTAAAACTGTCAATTCGGGTTAATTTATGGATGAGAAAAGGTATGTGATCTCACAATGAGTGCACATTACTGCAGGGAATCATTTCAGCTAAACCTGTCTGGCCGACCAAGGAGCCGTCAGGCCTCTGGAATGACGCGTTCACCGGCGAGTCCAGGTATTGTGTGGTTAGCATTCCACCGGCCCCCGCTGCGAGACACGAGAGAGAACAATCAGGACAGATAAAACAAAGAGAAAAAAACAAACAAACACCGGCTGTGTAAGGACCCTTATGGAGACTCACAGATCATTTGTGAAACTGCCAAATAAATCACATTATGACTGATCAAGAGAAGCCCAAATATTAAAGTGAACAGAGAAAAATACTTGAAAAGAGGTTGTGTGGTCAACATGCTGCTTATCCAGTATCCACGTGCAAATTCATTTATCTTAGGGAAGGGTTTGCACAGTCAGTAGGTGGAAATCACATGATTGGTCCTGACATGGAACCCATTACCAAATCAAAACTGTCCCTTTAACCCTTTCGCTGCTGAGGCTTTTCCCGCCCCTGTGCTGAGGTCATTTTTACCGGTTTTGCTCATCATGTTTAAACGTGTTTTGAAGGCTTATTTTAGTATATGACCCAGACATATTATATATCGTTCTCTCCGTCAGACTCGGTAGATTCATAATATGTCATTATTATATGTATACGTTATGTCATGCAGGGCCGCCATCAGGGCATTACGCCCCATACAGCAGTAAGGGGCCCGGTGCCCGGGGGGGCCCGGGCTGCCGGGGTCCCCGCCGGGCCCCTTACTGCTGTGACTGCAGTCTGCTATGATGGTGGCCGCTGCCCGCTGCCTTAATTTCTTTGGCCGGGCCGCGGGCGGGCCAAGCAGCGTGCGTCTACTTCCAAGGCACGCTGCTTTGGCACCGCCCCCAGTCACGTGTGTGACGGCGCACACGTGACGAACGTCGTCAAAAGAACTCTGACACCGCGTGGTGAAGAAGCAAGAAGAAAGAAGCAAGAAGAAGCGGAGAAGCAAGAAGAAAGAAGCAAGAAGCGGAGAAGCAAGAAGCGGAGAAGCAAGAAGCGGAGAAGCAAGAAGCGGAGAAGCAAGAAGAAGGAAGCAAGAAGAAAGAAGCGGAGAAGAAAGGAGAAGAACCAGTCCAGGACAGAAGACTGTAGCAGGTGAGTAGGACGGGGTCAAGACCGGGCCCATCCCCAGGGACCAGACCGGGCCCATCCCCAGGGACCAGACCGGGCCCATCCCCAGGGACCAGACCGGGCCCAGGCCCAGGCCCATCCCCAGGGACCAGACCGGGCCCAGGCCCATCCCCAGGGACCAGACCGGGCCCAGGCCCAGGCCCATCCCCAGGGACCAGACCGGGCCCAGGCCCAGGCCCATCCCCAGGGACCAGACCGGGCCCAGGCCCAGGCCCATCCCCAGGGACCAGACCGGGCCCAGGCCCATCCCCAGAGACCAGACCAGGCCCATCCCCCGGGACCAGACCGGGCCCAGGCCCATCCCCCGGGACCAGACCGGGCCCAGGCCCATCCCCCGGGACCAGACCGGGCCCAGGCCCATCCCCCGGGACCAGACCGGGCCCAGGCCCATCCCCCGGGACCAGACCGGGCCCAGGCCCATCCCCCGGGACCAGACCGGGCCCAGGCCCATCCCCCGGGACCAGACCGGGCCCAGGCCCATCTCCAGGGCCCAGACCGGGCCCAGGCCCATCCCCAGGGACCAGACCGGGCCCAGGCCCATCCCCAGGGACCGGGCCCAGGCCCATCCCCAGGGACCAGACCGGGCCCAGGCCCATCCCCAGGGACCAGACCCATCCCCAGGGACCAGACCGGGCCCAGGCCCATCCCCAGGGACCAGACCGGGCCCAGGCCCATCCCCAGAGACCAGACCCAGGCCCATCCCCCGGGACCAGACCGGGCCCAGGCCCATCCCCCGGGACCAGACCGGGCCCAGGCCCATCCCCCGGGACCAGACCGGGCCCAGGCCCATCTCCAGGGCCCAGACCGGGCCCAGGCCCATCTCCAGGGCCCAGACCGGGCCCAGGCTCATCCCTAGGGCCCAGACCGGGCCCAGGCCCATCCCCAGGGACCACACCGGGCCCAGGCCCATCCCCAGGGACCACACCGGGCCCAGGCCCATCCCCAGGGACCACACCGGGCCCAGGCCCATCCCCAAGGACCACACCGGGCCCAGGCCCATCCCCAGGGACAGCACCGGGCCCAGGCCCATCCCCAGGGCCCAGACCCCAAGGCCCAGTCCCCAGACCCCAAGGCCCAGACCCCAGTCCCCAAGGCCCAGTCCCCAAGGCCCAGACCAAAGGGCCCAAGGCCCAGACCCCAGGGCCCAGTCCCCAAGGCCCAGACCCCAGTCCAAGGTGCAGACCCTAGGGCCCAAGGCCCAGTCCCCAAGGCCCAGACCTAGGGCCAGTCCCCAAGGCCCAGACCCTAGGGCCAGACCCCAGGGCCCCAGACTCCAAGGCCCAGACCCCAGACCCTATGGCCCAGACCCAGGGACCAGACCCAAGGCCCAGACCCTAGGGCCCAGACCCCAGACCCTAGGGCCCAGACCCAGGCCCAGTCCCCAGACCCCAGGGCCCAGTCCCCAAGGCCCAGACCCTAGGGCCCAGACCCCAAGGCCCAGTCCCCGGGCCCAGACCCTAGGGCCCAGACCCCAAGGCCCAGTCCCCAGGGCCCAGACCCAAGGCCCAGTCCCCAGGGCCCAGACCCTAGGGCCCAGACCCCAAGGCCTAGTCCCCAGGGCCCAGACCCCAGGCCAGACCCCAGGGCCCAGACCCCAGGCCAGACCCCAGGGCCCAGACCCCAGGCCAGACCCCAGGGCCCAGACCAGACTCAGGGCCTAGACCCCAGGCCAGACCCCAGGGGCCAGACCCGAAGGCCCAGCCCAGACCACAAGGCCCAGAGCACAGACCCCAAGGCCCAAACCAGACCCAGGGACCAGGCCCAGACCCAAAGGCCATCATATACATCCCATTACTGTGAGATTTATTGCTGTGGATTCTGTGATACGTTCATACACACCGCACATTACTATGGAGTTTTATTGCTGTGAATTCTGTGATACGCTCATACACACTACACATTACTGGGAGTTTTATTGCTGTGGTGCTATTTTATGTCCTTTTTTTTTTGAAGGGGGAGAAAAGCTGTTAGAGGTTGATGGAGTGCCGGGGGGGGGGGGGCCCCATCGTGAGGTTTAGTAAGGGGCCCCATCATTTCTGATGGCTGCCCTGATGTCATGTCTGTATATTATAACAAAAAAATGCAATAAAATATGTATTTTCAATAATTTACAATGTGTAAAGTGTTTTTTTTCACATTTTAACATGCGAGCAATTGCGGTTATATTTTGTATGGGTGCGCTTGTTAAAAAAATTAGAGATGGGGTCTCGTTACTTTTTTTTTGGGGAAAATTACACTATTTTTAACAAACGCACCGCATACAAAAATCGTTAGTGCAGCATCATTGTTCACATTATAATTGAAATGGGAACAATATTGCTGCATTAACAAACCAAAAAAATAAAATAAAAAAAAGTGTTTATTTTTTTTTTGACAAACTTTTTCACTTTCATATTTGGTATCGTTGGAACGGCCATGCTCTGGCCGATCCAACCATACCAAACATTAACCCCTAACTGCCACGGATCGGGAGATAGGGAGTTCCAATGAACTCCCTATCTCCACAGTTGGTGGCAGTTAGGGGTTAAGTCCAGGACTGGCGTCATCGTGCTACGCACGATGACGCCAGTCCTCAGGGGGAGTTCCCGGAGGCTTGGCCGACATCCAAGATGTCGGCCAGCTCCGGGAAAGGATCGCGAACCGGCGCTTTTCAGCGCCGATTCGCGATCCAGCTCCCCAGGGGTTAATGCCAGGCACCATTTGGAAGGGCAGGCTGTGCCCTTCCAAATGATGCCTGGGTTAACCCCCGCAGAGCCGCCGATCGGGAGGGAGAGAGGTCCGAAGGACCTCCCCCGCACATGCGGGGGGGGCACCTGAATTAGGTGTCATCGCGCTGCCGTGATGACACCTAATTCCGGCGGCTGCGGTCCCGGATGCCGGGCTGACATCGAGGATGTCAGCCCGCACCGGGGGGGCCAGCGATCGGCCGGAACCCGGCCGAACGCTGACCCCAATGGGAGGACGCGCTCAGCGCGTCCTCCGCATACCAGCGGGAATGCTGAGGACGCGCTGAGCGCGTCCTCAGCATTGAAGTGGTTAATGCAGTGGCTCCCAAAGCTGATCCTCAGGACTTGCTGACAGGTCAGGTTTTCCAGATATGTGAAGCACAGCACAGGTGATAGGTGTTTCTGCTCAGTGATTGCAGGATTCAGTCTGAATTTCCCCATGGTAATCCATAAAATCTGGCCAGATGAGGATATTAGAGGACCGGGGTTGGGAACCACTGCTTTAAGGCATTTTCCCGATTAGTTTGTAGAGTTTACATGCTGTCCATGTGAGCAAAGTGCTGGGGAAACACTATCAAGCCTGAATGCAAGGTTCAGAAGCATGTCCGAATAGAAGACTTGCAGGGTTATTCAGAGAGCGGTGAAAAGCAGGAGAAGTGAAAATTCTGGTCAAAATAGCCAAACCAGAAAAATTCTCCCATTTATCTCATTTTCTAAATCGGCTATTTTGACCTAGAATTTTCACTTCTCCAGGTCATTCTACTTTTCACCTCTCTCTGAATAGCCCTGTTGGTGTCACTTTGTTAGCCATGCAAGATTTCTTCAGCAGGATTAGCTTTTTGTCATGGAAAATAAAAGGTGGGGGACCCCTGCCACAAAACAACAGGGTCGTAAAACACACAGATACTGCACATAAAACTTACTAAAGTGAGAGTCACTCGGGTTCCTGACCGTTCCTAGTGAGAAGAACAGGCCCGGGGAGAATGAGGTCACAAGGTGTCGCTGTCTCCTCTCTAATCTCATGTCTGCATCCTTAGGTTAGTCATTCGCTTCCCATTAACCCTCAGACAACTGCCAAAAGGCACACTCATCTAAAATCTAGACACCGGGTCATTTAACTGAAACTGGAAATACGCATGGAACCAGCTTTATAGTTTTTCTAATTAAGCATAACCAGCTCCGGTTAATGATGAGAGTGAGCTCATGAATAGAGCATAGGTAACAAAAAGGTTTCCATGGAAGAGCGAGTCGCTTCATTATCAGCCCTCAAGAAGCTTATCCGCTAGATAAGGCCTGGAAAGCAGAGACAAGGTCGAGAAATATAAATTTATACATATACAAATTCCTCTTCAGAATGTGGATGCACTCAGGGTCTTAAAAAAAAACTCTTTATTAAAACTACAAACTCCAGAGGATCGACGTAACAACCCTCAAGGGGGGGGGGGGTCTGGAGGAAAGTCCCATCAGGAACAGAAACAAACTGCTGTTAAAGAACATGAAGAAAACAGGTGTGTGAACACACATAAAAATATGGAATGGATTTGAACCTTTTATCAGGATTGATAAACATTGGTGGTGGAAACTTTGATCTGGTATTAGAAGGAACACTCTAGCCACCATGACCAAAGGTTTCAGGTGGTGGGAAGGAACAGGACCACCTTCCAGGGTCTGGGAGTAAATGGATTGAAAATTCATTCAACATGCAAGTGTGCTCGGACAATGTGTAACATCTCTAAAGATGCCACCAATGAACTGGTGCCAAGTGACTCCCTGCACCGAGATGTCAACCATCTGGTAGAAGGAGTGCTCCTTTAGGCTAATGTCAGATGAACGCAGTCTGAGCAGACTCTAGGTGCGTGCATAACGGACAGACGTACTGACGGAAGATACTGTAGACACCACACGGTCCGTTTTTTTTTGACGGACGTAGAAAAGAAAAAGGAAATATGGGAATCAAAATTAATTAAAATGACCGGTACAGTCGACCAGACCAAAAAAAAAAAAAAAATAATAATTATGAGCGTCAATATGATGGACATTGCAAATGCGCTGCGTCTGACGTCGCGTCATCACCCACACAGGCCAGAGCGCACTCTGGGCATCTGTCATAGCACTTTTACGTCGAGGCCTAAATGGCGTCCACTGCCACACTTCATGTGTTGGACATTATTATTATTATTATAAAGCGCCAGCATATTCCGCAGCGCTGTACAATAAGCACAGTACAGACAGGGTTACAATACATTGAACAACATTTGACAAACAGTACAGGAGGAGATGAGGGCCCTATTCCCGTAGGAACTCACAATCTGGGAGGGTTGGGGTTGGAAACAGGAGGAGAGGACTGTAAGGTGAGAGTGATTGATGGTTGCGTCAGTGAGTTGGGTGGTAGGCTTCCCTAAATAGGAATGTTTTCAGGGAGCGTTTGAAGGAAGAGAAGTTAGGGGAAAGTCTGACAGCACGAGGGAGAGCGTTCCAGAGAGTGGGGGCTGATCACAAATCAATGCTACAACGGACATTATACTGTGCGGCGACACGGACGTGATGACTGCGTTCGTCTGACGCTAGCCTTAAATTTACATCGGTTTTGGCAAAGATCTGTTCGCATGTTCCATCATTGCTGCTGTATGTGCGTTTTTTTGGACCTCCATGTATCAGTTATTGTTGCCGAGAGTGCTTTTTTGGGCCTCCACTCATCCGACAGCTACTGTGTACCTCATCACAAAGTACAGTATTCCAACTTAGTATTTGTGGTTGGTTGGCAAGTGGCAAGCAGTTCAATAGACAAAAGATGCACAAAAACCGCTTCTACGCACTGTTCCCAACCTGGACGGCTGCGTAAACCATGAGTATCCAGCGCACTTCATGTATAAATATAAAAGGGAAAAAAAAAAGGTGGTCTTTAGCGCTTATTCCTTTGGCTCAGTGTTCAACAAAACAGAGGTTTTTGTTCACTTGAATGGCCATTAAAGTATTGAGCCCACGCGCCACGGCAACCTCTTTCAAGGTGGGTCCTAACTTAATGAAACCAAAAGGTTGCTTTATTCAATAGACAAGACAGAAGTCAGAGAGATATATAGATCTATCTTCACTACAAGCGGAGAAGCAACAGAATTACAGCTATAGAATTGGCGTGTAGTTAGTGACACATTTTTAGCTTTGTACAGGACACACTAATGGCTCGCGGGGTGGCCTCTGGTAACATTTAATTAATAGAAGTTTTTTAGCCACAGAAAATGCCCATTTATGTAGGGGGTCGAAACGCGTTTGGAGGATTTTATTCAAGATTTTTTATAAATACATTTACTCTGGTTTCCAGATTTGTTGGCCTATTGAAAGAAGAGCATTTAGACCTAGAGCTCGGATATAGCTCAGGAAAGGGTGAGTAGATCACTCATTTGATAAACGCTGGATTTGAATGCACTATACATTTATAAAGGCGAATCCTTGCCGAAACGTTGGCTCCTGACTTTTGTAGCTGGCTCCTAGGTTCAAAGCAAATTTGTCAAGCCCTGCTTATTATATGTTGCCGATAACCAACCATACAAAAAGAAAAATCAAAGCACGTGTAAGAAAGTATTTTACTCTAAGTGTCACTGGGTGCATCCATTTGTCCCCCCCCCCCCAATCACTTGGCAATGGCCGGTGAACGCTTTTTTCCAGTGATCAACCCATAGACGCAATTGTATTGTGTGGGACGTGTTGAAAAGGACATCATCAGTCAACTCCCTGTCATCTCATTCAGCTGCCAGCTCTTCTCTCCCTTAGCATGAAGAACAATAGCCTCCTGATCTAAACATTCCCTCCTCCACATCATTAACTGTTAAACGCTGTATAATAACTAATGCAGCAAAGCTTTTGCACAGATTTTGTTAAAATGTTGCATCTAACATTTGGGACCCATCTGGCAACATGTCGTTCGCTGCACGCTTGCTGGTTTACATTGCCGGCTCTTGGAGGTAACGACGTTGCAGCCAGCAGGGGGCACGGCCTTATGACTTGGGCCAGTGAGAAGCACCCACCAAGTTTAAATGCCGGGATTCCCTTTACCAAGGTGCCGGTCATCGTTTCTACAGCCAGATAGTTGGAACAAGAATGCACTATTATTAACCTCGTGTACAAACCTTGGCTTAGTTCCTGACTATTCTCTCAGATTTAACCCCTTGCATTGTATTATTTACCCCGTGTAGCAACCCTTGGCTTGTACGACTACCTTCTCTGGTCTGTGACAGCTTTTTCTGTGATTCTGCTGTGTGTTCATCTACTAGTCAGCTATTTACCGGCTATTCTACAGGCCAGCAGTTCAGGTTGGGACATGTCAAGTGTGTTGGAATCAGGGAAAGCAGTAACCCCGTGCCATACTGTGGCTGGATACATACCTGTACCTACGCTCCCTCGCTGTCCCCCGCAGTCACCTCTGGCCAATCGCAGCGTCCTGCTTCCCTTCTCGCGAGAACCAGGACGCTGCAATCGGACGGAGGAGAATGCGATTGCGGGAGGTCAGCGAGGGAATGCAGGTACAGGTATGTATCCAGTCTGAGTGTGGCTCAGGGTTACCGATGTCAATGAAATTTAACCCCGAGCGACACTTGGGAAACCACCAGGGAGGTTAAGATTACACCGGACAGCAGAGAAATGCAAGGATTCTCTTTTTGAAACAAAGTTGTTCACAGTTGCAACCACTGAAAACACTGGCGTTTGTGAATAACCCTCCAAGAGGAAGCCAGTCTTACAGGCATAAACTCCAGCACCCCTGGCTATCCACTACAACATACCTACCAAATAATGAAATATGCAGATTGACATTTATTGTGCCATGTGACCTTTCATGGTGTAAATTAAAAATTAAATAAATAAGCAACACGATTGTACAGGTTATGGTGCCAGAATCTTCCCCTTTCTCCCTGCACAGAGATAAGTATAGCTGCAGTCGTTTACAGAAATAGCTCGAGCTATAAGAGTCCTGTTGGCACTGAATGTCACATTTACAAGCTTTAAAGCACAAACGGTGGGAGAGGGCACACAGCACATTCCAGTAGCCATGGCATGCCCAGAGGGTCGGCATCTCAGGGTGCCACCTCTACGAACCAAGGTGTGAACCTGAACAACAGATCCCTAAAAAATTATTTTTTTTAAAAAAATGGTTATAAGGCTTGGCCTCCATAGACCAGGTTGAACACTAACAGGGTTATCCAAAGAGATTCGAAAAGTCACCGCACGTTCGGTGACTTTTCGTTCTCTTCAATTCGGTTCCTTTTGCCGATCCCATTTCGGTGACCCTGCGGTGTATTCAGCAAGCACCACAGGGTCCCCGAATTGCAGGGAAAAGCTGCCGCAAACCTGACGAAAACTAACCGAATGCACGCTGAAAACAAGCAAAAACATCTGGATTAACCTTTGAAGGAGCCGAACAGGAGCCGAAAAGGAGCCGAAAAGGAGCCGAAAAGGAGCCGAAAAGGAGCCGAAAAGGAGCCGAAAAGGAGCCGAATCACACAGAGCCGAAGCAGCTGTGACGTAGAGGAGGCAGTGAATAAATTAGAAAAACCATTTGTATGAATCTGGGAAAATGAAACGCTGTTTGCAAAGAAACTACTGAGCGAAAATGTCTGAAATTTTCACAGGAGGTCCAGGGAATGATAATAAAAAGGGCTGTTACAAAAAAAATAAGTAAACTGAAAAAAAAAAAAAAAAAAAAAAAATATATCAGAAAAATGCTTAAAGTATCCTAAAAAATCTATAAATAAAGAGACTTTTTGCTGCAGAATTTTATAATGAACGGTTTATTAGATATTGAATTAAAACGGGAATATTTTTAACATTGAAGTCTATGGGATTCTCCTGAATTAATTTGCCGAATTAAACCACCGAATGGCAGGGCATTAGGGGAACCTTTCACTGCTGGTTTGTGTTCTCTGAATAGCCGAAGCAGTGCTTTATCATGGGGATTTCACTGCCCTCGAACAGGGACCGAACAGGCACCGTATGTGCAGGCAATTCGCTAGGATTTGGTGAACTGCCTGCTCTCTGGATAGCCGAATGGCCAGGAAAGGTAACCGAACGCTGATTTTCAGCATTCGGTTACCTTTCTCCAGCAATTCGGATCTCTTTGGATAACCCTGTAAGCCTATAATAATATTTATCATTATTAATTTTGAACAAAAGCCAATAGCAAAATGATTGTTACATACAGCCCTGAGCTCTAATAAAGAAAATCAGAAAATGTAAGACATCTAAGACATTAATGAAAACAGTGAACTTGTCAAAAAAAGGCAAGAAAGTGTGTTTTAAACCTCTGTACAGCAGTAACATACTATCAGGGTTATCCAAAGAGATTCGAAAAGTCACCGCACGTTCGGTGACTTTTCGTTCTCTTCAATTCGGTTCCTTTTGCCGATTGCATTTCGGTGACCCTGCGGTGTATTCAGCAAACAGCACAGGGTCCCCGAATTGCAGGGAAAAGCTGCCGTAAACCTGACGAAAACTAACCGAATGCACGCTGAAAACAAGCAAAAACATCTGGATTAACCTTCGAAGAGGAGCCGAACAGGAGCCGAACAGGAGCCGAATCACACAGAGCCGAAGCAGCTGTGACGTAGAGGAGGCAGTGAATAAATTAGAAAAACCATTTGTATGAATCTGGGAAAAAGAAACGCTGTTTGCAAAGAAACTACTGAGCGAAAATGTCTGAAATTTTCACAGGAGGTCCAGGGAATGATAATAAAGAGGGCTGTTACAAAAAAAATAAGTAAACTGAAAAAAAAAAAAAAAAAAATCGGACTTTTAATTTTTTTTAAAAAATTCAGAAAAATGCTTAAAGTATCCTAAAAAATCTATAAATAAAGAGACTTTTTGCTGCAGAATTTTATAATGAACGGTTTATTAGATATTGAATTAAAACGGGAATATTTTTAACATTGAAGCCTATGGGATTCTCCTGAATAAATTTGCCGAATTAAACCACCGAATGGCAGGGCATTAGGGGAACCTTTCACTGCTGGTTTGTGTTCTCTGAATAGCCGAAGCAGTGCTTTTTGATGGGGATTTCACTGCCCTCGAACAGGGACCGAACAGGCACCGTATGTGCAGGCAATTCGCCAGGATTTGGAGAATTGCCTGCTCTCTGGATAGCCGAATGGCCAGGAAAGGTAACCGAACGCTGATTTTCAGCGTTCGGTTACCTTTCTCAAGCAATTCGAATCTCTTTGGATAACCCTGTAAATGAACACTGGGCTAGACGGTCACTCACAGCAACCTACCAGTTATAGGGGAGGGGGGAGGAACCACACATAGGATGTTCTGTCCCGTTAGGAATAGACATTATGCGGTTATCTAGAGGGAGATGATAGTTACATTGGTTTTAAACGCTACTATGTATATCTTAAACATTTGTCAAGATCTCTATCAAACATGAGAATCGGCAGCACATACTTATGAACTATGCTCAATTTGAAGTTGGTATTTATAGAATAATGCTAGAATTCAGTAGCCAAAATTCTAGGAGCCAGCGGCAAGTGCTTTCCCCTTAAATGGGAAATATCCAAAATATTTTTTGCTAGTTATCATGCATCTCAACCTGTATTTAAAGGCATGAGATAAGGCACGATGAGGTTCTTTATCTGCTACAATTTGCCAGAAATTCCTACTAACCCCCTCACTGAAAGACGTGAAAGCAGGAAAACGAGATTAACGCTGTCCATACAAGAACTTGTAGAAAATGCCCAACTTTCAGTTTGGTACATTAAAGATTGCAAGAGGACCAAGGCTGGCCGTCCACTGGGTCTGTGCGATTTGGTCAGATGAAAGCAGACGATCTGTTACAAGTTTACATGAAAAAGGAATTTTATGGTTAAACGTCCATACTTCAGGGAAACATGTAAAAGATACTTTGTAAAGTATATCCTGCGTGTGCAGGGGAAACGTGAAAAACATAACATTGTATAGGAAAAGCGCCGTTCTTTAAGCCCATAGGATTCAGTGGAAAAAAAATTATTCTACCGTTTATTTCTTTAATCCGCAACAAAAAGCCTTTTTTTTTTAGGCCAATTTTTTTTATTTTTAATAGAACCAAAAACACAAGGCCCCCACTCTTTTCCTCTGCGAGCCGGCTTTGTATTCCCGGGGGCATCTCTCAACGTGGAGATTTTTTTTTTTTTACCCCACTACAAGCCGGCCGCGCTAGACAGGGGCAGTCCTTGATGCTGAAACTCCATTTCAGCATCAAAGACAGTTTTTTCCCTTCCCCACCCCACAGGAGGGTCCCCCCCCCCTTTCTTTCCACCTGACGGCCTGTCCATCGGCCGATCTGGGTCGTCCAGATGCTTCCAGTGGATGACCATGATCGGCCGATGGCGTGGTCTGTATTCGGGTGACCAAGTCGGTAGCCCAACTACGGTGCCAGTGGACGGCCAGCCTAACTCCTACGAAACCTTGTTCATGGATTAAACTGATCACTTGCTGCTGCCGCAGAATGTTAATGTAGCAACGCAATTGGTTGAATGACGACTCGCTGATCTATTCACTGCTTATTAAAAAACACATATTCCAAGCAAAAAAATATATATATAAAAAATAAAAAAAAGGAATAATTTACAGTTTTATAGGTGTTCTGTTAAAAGCTTTAAATATGGGATTAAAACTAAAAGATTTGCTAACTGCAGCAATGTGTGTCCTTTTAATAAAACATATGCCAGGGCCCTAAACATACACTGACAGCTACAAGGCCAGAATTACTCTGACAGCAATCTGTGGCTCAGGGCCAGGTTTCTTATGACCCAGCTGTCACTTGACTTCAAAACTTATGTATGGATGTGGGGGTTGAGGATTTAAAAATAAACTGTGCTGTAGTGCTCAAATGATCATCTGGGGCAACACCTACCAGTGTAGTCAGACCACCAAGTAGACCAGCCAAAAACCATAATGACCGCACAGCCTGAACAAACAGTGCCGCTACATGCCATGTGCTGGACACCAGTGCTAGGTCAGGTGTCAGCAACCACAGGTCTCACCCCCCCAAACACTTTGGGACCACAATTCTCATGACAATCAGCTAACGGAGACAGAGCATCACAGCAGGAAATGTAGTTACAAAATAACGATATAGGGCTTCTGCGATGTTGCTGATCGCTGTGCTAGATTCCCCTGCAAAACACCCTGCCACAACAACACTGTAATGTAAAGCACATCTTCATGTCCAAACGGCCTTCCTGAGGTTGGTTGTTTTGACAGATTTGCCTCAAGATGCAACAGGAAGTACACACAGACACAAAACGTTTTGACCTTATTTAACATGTAGGCGAAGAAAAAAAAAAAGTTACATGTTAGTAACTCAGTATTGTTCTCATCATATGGGGGATATCTGGAGAGCAGGTTCCAATCTCGATGAAACGTGACATCAACCGCCCCAGCATCAACAAAACAACACCATCACGTTAAGCCGGTTGGCACACCCTGGTGCTGCCCTGTTTATACGCCCCCACATTTTCCAATAATTTTATATCTTCAGTGGTGTTCGCTTAAATGTAGACATATTTTTTCTTGGAGCTGGATATGTTGCCGGTAGACAGAAAAAGTGGTGAAAGTGGGGTTAACATCATCCCCAGCCTCCTGTTTTCTAAGGCTGGCATTAGACGAGCGCACGATGTGTGCCCGTACTGACGTGTCGTCTGGCGTCTGCCGCAGCACTGAGACACCGCGACGGGGCCGGCCACACGCTGTTGCGCGCACACAAAAATTGCACACGCAGCAGCCCTCTCCGTCAAAGCGCTATGACGCGCGTTGACGGAGCCGCAGAGCGCGATCCTCCATAGGAGGATCGAGCCTTGCAGCGCTGAGCGCACTAACTGCGCTCAGGCCGGTAGCCAGACGGGCGTCGAGTGGAAGGAACGTCCACTCTCACAATACACTCGCCTGACGCCAGCCTTAAACTTCGAGCCGGGACATCAAACGCTGCCCCCTCCCCCGATGTGGCTTTTTTTTTTTTTTTTTAAGAAAAGGATTTTACCAGGAAGGATACATTGAGATTACTCTCGTTTTCAAGTATGTCCTGGGCGGCGAGTATGTACCGTTAGGTGTCTTGCCCAAGGACACTTACTGGAGAGGTGCTCTTGCCGGGATCGAACCCATGACTCCACAGGCTCTCTCCATGCAGAGCAGTGATGTTACCTCTACTTCACTACAGCTCCCATGATTCTCTGCCCATCTATTACAATCAACAATTTCTGGGAAATGCAGGCCATCAACATGGGGCAACCGCAACCCGCCGCTTCACCCACCCCATTTTACCCTCACCTAATGGGTCACCCCTCTCTTAGATTGTAATCTCTCGAGCAGGGTTCTTCCTCCTGTTCCGTGTGTGTAACATGTATGTATATCTATTTGCAAAGGATTTTACCAGGAAGGGTATATTGAATTTTCTCTCGTTTTCAAGTATGTCCTGGGTTCAAGAACATTGAATTTGTTATTTTGTCTCTCCCATTGTACAGCACTAAGGAATTTGTTGGCGCTTTATAAATTACTTGTGACTAACTAATTCTTGGCAAAATTCTTTGCCAGCTTCAAACCTGCCAAGGTCACTGTATGTATATTATACATTGTATCGCTGTGCCATCATCATTTCAAGGTGACCTCCCGCAAGATCTGGAATTGCAGAAAGGTTCATCCTATACATGACGTACAGGCAGAAGGCGACGTAACAAGGTCTTGCATGTCAGCCCATTACATAGAGCGAGACAGAAATACTGATAGCTGCAAATGCCCTCCGGTTACACATTACAGGATCTCAAAAATAACGTCAGGCAAGTGGAAGACAGAGACCGACAGGAATGCTAATCTCACAGGAACAGTGCAGTACAGCCAGGTTTGCGGGGGTTGCAGAGACTGGGGGGGGGGGGGGTAATAGTAAATATTTTCTCACGCCTGCCCCATGAAGAACTCCAGGCGCACTTATCTTGTTTGGGCAGAACCTCCCACGAAACAAACACGGCTAGGGCTGAACAAAACTCTTGTGTGTAAAGGGAAAAAGGATTGTCTGAGCGTGGCAAAGAAGCAAAATCAACAAAAAGTTAGGAACAAAAAGCCGCCCCACCCTGGGAAGAGGGTGTGAAGTAACAAAAAGGTCAGATGCTGCTGCCGTTTAGGGCCCCCTCTAGGCTTCCCAAAACCTCAAAAATAACCCATGCGGACTCTCAGGCCAACAGTATAGCCGAAAACGTGCTTGCTGAGAAGTCTTCCACAGTGGCAGCTGGCTGAAAAGCATGTGGACTTTGCAGCAAAGCACCATGGGACTTTTAGTCCTGCAATAGCCCAGGTGAAGGGGACTAAACCCTGGTACGTCAGCCTGTGTCATAGCTAGATAACTGATGAGGTAGGGCAGTGATGGCAAACTTTAGATGTTTCAGAACTACATGTCCCATGATGCCTAGTCACCCATAAGGCTTGCTGAGCATCATGGGACATGTATTTGAGAAACATCTGGGGCGCTAAGGTTCGCCAATCACTGATGTAGGACATCAGTCCTTTCACCATGCTGTCAGTGTCACATGACGAGTGCTGCCCCACAGCCTGCACGATCCACATACTGCAGCAGGGTCATCTAATGTCATGAGTCGCTTAGTGAAGAATCCCGTCTTGATTTAGTCACCGATTTCCAACTTACTTATGAATTCAACAGGCTGCTGGGCAGCACTTTACATGTAAAATCCCAATAAATTCATATCAAGAGTGGTGGCTTTTACAAAAAGAGGGACCCGGGGGGGGGGGGGCAGTTATCCAACTCCAAAAATCTGCATTCTTACGCTATGTGTAACCATTCCATGATCAAAGCGGTGACTGGTACGTCATGTTGCCATGGCATGAGAAACATCTCCTCGGACATACTACCGGCGATTAAAAGGTTAATCTGAGGTTTTAATAAAGCGGGCCGCGTGATGTGTGGCTTTAACGCCCCGTGAATAGGCTGCTGCCCTCATAAAATATATTGGATAATAAAAAGTCAGGAGTCGGACGCTCCTATACGCTTTTACTTCACTGAATGCGGACTTGCATAAAAACGCTACATTGTAATCCATTTTTAGTTTTATTACGATTCTCTCAGGGCAACTGCCGGGCGAGTGAATAAAAAAATAAAAATATTCGTAGAGCAGAAATTTTACAAAATAAATTTAGACCGCTTAGCAGACATGGGAAAAAAAATATATATATAGCGAGATAGTGGGTTTTTCCTTCAGAGCTATTTACAAAAAATCCCCACGTCGTCTGCGTTCCTCTGCCTGAGGGAAAGCATTCCACTTATCCGCTAAATGGGGAAACTTTCAGCAGATTTTGTCAATGGCGTCCGATTAGAATTAAAAGGTGGGGATTTCCCAAAGTTTTACAAGTTTCCTTCTCGTCTAGCCCAAATCCTTGCAGAAAATTTCTGACAAGACACAGTCGCACAACTTGCGCGATCACAGACGACTGCGCGAAGAGTATGTGCCGCGACAGCACCATAAACCCCCACGATACATTGTATTTTAAACAATTTTCCCATTCATCCTCTCCCCTCCCGGCGGCGGCATAAAGTCCCTCGCCTTTGGAAAGCCGCCCCTCAGCATCTCGCAGCGCCGTGGATACAGGTAACTAGATTCGGGGGGGGGCGTAACGACCAGCGCCAACTCACCCGGGAGATGGAAAGCGGCATGTTAAAGTCCTTGCCGCCCTGCAGCCGGAATCCCCATGGGGCCGGTCCATCCAATGTAACTTTGTAATCCTCCATGTCCAGAAACTGCAGATTAATGAAAGAAAGAAAAAAGTGACGCAAGTCAATAAAGTTTTATAAAAATGAAAAAAAAAATCCTACAACTCTAATAAAGCCCCCCCCCACTAACACTTATATTGGCTCTATCTGCCCCCCCCCTTGGGGTAATGAAGGGGTTAAGGAGTGGGCTGGCTGGTATGCAGGTCCTGCTAGTACATAGCCCACCCTGGCTATCTGTCCCCCTGAATCCCCCATAGACCCCTTTATCCACCCCAAAGGAGCACAGATAGGAGAGCCCCCACCCCAAGGTCACCCACAGTGAGGGGGCTGCAGCTCTGTGCACCCCAGGACGCGTCTCACCCCAGGCCCAGGCGGAAGAAGAGCAGCCTCCGAGTGCAGCCAGCTCTCCCCGGCTCCCAGGCTATATAAGGAGTGTAAGATGACACCCGTGTGCCGGGGCTGGGGGATACAGGGAAATGAATCATGCTTTGGGTTGGGAGGGACCTGGGCTCCGCGGCTCAGACATTCCCAGCTCCTGACAAGGGGGAGCGCATTCCTCAGGCGGACGCGGGGAGGTCTGAGCCGCAGGAACTGGCTGCACGGGAAGCAGCATGCACAGAGGCGCGGCAAGGACCACTGGACTCTGGAAAAGAGGGGGGGGGAATAGAGCGATGCAGATAGGCTGCGGACTGTACCACTGATCAGAGGGGTGGGGTGAGGTGAGGTGGTACCTAACCTCTTCAGAGCATCTTTTAAACTCCAGCATGCCACAGCAAAGCTAGAACACTATATGAGTAACTTTTACAATTATTGAAAGTATTGTTTAGTTTTTGTCTCTTTTCATGTTCTTACATCTTGGACCCTATTACATTCTTTGCGCAAAAACGCATTAACGCGAGGGGCAAAACCCTTTGCGCTGAACGTCATATTACAATGTCAGCGCAACAAACGTGCGTATACGTCTACGGCGGGTGAACCTGCGAGAACGCTGCGCGAGCTTACTGTACTTCGCGCGTCCTGTACTTAACATTGTGAGCGCAAATGAGTTTGTGCGCTGGTACGCGGATGGTATTACAATCTATGCGCAGTTTGTAACGCACAGCCTTTGCGCGCATAATTTTAGCAACTCCTAAAAGCTGGTGTTAATGGCAAATTCTATCAACCTGGCCGAAACCAAATACACCAGCCCAAAAAAAAATACGCAGCAAAGTATAGTTACACATATTAAACATACCAAACCAATAAATTTGAGAAGTTGTGCGTGCTTTTTTTATTGCTGCAGCATATATGCACAGATTGACTTTGACAGGTGCAAAAACCTAACATGAGACAATTGTGGTTCTTAATTCTGATTGGCTGAATCGTGTGAAAAAACAGTCCACACACTGATTTCTGCGCTTGCAATGTTACTGCACGCGCATTTGTGCGTGTCCGTTTTACGTGCGTTATTGCTCGACGGATGAAAAAATGCGCGAGGATTGTAATACCAGCGTTGATTTACTCGCGTTAACGTTTGACGCTTCGCACAAAAATTCACGTGTTTACCGTGCATTTTTGCGTGAAGAATGTAATAGGACCCCTTGTGTTTATAACATATAATACATATAAATAAAGCCTTTTCTCTGAGTAATGGTAACTATTAATTACAAACATATATTTAGAAAATTCAACACAAGTACACATTTTTAGATAATAAATAAATATAATTTATGCGTGATTAAAGGTATAAAGAGGTCAATATTCACACCCGAAGGCTGGTGTCAGACGAGCGCGCTATGTGCGCCCGTACTGACCGGCGTCCGACGCTGCAACGATGCCGGTCACACGCTTGTGCGCACGCCTGAAATGCGCGCGCAACAAGCGTCCGTTATCCAAGCCTCTCCGTCAAAGCGCTAGGACGCACATTGACAGAGCTGCAAAGTGCGATTTTCCATAGGAGTCTGCTCAGCGAGGTGGCCAGACGGGCGTCGAGTGGAAGGAACGTCAGCTCAGCATTCCTTACGCTCTCCAAAGACGCTCGTCTGACACCAGCCTTAGGGTTGACAGATCGGCCATGTTTTTCTGGATACACATTATTGCACGTCCGGGGGGAAGCGCAGGGAAATGTGCTGCACCGCAACATGTGTATTTCATAGGCGGCAGGTCGCCTGGGATTCCTTTTCAATTCTTATCTGCAGCATATGGATAATACATTTCGCGGTGAGCATTTTTCACGCACTGCCCAGCAGTCTGAATAAATTAGATGTGTCCAGGGGATCAATACGCCTAGGATCCAACACATCAGACCCCGTGCCGTAGCGCACGCCAGTGCGTTTATAGTGAAAAATAAATAATGCACAGAGACTATAAGCAGAGACATTTACCACATAATAAACTCAACCAACAGATATCAGACTGGTATCCAGAAATAATATTGGCCTCGTATTTAAATATATCCTGTAATGAAAGATAGGGGGTCATCCAGTAAGCACCGGCATTTGCTGGCTTTGCAAAATCCGTCTAAAATCGCTGTTATTGCAGTGACAACAAACGCAGGTGCTTCTAAAAACTATAATCCAAGCAGCAAAAGGAAAAGCTTTAGGCCGGCGACAGTCGAGTGCACTTCAGAGTGGACGTTCCTTCCACTCTGATACCAGGGTGGCCACCTTGCTGAGCGCAGCTAGTGCGCTCAGCGCTGCAAAGGTTGATCCTCCTATGGAAGATCGTGCTTTGCAGCCCCGTCAAACGCACGTTGTAGCGTTTTGATGGGGAGGGTTTCAGCACGTCTGTTGTAGCGGGTGCAACTCATGCACGCTGAACACCGCGTGGCCCGTCCCGTAACAACGTAACAACGCTGTGACAGACTTCGGAAGGCGCCTCAATAGTGCATTCATCTGACACCGGCCTTACGGTTTTACAGTTTTGAGATACGCCGCTGTTTCTAGGCACAGCAATACCAGCGATTTCAGCGCCAAACACTGTCGCTTAGCGGATGGCCTTGTAGTAACAGGCGTGTTATGAGTAAATCACACAAAATACACAATTAGTTTACATTTATTGTTCTGTTTATGATTGATATATTATTGTGCCTATATCATGGTTTGCATGGATACTATTTATGTAATACATGTAGCATTCATATTTCTAATGTAGTCAATATCTGCTTTCGGTGCTTCTCCGGACTAATCCCTTGATGAACAGGAGCTGCCATCTTGAAGCACTCCTTTTTTTAGCCAAGCAAAAACCACAGGAGTGACTTAGAGCCAGCAAATGTTCAAGAATTTGGGATGTCATTAAAGCAAAAGAAAACAGAAAACCCACCAAGCTTCTCAAAAGCATGCTCAAGTGAGGCTGGGGTCAGACGAGCGCAGTGTTCACGTCCGTGTTGCCGCACATTTTAATGTCCGTGGTAGCATAAAATTAGGATCAATAGAGACCCACACACGAAGTGCGTCTGTACAGAAGTGCGGAAGCACAACGGACGCGGCAAACGGACGCAGGTTAGGCAAGAACGTAAAATGTCTAGAAAGGACATGCGGAGTGCGCCACGTCCACAACGTCTGCATAGCTGTGTGTGTGAGTGATGGAGCGTGGTCAGACGGACTGCATTTATACGTCCAGCATTTTTGACGGACAAAATGTTTTTTCATATTAAGTTTATTTCCCATCTACATCAGTCAAAAAAAACATCAGTCACAAAAACGGACCGTGTGGCCACTACCTTGTCGTCAGTCAGAAAGTACGTCCGTTGTGCACGGACGCACAGCCCGCACAGAATGCGCTCGTCTGACTCGAGCCTAAACTGCGCAGTCTCGTTTTGCTTTGATAACACAGGCCAACCAAAAAAAAAATTTGAAAAACCTTTTTCATAATTCAATCTGACTATATCATTTTTTGGGGTGCTGAATCCAAATATCCAATCAGTTTTCTCCTATCACGTACCATTTTTCTGCAATTTCCATAAGCACAATTCAGTGAAAGGTGTATAATAAAAAAGTAAAATGTACTTATAAAGTATTGTATTTTTATATTTTTTTGACGGTGAAAGTTAGGGTAGGTACAGTACTTCTTAACCCCTTCACTACCGATATATCTCGGGCTTCAAAGGCACCATCTGGTGCCCGATGTCGAGATATCTCCACCTGCTGATCTGCAGCCCAAAAGCTAATGATATTAATTTACTGCAAACAAATTTCGTTTGATTTTGGGCTGCAGAAGGTGCCCCCAAAGTTTTAGCGCTGTGGGCATAATGCCCAAAGAGCTAAGGCTAGGGTCAGACGAAAGCATTTTTAACGTGCGTTTAACCGCACGAAATCACGGCCGTGCTAGCAGCAAATGACGTCCAATGCCGGGTAACATATGAAGAACGGCCGCACGAAAGTCCGTCCGCGCAACGCAAGTGGCAAACGAACGCATTTTTTCTAGAACGTCAAACCGCTACTACTGACGTACAGAGTGCGCTGCGTCCGCATAGCGGCGTGTTTGCGTGATTGGGAGACGTCAGACGCTGCTAATGTCCGGCCAACATAACGTCCAGACGCAAAAAGGGTTTTATTGATGATCCGTACAAAATCACGGACGAGAATGCGCATCGTATGACCGCTATCACGTATTCCGTGAAAAAATACGTCCATTCGTTCGAACGCACTTTTTCACGGACAACGTGAAAAATGCGTTCGTCTGACCCTAGCCTAGGGCTAGGGTCAAACGAAAGCATTTTTACACGTGAACGTAAAAAAGTGCGTCCGAACGAATTGACGTATTTTTTCACGGAGTGCGCGAAAACGGTCATACGATGCACATTTTTCGTGCGTGATTTTTTTCGGATCGTCAATAAAACTCTTTTTGCGTCTGGACGTTATGTAGGCTGGACATTAGCAGTGTCTGAAAAAATGCGTTCGTTTTCCACTTGCGTTGCGCGGCCGGACTTTCGTGCGACCGTACTTCGTATATTGGCCGTCATTGCCCGTCATTTGCTGCTAGTGCGGCCGTAATTATGTGCGCCAGAACGCACGTTAAAAGTGCGCTGGTCTGACCCCAGCCTAAAACAGTAAAATCGGCTGATGACAGCTGTGAAATATCGGGCTTTCAGCAGCTTTCAAGCAGCCGATTCAGGGGAAGAAAAAAAAAGAGCTACAGCTGTGATGGCTGTAACTCAATGGCCAAATGGGTTCTAAACAGTTTAGAACTGTTCTTACAGTACAAATAAATAAATTTACAATTAAACATTTATTTATTTTTAAAAAAAAAAAAACATTGGGTTTCTGACAGTGTTTTTGGAAAATCACTTGGTAGTGAAGGGGTTAATCCAAACGGCCTTGATATCGGTTTTCCATCTCTTTAATATCTTGGTGGAACCACCCACCTTGCTCTTCACTAACTGATCCAAGATTTTCAGGGAAAAAAAAATTCAGTCAAACAGTGACCTGCGCCTAGCTTCTCCCCGCATCACCTCTTCCCATGACAGACTGCAGGATTTCTCAAGCGCAGCCCCCACTCTCTGGAACGCTCTCCCTCGTGCTGTCAGACTTTCCCCTAACTTCTCTTCCTTCAAACGCTCTCTTAAAACATTCCTATTTAGGGAAGCCTACCACCCAACTCACTGACACAACCATCAATCACTCTCACCTTACAGTCCTCTCCTCCTGTTTCCAACCCCAACCCTCCCAGATTGTGAGTTCCTACGGGAATAGGGCCCTCATCTCCTCCTGTACTGTTTGTCAAATGTTGTTCAATGTATTGTAACCCTGTTTATACTTTGCTTATTGCAAGATCCGGACGGTGAGCTTAGTGATACTCAGTGGGATACTGCGGGGACTTTTTTCCCCAGTCTTAACCTGCTCCCACCAGCCAGAGGAGGTGGTTCTCGCCGCGGGACAGGAGGTGAGTATCTGCTCACTTTTTTTATTTTTTTGGATGGTGTTAACGGATTCTGCAGAAGTGGAATCCGTTAACACCAGGTTCTGGCTGTGGTTAACTTTCCACTAACCAGAGCCGGACGTTAATCAGCGCTTGGACTTTGTAATCCTAACGCCGATTTAACACTTTGTGCTCCCCATATTAAGTATAGGGAGCGAAAGTACAGTAACCTCGCGCTGAAAAGCACAAGATACCAAACGCAAACGGGTTACTTAAACCTTTAGCGTTTGGATTGAAATATGCATTAAATACTTGGGCTAACGTTAATGCTCACTCAGGTGAGTGCGAACGTTAGCACCAAGTATGTAATGTGGCCCACTGCCTTTACTGTTAGAGGTCTATTGCTGTGGATCCTGTGTACGTTCATACTCCCTGCCTTTACTGTTGGAGGTCTATTGCTGTGGTGCTCTGATATGCTCATACGCACTGCACATTACTGAGAGTTCTGTTGCTGTGGTGCTCTGCCAGTGGAATTATTTAATTATACTTTTATGCTACATTGTTTGCACAAATACACATTTTGTGTGATTTTAAAGGTATTGGGAGCAACACTCTGTAATCCGATCTTGATTCATATTTTTTTTTAATAAAAAATTGAATTTTTTACTGTCTTAACTTATTTGAACCAGATAGATACTTTTTTATGTTAAATGTGCTGTTGTGCGAACAATATGTGTGATTTTAAGATATTGGGACTAACACTCTGTAATGTGATCACGATTCACATTAAAAATTTATTTCCTATGGGGAGAGGGGGGGCCCTATTCTGAGGGTCAGTAAGGGGCCCCAAAATTTCTGATGGCTGGCCTGCTCGTGATCATACACAGGGTAATTCAAAGAGATTTGAAAAGTCACCGCACATTCGGTGACTTTTCCTTCTCTTCAATTCGGTGCAAATCGGCTTTCCCATTTCGGCGACCCTGCGGTGTATTCAGCAAGCACCACAAGGCTGTTGATGTGCAGGGAAAAGCTGCCGAAAACCTGGTGAAAACCCGTAAAAACATCTGGATTAACCCGTCGAAGACGCCGGAAAGACCCGAGCAGGAGCCGATCAAACGCAGCGAAGCCACCGGAAAAAGCCGACACCGCAGACGAAGGCAGTGAATAAATTAGGAAAACAGTTTGCATCAATGATTGAAAAGTGAAACGCTGTTTGCAAAGAAACTACTGAGCGAAAATGTCTGAAATTTACATATGAGGTCCAGGGAATGATAATAAAGAGGGCTGTTACAGAAAAAAAGAAGTAAAGTTAACCCTTTCGCTGCTGAGGCATTTCCCGCCTCTGTGCTGAGGTCATTTTTACCGATTTTGCTCATCATGTTTAAACGTGTTTTGAAGGCTTATTTTAGTATATGACCCAGACATATTATATATCGTTCTTTCCGTCAGACTCGGCAGATTCATAATATGTCATTATTATATGTATACGCCATGACCTGTCTGTATATTATAACAAAAAATGCAATAAAATATGAATTTTCAATAATTTACAACGAGTAAAGTGTTTTTTTTTCACATTTTAACATGCGAGCAATTGCGGTTATATTTTGTATGGGGTGCGCTTGTTAAAAAAATTAGAGATGGGGTCTCGTTACATTTTCTTATGGGGAAAATTACGCGATTTTTAACAAACGCACCACATACAAAAATCGTTAGTGCAGCATTATTGTTCACACAAGGTGGAAAGTCTGCCCAGAGGGCAGTCTATTGTGGATATACTGCCCCAGCTCATGGATATATGCCCCAGCTCGTGGATACTGCCCCAGCTCGTGGATACTGCCCCAGCTCGTGGATATACTGCCCCAGCTCGTGGATATACTGCCCCAGCTCGTGGATATACTGCCCCAGCTCGTGGATACTGCCCCAGCTCGTGGATACTGCCCCAGCACGTGGATATATGCCCCAGCACGTGGATATATGCCCCAGCACGTGGATATATGCCCCAGCACGTGGATACTGTCCCAGCTCATGGATATTGCCCCCCAGCTCATGGATATTGCCCCCCAGCTCCTGGATACTGCCCCAGCACGTGGATATATGCCCCAGCACGTGGATATATGCCCCAGCACGTGGATACTGTCCCAGCTCCTGAATATTGCCCCCCAGCCCATGGATATTGCCCCCCAGCTCATGGATATTGCCCCCCAGCTCCTGGATATATGCCCCAGCACGTGGATATATGCCCCAGCACGTGGATATATGCCCCATCACGTGGATATATGCCCCAGCATGTGGATACTGTCCCAGCTCCTGGATATTGCCCCCCAGCTCATGGATATTGCCCCCCAGCTCCTGAATAATGCCCCCCAGCTCATGGATATTGCCCCCCAGCTCCTGGATATTGTCCACAGCTCATGGATACTGCCCCCCAGCTCCTGGATATTGCCCCCCAGCTCATGGATATTGCCCCCCAGCTCCTGGATAATGCCCCCCAGCTCATGGATATTGCCCCCCAGCTCATGGATATTGCCCCCCAGCTCATGGATATTGCCCCCCCCAAGCTCTCATGGATATTGCCCCCCAGCTCATGGATATTGCCCCCCTGCTCATGGATACTGCCCCCCAGCTCATGGATACTGCCCCCCAGCTCATGGATATTGCCCCCCAGCTCGTGGATATTGGCCCCCCAGCGCTCATGGATATATGCCCCAGCTCAGACCCCAGACCAGACATGGGGCGGCTGTTCGAATGCTCTATCGGCATTCGGACAGCCGCCCCATGAGCTCGGCGCCATACTTACCTTTCCGAGCGGCGCCGGGGAAGTGAAAGTTTCCCCGCTTCCGCTCGTTGAAGGACCCAAGCCACGGTCACGTGACCGGGGCTTGGGTCCTTCAAAGAGCGGAAGTGGGGAAACTTTCACTTCCCCGGCGCCGCTCGGAGGTTGGATGCGCTCGGCAGCCGGGTAGAGACTGCGAGCGCAGCCTCTACCCGGCTGCCGCGCGCATCCAACCCCCGAGCGGCGGAGGGACCTTTCCCTTCGCCGCTCGGGGGTTGGATGCGCGCGGCAGCCGGGTAGAGGCTGCGAGCGCAGCCTCTACCCGGCTGCTGTGTGCATCTTGTAACCGCCGCGGCGAGCGTACAGCCGGCTCGTGCCGCGGCGGTTGCATGCGCGCGCAACCAACCGCCGCTGGTTGCGCGCGCATGCGCAGAGTAAGGCTTGGCGACGGACACGCCAAGCCTTACTCAATTATAGTATAGATTATAATTGAAATGGGAACAATATTGCTGCATTAACGAACCAAAAAAAGAAAAAAAAACTTTTTTTTATTTTTTTTTATTTTTCTAAACTTTTTTCATACTCATGTTTGGTATTGTTGGAACGGCCATGCTCTGGCCGATCCAACAATACCAAACATTAACCCCTAACTGCCACGGATCGGGAGATAGGGCGTTCATTGGAACCCCCTATCTCCACCATTGGTGGCAGTTAGGGGTTAACTCCAGTAGGGATGCACCGATACCACTTTTTTAAGACCGAGTACGAGTACAGATACTTTTGTTCAAGTACTCACCGATACCAATTACCGATACTTTTATTTTATGTCATGTGACGCTTTCCAATAAGAACAGACCTCCTATAAAGCCCCCAGGTCTCATGGATATTGCCCCAGCTCATGGATATGCCCCCCTTGCTCATGGATATGCCCCCCCCTGCTCATGGATATGCCCCCCCTGCTCATGGATATTGCCCCAGCTCATGGATATGCCCCCCTTGCTCATGGATATGCCCCCCCCTGCTCATGGATATGCCCCCCTGCTCATGGATATGCCCCCCCTGCTCATGGATATGCCCCCCTTGCTCATGGATATGCCCCCCCTGCTCATGGATATGCCCCCCCTGCTCATGGATATGCCCCCCTGCTCATGGATAATGCCCCCCTTGCTCATGGATAATGCCCCCCTTGCTCATGGATAATGCCCCCATGCTCATGGATAATGCCCCCCTTGCTCATGGATAATGCCCCCCCTGCTCATGGATAATGCCCCCCTTGCTCATGGATATGCCCCCCTTGCTCATGGATAATGCCCCCCTTGCTCATGGATAATGCCCCCCTTGCGCATGGATATGCCCCCCTTGCTCATGGATAATGCCCCCCTTGCTCATGGATATGCCCCCCTTGCTCATGGATATGCCCCCCTTGCTCATGGATAATGCCCCCCTTGCTCATGGATATGCCCCCCTTGCTCATGGATAATGCCCCCCCTGCTCATGGATATGCCCCCCTGCTCATGGATATGCCCCCCTGCTCATGGATATGCCCCCCACTCTCCTCTCATACTTACCTTCCTTCAACGCCGCCGGGAAAGTCTTCGCGCGCGCGCGCTCCTTGGAAGGACCCCAGCCGCGACCACGTGGGACCATGTGATCGCGGCTGGGGTCCTTCCAACGAGCGCGCGCGCGGGAACTTTCCCGGCGTCACTGAAGGAAGGTAAGTATGAGCGGAGAGCAGCTGCTGGGCCTGTCCGAATGCTCTATCGGCATTCGGACAGGCCCTGCAGCTGCTCACTTTGTTTAATACTTACCTTCCTTCAGCGACGCCGGTAAAGTTCCCGCGCGCGCGCTCGTTGGAAGGACCCCAGCCGCGATCACATGGTCCCACGTGGTCGCGGCTGGGGTCCTTCCAAGGAGCGCGCGCGCGCGGAGACATTTCCGGCGGCGCTGAAGGAAGGTAAGTATTAAACAAAGTGAGCAGCTGCAGGGCCTGTCTGAATGCAGATAGAGCATTCGGACAGCCGCCGCAGCCCCTCGGATACCGGCAAGCCGGCTCAATGCCGGCTTCCGGTATCGGAAAAAAATATCGGGGGTACTGCACGAGTACCAAGTACTCCTGCAGTACCCGGTATCGGCACCGATATCGATACTAGTATCGGTATAGGTGCAACCCTAAACTCCAGGACTGGCGTCATCGTGCTATGCACGATGACGCCAGTCCTCAGGGGGCATTCCCGGAAGCTTGGCCGACATCCAAGATGTCGGCCAGCTCCGGGAAAGGATCACGAACGGCGCTTTTCGGCGCCGATTCGTGATCCGGCCCCCATGGGGTTAATGCCAGGTACCATTTGGAAGGGCAGGCTGTGCCCTTCCAAACGGTGCCTGGGTTAACCCCCTGCACGCCGCCGATCGGGAGGGAGAGAGGTCCGAAGGACCTCCCCCCCTCCCTGTCAGGCGCCTCCTCCGCTCATGCGGGGGGGCGCCTGAATTAGATGTCATCGCGCCCCCGCGATGACACCTAATTACTCCGGCGGCGGTTCCGGGTGCTGGGCTGACATCGAGGATTTCAGCCCACACCGGGGGGGCCAGCGATCGGCCGGAACCCGGCCGAACGCTGGCCCCAAAGTGAGGACGCGCTCAGCGCGTCCTCCGCAAGGAACGATACTGCGGGTGGACGCGCTGAGCGCGTCCTCCGCAGTGAAGTGGTTAAAAAACAAAATTGGACTTTTTTAAAGAAAAAAATCCAGAAAAATGCTTAAAATATCCTACAAAATCTATAAATAAAGAGACTCTATACTGCAGTATTTTATAATGAACGGTTTATTAGATACTGAATTAAAACGGGAATATTTTTAACATTGAAGCCTATGGGATTCTCCTGAATTAACTTGCCGAATTAAACCACCGAATGGCAGGGCATTTCGTGAACCTTTCACTGCTGGTTTGTGTTCTCTGAATAGCCGAAGCAGTGCTTTTTCATGGGGAAGTCACTGCCCTCGAACAGGGACCGAACAGGCACCGTATGTGCAGGCAATTCGCTAGGATTTGGTGAATTGCCTGCTCTCTGAATAGCCGAATGGCCAAGAAAGGTAACCGAACCCTGATTTTCAGCATTCGGTTACCTTTCTCTAGCCATTCGGATCTCTTTGAATAACCCTGACAGGGTTATTCAGAGAGCGGTGAAAAGCAGGAGAATGACTGGAGAATGGAAAATTCTAGGTCAAAATAGCCAAACGAGAAAAATTCTCCCATTCATCTCACTTTCCAAATTGGCTATTTTGACCTAGAATTTTCCATTCTCCAGTCGTTCTCCTGCTTTTCACCTCTCTCTGAATAACCCTGTGAGTGTTTAATCTTTTGTAATAAAAGCTGCAAATTTTCATAGCTTTCTTTGAGATAAACGGAATGTCCTACTGGCAATGAAACGTATATGTTGCGATTGTGCAAGAGAACAGCTTTTAGGCTAGGGTCAGACGAAAGCATTTTTCCCCGCGAACGTGAAAAAGTGCGTCCGAACGCATTGACGTATTTTTTCACGGAATGCGCAAAAACGGTCAGACGACGCGCATTTTCGTGCGTGATTTTGTACGGATCGTCAATAAAACTCTTTTTGCGTCTGGACGTTATGTAGGCTGGACATTAGCAGCGTCTGACATCTCCTAATCACGCAAACACGCCGCTATGCCGCAGCTGCGCACTCAGTACGTCAGTACTAGCGGTTCAGCGTTCTCAAAAAAATGCGTTCAAATTCCACTTGTGTTGCACGGCCGGACTTTTGTGCGGCCGTACATCGTATATTGGCCGTCATTGGCCATCATCTGCTGCTAGTGCGGCCGTAATTATGTGCGCCAGAACGCACGTTAAAAGTGCGCTGGTCTGACCCCAGCCTTAGGCGTCTTTTGGATGAATCAATGAAGAGTCTCCAATCATCTTTATTGTATTCGATCCCAAATTCTTCTACTAACCCTGGTATGTTACTACAGAATACTAAACCACCTTCTGAAATGAGGAGCAAATTTTTTCTCTCTTGTCCTGTACCCACAAAAAGATTGTCCTGGAGCCAATAAATTATTTTCTTTCAACCTGGAACCGAGCAGTTCAGCTTTCTCTTTGGTTAAGCGTAAATATCTCGCCGGATCATCCAGTTAATTTTGTTCAAACAGTTGGGGTTTGCTGCTTTCGAATTCGCAGTCTGAAACAGCGTCAAGCATCTCACATTCAGAATCGCTACTAGTTGCGGCAAGAGCTTCCAATGACTCAGGTGGGACAGGAACAGGAATACCTTCACCATGAGGACCTGGACGCAAAGCTGATTGAAGAATCGGATATGAAATAACTTTCTTCTTCTTAGAAGTGTTTGATTTAACCCCTTAAGGACCGCTGACGTACCCTGCACGTCCTGCCCATGGGTCTCCCTTAGACCCGCGGACGTACAGGGTACGTCAGCGGCACCAAACCCCCCTACCGCCCGATACTTACCTCCCTCGCTGGATCCCACGCAGATCTGGCAGGGAGGAAGCCTTCCCTCCTGATTTTCATGGGCCGGCGAGCTTGATGACGTGACCACGCTGCGTGGTGATGTCATCAGCAGACGCCCCCATTGAAATCAATGGAGGGGAGGGTTGGGCTCCTTCGGAGCCCTTTATCTCCCCAACTATTGACGCTAGGGAGATGCTTTTTGCACCGCTGGAAAGGGGAGAGTCTCCCCTTGTCAGCGGTGTATAGCATTAACCATTGTGCTGCCGGATCGCGTTTCAGCGCTAATTGGCGCCAAAAACGCGATTCGAACCTGGAGGGGGGCTGACATCTTAGATGTCAGCCAAGCCTCCAGGTCCCCCCCACCCACTGAAAACCTCACCATATGTGTGAGCATGTCAGTGGGCCAGTTAACCCTCTAGTTGCCATGTAGAGATAGTGGCAGCTAGATGGTCCGATCCGTGGCAGCTAGATGGTCATGTTTGACATCATTGGAAAGGCCTGATCATGGCCTTTCCAATGATACCAAACATGACCAGGTTTGTTTTAAAAATAAAATTACAAAAATAATAAAAAAAAATGATTTTTTTTTAAAAGTTTTTTGTCTGGGGGGTTTAGATAAATAGGACCTAGGCTGTCATCTTAAAATAATTAGCACAAAATGGTCAGAATGAGCGCAGCGCACATAGGTGAACTGGCTCAGCAGTGAAGGGGTTAAAAAGCAAAAACATGTAAAAATTGGGTATTTCTAGTCTCGGGACAAAATTTTGAAACTATTTAGCTGGGGTCTTTTTTGGTGGTTGTAGATTTTGGGGATTAATTAACGAAAAAGTGTGTTTTTACCATTTTTTCATCATATTTCATATTTTTTTTATAGTAAATTATTTAATATGATGGAAATAATGGTATTTCTAGAAAGTCCATTTAATGGCGGGAAAAAGGGTGTATAATATGTGTGGGTTGAATAACCAGTAAGAGGAAAATTTGACCTAAACACTAACAGCGTAGAAACGTAAAAACAGCAGCGGTCACTAAAGGACGGATTTGTGTCACTAAGGGGTTAAGGAAATTGTTAAGTACATAGATGCTTTCATTAAACATTTCCGATACATAAGTGGTGTAGAGTAAAAATGTATTTTGTGGAATTTTTTGTGGTACGTCCTATGACAATTTAATGGTCATTTTCGGATTCAGCACGCAAAGAACCATATAAGAGAGCCTAAGGCTAGGGTCAGACGAACGCAGCTTTAACGTGCGTTTAGCCGCACAAAATCACGGCCGTGCTAGCAGCAAATGACGTCCAATGCCGGGGAACACACGAAGTACGGCCGCACGAAAGTTCGTCCGCGCAACGCAAGTGGCAAACGAACGCATTTTTTCGAGAACGTCAAACCGCTACTACTGACGTACAGAGTGCGCTGCGGCCGCATAGCGGCGTGTGTGTGTGATTGGGAGACATCAGACGCTGCTAATGTCCGGCCAACATAACGTCCAGACACAAAAAGTGTTTTATTGATGATCCGTACAAAATCACGGACGAAAAGGCGCATCGTATGACCGCTATCGCGTATTCTGTGAAAAAATATGTCCGTTCGTTCGACCGCACTTTTCCACGGTCGACGCGAAAAATGCGTTCGTCTGACCCTAGCCTTAATTATGACAAAAAGTTTTTTTATGGTTGGCCTGTGTACTTGATGTTTCTGGCCAGAGAGGAATTCAAGATGGCCGCTCCCATAAGAAACAGCTTCAAGTCCCATTGAAAAAAAGGATATTGATTTTATATGTGTGCATTCAAAGTAATGCAAAAGGAGGTTGTAATAAATGTTCATTTTCTTTTCATTAATTTCATTGAAAAGTTCTTAAGTTTCAGACAAGTCTATAATAAACTAATGAACCTGTTCTACCGGGCCTTGTGTTTCTGTGTAACATAACCTCCTTTAGATTGTATGTGGCAGCAGCGGCGTTTGTTGTTGACTACCCCCGCTCTATACTCGTTGGTGTTTTCTAAATGAATGGGGAATATGCCAGAGATATTCTGCTGAGGGATGAGGATGCTTTTCTGTGATGAAATCACTTTTTTTTTTTTTCTGGTGTATTCCAATAATTACATCAATTTGACATTGATCCAAAATGCTGAGAATGATTGATATTTTTTTTCTGCTGCTGCTTCGGGAATATGTATGGATTCCTGCCAAGAATGCAGACTACTACTTTACATCTGAATGAGGAGTTGCACAATATTCCTGGGAAATTACACCACAGACCGTGAGACGACAAATAAGCAAAAAATTGTGCGGGCAAAGTACTATAGATATACACAAGGTGTAAATACCAACAGGTTTCTAGGGATCACAAATACTCATGTAATTATGGAGACGTTAATCAGACTGGTTTATGCATTCATTTAAGAGGGCGGACCTAAATAATAGATAAACTTTAATCTGGGGCTGCTATCTTTGTTGCTGTGTCTGTGTCTTAGTGATACCTTATGCCTCCATTAGAATAGATTCTGAAGAACACAATCTTATAATCATTTTGGAATTAAAAGAGACATTTAGGAGCAGGGAGAATTAAATAGAGTAAATAATGCAGGGGTTAATTATTAACCCCTGCTGAAACCTTCACATACACACACTGTTTTGTTCGTTGGAGTTTTTTGTGTGTTATTTTGCTAGTTTTTATCTATGTCTTTTCCACTTTCCTCAGCAGGCAGTCAGATATAGGAAGTCAAAGGACAGTATAAATATACTTTATAAGTGACATCAAGCTCTCCTTTAAAAAAATCCACACAGTCGTACACCAGGTATCAGCACATACCCAGGGCCAGATCCGAACAACACCCGTATCAAAGAAAGTCGCGGGCATTCCATTACTTCCGAAGCAGAGCAGCTTTATTGGAGCTTCATCAGAGACAACGTTTTGACTCTATCGAGTCTTTGTCAGCTTTATCAGACTTGCCAAAGACTCGATAGAGTTGAGCATTGTCTCTGATGAAGCTCCAGTAAAGTTGCCCTGCTTTGGAAGAAGTGGAGTGTCTGTGCATTTCTTTTTTTCGCCATGTATAATCTTTCTTTTATTTTAGACATATTCTCAAACATTGTTACAGATATAGGAAGTAGCTGGGTACCTAGATGCTCGCTGTTGCTGTCTAGGTCCTCGCCGTTTACATGGTATAGATACAGCATATAGGCGGTCAGACATTCTGCCCTGTAGATATATAAACGTGGTCATATATAAGGTTATGTAGCTATATAGGGCCTTATTATATTATCAGTGCTAACGGGGAAAACCTGCGCCTGCCGGTTTCCTCATTACATGCCCATTTTAGCACTATATTCTGGGGCAGAGGCGCTAATTCAGCTGCCTGCCCCTGAACGTAGTGGTGGCGCTACCCTTGGGGGGATATTCTCCTGCGCCTTACTCTGCGCGGCGAGCTATCATCCTGAAGTCCATGGAGGGGTGGGCTGTAGGACCGATGAGTGATCTCAGAGGGACACTGGGGACTATTTGTCCCCAACCACACTCTGCTCCCAGTGGCCAGAAGCAGCGGATTGGGCCACTGTTCTCGCTGTGGGATGATAGGTGAATATCGGATTTTTTGGGGGGAAGCTGGTGCTAACTGCAGTAGTGGAATCGGTTAGCACCAGCTTTTAGGTGACGATTAAAATCCATTTAACCCATCGGTGCAGTAATTAGAGTTAGGACTTTGTAATAACTTACTTACCCTAACGCTAATTACTGATTGAGCTCCCCATGTTAAGTATAGGGTGCGCAAAGTACAGTAACCTCATGCATGCTAGCGTAATCATTGATGCGCTAATGGATTTTTCGGATAGGGAGGTCACAGTCGCACAAACCAGGCACTGCTTAAAAGGGGGGAGTCTCCCCTTTTAAGCGGTGCCTGGTTTTAACCCCTTACGTACCGGGCTGCGATCAGGCACTGAAGCTGCCTGGGGTTGTCCCAAGGAAATCCCCTGGTGGAGATAGGGGGTTTCAAAGGAACCCCCTATCTCCAGGACCGTGGCAGATAGGGGGTCATGTTGGGTATCGTTTGAAAGGCCTGAGCATGACCATGTTTGAAGTAAAAAAAAAATAATAGAAATAAAAATAATTAAAATATAAAAATAATTAAAAATTAAAAAATAAATAAATAAAATAAAAACATGCGTTTTTATTTGTGTGTTGTTTTTATTAATGAGAAGCAAGGGGGGGTGTTTGTGAGGGTCCTGAGAACGAGCAACAGCACAATGGCCTGCTCTACGGTGGGTGCCCGCTCAGGTCTCACAAACAAGGTTTTAGCTTGCTTGTGCCATTACAGGGATGAATTTTCCATATGCAAATCAGCCTGCTCTCACCCAGAAAGGGTGGCCAGTGCTGACTGCCAAGGACGTCATCCCTGCACGAGGGGTGTCAGCTATACCCTATACCCACCGTAGAGCAGGCCATTGTGCTGTTGCTCGTTCTCAGGACCCTCACAAACACCCCTCTTGTTTCTCACTATAATTGTAAAGGGTCATCCAGACGTGGACCCCTTGCTTGATGTGCCTAGAGGGGTGTCAGCTATACCCTCCTGACGAGGCCCAAGAAGGCCGAAACGATCGTCGGGGGTTGCTGCTGCACCTCTCGTGCAGGGATGACGTCCTTGGCAATCAGCACTGGCCACCCTTTCTGGGTGAGAGCAGTCTGATTTGCATATGGAAAATTCATCCCTGTAATGGCACAAGCAAGCTAAAACCTTGTTTGTGAGACCTGAGCGGGCACCCACCGCAGAGCAGGCCATTGTGCTGTTGCTCGTTCTCAGGACCCTCACAAACACCCCTCTTGTTTTTATTAATGCAGCAATGGGTGGGTGCCATGTTCATTGGTTTTGGTTGGTCACTATCAAGGTTCCAGTGTCCATCAATATGCATGGAATCAACTGAATGACACAAGTGTCTGTAGATCTTGTAATTCAGACCAGATCTCTTCATCCAAAGAGTATCCAAGTCCCCTAATAGAACACCAGGCTTCTACCAGAGTCAGAATGCAAAAAAACACCTTACAGTGAAAAAGGAGCGCTTGGAGGTTAGACAGAAACACACATATGTTGAACGGAAAGAAGAAAACAAAAAAACTCTAATTGCTTTCCTTCCTTTTCTTGTTTCCTTCAGTAGAGTTATGAATCTGTTGGATATCATCAAATTCTAAAAGAAACAAGGAGAAAATCTCATTGCATAGTATTATATGTACACCAAATGTATCAGAAAAAAAGGAGATTTCCACTCACAAACAGGGAGTCTGCAAGACTCCAAATGTATGCCTTTAAGCCTCTTCTGGGGGGCTCCACCCATCAACAGGAAAAGAGATTTTCAATACTGTTTCTTCCAGGCTTGATAGTAGCTTTAGGCCGGAAGTATGTTATGATCTCGAAACAAAAATCAATAATAGCATAATTCTGTAGGTTAAATAGAAAATAAAAATCAAAAGGAATTGCACTCACGTTTTGCAGAGCCTCTATTGAAAGTGGCTCTGTATAAACGCCTGGGACCACTTATCAGAGGGGGTCCATCCTCAGCCTTTAGTTGCCGTTGGAACACAGCTCCGTTGCAGAATGATGTAGCCCAAATGTACAAAGGTGCAAATGAGGTAAAAAATGGATTATTGAGAAGGGGCCAATTAAAAAAATTATATATAAATTTATTGAGTACAAAACACCAAATTGGAGTGTATACAAAACGAGACGCGTTTCACATACTACTGTAGGCTTCCTCAGTCAAATATAATATTCTGCCAGTGATATAGTCTACATAGCACCTTTTCACACTAAACCCATTTGGGTTTTCTTCTATCTGTTATCTGTTCTACCAGAGTCAGGTTTGTTTTTTTTTTTTTTTTAGAAAGGATTTTACCAGGAAGGATACATTGAGATTTCTCTCGTTTTCAAGTATGTCCATGGGTGGCGAGTATGTACCGTTAGGTTTCTTCCCCAATTACACTTACTGGAGAGGTGCTCTTGCCGGGATCGAACCCATGACTCCACAGGCTCTCTCCATGCAGAGCAGTGATGTTACCTCTACTCCACCCAGCTGGTTTTGGTCTGTATATGTTTGAAGATGCATGTTGCAAACCGGGACTGCAGCTGGTTGACAGCACATCTGCTTCATGTATGTGAAAAACAATTACGCAAGAAAATCTTCTGCGGTGTCGGTGAAAGGAGACCTCTTTCAATGAATGTACAGCATGTAATTATAGTACAACATATAAACGTCATTTTATTGAATAATACAAATGTCACTCAAGCAGCAGCACTAAATACCATCTCTAACATCAATGGTAATGATAAATGACACCTGTAAACAGGCTCCCAACTCCAAGCTGACAGGGTCGTAAAGCAAACATTATGGCATTGTAAGTACAGGAGCCAGAGAGTCCCCTCATCAGGGATTACATGTACCAAACTATCTCTGGTTCAACATGTCTTGATTTATTTTTAACATCTTACATTTTATTTTAATGCTGACTTTTTAAAATATTTCTTTAAATTTGACAAGTTTGTGGGTGTGTTATGGTGGGGTTTTATTATGTAATTTTCATTTAATGTGTCCCACTTTCAAGCTTTAAGGCTAGGGTCAGACTAACGCAGTATTAACGTGCGTTTAGCAGCACTAAATCACGGCCGTGCTAGCAGCAAATGACGTCCAATGCCGGGCAACATACGAAGAACGGCCGCGCAACGCAAGCGGCAAACGAACGCATTTTTTCGAGAACGTGATACCGCTAGTACTGACGTACAGAGTGCGCTGCATCCGCTGTGTGCGTGATTAGGAGACGTCAGACGCTGCTAATGTCCGGCCAACATAACGTCCAGACGCAAAAAGTGTTTTATTGATGATCTGTACAAAATCAAGGACGAAAATGCGCATCGTATGACCGCTATCGCGTATTCCGTGAAAAAATGCGTCCATTCGTTCGAACGCACTTTTTCACGGACAACGCGAAAAATGCGTTAGTCTGACCCTAGCCTTATAGCCTATCCAATATTTACTATTATTGATGCTGGAGGTCAACCCGGAGTTGTCAATGTCATAGGATTTTTTTTTGTAATGAGTCGTGAAAGAAAATAAGGTCTAGCACTGAAAACTAATTAAAATGCTGAGAGGTGTCTTCATTGAACCAGGACTAATGGTACATCACAAATGGGATTGGAAATTACAGTCCAAAGATTTGGAATTTCCTTGTCAATTCCCAAGAGATTTTGAGAATGAAAAAACATTACAACCTACACACAGAACCCAAAATGAGCATTTTATCTTGCAAAAATTAAAAGCTATTTACTCATTTACTTGCCACCTGCCTTGTGACCCCTTGCTTTTAATATTTACCAACACCAGCTTCCTGCAATACCAACAGACAATCCCAGTCATTGGCCTGTACCTAACAATATCTGATTGGCAATTTGGCATACCAGTCACAAATCAAATCAAAATAAGCTTTATTGGCAGGACCAAATACATTTTAGCATTGCCAAAGCATATGGGGAGGAGGGGGAGGGGTAGTGGGACATATATACAGTTGTGTTCAAAATTATTCAACCCCCACTGAAATTGAGTGTTTTGGCCAGTTTGACATTGATTTTGATCATTCAGTCATCTTGCTTACAATTAAATCAAAGAGGCACGTGTAGGTCAGACAAATATAACATAACATTTATAATGAAATAACCACAAATGTCTTTTCTGTGCTCACATCATTATCAGTTTTATTCAACCCCCAAGTGACATTCAATCTCAGTACTTAGTACAACATCCTTTTACAGTTATAACAGCTTTTGAACGTGAAGCATAGCTTGACACAAGTGTCTTGCAGCGATCTACGGGTATCTTCGCCCATTCGTCATGGGCAAAAGCCTCCACTTCAGTCACATTCCTAGGCTTGCGCACTGCAACTGCTTTCTTTAAGTCCCACCAGAGGTTCTCAATCGGATTTAAGTCAGGTGACTGCGATGGCCATTCCAAAATGTTCCAGCCTTTAATCTGCAACCATGCTCTAGTGGACTTGGAGGTATGCTTGGGATCATTGTCCTGTTGAAAGGTCCAACGTCTCCCAAGCCTCAGGTTTGTGACGGACTGCATCACATTGTCATCCAATATCTCCTGGTACTGAAGAGAATTCATGGTACCTTGCACACGCTGAAGCTTCCCTGTACCTGCAGAAGCAAAACAGCCCCAAAGCATGATTGACCCCCCGCCATGCTTCACAGTAGGCAAGGTGCTCTTTTCTTCATATGCCTTGTTCTTCCTCCTCCAAACATAGCGTTGATCCATGGGCCCAAACAGTTCTAGTTTTGTTTCATCAGTCCACAGAACACTATCCCAAAATTTCTGTGGTTTGTCCACATGACTTTTGGCATACTGCAGTCGACTCTTCTTATTCTTTGGAGACAGCAAGGGGGTGCGCCTGGGAGTTCTGGCATGGAGGCCTTCATTACGCAGTGTGCGCCGTATTGTCTGAGCTGAAACTTCAGTACCCACATCTGACAAATCTTTTCTCAGTTCCTCAGCAGTCACACAGGGACTTTTCTCCACTCTGCGCTTCAGGTAGCGCACAGCAGTCAAAGTCAGCATCTTCTTTCTGCCACGACCAGGTAGCATTTCAACAGTGCCCTTTGCCTTGAATTTGCGAATGATGTTTCCTATGGTCTCTCTTGGTATGTTTAACATCTTTGCAATCTTCTTATAGCCATTGCCCTTCCTGTGAAGAGTAATCACCTCTTCTCTTGTCTTCCTGGACCATTCTCTTGACTTCACCATGTTTGTAACCACACCAGAAATGTCTAGAAGGAGCTGAGTATCACAGTCATTTTAAAGCTGCCTAATTGGTGCTTATTATGCTTTATTGCTGCTCCGTGACATCCACAGGTGTTTTCAATACCTGATTGAAAACACTTGAATGAACCTCTGTTCTTCAGAGTGGTAGTCTTTAAGGGGTTGAATAATTGTGTCAATGAAGAATTCACAAAAGAAACATTTACTACTGTATTACAAAACCAATTGATGTCATTTTAGTTGCATATGGTTCTTTAAAAAGTCCTTGTAGGATTTCATTCTGAATACAATTACAAATGTACACTAAATTCCCTAAAACCCTTTACAGCATTGGGGGTTGAATAATTTTGAACACAACTGTATGGGGGGAATGGGCAAGTCCATGGACATTATCAGGGGTAAGGGATAATGTGAAGTGGGATGGGGGCGAGTCCGTGTTGGGGATTTATAAGTCCAGGATCTCTCATGTTCCTCTCAGTCTGTGACATTCTGTGATGTATTGGGCAGATATTTTCACCGCCGGCTCCTCTTCTCCCAGTATGATGTGGAGTTTCCTCGTCTCTTCTATAGAGGTGAAGTCCGGGATGAGAGCAGAGAGTCTCTGGAAGTGAGTTTCCCTCAGCGCTGAGTACTTGGGGCACCGTAGGAGGAAGTGGACCTCATTCTACCATGACTGGGCTGATTATCTCTCCAGTCCTTCTTGCAGTGGCTGACCTGGCTTGCATGTCTGAGCACGGACCTCCTCATCATGACAGGTTGCTGGGGAGAGAAAATCATATGTTAACAGATTGTGCTCCTCCTTCTTTCGTCACACGTCTCAGCAGAAAAATTAGCAGAATCTGTTGCAAGAAAATGTAGCAGAATCTATTGATTAGTGTTAGTAATCCTACCCAGGGCCGGTGCAAGCTTTTTTGCCTAGTCAGGCGAAGGTGTGTTTTGGTGCCCCCCCCCCCCCCGTCAAGTCAAGCCAATCAGGATAGAGATGCATAATAATCTCTATCGTGAGTGTTCGGTGCCAAAACTTTATTTTCACAATTCGCATGTTTATAGGCAAGGTCTACACTCCACTTATATCAGCCGCCTGTCATGCGTCGCTGTGTGTGAGGAGCAGGGGAGTCCGGTTTGCAGCAAACCATACAGGTTGAAGGGCACGGTTTTAGTTTATTTTATGCACCGGCAGGACAAAAGGAATATACAGGACTAGAACTAAAAGATGACTAGACACAAGAAAGGAGCTGACATAGAGGACTAAGAAAAAATGAATAAACTAGACACAGGCTGGATACAGAGGGGCACGACATGAACTAGACACAGGCTGGATACAGAGGGGCACGACATGAACTAGACACAGGCTGGATACAGAGAGGCACGACATGAACTAGACACAGGCTGGATACAGAGGGGCACGACATGAACTAGACACAGGCTGGATACAGAGGGGCACGACATGAACTAGACACAGGCTGGATACAGAGGGGCACGACATTGAAACTAGACACAGGCTGGATACAGAGGGGCATGTTCTGAAACTAGACACAGACTGGATACAGAGGGGCATGTCATGAACTAGACACAGGCTGGATACAGGAGAGGCATGACATGAACTAGACACAGGCTGGATACAGAGGGGCATGTCATGAACTAGACACAGGCTGGATACAGAGGGGCATGTCATGAACTAGACACAGGCTGGATACAGAGGGGCATGTCATGAACTAGACACAGGCTGGATACAGAGAGGCACGACATGAACTAGACACAGGCTGGATACAGAGGGGCACGACATGAACTAGACACAGGCTGGATACAGAGGGGCACGACATGAACTAGACACAGGCTGGATACAGAGGGGCACGACATGAACTAGACACAGGCTGGATACAGAGGGGCACGACATGAACTAGACACAGACTGGATACAGAGGGGCATGTCATGAACTAGACACAGACTGGATACAGAGGGGCATGTCATGAACTAGACACAGGCTGGATACAGGAGAGGCATGACATGAACTAGACACAGGCTGGATACAGAGGGGCATGTCATGAACTAGACAACAGGCTGGATACAGAGGGGCATGTCATGAACTAGACACAGGCTGGATACAGAGGGGCATGTCATGAACTAGACACAGGCTGGATACAGAGGGGCATGTCATGAACTAGACACAGGCTGGATACAGAGGGGCACGTCATGAACTAGACACAGGCTGGATACAGAGGGGCATGTCATGAACTAGACACAGGCTGGATACAGAGGGGCACGACATGAACTAGACACAGGCTGGATACAGAGGGGCACGACATGAACTAGACACAGGCTGGATACAGAGAGGCACGACATGAACTAGACACAGGCTGGATACAGAGGGGCACGACATGAACTAGACACAGACTGGATACAGAGGGGCATGTCATGAACTAGACACAGGCTGGATACAGGAGAGGCATGACATGAACTAGACACAGGCTGGATACAGAGGGGCACGACATGAACTAGACACAGGCTGGATACAGAGGGGCATGTCATGAACTAGACACAGGCTGGATACAGAGGGGCATGTCATGAACTAGACACAGGCTGGATACAGAGGGGCATGTCATGAACTAGACACAGGCTGGATACAGAGAGGCATGACATGAACTAGACACAGGCTGGATACAGAGGGGCATGTCATGAACTAGACACAGGCTGGATACAGAGGGGCATGTCATGAACTAGACACAGGCTGGATACAGAGGGGCATGACATGAACTAGACACAGGCTGGATACAGAGGGGCATGACATGAACTAGACACAGGCTGGATACAGAGGGGCAAGACATGAACTAGACACAGAGGGGTATGACAAGAACTAGACACAAGATACAAAGGGGTACTTACACAGAAGCAGGATAATAACAGAGGCAGATTGCAGGACACAGGGACAGATACACAAATAGCAGAGGGTCTATGGTGGAGGTGGCAACAAAGAGGTCTTGGTACAGGGGTCAGCAGGAGTCCATATGAATGGTGGAAGTCCTTTTGGCAAAATGAGGGGATAATCCAAATAGCAACGAAAAGTCCAGTAGGGAAGACAAGGGGGTCTGGAATCCAGGTACAGGCAGGTTCACACAGCGTGTGACTCAGTGGTCAGACGTTAATGCTGAAGTCCCGAGCATTGGGCGTAGTCTCCCTATATGGAGACCTGGGCAGGTGAGGGGTAATTAAACTCAGGGACAAACATATGGGAAATACTGGGCTGGAGGATGGGGAACTGGATCAAAGCAAGGGCTAGATGGGAAATCTGGAATGGGACAGAACAGGGAAGATGGTAGTTCAGACCCATATCAAGGCCTTTTGCGGTGTCTGCGGCGACGGGCATGACACCGCCCGACCGCACTGATACGTTATGCCCATCTAGAAAATGTCTATTGAATAAAATACATATAAATTACTGCCAATTTAATCCGAATACTATCAATACCAGATACATATATACAGACCAGATCATGCCCACAGATACATATAGACCTCAGATCATGCCCATAGTCATAGATACATATAGACCTCAGATCATCATGCACATAATATATACAGACCTCAGATCATGCCCACAGATATATATAATAGACGTCAGATCATGCCCATATATGGGTAACTGTATATTTGCGGCCCCAGCTCATATTATATGGGTATATTTGCGGCCCCCAGCTCATGTATGGGTATATATTTGCGACCCCCAGCTCATATATGGGTATATATTTGCGGCCCCAGCTCATATATGGGTTATATATTTGCGGCCCCCAGCTCATATATGGGTATATTTGCGGCCCCCAGCTCATGTACGGGTATATTTGCAGCCCCCGGCTCATATATGGGTATATTTGCGGCCCCAGCTCATATATGGGTATATATTGCGGCCCCCAGCTCATATATGGGTATATTTGCGGCGCCCAGCTCATGTACGGGTATATTTGCAGCCCCAGCTCATATATGGGTATATTTGCGGCCCCCAGCTCATATATGGGTATATTTGCGGCCCCCAGCTCATGTATGTGCATTTTTGCGGCCCCAGCTCATGTATGGGTATATTTTGAGGCCCGGGCCAGTTGCGGCCCCCAGCTCATGTGTATGGATGGTATAAATTTTCCCCCAGCGAGTCTTACCTCTCTGCTCTGCTGACTGTGTGACAGTGTGCACAGCACTGCTCAGCTCACTGCTGTCTGCTGCCTGCCAGGCCCCGCCGCCCGCCGGCGTTCTTCTACTCAGTCTCACTCTCAGCCTCAGGCAGTCAGGGAGAGGGAGTGGGACCAGACCAGGGTAGTAGCAACAAGCTTAGCTAGGCACCGCACTACGACTCTGTGTCTGTAAGCGGCTACTCCAACTCGTGTGACTGTGACACATTACGTCACGTTTCGAGGCGACTGCGAGCGGCCGCTGGTGCTGGGCATGTGATGCACACGTGCACGCACCTTTCCCGCTCGCCTGTGATTGGATTCGATTCAGGAAGGGAACCACGTGGTGCTTGACTGCTTGTCCCCTCCCATCCCAGGCGAGCGGCCAATGGCCATGCTCCTCACACTGCGTCTGCAGACAGTGCACGTGCATATTTTTCAATGGATGGTAAAAAGTAAACATAACGCCGCGCGGAGCGCCGCCGATTGCCATTCATTTCCGAATGAAATCTATTCCGATCCAAACGCACCTCGGTCATCCGATTCCGCCCCGGGCCGGCGCCCCTCACACTGGCAGGACGCCAGACAGTAAGGCGGCCGCCTGTGCCGCCTTACTTTAGCGCCGGCCCTGATTCCACCTCTGAAAGAAGTACAATACTAACTCTAACATCATCAATTTTCCACCGTACTGGCTTCAGTAAAATGACACTAGTATGATGATCCTTGAACCTGCCATTTTTATTTGCCAAAATATGATTTATTTATTTTTAATTTAAGGGATTATTCCAAAAGCACTGAAATGTCATTGAACTTTCGGTGGTTTTCACTTTAGTGCACTTCGGTGCGTGATTCCATTTCGCCGAAACAGTGAATTCACTATTCACCATAGGGTCAACATAGCGCACCGAAGATGGAGTCGCTGAAGACTCATGAAAAATTTGGTGAACATCGCCGAAGAGCACCGAAGAGTGGCGAACTGGCCTAGGCGAAATCCACCGAACGGCAGAAAAAAAGAAAATTGGAACTCTCCTATTCTCCTAATAGGTTTTTAAACCATTAAAAATTTATTAAAATGTGTCTAAATAATAAAAAAAAGTCCTTTTAGAAAATAATTAAAAGGTCTGTTACAGAATTTTAAAAAATGGCTGTTTAAAAAACTGGGAAACAAAAATTTCTAAAAAATAAATAGGCTTTTTGCTAAAAATGAAAAAATAAACAGTCTGTTAAAAAAATATTAAAAAGATATGGGGCCCTATTACAATCTTCGCGCAAACGTTTGCGCCGGTGCAAAAATGCATTAACGCGAGGGGTAAAACCCTTTGCGCTGAACGTCGTATTACAATGTCAGCGCAACAAACGCGCGTATACGTCTAAAGTGGGTGAACCTGCGCGAACCCTGCGCGAGCTTACTGTACGTTGCGCGTCCTATACTTAGCATTGTGAGCGCAAATGTGATTGTGAGCTGGTACAAGGATGGTATTACAATCTATGCGCAGTTTGTAACGCACAGCCTTTGCGCGCATAATTTTAGCAACTCCTAAAAGCTGGTGTTAATGGCAAATTCTATCAACCTGGCCGAACCCAAATACACCAGCCCAAAAATAAATACGCAGCAAAGTATAGTTACACATTCTACACATACCAAACCCATAAATTTGAGAAGTAGTGTGTGCTGTTTTTTTTTGATGCAGCATATTTGCGCAGATTGACTTAGACAGGCGCAAAAACTTAACGTGAGACAATTGTGTTTCTTAATTCTGATTGGCTGAATCGCGTGAAAAAAACAGTTCGCACACTGATTTCTGCACGCAATGTTACTGCGCGCGCGTTTTTGTGCATCCGTTTTACCCGCGTTATTTTTTGACGGATGAAAAAATGCGCGCGGATTGGAATACCAGCGTTGATTTACACGCGTTAACGTTTAACGCTTCGCGCAAAAATTCACGCGTTCTGCGTGCGTTTTTGCGTGAAGAATGTAATAGGAACCATTATGTTTTTACACTGAATCCTATGGGATTCGCCTGATTAAACCTATCCAACTGAAACACCGAAAATCAGGTAATTTCGCCACCATTTCGGTGCAGTTTGGCGTTCTATGAAAAGAGTAACCATTACTTCTCAATGGGACAATTTTACTGCCACCGAACTGCAGGGTACATCACCGTAGTTGTGTCAATTCACCTGTATTTGTCTCATTGACAGCTTGAATAGACAAACTGCCGCGAAATTACAACAAACGGTTAAATTTCACCTTTCGGTGCAATTCGGTGGCAAGTTCTGTGGTTAGTGAATAGACCCTCTAGTAACGAGGGAGATGTAGATATAATGGGCCTCACTCTGTCACCTAACTATAAAGATACGTTTCTTAGCCCTTGCAGTACACTCTGTCGTTGTCATTATGATATCCCTGATTTCACTTCGGTGCGGTGATTCTCAGAGGTCAGAGGCCTATACATTATTTGCTGCATACCCCAAGCTACAAGGGTTTATCCACGAAGCACCGGTGTTTACTGGCGTTGCAAAAAACATCTAAAATCACTGGTTTAGCAGTGCTGAGAAATGCCGGTGCTTCTCAAAACAATAACCCAAACTGCAAAAGAATAAGATGGACAGTAAAGCTTCTCCTTTTGCTCTTGGATTATAGTCTTGAGAAGCGCCGGCATTTTTCGACACTGCAATAACGGCGATTTTAGACAGTTTCTGCAACGCCAGCAAACACCAGCGCTTAGTGCCTAATCCCCTATCTCTTTGTCCATTTCTTTCTAGATTGTCTGGGCTTTTTTTGTTTGATATAAGGGCTATACAGGTCTTGTCTCATCTCGACCCAGGAAAGCTAAAGCAGGGCCTAGCCTTGGCAAGGAATATACAAAATGCATCCTCTAAGAAGCGCCAATAATTAGAGCCAAGGTGCAAATGCCAGCGGGTACAGTGTATAGAATCGCCCGAGGACTCATGTATGGAAACAAGTCATTTTCTCTGAATAATTCAGAACATCTACATTTTGACTGAGGGATACTTTAGCAAACTCCTAGTGCATCTTCTTCCTGTGTGCTCGCCATATAATTAACACCGCGTAGGATTGCAACAAAAAATACAGCTGAACCATGAACTTGCATATCATGCGTCTCTCTGGGCTGCCAACTGTTAATTAATTCCGGGAGGCTTTCGGCGTCTTTATGATGTAATGGGCTGTTCTGTGTGTTTTACAAAATGTTATACTAACACATTGTCTCATTCTTGGAGTCTCCAGGCCAAACGTAGTCTAGACTGAAAACCCTTTTCTGGTCTGGGTTGGGCACCAGTAGCTCTTGAATAACTGATGATTGGTCATGCATGCAAGCAGCAAGTAACATGCAGGGACATCCTAAATTGTATCTTTAAGGGAATGCAAAGTTAGTAACTTCCATCCCCAAATGCTCTATAGCTTACTTTGGAAATATATTTTTTTCTGGTTCAAAAGAGCCATTTGTCGTATAATTAAATGACTGTGTTTATATATATCAGCCTTCACTGATATGTGTTTTTTTCTTTCACGTTGTCATGATCTTATCACTGTTGTTACATACATATATATATACATACATACATACATACATACATACATATATATATACATACATACATACATACATACATACATACATACATACATACATACATACATACATACACTGAAAAAAGACATGCTTCCATCGGGTTCAGCCTTTCTCACATCACCTACTGCTGTTGATCCAAAAGAAGGCAAAAAACCCAGTCTGAAATGCTCGCCAATATACAGTTGTGTTCAAAATTATTCAACCCCCACTGAAATTGAGTGTTTTGGCCAGTTTGACATTGATTTTGATCATTCAGTCATCTTGCTTACAATTAAATCAAAGAGGCACGTGTAGGTCAGACAAATATAACATAACATTTATAATGAAATAAACACAAATGTCTTTTCTGTGCTCACATCATTATCAGTTTAATTCAACCCCCAAGTGACACTCAATCTTAGCAATTAGTACAACATCCTTTTACAGTTATAACAGCTTTTAAACGTGAAGCATAGCTTGACACAAGTGTCTTGCAGCGATCTACGGGTATCTTCGCCCATTCGTCATGGGCAAAAGCCTCCAGTTCAGTCACATTCTTAGGCTTGCGCACTGCAACTGCTTTCTTTAAGTCCCACCAGAGGTTCTCAATCGGATTTAAGTCAGGTGACTGCGATGGCCACTCCAAAATGTTCCAGCCTTTAATCTGCAACCATGCTCTAGTGGACTTGGAGGTATGCTTGGGATCATTGTCCTGTTGAAAGGTCCAACGTCTCCCAAGCCTCAGGTTTGTGACGGACTGCATCACATTGTCATCCAATATCTCCTGGTACTGAAGAGAATTATTTATTTATTTATTTATAAAGGATTTTACCAGGAAGGATACATTGAGATTTCTCTCGTTTTCAAGTATGTCCTGGGTTCAAGTACATTGAAGTGTTACATTTACAGAAATACAAAGTAATACAATGTAAGATATTAACAACACAAATATACAGATTAACAGAAAATAAATATGTAGGAAATATAGTCCACTAGGTTACATGTTTACAGGTGCATTCTGTATTGAGGTATGTTAATAGGGAAATTTTGAGTGACTTAAGACTGGTGGAGATTTGATGGTGTCTGGGAGGTATTCCATAATTGTGGTGCTCTGTAGGAAAATGAGGACCGAGCCACTGTCTTTTTGTATTGTGGTATTGCAAGTAAGGTGCTGGTCCTGGATCGGAGGTTATAGGATGAGGGAGCTGCTGGGGGAAGCATTCTATTCAGGTAGGGTGGCAGCTTCCCAGAGATGCTCCTAAACACCAGGCTGGAAAGGTGAAGGGTGCGTCTGGATTCTAGCGATGGCCAGTTTAGCTGTTTTAACATGTCACAATGGTGGGTCATGTAGTTACATTGTAGCGCAAAGCGGCAGAATGAGTTATACAATGTAGTAAGTTTATGAAGGTGTGTTTGCGGGGTGGCTGCATACACTACATCTCCGTAATCAATAGCCGCCATAAGCATTTGCTGTACAATCTGCTTTCTTACCGCGGGACTCAGGCAGGATTTGTTTCTGTACAGGGCACCTAGTTTGGGGTAAAGTTTAGATGAGAGTTTTTCGATGTAGGGGTCAAAGGATAGATTAGGGTCCAACCACATACCTAGATATTTGAGAGAAGTGACTGTGGTCAGTGTGCCATTTGATATTGTCCCAACACATAGATGGGGATTTTGCAATTTGTGTAGTTTAGGTGCTGTTCCAAAGAGCATCGTTACAGTTTTGTCAGTATTTAAAAAAAGTTTGTTGTTTTTGATCCACTTTTCTACCTCTGTGAACTGTTCTTGCAGCACGGCCTCCAGCTGCGGGAGATTTGGTTTGCTGGTATAGATCACAGTGTCGTCTGCGTACATATGTACAGTTGAGGCTTTGCAGACGTTGGGCAGATCATTTATGAATATTGTGAACAGCAGGGGGCCTAGTATTGAGCCCTGGGGTACACCGCAAGTGACTGGGAGCGGGAGGGAGGAGCTGCCAGAAATTGACACATATTGTGATCGGTCGGATACATATGATTGAAACCAGGTTAGCGTGCGATCACCAATGCCAGAGTTTTTAAGTTTTTCTAACAAGATGCCATGGTCTACCGTGTCAAAGGCCTTGGCAAAATCAAGGAAGATGGCTCCAGTTAGGTTTCCTTGTTCCATCCCAGCTTGGATATCATTGCAGACTTTTAAAAGGGCGGTTGTGGTTGAGTGATTTGGGCGAAAGCCTGATTGATCCGGGGTTAAGTAGTTCCAATATTGATAATAATCACGTAATTGTGTGTAGACACATTTTTCCAAGACTTTTGACATTACAGGGAGCAATGATATCGGACGGTAGTTGGATACCAAAGTACTGTCACCACTTTTATGGATAGGTACCACTCTTGCAGTCTTCCAGAGCTTGGGTATGTAACCAGTTGCCAGTGACTCATTTATTAGGGTTGCGACTGGATTTGCAATTGCTGGCGCACTGATTTTCAGCAGCATTGCTGGTATTTGATCAGGTCCAGACTGGTATTTCATTTTTTGCTTACGGAGAAGTTTAGTAACGACACTGACAGGCACTGGTCTAAAACTGAATTCCTGTCTGATACAGGGACTTTGCACAGTTGGGGGGCCTGACCTGCATGAGGCCTCTCTGATTGCATGTCATTTCCTAGCTTGGCAATCAAAGTGGTGGCACATCCAACAAAATAATCATTAAAGGCATTTGCTACATCTAGCGGGTGTTGCAGGGTTTGGTTGTTTACTTTGACAGCAGCTGGCTGGGAGTGGACTGGGGGTGCTTGTATGTTACTTATGGTTCTCCAAAAGTTTCTAGGGTTTTGAGATGTTATTGTTTAGATTTTCATTGAAGTAATGGGCTTTGGCCATTTTTGTTTGTTTTGTGCATTCATTCCGACATTTTCGGTATTCGTAGTGATCGTTCATGGAACCAGTACTCTTGAAATTTGACCACCATGAATCTCTAAGCTGGTACATTAGAGTAAGATCAGCTGTAACCCAGGGGAGATGAGTCCCTTTTACTCGCACTTTACGCAGCGGGGCATGGGAATTCCAGACTTGCAGGAGCTCAGACTGAAAGTATTCAACTGCACAGTCTAGGTCTGGGATTAGGTTTAGCCTGCACCAGGGGAGCTGTTTGAGATCACTTAGGAAGGATTCAAGAATAAATTTCTTGAAAGACCTGGTGGTTATTACCTTTGGGGTAGATTTCAAGGCCTTAATTTTGCGTACGCAGTACACTAGACAATGGTCACTAAAGCTATTAGCAAGAACGCCTGACTCCTGTATTCTATCAGGAGATGAGGAGAGAATCCAGTCCAACAAGGTATGGTTGGGGCTTTTCATATTAATGCAAGTGGGGGAGGAGATTAATTGAGTTAGCTGCAAAGTTTTAAACAGCGAGCAGTGTTTATTGTTTTTAGGATTTAGCCAATCTGTATTAAAATCGCCAAGGACCAGCAGTTCACTTTTTTTGTTTTGGGCAGGTAGGTTATTAAGGATTTGAGATATGTCAGAGAGGGAGTGCACTGGAGAGCTCGGTGGGCGATAGAACCCAGCAACAATGATTGATTTACTGAATGGGATCTCAATTATACCAGAGAAGAAATCAAAGGTGACAGGAGAGCTAGAAGTCTGTAAGGGGGTGAACTTTATGGACTCCTCAACATAAATAACAATTCCCCCTCCTCTCTTTGCTCTATCTTTTCTATAACATGAATACCCCTGTATTGATATGGCAGAGTCTGGTACTTTTGGGGTTAACCATGACTCTGTAAGCACAATGATTTTGGGTTTGTGATAACAACACCAAGCCTGAAGCTCATCCAATTTAGGGAGTAAACTGCGGATGTTACAGTGCACAAATGAGAGGCTTTTTTTAGGAGACTAAAGGTTGTGTCACCTATAGGACCAGGGTTAGTTTCCACATCGTTTGCGAGGGAAAGTAGCAGAATAAATAGGAATTTGGACAGTGTTTTCTTTTGATAATGTGGTTGCAGAGTTTTAAATCTTTGTGTGGGGGTAGGAGGGCTGGATTTTAACACTCTCCACCAGCACTCAGCTGATAGGTTAAAAGAACTGAGCAGGCTGTGGTGTATTGGCACTGGTTTTCCATCCTGGGGCAATTGGAAAGGTGTATAGAAGGAGAGAGTAGCTTTTAAGAGAAGGGATGATAAAGAAAAGAGAAGCAATAGTGGGATAAACATTATAGTGAAAGGTGTTGGAGGTGAGTAAACAGGAAATAGAGGAGGTACCAGAGTAAATGGTGTAGGTTGCTGCGATATCACATGATCAATTAGTTGGGTATATATCAAATGAAAACCTTGGGGTGGGTGGGTGAGGGAAGGGTGGGCTGGAGCAAAGTCCAGCTGGATGAGGGTACTGAGTTGTTCTGTGCAAGGGCCTGGTGCAAACACTGAGTGAGGTTGGGGTGTGTGCTGAAAGAAATCAAGATTGCAAATAGCATCACATTGGGTTGAAACTGTCCAGGAACTTAGGGGGGAGTTTGTAGGGGGCAATAAAAGGTAAGGTTCGTTGAACAGGGCATTTGGCAGAATTGCAGATTTAGAACAAATGGGTAGAAAATGTAGAATTCAGATAGCATTGCAACAATTCAAATATATATAAAGATACACTTGTGTGCCATACATATATATATATATATATATATATATATATATACATACACACATACACACACATATATATATGTATCACACACATACAAACACATACAGTGATATTACAGAGTTAACATAATATACATCAAAAACAAAATGCATTAAGCTATGTGAGACGTAGAAATGTAAGATCACCTTCAGTGAATGGAGCCTCTACACAAGATGCCTCATTGTGGAAAGTCCAGCTGGATGAGGGTACTGAGTTGTTCTGTGCAAGGGCCTGGTGCAAACACTGAGTGAGGTTGGGGTGTGTGCTTCAGTGAATGGAGCCTCTACACAAGATGCCTCATTGTGGAAAGTCCAGCTGGATGAGGGTACTGAGTTGTTCTGTGCAAGGGCCTGGTGCAAACACTGAGTGAGGTTGGGGTGTGATTCATGGTACCTTGCACACGCTGAAGCTTCCCTGTACCTGCAGAAGCAAAACAGCCCCAAAGCATGATTGACCCCCCGCCATGCTTCACAGTAGGCAAGGTGTTCTTTTCTTCATAGGCCATGTTCTTCCTCCTCCAAACATAGCGTTGATCCATGGGCCCAAACAGTTCTAATTTTGTTTCATCAGTCCACAGAACACTATCACAAAACTTCTGTGGTTTGTCCACATGACTTTTGGCATACTGCAGTCTACTCTTCTTATTCTTTGGAGACAGCAAGGGGGTGCGCCTGGGAGTTCTGGCATGGAGGCCTTCATTACGCAGTGTGCACCGTATTGTCTGAGCTGAAACTTCAGTACCCACATCTGACAAATCTTTTCTCAGTTCCTCAGCAGTCACACAGGGACTTTTCTCCACTCTGCGCTTCAGGTATCGCACAGCAGTCGAAGTCAGCATCTTCTTTCTGCCACGACCAGGTAGCGTTTCAACAGTGCCCTTTGCCTTGAATTTGCGAATGATGCTTCCTATGGTCTCTCTTGGTATGTTTAACATCTTTGCAATCTACTTATAGCCATTGCCCTTCCTGTGAAGAGTAATCACCTCTTCTCTTGTCTTCCTGGACCATTCTCTTGACTTCACCATGTTTGTAACCACACCAGTAAATGTCTAGAAGGAGCTGAGTATCACAGTCATTTTAAAGCTGCCTAATTGGTGCTTATTATGCTTTATTGCTGCTCCGTGACATCCACAGGTGTTTTCAATACCTGATTGAAAACACTTGAATCAACCTCTGTTCTTCATAGTGGTAGTCTTTAAGGGGTTGAATAATTGTGTCAATGAAGAATTCACAAAAGAAACATTTACTACTGTATTACAAAACCAATTGATGTCATTTTAGTTGCATATGGTTCTTTAAAAAGTCCTTGTAGGATTTCATTCTGAATACAATTACAAATGTATACTAAATTCCCTAAAACCCTTTACAGCATTGGGAGTTGAATAATTTTGAACACAACTGTACAACACGACTGGAAAAAAATTCCTTCTTGACCCCAGAATGACAGTCAGATTTCTCCTTGGATCAAGAAGCTTTTACCCACATATTAAATATTATAACCCTTAATATTCTGTGTCTGCAGGAAGTCATCCAGACATTTTTTAAAAGTCTGTACAGTCTCGTTTTATGGCCCTAAGATCTCCCATGTGTTTATTTTCCCATTTTGACTATACCATTTGGCTCTCACTATTTACGACATCCAGCCCCCCACCCGTGTGCCCTCTAATGTCTTAATGTTCAATTCTAGGATATTGATTAGTATAGCAACCAGACTTGAAGAAGAGAGGAATACTCTCGAAAGCTTGTCTTTTAAATGTAACTTAGCCCAATAAAGAAGGTATCACTATATACTGCTGTACTCGTGATTTTGGCATCTGGACTAACACGGATTATCTGTATATAGTATATATGTTACGGGTAAAGCCAGGAGTGCGGTTAATCCTAGGAGTACCCGGTTAATCCTGACATTACCCAAAACCGCTGGGTAAAGCTGCAAAAAGATGAAAATTTTGGATTTTACCCGGGTAATTTTAGGACTAACCAACTGCCCTTGGGTAACAGTCTGGAAGAGCTGAAAAATGCGCACTTTACCTGGATAATGTGCAAGTCTGAAGCTTCACCTGGGTAATCTGAGAACTATCCACAGCTTCACCTGGGTAATCTGCAGAGCATCCAACCCCGCTTGGGTAACAGTGAATTTTACTATTATTATGGGTCATAGGTGCTTATATATCATTTATAAAACATAATAACCATCAGGTTACTCTTTATATAATATCTTTATCTTCATAAATTAATTTTCAGACAATTAACGCACAGAGTAAATTTATGTGTATTTAGTGTGGTTTGTGACCGTGATTACAATTTCATTAAAAATAACCAAAAACCACAATTTTCTTATCAGTCAGATAACAGTTTGCAGCTTTATCCGAGTAATCCTCAGAATTCAGTCAACTGTAACCTGCTGAAAACCCAAGAAAAGCAGAGTACCCAGAGGCGTTTGGGTACTTTGCAGATTACCCGAATAAAGTGTGCTGTTTCGTTGCACATGACACTTTATCCAACAACACTAGGGTAATGTGCGAATTACCTGGTTAAAATACAGCAGAAAAGCAGGGTACCCAGAGGCCTCTGGATACTTTGCAGATTACCCGGGTAAAGTCCGAAATTTCATTTCACTTCGGACTTTTGCTAATGGAGCCTGGGTAATGTCAGGATTACCCGGGTACTCCTAGGATTAACCACACTCCTGGCTTTACTTGAAAACTAGAGAAATCTCAATGTATCCTTCCTGGTAAAATCCTTTATAAATAAATAAATATATAGTATATATGTCTCAAAAATGCATTATACAGTAATGACAATGACAATCTTTATTTAAAATATAAATATATATCATATTTTGCAAACAGTACAGGGGTTGAGTCCAGTGGGAATGCTGTTCCACTATTTTTGCAAAGGCAAGTGAGTTCCCTTGAATGTAAAATTTTGGTATAATCCACATATGTACATCAATATGTCAGGTCTGAGTGTGTGTTTGTGACTTGTGCGTAATGATAATTTCTAAATTGGGGGATAGAAATCTTGGAGTTTCCACACTTCAGGCCCTATCACCTCCTTAACCCTTTCGCTGCTGAGCCATTTCACACCTGTGTGCTGAGCAAATTTTTACCGGTTTCACTCATCATGTTTAAACACGATTTGAAGTCACATTTTATTATACAACCCAGACATATTATATATCGTTCTTTCCGGCAGATTCATAATATATCATTATTATATGTATACGTCATGTCCTGCCTGAAATATTATAACAAAAAATGCAATACAAATAGAATTTTCAATCATCTACATTGTGTAAAGTGTTTTGTTTTCACATTTTATTATGCGAGCCTTTGCGGATATATTTTCTATGGGGTGCGCTTGTTAAAAATTTTAGAAATGGGGACTCGTTACATTTTTTTGGGGGGAAATTATGTGGTTTTTTTTAACAAACGCCCCCATAGAAAAAATCATTAGTGCAGCATTATTGTTCACATTATAATTGAAATTAGAACAATATTGCTGCATTAATAAAACAAAAAAAAGTTTATTATTTTTTTGAATATTATTTTTAACTTTTTTAACTTTTTCTTTTTACATTTCACATGGTCATGTTTGGTATCATTGGAAAGGCCATGCTCTGGCCAAACATTAACCCATAGCTGCCAAGGATCGGGAAATAGGCGGTTCATTGGAACCCCCTATCTCCACCATAGGTGGCAGCTAGGGGTTAATTCCAGAAGTGACGTCATCGCGATGTTATGCGCGATGATGTCCGTCGTCAGGGGGATATCCCAGAAGCTTGGCCGACATCCAAGATGTCGGCCAGCTCCAGGAGTGGACCACGATCCGGTGCCTGTTGGCGCCGAATCGCGATCCGGCCCCCTAGGGGTTAAAGACAGTCGCCACTTGGACGGTGCCTGCCTTTTTTTGGCGGGGGGGGGGGTGCCTGTATACGATGATGTCTATCATGCCTGCCGGGGTCCCGGAGGCTGGGCTGAAATAGAGGATGTCAGCCCGCACCAGGGGGCCGCTGCGATAGGCCGCAGCAAAGTGTACATGCGTCAGGATGCGCTGAGCGCGTCCACCGCATGGAAGGAGTTAATGCTAGCGCTCACATAAATGTGCATTAGCGCTAGGTTAATTGAGCTGATAGCGGCCCGCGGGACGCACAGATCCCCTCTCGATTGATAACAGGTTAAAAAACCCGTCAGCATATCGGTATTAACGCTTTTTAGCATGAGCTTCCGGTATTTTTCGCTCCCTATGCTTAACATGGGGAGTGCAAAGAGCAAGCCTAGAGTAATTAGCGTTAGCATCACATAGTCCTAACCAGGCCCGGACTATGACAAAATATAGGCCAGGGCATTTTGCACTGAGCAGCCCACTTTTTTTTTTCTACACAGCGCACATTACTGTGAGTTTTATTGTACTATCCCCCCCATTACATTGCACCCCCTTTTAATTTAATTGTCCTTCTTGCACTCCCTTTTCATTTCCCTTCTTGCACCCACTTTTCATTTCAATGTCCTTCTTGCACCCCCCATTTCATTTCCCTTCTTGCACCCCCTCATCTAAATTCCCTTTTTTGCACCCCCCTTCATGCACCACCCTCATTTCATTTCCCTTCTTGCACCCCCCTCATTTCATTTCCCTTCTTGCAGCCCCCTTCATGCACCACCCTCATTTCATTTTCCTTCTTGCACTCCCTTCATGCACCACCCTCATTTCATTTCCCTTCTTGCACCCCCTCATCTAATTTCCCTTTTTGCACCCCCCTTCATGCACCACCCTCATTTCATTTCCCTTCTTGCAGCCCCCTTCATGCACCACCCTCATTTCATTTCCCTTCTTGCAGCCCCTTCACGAACCACCCTCATTTCATTTCCCTTCTTGCAGCCCCTTCATGCACCACCCTCATTTCATTTCCCTTCTTGCAGCCCCTTCATGCACCACCCTCATTTCATTTCCCTTCTTGCAGCCCCTTCATGCACCACCCTCATTTCATTTCCCTTCTTGCACCCCCTTCATGCACCACCCTCCTTTCATTTCCCTTCTTGCACGTTGCACCCCCCCTTCATGCACCGCCCTCATTTCATTTCCCTTCTTGCAGCCCCCTTCTTGCACCACCCTCATTTCATTTCCCTTCTTGCATCCCCCATCTAATTTCCCTTTTTGCACCCACTTCATGCACCACCCTCATTTAATTTCCCTTCTTGCAGCCCCCTTCATGCACCTCCCTCATTTCATTTCCCTTCTTGCAGCCCCCTTCATGCACCACCCTTCTACACAGCGCGCATTACTGTGAGTTTTATTGTACTATCCCCCATTACATTGCACCCACTTTTCATTTCATTGTCCTTCTTGCACCCCCCATTTCAATTCCCTTCTTGCACCCCCTCATCTAAATTCCCTTTTTTGCACCCCCCTTCATGCACCACCCTCATTTCATTTCCCTTCTTGCACCCCCCTCATTTCATTTCCCTTTTTGCACCCCCTTCATGCACCACCCTCATTTCATTTCCCTTCTTGCAGCCCCCATCTAATTTCCCTTCTTGCACCCCCTTCATGCACCAACCTCATTTCATTTCCCTTCTTGCACCCCCTTCATGCACCATCCTCATTTCATTTCCCTTCTTGCATCCCCCTCATGCACCACCCTCATTTCATTTCCCTTCTTGCATCCCCCATCTAATTTCCCTTTTTGCACCCCCTTCATGCACCACCCTCATTTAATTTCCCTTCTTGCACCCCCTCATCTAATTTCCCTTCTTGCACCCCCTCATTTCATTTCCCTTCTTGCACCCCCCTTCATGCACCGCCCTCATTTAATTTCCCTTCTTGCAGCCCCCTTCATGCACCACCCTCATTTCATTTCCCTTCTTGCAGCCCCCTTCTTGCACCACCCTCATTTCATTTTCCTTCTTGCAGCCCCTTCATGCACCACCCTCATTTCATTTTCCTTCTTGCAGCCCCCTTCATGCACCACCCTTCTACACAGCGCACATTACTGTGAGTTTTATTGTACTATCCCCCCATTACATTGCACCCCCTTTTAATTTAATTGTCCTTCTTGCACTCCCTTTTCATTTCCCTTCTTGCACCCACTTTTCATTTCATTGTCCTTCTTGCACCCCCCATTTCAATTCCCTTCTTGCACCTCCTCATCTAAATTCCCTTTTTTGCACCCCCCTTCATGCACCACCCTCATTTCATTTCCCTTCTTGCACCCCCCTCATTTCATTTCCCTTCTTGCAGCCCCTTCATGCACCACCCTCATTTCATTTCCCTTCTTGCACCCCCCTCATTTCATTTCCCTTTTTGCACCCCCTTCATGCACCACCCTCATTTCATTTCCCTTCTTGCACCCCCCTCATTTCATTTCCCTTTTTGCACCCCCTTCATGCACCACCCTCATTTCATTTCCCTTCTTGCACCCCCTCATCTAATTTCCCTTCTTGCACCCCCTTCATGCACCACCCTCATCTAATTTCCCTTCTTGCACCCCCTTCATGCACCACCCTCATTTCATTTTCTTTCTTGTACCCCCTTCATGCACCACCCTCATTTCATTTCCCTTCTTGCACCCCCTCATCTAATTTCCCTTTTTGCACCCCCCTTCATGCACCACCCTCATTTCATTTCCCTTCTTGCACCCCCTTCATGCACCACCCTCATTTCATTTCCCTTCTTGCAGCCCCTTCATGCACCACCCTCATTTCATTTCCCTTCTTGCATCCCCCATCTAATTTCCCTTTTTGCACCCCCTTCATGCACCACCCTCATTTCATTTTCCTTTTTGCACCCCCTTCATGCACCACCCTCATTTCATTTCCCTTCTTGCAGCCCCCTTCATGCACCACCCTTCTACACAGCGCACATTACTGTGAGTTTTATTGTACTATCCCCCCATTACATTGCACCCCCTTTTAATTTAATTGTCCTTCTTGCACTCCCTTTTCATTTCCCTTCTTGCACCCACTTTTCATTTCATTGTCCTTCTTGCACCCCCCATTTCAATTCCCTTCTTGCACCCCCTCATCTAAATTACCTTTTTTGCACCCCCCTTCATGCACCACCCTCATTCAATTTCCCTTCTTGCACCCCCCTCATTTCATTTTCCTTTTTGCACCCCCTTCATGCACCACCCTCATTTCATTTCCCTTCTTGCAGCCCCCTTCATGCACCACCCTTCTACACAGCGCACATTACTGTGAGTTTTATTGTACTATCGCCCCATTACATTGCACCCCCTTTTAATTTAATTGTCCTTCTTGCACTCCCTTTTCATTTCCCTTCTTGCACCCACTTTTCATTTCATTGTCCTTCTTGCACCCCCCATTTCAATTCCCTTCTTGCACCCCCTCATCTAAATTCACTTTTTTGCACCCCCCTTCATGCACCACCCTCATTCAATTTCCCTTCTTGCACCCCCCTCATTTCATTTTCCTTTTTGCACCCCCTTCATGCACCACCCTCATTTCATTTCCCTCCTTGCAGCCCCTTCATGCACCGCCCTCATTTCATTTCCCTTCTTGCACCCCCTCATTTAATTTCCCTTTTTGCACCCCCCTTCATGAACCACCCTCATTTCATTTCCCTTCTTGCACCCCCTTCATGCACCACCCTCATTTCATTTCCCTTCTTGCACCCCCTCATTTCATTTCCCTTTTTGAACCCCCCTTCACGCACCACCCTCATTTCATTTCCCTTTTTGCACCCCCTCATCTAATTTCTCTTTTTGCACCCCCCTTCATGCACCACCCTCATTTCCTTTCCCTTCTTGCACCACCCTCATTTCATTTCCCTTCTTGCAGAATCGTCAGCACCAGCAGAAACCCACCCCAATAAAATCATATAATCGCCTTCTGTCCTGCGGCGAGGACCGCGGTTCCAACCGCCTCCTCTGTCCCCCGGGTGCAGGGAGACGGGGGGAAAAAGTCGCTCAGTCTCCCCCTGCGGATCACTAAGCATCGCGAGATCCGGCAGGTCATGTGGCCGGCACCTTCCTATGGACTCCATGGAGGACATGACTCGCGGCGGCACCCGATAACAATACAGGCAGATTTCTTAGCACCTGCATGGTAATATCACATTAAAACGGGGACGCAAAAGAGAAACCTGCAGGCACAGGTTTTTCTCCATAGGGTCCCCGTTTTAGCATGATGACTGTAATGGTGCCCTTGGTTTATACAATATAAGATATATATTCATATTGTATATACAGTTGTGTTCAAAATTATTCAACCCCCAATGCTGTAAAGGGTTTTAGGGAATTTAGTGTACATTTGTAATTGTATTCAGAATGAAATCCTACAAGGACTTTTTAAAGAACCATATGCAACTAAAATGACATCAATTGTTTTTGTAATACAGTAGTAAATGTTTCTTTTGTGAATTCTTCATTGACACAATTATTCAACCCCTTAAAGACTATCACTCTGAACAACAGAGGTTCATTCAAGTGTTTTCAATCAGGTATTGAAAACACCTGTGGATGTCACGGAGCAGCAATAAAGCATAATAAGCACCAATTAGGCAGCTTTAAAATGACTGTGATACTCAGCTCCTTCTAGGCATTTACTGGTGTGGTTACAAACATGGTGAAGTCAAGTGAATGGTCCAGGAAGACAAGAGAAGAGGTGATTACTCTTCACAGGAAGGGCAATGGCTATAAGAAGATTGCAAAGATGTTAAACATACCAAGAGAGACCATAGGAAGCATCATTCGCAAATTCAAGGCAAAGGGCACTGTTGAAACGCTACCTGGTCGTGGCAGAAAGAAGATGCTGACTTCGACTGCTGTACGCTACCTGAAGCGTAGAGTGGAGAAAAGTCCTCGTGTGACTGCTGAGTAACTGAGAAAAGATTTGTCAGATGTGGGTACTGAAGTTTCAGCTCAGACAATACGGTGCACACTGCGTAATGAAGGCCTCCATGCCAGAACTCCCAGGCGCACCCCCTTGCTGTCTCCAAAGAATAAGAAGAGTCGACTGCAGTATGCCAAAAGTCATGTGGACAAACCAGACGTTTTGGGATGGTGTTCTGTGGACTGATGAATCAAAATTAGAACTGTTTGGGCCCATGGATCAATGCTATGTTTGGAGGAGGAAGAACAAGGCCTATGAAGAAAAGAACACCTTGCCTACTGTGAAGCATGGCGGGGGGTCAATCATGCTTTGGGGCTGTTTTGCTTCTGCAGGTACAGGGAAGCTTCAGCGTGTGCAAGGTACCATGAATTCTTTTCAGTACCAGGAGATATTGGATGACAATGTGATGCCGTCCGTCACAAACCTGAGGCTTGGGAGACGTTGGACCTTTCAACAGGACAATGATCCCAAGCATACCTCCAAGTCCACTAGAGCATGGTTGCAGATTAAAGGCTGGAACATTTTGGAGTGGCCATCGCAGTCACCTGACTTAAATCCGATTGAGAACCTCTGGGACTTAAAGAAAGCAGTTGCAGTGCGCAAGCCTAAGAATGTGACTGAACTGGAGGCTTTTGCCCATGATGAATGGGCGAAGATACCCGTAGATCGCTGCAAGACACTTGTGTCAAGCTATGCTTCACGTTTAAAAGCTGTTATAACTGTAAAAGGATGTTGTACTAAGTACTAAGATTGAATGTCACTTGGGGGTTGAATAAAACTGATAATGATGTGAGCACAGAAAAGACATTTGTGGTTATCTCATTATAAATGTTATGTTATATTTGTCTGACCTACACGTGCCTCTTTGATTTAATTGTAAGCAAGATGACTGAATGATCAAAATCAATGTCAAACTGGCCAAAACACTCAATTTCAGTGGGGGTTGAATAATTTTGAACACAACTGTATATAAAGTTTATATCAGAACGCACCGTTTATATCAGAAAGAAGGCGCAGTCAGTATTTAGTTACATTATAAAATCAGGAAGAGGGAAAGAATTAGAAAAAAAGGAAAGTGCTTTGCATTTAAATCACCTGAATATATCATGTAGACCTGTTCAGTCACTGTGTGTGCACAAGGTAGCGAAGATCCAAATCAAGCCGTCTGACAAAACAAACACAACATTCACCTGTTCTCCTTCCAAATAGGCCCATCTCTCAGCAGGAAAATGTTCCTTGAACCTATACACCCACACGCGCTATTTCACTTTTAAAGTATTCTCTCATCAAAACAACAAAGAAGGCACGCAGCCGATCCCACTTTAAATGGATGGATTAACATGGGAGGACATACACATTCCAAAGGTATCACTCATATTCTGGAGCTAATTGCTCCCAAACAGTTTACCTTTCAAGACCACCCTTTTTTCCCTGGCTGTCCCGTAGTTCATCCATAGGGAGTGTAGAGAAAATTCTTCACCAGTCTTTTTAGCTCCGTTAAAAATAGTAATTAAATAAAAATGTATATGTATTTCAGGGTGCGAGCGCTTTTCTCGTGGGGTAGAATCGGTGATTAGGTTATAAAAATAAAAAAAATTAGAAAAGATTAAAACAAAATCTGAGTACTGTAGTAATGCTTGATTCCCATTCATTCCCTAACTGGGAAAGCAACAACAGAAACTGAGCATGTTAGGATGAAATCTGCCCGGCCTGAAAGCCCTTCGCACATGCTCAGTCTGGCCCTTTATGGGATTTCTGGTGTCATTCATTTACTTGGTATTTGGCATCTCGGCACAGACGTCCTTGAAAATAAGCACAGATCACCTAATTCTTATTGTCTCTATACGAGGGAGGCAGAGTGTTGAACTGGGGTACCCCAATTTGAATCAAAAGGTGTTAAGTTCGCTAAATCCAATAAACTCTGATTATGGAAAAGAAAATGTGCTAGGCCCTATAAAACAATATGTGTAAAACATTTTAAAAGGTAATATATATGTAAGATGACAGACTCAGACTGATATATAACTGGTTCACATGCCAAACCTTCTCCTATTTAATTAAGAACTATGAATTCCATGTTCTGTTAGAAAAAAATTGACTTGTTTTTTTTGGCAGCCAAAGTGTGTGGGAATTTACAAGACTGACAAGGGAACCTCATATTGTATACAAAAATATCTGAGGTGTGAAATTAGCTCAACTCAACACTTTTTCTACTTCAGTTGCGCATGAAGTAGAATTTCCAAATGTACAGTTTCCTTGTCAGTTCTCCAATCCCACAATTTCAATGTTATTCAGGGTTATTCAGAGAGAGGTGAAAACCAGGAGAATGACTGGAGAATTGAAAATCAGAGGCATGGACTCCACAAGACCACCTGAACGTACCCTGTGGTATCTGGCACCAAGACATTAGCAGCAGATCCTTACAGGGTTATTCAGAGAGCGGTGAAAAGCAGGAGAATGACTGGAGAATGAAAAATTCTAGGTCAAAATAGCCGATTTGGAAAGTGAGATAAATGGGAGAATTTTTCTGGTTTGGCTATTTTGACAGAATTTTCACTTCTCCAGTCATTCGCCTGGTTTTCACCTCTCTCTGAATTATCCTGATTATGTCAGGGAAAAAAGAACGGTGACTCTTCTGATGTGTGTCCATTTGTACACAAGTGATTTCCTCTAGAAAAATCCTGCAAATAAGTTGTAATCTACAATATGAATTTAATTAAACACATTGGGCTCTATTAACTGCTCCGCGCAAAAGCATGCGTGCAGCGCTATCTTTTTGCGCGCAGCGTTAAACATTAACGCGCGTAAATTAACGCTGGTATTACAATCCGAGCGCATTTTTCCATCCGTCAAAAAAATAATGCGCGTAAAAAAGATGCGCAAAAACGCGCGTGCATTAACGCTGCGCAGAAATCGGTGTGTGGACTGTTTTTTTCACGCGATTCAGCCAATCCGAATTAAGAACCACAATTGTCTCCCGTTAAGTTTTTGCATCTGTCAAAATCAATCTGAGTATATATGCTGCAGCAATAATAAAAACATGCACAACCTCTCAATTTTATTGTTTGGGTATGTGTAGAATGTGTAACTATACATTGCTGTATTTTTTTTTTGGGCTGGTGTATTTGGTTTCGGCCAGGACGTTCAGATTTGCCGTTACCACCAGCTTTTCAAAGACATTAACGGACAATGTTTGCGCGCATAATTTTAAAGTTTGCGCATAGATTGAAATACCATCCGCATACCAGCGCACAAACGCATTTGCGCTCACAATGTTAAGTATAGGACGTGCAACGTACATTACGCTCGCAAAGGGTTCAAACAGGTTCACCAGCGGTAGACGTTAACGCGCATTTTTTGTGCGGACATTGTAATACGACGTTCTACGCAAAGGGTTTTTTCCCTCGTGTTAATGCGTTTTTGAGCACGCGTTAACGTTTGCGCAAAGCAGTTAATAGAGCCCCATTTATATATAGTGAAGCTGTAAAATTCAGGCTCGTCTGTTTCGTCCTAAAAATTTACAATTCTCCACCAATTCTTTGCTTAGTGAATTAAAAAACAAAGCTGTGGGATGATGAGCCATAACTTTTATAATCACATATTTTTTTTTTGCTAGCGTTAGAAGCGGTTTATAGATGCAATGTTAACACCCCTTAAAAATTGCAGTAACTGTGATTTCTGTGTGCAGAATGGCTGTTTTCCACAGTCGTGGTGTAAGTCACTGAGACGTTTGCATAGTCAGTGGGAAAAAAAAGATGGTGACGTCCTGGTGACATGATGCGACACAGTCACTGATAGCAGCAACTGTCCTCTAATGATTTAAATATGAGATAAACAAAGAGCACATGTGGATTAGTGTGAATTAAATTTAAGAGGGGGTTTTTCCCCAGGGTACATAAAAGCTGCCAAAATATCTTTCCTTTCATTCTGGGAACATTTCTTATCTGCATTACAATATCCTCTGTAACACTCGCAGGAAACCAAAGGGCTCAACACCCCAGTGATAAAATACAAAACAAAAACCGCCTGGCTCTTGAATGTCAGGCGCATTGGCAGCCAGTATATATTTACATCTGTGCCTGCCAGGGCAACCTAAAACCACTCCATTCAGGAACACGTAATAAGCAAGCAGTAGTCACTTTTTTGCCATGTTGGTATTTTTTATGTCATTTATTAATTTTTGGTATTGTAGCGCTCACTCCCGGAAGAGCCGCTGAATTTAACCTCGGGTTAGTCTCTCCGCACTAGGGAATAAATATACACCAGCACTGTTGTGGATTTTATAAATTATATGCTTTACTGGTCTCAATAAAGCGGCATATATAGTGTAAGCACGGTGTATAGAAAACAGGATTTCGTAATGCGAGAAACGCGCAGCGGTAAAATAAAAGTTAAACCCCTTCGTTTCTGGAGTGTAAGTCCCGTACAGGTTATGTCCCAAAAAAGTGAGTGTGTGTGAGCTCAGGTACCCGGGTACTATATTTCAACTGGCCAGTGAAAGGATTTAGTAAATCTTCGACTAGTCACGTTGGGGCCCTGTAGATTTAAGCAATACTGCAGCGTGCTTTGTTATAGTTTGACTGTGGCCTGGAAGGCCTCTCACCCATCCGCCAGACACTCTGTTCCGCTGCCCGATCAAGGACGTCTCTCCGCTGGATTTCACTGGGACACTGTGCCACCGGATCCGCTTCTCCTGCTTGTCCGTCTTTACAGCAAGGTCCACGGCCTACCGCCTGCACTCCCTGTGGATCATCGCGGTCTCCTTACTCGGGGTCCAATCTGCTACTCTGCGTCTGTGCAAACCTCTCCGCGGTGGATTACTAGGTCTCTGGCAAGTCACTGTATCGATCCCAGCGTCGGCAAGGCAGCGCCTGCTCTCCGGCCTGGTAACAATCGCTCACAGTCTCACGTGCGTCTCACTCGGTTCATTCCTCGGCTCACACTGGCTCTCCTTCCACGAGGCTGCGGATGTCCTCTCCTCCTTCCCCACCCACTTCCTGTCTCTGCCCCAAAGCATGCTGGAAAACGTAGTCTCATTGTGTCCAGTATAGTTTACATTGCGCTTGTCTCCCTCTGGTGGTCAAAACTGAGCAATGCAGCAACAGAGTTTTAAACAGCGCTACTGTATTATACTGAATAAACAACTCAATTAAAAATTCTCTACAGAACTTATGATTAATAATGTAAAAAAAAAATCCTCTGTGCAATTTCATTATTTCTTTTTTTTTACTTTGGAAACCACCGGTGTTATGTGCTTTACTCACCAAACCATTCAACCAGGGACGTGCAGTCAGGGGTGGCAGGGGAGGCAGAGCCTCCCCTGCCATTCCAGTAAATGTGCTCATTGTGCTGTAATGACATGTGATGTGTGTGTATATTTAAACTGTAAATAAATGGTTATTTATTGAAAAAGTTCTCATACTCACCTCTTCACGCTCTCTCGCTGTGCTTGCTTCTTCTCTCTGTCCTCTGCTTTTTTCTCTCCTGCGCTTTCACTTCAGTTTGCCGGCTGCTGTGTGTGTGTGTGTGATTCACTAAACAGACAGCAGGGGCAGCACTGAGCCAGCCTAGGCTACGCAATTTGCGTAGCTGAACGCTACGCTAATTGCAAAGCTCAAGCTGGTTCTACGCTCTTTTGTGCCTCCAGGCACTGAGAGAGCAAATGAAAGCTTGAGGCAATGGAAAAGCTCCATTGGTCTCAAACATTTTTATTTTTTTTTTAAACTGTCCACCATGGGAGGCAGAGCTCCCCATGGTTTGATTGACGCAGGACAGTCACGTGACTGTCCGCGTCAGTCTTGGGGGGGGCGGGCAGGTAGAGCACAGCAGCATGTGTGACAAACCCCCCCAGAGTGTGCTGAACGCATGTGCGCGTGATAAACACACACACACACACACACTGTGTAGGGAACCCATCACCTCACCCCTTGCCTCTCTCGGACAGGCAGGCACTGGCAGGGAGGTATGACTATGTTTGTTTGTCTGCGCTAGGGGGGGCAATTCCCTCCCCCAAGAAAATATTGCCGAGGCTGCGTATTTTTACCCCTACGAGCGAGCGGCCGCCAGCATAAAGTTCTGCCGCTCGCCTTGGTGGGATCTATCCACCAGCCAACCGCGAGATCACGGCTGGCTGGTGGATAGATCCCACCCAGGCGAGAGGCAGAACTTTATGCTGGCGGCCGCTCGCTCGTAGGAGGAAAAGCACGCGGCCACCACAAGACTCAGAGCACTGGAGCAGGGCCCTGGCAGAGCAGACCACACGATCTGCAGCAGAGGAGAGGTGAGCTGGGGCAATATATCCATGAGAGCTGGGGCAATATATCCATGAGAGCTGGGGCAATATATCCATGAGAGCTGGGGCAATATATCCATGAGAGCTGGGGCAATATATCCATGAGAGCTGGGGCAATATATCCATATGAGCTGGGGCCATATATCCATATGAGCTGGGGCCATATATCCATATGAGCTGGGGCCATATATCCGTGAGAGCTGGGGCGATATATCCGTGAGAGCTGGGGCGATATATCCGTGAGAGCTGGGGCGATATATCCGTGAGAGCTGGGGCACTATATCCTTGAGAGCTGGGGCAATATTTCCATATGAGCTGGGGCAATATATCCATGAGAGCTGGGGCAATATATCTGTAGCGCTCACCCCCGGAGGAGCCACTGAATAAACCTCGGGATAGTCTCACCGCACTAGGAAATAACTATACACCAGCACTGTTGTGGATTTTTCTATATTATGTTCTTTACTGATCCCAATAAAGCAGCATATAATACGCATATATGGTATTTAAGTAACAAGAATTCGTAACGCGGGAAAAACACGCGGCGGTAAAAGAAACCGGTTAACCCCCTCAGTTCTGGAGTGTAAGTCCCGTGAAAAATAGCTCAAAAATATATATGTGTATTGTCTAGGGTATCCGGGCACTGTATTCAACTGGCCAGTGAATGAAACAAAACAATATTCGACTAGTCACCGTTGGGGCCCTTAAAGAAACAATAAACAAGTGCGCAATGTTCTGCGTTTTCACCAGGCCGAAGCCTTCTCACCCACCCGGTGTAACCGCTTGTCCTGGACTGATGAACGCTGAAGAAAGGGATCTCTCTCGAGAGGATCTGTCCTCGCTGCCACTTGGAACTCAATGCTGTTAACGCCTGCACTCCCGATCGGGTTCTACTCCGCCAGAACACAAACTCATAGGCCATCAGCACTCCTCTCCAGTTTGCAGCCTCTCCTCACACGATGTCCCTCTTCTCCCAAACCGCATTTTGTCAAGAACAGTTCAGCAATTACACAGCCGGCCGATGCACACCCTCTCTCCAATCACTGCAGCAATGGATGCCGCCGTCTCTCTGCGCTCCAACTCTGCCAGGATCCCAGAAGTGTCACCTGCGACTGTTCTCTCGCTCACTGCTCGCTCTGTACTCTCAACACTCAGGGAACAGCACGATCTTTAACACGACTGTAGCAACTTCCACACTCCGGCCTGGTTTCAAACCCTAACAGCCCCAGCGTGCGTCCTACGTCTCTTGTGGCTCTGCTCACACTCCCCATGCCTTGCACGAGGCTGCTGATGTCCCTCTTCCTCTTTGTACCACCCACTTCCTGTCCTCACGCAAAGGGTGATGGGAGATGGAGTCCGCTCTGTCCAGCATATTCCACAATGTCTCCCTCTGGTGGCAGCAAAAGTTCAATGCACCAGAATACAGTTTTTAAAACAGCGCTACATATCCATGAGAGCTGGGGCAATATATCCATATGAGCTGTGCGTAACCCTGTGTATATCTGGCTCTGATACTAGCCAGTACCTCACCGCACCTCACTGCATTCAACCCCTTTAAATATTAAATATTCATGGGAAACAGTGTGAAAGTAAACAGGACACAGTAATCCTATAATATTATTTAGAGAAAGAATTTTTAATTGATATTAGCATACTGCTTAGAACTCCTCTATAAATGAGAAAATTACCCCCATAAAAGTTGCTCTCCTGCATTGCTGTGTACATAGACACATGTAAAGGAACACACAGACCCTGTAGGCCACGGTTCTCTCCAGTCCTGGTAACACTGGCCATGAACATGCCAAATAGATGCACTCACATAACTCTCACACTGGTATTATAATATTGATCTGTAAACTTTATTTGAGCTATGGACAGTGAATAGATTTAGAAAGAGACTTTTCAGGGGTTTACTCTTCACCCTTTGTCTGTCTTGGCTGTGGAATGGATGAAAAATAATGATATGATAGGTCTGCCAAAAGACTCTTTGACCCTTCAATTCCAACCATTCTTGGGTATTTGGTCCTTCAATTGTATACCAAGGTTACATTGCTTACTGAATTTGTTTCACTTTGTTAAGTCAACTTGCTCCTACATGTCATCAAACATCTCTCACATGTCATTTTCATTTGGTTCCTTTGAGCCAATGAGGATGGTCAGGGAGGGAGAGGTCCACAGACTACTTTTAGTTAGCAATATGTTGAAAAAGGCAAGAAATAAATAATGGATGTGAAAAATTATTGGTTTTTAACATGCTAATTTGGTTCAGGTACAGTTTAAAAACCACTTGAATATTCCTATAAGAATTGCTTGTTTGAAATAAAGCCTGTTGCTATCTCCGCAGCCCAGCAACTCAATGGTTAACAGACAGTTCTTGGTTATGATTTCCATTTTTTCACCTGTTTCACCAATTTCACCATGAACCACATTTGTTGGAATTGAAGATATGTCTTTATTTGTCATACGGTCACCTTTCCTCTCCCAATGTCTCAGCCGGAGGGACAGGTTTTCATTGGTCTGGCGGAGAGCTAGATAATTCCAAAACTAAACCAACCTAAATGTCATAGTCCTCCATAATGTTGCAACTCTCAAAGACCATCTCCACAGCAGCAAGACCAATTTTTACTTCCAGTGTCTTCATCTCCTGATTTATACAACTCTGGTCATCCTTGTTTGTGAACATTGTGACAAAGAATAACATATTCAAACCTCATCACTCACCACTTGTCCCATCAACAAAACTATGAACAGACCTGTTATAAGTGTGCGCCACTTTCTGACTGCAAATTATTTAATCAGGTGTTCTACTTATCTCATATAATTGTCATAACTATTGCTTGGGGTTGGACTATAGGGGTTGTTCAGAGAGCACTGAAATGTCAACCGACATTTCGGTGCCTTTTCGTTCCCCGCATTTCGGGATGACTCGGCGGTTCTAGTTCGCCGACTCTGCGGTGTACTCAACAACCGCAGGGTCCCCAGAGAGCAGGGAAAACCCGCCACAATTCTGACGAACACTCGCTGAAGACTCACCGAACACTCCCCAAAAACCCACAGAAACCGCCACAAAACCCACGCCGAACACACCGGAAGAAGCCGGCGAGCCGCCGACCACAGTGCAGACCAGCCACCGGAAAAAGCCGACATGCTGACGAACGGGGTAAAAATAAAAAACACTACACTTGAAAGTTTCAAAAAGTTTAAAAAAAACTACTGAACGGAAATGCCTGGAATTTACATATAAAGATCCAATGAATGATAATAAAAAGGGCTGTTACAGAAAAAAGAAAAAACGATTTAAAAAATAAAAAAATGAAATATTCCCGAAAAAATCCCAAAAAATGCCTTAAAGATCCTAAAAAAAATCAATAAATAAAGAGACTTTTCACTGCAGAATAAAATAATAAACGGTTTAGTAGATATTGCATTAATATTTTTAACATTGAAGCCTATGGGATTCGCCTGAATATACCTGCCGAATGAAACCACCGAACAGCAGGGGATTTCAGCAACGTTTCTCTGCTGTTCGGTGTTCTCTGAATAGATTAACCATTGCTTCTCTATGGGGGATTTCACTGCCTTCTAACAGGCACCGTATGTGCAGGCAATTTGGCAAAATTTGACGAACTGCCTGCTCTCTGAATAGCCGAATGGCTCTGAAATGTCACTGCACGCTGAATTTCAGTGTCCATTGACATTTCGGTGACATTCTGGACTTCTCTGAATAACCCCTTATGTGTCTCATAAAGTGTCTGTAATATTGTGCACCAGAATGTGTGGATCCTGATTGGTTGCAGCTGCCCACGGCTTGGACAGACATCTTTATTTTTACCGAAAAATGAATTCGAATTCTGAAGGTGTCTATCTTTTGTCACTCATATATGTCTACAATGTCAATGCAGCACATGCTTCCGGCCTCCAAAACTCATGATTTAATGCAAATGACCCTTCTCCCTCCTGCAGATGATGCTGTCACTCAAATATCCATGGCGCAACTAATGAAGGTAAGTAGGAGGTCAGTGTGACAGTATGATGATTTTTTAAAAATCTCAACAGCAGAAAACCAAACAACACCTGAGTAAACAGAAACAGATGCGTAGAAATAACACGCAGATGGAAATTTCAGCTTTAGCCAAACATATAAAATCTCAGTCTGTGGCTGTTCTCTACCTTTGTCTTAGCTGCTCCCTCAAGAGTTAAAGTGAACCTGTCATAGTCAGGATCACTTTCCGTGTGAAATCGCACCACAATGATCGATATACCAGATCACAAAGAACAACACAGTAACTCAACTGTAGAGGATATCACAAAACGCGACCAAGATCTTTCCAGAGACAAGGCAGTCGATGCATCGCACCTTCTCCATGGCTGCTGCATTATGCAGGGCGATCGTAAAACAGATGCATGATTGTCCACTGTGGTGAATGGTGATCCCTTACTAAGCACATCAGCAATCAATAGAGTGGTAGAACCACCCAAACATTTGCAAATATTAAATCATATACAAAAACACCTACACATCAATGTCACGCACACAGCGGCTGAATTTTACCACTGCGTATTGACCCACATAAAACACATAGACCCATCACACAGATATGCCTCCTCATTTATGTTCATACTGACATTCCATCCTAATACCCTCCTATGTTCACGTCACGTGTTCCAGTCTTCCAAGAGGGAATTAATTAAATGTAGGCAATGTTCTAGATATTTGCATGGCGAGCTCCCTAACTGTCGAAGAGTTGGTGTTCCTTCGAATAATGCCAGACCGTCGGATAATGCAAGCGACGATCTGCGCATGCGCCAATGCCGCTACGTCACCCCAGCTGATCTGTTAATCAGTGGCGGATCAGCTGGAGTCAATGACATAAACGGAAATCGGCCTTCCCTTCGCCCCAAGAGCATCAGATAGTGCAAGGAACGATCTGGGGATGTGCCGCTGGAGTCAGTGACCTATGTGCAAATCAGGAATCCCTCACCATGAGCACACAAAGCACTGAGGTAATATCTGACCCGTTTGTGCGCATGCACGTCACGAAGGAGAAAAAGTTTGTTCTTAGTTTTTTCAAGTTTAATTAATTATAATATGAAATATAGCACCATTATAGCAGCTGGCAAGGGGTGATCAGCTGTTGTAATGGTGCTGCACTTTAATATTAGAATTACTGTAATTAAGCTTATATATATTATTTAAATATGTTTTCCACTGCTACGTGTTATATATAAATATATATATATATACTTGATAAGAAATGACGGCACTCAAAGGCTCACGTTCTTCTTACTGTTGCTTTATAGGGTTAATCCATAACAGGTAACGTTTCAGTTCCACCCTGGAACTTTCTTCAGACCATCCAGGGTGGAACTGAAATGTTACCTGTTATGGATTAACCCAATAAAGCAACAGTAAGAAGAACGTGAGCCTTTGAGTGCCGTCATTTCTTATCAAGTATACATACCTTAAAGCCATAGCGACGGAGCACTGGGCGGAGAACTGGATTCTTTGTACAAAAATAGCGTGAGTGCATGACCTATAGGAATATATATATATATAACAAAAACATGGAGAGAGCACTCCAGACAAACACATTCACAAAACCTTCAACAACAGCTCTATGCATGGGTACATAATACCAGCTTTTACCACATGGTGAAAATTTCTTAACTCTGAGCTTTCCTGAATAAAATGGTGGAAATTTGGTTCGCAATGAACAACTGTGAATTGCTTAAGCCTGCCAACAGCGTCAATGTAATCCACCCTCTGGCAGGTCCTACTCTGCAAACCTAATGACTGCCCATCATGGGATAAACTCACTTACTGAGGAACTGTTGTTGCAGGTTTTTGATTGTGTTTGTCTGGAGTGCTCTCTCTCCGTGGTTTTGTTTTGTATTTTATTTTTGAGACGCACCCGCACTGAATGCTTAGTTAAGGCTGAGTGCAATCCCCTCATGTGTTTTTCATATGAATTTCCTGGGTATGCACCCCTCCCTGCCACAGGTACTCCTCCTCCAGGTACTATTTAACCTTGATCTGCGGGAGCTCCATGAAGGGGACCTGTGCCTCAGTAAGTGAGTTTGTCCCATGATGGATCATTTTACCTCAGTCAGGTTTTTTGAATTTTTTAAATGTGTGTTTTTTCTTGCAGAAAATGGTGGATGAAGGTGGTCATTGGTATGGAGTGCTCTTTTTTGGTGTTTTGTGGGTAAAATTATATATATATATATATATATATACAAAAAACATGGGGGTAGCACTCAGCCTTAACTAAGCGTTTCAGAGCGGGTGCGTCTCAAAATTAAATACAAAACAAAAACACGGAGAGAGCACTCCAGACAAACACATTCCAAAAACCTGCAACAACAGCTCCATGCACGGGCGCATAATACCAGCTTTTACCACATGTTGAAAATTTCATAACTCTGAGCTTTGCTGAATAAAATGGTGGAAATTTGGTTCGCAATGAACGGCTGTGAATTGCTTAAGCCTGCCAACAGCGTCAATGTAATCCACCCTCTGGCAGGTCCTACTCTGCAAATTTCCACCATTTTATTCAGCAAAGCTCAGAGTTATGAAATTTTCACCGTGTGGTAAAAGCTGGTATTATGTACCCATGCATGGAGCTGTTGTTGCAGGATTTTGGAATGTGTTTGTCTGGTGTGCTCTCTCCGTGTTTTTGTTTATATATATATATATCTATCTGAACTTATATTCCCTAAAACTGGCACACACAATGCCAGTGACTCCTGTGTGTGGCAAGCTTAATTACAGTAATTCTAATAATAATAATGTACAGCACCATTACAGCATCTGATCCCCCTTGCCAGCTGCTATAAAGCTGCTATATTTTCACAATGAATGCCAGTTTTTTGAATAGCCAAATGGCCATGAAATTACACCGCACGTAGAGCCAATTTGGCTCTCTATGAATAACCTGTTCGTGTTTGTGGGGCCCTCTGAGAACACGTTAAATTCAGTATTGCTAATCAAGCCCTGATAAATTGTGTTGATTTGTTTTAGGCTCTCTTCTGTGGTGGGTGCCTATTGGCACGTGCCTACCTTGCCCAATTGTAAATCTGGACCAGAGCAAATTGTGTTATCTTAGGCTAGGGTCAGACGAACGCGTTTTTCGCATTGTCCGTGCAAAGTGCGTTCGAACGGACGTATTTTTTTCACGGAATACGCGATAGCGGTCATATGATGCGCATTTTCGTCCGTGATTTTGTACGGATCATCAATAAAACCCTTTTTGCATCTGGACGTTATGTTGGCCGGACATTAGCAGCGTCTGACGTCTCCTAATCACGCACACATGCCGCTAGTGGACGCAGCGCACTCTGTATGTCAGTACCAGTGGTATCACGTTCTCAAAAAAATGCGTTTGTTTGCCACTTGCGTTGCGCGGCCGCACTTTCGTGACAGTACTTCGTGCATTGCCCGTCATTGGCCGTCATTTGCTGCTACTACGGCCGTGATAAAATGCGCGTTCACACTGCGTTCGTCTGACCCCAGCCTTAAACAGGAGACCAATGTGCCATGAAGCGTCATGATCTGTAAGATATGTGGGATTTCGTTTATGGCATTTAGAATAATGGATGACAATTTATCTGGTTTGTCGTCTTTCTCAAGGAACATAGGTTGATCCATCAAATGGTTCTCAGGGTATTCAGGGTCAGGATTTTTTTTATATCCCTAATAGCAGAATATGTTCAGCTTTCAAAGGTTTAAAAGTAACATCAGGAAGCATTATTTTACTGAGAGGGTGGTGGATACATGGAACAGCCTTCCAGTAGAAGTGGTAGAGGCCAAAACAGTAATTGAATTTAAGCAGGCATGGGATAGGCATAAGGCTATCCTAAACAAAAGATAAATCCAGGTAAAGTATCCATGTAATTGGGCAGACTAGATGGGCCGAAAGGTTCTTATCTGCCGACATTTTTCTATGTTTTTATGTTTCTACAGACACTTTTTCAAATAATAGGCTGCAAATTTGCTTATTCGTGTTAGAAAGCAGCATCTCGATGCTGATCAATGTTGAATTGTTTTGTTAACGAGTCCATTCTAAACGCCTAGGTGCTTTTATCACACTTGCACATGTAGCGTAGGCTTGGGGGTGAAATTCAGGAAAGGGCTGCCATTAACGTCTTCCTGCAGTTCCGGATGCTGCTTTTTTCGAGGAAAGGCACAGCATCAGTGAGAACCTAAATCTGAAAAAAAATATTAAAATCAAAGGTTACTGATTGAATAGAATTAATAGAAGCTCCAGTATTGTCGAAGAGGTTCTTTTAATAAACATAGCAATCAATGTTCTGGAAAGTATCTAAACCCACTCAACATGATTGCTAGGGGAGTTTTTCTGTAGAAGCAAAGTTTTTCAAGCATGGTCTGAATATGGAGGAGACCTGTGAGTCTAGACAAAGCTTAGGGCCCTTCACTGAACCAATGGTCAGGACAACCCAACCACCGTGCCTTAAAACATCCAGCCACCAAACACCTCTGCTCCATAACAACTCCTTTCCAACAGCCCTCACAGACCGGCACACACAGACATGAACACCCAGGCAAAAAAAGGGCTTCTATGCCCCCTACAATATCCTCATACTCCCATGATGGTATCCTCAGTACTGGATTAAGGGCATCATGGGCCAGGAGCTGAAGAGTTGGGTGTGTGTCTGTCGCATCCCTCTGACTTTCCATTGTGCCTCCATGCTGTTCTTCTCACCTCCCATTCGTCCTCTGCCTGATCCTTCCCACCTTTCATTGTTACCCTACCTCTTTCTTCTCACCTCCCTTTGTGCCACTATCCCATCCATTTTAATCTCACTGTGTTGAAGAGAATTGACGCTAAATTAACTTTTTACTGGGCCTGTTTTGGAGTTTGGGCCTGGAGCTACAGCTCCAATAGCCCCAATGTTAATCCAGCCCTTGGTATCCTATGCGATTGAAACAAAAAAAAAAAAAACCCCACAATGATGTGGAAAAAAAGTCGCCGCAGAGAAAAAAACAAAATGCTCAAATTCAGAGAAAACAACGACCTTTACCCGCATCCTATCATTAGTACCCCCCCCCCCTATGAGTGGGTGGCCCCATTCTCTCCCCATCCCTTCCCCAGCCTCATTCCATAGCCATCCCCCAGTTGGAACGTTTCCACCTTACACCTGTGCTTGAAATTCTACCTTCCACTTTATAACAACAGAACTTTAGTGCCATTAAAGTGCAAGCTCACCTGTCAACGACAAGACCACTTATTAGGAGAGTCCTTCTTTGAACCATTGCCAAATAGCGCCACCTAGTGAGTTCTACAGAACTTTCTCAACCTTTTCTCTAAACTTTCTTTTTCTCCTCCTCTCATGGTTTTGTGATATAATTCCAACCATTTATTTATTTTACTGTTCATCATCAGAATTAATAAGACCACCCTTAATGGCTAAATATCTGCTCGAAGGCTGGTATTGCTACTGGTGTGGATGGTGGAAAAGCGTGATGGTCAAAATAAGGATTCCTAGCCAGTGGCGACTCTAGGAACAATATATAGAGGGGGGGTACATAAGATACCACAGTCAAAACTGTGGGGGCACTAATAATTTTCACCACTAAATCAGACCACTGAAAACAACTAAATAAGTATATATAAACAAGAGCCCAAAATCCCAGAGTAATGTGGTGCAATGATACCTTTTTGTAGTAATAACCTGATACACAAATTCAATATTTTATTTGCCGCAGTCCGTCGGTTTTCGCCGACGTCCAATAACTGCTTCAGCAACTCCAATTTTTGCAAATTACAGTGACCATTCGCTAAATAGGGAATTCACCATATTTGCGGCGAAATTGATTCCCCAAAATGTGCCAAAAATCAAAGGATCTAAAGATGAATAGACCCCTTAGATTCTAACTTCCATAATAATCCCTAAAATTCCATTAAAGCAGGGAAATACAATAAAAATATGAAAGTGTGGCATGTAGCCTACCCATTAACCCCTAAAATGCCATTAATGAAGGGAAAATATGAAATGAATACACCGTGGGGCATGAAGCCTACCCATAAACCCTAAAATGCAATTAATCAAGGGAAAATATGAAATGAAAACACTGTGGGGCATGCAGCCTAACCATTAACTCCTAACGGTTGAATAAATATTTAAGGAAAATGTGAATTTTTTTTTTTTTACATTGAAACCTGTGTGATTCGCCTGTTTAAACCTGTCGAATTAAACCCCCGAAAATCAGGGCATTGCGACAACTTTTCGGTACAGTTTTGTGTTCTCTGAAAAGATTAGCCATTACTTCTCTATGGGGAATTTGACTGCCGCCGAAGGTCACCGTATTTTGCTAGCACGGGGAAAGTGACCATTCGGTGCGATTCGGTGGCCAATTCAGTGCTCTTTGAATAACCCCTTATGTGTATATAGTTTGGGATAAAGGGTGCTAAGATATAGGAAACGTGGAACCAGAAGGTCTTCTGCTCTTCCATACGATGGTGGACATTTGGGAAGAAGTCACAACGGTTGGGATGGAGAGAGCAGAAGTTGTATCTGCCTTGGTTACTGCTGCTAGCGGGGCTGCAGAGACCACATGTTGGGCAGATACGGCTGTTCTGGCTCCTGTTCTGTTTTAGGAGCCTGATCCTCCTGGTCCCCCACAGTTGTGTGAAGTGATAGACCTCCTGGATGAAAAGTAGCTGAAGGTTATTCACATTTCTGAGGTAAATAAACGGTCACAGTGCTGGAGCTGATGTCTGGAGAAGAAGGGGTAGAAACATTCAATTCATTAGGTTATTCAGAGATGTGTTACTTCTACAGGGTTATTCAAAGAGATTCGAAAAGTCACCGCACGTTCGGTGACTTTTCGTTCTCTTCAATTCGGTTCCTTTTGTCGATCGCATTTCGGTGACCCCTGCAGTGTATTCAGCAAACACCACAGGGCCCCCCGAATTGCAGGGAAAAGCTGCCGCAAACCTGACGAAAACTAACTGCAAAACCTGCCGAATGCTCGCCAAAAACCGGCAAAAACATCGGATTAACCTGCCGAAAACCGGAGCCGAACACAGCCAAAGCAGCCGAGACCGCAGACGAGGGAGGTGAATAAATTAGCAAAATAGTTTGTGTGAATCTGTGAAAATGAAACACTGTTTGCAAAGAAACTACTGAGCGACAATGTCTGAAATTTGCACATGAGGTCCAAGGAATGATAATAAAAAGGGTTGTTACAGAAAAAAGAAGTAAACTTAAAAAAAAAAGAATCGGACTTTTAAAAAAAAATAAAAAAAAAAAAATGCCTAAAATATCCTAAAAAATCTATAAATAAAGAGACTCTTTACTGCAGAATTTTATAATGAACGGTTTATTAGATATTGAATTAAAACGGGAATATTTTTAACATTGAAGCCTATGGGATTCTCCTGAATAAACTTGCTGAATTAAACCACCGAATGGCAGGGCATTTCGGGAACCTTTCACTGCTGGTTTGTGTTCTCTGAATAGCCGAAGCAGTGCTTTTTCATGGGGATTTCACTGCCCTCAAACAGGCACCGAACAGGCACCGAATGTGCAGGAAATTCGCTAGGATTTGGTGAATTGCCTGCTCTCTGGATAGCCGAATGGCCAGGAAAGGTAACCGAACGCTGATTTTCAGCGTTCGGTTACCTTTCTCAAGCAATTCGGATCTCTTTGGATAACCCTGATAGTCATTGGGGAGGTCCTTGTGATAGCTCACACACAGCTTTACAGGTTGCAGGATGCTGGATATTTACTCTTCCAGATGATGCACCACCACATAGGACCTGAAAAAAACAGGAGGAAAATTATTAGTCATAATCTATTGTGCAGAAGTAATGCCCATGATAAACTTTTAACACAGATTTATTCAGATAATTTATTCAACCTAAGGTAAATTCGTGTAATAACAACCTGTACTTATCCTGGGGTATTTGATCAAAGGATCAGAAGATTTATTAAAATACAGACAGATACAGTGTAATGTGTATTTAGCGAAGAAAGTCCAAAATGGTTCAGTAGCAATAATTTCTTGCTGTAGGAAACATAACCGCATCATGAAACGGACCTGTGTCAGGAAGCTGCTCCTCGTCCATGAAGAATCAGGAAACGACTAAGAGTCATGTTTCTGTGTTTTGGCATTACTACAGGGTATTACACAATTTTCCATGCTTGAGATAATGGTAGTTTCTACTCATTTTTAATACATTTTGAACACAAAACTTTCATAACCCATATTTTTTTTATTCTGTGAGATACTTTGCATCCATCAAATTCAAATGCTGCTTGAGATTTACATAAATACAGAAAAAATGGCGTCGCGCCCATACTCACTTATTTTCGGAGGGGCAGCAACTGCCAGGAGTAACAGCCCAGTCAATGCATAAAACATAACAAGGAAAAAGAGTGTCATCTGCGCTCGTTTCTATGTGTTCCATGTACAACAAAAATGAGGTTTTTGTTTGTTTCAATGGCCATTGCAACGTAAGCCCACTCGCCACTTGAAGGCACCTCTTTAGAGTGGGTACCTAACAATTGTAACCAAAAGGCCGCTCTACTGAGCAGCTCCAAGCCCCTCCAGCTGCTTTTCAGCGAAGGAGAGGCAAAGATGGTGGCTTTTATTTATACACGCACCAAACACTTCCCATTTGGGATTAAAAACAAAAACATGGAAAGAGGAACAGCTGCAGAACGACGGACTGGTGTTACAAGCATGATATAGATAAATACAGAAAAAATGGCGTCGCGCCCGTACTCACTCCTGGCAGTTGCTGTGTATAGAAACGAGCGCAGATGACACCTTTATATCACGCTTGTAACACCAGTCCATCGTTCTGCAGCTGTTCCTCTTTCCATGTTTTTGTTTTTGATCCCAAATGGGAAGTGTTTGGTGCGTGTATAAATAAAACCCACCATCTTTGCCTCTCCTTCGCTGAAAAGCAGCTGGAGGGGCTTGGAGCTGCTCAGTAGAGCGGCCTTTTGGTCACAATTGTTAGGTACCCACTCTAAAGAGGTGCCTTGAAGTGGCGAGTGGGCTTACGTTGCAATGGCCATTGAAACAAACAAAAACCTCATTTTTGTTGTACATGGAACACATAGAAACGAGCGCAGATGACACTCTTTTTGCTTCTTGAGATTTGTTGCTCACAATTGTCTAGGTAGCAAATGTCAGTAACAAAAAGATATCTCTGAGGCAAAGGTTAACCTGGTTTCAATCATATGTGTCTGATCGGTCGCAATATGTGTCCATTTCTGACAGCACTTCCCTCCCCCTCCCAGTCACATGCGGTGTACCCCAAGGCTCGATACTCAGCCCCCTGCTATTCACAATATTCATAAATGATCTGCCCAATGTCTGCAAAGCCTCAACTGTACACATGTACGCAGACGACACTGTAATCTATACCAGATCTCCCACAACTGGAGGCCGTGCTGCAAGAACAATTCAGAGGTAGAAAAGTGGATCAAACACAACAAACTTTTTCTACATACTGACAAAACGGTAACGATGCTCTTTGGAACAAAACCTAAACTACACAAATTGCAAAATCCCCATCTATGTGGGGGGGCAAAATCAAATGGCACGCTGACTTCAGTCACTTCTCTCAAATATCTAGGTATGTGGTTAGACCCAAATCTATCCTTTGGCCCCCACATCGAAAAACTCTCATCTAAACTTTACCCCAAACTAGTTGCCCTGTTCAGAAACAAATCCTGCCTGAGCCCCACGGTAAGAAAGCAGATTGTACAACAAATGCTTATGCCGGCTATTGACTACGGGGATGTAGTGTATGCAGCCGCCCCGCAAACACACCTTAAGAAATTTACCACACTGTATAACTCATTCTGCCGCTTTGCGCTACAATGTAACTACATGACCCACCATTATGACATGTTAAAAGAACTAAACTGGCCGTCGCTGGACTCTAGACACACCCTTCACCTTTCCAACCTGGTGTTTAAGAGCTTTTCTGGGAAACTACCACCCTACCTGAATAGACTGCTTCTCCCAGCAGCAGCTCCCTTATCCTATAACCTCTGATCCAGGACCTGCACCTTACTTACAATACCACAATACAAAAAACAAGTGTCTCGATCCTCATTTTCCTACAGAGCACCACAGTTATGGAATAACCTCCCAGACGGCATCAAATCTTCCCCCAGTCTAAAGTCCCTTAAGAGCTCCCTATTAACATACCTCAATACGGAATGCACCTGTAAACATGTAACATAATGACTTTATTTCCTACATATTTATTTTCTGTTAATCTGTATATTTGTTTTGTGTTAATATCTTGCATTTTACTACTTTGTATTTCTGTAACCATGTTCTTGAACCCAGGACATACTTGAAAACGAGAGAAATCTCAATGTATCCTTCCTGGTAAAATCCTTTCTAAAAAAAAAAGAAAATATGAAATACATTTGTTAGCAATTCCTTTGGTTTCACATAAATTCTGGTATAAATCTAACCGAAAGCACAAATGCATTGACTAAGGGCTTAAACATTTCCCCATCCACTATCTCCTCTTGCCTTTTGGTTTGCAGCTTATTTGCTCTGCAGCCACAGTCATGATTCTAATCAAGGTTCCATGTCTGGACTAGACTGGAATTCCTCTGCTTTCGTCTACATTCTTCTTCCTCCACCTCTAGCATTCTTCTTCGATGGTATAAACATCCCACCAACACTCCTTTGTTTCCCCTTAAAATTTAGAATTTTTTATTTTCTTCTTTAATCTGTTCAGGTTTTCTCCTTTTTCAAAATTTTTTAATATAATTTGACTTCAAGACATTAATTAACTGGTGCTATTGCTATGTGACGTCTATCTGTATAATCTCAGCATGGTTTATTATCTCTCCCTCCGTCTCTGACCTCTGTCTTCAAGGATATAGTCCTCCCACCCACCTACACTATTACCCTTAACCCCTTAGTGACCGGGCGGTTTTACGCAAATCCGTCCTTTAGTGACCGCTGCTCTTTTTACGTTTCTGCGCTGTTAGTGTTTAGGTCAAATTTTCCTCTTACTCGTTTATTCAACCCACAATATTATACACCTTTTCCCGCCATTAAATGGACTTTCTAGAAATACCATTATTTCCATCATATCCAATAATTTACTATAAAAAAAATATGAAATATGATGAAAAAATGGTAAAAACACACTTTTTATTAATTTAATCCCCAAAATCTACAACCACCAATAAAGCTAAATAGTTTCAAAATTTTATCCCAATAGAAATACCCAATTTTTACATCGTTTTGCCTTTTAACCCTTTCACTGCTGAGCCAGTTCACCTATGTGCGCTGCGCTCATTCTGACCATTTTGTGCTAATTATTTTGAGATGACAGCCTAGGTCCTATTTAATTAAACCCCCCCCAGACAAAAAAAAAACTTTAAAAATAAAATATATATATATTTTTTTAAACCAAACCTGGTCATGTTTGGTATCATTGGTAAGGCCATGATCAGGCCTTTCAAATTATGTCAAATACGACCATCTAGCTGCCATGGATCGGGAGATAAGGGGATCCTTAGGGTCCCCTTATCTCTACATGGCAGCTAGATGGTTAACTGGCCCACTGACATCCTCACACATATGGTAAGGTTGTCAGTGGGTGGGGGGGACCTGGAGGCTTGGCTGACATCCAAGATGTCAGCCCCCCTCCAGGTTCGAATCGCGTTTTTGGCGCCAATTTGCGCCAAAATGTGACTCGGCGGCGATACGGTTAATGCCATACACCGCTGAAAAGGGGAGACTCTCCCCTTTTCAGCGTTGCAAAAAGAATCTCCATAGCTACAATGGTTGGGGAGATAGAGGGCTCCAAAGGAGCCCCCCCTCCATTGATTTGCATGGGGACGCCTGCTGATGACGTCACCACGCAGCGTGGCGACGTCAGCCTCGCCTGCCCATGTAAATCACATGGGAAGGCTTCCTCCCTGCCAGATCGCTGAGGGATCCAGCGAGGGAGGTGAGTATCGGGCGGGAGGGGGATTAGGCGCCGCTGACGTACCCTGTACGTCCGCGGGTCTAAGGGAGACCCGTGGACATGACGTACAGGGTACGTCAGCGGTCTTAAGGGGTTAACTTCTATGCATTACTATATAATTTTTTTCCTTTTTTTGTACATTTTTTAAACCTTATTCAACTTCAACCTATTCATTAACTTGTGTTTTCATCTGTGATGTCTCTCTATAATCTCAGCATGGGTTATTTTATTGACATATGTTAAGGTACTCGTCTAATAGCCAATGATCCTCCATGCTTATCCTTTCTCTAGTAAAAATGCAGAGTTTACAGACTCTTCTATCCTGCATTGCCCACATCTCAATCAGTTGTAGGTTAGTCGACTGGACCTAACCTGTAATTTTAGCATAACTCACATTTTGATCACTTCATACCCTGCCTCTGCAGTTATGGTGTGGCCATCTTGCACAAGAGCAATGTTGTCCAGGCGCAATTCTACTACTTGTAATGGTAAATTCACCAAGTCACAATGGATGTGGCGTAGATGTCTAACATAGAGATGTGCATTCGATTCAGAAAAATTCGGAATTTGGAACGAAGTTTGATAATTCGTAGTTCAATCATTACGATACGAATTCAAAACAAAATGGTATATAACGAATTTATTTCGTTTTACACTGTGTCATCATCATAAAAGAAAAATTTGAATAGTTGATATCAACTATCGAATTTGAAATGAACTATCGAATTGATACCAACTATCGAATTGATCTTAACTTAAAATACAAGTAATATTCAGCAAAGGACTTTATGAAACAAATTAATTTTCATTCAATTTCAATAATTTACAATCAATCTGTGACACAGCTTAAAATTTAACCCTAGCTTTTCTTTTAACAGTAAAATTAGATTAATTGAGGTTGGGGGGGGCGTGGCCGGCTACTTGTGGAGGCAGACGTGTTTTAGAGGAGCTCCACACGCCTGCCACCTTCTGGGACCTTTAATTCCTCTTTTTTGCAGTGCTTTTTGGCTTTGGGGACCTGGAGTGGCTGGCCATCGGAACCAAGCTGTCCTGAGTCCGTGTTGTCCCCCCTCCGGACCTGAGACTTTCTTTATAGCAGCTACCATGTGGCTACAGCGAGATGCCGGCGGCCATCTTGCGGCCTATGCCCCGACTTCAGCTGGGTCTTTGCTTGGGGGTCCTGCTGTGCTGGCCCAGTCTGGCTCCGGGCTGAGAGCTGTGGGGGCAGAGGGCCCCTGTCCCCGGACAGCCTTGGCTGGATGTCTGGCGAGGGCACCGAGCGGATCGGATGCAGACCGGCGTTGCAGATCCCCTCCCCCCACTGGAGGTGCTGATGCCTTTATCTCAGGCCTGGAGGCCTGTTTGCGGTTGTTGGGGAGGAGGACACGGAAGGTCCCCTTACTAAAGGAGTCTGGCGCCAGATGATGTCGGCGCTGCAGGATGGCCGAGCGGAGAGAACCCCAAAGACGTAGGTGATCGGCAGCAGCCCGTATCGATATCCTGGTGAGGCCTGCTCCCTTACTGTTGCAGAGTGTCACGATGCGGGAGGCGTCCGGCCGAGACGCTGCTGATGGAGGCTGGGTTCCCGAGCCTGCTCTTCCAACTGCCAGAAGACGACGAGCTGGTGTCCTGTGTGCCCCGAGGGTCGGCGGCTTTTGATGGCCCTACGCGGCAGATCCCTACCAGAGGCCGGCAATAGATGAGTCTCACCTTACTGAGAGAAGTCACCGGGAGCTCTGCGGGTCTGGGCACTGTTGCGCCAGCCGCAATTCAGCTGAAGGCATGGCTCCCTCTGTGAAAAATGTGCTGGTGAAGACACCCGGGACTTGCACTGTGAGGAGGCAGGTACGGCCTTGGTCCCGTGCTGCAACCTATGGGGCGTCTGGAGAGGCCTGGTTGCTGGGCACCCAAACCACCCGTTGCGGGCTGAGTGGGGACCTCGTCCTGCTCTTATCTCCCCTACATTTACCCTATAGAGCACGCACACCAGAGGAGAAAGTGGGGCCTGAGAGAGATCTGCACTGCCTCCCCATGTTATGCTGGGTGTCATGGCAGCCCCTCCATTCAGAGACACAGGCTGAGGCAACTATGCTACCTCCCATTATACTAGTTACCTGAATGCTTTTTCTGTTTGTTTCTCCATTCTCTTTCCTTCACTACGTTTGTACGCCAGAGACGCTTTTTCGTTGAATTGGAAGAACTAAGATGACTTTTGTTCCTCAGCCTCGTTTTATGTTTGACGCTGTTTTTAGCATGCCATTTGCTTTTTTCAGAGGACCCCATTTTTTCTGTTGTAGACTTTCCATTTTAGGCAGCCTCAGATGACTTTTTGACTTTCCCGGCTGGGGACACGTTCTTTTTGCCTTTTCCCCCGCTTTTTGAATGCTGGTTACAAGCTGACTTTTTGTTTTTTATTTTCCATGATGACTTATGCTGGTTACAAGCTGACTTTTTGTTTTTTATTTTCCATGATGACTTATGCTGGTTACAAGCTGACTTTTTGTTTTTTATTTTCCATGATGACTTATGCTGGTTACAAGCTGACTTTTTGTTTTTTATTTTCCATGATGACTTATGCTGGTTACAAGCTGACTTTTTGTTTTTTATTTTCCATGATGATTTTTTTTTTGCTTTTTGTTCCCCCCCCCCTCCCCCTGCTGAGTTCAATTTTGAAACCCTCTTACTGCCTAAACGTTACTGTTCCCCAGCTGGGGACGTTTGTTTCCTTGAGACGCTATGAAACCCCCCCCCCTTTTTTTTTTTTTTTGACAATTCTGGGACATCTCGGGGACGCAACCGTGACTAGGTGCCGGCTTGCTCCTGAGTGCCCGGGCCAGGTGCCGTTATTCCCTTGGCTCCCTGCGGCCTTATGGATCGTCTGGGTAGTCGCCAAGGCAGGCACATTTTTGGCCTTTGCCATCTTTTTACTCCCTTCCCCCCTCCTTCTTTTTTTTTTTTTTTCTCTTCTTAGTTTTGGTTTTCATTGATTTGTTCTTTTTTCGCGGAGACCCCCTAACTGGGAATGTTTATTGTTTTCTAGATGAGACCCCCAATCGGGGATGTTTTTGATTTCACTTGATGTACTGATGAATAGTTCTGGCCCTGCGAGGCCATATTTACCTATGCTTGTCTTTTGTTGTACATGCTAAATTCAAAAATAAAGAATTTAAAAAAAAAGATTAATTGAGGTTTTATTTAGTGATCCAAAATTCGAATTGATATCAACTATCGAATTGATATAGGAAATTCGAATCAATTCGAAATTTCAAATCGATTCCAAATTTCGAATTGATCCAAAACGAAACGAAATTAGTTACAAAATTCCGAAAACAAAATTATTTAAAAACGTAATGAAACAAAACTAAGCAAAACAAATGTCTCAGCCATGCACATCCCTTTTATGATCTTGTACCCTCCATGGTCCAGGTAGTGAATGGAAACTTTGTTTTTAGGGAAATAAGCCATTCCTATTGCCCTCCACCACACATTATTGCCCATTGACCCAGCACAGTCTGTTCCCACTGAATATGGCAGGCGTGGATCTCCAGGCTCCATGAAGCAAGATGTGTTTTATTGATCCAACAAGTCAATATCATTATATGGCGGTGACCAAACGTAGAGATGGTTGATAATAGCAATAAATGTGATCACTACCTCCATCTGTATACCTTATGGCAGAATTATCCCGCTGAGGATTTGAGAACGCTCTGCTGTAGGTCTATATCTGCGAAATGGAACTTGTAAAGAAGCAGATAGGTTCTAGCCAGGGGTCAAATCCTGCAGGAATGCATGGGAGGGAATGCAGTTCCCTCACTATTTTAGCAGGAGGAACTTAGTTCCCTTTTGGTTGATATACTGGGAAGCTGCAATAACTGTTTATATATGCACATTTTTATAAAACTGTCTATATTTAGGGTTTTATCTGGTCTTGCGTACATTGGGAAGGCATGGGAATGACGATTTCTCAGTGTTTGGCAGATTAATGGCATTCTCTTGCATAAAAAAAGAGCTGCAGCTGCTGCGCCTCCCAGTAATCTTTAAGACCGGAATGGACAGAAATGTTGGCGAGTTCCCACACTTATTTTTTTAGGACTTGACCCCTGGTTCTTGCCCATAGAATGGGCGCATGTCTTGGAACAGAGTGGTCTGCTACTCTGCTATGCTGTGCAGTGTTTTCATCGTTGACACCACATTGTTGCATTACTCAGAGTCAGCACACAATTCCATGGCTTGTTCGGTTCTTTATTTTATTCTCCAATACTGATACTGTAGCGAGATGTTCAAGCTCTAATGGAACAGGAGCATCGGCTTCATGCCCAGCATCAGGTGACTCTGATTCCTGTTGACAAAGTTGTTTAATGGAACAATAATAGTGACTTCAGGTACAATATGTTGATGAGTAATCAATGTTCTAGCACCAGTGTTGACTGATGCTTGAGACCCCGCATTACGTACAACCAACATATGTTTTGGTCAAACTATTTGTGTCTTATTGACAGGATGAGGGCATTGTGCTGGGGTAGGTTGCCGAGACGGTGGCATGTTAAGGTTGGTTGTTGGAGAGATTGTCAAGGAAGGGGGGCCCAAGTCTTTCAGTAAGGGCACTAAAATTTCTGATGGCAGCCCTGGTGCAATAGCTTAGGTCAGGCGTCCGCAAACTTGGCTCCCTGGTGTTTTGGGAACTACATTTCCCACGTGGCTCAGTCAGCCTAATGGGTGACTGAGGAACATGGGAGATGTAGTTCCCAAAACATCAGGGAGCCAAGTTTGCTGACCCCTGACTTAGGTAGACCTCTGGTCCTTTAATTAGATACAGCATATAAAATATTATCTAACCAGTAACATATTGAAAGAAGGGAGAGTCGGCTTTGTTGTCTTTCAGTTACATGAAATAAGAGTTTAGGCACAAGGCTCCAAGGCCCGTACAAGTGAGAGCCAAATAATCATTCACTGACAAAGAACAGAAGTCTTCAAATAAACCGCTGGCTTTGCAGCTGCTCTTCACCAGTGAGGCAGTGCTAGAGGTACTGCTGGGAAGGTATTAAACACAGAGAATTCCCATGTATGTATCTGATGTCCCACAGACAGCGCTACTGACCTTAACAGAAGCACTCGGGACAGAAAATGACAGCAAAAGGCCATAGAAGGAGCAGAAGCTGCCGAGACAGCAGGCTGTGACACACATTTCCAGAACAGCAGAAGATTAATTAAATGGTTTGGTGTAAAACTTAGATTAATGTGCTGAGAGGAGCACGATCGTACAGCATGTATTTGTGATAGAGGTGGTTCTAATGATGGCGGGGTACAAAATGGATTTTTTTTTCGGCTAAGTAATACATTAGGTGATCTTGACTTATTGGTAATAAAGTACGAAAAGTACATGTCAATGGAAAAAAGTTCAGATGTAGATTTATTTTAGTTTAACCTCCCTGGATTTACGATTCTGACATCTTTTAGATGTCAGAATCGTTACGATTTTTTTTTGTATCCCCCTAGCGGTATCTGAATGTGACTCAGGGTTAAATTCCTATGCTGGAAGCGGTAACCCAGAGCCACACTCGGGATGCCGCTGGATACATTAAATGTCCCTGCGCTCCCTCGCTGTCCCCGCAGTCTCCTCCGGTGATCGCAACCTCATACTTCCTGGTTCCCTTCTTGCGAGAAGAGAACAAGGAAGCAAAACGCCGCGATCTCTGGAGGAGACTGCGGGGAACAGCGAGGGAGCGCAGAGACAGGTAATGTATCTCTATCCAGCCCGAGTGTGGCTCGGGGTTACTGCTTTCAGCGGTGAAATTTAGCCCCGAGCCACGCTCGGGAACACTGCCAGGGAGATTAAAGAAATTTTTAATGAACCTTTTGTCACTGACAAATGGATTGGTAATATACAGTATATTTGTTCTAATCACCATTTCAAGTATACCTGAGTCTTTATCTCGATTTTGTATTGTAATGCGTTGAAAAGCACTCATTAGCATATCAAAAGACCGTCTTCACACGTTTTAAAGGCAACATTAGTTTGTCCCCTGTGGAGAAACTAAATTTTTTTGTTTTATGTCTCTCCAAGCACCCTAAAAAGAACTAAAACCATTTGCAAATAGCAGTCCTAAACTCCAGTGTAGCAAACATTCAAATAGATTACTGCACAATACAGCTGCCAGGAATTAGCAGAATACAGGGAGAGATCTGGGGTCACTCAGTGCTGTACAGAGATAAGATTCAGGGGTTATACAAGGTGTTACTGTAATTTACATATACAGTCATTATGTCACATACAGATATTATTTTTTTCTTACGCAGCTCCCAACTTTTTAGTTCAGGGACTTCCAAACCCGGAAATCCCTACATCCATTTAACACAATTTGTACTCCTACGCAACTTGCGTTGCACAGGAACTGCAAATTGTGCACCACTACAGACTTGTGGACTTTACGTATGCAAGTTCTGTAGTGCCTTTGCAGAGCAATGTATCGAATGTGAGCACCCATGCGCAGCTTCGATTGATCCCTGCCTCTCTGACACCACTAGCTATAGCTCTCTGCGTGCTGACATCACTAGTGACTGATCTGGTGATTGGCAGCTGGAAAATCCAAAATCCCAGCTGCTGGTTATTCTGGTTTGGGTGGAGGAAACTCCTCCACTTCACCCAGTGTTTTCTCCAAATTGGAGAGATAGTAGGGGCGCTCCTCACATCCTGACCTCGTTAAAAAGATAATGTGGTCAGTATGAGTAGAGTGTTCCTTTAAATTCCTTTACATTGTGATACCCAGACAGTTGCCAAATATACAATTTTTAAAATCTTAAATAAACTACACCACCATAACATAGAAAACCCTTCCATTGGCAGGAACCCTCCATGCAGGATGTCCGCATATGGTCCGATTGACTGCCAAATTTTGAACTTGAACTCAGTGTAAACGCTTCAGTATGGAGGCAGAATCCTATAACGCTCCACCGCGCAGCACGACCGCAGTGTACCACGGTGAAGAGAGGTTATTCCCAGTGTGGGATACCTCCGCAAGTGATGAGATATACTGTACCACTTATCTTTGCTTCCAATGTTAGGTCCTCAGCTTGAGGAGTCTTTCTGGAATAAGTGACTACGAAATGTCAGCACCTCCAGTAATGACGATCTTCACTAATGATCAATCTTGAGACTATGGTGCTCCATGGACTGTCAGTGTGAAAGCATTGCAAGATCAACCAAGTGCAGAAACTGTTACCTTTACATCGAAAAGGGCACCGTCTCCACCTTCCTGGAGTCACTCAGCCAAGGCTTCAAGGAGGTGAACTATCTGGAGAGCAGAAGAAGATTGAAAAGGATTGAGCAGAGGCACAATGAAGTGTGTGGGATGGGGCAGAAGCATAATGGGTTGAGAGGGATGGAACAGGGGGTCACATGACTGTATTGCCCTTTAACTGCAAGTGGAGACAGGATAATACATTATGGGCCCTAATACATTCTTTGCGCATTTGTTTTGCACGCACGCAAATGCGCATTTGCGAGAGTGCAAAACCATTTGCGCAGAACGTCGTATTACGACGTTCCCGCAAACGATGCACGTAATCGTCTACTGCGATTGACCCTGCGCGAACGAATTGTCCTGCGCGCATCCTATACTTAACATTGTCAGCGCAAATGCGTACGTGCGCTGGTACGCGGATGGTATTACAATCTGCGCGCAACGAAGGTTTGCGCGAATTTTCGGAACGTCTTTGAAAAGTAGGTGGTAACTGTAAATTTGATCGTCCTGGCCGAAACTAAATACACCAGCACAAAATAAAAAATACAGCACAGTACAGTTACACATTCTACACATACCCAAACAATAAAATTAATAAATTGCTTCATTTTATTTTTTCCTGCAGCATATATACTCAGATTGACTTTGACAGGCGCAATAACCTAACGTTAGAAAATGGTGGTTCTTAATTCTGATTGGCTGAATCCCGTGAAAAAAACAGTCCGAACACAGATCTCTGCGCGCAATGTACTTTGCGCACATTTTTGCGCGTCGTTTTTACGCACGAAAATTTGACGGATGAAAAAAAGTGCGCTTGGATCGAAATACCACGTTAATTTTCACGCGATCACGTATTTTTTCGTGCGCAAAAAAAATTGAGCTGCGCGAGCGCAATCGTGCAGAGAATGTAATAGGGCCCTACATTTCTATACTGATTTCGATATCTCCCATACGTTGTCACTATGAAAAGGTTACTACTCCACCAATAAATGCTGCAGGCCTTTGGACTTTGATTTACAGCTCCCATAGCACAACTAGGTTAAGGCAACCTTGAACTTACTGTATTCTGCTTTATGAAGCACTTGCTATGTAACCTGTGATAAGAGTGCTAAGGTAGAAGATGGTATTCAAACACATGAGCCTAGAGTCACAATTCAGGGCCCATCATTATAAAATGTTGCCTGCCAAAAGAATTATACAAATCCACATTTTACTCCTTTACAGGACATTGTACAAAAATCACTTAATTTGGCTTTTCATTAGTAATAGTGAACATGTCTAGGTGCATTTTGTTGTTTGTCTTTATAGTGTACTAATCTCAATGTAATCAAATAACATTATTTGTGATTGTTCGTATTAAATGAGAATTTATTGTAAATCCGTTTAACAGCACACTTTATGTTTTATTATCATCGCCTGCTAATCAGCTGCAGAGATTCATGATGAAAATTCCAGTTTCAAGGGGAAAAACAACTTCTAGCAAGCGCAATGTCATTAAAACCTGAGAATATACAATTAAAATGTGAAGCTAGTGTTAAGATCAGATATAAAACCTAGATAGAATAACATAATGTGCAGATCAGACACACAGAATCAAACCTCCTGGCAGAGATAACAGTGTATCCAGGCAAACTGTGATCAATGGTCTATGGATTTCAAAGGATAAACACGTGAGCTGTACTAGACAGATGGAAAGCTCTCATCTCCCTATTAGGGAAGAGTCACTCGGTAATTGATGTTAGGAGATAGTCTGTTACATTTATTGCAAACAATTTTCTTGATAGCAGCGCTGTGATTATGTAACAGAGCGAAATAAATTTGGAAAATATTCTGTTCATTTACTGTGCTCATTCTGATTAAAACAAATACAGATAATTAAAGGGACATGAGATGCACTGCGAACACTCAAATCAATTTGAGTGCTCACAGTGCCTTGCGTGTTCTCTCCCTCCTCTGGGACAGCTCTTGGAGGGCTGGTTCAGCCTTCCCAGAGCAGCAGTTTAGCTGCTCCTTGAAACTCAGATCAGGAAGGTTTGACCTGAGCATCAGGGTCCAGGACCAGGAAGAGTGAACCAATTCAGTACCCACTTCCCTTCTGGTAATCGGATTGGATGGAGACTCCCTGAAGCAGCCAGCCTCCCGCTGCCACATGACATTCTTTAACATCCTGTATGCCAGCAGCATGCCATCTCTGGAGGATTAGAGGCCACTGTGGCACTGTGTACAAGGTAAGTTTTAAAGGCATGTAAAGGCTTAGAACAGGAGATTGTGCAGAGTTGGTCAAGAGGGTTTAATGTTTAACTCCCTCCTTTCCCCATCTTGTCTTAACCCTATACCTTTAGATTTTAAGGAACACTTTACTGAAAAACAGAGTGTCCCTTTATTGCCCATAAATAATTGGGCAGAGGCTGCTGAATTATGTGAAGTTGGACAGACCATACTGGAAGGAGGAAGCCTACAGTGTTGTTGAGCGAAACGCGTCTCTTATATTATTTTTTAATAAATGTTGCATTACTTACTATAAGTATAGTGCATTTTTTTCTGTCCATTTTTCTCCAGTCTGAGCAACAAACCTATCGGCTACAGATCCTTGATATACCTATATACTGAGCTATTTCCTAAAGAGGCTCAAAAGATTTGTCTTTTTGCTTTTAAAGTGCTAAAGAAATCTTTTTATGGATCATCCCATGGCTGATCCAAGTGTGAAAAATCCTGTGCAAGGGGTGTGACCCCCCAGAGTGGTCAAGAAGCGACGATAGTTGAGCCCTATTAGGCTCTACACTTGTGAGTTCCTCATACATACAATTTGTACTTCAATTTTTTATTTAAAACATTATTGCACCATGGAGTCTTTTATCGTTCAATATTAGGTCTTGATTATGATTTCATAATCAGGAAACATCAAGATCATTGTTGAAGTTTCCCATCAAGTTACTTCCTAACAAGTTAAGTGCGCTCACACCGGGGCTAGCACCTATTGTTTTTTTATATCTGATTGGTGTATAGGGTGTACACAGGTGTTTTATTTGAGCTGCAAACTCGTTTATTTAATATATAGCGCCACTCATTCTCTCTACAATTTTTATCTATTAACCGACAGCTGGGAAATTAAAATTCTCTGTCAGCTGGTGATGCTGGATGGGGTGGAGCAAACTCCTCCACTTCACCCAGCGTTTTAGACAAAATAGGGGAGGGGGCTGAGGGGAGGAGAATTGGGGCACTCTTCACATCCTGAACATTTTAAAAATATAAAAGGGGTCAGAATGTGTAGAGTGTTCCTTTAACTGTGTGGAGAAAAGATATAAAAATTAGGTTTAAACTGAAACCATCTAGGACAATGGTTCCCAACCACGGTCCTCAAGTACCCCCAACAGACCAGATTTTAAGGATTACGGGGAGATACAAACCTAATTCTGCAATCAATGAGCTGCAAATCCTATCACCCATGCTGTGCTTCAGATTAGGGATGAGCGTTCGGTTCAGATTTGTTCTGAGTTCGAATCGAACTTCGGCTGTTCGAAAGTTCGCGAACTTCGAACTTTTTTGGGACGTTCGCCAAAAGTTAAAAAAATAAATATTTTTTGAAAAAAGTATAAAAAATCTAGAAATAAAGAGACTCTTTACTGCAGAATATTATAAGCAACGGTTTATTAGATATTGAATTAAAACGGGAATATTTTTAACATTGAAGCATATGGGATAAAACATTCTTTTTACTAAAACATCAGGTAGACGCGGCCCTCTAATCAGGCACTGTAGAGGGCAGCCTGCTGGGGCCTCCCAAGGATCCCCTTGAGGAGCTTGCGGCTGCCGGATGACAGAGCTGCGACTGTGCTGCTAGCAGCCTGGGTGCATGTGGCAGAGACAGGCAGCGCAGGGAGGGAGCCACTGCACCTGCGGCCACGGTAGACCCCACAACCAGGATCCAAGGAGCCCCCACTGACCACCAGGCTAAGGTAAGGTGACACATTTCTAAAATTAATAAAATCCGAGGAAATTTTTAAATGTCCCCAGAAACATAAAATAAACCTTTTTTTTTCTTTCTCTACCTGGCTGAATGTATTTCATTTTATATATTAGATACATTCAGCCAGGTAGAGGGGGGTGGCATGTGGGCTGCGCGGGGTCTCAGGCAGTGTTTTTTTTTTTTTTTGTGTGTGTATTTTTAGCAAATTTATAGGGGAAGGTAAGGGCAGGTATGATATATATATATATATAGATAGATATATAAAATATATATATATATTCTTATAAATATATACAGTGGCAAGAAAAAGTATGTGAACCCTTTGGGATTACGTGGAGTTTTGCATGAATTGGTCATAAAATGTGCTCTGATCTTCATCTAAGTCACAACAATTTGAAAAACACAGTCTGCTTAAAATAATACAACACAAACATTATATGTTTTCATGTGTTTATAGAACATAACATGTAAACATTCACAGTGCAGGGTGGATAAAGTATGTAAACCCCGAGCCTAATGACTTCTCCAAGGGCTAATTGGAGCCAGGAGTGAGCCAACCTTGAGTCCAATCAGTGTAATATTATTGGATGTGTTGCTGAAAGCTGTCCTGCCCTTTAAAAACACACACCAGTTTTGGGTTTACTGGTTTCAAGAAGCACTGCCTGATGTGAACCATGCCTCGCAGAAAAGAGCTCTCAGAAGACCTACGATCAAGAATTGTTGACTTGCATGAACCTGGAAAGGGTTACAAAAGTATCTCCAAAAGCCTTGATGTTCATGTGTCCACAGTAAGACAGACTGTCTACAAATGGAGAAAATTCAGCACTGTTGCTACTCTCCCTAGGCGTGGTCGTCCTGTAAAGATGACTGCAAGAGCACAGCGCAGAACACTTAATGAGGTAAAGAAGAATCCTAGAGTGTCAGCTAAAGACTTACAGAAATCTCTGGCACATGCTAACATTTTTGTTGACACATCTACAATAAGGAAAACATTAAACAAGAATGGAGTACATGGGAGGACACCAAGGAGGAAGCCATTGCTGTCCAAAAAGAATATTGCAGCACGTTTGAAGTTTGCAAAAGAGCACCTGGATGTTCCACAGCACTACTGGCAAAATATTCTGTGGACAGATAAAACCAAAATTGAGTTGTTTGGAAAAAACACACAACACTGTGTGGAGAAAAAAAGGCACAGCACACCAACATCAAAACCTCATCCCCACTGTAAAACATGGCGGAGGGAGCATCATGGTTTGGGGCTGCTTTGCTGCCTCAGGGCCTGGACAAATTGTTGTCATTGATGGAAAAATGAATTCCAGAGTTTATCAAGACATTTTGCAGGAAAACGTAAGACCATCTGTCCGCCAATTGAAGTTCCACAGAGGATGTGTGATGCAACAGGACAATGACCCAAAGCATACAAGTAATTCAACAAAAGAATGGCTTCAACAAAACAAAATACACCTTCTGGATTGGCCCAGTCAGAGTCCTGACCTCAACCCGATTGAATTGCTGTGGCATGACCTTAAGAGAGCGATTCACACCAGACATCCCAAGAATATTGCTACACTGAAACCGTTTTGTGAAGAGGAGTGGTCCAAAATTACTCCAGATCGTTGTGCAGGTCTGATCTGCAACTACAGTAAACGTTTGGTTGAGGTTATTGCTGCCAAAGGAGGGTCAACCAGTTATTAAGTCCAAAGGTTCACATACTTTTTCCACCCTGCACTGTGAATGTTTACATGTTCTGTTCAATAAAAACATGAAAACATATAATGTTTGTGTTGTATTATTTTAAGCAGACTGTGTTTTTCAAATTGTTGTGACTTAGATGAAGATCAGAGCACATTTTATGACCAATTCATGCAAAACTCCACGTAATCCCAAAGGGTTCACATACTTTTTCTTGCCACTGTACTGTGTATCATATGTACCTTTGAGGGCATTACATATTTCCCGACATTTAATTACTGTATTAGTACCGGCATTGATGTGGTATTTCCCGCCCCAAGTGGAGTTTTTTCATAATATTCTATTCTCTATTACTTTCATTTTACTTAGTTATCACATTTTTATATATTGTATCTACCAGGATTGTGTAATTTTCAATAAAGATATTTTAAATTTTTTAGCACCTGGACGAGGGGGACGAGCTTGTTTTATACAAGCCTTTTCTCTTTTGCAGTTTATGGTTTTGTGGATTCACCTGTTTAGGCTAGGGTCAGACGAAAGCATTTTTCCCCGCGAACGTGAAAAAGCGCGTCCGAACGCATTGACGTATTTTTTCACGGAATGCGCAAAAACGGTCAGACGACGCGCATTTTCGGGCGTGATTTTGTACGGATAGTCAATAAAACTCTTTTTGCGTCTGGACGTTATGTAGGCTGGTGTCACGGTGGCCCCCGCACCCCCCCGGCGCCTGGCAGCAGCTTCCTCGCTGCTCGCTGGCCAGGCGCCGAGTGATATTGCGGGCGCTTCCGCACACGTGGGACGCCGGGGGGCGGGGCCTGGCGGCGAGACGCGGACCCGCCGGGTTTAAAGCCCAGACTCACAGAGACGCCGGTGCCCTGACGTGGTAGTTACTTCCCGCAGAGCTCTTGTATATTTTGACTAATTAATGATTCTGTGTATGACCCCTGGCATTGGCAAACTAACGATTCTGTGTACGACCCTTGGCATTGGCAAACTAACGATTCTGTGTACGACCCTTGGCATTGGCAAACTAACGATTCTGTGTACGACCCTGGCATTGGCAAACTAACGATTCTGTGTACGACCCTTGGCATTGGCAAACTAACGATTCTGTGTACGACCCTTGGCATTGGCAAACTAACGATTCTGTGTATGACCCTTGGCATTGGCAAACTAACGATTCTGTGTATGACCCTTGGCATTGGCAAACTAACGATTCTGTGTATGACCCCTGGCATTGGCGAACGAACCACTCTGTGTATGATCCTTGGCATTGGCGAACGAACCATTCTGTGCGTAACCCCTGGTATTGGCATTAACTCTTCTAATTCTGGTATTGAGGTCAGTCTGTGTGGCACCCTAAGCACACATCAGACTACCCCTTGTTGTTAGGGTCTTGGGAAGAGCTAATTGTTCTAAGGTCTTGTGTATCATTCTATGTCTGTCTAGTCGTGCCGACCACTCTAAGGATCGGAAGGGTAGAGAGTGTCCTGCGTCTAGGGACCACTAGTCAGATAAGCAGAAGGATCCGTGACGTCTCTCTTGTATGTGCTCTGTACTGCCATTCTAGTAGTCTGTCTAGTCGTGCCGACCACTCTAAGGATCGGAAGGGTAGAGAGTGTCCTGCGTATAGGGACCACCACTCTAGTATCAGGGGGATCCGTGACATTACGTCAGGGCCAATGGATCCCGCAGACCTCTCTAATCAGTTGACCCGTATTGCAGCCAGACAAGAAGAGCAGGACCATAGAATGGACCAGATTGCTCTTGCCCTGCAAACCCTGTTAAATCGATCCAGTTCTGGAACTGCAAGCCCTCCAGACCCAGTAGTGCCTAGGGTCAGTTCGGCCGCTCCCGAGGGATGTAGGCTCAGTATGAAGGCACCCGTACGCTATGATGGTACACCAAACTTATGCCGGGGCTTTCTGACCCAACTCGAGATCCTGTTCGAGAACAATCCAGGGTCCTGTATGTCTGATAAAGCCAAAGTAGGCTATCTGATTAATCATCTAACCGAAAAAGCTTTATTATGGGCCACGCCCTTGTGGGAGAATAAGAAACCCATCATTTATGACTATGAGGGTTTTACCTCCGAGTTAAAACGTACCTTTGATCCCTCTAGAAGGGCTACCAATGCGGGTAGATCCCTGTTTCACATCAAACAGGGTAATAGGAGGGTCTCCGACTATGCCATAGAGTTTAAGACTTTGTCTTCTGAGGTACACTGGCCGAACGACGTTTTAACCCTAGCCTTTACCGAAGGCCTGAACGAGGCTTTTATGTTTGAGTTGGCTCCCTTAAAATTACCAGAACATCTGGATCATTTGGTTGATTTCTGCATTGCCATGGACGATCAAATCAGGGAAAGGAGACACCCCAGGGATAGACCCAGAAGGGTCCTGCCCCCTTTGCCCTTAGTACCCAGACACACCACTACATCAGGCAACCCGGAGACCGCAAAGACTGATGTACCGGCCGTTGAACCCATGCAGATAGGAAAAACGGGTATTTCAGAGGCAGAAAGAGCTCACAGAAGAGAAAGGGGGCTCTGCTTTTATTGTGCTGGGGCAGATCATTTCCGCCTTCAATGTCCTCAGAGACCCAGGGGTAGCAGGGGTGAGACTAACAAATCAGGTCAAAGAACAGCTAATACCCAGGTTATCGGTTCTCTGTATGCCTCCTTTGTGGACGATGAAAAAAAAAAACCCGGATTCTGGTACCTATCTCCCTCATCTGGGAGGGGGTTCACCTCGAGACTGAGGCATTCCTAGACTCTGGAGCCTCAGGTAATTTTATGGACAGATGTTTTGCCGCCAAAAACCTCTTACCTCTGGTTCTAAAGGAGAGGCCTCTAATGGTGGAAGCCATAGACGGAAAACCCCTGTCATGTCCCCATATCACTCACGACACTATTGATGTATGCATGACTACAGGAGTTCTGCACCGTGAAACCATACGATTCCAGATTATCGACTCTCCCTCATGTCCTGTCGTTCTTGGGTTCCCATGGTTAATAGAGCATAACCCGGTGATTGATTGGGCCCAGCGAGATATAAAGTGTTGGGGTCCTAGTTGCCAGTCAAAGTGCCTGGGCAGGGTTAATGCGATTGGTAGCCTCAATATTGCTACAGCACCACCTTTGTCCACCGAAGTCCCTGAATGTTATATGGCGCTAAAGGAGGTGTTCTCTCTAAACCAGGACTGAGGTCCTACCACCGCATCGCCCTTATGACTGTGCTATAGAGTTGCTCCCTGGTACTATGCCTCCTAGAGGACACGTATACCCTTTGTCACAAAAGGAAAACGACATTATGGAGGAATATATAAGGGAGAATCTAGAGCGAGGATTTATCAGACGATCCTCCTCTCCAGCAGGAGCAGGTTTCTTTTTCGTTTCCAAAAAAGAGGGTGACCTGCGACCTTGCATCGATTACAGAGGTTTGAATAGGATTACCATAAGAAATGCATATCCAATACCTCTTATAACAGAATTGTTCGACCGATTAAAGGGGCCCGTATTTATACGAAACTTGATTTACGCGGAGCGTACAACCTGGTCAGGGTTAAGAAGGAGCATGAATGGAAAACGGCTTTTAATACACGTAGCGGGCATTACGAATACTTGGTGATGCCCTTTGGGTTATGCAATGCGCCAGCCGTTTTCCAGGACCTCATAAACGACACCCTAAGGGACTTTCTGCAAACGTTCGTTATAGTATATCTGGACGACATCCTGATATACTCTCCTGATAAGGACACCCATCACGTCCATGTGCAACAAGTGTTGAAGAGATTATTGAAGGCTGGGTTATATTGTAAACTAGAGAAATGCTTATTCGACATAGAGACAGTGCACTTCCTTGGGTATATAATAACCCCTGAGGGTTTCCAAATGGATCCTAAAAAACTCTCAGCGATTCTTGACTGGCCTTTACCCCAAGGGCTTAAAGCCATCCAGAGGTTTCTGGGGTTTACTAATTACTACCGGAGGTTCATTAAAAACTTTTCGGCCTTGGTAGCTCCCCTCACGGCTATGACTAAAAAAGGGCTGGTGAATCAGAAATGGACACCCCAGGCCAGTCAAGCCTTTGAGGCACTTAAACAGGCATTCACAACTGCCCCTGTTCTCCGACATCCAGATCCGGCTCTGCCTTTCCAGGTTGAAGTTGACGCCTCCGAGCTAGGTCTTGGTGCAGTCTTGTCCCAAAGGGAGGCACCCGACAAACCCTTGCATCCATGCGGCTTCTATTCCCGAAAGTTGTCCCCGGCAGAGAGGAACTATGATATCGGAAATAGAGAATTGTTAGCAGTTATCGCAGCCTTGATGGAATGGAGATACTTATTGGAGGGGTCTAGGGACCCCATTGTCATCATAACCGATCATAAGAATCTTACGTACATTGGAGACGCTAAACGGTTAAATGCCAGACAAGCGAGATGGTCATTGTTTCTTTCAAGCTTTATTTCGTCCTCACATATAGACCTGGGTCAAGAAACATTAAAGCAGACGCATTGTCAAGACAATACGAATCCTACGAACATAACATCCAAGATCAGCATCCCATTGTACCCCAGGAAAGGATTATAGCCCTTACCACGATTAGTGTCTCGTCTCCTCTGATGTTAAGATTGCAGACCGCCCAGGGTACAGCTCCTGGGGGAGACCTCCTGCGAAACTCTTTGTACCTGAGAACGAAAGAGAAGAAGACTAAAACTTTATCATGATAACAAAACCTCTGGGCATATGGGGATCACCAAAACAGTGTCTAGTATACGTAAACTCCTCTGGTGGCCCACGGTGCGCCGTGATGTTAAGGATTACATAACCGTGTGCGAGGTGTGCACAAGACATAAAAGTCCCAAAACAGCGCCCATTGGTTTACTCCAGCCTCTGCCAATCCCCGAACGACCATGGTCGCATTTAGCTATGGATTTTATAGTAGAGTTACCCGAGTCAAAAGGGAATACTGTAATACTCACGGTCATTGATCGATTCTCCAAAATGGGTCACTATGTTCCTCTTCGGAAACTTCCTTCGGCAGCCGAACTGGTGCCCATTTTCATTACCAATGTGGTCCGCATACACGGTATTCCTCTTTGGATTGTCTCTGATAGGGGGACCCAATTCGTCTCCAGATTCTGGAAAGGGTTTTGCAAGAATGTGGGGATAGACCTATCCTTCTCTTCGGCCTATCACCCCAGACCAACGGAGCAGCAGAACGAGCCAATCAGAATATAGAGAAATATCTCAGGTGCTTTATATCCGAACGACAAGATAACTGGTCAGACCTGATACCGTGGGCAGAGTATGCCTTGAACAGTGCAGTGAGCGAAGCCACAGGACATTCCCCTTTCTTCACTGTTTACGGTTTTGATCCTCCCGTGCTCCCTGCTACATTTCCTGATACCGCGATTCCTGCTCTGGATGAGCATTTAGCGTCATTGAAAGAAACTTGGGGAAGGGTTAAAAGGGCACTGGAGGATAGCAGTGGTATCCAGAAGATCAAGGCCGACAGACACAGGAGGCCGGCACCCGTGTATCAAGTTGGGGACAGGGTTTGGCTTTCTTCACGGAACATCAAGCTCTTAGTACCCTCTATGAAACTGGCACCCAGATACATAGGGCCCTATAAGATTCTGCGGCGAATCAATCCGGTCTCCTATGCTTTGGCACTGCCCTCCCATATCAGGATACACAATGTGTTCCACGTGAGCCTTTTAAAACCACTCTTGTGTAATCGGTACACCAGGGTCCGTGTCCCCCCTCCTCCTGTCTCTGTGGAGGGCGAGGAGGAGTTTGAAGTTGAGGCCATTCTGGACGCCAGGGTTTCTAGGGGGGTCCTTCAGTACTTGGTTGACTGGGTGGGCTACGGTCCAGAGGATCGCTCTTGGCTCCCGGCTACTGAGGTTCATGCTCCTCGGTTGGTGAGGGCTTTCTATTTGGCTCATCCCCGCGCTCCTGGGGGCCGTCCAGTGGCCGCCCGTAGAGGGGGGGTTCTGTCACGGTGGCCCCGCACACCCCCGGCGCCTGGCAGCAGCTTCCTCGCTGCTCGCTGGCCAGGCGCCGAGTGATATTGCGGGCGCTTCCGCACACGTGGGACGCCGGGGGGCGGGGCCTGGCGGCGAGACGCGGACCCGCCGGGTTTAAAGCCCAGACTCACAGAGACGCCGGTGCCCTGACGTGGTAGTTACTTCCCGCAGAGCTCTTGTATATTTTGACTAATTAATGATTCTGTGTATGACCCCTGGCATTGGCAAACTAACGATTCTGTGTACGACCCTTGGCATTGGCAAACTAACGATTCTGTGTACGACCCTTGGCATTGGCAAACTAACGATTCTGTGTACGACCCTTGGCATTGGCAAACTAACGATTCTGTGTACGACCCTTGGCATTGGCAAACTAACGATTCTGTGTATGACCCTTGGCATTGGCAAACTAACGATTCTGTGTATGACCCTTGGCATTGGCAAACTAACGATTCTGTGTATGACCCCTGGCATTGGCGAACGAACCACTCTGTGTATGATCCTTGGCATTGGCGAACGAACCATTCTGTGCGTAACCCCTGGTATTGGCATTAACTCTTCTAATTCTGGTATTGAGGTCAGTCTGTGTGGCACCCTAAGCACACATCAGACTACCCCTTGTTGTTAGGGTCTTGGGAAGAGCTAATTGTTCTAAGGTCTTATGTATCATTCTATGTCTGTCTAGTCGTGCCGACCACTCTAAGGATCGGAAGGGTAGAGAGTGTCCTGCGTCTAGGGACCACTAGTCAGATAAGCAGAAGGATCCGTGACGTCTCTCTTGTATGTGCTCTGTACTGCCATTCTAGTAGTCTGTCTAGTCGTGCCGACCACTCTAAGGATCGGAAGGGTAGAGAGTGTCCTGCGTATAGGGACCACCACTCTAGTATCAGGGGGATCCGTGACAGCTGGACATTAGCAGAGTCTGACATCTCCTAATCACGCAAACATGCCGCTATGCCGTAGCTGCGTACTCAGTACGTCAGTACTAGCGGTTCAGCGTTCTCAGAAAAATGCGTTCCAATTCCACTTGGGTTGCACGACCGGACTTTTGTGCGGCCGTACATCGTATATTGGCCGTAATTGCCCGTCATCTGCTGCTAGTGCGGCCGTAATTATGTGCGCCAGAACGCACGTTAAAAGTGCGCTGGTCTGACCCCAGCCTTAAACCTGTCAAACGAAAGCACCGAAAATCTGGGCAAGTCGCCAACTTTTTGGTGCTGTTCAGCATTCCCCGAATAGATTAACCATTACTTGTCTATGGGGAATTTCACTGCCGCCGAAGGTCGTCAAATTGCGGGAACCTGAGGCGATCTGCACTGTATTTTGCTGACAATTCACCAATATTTGGAGAATTACTACCTTTCTGAATAGCCGATTTGCCATGGAATTGCATCGTATGGTGAAATTCAACGTTTAGTGCAGTTCGGTGGCAAGTTCGACAGTCTTTGAATAACCCCTTTAGTTTGTTTTATAAAAGAAAGTAGAAAAGTATTTTTATTAGAAAACACCTTTTTTTAATTTTTTTAGAAAGTGTTTTGCCAGGAAGGATACATTGATATTTGTCTCGTTTTCAAGTATGTCCTGGGTGGCGAGTATGTACCGTTAGGTGTTTTGCCCAAGGACACTTACTGGAGAGGTGCTCTTGCCGGGATTGAACCTGTGTCTCCATGAGTATAGAGCAGTGATGTTACCTCTACTCCATCCAGCCAGATGTTTAGCTTGCTAGATGCTGATTTTTGAGGCACTTGTTAGGAGACAGTTTAGGACAGAAGGTGAGGGTTACAAAGATAGGCAGGGAATCAAATTCCAGATCACAACCATCATCTAAAATTTCCCCAGGCACCACTGGACAAAGTATTAGGTGCTATGTGTTTTTTGCGGGGGTCCCTGAGTCCTGCAGTTGATTCCAGCAGTTGGCACAGGGTAAAGAAGTAGAGAAGGGCCGTAGAGACTAGCGTATGGCTCCCCCTGCTGTCCGCTGTGCGAAGAGGCAGTTTGATCATACATCATGGTGCAGCTGTGCTTGGGAAGAAATGTCAGTTCAGCTTCAGGGGGGGGGGAATTGCAGATGATTTATTACACGTATAGACCATAAGATAAGGGACATTGTTAATTTAATACTTTGCAGGCTTAGCCGACATGAAATGAATTAGATTTCCATAGGGTTTATGCCAAAACCACTTATTAACAGAAAAAGATTATTTCAATGCATTCCAGCCTTCGCCATCTGTTCGTACTTAATAATGTCTCTCGTCAATAAAAATGTATGGAGTAATAATGTGATGGAGTTTCCAGCAGATGATCTCAGTTGAGGTAGCTCTAAATTTGATTAACTGTACCTTTTTGCTCACAGGTCTTGAGCAATCCATGCCCTGAAAGTCACGTGCTTTTCTTCCCCGAGTCCTCCCTGAAATGATTCCAGATGTTACCAGTCGCCTCCACTTCAAGATTCTTTGCGCATAGTTTAATCAATTTAATTTTCTCTCCAAAAATGCCCACATCACAAATTAACTTTCTTCAAAAGCTATGGCTTACAGCAGGGACCTCATACTCTGGCCCCCAGATGTTTCTGAACTACAACTCCCATGGGTTGTAGTTCTGGCCATCCGTTGCATTCAAATGATTCTGGGAATTGTAGGCAATAAACATCTGGGGGGGGGCAGAGTTTGAGATCCCTGACTTACAGGGATAATAGAATGGAAAAATCACATTTTGCCAGATCCATTCGTGGAATGAGCGGCTGGTTTATGGAAATAAAATTTCACCGCATCTCCTATGTGATGGAAGCCACATCCACCTTCCCTGTGAGGACAACCTCAGTCACCATCATTAACCACCTCTCACATTCTGAATACAGACAGACTCTAAGGGCCCTATTACATTCTTTGCGCACAATTGTGCGCGCACGCAAAAACGCATTAACGCGAGGGGCAAAACTCTTTGCGCTGAACGTCGTATTACGATGTTCACACACAAAATGCATGTTAACGTCTAACGCGAGTGACCCTGCGCGAACCATTTGCGAGCGCAATTTAGTGCGCACATCCTATACTTAACATTGTGAGCGCAAATGCGTTTGTGCGCTGGTACGCGCATGGTATTACAATCTTAGCTCAAAATTTAACGGACAACATTTGCGCGCATAATTTTAACGTCTTTGAAAAGCCGGTGGTGATGGCAAATTGTAACAACCTGAGCGTACCAAACTGCGGATTCACAACGGAGAACGTCGATGCGCACGTTTTTTTTTTTTTTACTAGATCCATCAAAAATTACGGCCACTACCTTGTCTTCCGTCAGAACGTACGTCTGTTGTGCGCAGTCCGCACAAAATGCGTTCGTCTGACGGACTCGCTTTAAATATTACATTGCGCTCACTGACTTCTTTTACGAGCGGAATTTCCCGACGGATGAAAAAATGCACGAGGAATGTAATTCCAGCGGTAATTTTCGTGCATTAACGTTTAACGCTTCGCGCAAAAAACCCACACGTTTAGCATGTGTTTTTGCCTTTAAGAATGTAATAGGGCCCTAAGAGTGTAAGCTCTTGAGCTGATTCCTCTCTCCTACTGTTCGGTATTTTTAACTTTTTGTGTACATATGTTATTCTGTTTCACCCTTTATACAGCACTGCGGAACTTGTTGGCGCTTTATAAATGCTTGTAACTAACTGTTTAAGCAACTACAAAGGGGTTAAAACACGCTTTTTAAAAGCACTTTGTATGGCACGCAGCCAAAAAGCACATGAGTCTGCTTGTGCCGATGGGGTTGGTTAAATGTGTTTTAATTATCCCATGTACCAGTGATTAAACACTCAAATCATGGGCCAGTTAAATAATATGAAATGACCATTTAATGTACTATTAGCATGTTACAGTAGAAGCGTCCCTTGTTATAGCCTATATCATTCACCTCCAACAGCAGCGGACCGACAGGACTTGAGGCCCCTAGACAATAGGAGATTATGGGCTCCCGATTGTGGAGTTAGGGTGCACAAAAGGACCCCTCACCTGACCTCCATATGCAGAAGCACATTGCCAACGTGGAGCCCCACAGAACAGCGGCCAGCATTCACAGTCGTTTTATTGAATTCTAAATGGCAGTATGGCCCAGGGCTCCTCAGAGTCCAGACGTGACATTCCTTACGTCTTCACAAGTATCCTAGGCATGGGGTGGACCACCACCCCTCAGCATCTCTCTTCACTGTGAAATAGCGGCCAGCATTAAAGCCGGCTTCTGATACTATTTCCACATGATCTTATCTGTGGTATCGAGGGGCCCCACGGTAAGGACAGGCCTGAACAAGTCTAAGGAGGCCCTCATGGGGCCCACTCCTATACCGGGGCCCTCAGGCCCTATTGCCCTAATGGTCAGTCCGCCCCTGCACCCAACCCACAATTTTAAAAGATATATAAATACAAAAAGCAACCTTTAAGGAATACAGTAATACCTTGAATTGTGAGCATAATTTGTTCCGGAAGCGTGCATGTAATCCAAAGCACTCCTATCAAAGCGAATTTTCCCATAAGAAATAATGGAAACTCTGACGAGTTCCGCAACTATTTATTCATATGAAAATGATTACAGTAACACAAAATACTGTACAGTATAAAGTAAAAATAAAACAAATTAACCTGCACGTTGCCTTTGACAAGAATTGTGGCTGGTGGGAGAGAGAGGAGGAAGAGGAGGGTTATTGTGCAGGACGTTAATCACTAACGTGATCGCTGCAATCTGTTGGGAGGGTTTCAGCACGTCCGGTGTAATGTGCGATACTATTGCGCATGTTACACGGTGTGGCCCTCCCCATCAAGCCGGCAGAATGCTGCGACAGATGCAGGGAGGAAAGGTGACATGGCCTTAGTTGCGACGTGACGCTCAGCAGACATCGCTTGTATATCAAGTCAAAATGTATAAAAAAAAATTGCTCTTCTTGCAGAACGCTCTCAAACCAAGTTACTCTCAATCCAAGGTTTTACTGTAACTACATTTGCAAAGTTTCGGCCTATGTAAATATTTTATTGGAAAATGTATCTTCAGATGAGTTCTTTTGTAATCACATTTTGCTCGAGTGTTTTTTCGGCCATTGTCACTGTGTGACTCAGGTACACTTGTCAACTGAGGTGTAAATGTAGAGACAATTACAAGTAGTTATAAACCGTCAACAACGACTGTTGCGCTGTACAATGGGTATCAGGAAAGGTACATTGGGGAGGGGGGTATGAAGTGAGCGGATAGGCTTTTCACAATTTAATAACGTTCTTCACTTTATGGTTGTCCTTTTCGGTTGTGTTGATGAAATCTCTAGTTGTGATATGTTTAAAAAGGGTATAATGGATATTTGCAGAGATCATCATGAGGTTATTACGTACAAACATGTTTACAGGCAGGGGAGAGCTGGCAAGGGGGGAAACTGCCCCTGGGCCATTAGCATATAGGGCCTGTGAGATGAAAATTCATAACCCTATTCCCAATGAAATAAATATGAGTTGCGCAAAGTTTTCTATACACACAACATAGGCTGAGAAAGGCTGCCATGGGGCTAATTTACTCAATAGGAGAGTTATAGGGTTTATAAGTACCAATTAAATATTCTTAAAGTGACATGCATGCTTTGCTAGTGTGCTTTCAAAAACATGCTATGCCTTTTGAATGAGTTAGTAGTCTCATTCAGCAGGCCTAAAAAGCAAGTAAATATGATATTTTTCTCATATTTACCTGCTTTTCTTTCTTGGCGTCTTCCACGCCCACCTCATGAGGCAGTTTTAGGCTAGGGTCAGACTAACGCATTTTTCACGTTGTCCGTGAAAATGTGCGTTCGAAGAATGGACGTATTTTTTAACGGAATACGCAATAGCGGTCATACGATGCGCAGTTTCGTCCGTGATTTTGTACGGATCATCAATAAAACACTTCTTGCATCTGGACGTTATGTTGGCCGGACATTAGCAGCGTCTGATGTCTCCAATTCACGCACACACGCCGCTAGCGGACGCAGCGCACTCTGTACGTCAGTACTAGTGGTTTAACGTTCTCGAAAAAATGCGTTCATTTTCCACTTGCGTTGCGCAGCCGGACTTTTGTGCGACCGTACTTCGTATATTGGCCGTCATTGCCCGGCATCTGCTGCTAGCACGGCCGTGATTAAGTGCGCCAGAACGCGCGTTCGCACTGCCTCAGTCTGACCCTAGCCTAAGCTAACCAATCAGTGTGTATACCTAGGTATAGATAAAAAAAACACGCTGAGCATGTGCGAATGAGTTGCTCCTCCTCCCTCCTGCACTGTGAGCTGAGGGGAGGGCGGGTCTGAACTTTCACCCCCAGCTACTGCAGAGACAGGGAAGGAAAAAATCCATTCACACAGGGAGAAAGACAGCAGAGACACAGCAAGAAAAGGTAAAGCGAAAAACAGTAACATAAAGCAGAGAAAGCACAAGAGAAGATGCAGTGAAAAAGCGAGAGAGTGAGGGACTTTGAGTCAGACATTGAGTATGTATAGGAACAAGGAAAACAGCGTGCAACATGGATATGTTTCCCACGGAAAAAGTTTTATTTGGATGTCAGCAGACAAAAAGCACAGCGTTTCGGCCACCACAGGCCTTTTTTCGCTCATCATGTTTAAACGCGATTTGAAGTCACATTTTATTATATGACCCAGACATGTTATATATCGTTCTTTCCGGCAGACTCAGCAGATTCATAATATATCATTATTATATGTATACATCATGTCCTGTCTGTATATTATGACACGAAAATGCAATAAAATTTGAATGTTCAAAAATTTACGTGTTAAGTGTTTTTTTTCACAATTTAACATGCAAGCTTTTGCGGTTATAGTTTCTATGAGTTGCGCTTGTTAAAAAAATTAGAAATGTGGGACTTGTTACATTTTTTGGGGGGAAAATTACACGATTTTTAACAAATTCACCCATACATAAATCGTTAGTGCAGCATCATTGTTCACATTATAATTGAAATGGGAACAATATTGCTGCATTAACAAAACAAAAAACACTTTTTTTTTTATTATATTTTTTTATTTTAATTTTTTTCCTTAAATTTTAACATGGTCATGTTTGGTATCGTTGGAAAGGTCATGCTCTGGGCGATCCAATGATACCAAAAAGTAACCCCTAGCTGCCACAGATTGGGAGATAGGGGGTTCCAATGGACCCCCTATCTCCACCATTGGTGGCAGCTAGGGGTTAACTCCAGAACTGACGTCATCGCGCTATGCACGATGACTCCAGTCATCAGGGGGAGATCTCGGAAGCTTGGCTAACATCCAAGATGTCAGCCAGCTCCGGGAGAGGATCTTGATCTGGCGCCTTTTGGCAGCGAATCATGATCCGGCCCCCAAGGGGTTAAAGCCAGCCACTGTTTAGAAGGGCAGGCTGTGCCCTTCCAAATGGTGCCTGCCTTTGATCGCTGCCTCTTACGGAAGGGGAGGGAGAGAGGTCCAAGTGACCTCCCCCCTCTCCCGTTCAGGCACCTTCCCCGCACTCGCGGGGGGCACCTGTAATAGGTGTCATTGCGCTAGCGCGGTGACATCTATTTTCCCCACTGGGGTCCCGGAGTGCCGGGCTGACATCCAAGATGCATGTCCATAGCACAGGAGAACCACTTGGCTGGATGCGCTGAGCGCGTCCTTAGCAGCCAAGTGGTTAATCATGCATATATGCATGATTAAGGCTTGTGGTGGCCCGAAACGTCGTGCTTTTTGTCTGCTGACATCTAGATAAAACTTTTTCCGTGGGAAACATATCCGTGTGGCATGCTGTTTTCCTTAACAAAGAAAAAAATGTCAAAGTACATTGAAACATACATAGTGCAGGAGGGGTGGGGTCGCACCTATTCCCCAATGGGGCGGCTGCAACCACCAAATGCATCCAGCCCAACAACATGTGCAAAACATAACAAAGAAAAAAATTTCATCTGCGCTTACTCCAATTATACCGTGTGAAACTAAACACAATTAGAGGTTTGGTTTCTTATCAATGGCCATTATAAGACTAAAGCTTGCCCGCCAGCGTCAAGGCACCTCTATAAGGGTGAGTCCTGTCCAAAATGAAGCCACAGGCTGCTGTGTAGCAAACCATACCTGCTCATGCTGCTTGTCAAACATGAGGTAGACTGGTGGGCCTTTATTTAAGCTCCCCCAGAAACAAAATCCACTTTGGGATCAAAAACAAAGACACGGAGCGGAGTCTTGCTGCAGAAATGACCTGGCTGGAAGTACATTTAGTCTTATAATGGCCATTGATAACAAACCAAACCTCTAATTGTGTTTAGTTTCACACGGTATAATTGGAGTAAGCGCAGATGACATTTTTTTCTTTGTTATGTTTTGCACATGTTGTTGGGCTGGATGCATTTGGTGGTTGCAGCCGCCACATCGGGGAATAGGCGCAACCCCACCCCTCCTGCACTATGTATGTTTCAATGTACTTCCAGCCAGGTCATCTCTGCAGCAAGACTCCGCTCTGTGTCTTTGTTTTTGATCCCAAAGTGGATTTTGTTTCTGGGGGAGCTTAAATAAAGGCCCACCAGTCTACCTCATGTTTGACAAGCAGCATGAGCAGGTATGGTTTGCTACGCAGCAGCCTGTGGTTTCATTTTGGATAGGACTCGCCCTTATAGAGGTGCCTTGACGCTGGCGGGCGTGCTTTAGTCTTATAATGGCCATTAATAAGAAACCAAACCTCTAATTGTGCTTAGTTTCACACGGTATAATGGGAATAAGCGCAGATGACATTTTTTTCTTTATGTTTTGCACATGTTGTTGGGCTGGCTGCATTTGGTGGTTGCAGCCGCCCCATCGGGGAATAGGTGCGACCCCACCCCTCCTGCACTATGCTGTTTTCCTTGTTCCTATGGAGGACGGGCGGACCTCTGCGGCAGAGCACCGGAGTCTCCCACTGGTCTACAGAGCTCTCCCGTTTCTGTACATACTGTGCACTTCCGTGAGTTTTACATTGCTTATATAAACCATGAAAGAGCTCAAGTGAGCATGTCAATGGGTGAGTGAGTGAGCCTGTATGTGATAGTGTGAGTGGGTGAGTACGTTTTGATTTCACAGTTGCAGAGATGTAATATTCAGTTCCTCGGTTTCCCCAGGTTAAGGTCCTGAGCTGCACAGCTTGTGTTAGTTCATACAGTCACAGGTATTTATAAAGTGCTAGCCAGTTCCTTAGCGCTGTACAATGGGAGAGGCAGAATAACAAATGTCCATCCAAGTTAGACACACAGAACAGTAGGAGAGAGGACCCTGCCCAAGAGCCTACAGTCTAAGAGGGGTGACACACTAGTTGTGGGTAATAGTGGAGTATGTGAAGTAGTGGGGTGCGTGGGGGGCTGTGGGCAAGATGGAGCAAGAAAAGTAGTTCATGTGAAGCTTTGATGGGCGGAGTAGTGGGCGGGGAGGAGGCGGGGAATATTCAGGAAGTAGGAGCTGATGAAACACCCCTAGCTGAGGGGCGTCGCCAGAGAAGATGAAATTACAGATTTTAAAACAAGAAAATAAAAAGTACACATTTTTGAAACTTTTATTGATTTGTTCTAGATTGAATACATGGGTAAAAAGGTTTAAATGTCAATTTAAAAATATATTTCTAGACATATCCCTTTTAAGAATAATTTTTTTCACAGCAGTGTATTTAACTTTTGGGCAGGAAAGGACACAATAAAATGATGATATAATCAGTAGTAAGGATATTTAATTCATATCTAATATATATAAAATTCTATGAGAAAATCAGGAAACTGTATACAAACGGGCCTGGAGCTGAAGACTTTGGTGGCTTTTATTGGAATTTAGTGAAATGAAAGCATATTTTAGGTTATATTGCAGATACGGATATATCTAACCAGGCAGATACTGTGTGAGTAAATTTACATTCAGATTTCAATCATTTAAAGCATGTAAAATAATTTTTTCACATTTTATCATCCAAACCTTTGTGGTTCTATAATCTATAGGGAATTCTTGTTAATTTTTTTAAAATGGGATCCTGTTACTGCATTTTTCTGAGAAAATATACAATTTTAACCAAATAAATGAAATATTTCCCTTGTGTTTTTTGAATAATATGACTATATATAAAACACTGATCTTGCTCCCAACGTGGGAAATGAGAAGGTGAGTAATGGCAGTGGTATTGCTCATTTTATAAGTGACAAATGGACAATGCCATTGCATTGGAACTAAAAATAAAAAGATAAAAAGTTTTTGGGTTTTCCTTTTAGATTTTACATGGTCATGTTTGGTATTAATGCAAAGACCAGACGCTGACCTGTCCAATGACACCTCCCTTGACCTTGTAAGGTGTAAAGATTAGTAACGCAAGGTTCCAAAGTCACTCCCCCAGTGCACTTTGCTGCAGTGCGGTGGTTTAGGTTTTTGGTGTAACAATACGTAATAACGGATCGTGTCATCACCTCCACACTTGAGATGGCGAGTTAGTGCAGCATCATTGTTCACTTTATAATTGATAAGTGGAAAGTATTGCTGTGTTAGAAAGAAAAAATAAAGTAATATTTATTATTTTATGTGTATTGTTACATAAAACCTGGTCATGTTTGGTATCATTGGAAAGGGCATACTCTGGCCTTTCCATTGATACATCATATGACCCTGTATCTGCTATAGTGTTGGAGATAATGGGGTCCACATGTTCATAAATGCAGACATTGTTATTTTTTCTCTGGGCCTATTCTGGGGCATGGGCCTGGAGCTGCTGCTCCATCTGCCCCTATGTTAATCCGGCCCTGGGGGTTGCAAAAGGGCTGTTTGGTAGTAATTGTGAGCCCTCTTTTGTGTGTTTAGGCACTTTATGCTCAAACTAGACCATATAATTATCTAATATGTGAGGAAAATATGTTTTAAGGCTGTGACACATCGCAGGTGTCTGTGTGGTGTTGAGCGCTGCGAGGCAGAGCATGGAGGAACATGGTGTACAGCAATGCTATGACAGCAGGTCAAAAAGCTCTGAATCCCGTGTGTCACCAAATACCAATCGATTGATTCATCACTATAAACCGACGAGACCTCGATTTTCTGGCCAAATATTCACTCTTTTGGTCTCTGCGTTTTAACACGGTACAAGCGGTAAATGGACTTTTTTTTGTCTGCCCTGCCACTTAAATAAAACCATCTCGTGAGAAGGGATTTTATTAGATGAGGAGAATTTATGGAAAGACTTTGAGGGAACAATTAGAACACGGGCAAAGGACCAAGAATTTAATTGCGCAACCTTCGGCTTTAACCAGGTTATCCTTCAATTTCCGTAAGAATTGAATTGGACGCATAAAGTAATGATGATATACGTGTCTTCTTTGTCTGGTGTATCCTTTTCATGATATATTGGGACACATTTAGAGATCATGAGTGTATATATATATATATAAACATTTATAATTGTAGAAGACATTTACATATCTCAGCAATTCAGAGAACTGCTTAGCCCTAAACATCTGTCCAGGAGTGGCTGTGACTCGTTGCATAACCTGACCTAAAAAGCCGTCTAGTATGGCATTGCCCTGGCAGCAAGGAGGGTTCTGTGTTAAAACAGACCCTGGATGCAAAACAGTGAGAAATCAGAGACTCCATTTGCATGTCCTACCCAGATTTCCTTGCTGCGTATGGGGAATGTAGCACCTGAGCTCTGTAAAGCAGTTCTCTGAATTGCTGGGATGTGTAAATGACTTCTACAATTATAAACTTTATTATTTGCTATGTGGAGGCTTTTAATCTCACTTTTTGCCCTCCACCATAACTTAAATGTGTATTGATTTCCCCTCTGGGTACAGCACCAAACAACAACTAGATAGGACTTATCTTCTGCTGATGAGGGCAATATAAGCCCAAAAACAGCTATTCGGGAGTGGCTGTGACTCGTTGCTTTATCTCACCTGTACTAAAAAGCCATCTAGTATGACATTGCCCTGGCAAAGAGGGTTCTGTGTTAAAAAAGTGAGAAATTGGAGACTTAATTTGCATGTCCTACCTAGAGTTCCTTGCTGCATATGGGGAATGTAGCACATGAGCTCTGTGGGTAAAGCAGTTCTCTGAATTGCTGGGATGTGTGAATGTCTTCTACAATTATAGGCCCCTATTACATTCTTTGCACAATTGCGTTCGCGCAGCGCAAAATTTTTTGCGCGCATTGTCCAGCGTTATCGCGCAAAAATATACGCGATATTCTGATCCGAACACATTTTTTCATCCGTCAAAAAATAACATTCGTAAAAACGACGGCAAAACGAAGTGTAATACGCGTGCAGTAACGTTGCGCATGTAAATCAGTGCGCGGACTGTTTTTTTCGCGGGATTCAGCCAATCAGAATTAAGAACCTTAATTGACATCAATTTACCTTAATTGACTTACTTAAGTTTTTGCGCCTGTCAAAGTAAATCTGAGTATACATGCTGCAGCAATAAAAAAAATATGCACGAATTCACAATTTTATTGTTTGGGTATGTGTAGAATGTGTAACTACACTGTGCTGTATTTTTTTTTTTTTTTTTTGGTGCTGGTGTTTTTTGTTTCAGCCAGAACGTTTTGATTTGCAGTTACCACCAGCTTTTCAAAGACGTTAATATTATGCGCGCAAACGTCGTTCGTGAAAAGTTGTGCATTGCTTGAAATACCATCCGTGTAACGAATTTGCGCTCCAAATGTTAAGTATAGGACGCGCACAGTCCATCCGCGTTAAACGATAACGAGCGTCGTTTGTGCGGACGTTGAAATACGACGTTCTGCGCAAAGGGTTATGCCACTCGCGCAAATGCGCATTTGCGCTCAAAACACGCTGCGCGAAGAATGTAATAGGGGCCTTTGTTATTTGCTATGTGGAGGGTTTTAATCTCACTTTTTGTCCTCCACCACAACATTAATGTGTATATATCTATATGTATATCACCAGTGTATAGCAGTACGTAGTGATATCTTCTTTATTGGACTAATGTTACATTAACCACTTCGATGCTGAGGATGCGCTCAGCGCGTCCTCAGCATTCCCGCTGGTATGCGGAGGACGCGCTGAGCGCGTCCTCCCATTGGGGTCAGCGTTCGGCCGAGTTCTGGCCGATCGCTGGCCCCCCCGGTGCGGGCTGACATCCTGGATGTCAGCCGCGCATCCGGGACCACAGCCGCCCGAATTAGGTGTCATCGCGGCAGCGCGATGACACCTAATTCAGGCGCCCCCCCCCGCGTGTGCGGAGGAGGCGCCTGAAAGGGAGGGGGGGTCCTTCGGACCTCTCTCCCTCCCGATCGGCGGCTCTGCGGGGGTTAACCCAGGCATCATTTGGAAGGGCACAGCCTGCCCTTCCAAATGATGCCTGGCATTAACCCCTGGGGAGCTGGATCGCGAATCGGCGCTGAAAAGCGCCGATTCGCGATCCTTTCCCGGAGCTGGCCGACATCTTGGATGTCGGCCAAGCCTCCGGGAACTCCCCCTGAGGACTGGCGTCATCGTGCGTAGCACGATGACGCCAGTCCTGGACTTAACCCTTAACTGCCACCAACGGTGGAGATAGGGAGTTCATTGGAACTCCCTATCTCCCGATCCGTGGCAGTTAGGGGTTAAATTTTGGTATGGTTGGATCGGCCAGAGCATGGCCGTTCCAACGATACCAAACATGAAAGTGAAAAATTTTGTAAAAAAAAAAAAAATGAAAAATAAAAATAAAAAAAAATTATAAAAAAAAAAAGAAACACTTTTTTTTTTTTTTTTGGTTTGTTAATGCAGCAATATTGTTCCCATTTCAATTATAATGTGAACAATGATGCTGCACTAACGATTTTTGTATGCGGTGCGTTTGTTAAAAATCGCGTAATTTTCCCCCAAAAAAATGTAACGAGACCCCATCTCTAATTTTTTTAACAAGCGCACCCCATACAAAATATAACCGCAATTGCTCGCATGTTAAAATGTGAAAAAAAACACTTTACACATTGTAAATTATTGAAAATACATATTTTATTGCATTTTTTGTTATAATATACAGACATGACATAACGTATACATATAATAATGACATATTATGAATCTACCGAGTCTGACGGAGAGAACGATATATAATATGTCTGGGTCATATACTAAAATAAGCCTTCAAAACACGTTTAAACATGATGAGCAAAACCGGTAAAAATGACCTCAGCACAGGGGCGGGAAAAGCCTCAGCAGCGAAAGGGTTAAACACCAAGGGGCAGTATTACAATGTTGGTGCTAACTTAACCAGAGCTGTTGTAAACTTAAAACCTCCATAGGCTATAATGGCTCTGGGAAGTTTACAGCAGCTCTGGTTACGTTAGCACCAACTATGTAATATGGCCCCAAGCTTTCTAGAGTTATACCTCTCTTCTTCAGGTCTGGAAGCTTTACTGAGCAAAATCATATAATTTAATAATAAAGAGCCAAGCAGAGGGGTGCGGGTTAGGGTGGGTGGTCCTGAATAAACTTGCCGAATTAAACCACCGAATGGCAGGGCAATTCGGGACCCTTTCACTGCTGGTTTGTGTTCTCCTGAATAGGGATGAGCCGAACACTCCCCGAGTTCGGTTCGAGCGCGAACCCGAACTTCCCATTTGTTCGGGACCGAACCCGAACCCCCATGCAAGTCAATGGGGCTGAAAATTCGGTTTTTTAGAGTGCCCTCCAAGAGGGCATATATGCTACATATTTGCCATAAAAGGTGTATGGAGGTCCGGGTAGTGCCCTGGGGGACAGGAAACAAGGACAAAAAGTTTTAAAAAAAACGTTTTAAAAGGGACAGTGAGTTTTCCATGAAATAAGGGTTAAAAATAAAAACGAAAAATTCCTTCAAATATCGTGCCTAGGAGGTCCCCATAACCTGCCCGTGAAGTGGCGGATTTCTAGGATGTATAGAAACACTTAAAAACAAATAAATGATGTTTCTTATGACGGTAAATGCTATTCCTTTAATCTATCCATAAACAACTGCTTGGGGCGGCAGCCTGTATGAAAAGACATTTTAGGACGCGCAGAAAAAGTTTAGTTTTTTTTGGGCTAAATTATTGTGAAACTTATGCAGGCTTTGGATGAAAGTAACAATAGGTGCTTTAAAATTGGGCTTTTAGCGTCGGCAACAGTGCCGTCACACCGTAACCCCTCTGAGGATATGAATCTGATACAGGCATCAGTGGCAGTGCACCCAGATATTGTGCCTTTAGTGCCAGGCATGCAAGTACTATCATACAGTAACCCCTCTGTGGTATTGTGGAAGAGTGCAGGGGTGGACCATGTGGTCCTTTATTGAAAAGTTTTTGATCTGGTAATGGGCGTCAGTGCACCCAGATATTGTGCCTTTGGTGCCAGGCCAGCAAGTATCATCATACAGTAAACCCTCTGTGGTATTGTGGAAGAGTGCAGGGGTGGACCATGTGGTCCTATATTGAAAAGATATGCATCTGGTTAAGGCGTCAGTGCACCCAGATATTGTGCCTTTGGTGCCAGGCCAGCAAGTATCATCATACAGTAACCCCTCTGTGGTATTGTGGAAGAGTGCAGGGGTGGACCATGTGGTCCTATATTGAAAAGATATGCATCTGGTTAAGGCGTCAGTGCACCCAGATATTGTGCCTTTGGTGCCAGGCCAGCAAGTATCATCATACAGTAACCCCTCTGTGGTATTGTGGAAGAGTGCAGGGGTGGACCATGCGGTCCTATATTGAAAAGTGTTTTTTTTTTATCTGTTAATGGGCGTCAGTGCACCCAGATATTGTGCCTTTAATGCCAGGCCATCAAGTATCATCATACAGTAACCCCTCTGTTGTATTGTGGAAGAGTGCAGGGGTGGACCATGTGGTCCTTTATTGAAAAGTTTTTGATCTGGTAATGGGCGTCAGTGCACCCAGATATTGTGCCTTTGGTGCCAGGCCAGCAAGTATCATCATAGAGTAACCCCTCTGTAGTATTGTGGAAGAGTGCAGGGGTGGACCATGTGGTCCTATATTGAAAAGTTTTTTATCTGTTAATGGGCGTCAGTGCACCCAGATATTGTGCCTTTAATGCCAGGCCAGCAAGTATCATCATACAGTAACCCCTCTGTAGTATTGTGGAAGAATGCAGGGGTGGACCATGTGGTCCTATATTGAAAAGTGTTTTTTTTGTTTTTTTTAATGGGCGTCAGTGCAGCCAGATATTGTGCCTTTCATGGCAGCAAGTGCCTTCACACCATAACCCTTTTGTGGTATTGTGGAAGAGTTCAGTGCTGGAGGTTTTGTGAATGCAGAAGAGGACATCCCCTATCTATTCCATTACTTCAGTATCAGGGGATTGATAGCTGCTGATCCAGGACTGATTCATTTTTATAAATGTCAGCCGGTCTACAGAGTCGGTGGACAGACGCACTCTTTTGTCTGTGACAAAACCTCCAGCGGCACTGAACGTCCTTTCGGAAAGCACGCTAGATGAAGGGCAACCTAGTAGCTGCATAGCATATTGGCTAAGTTCTGGCCAGTGATCCAATCTCAACACCCAGTAAGCCAGTGAATCATCTGCTGGAAAGGTATCCAGGTCTGCCCTTGTCCCTAGGTAGTCCTGCACCATATGGTGAAGACACTGGCAATGGGTGCCTACATTTGACGTCCCTGGGCGTCGAGGACTAAAAAAATTTAAAAATGCATCAGTCAAGCGGCCCTGGCCTTCACCGCTATTCCTCTGATCACCTGCAGCCTCAGAAGCATGTGTGTCAGCACTTGGTAATCTAACAGTGCCTGGAAAGGTGTTACACAGGTTTCGCTTTAGAGCGTCCTCAAGTTTTGTCATCCTGTGCTCCCTCTGTGCGGGCAGGATGAGCTCTGCAACTTTCCCTTTGTATCGTGGATCAAGAAGGGTTGCCAACCAGTAATGATCCCTCTCCTTGATAGCACGAATCCTGGGGTCCTTTAGCAGGCTTTGCATCATTAGGGAGCCCATGCAGCGTAGGTTGGAGGTGGCATTAGCAGCCGAGTCTTCCTGGTCAATGAGGATGACTGTATCGTGCACTTCCTCCTCCCAGCCACGCACAAGCCCTTCTGTTTCTGGGCACAAAACCCTGCCTTGAGGAATCCCCACCTTCAATGCCCCCACTACTTAAATAGTCCTCCTCATCCTCCTCCTGTCTGATCTGAGTAGGACCCGCTGGAATGCTGTCTGCGGAAAGACTGGGGCCTTGAGAGCTAGGGAAGGCCTCCTCTTCCTCCCGCTGCTCTGCCTCTAGAGCCACATCTATATTTCCCCGCAGAGTGTGCTCCAGCAGGAACACTAAAGGAATTGTGTCACTGATGCATGCACTGTCCCTGCTCACCATCCTCATTGCCTCCTCAAATGGTGACAGTACAGTGCATGCATCCTTGATCATCAGCCACTGCGGGGGGGAAAAAAAACAAGTTGACCTGAACCTGTCCTTGTGCCATACTCACACAGGTACTTGTTGATGGCCCTCTGCTGCTTGTGCAGAAGCTGCAGCATTGCTAATGTCGAGTTCCACCTGCTGGGCATGTCACAGATCAGACGGTTTGTGGGAAGGTGGAATTCTCTTTGAATTTCTGCAAGGCGAACACTTGCTGGGAATGACCGTCTGAAGTGGCTGCAGACTTTTCTGGCCTGGATGAGAAGCTCTGCCAGCCCTGGGTACTTGGTTAGGAAATGCTGTACTACCAGATTTAGGACGTGTGCTAGGCATGGTACATGCGTCAATTTACCCTTGCGTAGGGCGGAGAGAAGGTTGCTGCCATTATCGCAGACGATCATTCCCAGCTCAAGCTGGCATGGTGTAAACCATCTCTGCACCTGCCCCTGCAGAGCTGACAAAATTTCTGACCCGGTGTGGCTCCTGTCCCCTAAACAAACCAGCTCAAGCACAGTATGGCATCTTTTTGCTTGAGCCATTGCGTAGACCCTGTCAGGCGTTGGTTTAACTGCCACTTCGCCAGAGACAGAGAAGGAGGAGGAAGAGGAAGAGGAAGAGGTGGTGGTGGTGGAGCAGACAGACCTCATACAAGCAACTTTCTGGAGGCGTGGTGGATGAACAAGCTCCAGCACAGAGCCCCGTCTTGGATCCCTCCCAGCTGCAATCAGAGTTACCCAGTGTGCCGTGAAGGAAATGTAACGACCCTGTCCATGCTTGCTGGACCACGTGTCTAAAGTGACATGCACCTTGCTGCTGACTGCCTTTCCCAATGACTGGATAACATTGTCTTCCACGTGCTGGTATAGTGCTGGAATGGCCTTGCGTGAAAAGTAATGGCGTTTTGGAACCTGCCACTGTGGTACAGCGCATTCAGCAAATTCACGGAAGGGAGCAGAGTCCACCAGCTGGAAAGGCAGCAGCTGCAATGCGAGTAATTTTGCTAAGCTGGCATTTAGACGCTGTGCTTGGGGATGGTTGGGACTATATTTTTTCTTTCGCTGGAGCAGCTGCGGCAACGTAATCTGACTGCGTAAATCTTCAGCTACTGGGATGTCACGTTGTGAGGAAGGACCTGCTGGTACATCCATTACTGTAGCATCATCCCTGTCGGTGGAGGTTGTAGGCAATTGCATGGCAGGACATACAGTGTGGGTAGAGACAGATGAGGAGGAGGAGGACCTATGCAAAGTTTTGCCCAAACGGGATGTGTGGCACTTGTTCATATGTCGCCTCAAGCACGTGGTACCCAAGCGTCCGGTGTTTATCCCACGCTTCAGCCTCCTCTGACATAGATTACAAATAGCAATGGTGGGGTCTGCTGCACATTTCTTAAAGAACTCCCAGACAGCAGAGTTCCTGCATGTGTTCTTTGAGACAACAGCGCTCTGCACCGGAGCAGCTCTGACATGTGATGCCTTGGACTGGCTAGTGCTACGGTTGGTCACAGAGGATGTTGTGCCTCGTGTTTGCTGTGCCTCCTCCTCCTCCCCCTCCTCCTCACTTGATTCCTCAGTTCGATCTGGCACCCAGGTGGAGTCAGTGACCTCATCATCATCAATGTCATCTTCACCCCCTATCTCCTCTTCACTGGAGCCAACTTGGCAGTATGCTGCAGCTGCTGGGGCAACATGAGTGCCAGTTATTTGTGTGTCATCACTGGCACCCCTTCCTCTAGGTTGATTATACTCCCTTGCTCAACCTCAGAGATTGAATCAGAGCACTGTACTTGCTGCGCATCCTCAAGCAGCATGTCACTCTCATTGTAGTCAAACAATTCAGCTGACTCCTTCGTGTGTGATAGCGAGGCTACGGCAGGAGTAGCTGTGGACATGGAGGCTGCATTAGATGCTTTGGCAGCTGAGGTGGACTGTAAAGCACTAGAAGCCTGGCTGGCAGAGGACTTGGAGGATGAGGATGGACTGGTTAGCCAATCCACCAAGTCCTCTGTATGTTGCTGCTGCTGCTTAAGACGGCCAGCACCAGTTAGAAAGGACAAGCGTGCCCCTGCAGAGGATGCACCACGACCAGAGACACAGCCTCCCGACACAGGGGCTGCTTGCCCTCTTATCTGTGGCTGGGAGCGTCTGCCTGTCCTTTTTGTTCTTTCAGACATGGTGAGTGATATATAGATTAATATATACAGAAATCTGATTCAACTCTGGTATAAAGATTTAAATAACTCTGGTATAACTCAGTGAGACACACTGATAGCTGGCAGCCAGTGACAAGAGACAGATCACCTTAATTCACAAATGTTTTAAAGAAATTAGTGAGCCCCAAAATACAGCGTGGTACTGTATGTATGACGAGACACAGATCACCTTAATTCACAAATGTTTTAAAGAAATTAGTGAGCCCCAAAAAAATTGCTGGCTGTGTGACGAGACACAGAAGATCACCTTAATTCCCAAGTGTTTTAAAGAAATTAGTGAGCCCCAAAATACAACGTGGTACTGTTTGTATGACGAGACACAGATCACCTTAATTCCCAAGTGTTTTAAAGAAATTAGTGAGCCCCAAAATACAGTGTGGTACTGTTTGTATGACGAGACACAGATCACCTTAATTCCCAAGTGTTTTAAAGAAATTAGTGAGCCCCAAAATACAGCGTGGTACTTTTTGTATGACGAGACACAGATCACCTTAATTCCCAAGTGTTTTAAAGAAATTAGTGAGCCCCAAAAAAAATTGGTGGCTGTGTGACGAGACACAGAAGATCACCTTAATTCCCAAGTGTTTTAAAGAAATTAGTGAGCTCCAAAATACAGCGTGGTACTGTTTGGATGACGAGACACAGATCACCTCAATTCACAAATGTTTTAAATAAAGTTGTAAACCCCAGAAAAACTTGCTGGCACAGTGACAAGACACACATCACCTAAATTCCCTGATATTTGGTCGAAATGAGACCCCCCCAGTAGCGTGGCAGACCGGCAGTAACAACACACACAGCTATCTTCTTTGAAATCTCCTCTGAAATGCGTGCAGAAAGCGCTGCGTTGAAACCTTATATAGTGTGCTGCGGGACTTAGCTCTGTGAGCCCATGATTGGGCAAAATTTGCCCAATCAGGACTCTGAGCGGTGATTGGCATAGTGTTCAACCAGTCTTGCACCAGACCTGTGGTCAGGTGCAAGGCTGTAGCCAATTACGAGCTTCAGGCAGTGGGAAAATGCATTGTGGTCCATTGTGGTCGAACATGCGGCGAACACCCGGAAATGTTCGGGGTTCGCGATCTGCTCGAACAGGCTAAGTTCGGGTCGAACCCCGAACCGTCCGAACCTGAACAGCTCATCCCTACTCCTGAATAGCCGAAGCATTGCTTTTTTATGGGGATTTCACTGCCCTCGAACAGGCACCGAATGTGCAGGCAGTTCGCCAGGATTTGGTGAATTGCCTGCTCTCTGGATAGCCGAATGGCCAAGAAAGGTAACCGAACGCTGATTTTCAACGTTCGGTTACCTTTCTCCAGCCATTCGGATCTCTTTGAATAACCCTGTAAATATATATACTTTTCCCCCCCAAATTCTGGTTGATAGAGGAAATTAAATTAGCCTCCGTGTTCTGTCCCAGTAACTCGAGATGTTCAGGGTACAGACTATCGCTGGAAAGTTGATCATTCCAGGCCGTGTAGTTGGAACAAGTTCATAGCGTTACTCATGTAACAATCTGGTGTTTAAGAAATAACAATGCTCCAGGCTGGATTTTGTAATCGGACCAAAAATAGTAAAAAAAAAAATAGCAAGTCGAAGGTTTTTTAATGCTTTGTCAGGGGAGGCCAGGAACATTTTGTCATCAAGTCATCTTACTGCCAAGCTCATGCAAAATACCTAAAGAGATCAATCTGTTTTATTAAAGAGAACGGGCCCCATTCCACTTCAGCCATTTAAATTTATGAGTGAGCCCATAAGTATTATGACCCTACCCGTCAATGCTAATGACTCTAGTCTTATTCCAAGCCAAGCAGCAACTCCTCTTGTGACTAGGCTTGTTTTGGAGGTTACTGCATATTTCCACTTCTTATTCTTTGTGTACGAAGTGCAAAAGTAGTGGAAACCATTGACTAACGAGTGATTACAAATCCCCTCATTATTCATGTTTGCAGGCAAAAATTGGGTAAATTCCGGCTCCCAAAAGCTGGTGTTTAGTGATTTTGAAACCACAGCAAAGATGAAGGAGCAATCTGCCACCTCCTCTCTCCATGAAGCAAAGGACACAAAGAACAACGAGTTCTCTAGCGTCCTTCGCTCGTTCTGTGCAATTTTGCAACTCCAGGAGAGAATCCCAGTAGTGGTTTGAGGCACCGCTGCGCCCTATAATTGCAAGTTGAGCTGCTAATATGTTGCCTGATTCATTATTGAGTCAGTAAAGGGAGTCACTAATACGTTACAGATGGCACAGGACGGGCCTTTTGTCTTACCAGCTCACTATTACCATCTCAGATAGAATACAGCACTATTTAGCTTCTAAGAATGACCAGATCCAATATAAACTATTCAACTCATGGCTCAAACAGTCTCCTTATGGCCTGAGACAAAGTACCCAATGGTTTGAAGTCACTGTCTTGGAATAGTAAGACATTCAGGGTTATTCAGAGAGCGTGAAAAGCAGGAGAATGACTGGAGAATGAAAAATTCTAGGTCAAAATAGCCAATTTGGAAAGTGAGATGAAAGGGAGAATTTTTCTGGTTTGGCTATTTTGACCTAGAATTTTTCATTCTCCAGTCATTCTCCTGCTTTTCACGCTCTCTGAATAACCCTGATAGTAATGGAAAGATCAAATTACGTGTAAGGCTAGGGTCAGACGAACGCATTTTTCACGTTGTCCGTGAAAAAAAGTGCGTTCGAACAAACGTACGTATTTTTTCCCGGAATACTCGATAGCGGTCATACGATGCGCCTTTTCGTCCGTGATTTTGTACGGATCATCAATAAAACACTTTTTGTGTCTGGACGTTATGTTAGCCGGACATTAGCAGCGTCTGACGTCTCCTAATCACACACACACGCCGCTAGCGGACGCAGCGCACTCTGTACGTCTGTAGTAGCGGTTTGACGTTCTCGAAAAAATGTGTTTGTTGGCCACTTGCGTTGCACGGACGAACTTTCGTGCGGCCGTTCGTCGTATGTTCCCCGGCATTGGACGTCATTTGCTGCTAGCACGGCCGTGATTTCGTGCGGCTAAACGCACGTGAAAAATGCGTTCGTCTGACCCTAGCCTAAGGGGGATTCAGGGTCGAAGGTGACTGCTGAAGGACAAAGATAGACTATAAAAACCTCCCAACCATCCTCTCTACTCCATATTGACCACTCAAATCACTGGTACAGTAAAGACAGGGACCAAAATGTGGCCTGGGCAGGGGTGTAATCAATGGCATGCAGAGGACGGGACCGGTCCAATGAATACATTATGCATGTGGTGGGCTACAAACTTGGCCGAGGCGGGCCATGGTCAGGGTGCGGGGTACCATCATGAATCACGTTTGTAATTCATACAGCTAAGACTGTTTGTACAACATGAAGCTCCAGGTAGGGAGACATTTCAATCTACCTAACAGCTACATGAAGCCTCACCAGTACATGAGCTCAGGGACGTATATTGGTTTGGAGCTAGCATAGGGACACAAATTTTTGGTGCTGCCCCCAGAATTTAAAAAAAATTTCAGCTGGACCAGTCAACCCTGGGCCTACAGCATGAGATTTGAGAGTGGAGGAGGCAATTTGTTTCCTAAGGCTAGGGTCAGACGAGCGTGATTTCTACGGACGTACAGTCCGTGTACATGGACGTAGGTCAGTACGGAAGATGCAGTAGTGGCCACACAGTCCATTTTTTTCACTGACGTATATTTTGACGGATGTAGGAGAGAAAATAAAATAAAAAGCAAAACCATTTTGTCCGTGAAAAATACTGGACGTATAAATGCAGTCCGTCTGACCACATTCCATCACTCACACACAAAGCTATGCAGACGTTGCGGACGCAGCGCACTTTGTGCTGCCGTTCTAGGGGTTGTACGTTCTTGCCTGCCTTGCGTCCGTGGGCCGCGGCCGTTGTGCGTCCGCAGTTCAGTGCGGACGTACTTCGTGTAACGGGCTCCGATGGGCTTTCTGTCATGCTATCACGGACGTACTTTTAGGCGCAATCACGAACGTGAACACTACGCTCGTCTGACCCCAGCCTAAAGCTCTTTCTTTTAGAAGTCCAATCCATTTGAGGTGCGTGGGTGTATAACAGAGCTGCACAATAATAGAACTCACAGAAATGAGTGTATAAACTGTAATAAATGTTGTTACAAATCATATAGTGTAAATAAGATACTTCGTCCTTTTGTTCTAAATTACATTTTTATTTGCCTACATAACCAAGACAGGTTGTGGCGAAATTATTCAACATAAATTTAATCTTAATTTTCACCAGTGTTTCAGTCGAAACTGTCCAGCATTCTTTTTACTGGTGTTTTGGGATTTGGTGTAGATTGCCACTTTGCTGAAGTATATTCCTCAGTGTTGCAAACAAAGATAAAACAACTCTGAACGGAGAATAGCTGTAGTTTGTGTGGGTCAAGTTGAGCAGGAACGTGTGGGAAATTGGGAATGCAGTTCCTGCACTATTCTTCCAGGGGGAACATAGTTCCTATTGGTCCCAAACACCTAAAACTTTTATTCAGGTATTCAATTATAGATTTCCATGTTAAATCACAGGAAATACATGATTTATTATATATTTAGAAACCCTTATACTGCCGAGCCAAAAAAAGTCACACACTCTAATATTTTGTTCAACTGCCTTTTGTTTTGGTTACGGCACGCATTCGCCGTGGCATCATTTCGATAAAGGTTGTGATATTGCATAAGCTTATTTCAATCTAGAGCTGCATTAATTTGCCAAGATCTTGTATTGATGATGGGAGAATCGGACGCTGCGTAATGTCTTCAACTGCACATCCCAAAGATTCTCAATGAGGATAAGGTCTGGACTTTGCGGTGGCCAATCCATGTGTGAAAATGATGTCTCATGCTCCTTGAATCTCTCTTGCACAGATTGAGACCAATGAATCCTGGCATTGTCATCTTGGAATGTGCCCGCGCCATCAGGAAAGAAAAAATCCACTGATGGAAAAACCTGCTCATTCACTATATTCAAGGAGTCACATGACCTCATTTTTTGCTGCTGAAACATATTAATAACACACGAAAACACATACACAAAATATGAGTGTATGGCGCGTTAAGTGCAAGATGGCAAACATTAAATGGTCGGGAGAACTCTTTGTGAGTTCCTACACCTATTTTTTGACGTGTGGGTGCCACCGGAGCAGATGAAAGAAAAAAAGATGCAGAAGAAAGAAAGGCACAGAAGAGAGAAAGGCACGAAGGAAAGAAATGTACAAAAGAAATAAAAGGCACGAAAGAAAGATAAAGAAAGAAAAAAAGAGGCAGATGAAAGAAATAGAGGCAGAGGAAAGAAAGAGGCAGATGAAAGAAATAAAGAGGCAGAGGAAAGAAAGAGGCAGAGGAAAGAAATAAAGAGGCAGAGGAAAGAAAGAGGTAGAGGAAAGAAAGAGGCACAGAAGAAAGAATGAAAGAGGCACAGAGGGCAGTGGAAAGAAAGAGGCACAGACTGATCCCGGGCCCAACTAGCGGAGGGGTAAGATGGGCACTGAATGACCATTTGTAGCCACCGTGCACAGTGTGTGCGTGTGTGTCCCCCGCAGTGTGTGTTTGTGTGTCTGTGCACAGTTTGCCCCCCTCCCGCACAGTGTGTGTGTTCCCCCATTTCAACAGTTAACGATTTTTCCAGGAGTGTGGGGACGCAAGTAACTGGTCTTGCCTAGTGTGCAAAATAGTCTAGCACGAACCCTGAACAATAAACTTTGATCAAACACTGGCGGCTAGTGAACAACCCCTACAGTGCTTTCACTTCATCGTTCAGTGTATAAAGTCTGAGTGTTCCATATCTATTTGGCAATTCTATCCCAATGACCTCGTCTTGACTGTTCCCTCTTAAACAAAACTGCAGACACAGTGGAAAATACCACACTCCTAATGGCAGAGCGGGGAACAAGAGCTTTATCAGGTGAGCTCAGCATCAAACTATGATTCCTGGGTTGCTTATATTTCGTATTTCTTAGATTTTTTTTGTTTCGTGATTTTTGGGTCAAACATTCCCAGACAGCAACGTTAACAACGTTCACATACCAAGAGGCAGAGGTTTCCCAGAGCACTTGGTACTTTAAACTGCTTTCTCCTTTATCTTTACCTTTAGATAAAAGGTTGAAAAGCAGCACATAACTCCACAGTGCCCCTCTATTGAGGGACAGTCCTTATTTTCAGGAACAATCCTTCACGTCCGGCACTTTGAGGACGTGTACTATTAAGGCCGGGGCCAGAAGAGCGTTTTTAAGAGGAACATCCGTGCGAGTGAACGATCCTTCAACTCTGACCCCCGTCTGGCCACCTTGCTGAGTGCAGTTAGTGCACTCAGCGTTGCAAAGCTTGATCCTCCTATGGAGGATTGCGCTTCGCAACCCCATCGAACACGTGTCATAGCGCTTCGACGGGGCGGCTTTCTGAACGTCCGCAGCACGCCAGCTGTAGAGCGTCCTACAGTGTGTGGCTGGCCCCATTGAAGCATCACAGCGCTGCAGCGGATGCCGTGAGGCACGTCTGTACGGGCGCACATAGTGCACTCGTCTGACCCAGGCCTAAAGGGACACTATCACTTACATAATCTGTAACTAGATTGCTTGTGCATTACAAACAAAACCACTTTATAAAACACATTATAAAACATATGTTGCTGGGTTTTTTTCTGTTTGAAGTAATTGCATTTAAAAAGGAAAAAATAAAGTAAGTTTTCGATCTCTTTTTCCCATTTTGTGTATTTTTCCCATGGTTGCAACATTACCAAAAGCTTTGCTTTGTGACTTGTTTATTTAATCTACATTATTTAAGGGTTAATGAGGTGGAGCAGGGAATGTTTTGATTAGACGACAGGAGGGTTTTCTTCTTCAGGTTCCCTGAGATATTTATTTATAAAAGGATTTTACCTGGAGACATTAACATTGAGATTTCTCTCGTTTTCAAGTATGTCCTGGGTTCAAGAACATTGAAATGTTACAGATAAGAGCTGGCAGCTGAATATGACAGGGATCTTAAAAGACTTCTAATCTGCTCCCTGGTGATGATGTCCTCGGAATTCATGATCTCACACAATACAATGATTTGAGTCAATGACCGAATATGTGGCCAATGCCATGCAGTGAGGTAAAGATAATGGAGGTGGGGGGCAGTTTACAATACAAAACATCACACAATGGATGCACCAGCAGTGACATATAAAGTATTACAAAAATTCCTAACTGAACAAACAAGAGAAAAACAAAGCACATGTAAGATATCAGCAGACACAATTAGGGCATTTCATTTTTTGGTGGTAGTGTCCCTTTAAGTGCTCAGGGAGTTCTGATCAGATTCCCCAAATTCCGAAGGTCTGCCACGCTGTACCCAATGAGTAAAAATGGGCACACGTTCCAAACTTTTGGATCATCAAGACATCTGCTCATATTACATTGAGGAGAAATCCAAGTTTCTAGATTTCAGTTAGAAACAAAAAATTAAACAGAAGAATACAACTTTTTATAAAGTATTTTACCAGGAAGGATACATTGAGATTTCTCTCCTTTTCCAGTAATTACCTTTTGGTGCGATTTCCCCCCCCCCCAATTTGACCATTTCATCTTACTGTAGTGACTACATGTCCATGTTTTTGAAGGTCACATGACCTCATCTAGATAACTATAAGTATTTATATAGTGCCAATAAAGTGCTGTAGAACTGTACATGGGTAGGACAGAACAAGCCAAATTAACAAACAGGTTAGACACACTGAGAACAACGGGAGAAGAGGACTCTGCTCAAGAGCTTACAATCTAAGAGGAGTGGGTTGACACGCAGAGGTGAGGGTGGATAGCGGAGTATGAGAAGTAATGGGATGCCTGGGGGGTTGTGTGGGAGATCAGAAAAGGTACAATGAGGGGGTTATGGATTGAGCGGAGAGGCCTCTCGGAAGTAATGCGTTTCTAGGGCCGTTATGAAAGATTGGAGGTACAGGGGGAGTCGAATGTTACGAGGGAGGGAGTTCCATACATAGGGGAGCGGCTCAGGAAAAGTCCAGAAGGCGACCCTATAGATATTGCTTTACGTACGTGTTGAGCTTTTCCGTTGACGGCCTACTCTCCATAACTGTTACTGTCTTTTGCCAGAATCAAAACCAAACGTAATCTCCCCAGACGCTCAAGAAATCGTTGCGAAAATGTGATTTGTGTCAAACGAAAATATGTGGTAGCGGTCATTTGACCAGATGTTCCTTCGGAGACTGAGAAAAATGTATCAAAACAATGGATTTGCATCCCTAGGTTATAGCGGGGAAGAAAAAGCTGTTGGGGGCGCAAAGGTTAGGGTTAAAAGATTAGTCACGGAATGGTGTGTGGCTTGAAGAATCTGCAGCAGGATCTGGCAGTGTGTCAGGAATCTTGGCGGAGGTTCTCATCTTCCTAATTTGGATATAATCTGTTAGGAAAGATACCTTTCAGAGACAAGGGTACACAGGCGAGAGAAACATTTTAGGTCATGCGATGCCCCCTCCAGGAACATGTTTGTCACTGCGCTTCACCCATCCTGGAAATGATCAAGACTTGCACAAAATGGCAAAATTTAGCTTTTATTTAATAACTTTAGTAATGTAGTAAAAAGTTTTATATCCACAAACCCAGTGGCATTCTTGCCATGATCCGGTTCGAACAAACCAATCCGTTGAAGGAACCATTAGTCCAAGGGATGATTGTTTGATGGCCATCAAGCCATGGTATAGATCAGTGTTTCCCAACCCTGTATTCTGGGCCTGCAAACGGGCCAGATTATAAGGACTCATTTCCGGAAATGCCGACTGAATACTGCAAGCACTGAGTAGCAAATCATATCCCCTGTGCGGAGCAACCCTGGCCATTACCGGGTGACAGGGTTTGGGAATCACTGGTATAGATACTTTAGCTTCCATTATGGATTTTCAGAAGACAGTCCTACATTATGGACACAACCAGCATTTTGCTTTAACCTCCCTGGCGGTCTAATTATTTAGAAATTCCCTGTCTAAAAGCGGTCAATTTTTTTTTTGCCCCCATAGTGGCATCCCGCGTGTTGGAAGCGGTAACCCCGAGCAACACTCAGGATGCCGCTGGATACATCACCTCTCCCTGCACTCCCTCGATGTCCCCGCAGCCTCCTCCGGCGACCGCGACCTTATACTTCCTGGTTTCCTCCTCGCGAGAAGGAATCCAGGAAGTATGAGGCCGCGATCGCCGGAGGAGACTGCAGAGATCATCGAGGGAGCGCACGGAGAGGTAATGTATGCAGCCCGAGTGTGTCTCGGGGTTACAGCTCTCAGCGGTGAAATTTAACCCCGAGACACACTCGGGAACACCGCCAGGGAGGTTAAACATCATTAACCCTCCTGACGGTTTTCCCGAGTGTGGCTCGGGGGTTAACTTTCAGTGCTGAAAGCGGTAACACCGAGCCACACTCGGTCTGCATACATCACATGGCCCTGCGCTACCTCGCTGACCACCGCAGTCTCCCCGGGCGATCGTGACCTCCTCATACTTCCTGATTCTCACAAGAAGGGAACCAGGAAGTATGAGGGTCGCGATCGCCGGAGGAGACTGCGGGGGACATCGAGGGAGTGCAGGGAGAGGTGATGTATCCAGCGGCATCCGGAGTGTTGCTCGGGGTTACCGCTTCCAGCATACGAATTTAACCCTGAGCCACACTCGGGATGCCGCTAGGGGGGTTAATGTTGTTTAAAGTAATAAACTCGATATAGAACTATTTTGAAGGACTCATTGGCAGTAAATACATGGAGGTGCATGGGAATGTACACGGGATGTAACATGCGCACGCTAGACTGAACGTTTGCAAACTGAAAGGGGGAAGAAATTCTGATCCAATGCAGTGAGAGTATATATATATAAATTATATATAAATTTTGAATTTCCCTGCTGCCAGTCACCAGATCCGTCACTAGTGATGTCAGCACTCTAAGGGCAAAAAGAGTGAACTCTGATTTTCAATAGAGGATACTTTCAACAGAGCATTGATAAAATGTTTTTTTATTATTATTTTAAAGAGGGATTTTTTACAATAATTACATAGAGCACTTCAAACTATTAGCACACCCGAATAAAAAAAATGATACAGATGCACCATTAAAATAAGCAAAACTATTTTGCTGCAAAATAGCAGGGTTAGAGCAGGGGTGAGGAACCTTTTTTCTGCCAAGGACAGTTTGGAGATTTATAAGATCAGTGGAGGGTCACACAAAATTAACAACTTAAAATTTAGCCAGCTATATTTAGGAATACATTTAATTAACTCACCACTAATGTAATGGCTGGAACTGCTTCTCCCCTCCCCATTTAATTAATTTCACACACACCCTCCCCATTTAACCCCTTAACCCTTTCGCTGCTGAGGCTTTTCCCGCCCCTGTGCTGAGGTCATTTTTACCGGTTTTGCTCATCATGTTTAAACGTGTTTTGAAGGCTTATTTTAGTATATGACCCAGACATATTATATATCGTTCTTTCCGTCAGACTCGGTAGATTCATAATATGTCATTATTATATGTATACGTTATGTCATGTCTGTATATTATAACAAAAAATGCAATAAAATATGTATTTTCAATAATTTACAATGTGTAAAGTGTTTTTTTTCACATTTTAACATGCGAGCAATTGCGGTTATATATTGTATGGGGTGCGCTTGTTAAAAAAATTAGAGATGGGGTCTCGTTACATTTTTTTTGGGGGAAAATTACACTATTTTTAACAAACGCACCGCATACAAAAATCGTTAGTGCAGCATCATTGTTCACATTATAATTGAAATGGGAACAATATTGCTGCATTAACAAACCAAAAAAAAGAAAAAAAAAGTGTTTATTTTTTTTTTATAATTTTTTTTTTTTTTTTTACAAAATTTTTCACTTTCATGTTTGGTATCGTTGGAACGGCCATGCTCTGGCCGATCCAACCATACCAAAATTTAACCCCTAGCTGCCACGGATCGGGAGATAGGGAGTTCCAATGAACTCCCTATCTCCACAGTTGGTGGCAGTTAAGGGTTAAGTCCAGGACTGGCGTCATCGTGCTACGCACGATGACGCCAGTCCTCAGAGGGAGTTCCCGGAGGCTTGGCCGACATCCAAGATGTCGGCCAGCTCCGGGAAAGGATCGCAAACCGGCGCTTTTCAGCGCCGATTCGCGATCCAGCTCCCCAGGGGTTAATGCCAGGCATCATTTGGAAGGGCAGGCTGTGCCCTTCCAAATGATGCCTGGGTTAACCCCCGCAGAGCCGCCGATCGGGAGGGAGAGAGGTCCGAAGGACCTCCCCCCCCCTCCCTTTCAGGCGCCTCCTCCGCACATGCGGGGGGGGGGCGCCTGAATTTGGTGTCATCGCGCTGCCGCGATGACACCAAATTCCGGCGGCTGCTGTTCCGGATGCCGGGCTGACATCCAGAATGTCAGCCCGCACCGGAGGGGCCAGCGATCGGCCGGAACCCGGCCGAACGCTGACCCCAATGGGAGGACGCGCTCAGCGCGTCCTCCGCACAGCAGCGGGAATGCGGAGGACGCGCTGAGCGCGTCCTCCGCATTGAAAGGGTTAAGGACCAATTTATTTATTTATAAAGCATTTTACCAGGAAGGATACATTGAGATTTCTCTAGTTTTCAAGTACGTCCTGGGTTCAAGAACATTAAAATGTTAGTTGTTACAGAAATACAAAGTAATACAATGCAAGATATTTAAAAAAAAACACAAATATACAGATTAACAGAGTCTGCCCTTTCAAGCGTTGCCTGTATTTAACCCCTGAGGTGCCGGTCTGAGATCCGGCACCGGATCGCGGACCTCTCCCGCAGGTGGCTGACATCTTGATGTCAGCCAAGTCTCCGGGGCCTCTCTTTACAGGCCAGGTTAGCCAGAAATGTGAAGCACAGCACAGGTGATATGATTTGCTGCTCAGTGATTGCAGGATTCAGTCTGCATTTCCCCAAGGTAACTCTTAAACTCTGGCCTGTTAGGGGAACCTCCGGACATTGCTGGGTAACACTGCTCTACAGTAAACAGAAGATATTGGAAGAATCACAAAACTAGGCAAATCTGAAGTCTCCCAACTGTGCTACAATAGCAATAGTATCTAGCTCAGATTCTGTAACCCAGTCACAGAATAAACTAATGTTTTCTTACATTATACTATGATCTTAGTCTGTGAGCTCTGATCACAAAATAAAGTCTGGCCGTTCACGTTACAACTTAAGGTGGCAGCAGCAAATCGGACCAGGTTATATTTCTTTAAGGTCATCAGTTTTATGATCCTGTTCCTGGTGGCTTTTCTTATCAGAGCCCATAATTAAACAACTGGTTGCAAACTACTTACACCACCCATTCTTATACAAACAGCAGGATCCTGTTGAATTCTGCTTGTGGGAAAGTGAATTCAAACATGCCTAAGTGCAATTCTCCACAAACTCGATTTAGGCTAGGGTCAGACGAATGCATTTTTCGCATTGTCCGTAAAAAAGTGCGAGCACTTTAGAGCGGAAGGAACGTCTGTGAGAGTGGACGTTCCTTCCACTAGACACCCGTCTGGCCACCTCGCTGAGTGCAGTTAGTGCGCTCAGCGCTGCAAGGCTCGATCCTCTTATGAAGGATCGCACTTTGCAGCCCGGCGACGCGCATCTAGGGTTTTGACGGGGAGGCTTGTAGCACGCACTACAGCATGTGATCGGCCCCGTTGCAGCGTCACAACGCTGCGCCAGACACCGGTAGGCACGTCAGTGCGGGCGCACCTAGTGCGCTCGTCTGACACCGGCATTAACACACCTTTTAAGAAGCTCTACGTGTACACAAGGAAGTGCAATGCTGAGTTAAGTCAATACACGCACGATAAAATATTTTCTAGATTGTTTCTATTAAAAGGTTAAAAGATTCTTCAGAATAAAAATACTTTAAACCAAATAAAACCTTTACAAGGGAACAATGCTATGATACAAGAGGCACTAAGCCTTAGGTGTACTGTGGTCAACCAAAAATGACAGACGTAAAGCAGCAATCCAAAACGTCAAAAAAAATAAGGGTGTAATCCATAAATTTATACTGAATAAGGGAAAGCAGTGGATGAACAGGGAAACTTAACCTTTATTATTTATATTTAGAATTACGGAGAGAAAAAAAAAAGTGAGAAACCATGATGCAATAAGCTAAAAGACACAAATAAGTCCACATAAGAAAAACAAAACTAAAAGCAATGCTAAAAAACCTCGTGTAACAGATGCAAGTAAGAGGATATTCCTAATCAGGCTGATCACTTATCCTACACCAGTGTTTCCCAAACCGGTCCTCGGGACCCTCAATCAGGCCAGATTTTGCAGATCACCTTGGGGAAAAGCATACTGAATCCTGCAATCACTGAACAGCAAATTGTATCACCTGTGCTGTGCTTCAGATATCTGGAAAACCTGGCATGTCAGCGGGTCCTGAGGACAGATTTGGGAAACACTGTCCTACAGCGATGGCATGGAAGGAAAGACTAGGTAGGAGAAGAGAGATTCAGGCAGACACACATTTTGGTGATCTTCATTTAATAGGGGCATCTCATTTTTAATAATGCATTATTTACAAATGTTGTGGTTTCACATTGTTGTCTCTTTTGTATTTATGAAGGAAATACAACAAATATTTACTTTGGGGGGAAATGGGACGCTTCCTCCTCCATAAACTCATGTGAAATTATATAAAAAGCGCTTATTCATGTAACATTTGACATTTTTATTTCTGTTCGACTGTATTTACACCAAAATAACCCACCGCAGTACAGTTAGTATAGACCCGTCCACCTTAACAGGACTTGGGGGCGTTTGATAAGCAGGATTGAGTTCTATAGCAGTGTAGCTTTAAAGGATTTACTTGTTAAATACATAGAGATGGTAGTAAACTTGCAAAATGTGTCTCTGTGTTCGTTACGTTTGCCGGTTTTTTGATTCCGGTGATTTTTAATGTGATTGCACAAGTTAAGATTGGAAAAAGCACATCTGCTGGAGTAACCCAAGCTTCTGACAGAATTAATTTTACTCTGAAAATACACCACAGCTGGTTTGTGATTCAGTCACTTTCTCCCTCGATCAGATGAAATTGTTTCACAGAAACTGAAGTCTTTTTTGGTCCTTTAGAGTGTTGGAATGGCCGCTACTATAATCGGCGTGGAGATTTATTTTCTGATATTTACAAAGTCAATCAGATGAAGAGTTGTTTGAGAGAAAGAATTAACCGATCAAGCAATTAATAAATAATAACAATGCTTGACATTCATAGCGAGCAGGCTTGCAGCCATCACCAATAAAGGATCCTGATGGATGTTGCTCCTTAGAAGTCCATGGAACTGGTGGCCAGGTAGTCCTTCCTCCCAATGGTGCTGACCTGCTTTGTCTGCATGGCCTCCAATTTGGGGCAGTCAGTGATACGATGACCCAGGCCACCACAGAAGGCGCAGCCTCTTTCCCCTAAGATGAGAGAAAACAAAAACATCACCATGTAGTTTGCAGAAAGAACTAGGAGGTTTAGCACCAAGATACAAAGAATCATGGGCAAAAAGAGCCGAGCATCATCTAATATCACGAGGACAACAACTGAATGCAGAAAACACATTAACACAAAAAACAAATACAAGTTAACAAATTATATTAGCTATTGCTTTGAAAAAAAAACAAACAAAAAGGGAGGGGATATATGTTTTTAATAGTACTATGGAAGTAACTGTAGGTCATGCTTGTTGAATCTGTCTGCTTACCTCCAATGTCCAACATTGTCTCGTCGCTGTTGTTGAGAACCTGTAATACTGGGGGCACACGCTGCTTCGCCTCCATGAGAAGAGCCCTAAGATCCATCAAAACAGATTCATCTGATGAAGACAAAGTAAGAAAAAGGCAATGAAAAAGTTAATTCTGAAAGCGCTTGTTTAAAAAAAACTTCGAACACACATTACTGTAGCAAAGTCAGGGATGTCAAACACCAGACCTCCCCCGCCCCTCAGATATTGCTGAACTACAACTCCCATGACTCTATGGCTGTCTATTGCGTTCAATTATTTCTGGGAATTGTACAGACTCCAATCAACGACTGGGGGCTCGAGTTTGACCTCTCTGGTCAACTTTATCCAGTTTACATAGGAGGTAGAAAAGCAACCGAACACTGCCTAGCATCTTACTTTCAGAGCACTATGCAGACAACCTGACCGATCAGTCCGTTCCATTATGCAAAACCAGATGTCAAAGCCATATGTTCATTGAATCTACATTGCTTTCAGTGATTGGCAGCTTCCATGCACTTACACAAAATAATTTATTTCTTATCTATGAGTGGGATGCAGTATATCGTTGCCTACAGGATGCAAAATTAGCAAGCACCAGAACTGGCGTGTCACATCTCAGGTGCGCCGACTCCAATACCAAAATATGGGAAGCCAGAACACCACCAATGCTTCAATTCCGCAAAAAGAAGAAGTAGGGAGCATGTGAGACCAAGGACCATAATAATGAATGCTCCTTGAAAAGACTATGGTTCATTGAACTGCCAGGTGTCCCTCATCAATATCCCTGATAATTGCAATAGAATAAAAATGATTGCCAAGTCCAAACAAATCAGTTACTATAATCCCAATTATATGTACATTCATAAAAAGAAAGAAACTACTTTATAGTAGTTTAAGAGAGTCTCCTTTGGGGAATGAGTCCATGCATTTTCTTGAAGAAACACGATGCTAATACATATCACTATGAGCCTCTGGGGATTTACAGAAAATGACCTTGCTCCACCGAATTAGATTAGCAAAGATGAAAGATTTAACTCTATGTCTCTGTTTAGACAGAAAACACATTACAGTGTAATAACTATTCAAAAGCTTTCTGAATGGGACTTCGAGATCGCATAGTGTCTGCACATGGACACGCTTACCACAAGCCTTGTTTATGAAGGTTGTCGCAATTCCAGTGTTCCCAGAACGACCTGTACGTCCAATACGGTGAACTGAAAAGAAGAGACAGAAACTACGTTATGTGTGTTTGATAACAAACCCCAAAATAAAGTATGTAAATCAGTGTTTCCCAACCCCACCCTCGGTACCTTCTAACAGGCCAGGTTTTAAAGGATCACCTTGGGGAAATGCAGACGGAATCCTGCAATCACTGAGCAGCAAATCATATCACCTGTGCTGTGCTTCAGATATCTGGAAAACCTGGCCTGTTAATGATCCCTGAAAACCAGGGTTGGGAACCACCAGCATAGATAAATGTTATACCAAACTGCACTGCATGTGTACTTCTCTAAAAATTATGTTGAAATAATTTTATTCAGGTAACAAAACAGTGGAAAGCATTGAAGCTCTAAAGCAGCGGATACTTTCTCTGTATAAATATAATTTACGCACACGGGTCAATGAGCAAGATATGTTTAGAGTGTGCAGAGCTGCCAATATGGTATTGATTTAACATTTGAACACTGATTGCTAAAGAATAAATTAGAACATATATGACTACAGGCTCAATACTGAAGCATTGTATCTGCTGGCCAGGTTCTGTGTATTTGGGGTTATCTTCTACCCAGAGACATATCCCTACTTCCTTCCTACAACACGACAGATGAAACACGCGGACCCATCTAAAGAGAGACATTTCACCTTGCTTCCATTGTCCTGTCTGCAGACAGAAGGGATGACGCAAATGAAGAGGTAACCATATAATAAAGTTTTACCTATAAAAATACCATGTTAGACCACGATTTTTTAACCTCACACAAAAATACTTCAGGGGACAGATAGTGTAATCCGTCGTGGCGTTTTCCCCTCCCCAAAAAGTCTAGGAAGCAAGATGTGAATCATTCACAGAGGCCGATTCTCTGCACTCACCATAGTTCTCGATCTCCTCTGGCATGTCATAGTTTATCACATGCTGAATGGCTGGGAAGTCCAAACCTTTGGAAGCTACATCAGTAGCCACAAGGACATCTTTCTTTTCTTCACGGAAAGCCTCAATGGCTTTTGTTCTCTCCTCTTGGTCTAAAGAGGGCGACAAGTGAAATTAAAGAAACATGCAACATGGCCGTGGTATGGAAAGAGTGACAGTGACAAGTCCCTACCTTTTCCTCCGTGAATGGCTACAGCTTCCACTCCTTTTAGAAGCAGGTATTCGTGTATGGCATCTACATCTGCCTTCTTTTCAGCAAATATAAGGACCTGGGAAAGAAAACAAGTGAATCTTTGGCAAAAAGGTGTGCACAAACTATGTAACAATCTCTTTTCTCCCCTCTGTTGACCATTAATCATCATTACTGGTCGTGTAAACTTGCTCCTGAACACAAACTGCAACTACCTGCCCTCTCTCGTCAAGACCATGTTTTTTTAATATTCAAATGTTTACAAACTTTTTTTGTAGATTCTAACCATGTACTTTGGATACCAAGATGTATATGTGTATCTTCCCCCTCTACCCCTTCGTTCCGTCTTTTATAAACTCTATAAACTGTGAGTTAAATTACACATACAAAAGAGAATATGTAATAAGTTACTTCTCTGCCACGTGATCACTAATAAATTCAAATATATGTGCAGGAGCCATGTTGTAAAAACACACTACTAAAGAAATACGAAGAACAAATGAACCCTATTGCATATTATCTGTGTATCATTGGTAGGTTGCACAAGACCATGGCATCCTCCAAATAAGTCTTTGAACAGATCGCTACCTAAATGGTAGAGCGTAACCAAATTATACCAGAGAGAAAGAAAATTGCTTTATAAAGTAAGGTGGTGAAAGACAAAAGGGACTACCCCTTTATGATTAATGAACAACAGTTACTCTGATAGATCATCAGAGTACTAGTGTCTCCCAGAGACCAATAGATTAATAGTTAAAAACAGCAAACAATGAAACATAAATAGACAGTGCTCACAAAAACAATATATATAATAAAACCAAAACAATTCTGCTGAGAAGATTGTAAATTATAGCGGCAGAGATGTAATCAATGGTCAGTGCAATGAATGGCCAAGTGTGATCAGTAGTCAATGCAATAAGTGACCTTCAAGGGTCACCTCAATTGATAACAATTAAGATTAATGGCCAAAATAGAATCATGAGACACTGCGCATAAGAAAGCAGAAAAGTGAAGAACAAGAGACTCCTGTTTGAAGGGATTGGCTAAAATAGCCCAATATAACGTATTTCAAAGATGGTCCAGGTAATAAATATCATTGGAACTCAACACAAGGATATACATTCTAATTCAAGATCTCAAAAATACAATTCCCCAGGGGAAACAAGGAGCTCTTGGTCAGAGGAGCGCATCCTCTGACCAAGAGCTCCTTGTTTCCCCTGGGGAATTGTATTTTTGAGATCTTGAATTAGAATGTATATCCTTGTGTTGAGTTCCAATGATATTTATTACCTGGACCATCTTTGAAATACGTTATATTGGGCTATTTTAGCCAATCCCTTCAAACAGGAGTCTCTTGTTCTTCACTTTTCTGCTTTCTTATGCGCAGTGTCTCATGATTCTATTTTGGCCATTAATCTTAATTGTTATCAATTGAGGTGACCCTTGAAGGTCACTTATTGCATTGACTACTGATCACACTTGGCCATTCATTGCACTGACCATTGATTACATCTCTGCCGCTATAATTTACAATCTTCTCAGCAGAATTGTTTTGGTTTTATTATATATATTGTTTTTGTGAGCACTGTCTATTTATGTTTCATTGTTTGCTGTTTTTAACTCTAATAATTAACTTTTATTAGATAATCTATTGGTCTCTGGGAGACACTAGTACTCTGATGATCTATCAGAGTAACTGTTGTTCACAAGTCTTTGAACAGGATTAGGCATATTTCTATCCTACTGTACATGCAACTAGGTCCAGGCAGCCTTACATGCCGGAACGAAGACGGACATTTCTAAATTAAGATAATAACAGGAGATGTAATCTTTCCATGCTTTTCTTTCACAGATATGAACATGTACTTTGAGGAGCGCTTTATAATAAAGAAATGCAAAGTACTAATATCAGACTGCTCGGCTTGCAACAATCTCCATGACTAGTAATTGTGGCACACACTGCTGCTAGACGGTAAAGCAGGGCGCAGATGGACTACAGGTAGCAGATTTCTTCGAATGCAATAGTTGGCCAGAGAATCATGGGATTTGTAGTTCAGAAACATCTGGGAGTGCCAGAGATTGAGGTCCCTGCTGTAAAGCATATGTATATGTCACTAATGGACATATATCCCAAAAGAAGCCAGCTTTGCATTGAAACGGAAGGAAAAATTACAGAATAACGACCCATCAAAGTGCAAATTACAGGAAAGTGCATAAAACAAACTATACATTCAATTTCTTCTTCATTATCAATCTAGAATAGTTACACAAATTTTACAAGTATTTAAAAGTTACGAGACAAACTGTGGCATACTGAACTGGACTAAACCCTCGATCTGTGATTCAATCAACATAAAGTATTAGTGTCACTTACAGGAGGTGGCGTCTTCTGTAAACACTCAAGTAGATAAACCATCTTCGCTTCTTCCTTCACATACTCAACTTCCTGCAAAGAACAAGTTAATGAAATTAATTTTAACAGGATTCACGTGTTTTGAAGTATATCCAGGGGTACAGGTGTACGTCCAAATCAATGGTGATAGTCATTGTACTGACGTAGTTGTTTCACCAGCCAAATGTAAACATGGGCTACTAGCCTTGCTCACAATAAAGCATTTACTCAATAGCGTCTACACTGTAAGCAGCAGATATGCATCACCACCTTGGTCTAAGCTACAATCGGCGTTGCTGTGCCGATAAATACTTTAAGAAGTGATAGCAAGGGGGGAGGCCTAAAAGGCTGTTCTATCTGTCGGTGAATACCAAACTGCTGGCGATGAAATAGGGGTTTCAGCATCACCCCGGAAATGAAACAGACTTTAATGAGAACATGTGCGCTCTTGTGTGAAGGAGAGGGTTAGCCATGAGTGCAACAGTCACAGACTTGTAGAAATGGCCGTGCTCTTTCAAGAACATATGAAGTGGTCGATTCAAACTGTTATGAAGGTTAACATATTAGAACACCATTAGAGTTGACAATTCTGTTTCAAATAGGGTTGGAGTTTTTACCTGTATCACATCCAAGCTGGCAGCACCGGCCCGTCCGACATTTATAGTGATTGGTTTCACCAGGGCACTTTTGGCAAAGTTCTGAATCTTCTTGGGCATGGTTGCACTGAAAAGTAGCGTCTGTCTTTGACCCTAAGGATATAGAGGAAACAGAAAAACATTTCAGATCATCCAACGTTACAAGATTTACACTCTGAAAATTCATCCCAAATTCTTCCAAGGATAATATGTAGTCAAGGGGTCAGCAAACTTGGCCCTCCAGATGTTTTGGAACTACATCTCCCATGATGCTCAGCTATGCATTTAGTTGGAATAGCTTCATGGACGATATAGTTCCAAAACATCTAGGAGCAGTGGTTCCCAACCGCGGTCCTCAAGTCCCCCTAACAGGCCAGGTTTTAGGTATCACCTTGGGGAAATGCAGGCTGAATACTGCAATCACTGAGCAGGAAATCATATCACCTGTGCTGTACTTCAGATATCTGACAAACCTGGCCTGTTGGGGGGACTTGAGGACCGCGGTTGGGAACCACTGATCTAGCGGGCCATGGCTGCTGACTCATGATCTAGTCCAAACATATTAAAAGATCACACTAGAGAGAAACTCTTCTAAGTTAGATCGACCCAATAAACAGGTGCCCTAACAAATCGCCATGTGCCCTAACAATTGTGCAATTCAAACATAACGGTTTAAAATTTGAGTCGATATTAAAGATCCACTTGACAGCAAGTATGCAACGTTGCAGTATATATAGGAACTGAACCAAAAGCACGTCTGAGAGAAGCGTTAAGATTGGCCACCAATAGCGACATCTTTTTGGAATGTGAGTTGTGTGTACAAATAACACCTGCACTCACACTGTATACAAAGGATGACAAAAAAGTACCTTGAAGTAAGAGAATATAGTTCGAATGTCTTCCTCAAAACCCATGTCAATCATACGATCAGCTTCATCCAGAGCCAGATACCTGCAGATGTCCAAACTAACCATCTTCTTTTGGAGCAGATCCATAAGCCTGCCAGGCGTCGCCACCATCATGTGCACACCCCTAGGTAGAAGGAGAAGGTCAGCTCGAGAATGAGATTTATGTAGTGTTCAGTTGTACCATGAATATACTCTGCTACTAAACAGCATAAAGATCTCTTTAAATCTTTCAAAAGACTTGCAAAAAAAATAAAATTAATCTTTTTTAGCATAATAAAAAGATAGCAACTTATGCTTATTTTTCTCTCTGGTGGTTATCGCTCTTTTACTATCCCTATGTACCCTGATCTAAAAAACAGCTCAGCACAGACCACATTGCCAGAAAGTCTCCTGCTGTGAACCATGAAAATATGGATCACAGAGCTGGGATTTGTGGGTTTCTAAATGCTGCAGTAAAAATGCAGGTGGAAATAAGAAAATTGTTTATGTTGCTAAAATATTAAAGAAAAACGATAAGGGGAAGATCTTGCACACAGCCCCACGTAAAAAAGTATACAATACCAGAGAGCAGGTGCTCAGAGGGCCCCAGCTCCTCAATGAATCCAAGGTGAGTGGGGGGACCAGTTACTCTTTGAAAGCAGTTTATTTTGAATAACAGAAATATTTTGTCTGGTTGCGCAGCCTTACTCAAGTATAGAAGCAACTGAAATATTACAACTTTGTTTCCAAATAAAGTGCTATGCGGCTTGTGGACAGTACACAGCATATCCTGTCATCCTCTGTACTAAGGGATTACATAAAAAATTGTAATGGGGGGGGGGGGGTGTTGTGTGTGTTAAGCTATTTATACTATCGCAAAATTAATTAACACCAGGGTCCAAGAGCCAGTAATTGTTTCTCAATACAGACTCGAGTCAAGAACAGCGTGCTACATTGAAACCGCTCATTGTTCTCTGAGGCCGGGGGTCAGACGAGTGCACTATGTGCACCCGTACTGACGTGCCTATCGGCGTCCGTCGCAGCGTTGTGATGCTTCGATGGGGCCAGCCACCCGCTGTAGCGCACGCACGAATTGCACACGCTACAGCAGGCGTCCTGTGAACGTTCTGAAACCCTCCCAGTCAAAGTGCCACGACTCGCGTTCAACGGGACTGCTAAGCGTGTTACTCCATAAGAGGATCGAGCCTTGCAGCGCTGAGCGCACTAACTGCACTCTGCGAGATGGTCAGACGGGTGGCAGAGTGGATGTTCCTTCCGGTCTGCAAAACACTAGTCTGACCCGGCCTTAGCTGTTATTAGTGGCTCCCAAACAAAGCATAGGGGCTGTTAACATACTTTAAGGAGTCACAACAAACTTGCAACTTCCAAGATTAGCTTAATGACAGTTGTAATCAGGCACTTGAAGTCATCTTATACCCAATTAAAAATGCAGACGTCCGTCCAATGAATAAAGAAAAATGTGGATAAACTGTACTTTGATTTCCCATGGATTCATCTAAATTAGTGTTTCCCAAACCTGTCCTCAGGACCCTCCGCCTCGCCAGGTTTGGCAGATATCTGAAGCTCAGCACAGGTGATATGGATTTGCTGCTCAGTGATTGCAGGATTCAGTCTGCATTTCCCCAAGGTGATCTGCAAAATCTGACCTGGTTGAGGGTCCTGAGGACAGGTTTGGGAAACACTGATCTAAATGATGCAGCGTACTTGTAAAATAATAAAACATTTGAAAAATGATCTCAAGAGCCGACTATGGATTTCAAACTTTGAGATTCTACTTACTGCTTGATGGTTTCCATCTGCTCCTTGACAGACATTCCTCCAATGCAAAGAGCAGTACGCAGAGGTGGAAAGTTATCTTCCTGTAGAAGCCGGCAATAATATTCAATAATACTGTGTGTCTGACGCGCCAGCTCTCTCTAGAATTACAGAGTAGGAAAATGTAAGAATCACTTATATATTCTGAAGCAGGACTAAGGACTGCAAGGAATGAAGGAGTCGGAATGTAAAGGAATCTCATACCGATGGGCAAATGATGAGGCCATAGGGTCCTTCCCGCTTGGTGAAAGGCAACCGTTTCTCCTGCTCCAGGCAGAACATGATAACTGGCAGAGTAAACACCAGTGTTTTACCAGATCCGGTAAAAGCAATCCCGATCATATCCCTTCCAGACAAACTGCAAAAGAAAGAATATTGCAATAATCCCAAACAATGTGTATTATAGACCTACGTCTCCCTCCACCACCTGCAGTGTGCTGCTACTGCCGAAACGGAGAACACAATGTCACAAACATGAAGCATAAAACTCACATGGTTGGAATTCCCTGAATCTGTATAGGTGTTGGATGCAGGATTCCTTTCTTCTTCAGTCCTCGTAAAATAGCTGCAGGTAAAAGTAAAGATAAAGCATAAAACTCAAACATGCAGAGGAGATTTGAGAAGTTTGTGCTAGAATTTTGAAAAACCAAAATCAAGATTTAAAGGGATGCTACCGGGGGAGGAGCTACGCCGCATGGTGGATGGTCGCATCTTCGACGAGCTCCGTGAGCTACCTTTGAACCTTGCTGATTTTAAAGCGACCACCACCGGCCCTACGGATTCTCGAAGCCCCCAGAGGTTGCTGGACACCTGGAAACTTGTCCGCAGTGATTACTAACGATTCACATGCCCCATTTGTGCCGCTTTCTGATCCGTTGCTGAGCGGGGGCCTAACTGCGGCAGCCATCTTGAAAGTCAGGATCCATCTCCCTGCCGCTGACTCTAGGACAAAGATGGGGAAGAAGTCTTTTCGGAAAACGCTCTCCGCTGGGAGCCCCAGACAGCGGGATATACGGACCTCGCTGGGGGGGGGGCCATGAAGCTCGGGTGAGTGATGCCGTGGTGTTTACCCCACGAGATTTTAGCTCAGAGGAAGAGGACGCTGAGGGAGATGGACGTTACCGAGCCAGGCCCACAGATTTAAGAGTGAACACGCGGGTGGAGACTCCCTCGCGGGGAGTAGATTTTCCAGTACAGGGAGCTACCCCGGTTCCGTGTATATTGACCACGGACCTGACGGGCCCTAAACCTTTCACGAAGGATGACATACCCCACTTGGTCGAGGAGTTACGAGCAGTGTGGAAACAAGACATGCACGGATTACAGAGTGAGCTGTCTGAACTGCGGAACACCGTTGAGACTGTGCAGGTCAGAATGGACGTTGTGGAGACTGAGCAGACGACAGTGGTGAGCCGAGTGGACTCACTTCAGACCCAGGTGGACCTACTTTCCAGAGCCTTGGAATCGATGGAAGCACGTCACCGTCGACGTAATATTCGGGTTCGGGGAGTCCCGGAGACAGAGCCCTCGGCTTCCGACTTGGATTATGTGAATGGACTTGCCCGTCACCTCCTTAAGTTGCCACCTGAAGCGCCAGCTGTGTTTGGATCGGCAGTTCGCCTCCGCAAGGCTCCAACAGCCCCACTAGGAGCTCCGAGGGATATCCTTGCGGTGGCCAAAGAGGGGACTGTAAAAACGCGTCTGATGTCCTTGCCCGAAGCGCGTTCTCCCTTTTCGTATGATTCGACGCTACTCACCCTGTTCCATGATCTACCCTTCATTACACTCACTGCTCGACGCCGCTTTCGTGAGGTTACGACACGCCTCCGGGCAGAAGGAATTCGCTACCGCTGGGGGGTGGCTGGATCCATTCACATTACTCATGATAATACCCTCCACTCTGTTACCTCCCCAGAGGATGCATGGGCGCTGTTTCCAACTCTTGGCATCCCTACATCCCCTCCAGAAGATCTGGGACCAATCGTCCCCATGAAACCCGGCTGAGTTTCCCTGTTATTCCCTCCTCCCTGTTCAGTGCGGCTACAGAACGCTGATGTAATTGCGACTATTTTTTACCTATGGAACTCCTACCCGTTGATACCCCCTGTCTTTTGGCCATACACATTTAAGACTCTTCTTAGGGACATTTTTTGTTATATGCTCCTCTGCTGGAGTCTTCGATTCTTCCCCCCCCCCTTAGTTAATTGTTTGTGCCTTTATCGAGTGAGTGTGCGGACTTCCTTGCCGACATATGGGACTTGCTGTTCTATCTGGGGTTGCATTGGGACTGTCCACCCCCCCCCTCCCCCCCCCTTTTTTTTTTTCTTTTTTTTTTTCTTTAAGAAAGGACATTGGGTAGCACCCTGGGTGAGCCGCTAGGACGGCAACCTAGGCTCTGGCCGTCCTCCTGGCCCCAGGCCTCCCAGCCCTGTGGCCTCTTCCACGGCCCCTGGTCTCTTTAGGGATGTCGGGGAGAGCCGGGAATGCCATGATATAATGGGCAGTCCTTTAATCTTATCTTTCCCCCCCCCCCCCTTTTTTTTTTTTTTTTTTTTACCCCTCTCCCCCCCTCCTTGATTGTCACTGATGCCCTTTGTCGGATTCCCACCTGATTTGTCTTGTCTCACTCGACATTTTCTGTTTTATACTGATGTGTTTCTCTGCTGACTTTTCATGGCCCTGCGAGGCCACCCCATGCTGTGTATATTGTTACGCTGACTCTTTTTCCAAAATAAACTTTGAAAACATAAAGGGATGCTACCACTTACATAAACTGGAACTAGATTACTTAGGCATTACAAAACTACATTATAAAACACATGCTATGTTTTTTTTTTCTATGTTTGAAGTAATTGCATGCAAAAAGGAAAAATAAAAGTTAGGTTTTTATCTCCTATTTCCATTTTTGAGATTTTTCCCATGACTCAACAGTTAGCAAAATCTTATGGAAAGTTTCACTTTAGAGCAGTGGTATAATTTCTCCAGTAGTGAAGAAGCAATAGGGTGCAGAAGTGAAGGTTTAGACAAGGTTGCAGATGGTCTATTGTGCTGTCTATGCTACTCAATATAAGATGGCAGCTGAACGAGATATGACTGGGAGCTTAAACTTTAATTTAACCCCTGCTGATGCCCTTTGCATACATCCCAGACAATGCAATCTTTAGGAGTCGGGTTTCTAGAACTCTGACCAATAGAACCCATTCTATGCCCATTGGCACAAAGTGAGGAGCAAGTGATTTAAAGATACTGTGGTGGGGGGGGGGGATTGTATTCCTCTTGAGCCGTCAACACACAATTCTTAACTAAACATACAAGAGAGAAACGAAACACATGTAAAATATCAGCAACATAAGAACATTTCATTTTTGGTAGTAGTATCCCTTTAATAACCTGTCCCCCCCCCCCCCTCTAGATTTACTGTCCTCTTTATGGGAATAATAAATAATGAGCTCTGGTCTGCCCGAGACAACAATAGGGAGCCACTAATGGTAAAACACGACACAAGCCGTTAACCCTTAGTGACTCTATTACAAGTGAGCAGCTATGTCGGCAGCTCAACTTATGAAGTGAGACTGCGGAGAAGAGACTGCGTTGATCAGCGATGGAGCGCAGGGAGAGGTAATGTATCCAGCCCGACTGTGGCTTGGGGATACCGCTCTCAGTGGTGAAATTTAACCCCGAGACACACTCGGGAACACTGTCAGGCAGGTTAAAATAGAACTCACCTGCAGGTAACTTCATTTCCTTGAATGTCTTTATGGGAGGAGGAATACCTTCACCCTCCACCAGAATGTGATACTTTCGTCTAACGCGATCATGACGTGCTTGTGACATTGTAAGAATATAACGGGGTGGCTTCCAGCTGATTTAAAAAAAAAAAAAAAAAGGTTTATTAAAAAAATTGTGTATTAATACAATAATAAAAAGGATTTAATTTCTTAATGACCAACTACTTATGTCAAATCCATTTTAAGAATCATTAAGTCATAAGCTTACGAAAAACCCCACTTACACAAGAAAGAAATATTTTTTTAGACTAATGTGATAATACAAAATATTTGTATATTAAATGCTATCCTTGAGAAATGCATTATTCAAAAGGCACACATGCGCACCTGGTTTTTATGGGGTCATCATATGTAATACCTTTGGCCATTTCCTTCACAGACATTAGAGCTGCAAAGAAGAAAGAATAAAACCCGAAAACAAATTAGATTTCTGCGTAGTTGTCCTGTCAAAAACATTATTATCACAGAGTATAAGGCCGGGGTCAGACGAGCGTTTTTCAGAGCAGAAGTTAGTGCGCTCAGCGCTGCAAGGCTTGACCCTCCTATGGAGGATCACGCTTCGCAGCCCTGTCGAACGTGCGTCGTAGCGCTTCGACGGGGAGGCTTTCAGAATGTCCACAGCACGCCTTCTGTAGCGTGTGAAATTCGTACATGCACTACAGCGTGTGGCTGGCCCCATCGAAGCGTCACAACGCTGCGACGGACGACAGGAGGCACGTCAGTATGGGTGCACATATAATCGTGCGCTCGTCTGACCCCGGCCTAAGAGGAAAGTTAACAACATATAGAGCATCTGCAGTGAGGAAAAAAATATATATACAGAAAGTCATTACAAAACAATGGCGGCTACAGATAATCATCCAATAGAGACCAAACAGGAAAATAATTTACATGCTTATCCCTGGTGATTAAAGGGCCAGGATCCCACCAGAATTTAAAGAATTTTTCTGCCCTATGTTGATTTATTTTCTGACTATTTGCAGCACAGGCAGCTTGATATATTGCCATTTGCTACAGTACATTCATCCAAGTGTGGACGTATCACTCTGGGCAGTCTGCAAATAAAGATCCAATCTAACAAAACACTATTTTAAAAGCTTCTTGTATGATTGTGACAGAAATAGGTCTGAACAATGTAACGAACCAGACAATTTACTAGAGTAAAAGTGACCTTTGCGCTGAAGAGTGCTTTTTGTGTTGTGCACTCTAAATGAGCATACCTCTTCCTTCGGTAACGCTTTCCAGTATTTTCTCCTCTTCTTTCAGCTGTTTTTCTTTGGCAGATTCTTTTCTAGCTGTTCATAAAAACAAGAAACAATCATTAAAATATAAAATTAATATGCCCAAAGTCATGTCGTATGCAAACTGCAAAATCTTTTGATATTAATTTAACCGAAAGAGGGTAGCGGACACCATATAAGCTCAACGAATCGTGAGAACCTCTCAGGCATGCACCATCCCACTTTCACATAAATAAAACAATGCACAGAATTAGTATTCCAAAAGGAAAACAGAAAAAAATGTGTTTTAATATTTTTTTCCATAGATAATACTACTTCCAGTGCACATTGCCAGAAATATGGTAAAACAGAACTTAAAGGGACACTCTGAGCACCATAACTACTTAAGCTCTAGCACTGGTTATGGTGTAAGGCGGTTCCAGGCTTCTCACACTATCCCTGCTCATAGTCCTTTACTGCTGCACTGATTTACAAGAATTACAGCAGCTTTAATCCGGCGCTTTTTTGTCTGAAGCAGAAGATGCTGCATTTTCAGCCTTTGACCATTCAAAGCGTGCATCATCCAGTAATTAAAAGAAGCACTCTAGCCACCATGACCACAAAAGTTGATCTTAATGGCGATGGCAGCTAGAGTATGTACCCACCTCGCTCTCCCTGGCTGTCCCTGACCGCTGTTGCACGGATTAAAAGTGGAGCTGCACATGCTGCTTTGAAGGCTGACAGCCACATCTTTCTGAATGCTACTGTCTTCAGGATCTAAATTTACGTCAGGGTGTTATTGAAATGCTTATGCAATTGCAGAAGGAGTAGGACTAAACACTTTAAGTCATAGAAAAAAAAAAGTTAACCAGCCCACCTTCAGCTTTCTCTTTCAGATGCTGGTGCTGATCTAAAAGACTAACGTTAGACCGGGGTCCCAAGGGAATGTCATCTTCATCTCGATGGTCACTGCCGCTGTCTTTAGGCTCGTCTTCTAGAACCCCTTTTCGCCGCATCTGCATCAGCTTTTGCAACTATATGTCCAGAGAGAAAAAGCAAAATTCTGGATAATGCAAAACACCAACTTTTTTTCTGTATTAATATGAAAACTATGCTGCCTGTACAAGGCTTTCAGATGGGAAGCCATGGTTCTAAAATTAAATGTGAAAATTTCCCGTGTTATCAATAGCATTTGTTCTATGTGACATAAGAGGTTATACAGGTCGGGCACCCCTTATGCAGACTTCTAAAATCTGGAAAAAGAAATTTTTAGAGTCCTTCCAAATTTTAGTAAATCTGCATAGGTGGTGCTCTGGAGACATGCTGCAGTTTGGAAGCTGGCATCCCATCCCGAGCACTGCAGCAGACCATGTCACATGCTATGAGCCTCTGGGTAGCCGCAGCCCGGAGTTGCGCCAACACTGGGCATCATATCTGCAACAGAAGGCTGCAGAGTGTATGGAAAAGCTGGGAGCTGCGGCAGGAAGGAGACCGTGGTTAACCTGTTGCAATCTTCTTCCTTTCTCACATCCGATTCTCCCAGATTCTGAAATCCAGAAGAATTCGAAATCCCGAATGCTTAGGGTCCTGAGCACTCCAGATAAATGGTGCATGACCTGTACTAACATAAAGTGGAGCTATTTATGGAATTGCTCTAGACCTTTAGTTTATATAACAATATGGAGCTCCTCTTTAGACGAGTCTCATGCAGGTTCCTAAAATCACAATCCAGTGTAAAGCAGAAGATTGTATAGGGAGACGACCACGTGTATATCCTGATATTTGTGCAAACATAAAAACTCTTTTAGAAATGGTGGATATATCACTGATTGAAACCCACAGTCCTGGAGGGGACAATTCCTCCATGTCCTTCCTCAAACTGTTTCCAGGTATCTACAGTTAATGCTTACATGTTTTGCCCACCCAGAGGCTTCCTTGGAGTGCATCTCGAGCTCCGAGGAATATGCAGTGATTAGTGGAAGCATACACCAAGGTATCAATCACCACAGGTTCCACGCAGCAGAGCACAACTACCAGTTCCTGAATGTTGGTAGCCGAAGAATACAGGAATGTTGGTCACAACACCTGATTGATATGGCTGCTTTGCTGTGATTTACAATTGACAAATCGTGGTTACAATTATCACAAATTCTTAAAATTTAACTTTTAACCCTTTCGCTGCTGAGGCTTTTCCCGCCCCTGTGCTGAGGTCATTTTTACCGGTTTTGCTCATCATGTTTAAACGTGTTTTGAAGGCTTATTTTAGTATATGACCCAGACATATTATATATCGTTCTTTCCGTCAGACTCGGTAGATTCATAATATGTCATTATTATATGTATACGTTATGTCATGTCTGTATATTATAACAAAAAATGTAATAAAATATGTATTTTCAATAATTTACAATGTGTAAAGTGTTTTTTTTCACATTTTAACATGCGAGCAATTGCGGTTATATTTTGTATGGGGTGCGCTTGTTAAAAAAATTAGAGATGGGGTCTCGTTACATTTTTTTTTGGGGAAAAGTACACTATTTTTAACAAACGCACCGCATACAAAAATCGTTAGTGCAGCATCATTGTTCACATTATAATTGAAATGGGAACAATATTGCTGCATTAACAAACCAAAAAAAAGAAAAAAAAAGTGTTTATTTTTTATAAAAATTTTTTTTTTTTTTACAACATTTTTCACAGTAGTGTTTGGTATCGTTGGAACGGCCATGCTCTGGCCGATCCAACCATACCAAAATTTAACCCCTAGCTTCCACGGATCGGGAGATAGGGAGTTCATTGGTACTCTCCATCTCCACCGTTGGTGGCAGTTAGGGGTTAAGTCCAGGACTGGCGTCATCGTGCTACGCACGATGACGCCAGTCCTCAGGGGGAGTTCCCGGATGCTTGGCCGACATCCAAGATGTCGGCCAGCTCCGGGAAAGGATCGCGAACCGGCGCTTTTCAGCGCTGATTCGCGATCCAGCTCCCCAGGGGTTAATGCCAGGCACCATTTGGAAGGGCAGGCTGTGCCCTTCCAAATGATGCCTGGGTTAACCCCCGCAGAGCCGCCGATCGGGAGGGAGGTCCGAAGGACCTCCCCCCCTCCCTTTCAGGCGCCTCCTCCGCACATGCGGGGGGGGGGGGGCGCCTGAATTAGGTGTCATCGCGCTGCCGCGATGACACCTAATACCAGCGGCTGCGGTTCCGGATGCGCGGCTGACATCCAGGATGTCAGCCCGCACCGGAGGGGCCAGCGATCGGCCGGAACTCGGCCGAACGCTGACCCCAATGGGAGGACGCGCTCAGCGCGTCCTCCGCATACCAGCGGTAATGCGGAGGACGCGCTGAGCGCGTCCTCCGCATTGAAGTGGTTAATAAGTCTGCATTCTAAAGCGAAATCGATTTGAGAAGAAGGAGAGTTACCTCCTAACGGTGAACACCCTTAAAAAACACACACAATTGAACAATAAAGGTATGCTGATTTTCCTTGCTAAATGTACAATGTTCTTCCCAAAATTTATCTCCGTTTCTAAATAATTCCATAGCCAACCTTTATGGGTTGATAATTGTAGAGAAGTGCAAAAAGTTAAAATATTATTAAACAGTTAGGGTATAATAACGTGCTAAATTTTCTGGGTCCCACAATATTTTCCCAAGGGTTTAATACTGTTTCTAAATGGTTCAAGAAACAACCTTGATGGGTTAATTGATGTAAAATTGCAGACAGAAAAAGCAGTACTGTTTATCTCAATTTCAACAACATGGAAGCCAAATGTAGAGGACGCTCACCCTCAGTTTGTTGTAGTAAATGAATAATTCAAGTCAAACAAGAGTTCCCCTTGTTTGACTTGAATTGGGAAAATATTGTGGAACCCAGAAAATTTAGCAAGTTATTATACCCTGTTTAATAATATTTTAACTTTTTGCACTTCTCTACAATTATCAACCCGTGAAGGTTGGCTCCGGAATTATTTAGAAACAGAGCTAAATTTTGGGAAGAACATTGTAAAAATTTAGCAAGGAAAATCAGCATACCTTTATTGTTCAATTGTGTGTGTTTTTAAGGGTGTTCACCGTTAGGAGGTAACTCTCCTTCTTCTCAAATCGATTTCGCTTTAGAATGCAGACTTATTAAAAGTTAAATTTTAAGAATTTGTGATAATTGTAACCACGATTGTCAATTGTAAATCTCTGTAATTTAGGGTTATCCCCAGCATAATAAGACAATGTGGTCTCTACTTTAGAAACCTTGGAATCCATTCCTTAATTTACCATCAATTTTGTTTTCAGGCGACCATATATAAGAACTCTGCTTTACTGTGAGCATGGCAATTCACTGTTTAATCCTCTAGCAAGAAACTACTTGATAAAGACTCGCTTAACGAGCAGAAATGTTGTATATCCTCGCTCGCATTATGCAGCACATCAATCCTGCAGTGTAACCAACATTCCCTTTTTCTCAAGCTCTGAGGAAGACCTTAGGATGGGTGAAACACGAGAGTGGTTACGAATGCATGGACCTAGATGGGAAAAGATCCCCAAATCAAAAGACAAGAAAGAATTACCCACACTGGGAAACATAAGAAACCTCTGCACTTTCAACTAGAACGGCATTTGCATTTTTTTGTGTTTTGCAACCTGTGATATACCAACTCTTAATGAAACAGTTTTTCGGTTAAATAAACATCAGACTCTTCACATGATTATCCGCTCTCCTACAAAGATTTTAAGTTGTTCTCGGGATTGTGATGTTGGAATCCAACAAGAGTATCATTTGAACGGCGGCTAAATTTTATTGTTTACTCTGAAGATCTAGAGCAATTCCAAAAATTGTTCAACATTATGTGAGTGTAACGCATCAACAACGTTTGTGCTATGGGGCATACCTTACAAAACCTCTCCGATTTGGCCTTTTTTCTCTAATAAAACAAAGAAAGAAAAAGATTTCTAAAAGGACCATCCTGGCTACATAGCTGGAGCCTAATAGTACCATATACGTATTCCTTCCATATCTGGTATATTTCACAAGGATGCAAGCATGGAACACACTTCTTAAATTCCAATTTTAACAGTGGTTTTGGTGTACCGAGCTGCTTTCGTCCATATAGTTTATGATTTTATGTCACTTGATCAATCTTTTTTTTTCTCTTTAGTCAAGGCTTTACAAACAGTGGCAGCATTAATGTTTTATTATTTCAACTTCATTTTGTAGTCCTCGTTTGTAACAGCATCAAGTTACACACAGGAAAGGAAACCTACGGTCACGGAACAAAAGCGTAAAAAAGGAGAGGTCAATATGTACCATCTGCTGTCGCCTTTGTTTAACAGGCACATATGGCGCATAGTCTTCATCGTCTGACAGCTCAGAGTCTTCTTCCTCGGCGCAAACTCTCTGAAGTTGAAGGAAATTAAATTATTAAGTACAACAAGACGGATTTTAAAAAGTATATAGTTTTAAGGTTACACTCCGAATAATAAATGGTTACAATGGGATTATTCAATATAGAAGGGACTTGCAAGAATGGACCTGACATTTCAAACTGTTAGACATTCCGCTCTGTAATCTGTCCTAACAGAGGGAGACAATATTTTGAAACATACGGGTAATATTTTCATTATCTGTTTAAAATTACCCTGTGAACAATAGGGTCTGATAATCCAGTGTTTCCCAAACCTGGTTGTCCCTTACCCTTAACAGGCCAGATTTTGCAGATCACCTTGGGGAAATGCAGACTGAATCCTGCAATCACTGAGCAGCTAATTAGATCACCTGTGCTGTGCTTCACATATCTGGCAAACGTGGCGACAAACGAGCATGTCTGTTGTACCGGACATACGTTTGCGCCGTCGGCCGTACTTGTGGACATCACTCAATGCACATGAATTTTGACATTGAAGATAAAATAAATTTGATGAGTATGGAAGCTGAATAAGCCATTGCATTCTGTAGTATCCTGCAGTAGTTGTAGTTTTCTACACACGGCATACGTCAAATGCGTACTCATCTAGTGTCCTGTACTCCTGCCTACAGAAAGCATATTCGTAGACATGTCGAGATGCGTCCTAGCGTTTTGACCGCGTACGTGAAAAAGTGCACGCATAAATTGTGTGATCCCTATATGAACCGTCAAAACTCTATGACTGATGTCATGATGTGTGTTACAGCGGATGCATGTGGCACCTGCTTAAAAGGGGGTACCCGAGATCAGGTTTGGGAAGCACGGTTATAAACAAAAGCCTCCATGGTGCCCCACTCTCCTTCATGTTGAGGTTTGGAAACAACTGACACACAAGTTTATATTTTACCCTGTCCACGGCTGAAATAGTCTAATACTCAAAAGATGGTAAGAATGACGAGGCTGAAGTTAGTTTCTTATTCGGCCAGTTACTTATTCGTGGAAGTTGGTTTCTGATTCGGTTGAATTCTAAGTATGTAAAATTTCAATAAAAACCTGATTTTAGATGGTTAATTTAATTGCCATTGTGCCAATGATTTTAACATGGATTTATATAGAGGTGGATGCCCTCTACCAAACAATGTCAAATTTAGCCTGGCCCAACTGCAATTTGGGCAGAAAAATCAGTGCCAACTGTGCCAAGGGTGTTGATTTTTACTATTTTGAATAAGTAACTGATGTTTTCAAAGGGTTAATTGCCATTGGGCCACTGAATTCAACATGGATTTATATAGAGGTGAATGTCCTCTATCAAACACAATTGTCTTCAGCCTGGCCCAATGGCAAGTTTGCCACGTAAACAGTGCCAACTGTGCCATGGGTGCTGATTTTTACCATTTTGAATAAGTAACTGATGTTTTCAAAGGGTTAATTGCCATTGGGCCACTGAATTCAACATGGATTTATATAGAGGTGAATGTCCTCTATCAAACACAATTGTATTCAGCCTGGCCCAATGGCAAGTTTGCCACGTAAACAGTGCCAACTGTGCTGATTTTTACTGTTTTGAATAAGTAACTGATGTTTTCAAAGGGTTAATTGCCATTGGGCCACTGAATTCAACATGGATTTATATAGAGGTGGATGCCCTCTATTAAAATCAGTGGCACAATGGGTGATGTGGTTTGGCCGAGCTCTGACATGGCTGCCTGATCTCTGAGCTTCTGCGCAGGTGGCGCTTCCACAACTGACAGTAGCCTCCACTGATCAGCCCTGGACTTCATTGTAGCCTGTGGGGTTTAGCTTCCATGCCCAGGAGCAAGTTGAACCCCAAATCGAGCCAAGCTGAAATTGCCCAGTTTTTTCCCCTGCTGTTGGCGGTGGTGCGTTCAGAAGCTGTCAGGATGGCGTCGTCGTGAGTCCTTCTGTCGCGAAAGGTGAGCCTTGTCCTCGATGTGACAAGAAAGCTCTTGCTCACTATGAAGGATGACCTTCAGACTGACCTCAGGGCGGGCCTGGAGAGGCTACGGACGGACATTGGCGCACTGGGGACCCGCATAGCCAAACTTGAGCATTAAGTGGAGACTGATCACGCCGAGGCGCAGGCTATATTACGAGAGGTCTGCGACAACTACGAGTTGCTTCAGGAGGAAGTAGAATACCTGGACAGCAGGTCCCGTCGCTCCAACCATTGCATCGGAGATGTCCCGGAGACAAGTTGTTCCACACCCTGTTGTTCATGCCACTCCGGAGGTGGAGTTGCGCCTAATAGGATCCATAGAGCCCTGCGCCCATGCTTGGGTCCCAACGAACCCCCGTGGGACGTGGTGCTCAAGTGCTGGTATTACTCCACCAAGGATGCCCTGCTGCTTGCAGCCTGTTATGGCGCCTCCTTGTTTGAGGGGGTTGCCCAGAATCTCTTCAACGATGTGGCTTCTTCTACGCTTCCGAAGAGAAGAGCCCAATGGCCTCTTACAGAGCTTCTTCCGCACAAGGAAGTCCGCTACCCTGGAGGTTTCCATTTTGCCCCATGATGGGGCCTTCATATCCCTGCGCTCACCGGCCGATTACACTTGACTGTTGGAGGCATTGGGGATCCCCATGCCAGCAGATCTATTCGTGCTCCTGGACAGAGGCCGTGGAACGGAGGTACCGGCCTTACCACAACACCAGGCCTGGGTTAACACCTGTCATCCCCACCATTGAAGCTCCTTGTAGCTCCCTCCGCTCCTCCAGTTTTGTGCTCCCTTATTTGCCGGGCCCTCGTCTTCCCGTTCTACCGTGCTCTCCCTGGTCCCATACCCCTCAACCTTGCATTCCTCCAGGATTTTTGATTCAGACGTTTTCTTGGTCGACTGACCCTCCTATTGCTCTGGTTTGTTGTGATGGTACAGGCTGCAGGATCCCACCACATTTAAAAACTTTTTGCCTTTGTTTTGCCCTGCACCTTTTTTGCCCCATTGGGCCCCTTATTTTACATCCTGTTTTCACATGCCCCTATGTGTGTTTCTGTTCCTCAATATTCTGCTTGCTCGGAAACTGTGTTTTTCCTGCCCACTGCTTACGTGCATCAAGCCGCCACCTGCTGCGACCCGACTTTGGCCTTCGAACCATCTCCAGACTGGACAAGGGCGACATTCCACAAACTGGGCAATGGCTGAGGCTGTGGTGGCCATTATATTCAGGGACTGGGGAATGGCTGGAGGCAGTGGTGCTCCGGGATGTCTGAGGGTGGGCAGGAGGGTGAACAATAGGGACAGCTCCATATAAGTATGACCTGTGTTTTGCACAAGAAACAGATTCTGTTTGCAATTCAACCTAAAATGTGTCTTGCCTCGTTCTTGGGGCAAAACCTGCAGCTATAAGACACACTCTGCCCAGTAGTTGTATGTGCTACTATTGGGCCCTGACGCCGTGTATCCGGCAGCCGGGTACTCCGTGATCGGCACATTTGTGCACTTTCTCATGGACCCTAGCCCCAGGCCTTACTGATGCCGGAGTGGCGGGGGTGAAGGGTGCACGGTGAGGATGAGCCTTTATGGGAGTGGACGCTCTTTCTTTTTGTATTATTCACATGACTATCGCATGGATCGCACTATATATAGCGGTTTCAGTATGGATGATATGGGATGGGGGGGTTTGTATTACTTTTCTGTCTGTGGGGATACTGTTATGTTCTGCTATAAGATTTTGGGTCTATGGATGTCTGCCTCGATTGGGACGGGGGGGGGGGGGTTACAGTTTTTTCTTTTTAATCCACATGGACATTGAGTCACGTCCAGTGGTCCTGGGGTGCCCATGCCTGGTGTCCCAGGTGGTACCCGGCAGCGCTGTGTTCGCTTTTCGCTGGCTGGGTGCCTATTGATATACCGGCTCGCGGCGGTCACATGGGTGGCCAGGAGGCGCCTGTTAACCCTTTCTGGCTGTTGTACCCTGCAGATAGTAAGCTTTACCAACCATTCAAGGATCGGAGGGGTAGATAGGGTTTTGTATACAGGGTAGGCTTGTGCACCGATTTTTTTTTCGGTTCGATTCGGTTCGATTTTTCGGATTTTTAAACTTTTCGATTCGGCTCGTTTCGACCGATTTCTGTTTCGATTCGGTTCGGCTCGATTCGTTTTTCGTGTACTCTTTTTTTTCGAAATATCGACCATTTTTCGGATTTTCGTGTCACTTAGCTCGTTTTTTGTATTGACTTTTCGTGATTTCGGAAATTTTCGTTTTTCGGAATTGTACATGTTTTCGGAATTTCGACCATTTTTCGTATTTTCGTGTCACTTAGCTCGGTTTTTGTATCGACTTTTCGTAAGTTCGGAAATTTTCGTGTTTTCGGAAAGTCTGTTCTCCTTGTTTCAAAGAAATACAAATTGTGATGTGACACACAGTGAAAGATCAATACATATACGTATCTGAAATACTCCCCAACAGCGCCCCTTCCAGCTGGCGTTAAATGGTACAGCAAATACAAATAAGTTTGTGGGGAATATCTAGAAAGTACAAACACAAGGACACTTCATTGTGCAACACTGTATGGCATATCTAACCACAGGCCCCTTGTTAAGAATGCACTCACAGGATATAAATAGTATATAGGCACATCAAGCATTGATGTATACTGGAACTTTACCACACTCTCCTGGATCTCCACACTGAATCGTAACTTGCCGCCGCAGGAAACATCAAGAGGAGGCCGGTGATGGTTTTTTGGTAATTTATTACAGTAGGTTCAACGCGTTTCGTCTGGCTAATGCCCAGACTTCATCAGGAATACATATAATACATGGCTTTCTCCTTATATAGTTGATCGTCTCTCGTTTTTCGCGGGTATCCTAATTACTTCCGCGTTCCATCCTTGGAACGCACGCCCAGCGAAACCGGAAGTGATCATCGTGTTGCCGGAAATGATGTATCGCTTACTCTGGGAACTAGCCGTCCCAGGAGCCTCTCTGTTCAGCGATCGGCGAAATTAGTGCACAGACCTCTTGAGGCTTGTTTTTCCTTTTTAGATGGCGGCGGCCACCTCTTCCTTCTACTGGAATGTGATATCTTTAGTCCTCTTTTGGGAATATAGATCCCTTTATGCTCCATAAAAATAGAGCAAGGAAAAAATCACAAGACACAAATATTGTTAGAAAAAGCACAAATACAATAAAAAACCTTTTTAACTAATTAAAAGGTAATATTTAAAACAGTTTATTAAAAATTATCCTTAAAAATTCCTTGAAAAACACACTTGTTGTTAAATTAAAAAAATGGTTAAGAAACACACAATCATAGCCAGTGCCATAATTGATACCTTAATATAAAAATTGCACACATATAAAAAAAGAGATCATAAACAATTCTTTATATCTAAATCCACATTTAAACCTCCATATTGCCACGTGCCCATTTTAAAAATCCATTTAGTTTCTTTTTTAGCCAATAATTTCAAATTATCACCCCCTCTCCAATTAGGTTTAATAATATCAATAGCTATACATTTAAAAGTTCCTAATTAAAATCAGGGCATTGATTGCAGTGTACCGGAACGCTATGATCTAGTTTATTCCGTCTAATGTTTCCTAAATGCTCCAGAATTCGAATTCTCCATTCTCGGGTGGTCCTTCCCACATATTGCGTTCCACAGGAACATTCTAATAGGTAGACCACTCCTTTACTTGCACAATTCATAAAAGATTTAATTTCATACTCTTTGTTAGTAACATTACTTTTAAATTTAACCGTTTTTTTATTTTGATGAATACAGGCTTTACACTTGCCACACTTGAAAAAGCCTTTCAATTTCGTATTGTTAAACATTCCCGTATCACTACCTTCTATTTTTGGGAGGAGACTTGGGGCTAAAATATTCTTAAAATTCTGGGCTCTTCTAAAAATAACCACTGGGGATTTAGGGATTTTTTCTTTTAAAACAGGGTCAGCTTCTAAAATATGCCAATGCTTTTTCAGAATTTGTCCTCGTTTCAAAGCAATAAATTTCGATTTGACACATTTCAAGTCCATTCGAAAATTCCGAAAATATTTCGTTTCGGCTCAGAAAACTTTTCGGATCTGCCATTTTCGGATCTAAAAATTTTCGGAAATTCGGCCGCATCCGAAAACACAAATCGGGAAATTTCGTGAAAATTCCGAAACCCGAAACGCACATCCCTAATACAGGGACCAGCATCGTAGTTCTACTGGGGATCCATGACACATTGTATAGTTCAGACTGTCAATAGTGGTTTACTTGTTGAGATGGACGGGATGGGAGGGGGGGTTTAGTATAAGAGCACTCCCATAGGGTCACCCCACACTTGGAATGGGAGGGGGAATGTGTTCTTTATGCTAGTATGTGGGGTCACGGTTCTGTATTGCTATACTGAGGGTGGGGGGGGTTTGCTTTCATTCTCTGTACGGAGGTGCCAAGGACACAGCTGGATTTAGGGTTTTTCTTTCCTCATGGGGGGGTCGGGAAGGGGTGGGATTTTTGGGTTTTTTTTCCGGGAGCTTCTCTCTTTGGAGAGGTGGGGGTGGAGGGGACGCATATATATGAGAACTGCTTGTGATTTGCTCCAAGGGGGTTCAATGTCTTCTCAGCTCGCGGTGGACGTGCAGTGTTGAGCCTCAGCCTTGTTGCCAAAAAGGATCTTGGTTTCTGTGCCAATCTGATTATTGGGCCAGGCAAAAGACAACTGTTTTTAACGAAGGGCATCCAACTCTATATAATTCTATGTTGAAATCAGTGGCCCAACCGCATTTAACCCTTTAAAAACATCAGTTACCTATTCAAATTGATGGAAATCAGTGCCCATAGCACAGATGGCACGGTTTCTGTGCCAAACTAACCATTGGGCCAGGCTATCGACAACTGTTTTTAATAGAGGGCATCCAACTCTATATAAATACATGGTGAAATCAGTGGCCCAACGGCATTTAACCCTTTAAAAACATCAGTTACTTATTCAAATTTATGGGAATTGGTGCGAATGGCAGTGTTGGCACTATTTCTGTGCCAAACCGACCATTGGGCCAGTGTAACAAAAACAGTTTTTAATAGAAGGCATCCAATTCTATATAAATTCATGTTGAAATCAGTGGCCCGACAGCATTTAACCCTTTAAAAACAGTTACTTATTCAAACTAATGAAATTTGTTTGCCTGGCACGGTTGTCACTGTTTTTGTGCCAAACTGACCATTGGGCCAACATAATGACAACTGTTTTTAATAGAGGACATCCAACTCTCTATAGATCCATGGTGAAATCATTGGCCCAATGGCATTTAACCCTTTAAAAACTAGGGATGCACCGATACCACTTTTTTAAGACCGAGTACGAGTACCGATACTTTTTTTCAAGTACTCATCGATACCGAGTACGATACTTTTATTTTATGTCATGTGAACGCTTTCCAATAAGAACAGACCTCATATAAAAATGCCCCCAGCTCTCATTGATTATGCCCCAGATCACATGGATATGCCCCCAGCTCTCATGGATATTGCCCCCAGCTCTCATGGATATTGCCCCCAGCTCTCATGGATATTGCCCCCAGCTCTCATGGATATTGCCCCCAGCTCTCATGGATATTGCCCCCAGCTCTCATGGATATGCCCCCAGCTCATGGATATGCCCCCAGCTCTCATGGATATGCCCCCAGCTCTCATGGATATGCCCCAGTTCATGGATATTGCCCCCAGCTCTCATAGATATGCCCCTCAGCTCATGGATATGCCCCTCAGCTCATGGATATGCCCCCCAGCTCATGGATATGCCCCCAGCTCATGGATATGCCCCCAGCTCTCATGGATATGCCCCCAGCTCTCATGGATATGCCCCCCAGCTCATGGATATGCCCCCAGCTCTCATGGATTATGCCCCCCAGCTCTCATAGATTATGCCCCAGCTCATGGATTATACCCCAGCTCTCATAGATTATGCCCCAGCTCATGGATATTGCCCCCAGCTCTCAGATATGCCCCCCAGCTCATGGATATGCCACCCAGCTCATGGATATGCCACCCAGCTCATGGATATGCCACCCAGCTCATGGATATGCCACCCAGCTCATGGATATGCCACCCAGCTCATGGATATGCCACCCAGCTCATGGATATGCCACCCAGCTCAGTGTGTGTATGTGTATATATTACAGCAGGGGTGTGGGAATTATATCTCCCGACGCCCGTTATATGAAGATCCGGGTGCCGGACAAGTAAATAATTTTGAGATGCAATCCGGCGGGCAAGAAGCCCGCCGGACTGCTCCCAGCACACGAGCGCCGTCGGGAAATAAAGCGCGATCATCCATAGGAGGATCGCACTTTGTACACTGATCGCAGAGTGGAAGGAACGCCCACTCTCACGGACGTTCCTTCCTCTCTCTCACAGAGCGGCGCGATGAGGGGAGGGGCCGGAGCTACGGCGCTTGCACACAAGCTTTCGATGCACACTCCCCATCCTGCACTGCTTCTATACCCGCCGAGAAGCATGAATATGGAACGGGGTGTCTGGGAGGACGTTTGGGGGGGTTGCAGAGGCTGCCTGATACAAAACAGGCCCTGTGTCCAGGTGAGCAGCTCTGTCACGCAATATGCCAAGCAGCCCTTTACCTCGCTCCGTGAGCGTTTATCGTGAGGAGGGTGGAGCGGGATCTCCTGGGGTATAGTAAACAGAAAGCGGCGCTGGCACAGGGATAAAAGCGAGCAGCTCGGAGGCCGTGGAAATGCCTTACCCAAAGAGGATCCGAGTTAACCCTTGCCACTGTGCCCTTTAAATGCCCAAATCACTAGGTCAAACGAGGTTCAGTATTTTCCTGGCACACAAGGCTGGCCACGAGGCAGCGGGCACTCAGCATGGAAATACCCTGGCTAGATTATAGGAGAGGGGGAAAAAACATGTCCACATTCACTGTATAGCATGCCACATTCACTGTATGGCATGTCCACATTCACTGTGGGCATTATCTGGTCTGAGGTCTATATCTGTGGGCATTATCTGATCCGTGGTCTATATATGTGGGCATTATCTGGTCTGAGGTCTATATCTGTGGGCATTATAAATTATGTGCACGCTGTTAACAATAAAGACCTCTAAACACTATTTTGTTGAAATTATTTTTCTTATCAGGACAAGTAGATTGGACTACCACTTAGTCCGTTGGACAAGTAGATATTTTTAAAATTTCCACACCCCTGTTACACACACACACACACACACACACACACACACACACAGACCCCAGACCGGACATAGGGGGACTGTCCGAATGCTCCATCGGCATTCGGACAGGCACCTGGAGCTCTCCGTTCATACTTACCATCCAAAGCGACGCCGGTAAAGTTTTCGCGAGTGCGCTCGTTGGAAGGCCCCCAGCCGCGATCACCCACGTGAAACTTTAGGGGCGTCGCTCAGGATGGTAAGTATGAACGGAGAGCTCCAGGTGCCTGTCCGAATGCCGATAGAGCATTCGGACAGCCGCCCTATCGGCATTCGGACAGGCCTTGCAGCTGCTCTCCGCGTTCATACTTACCTTCCTGAGCAACGCCGACAAGGTCTTTGCGCGTGCGCTCGTTGGAAGGCCCCCAGCCTCGATCACGTGGGATTCCCTGGTGATCGCGGCTGGGGGCCTTCCAATGAGCGCACGTGCGGAAGCTTTACCGGCGTCACTCAGGAAGATAAGTATGATCACAGAGAGCAGCTGCAAGGCCTGTCCGAATGCCGATAGAGCATTCAGAAAGCCGCCCCAGCCCCTCTGATGCCGGCAAGTCGGCTCAATGCTGGCTTCCGGTATCGGGTGAAATATTGGGGGCACTGCATGAGTACCATGTACTTCTGCAGTACCCGGTATCGGCACTGATACCGATACTAGTATCGTATCGGTGCAACCCCATTAAAAACATCAGTTACTCATTCAAAACAGTAAAAATCAGCACCCATGGCATAGTTGGCACTGTTTTTGTGGCAAACTTGCCATTGAGCCAGGCTGAAGACTATTGTGTTTGATAGAGGACATTCACCTCTATATAAATCCATGTTGAATTCAGTGGCCCAATGGCAATTAACCCTTTGAAAACATCAGTTACTTATTCAAAATAGTAAAAATCAACACCCTTGGCACTGATTTTTCTGCCCAAATTGCAGTTGGGCCAGGCTAAATTTGACATTGTTTGGTAGAGGGCATCCACCTCTATATAAATCCATGTTAAAATCATTGGCACAATGGCAATTTACCATCTAAAATCAGGTTTTTATTGAAATTTTACATACTTAGAATTCAACCGAATCAGAAACCAACTTCCACAAATAAGTAACTGGCCGAATAAGAAACTAACTTCAGCCTCGTCTTACACGATGTGTAACTTCACCGAATATACCTAAATATGACAAAGTCCGTAGTGTAAAGCCAAACGTGCCTGTGTGCCACAAGGGTTCGGGGTTTAAAATTCATATCACACACCACCCTCATGCTGCTGGGTCACCCAACATAGGTAAAATGTAACAAATTCTTCAAAAATAAAGTTATGTAACCTTCCGATCGCCTCCACTCTCCATGGTGCTCCACTCCAGCTGTTTGTTTTCCACCGTCGCTGAATCGTTTCACTTCCGGCGCAGCAATGACGTCAGTAAGCACATGCAAAAGGCCACTCGATTGACACCCACAGGACATAGGTGGTATTACATTGTGCGATGGGATAACTGAGGTGGCTGGTAAAGGGGGACTTCCTAATACACTTACATTTCCGTGCTGACTGATGGGGAGAAATGGAAAGCGATGCCAAGCAACATGTATCAGTGATGCTGAGGAGGCATATATATCCCAAGTGTCTGGTCATAAGGGACAGTCCTTATATTGTAGGGATTCTGTATTGGTTGCAATAAATATATACAAGGTAATCGCTTATTTTAGTGTCTTTTATTAAGACCATCAATCAAATTTAGTATTTTAGCGCCTTTATTTTCTGTGCAGCAGCTGCTGTTATCTCAGTACTTATACAATGTTGAAAGAAAGCTTTGAGTTTAACACTCCCAAGCCAAGTTTTACTTACACAACAATTTCACTGCTATAGGCATTTACATAGGTTTGTTTTTCTTCTTTCCATTATCCTAAAATTACCTTAAATAACTGCTGTTATTAACCCTTTCACTACTGAGCCAAGTCACCTCTGAGTGATGCCTTGCTGAGCACTCATTTTGACCATTTGTGCTCATAAAGGGGCAAAGGTTTAAAAGTAACATCAGGAAGCATTATTTTACTGAGAGGGTGGTGGATACATGGAACAGTCTTCCAGTAGAAGTGGTAGAGGCCAAAACAGTGATTGAATTTAAGCAGGCATGGGATAGGCATAAGGCTATTCTAAACAAAAGATAAATCCAGGTAAAGTATCCATGTAATTGGGCAGAGTAGATGGGCCGAAAGGTTCTTATCTGCTGACATTTTTCTATAATGTTTAAACGCGATTCAAAGCCATGTTTTATTGTAGGACCCAGACAAACTATATACCCTTATTTTCAGCAGATTCAAAACATATTATATGTATGCGTCATGTCCTGTCAGAATGCTAGAACAAAAAAAATTGAGTTTCCATCAAAATATCAGTCATCTACAGCGTATAAAATTTTTTTTTTTTCCTCCAAGCATAGGCATTGCTACAGGTGGGCAATTGCTCCCCCTAGGTTATTCCTTGCCCCCCAGAGATCTGCTCCATCCAGCTTTCCCCCCCCACTTCCTTCAGACCGCTGTATCTCTTTCCTCATGTGTCGTACATGGTCAGAGTCTGGCCTTTCCATGATTCCGAGCATGACCATATTCCGTGTAAAATAACTTTTTTTCTTTACATGGTTGAAATGGCTCAGCCGCGAAGGGGTTAACAGTCAGACTATCACATTGTGTATTACTTTAGTTTTTCCTTTGGTTTAGTTCTATATTAAGGGTCAATTTTATTATTATTCTTTATTTATAAAGCGCCAGCATATTCTACAGCGCTGTACAATAAGCACAGGGTTACAATACATTGAACAACATTTGACAAACAGTACAGGAGGAGATGAGGGCCCTATTCCCGTAGGAACTCACAATCTGGGAGGGTTGGGGTTGGAAACAGGAGGAGAGGACTGTAAGGTGAGAGTGATTGATTTTTGCGTCAGTGAGTTGGGTGGTAGGCTTCCCTAAATAGGAATGTTTTAAGGGAGTGTTTGAAGGAAGAGAAGTTAGGGGAAAGTCTGACAGTACGAGGAAGAGCGTTCCAGAGAGTGGGGGCTGCGCGAGTGAAGTCCTGCAGTCTATCATGGGAAGAGGTGATGCGGGGAGAAGCTAGGCGCAGGTCACTGTTTGACCTTAGGGAGCGGGCTGGGGTGTATTTGGTGATTAGTGAGGACAGGTAGTGGGGAGTTGAGTTAGTGAGGGTTTTGTAGGTAAGGATAAGGATTTTGAACTTAATTCTGCAGTGGATGGGGAGCCAGTGAAGGGACTAGCAGAGGGGAGCGGCAGAGACAGAGCGGCGGGTGAGGTGAATTAGCCTGGCGGAGGCATTCAGGATGGATTGTAGGGGGGAGAGGCGGGACAGAGGGAGGCCAGATAAGAGATTATTGCAATAGTCGAGTCGGGAGATTACCAGGGCGTGTATGAGTAGGCTTCCTCCCTCACAGTATACATTTTATATACAGGGTTATTCAGAGAGCGGTGAAAAGCAGGAGAATGACTGGAGAATGGAAAATTCTAGGTCAAAATAGCCGATTTGGAAAGTGAGATAAATGGGAGAATTTTTATGGTTTGGCTATTTTGACCTAGAATTTTCCATTCTCCAGTCATTCTCCTGCTATTCACTGCTCTCTGAATAACCCTGAGAGTCCTTGATTAATGGCATTTTAGAGGTTAATGGGTAGGCTACATGTTTCACTGTATCCAATTCATGTTTTCCCTTGATTACAGGCATTCTTGGTGGATAATGGGTAGTGTACATGCTTCGGTGTATACATTTCATGTTTTCCCTTGACTACTGTTGCTTTTGGGGTTAATGGCTAGATTACATGCCTCAGTATTAATTTCACGTTTTCCCTTGATTACTGGCACTTTATGGGTTAATGGGTAGGTCCAATGTTCCCATGTCCCTCTGTAAGATATCTGAGACACTCATGTTAGAAAGCATAGCTACACCAACAATAATTAAATACTTCATAGAAATGTATGGTAATCTCAAAGTGTCTATAGTTCAGGCCAGTGGTCCCTTGTCCCTATGTAAGATATGAGACCCTCTTTGTGTATTTATATTTCCGAACACAAGTCTCAATTACGGACAATAATTAAATACGTTAATATACGTCACAGAAATGAATGTTAAACCGAGTTGTGCAGGGAAAGCCTAGCAGTAGCTTTTATTTTTACAAGCTGTTTTTAAAAACATTTGTATCAAGGTGTGCAGCAGTCACTAACGTAAAACACACGATTCTTCAATACGGGGATTATTAAGATTTATTGTGTGTAAAGTTGTCACTAAGGCTAGGGTCAGACGAACGCATTTTCACGTTGTCTGTGAAAAAGTGCGTTCGAACGAATGGACACATTTTTTCACGGAGTACGCGATAGCGGTCATACTATGCGCATTTGCGTTCGTGATTTTGTACGGATCATCAATAAAACACTTTGTGTCTGGACGTTATGTTGGCCGGACATTAGCAGGGTCTGACGTCTCCAATTCACGCACACACGCCGCTAGCGGACGCAGCGCACTCTGTACAACCGTACTAGTGGTTTTACGTTCGACAAAATGCGTTCGTTTGCCACTTGCGTTGCGCAGCCGGACTTTTGTGCGACCGTACTTCGTATATTGGCCGTCATTGCCCGGCATTTGCTGCTACTACGGCCGTGATTAAGTGCGCCTGCACGCGCGTTCGCACTGCCTCAGTCTGACCCTAGCCTAAGGCTAGAGTCAGACGAACGCAGTCTAAGGCTAGGGTCAGACTGAGGCAGTGCGAACGCGCGTTCTGGCGCACTTAATCACGGCCGTGCTAGCAGCAGATGCCGGGCAATGACGGCCAATATACGAAGTACGGTCGCACAAAAGTCCGGCTGCGCAACGCAAGTGGAAAATGAACGCATTTTTTCGAGAACGTTAAACCACTAGTACTGACGTACAGAGTGCGCTGCGTCCGCTAGCGGCGTGTGTGAGTGAATTGGAGACATCAGACGCTGCTAATGTCCGGCCAACATAACGGCCAGATGCAAGAAGTGTTTTATTGATGATCCGTACAAAATCACGGATGAAACTGCGCATCGTATGACCGCTATTGCGTATTCTGTGAAAAAATACGTCCATTCTTCGAACGCACATTTTCATGGACAACGTGAAAAATGCGTTAGTCTGACCCTAGCCTAAGTGCACTCTGCGTGCACAACGGACGGACGTTCTGACGGAAGATACTGTAGACACCACCCAGTCCGTTTTTTATGACGTACGTAGAAAAAAAAGGGAATTATGGGAAACAAAATTAATATGAAAAGGCATTTTGTGCGTCAAGGTGCTGGACGTCACAAATGCGCTGCGTCTGACGTCTCATCACGCACACAGAACGCTACGCGGATGTGGTGCACTCTGCGCGTCCGTGTTAGCGGTTTTACGTTCTTGCCTAACTTGCGCCCGTTTGCCACGTGCATTGTGCGTGCGCAGTTCGGTGCGCACGTACTTCGCGTGTGGGTCTCTATTGCTCATGATTCTATGCTACAACGGACATTAAACTGTGTCGGCAACACGAACGTGATCACTGCGTTCGTCTGACACGGGCCTAAAGGGTGAAATTTTAAGTGTTCTAATTTTAAAACAACAAGGTTTTTCCGACAATGATACTATCAGGGTAATTCAAAGAGATCCAAATTGCTTGAGAAAGGTAACCGAACGCTGAAAATCAGCGTTCGGTTACCTTTCTTGGCCATTCGGCTAGCCAGAGAGCAGGCAATTCGCCAAATCCTGGCGAATTGCCTGCACATACGGTGCCTGTTCGATGGCAGTGAAATCCCCATGAAAAAGCACTGCTTCGGCTATTCAGAGAACACAAACCAGCAGTGTAAGGTTCCCGAAATGCCCTGCCATTCGGTGGTTTAAAGGAACATTCTACTCAAAAATCACCCCCCCCCATTTTTTTTATCTTAATCTATCCCTATTCCCTTAATAAATCTTTAGTTTTTTTTTTTTTTTGTAACTGTAATACTTACCCTAAAATCCACTTCTTTCCAGCGACGTCTTTTTTTTTTTTATACTCACCTCCCTCCTCTTCCGCTCCCGTCCTTCTTCATGCTTCTTGGCTTCTGGTTTACGTGAGAAGCGCGCATGCGCGCCTCTCACATAAGCCAGCCAATCGGCAGGCTTCCTCCCGGCTCCCTCTGAGGATTAGTGTTGCGCGCAAGAGGATGCGCGCAACACTAACCCTCAGCCGCTGCCGCCAGCTACTGCGGCGAGCTGGAGACGTCATCGCGCTGAAAGCGCAATGACGTCTCCTACTCGGCAAAAGTCGGCAGAAGCGGGAAATATGATTCCCGCTCTGCTGACTGACAGCTGGGAGGGCGGAGTACACTCCTCCGCCTCTCTCCGTTGTTTTCAGCTTTTTCATCTGAACTGCCGAGTGGAGGGAGTGGAGGGAGGGGAGACAGAGGGCGGCATACTCCGGGCATCATGACCACCTAAAATAGCTTAGGTGGTCATGTTGCTTAGAGTATCCCTTTAAGTCGGCAAGTTTATTCAGGAGAATCCCTTAGGCTTCAATGTTAAAAATTAGGGATGCACCGATACCACTTTTTTAAGATCGAGTACGAGTACCGATACTTTTGTTCAAGTACTCACCGATACCAATTACCGATACTTTTATTTTATGTCATGTGACGCTTTCCAATAAGAACAGACCTCCTATAAAGCCCCCAGGTCTCATGGATTTGCCCCAGCTCATGGATATTGCCCCAGCTCATGGATATCCTGACCCCAGCTCATGGATAATTGCCCCCCCCAGCTCATGGATATGCCGCCCCTTGCTCATGGATATGCCCCCCTTGCTCATGGATCCCCCCACTCTCCGCTCATACTTACCTTCCTTCAGCGCCGCCGGTAAAGTCTTCGCGCGCGCTCCTTGGAAGGACCCCAGCCGCGACCACGTGGGACCATGTGATCGCGGCTGGGGTCCTTCCAACGAGCGCGCGCGCGGAAACTTTCCCGGCGTCGCTGAAGGAAGGTAAGTATTAAACAAAGTGAGCAGCTGCGGCGGCCTTTCCCTGCAATTCGGGGACCCTGTGGTGTTTGCTGAATACACCGCAGGGTCACCGAAATGGGATCGGCAAAACGAACCGAATTGAAGAGAACGAAAAGTCACCGAACGTGCGGTGACTTTTCGAATCTCTTTGAATTACCCTGTATGTTTCAGCACTAACAATCTGTAGCCTTGTCTATGGTCCTGAAACATTGTATACAATGAATACAATGTTTCAGAACCATGGACAGCTCTGGAGCCGCCCCCCCCCCCCCCCCCCCACCATTTTCATGTGCAGGTTATCATCCCCCCCCCCTTCATAGGTCTTGCTGGGGAAAACCTAAGGGAACTGATCCAAAATGACCAGTACAATTTATGGTGATTTCCATCTTATTGAGAATAGTCTGCTTGCATAATAAAGCTTTTGCAGTATCGCCCCTGGACCTGTTACCACTTGTGTTAAAGAAGGAACCTGGCACTCCGTTCCAATGAGAAGACCATTTTATTGGGGGCTCAGCAGTAATGTTTCAGCCTGCTGAAGCTGGTCTATACAGCCGAATTGTTGCTGCACAGCACCCAATAACGTGGGCTTATCGTTTAGACTGGAGGGTTCTTTTTTAATAAGGATAAATAATTGGAGTTTTTGGCCCACTTGGTTCCGAGCACCCAGTCTTTGACACTTCAGAGATTAATATTTACGGTATTATGTGCATTCACCTCCAGTGATTGTGTACTTGGCACCCCAGATATTTCTCAACTACATGTTACACGATGCTGTCACCCATTAAAGCTGGCTGAGCATCATGGGGCATGTAGCTCAGAAACATCTGGGGTGCCAAGATTCACTTCAGAATTCATCCTGCTGCTTTTGTCAGCAGTCACATCATCAATAAATACAAGAGAACCAGTTCCATTGGCAGCCATACATGCCCACACCATGACACTACCACCACCATGCTTCACTGATGAGGTGGTATGCTTAGGATCACGAGCAGTTCCTTTCCTTCTCCATACTCTTTTCTTCCCATCACTCTGGTACAAGTTGATCTTGGTCTCTGTCCATAGGATCTTGTTCCAGAACTGTGAAGGCTTTGTTAGGTGTTGTTTGGCAAACTCTAATCTGGCCTTCCTGTTTTTAAAGCTCACCAATGGTTTACATCTTGTGGTGAACCCTCTGTATTCACCCTGGTGAAGTCTTCTCTTGATTGTTGACTTTGACACACATACACCTACCTCCTGGAGAGTGTTCTTGATCTGACCAACTGTTGTGAAGGGTGTTTTCTTCACCAGGGAAATAATTCTTCGGTCATCCACCACAGTTGTTTTCCGTGGTCTCCCAGGTCTTTTGGTGTTGCTGAGCTCACCGGTGTGTTCCTTCTTTTTGAGAATTTTCCAAAGAGTTGTTTTGGCCACACCTAAAGTTCTTGCTATCTCTCTGATGGGTTTGTTTTGTTTCTTCAGCCTAATGATGGCTTGCTTCACTGATAGTGACAGCTCTTTGGATCTCATCTTGAGAGTTGACAGCAACAGATTCCAAATGCAAATTCAGTCACATTCTTAGGCTTGCGCACTGCAACTGCTTTCTTTAAGTCCCACCAGAGGTTCTCAATCGGATTTAAGTCAGGTGACTGCGATGGCCACTCCAAAATGTTCCAGCCTTTAATCTGCAACCATGCTCTAGTGGACTTGGAGGTATGCTTGGGATCATTGTCCTGTTGAAAGGTCCAACGTCTCCCAAGCCTCAGGTTTGGGATGGACTGCATCACATTGTCATCCAATATCTCCTGGTACTGAAGAGAATTCATGGTACCTTGCACACGCTGAAGCTTCCCTGTACCTGCAGAAGCAAAAACAGCCCCAAAGCATGATTGACCCCCCGCCATGCTTCACAGTAGGCAAGGTGTTCTTTTCTTCATAGGCCTTGTTCTTCCTCCTCCAAACATAGCGTTGATCCATAGGCCCAAACAGTTCTAATTTTGTTTCATCAGTCCACAGAACACTATCCCAAAACCTCTGTGGTTTGTCCACATGACTTTTGGCATACTGCAGTCGACTCTTCTTATTCTTTGGAGACAGCAAGGGGGTGCGCCTGGGAGTTCTGGCATGGATGCCTTCATTACGCAGTGTGCGCCGTATTGTCTGAGCTGAAACTTCAGTACCCACATCGGACAAATCTTTTCTCAGTTCCTCAGCAGTCACACGGGGACTTTTCTCCACTCTACGCTTCAGGTAGCACACAGCAGTCGAAGTCAGCATCTTCTTTCTGCCACGACCAGGTAGTCTTTCAACAGTGCCCTTTGCCTTGAATTTGCGAATGATGCTTCCTATGGTGTCTCTTGGTATGTTTAACATCTTTGCAATCTTCTTATAGCCATTGCCCTTCCTGTGAAGAGTAATCACCTCTTCTCTTGTCTTCCTGGACCATTCTCTTGACTTTACCATGTTTGTAACCACACCAGTAAATGTCTAGAAGGAGCTGAGTATCACAGTCATTTTAAAGCTGCCTAATTGGTGCTTATTATGCTTTATTGCTGCTCTGTGACATCCACAGGTGTTTTCAATACCTGATTGAAGAACAGAGGTTCATTCGAGTGGTAGTCTTTAAGGGGTTGAATAATTGTGTCAATGAAGAATTCACAAAAGAAACATTTACTACTGTATTACAAAACCAATTGATGTCATTTTAGTTGCATATGGTTCTTTAAAAAGTCCTTGTAGGATTTCATTCTGACTACAATTACAAATGTACACTAAATTCCCTAAAACCCTTTACAGCATTGGGGGTTGAATAATTTTGAACACAACTGTATATATCTACCCCAAGATTACACATGGATGTATACTGCCCCCCAGCTCACACATGGATGTATATTGGCCCCAGATCACACATGGATGTATATTGGCCCCCAGCTCACACGGTCCTTCTGGAGCCTGACAGCATGCTTCTTCCTCCCCAGCGCACGTTGGCAAATGATGTTTCCCGGCCGCTCGTTGAACTCCACCAGCCGCAATCTCGCGGCTGGTGGACTTAAACAAGCGGCCGGGGAACATCATTTGCTGGTGCGCACTGGAAGGACGCGGCAGTGAGGCAAGCCTGTGGCTTGCGTGCCGACACAGTCGGCCACGCGTGCCATAGGTTCGCCATCACTGTTCTAGGGTTATGTTAGACATAACCAGTTTTTTTAGTTTACAACAGTAGCAGAACTATAGCACAGACCCTGGTGTTCTGCCACTGGGTGGAGGATCTGTACTGCTGGCGTTTTATCCAAACTTGAGTCCTGTGCCACTTCCACCTCTCCAGTCAGGAGCTACCAACTCAACCCCTTTGGTCCAGAGTCCCTTTCCTCAAATCAGGCCCATCTCCCACCCACTCCGTTCATGAAATTATTATTATTATTTTTTTGAAAAAAGGCATTCTCCGCACCCCGACCATTTTATCTTAAAAGGGATATGCATGTATAGAAAGTTTTTTTTTAAATTGACATTTAAACACTTTCATACCTATAGACAAACTAGAATAAATCAATAAAAGTTTTAAAAATGTGTAAAATGTTTATTTTCTTGCTTTAAACTCTGTCATTTAATCTTCTCTGGTGATGCCCTTCAGCTAGGGGTGTTTCTTCAGCTAATCTGAAATAATAACTTTAAAAGTTTTCCTAGTTATAATTACCATAATTGGAATTCCAATAAAACATCTGCAAGTTCCTTCTCAAATAAAAAAAAATGAAGAAAGACGCGCGCTTACGCTGGCGGAGACATTAAAAATCAACTACACACAATGTATAGCTTTCATTATGTCTGACTTTTTCTTTGAAAACTAATAAATAGATGTCTGAGAAAACACCCAATGAGCTTGTTCGTCATAGACAGGGTCCCATTTCCGCCCCAAACAGTAATGTGATAACAGCCAATCAGTATACAGCTATATTACGACGTCAGAGTTGGGCCAGCACAGCTAACAAGTCTTTTTTTTCGGTCTTCCAACTTTCGCGCACTTTTCCATTATTCCTAAGCTCTGGGTCACATGCCATGAAAGGGAGGGGGAAAACCACAGCCCAATATATTTACTACAGTACATATTTGAATCCTGTATGAATATATATTTATATTATGAAATTACAAAGATCAATTCTTTCAGCTAATACTTCCTGAATAATCCCCACCCATCAAAGCTTCACATGAACTACATTTTTTGCTCCATCTTGCCCTCAGCCCCCACTACTTCACATACTCCGCTATTACCCACACCTAGTGTGTCCTGTCACCCCTCTCCTCTTGGGCAGGGTCCTCTCCTACTGTTCTGTGTGTTTAACTTGTATGGACATTTGTTATTCTGCCTCTCCCCATTGTACAGCACTACAGAACTTGCTAGTTCTTTATAAATACCTGTAATTGTATGAACTACCACAAGCTGTGCGGCTCAGGACCTCAGACGTGGGAAACAGAGGAACTGAATATTAGCATCTCTGCAATGGTGAAAGCAAGCCACTCACCTGCTGACTCGCTCTCCACATACACAGACTCGCTCACTTGTGCTCTTTCATGGTTCATTGTCTCTCACTCTTTCTTGTGATGTCTGTCTGTTGTGCATGCTCTCACTGCACCTTTTGTGCTTTCTCTTACCATTTATTGCGGTGTCCCTGCTTTTCTTTTGTTGTCCCCGTATCTGTTGTCTTTTTCCTCCCTGTGTGTATGGATTTCTTTCCTTCGGTCTCTGCAGTAGCTGAGGGTGAAAGGTCAGCCCTGCCCTCCCCAGTGCAGGAGGGAGAAGCAACTCAGACGCACATGCTCAGTGCGTCGTTTAGCTCTCCTTTACGTATTTGGTTAGCTCAAAACTGCCTCCTGAGGTGGACGTGGAAAACACCAAGAAAAAAAGCAGTTAAATATGAAAAAAAAATTACTTGCTTTTTTTCAGATGTAGTCGGATAGCGCATTAAATAAATTAGAACTACACAAGGTGTAGTCTCTGATCAGTCTTCTCTGTATCCAATATGTGGAGCCTATACTGGCTCTAGCGTTGCCCTCTATGTATGTTCTCAGGTACCCATCAACCCTCCGGGATCTCAAGTTGGGTCTATAGTTGGAGCCTTCCTGGCTCGAAGAATTGTAGCCGATGGATTTTGTATGGAAAATCCACGAAACCTCCCAGCGAATACAGCAACAGCAGGGTAAAAATCAAAAAGCGCTTTATTTAAAACCAGGACGCATATCACCGGCGAACTGTCTTAAATCAGCTGGTAAAATTCCATCTGCTACAATTGCTAGAGCCAGGAAGGATCCAACTATAGACCCAATTGAGATGAATCCCTGGAGGGTTGATGGGTACCTGAGAAAAAGTAAAACACCCATAAAAGAGGGCAACGCTAGTCAGTACAGGCTCCACCTATTGGATACAGAGAAGACTGGATTATGATTTATTTAGTATGCTATACCACTACATCTGCCACTTTGGAATTGATTCTGTATTGGGGAAACCACCATTGTTATATCGCGATGTTTAAAGTCATCGTGTGGGGTTTTTCTTTAGAATTTGTGTGGTGGTTCACTTTATCGAACTCTAAATACTTGCTTTTTATGTCTGCTGAATGACACCGACTCACAGGGCATTGCACATTTTTAAAAGCACACTAGCAAAGCATGCAGGTTCCTTTAACCCTTTCGCTGCTGAGGCGTTTCACGCCTCTGTGCTGAGGTCATTTTTACCGGTTTTGCTCATCATGTTTAAACGTATGTTGAAGGTTTATTTTAGTATATGACCCAGACATATTATATATCGTTCTTTCCGTCAGACGACGACTCAGAATATGTCATTATTATTAGGTATAATAATATTACAGACAGGTCATGACGTATAACAAAAAGTGCAATAAAATATGAATTCAATAAATTTACAACATGTAAAGTGTATTTTTTTTCCCCATTTTAACATGTGAGCAATTGGTTATATTTTGTATGGGGTGCGCTTGTTAAAAAAAAAAAAAAATTAGAAATGGGGTCTCGTTACATTTTTGGGGGAAAATTACGCGATTTTTAACAAACGCACCGCATACAAAAAAATCGTTGGGAACAATATTGCTGCATTAACAAACCAAAAATAAAATATTTAAAAAAAAAATAATGTTTTTTATTTTTAAAAACTTTCAGTCGTGTTTGGCCGATCCAACAGTACCAAACTTTAACCCCTAGCTGCCACGGATCAGGAGATGGGGTTCATTGGAACCCCCTATCTCCCGATCCGTGGCAGCTAGGGGTTAACTCCAGGACTGGCGTCATCGTGCCAGTCCTCAGAGGCTTGGCCGACATCCAAGATGTCGGCCAGCTCCGGGAAAGGATCACGAACCGGCGCTTTTCAGTGCCGATTTCGTGATCCGGCTCCCCAGGGGTTAATGACAGCCACCATTTGGAAGGGCAGGCTGTGCCCTTCCAAGCGGTGCCTGTATTAACCCCCTGCTCCCCGGCGATCGGGAGGGAGAGAGGTCCGAAGGACCTCCCTTTCAGGCGCCTCCTCCGCACATGCGGGGGGGCACGCATGAATTAGATGTCATCGCGTCGCCGCGATGACATCTAATATCCCCGCCGGGCTCCCGAGTGCTGGGCTGACATCCAAGATGTCAGCCCGCACCGGGGGGGGGGGGGGGCGCAGCAATCTGCCGGAATCCGGCGGATTGCTGCCTCCTGTGCTCGGATGCGTTGAGCGCGTCCATAGCAGTCAAGTGGTTAAAGTGGTCAGGCTGTGTTGAGTGCCCCCACTATTCACCCAACTTTGTGTGCTGAAATCATACCCTGGTGAGAGTATAAATAAAACCCACCATTTCGTCTCTTAGCTAACAAGCAGCATGAGAATATGGTGTTCCTTACAAAAGCAGCTCTTTGTTATAATTAAGTGAGCTTACACTTCAATGAGCATTTCAAGTGAACCAACACCTTGGTTTTGTTTCGCAAGGAGTTTAGGGATAACCGCAGATTACCTTTTTTGTTATGGTTTTATGCATGTACTGGGCTGGATACCTCTGGTTGTTGCAAGCGCCCTGGTAGGGATCAGGCACAACATTTTTTCTGTATGTTGAGTTCTAGCAGCATTCATTTGGGGACAAATCAAACATGGGCATGAGCTGCCCCTGCAGCATCAACTCACCACTCTGACCAGGTGCTTGCCCAATGTGTGAAAAGTACTCGATACACAATTCGCACATATCAGTGTTATTCAGAGCGATTCGAAATGTCGTCACACGTTCGGTGACCTTTTGTTCCCCGCACTTCGGGGCGATTCTAGTTCGCAGACCCTGCGGTGTATTCAGCAAGCAACGTAGGGCCCCCGTAGTGCAGGGAAAAACCCCATCGAGCACCTGCAAAACCCCCGCCGAGCAGCCGATCACAGCCCAGAGCAGCGGCTGGAAAAACCCGACAAGCAGACTGAAGGGGGTAAAAGAAAAAAAAAAAAAAAACACTTGAAAGTGTCAAAATTGAAACGCTGTTTGGAATTTACATACAAGATCCTATGAATGAAAAAGAAAAAGTCTGTTACAGGAAAAAAAAAAAAACCCACTGCTGAGAAAATCCTAAAAAAAAAGTTAAAGATCCGAATAAAAAAAAAAAAAAAAAAAATCTAAAAGACTTTATTCTGCTGTAAACGATTAGTGGTTTAAATCGGGCAAATCCTGTTATCTAAACAGCAGGGCATTTCAGCAACTTTTCTCAGCTGTTCAGTGTTCTCTAACCAGTGCTTCTCTATGGGGGATTTCACTGCCTTCGAACAGGCACTGTACGTGCTGGCAATTTTCCAAAGTTTGGCGAACTGCCCCGTTCGCTGAATTTGTGTCGGTCACATCTCGGATCTCTGAATAACCCCCTATGTTAACTGCGCAAGAAAACAGGGGGGGGGGGGAAGAGAAGGGGTTGGTTTATACAAACTTTTTTTTTATCTGATGGTATTATTTAATAATCTCCCAGCTAAAAATCAATTATAAAAATAATTGTAGGACTGCAGCCCCACTGAAGATTAACAGAAACACTGGATTACAAAATTTAAAATTTGTATTCTAGTAGACCATTCTTTCTTAATCTGTGTCCCCATAAATGCAATTAGAAGAAAAAAAAAAAGAAAAAAAAAACACAAGACTCTTCCACCTGTATCCAAAGGTCATTTAATCTTCCTCAATGAAAGATATTCACAGTATAAAAAAGTAAATAATTATAAAAAATAAAAACAAAAAAAAGAACCCACAAAGCCAAATAAATGTGCACTTGGCCAACAGAACATTAAAAAAAACAAACGCCAAACTCAGAAAACTGAGCTTCAGATTTACAAGGCCAGAGTCCAATGGTTTATTCAGGAATAGCACCAACGGTCAGGTAGGAAGTTGAACCAAATTGGAGACCGGGAGAATAAAAATATGAATAGTTTGATTTTGTTCAACGAGAGTTTGTCACAAATGCATTTTGTTGCAAGGGTGCAGATCTGGAATTCATAGGAAAAAGGGAGGTTTCTATGTAATAAAAAGTTGAATGGTGATCATTTCATTTCCGGTTTTTAAAATTCAAGTCTTTATTCCAGTACCACTCACAACCTTTTTGTAGGCAATGTCCAATGTTCCCAAGCAAATAGGTGCTTCTCAGATACAGAGTGGAGTGAGGTCAGTGCTTGAGAAGTGGCAAGATAAAAAGGGGATATAAAAGAAAATACCTTCGAGGAAGACCGTCCTTGTCCTCTTCCTACACCGACTTTACATTGAAATCATAAAATTGTAGTTTGGAGCGACTGGTTCTGTTTGCAATGATGCACATCAATATTCGGAATAAACGCTGGAAGAAAAGTCACTGCCGATCCATGGTAACCATTTTTAAAATAAATATTAGTTCATGGGTTATTAAACAGATCTCCAACACGCTATCCTGCCAGGTCCCATCACTAATCTGATGTGTTGGAGTAGTATGCAGATACATTTGTAAAGGGATGGGGGTTTGTTTTTTTTCTTAAATAATGTGAACATTAATTCCATGTCGAGCTTCCATCTGGGCTACACAGAACAGCGCGTCTCTTCTCGAAAATACATGGTTGAGTTCTGTAGGAAAGCAGGAATATGAAGTGCATCGATTCTACAAAAAAAAGGAGTCTGAGAAGTTTTTTGTAGAAAAAAAAATTGCTTCGTTTCTGCTCATGATTAAAAAAGTCAGTAAAAACGACTTCACTCCATCGCATGGCAGCTACAGTAATCGGGTATTCAAGCCCTATTAAAAAAGAAATCCTTGGCAATATTTTTTGCTTTTAAATACAATAAAAAAGTTAAAAATGTAGTGTTTGGCAATCTTCAAATTGATAAACCCAGCCGACAGATCTGGTGAGAAGTTCGTGAATTTCTTTTGAAAATTCTTGATGCAAAAATGAAGGGGATGGAATAAAAAGTTTGCGCAACTCCGGCACGATCCGACAGCAACACCATGGATAAGTGATATATAGCTTGGCTTCTCCAGGAAAGTTATTCCAAAGATGGATCATATTTGGCGTTCGCAAAATGGCATTCCAGGAGACAACATCTGTTTCTTCAAAGTGGACCCTTTATAGGACGGCAAATTTTTATTTTTTTTAAAAAACTGGATAATTTCAAATTAGATATATTTTTTCTAAGGGGGGGGGGGGGGTTTCAAATGCAAGTTAAAACTGGTAGTGTTTCACATCGTGACCCATAACAGGTGTCAAAAAGGGGGATTGATTCCCTCACTGGGAGCTAGCAATAAACTACAGCTTTTGAGTGATTGTGGGAGATGCCATCGAAGGTTTAAAAACACAAATCTAAAAATATGATCCATACACATCAACGACTACTGAAGAGTAGGCTAAAACAAGGTCTGATTAGAGAGCTTCTAACCCAAGCCACTTTCTGGGTGCCACAGATAAAAGTCCAAGTCATTACAAAACGGCTTGATATGTACATTGCAGCTCTCCATGTTTTAGCATAGTAAACAGTAGTTTAGCTGCCGTGTTTTGTCTCCTTCAGTTGGCATGGGTTGCTTGACAGCATTGTTTCAGGAGAGGGCAGATCTACTTTTATGTTAAACGCATGGGAGAGACACGGGGTAGAAAATCTCCCTTAAATAAAAATTTAAAGCCAAAATTGCAGTGAACTCTTTGATAGAAGTTTTTTTTTTTTTTTTTTAAAAAATCATGCTTTTGTGCCTTGCCTGCCGAATGGATCTGCTGAGAACAGAGGTCTGGGTTGCTAATGTAAAGTATCGGTTAAGGTGTAGAAAAGGAGGGGAGAGATGGCATGAGCCCCACCGTGAAGGAATTTCTTCAAGCTAAAATTGGTCCAGTCCACAACCAGTTTCTGACGGGTTTGCTTGGCAGATTCCAGACAGAACCTAGGAAGGAACAAGAGGAGATCAAGCTGCCAGTAGGAGAGCTTCTTCCCTTTTACCTGACAATGAGTGCCTTATTTTACGGACTGGGTGTAGAACGCAAGCAGTGAAATATTCATTTTTGTGCCAGTGCTGTGGATAAGACTCATCACCATTCTCACCTCTTGAAACATTCAACTTCTCGATCGACCTCATCCATATATACGTCGTCTACATCCTTTGGAAGGAATATTTCATCTAGGAAAATGACAGGTTAGCATAGGACATTGATAAAACTTTTTTTACACCCCCCCCCCAAACATTGTATGGTCAGAACCTTTGATACCCCTAAATTCACCAATTGTTCATGGTGACTAGAGTTCCCCTTTAACTCACCAGCGTGATATCCAATAATTTATGATAGCAAAATAACAGCACATTCTGACCTTGAAGACAAGAAGCTGGCAGTGGATACAGATTTGTAGGCTCTTGGGAACAGGTCGGCATGCCAAGCTCATCCCAGAAGACCAAGGGACAAACAAAGAACCTACCAATAGTCATGGTGATATAACATTGGTCATCGTCCAGCTTTCCTTTCTTCCTTGGCTGAGGAGATTCACAAATATCCTTGTAGGTAACTGTTTCAACACCTCCACCTGTCCTCTGGCACATATCTTGCCCACTTGCTTCTGCCGATTTCGGCAAGCTTGCTATCAAAATACTTGACCCATGCTCTGATGGTACTTCATCCATCTCAGGTAGATGTCTCAACTTTTGATCATCGGCCATTGATCCTGCTGAAGGAAGCTTGCCAACTACCGTCTCCACACTGAACAGCTCACGCTTTTGCACCTGAAGATATTGCTTTCTGGGCTTTCTTTGTCGACTCGCAACAGCTGGGTGTACTGCTGACTGTAAGACAGTAGGTGGTACAGCCAAAGGTGGATCCGGAGAACCTTGCCGCTCTGACACAGTTAAGTTTCTCTCGTTTGGGACAATTCCAGCTTTCTTCAAATCAGAGTTTAGCTCGGACACTGGTACCTTTGCAGACTGAACCCAGATCATTCTAGAAAGGGTGGGAACAGCACTGAGCCTTTTAACTACGCCATTTTCCACTGGCTGAATAGTGGCCCCTTCAGTGTCCTCTGGAGTTTTGGCATTCGTTTTAGAGTAACCCAAATTAAGAGGAGAAAGATCAAGGTCAATCTCTGGAAGGTCAGATGAACCGTTGAGATGGGAGTGGGACAACAAGTTTTTCTGCTCCAACATCGCTGCTTTCTTTGGAAAGTCATTGACATCGAGATTCAAGTCATAAACACTAAAACTAGCACGTATGGAGTCTTTAATAGTATTTTTTATCTCTTCAAGACGACTTGTCAGGAAGCTGTTAACTTGCTCCAGCTCCAGTGGAGGCCATTGTAATAGGGCCTCATCTGATGCAGAAGCACACATGTCCTCAATGGCCACATATTCATCCTGAGCCTTCTGTGCATTAACCTCATGCAGGACCTTCTCCTATAGGAGAGAAGGGGGGGGGGGTATAGCTGTCAAATACTGCTGCACTGAGATTACAAAGAATAAGCCGCTTATAATAAATGCATGAAGTATTTGAGGTTTCATGATCACCAACTGTGGCTTACCATACAGTTTGCACAATCACCCTTCGGAACACAAAGCCACTTCCATGGGATGCATAGAGAAATGTGGGGTACAAGGCAATTTTTTCCTAGAGATTGTTCAAATACTAAAAACTCTTGATCAGTGTATCCCAACCTGGTCCTCATGGAGAACAGGCCAGGTTTGCAAGAAAAACCTGACCTGTGTTTCAGGTTAACAAATTACATTCGGGACATGCAGATCTGTTTGTGCTCCCTGAGGAAATGGTTGGGAAACACTGCTCTAAACCCACTGATCAAGACTAGCGCGCAATTTCCCATAACACAGTGCACAAAGACAAACCCAATGGCTCAGGATTTGGACTTTTAGAACAAAATATCTCCAGGCCAAATACCTGGATCAGGCATTTCCAAGCACTGCTCCTAAAACCTTGACAAACTTCGACCATTTTGGCAACACCCCCCCCCCCCCCCAATCAAAAACAAAAGGTTGTATTTTCTTTTTTTAACTGGCTTTATTGCAATCTAGCCTTACCCTTTTCTTCAGCTTGTACCTGGCCCTCTTGGCCGCTTTGCTGCTGTTTATGGATGTGGAGTTGGAGGGGGTCATGGTTTTAGCATCATTGCTGTTAATGAAATCCAAAAGCTCATTGACGTCTCTGTTGTCCACAGTTTGTTCTCCAGGCGTGAGTGGTTTTGCATTGGGTTCCTCCTTTCGCTTGGTCAGACGAATTCGAAGCTTTTCTCGCATTTCAGCATAATTCCTACTTGTAGGAGCAGGTGGTGGCTAGGAAGAGAAAGAGCAATAAGTCTCCATATTGCCCTGCACAACGTACATACGTCCTTTTAAATTTATCCCACTCATTTGCTTTATATACGCTCGTTGAAGGTAAAATTCGATTTTAGTGGACCTCACCCTTATCACGGGGGGGGGGGGGGGAATTACCATACAGATTTTTAATGGAGGTTCTCTTTGGTAGACCCTCAATGCAGCCATGTTTACCAGTTGTCACATCCTAACTAAATCAATATCCAATATCGCATACACAATGTAAAAATATAGAACAAAATCTCCTAGAAATGACACTCAAAAGTAACAAAAAATATGGAAAACAAAAAAAAGATGTCCCAAACTACGAGACCAGTTAATGGAATCGTTAACCCCTTAACTGCAATCAATTTAACTAGTTCTAACCCAGGTGCACTATAGTCAAATTGTCATATTCTAGGAGAAAGAAAAAAAAGTTTGACGAAAAAAAAAAATATAAAAAAAAAATTGTTTAATCTTCTTCCAGGATTTGACCCCTTACGTTTCAGCACAGACATGTCAGTTGATGTGCTGAAACCTTTTGATCGGCCTGGCGTTCCACTTATCTCTGAAATGGACAGAGCCCCAGCTGTATTATTGTACATGTAGCTGCACTTTTTGGCCCGCCGAGGTAGACATGGTCAATAAAGCTGACATGGGCATGTCTTGTATGGAAGCTACATTTTTTCCAGTGTGGTTAATGGAGTGGTTGCCATCAAACCAATGGGTCCTGTCAGGGGTTTTATTGAGAACAACGTCGAGAATGAGTTAATCCCAGAATAAAAAAAACATTCCATATTAGGAGGCATTTGCCCAAATAAAAGATCACTCCATCAGGATCACTCCCAAACTCATAAGTCTAAGCATCAATCCTTTAGGAGGCAATTCCATAGTTAAAATGACATTTCCCATTCGACAGGGCCCGCCATTTTTTGATTCCAATAACCCACATAAAAACCATACACCGTTGACAGTTTGTGTCGAAGATGCCTGTAAGCCTGCAGCATGCTTAAAAACTGAGTTTAAGAAATTAGACATTGTTCCTGTTGCTCAGATTCAGCACGGCTGCTCCGAAAAGCGATACAATGTACCTAGTTTAAAATGCCTCGTGCGCTTAGTAACATCTGTCGAGTAGCGAATATCTTAATGTCAGATTTTCCAGGTCTTGCCGGAGACCTTTTCAGGGATGAAGATCAGCTTTTTATCCAAGGATCACCTTGTCCAAATGGCTTTACAGTTTCACGGTCATGCACGACGAGACCACCTTATACATATTGTACAAGCACAGCCCTATTACATTAAACCCATAAACCTGAGACAGATCCTTGGCACTTCATGTGGCACCATGTGCTGTTCAGAACTGTAAAATATACTGGTACATTAACAAAAGCAAAAACAGGTTTAAAGTTCATTTCCATTTTGGGTTTGAACCTTCTACCATCAGATTTCATCAAACCCTATCCTCTGATGAAGCACGCACATACCTTCGGTATCCCCGGTGGAACCTTCTCTGTTAGCTTCAGCTTGCCACACTAGAATATCAGGTGTAGTATGGATTAACGGTGAGATCTACAGTTTCTGCAAGAACTTTCTGTGCTTTAACGTTTTAGGGTGTCACTTTCCAGCTCCCTTACGCAAACATTGTGCAATATTACATGTGAATGCAAGTGCACACCACCACCAGGTGTGACAGAAATACTGCATCCTGAGCGTTTTACATTAACTTGTATGGAGCAGGAACAAAAGCCCCCCAAAGAATAAATACAATTTTGTCCATCAGTAATGCAGGTGTCTAGTTAGCTGGAAGGGAAGCTTTGTATTCCTCTCCATGGCTAATTTCACACACTTTGAAAAAAGGAAAAAAGTGTTAGCCAAGTGAGGGGAAAAAAATAAATAAAACCAAAACACACGTTTAAATAAATGACAGTACGATCAGTTGGGCTTCATTAAACATAGGCAGGGACCAGACAACCCCATTAAAGTCCTCTCTAATAGATTTGGCGGTTCGTACAGACACCCGACTCTACTCCTATCCCTTGATGCCAAAAAGGCATTTCACCGCTTACATTGATTGTTTTTGGAACCTCTTGAAATTGAATTTCCCACGTGAGATGATTAATGCCGTTATGGCTCTATATGCGAACTCGCAGACGAATGCATCAGTACTTAATGCGGGCTTCCTTGCACAACCAATGTACATTACCAACGGGACTAGACAGGGATGCCCACTTTCCCCACTGTTCTATGCGTTAGCTCAGGCGATCTGTCAAACTGACAAGGTGGAGGGATTCCCCACAGGCCCATCCTCTTGTAAACTTAGTTTGCTGACGACATCCTTGTAACGATAAACCCGCTTACGTCTCTCCCTGCCTTACAGTTGCTACTGGAAGAATATCCCATCAGAAACTTATTACTAAAACGCAAGCCCCTCCCGTATGCTATTCCCAGACCGGAGGTGGCCTTATTGCAGCGCATGAATCCCTTTGACTGGAGGAAGCACTCCTTACTTACCTAGGACTTAAACCGTCCTTTTCCACGGCCAACCTTTTTGACTTGAACTATAAACCCCTCCCATCGTTGACTAAAACAATAGGTCACAAAAGTTTCAAGGTCGAACGCTTGCAGGATACACTCCATTAAAATGTTGCTGAAATAGTTCTAGGTTTTTAGGGCCCTTCCTTTACTGGCTCCCCTAATGTTTTATTCCAGTCCCTGCGCTCATCCCATTTTGTATGGCGGGGGAAACGACCGCACCTCAAGGCAGACATCCTACACCATCTGGTTCCATTTTGAGGTCTGGGCCTCCCGCATATTTTGCTTTACTACAGAGCTGCAGTGTTCCTGAATCTTGGCCGTTTGTTTTCCCGAGTGAACCTTCCTCAGAGGTCGTTGGTGGTCTCCCCATAGTCTCTGCCTTATGACTAGGTTACACTGGCTTGAACCCCCAAGTTTCGGCGACCACATGTTGATACTCTTCCGCTACTTCCGAATCATGTTAGATATTTGGGATAAAACGCACTCCATACCACCTTCGACTCCCCTATTGGCCACGGCATCCCCTCTCTGTATTATCTCGCTTAATCCCTAATTTTAAATTAAATCGCCTGTGGTTTTTGAAAAGGGTTACCCATTTATGTCACTTGTATGATTCTCAAGGACTCATGTCATTTTAGACCCTCAGGCTATTGTCAGACGAGCGCATTTTGTACGGAATGTGCGTCCGTGCTCAACTTTCTGGCAAGGTAGTGGCCACACAGTCAGTTTTTTCCACTGATGTTATTTGACGGATGTAGCAGGGCAAATAAATTATAATGCAAAAACCATTTTGTCCGTCAAAAATGCTGGACGTACAAATGCAGTCCATCTGACCTCGTTCACCACTCACACACACAGCTATGCGGACGTTATGGATGCAGCGCACTCCGCACGTCCATTCTAGCGGAATTACGTTCTTGCCCAACTTGCGTCCATTTGCCGTGTCAGTTTGTACATCTCCACAGAAGTGCGGACACCAGAGTGTGTGGGTCTATCATAATTGTATGCTACTACAGATGTTAAAATGTGCAGCAACACGGACATGATCAGTGCGCTCGTCTGACACGGGCCTAAAGCAGAAATTCTCCCTAGGCCCCAACTTATTCCTTCCTACAAATTAGGCCCGGTCTCAAAGCATATCATATGCTGAAACTTGCCGCCCCGGCCATATTGTTGACCCCATTAGAACAGTACTGTGTAACACCCTCCCTCCCTCCCTCGACGTCCACCTGCTCTCCCTTTTATGCCAACTCTTGGTGTCTACCCCTAAATCTCCTAGGTGGAGATTCAAGTTAAATTGGGAAAGGGATTTGGGGACCCAGTTTGGGCGGATTGCTTGCTCCTTGATGACTAAGCTGCCGCGTATCCCTGACGGAGGCACGGAAGAAAGTGCTATATAGATGGTACATTACTCCTGACAGGGAACATCATTTTAATTCAAAGGTCTTGGCAGTGTTTGAGATGTGGGGAGGAGACGGGCTCTTTCTTCCATGCATGGTGGACTTGCCGTTTGATAGACCCGTTCTGGGTCTCTCTGGCCCAGTTGAGCTCCAAGATTGTGGGAACGGAGATTCCACCGATCCCTGAAACTCTCCTTCAAATAATGCCTGCCCTCGATTACGAAAGCAATCCTTGGCCCATAGATTATCTGTAACGACGACTTTGGTTGCGGCCTGATGGAGATCCCCTACTTTAAAGGATCTCATCGACCGACTAAGGGTACTGAGACTTTTGGACAGGATGGCTAGGGACATTGCAGGTATTGCTCGCTCGTACAGATCATTGGTCCAACTGGGACACCTATACTGTCAAGAATATATATATAATAGCAACAGACGAATCGGGATTTGAAATGAAAGTTTATTCAGCAAAACATTTTAAAACGAGCACCTCATACATGACGGTCACGTTTGCATTTTCCAGTTCTCTAGGGAATTAAAGCCATGCACACAGCCTTCATTTGCAAACGCATTCTCCAAACCAGGCAGTGAATCATCCAACAGGTACATATATTAGCATGGACAACCAACATCGCATACATACAGATCTTAAGAGATGAGGGGCATTACTTCACCATGAAAAAGGATGGTGGTGGGGGGGGGGGGGGCAAGAAGACAGTAGGGTTTGCTGACATCTGTAGACTAGAAAAAAGGTATGCTTCACAAAAGGTGACCCTGGAGGAATTCAGCTGGCCATCCTCTGGGTCCGTAATTTGACGTCCGACTACGGAAAACTTAGTCGTACGACCTGGGTCGTCCACTGCAAGCGACTGGACAACCCAGGAAGACTGGACAGACTGCCAAACGCCAGGTGAGACTGCTGGACTGCAGAGAAAAATCTTAAACTTTGGGAATAAAAAAAATGGTGTCAAAATACAAAAAAAAGATGTTCAGAATAAAGACTGTTTGTGGAAAATTAAGAGTTTAATTTTTTTTTTAAAAAAAAAACACATTTTACATTGAAAAATATGGGATTCCCCATTTGAATAATTGACAAAAATAGCAATTGAAAATAAAAATTAACTTTTACTTGAAAAAGATAAAAACCTCAGAGTGTGTTTGACAGACTCCATGCGGTAAGTGTCTGAACAGGAGACACTGAAAAAAATAAAAAAAATCAAGAGTTTGGATATCTAAAGACAGACAAAGGACAGTCTTGACCATACAGAAAACAAAAACAAATCATGATAGGTGGAGACCAAAGGCTGCCTAACCAAACGCAGTTCAAAATAGCATGGGAATATGTAGAAATAATAGACAATAAAATGTAGCTGGAAACAGACCTTCGTGTGTCTGTGAATTTGGGAAAGAATGAAAAAAATTATTTTGTCGCCAAATACCCAAGAACCTGGGAAGCTGAAAAAGCACAACCCCCCCAAAAAAAACACAGCAACTCAATGTATCACATCTACTGTGAGACAATCGTATACCTGTAGATCTATAGGTGTGGTGTATTTGTTAACTTGCTCATGTGGCTTCCTTTACGTGGGCAAAACAATTCGGCAGCTACATGTATGCATTCTCGAACACGAGAGATCAGATACTTGCAAGAACATTGAGTTGCTGTATGGTTTTTGTGCTTTTCCAGCATATTTCTTGTTATGCGGCCAGACTGAGCATTACTTCCTGCATGCTCCTGAAGATGCCAGTGTTTATGGCGAAACGCGTTGAGTGAGCGAGTGCTTCCTCCAATACAGATAGTGTTTGATTTTAATATTTTTTTAGTCTCTGTAGCTTTGTGTTAATCTTGGGGTGGGTTTGCCCTGGGCTGGTAGCGCTCCCAGCATGGATTTTGGGCTTCAACCTTTCCTCTACCTAATGCAATTTCACTTGCCACTCATCCTATAGGGAACTCAATAGGACCTAGAGAAGCTGCTATAATGTGGACCCACGAAGGCCCGTTTCTTCACTTTGATAGGCGTTGACAGAATTTAGGTTGTTTGTATCCCATATGAGAGACTTATCTAGGTGCACCTAGTACGCTATGTGCCATTTATTACACTGATTGGAGCCACAGAGACTTTATTCCTTGGTTTGTCATTATGTTGTTCTGTTAGTAAATAAAATTTAACTTTTTATTGGGAACTCTCTCCGGTCAATCAATATCCTTTGGTTCTATCCAAGTTCCAGGGTTACCCCCCATTTCTGTTGGATATTGACGGTCACTATTCCTGAAGGGTATCTCTTTCGGGCTTCCACTTGTTTACCTGCTTTAGTAAAAACCATATATTTCCGGTGTTCCTGCTCGCTAGAGCAGGGACACCAAATGGTGAAAGACTTGGGCCTGCAGGTTTCCCCTTCGCATCCCCATTTTAGCATCATTACAGGGCATATGCAGATTCAGCAGTCTGTCCCCGCAATGCAGCACAATGCCACTGGATACTTGTGACACTGCTAACGTGCTGTCGCGAAAATCCCTCAGAGTCCATGGAGGCTTGTGCAGCAGGGGGTCTCTCGCGAGATCCTGCAGGCCTGGGGAGTGATTTGCAGAGGGAGACTGGTGACTCCCCCACCCCAGTCTCTGCTCTCAGCAGCCAGAAGCAGCTATAAGAGCTGGTGCCAACTTTAACCAAAGCATTGCAGTAATTAGCGTTAGGACTTTTTAATCATAACACCAATAACTCTTTGCGTACCCTATACTTAACAGGGGGAGAGCGAAGTACAGCAAGCTTGTGGAAGCAAGCGTAATCCTGATGCGATAACATATATTTCAACCAGTTAACGTTCAAAATGTAGTATGGGCGGCCTGCGCTATGGCCACTTTAACACAACGTTAGTGCTCATCTATGTTAAGTTAATGTTAAGATTGCAATATTGCCGAAGGTCTAGAATGGCTTTTTTTTTTATAAATGCAGAGCACAGTATACTATATAGTATTCCTGAAAGCACATTCGGTTTACTGCACAGTACCAGGATAGGGCAACACATGGGAATGACAGAGGCTTGACGTGTCAGGTTCGTGAGAATACTGCATTTGTGCTTTATTTTTTTACTACAATACTGAGGTTAAGTTTGCCATTGTGCTTGTTTTAGAGTTCACCCCAAAGATTCCTCTCCATTTTAAAGCAACAGATCATACTCCTTGATAACCTAGCAAGCAGAATTGGTTAGGGATAACCCAAAAACAAATACCAACATTAAAAGGACAATATTATGGAAACAATTGGAGAGGGGAGCGCAAGTGGCATAAACCTGCAGTTTTATTTCATGTCAACCATGACCTTTTCCCTAGCATTGCAATACTGCAGGCGTATTCTTAAAAAGGCAAATGATGTGTCAAAACATATCCACAAGGCAGAGACGTTGCAATAGTAAGTCAGTTGACTACATTATAGGATACAAAGCTCTGAAGTGGAAACCTTCACATTACATACATCTCCAGATTTGTTTTAGTGATCCCGATGGCACGATCATCTGCTTGGCCTCTACATTGTGATCAATGAGTGCACCATACCCACTGTCAAAGATGTTACCTCAGCCCTGCTGCAAACCCATCCTTATCCAAAAGGAGATCTTGACAGGGTTATAAAAATGTGATAAAAAAACTACAGAAAAACTAATGAGTATTTTTCCCCTCGGTGTGGGAAGCCAGGGAATGGTCCTTTTTGGAATAGATTTAAAGTGATGCCTCAGAAAGTTCTAGCACAACAAGGTTGCAGTAAATCTGGTGGAATGAAAATAAGCTTGCACACAAGAAACAGGGGTTTTAGCAATATTTTAGAGAGGGGGGTAAACAGGACAAGGTGTGGGTAAAGTGTATAGTGAAGGAAACGTGAGACTTTTACTTTACCATTCATGACACCTCTATGCCCAGTTGGGTGCTTTGGCAGTGCTGAGCATGTGAAAGGAAAGACACGGGATGAAGGCAGGTCTCACCGTGCTTTGACCAAAGAACTCGCAGTAGCAACAGTCGCAGAACTTTCCTTCCTTTTGATTGGTAGAAGAGGAAGTGCACGAACTTTGCTCTGAACCACTGTCTTCATCTTCGTCGTCACATGTGATATTGGTGTGCTTGTGTCCTTTACAAGCTGCATCCCTGATGGAAAATATTAAAAGGGAAAACTGGTAGGATGAGCGCAGAAAATATGTTTGCATGTAGGTGTGATGTGAAAAACACATTGCACTTACTCCCCGCCCCAAGCTAAATCTGCACAGCGCTGTGTGATGGCTGGTTGAGTAATCCTTTGCAACCCCCCCCCCCCCCTCTAAAACCAGAACAAACAGGTAACGGAGACTTCCATAGCATGCTATGCAACAGCTTTTTCTTGGGAGCTGTGCAATACATTGACATTTTGGAACATTACCTGTTAACGGTGGTCCCAGTAGTGCACCCTGTAGGCAAACCGCTTCCCCCACTGCAGTTCCCATTGCAGGAATGGCTACATGACAGCGGTGGTGGAGGAGGATTGACATTCAATAGTGATGGGCTAGAAGAGACAACGTGAGGGCCTCGGTGTGCCCTAGAGGGAGAGATGCTAGTTGAGTTAGAGGATTTGGTGCGAGGTGAAAGGGTGGGTGAGAAGGTCTTTGAGCTGGCAGGGTTGAGAGGAGGATTCTGCCGAGACGAGACGCCTGTTGGACTATTTGGAGGGGCACCAAGATCACAAAGTCTATGATGCTCTGAGGAGTGGCATCCCTCTCCTGCAGGAAACAGACAGAATTTATTCAGGAGTATACATATATACAGAATTTAAGATGCAAAAAAAAAAAAAATTCTGTGAATATCAAAGTGGGCCTCAGTATCGCAAACGGTTTCATTTACCCGTGGAGCCTTGACTTTGACAACAGCCTTTAACTTGCTTGGAGGACTTGCAAAGGTTACGTGAGGTAGGGTTTATGCTTGTGCCATCTGTGGAGGAAACCCAGGTTTAGGTTATTTGTATATTCAAAACAAACACTTTGTTTGCTCTTAATTGTACAGACTGTGGAGGGTTCATGAAAACGAGCTGTTACATTCAACATACAAGAGTATGCTGCGCCCTCGGGTCTGGTTATCTCCAAAAGAAGTCACCCAAGCCAACAAGAGAAACCACTACAGATACTACCCGGCATCCTATGACTACATCTGTTTTCCCTCCATGTCAGGGAACAGAAATCTTTGTGATCTATGTTTTACAGGGACGTTTCTGCATGATGCTCAGTCACTCATGTTGGCAAAGCTTCATAGGAAATGTAGTTCCAAAACATCTGGAGGGCTGAGGTAGCTGCCCCCTGAAAATCTGTTCCTAACCTAGAAAGGAACGGTTATGCACAGATCGTTCCAAATGGAGATCATTTCTGTGGCTGGAAAAAAGCCATCTTTGAATATCGGATAGATGTTCCCTTTCGCAACACCAAGTTGTCAATATGCAGAATTTGCGCTCAAATCCTAAAAAGATACTCAATGCTGTGACCACCACGTGTACATTGTGAACCTATGCACCACGTGTTTTCTTTAGATCGGTACAAGATTGAAGCTTGCCGTCCAGAGGGCCACACGTCATTTCCCAAAGACATTTAAAAACACTTTTATAAAAGGTTTCATAACTACTACCACCATTAAGGGAAAAACCCAATGTCTCCATATAGTACAGCACTTCCTGCTACAGAGATCACAAGGGGAGGGGGGGGGAAAGCGATGGAAGGGGGAATTAGGCACCAACAGTGTAGTGAATACTGGCTAAAATCTCCATATTGCAGTGCAGAGTGAAGCCAGGGCTTCAAACCTATAATCCGAAGAGGAAAAAAAAAAAACTGCCCATTAACCTTTACTGCAAAGTTTTTCAGTTTGCCGTCTAGTTTTAAGCAGCGATGCCAATTCTTGGCACTGCGATACAGTGATTTGAGGCAGTATTCGGAATGCAAACACCAACAGGTTCGTTAGGATAGGACCCACCTTGAAAGGTTGCCGTAAAGTGGCAGGTGGGCTTAAGCCATTCAAGTACACTAAAACATCTGTTTACCTTGGATCCACAGGAACAATCGCAAATGACAATTTATTTCTTGTTCTGTTTTATACATAAAGCAGGCTGGATACCCGTTTACGCAGCCGCCCAGGTAGGGAACACTGCAAAAAGTGGGTTTTTTTGTAAGCCGACATTTAGTGAATAAAAAAGGAACACACAAGACGACTTGTTAGCTCTAGTTTACATACCGCTCGCTGCCCGTCATAGGGTGTAAAGAAAATTAATGTCACTATTTTTCCCCAACTGCTGATTTGAAGATGCTCCAATAATGAACCTATAACCACGACGAGGAAGTTGCTTTAACACATACAAAATAAAAGTATAAGAAAAATAAAGTCTAAAAGATGCCATGCATTTAATCCCTGCAAAGCCAGGTGTTTGCGACAGTCCTGGCATCTCAAAAGTTTAATGTAGGGTTACGTCGTGCTTTTTGTTCCAGCATTCTGGTTGGCTGTTAATGCTACAGGTCACGGTGTATACACAATTAGGGTCTGGATATTACTTGTGTGGACACCATATGGAGGGGGGGGGGTGTTAAAGTTTGGGAGTAAAACACCATCTTGAAAAAATAAAGTTAGGAGTTTGAATTGCCAATATAGGGGGGGGGGGGGGAAGGGGAGGAGATGGTGAGCCACCACCACATTTTGAAATGCTCAAGACTTAACCTTCAATAAACTCGTCAGGAATGTTCAGTTCTAGAGCAAGTTTAACAGAATGCATTCTTTCACAGGGTGTAAAGGGTGTACAGTGCCGCGGCTCCCGGAATGATTATCAGGTGCCAGCAGAACAGTCAGTTAAAAAAAAAAACACAAAAGGTGTCCAGTGTTGTACAGTGTATTCTGTGAAGCAGAATATCAAATGGAAGGGGTTGAACTCTACTCTTGCCTCACAACAGCCTAAATTACAGCAGGTCCACACAACATTCTGCAAATTGTCCAATAAGACAGTCATGGTACAAGACCTGCAATCTGGCCGCCTAGATGTACATTTTCCCCACAAATACGCTAGTGACCAGAAAACGCTGACCTGGTTGTCCATCGTTACTTGCAGTGGTGGACCCTAGTCGTACGACCTAGGTAGTCCATAGTCTGACGACCAAGTAGGTTGTTACGACCAGCCTTAGTGCCATTGAGGGTGGTGTAACAGATCTCAGTACCTCAACCAGGTCACATCTGTCAATGCCGCTTCCTTGCTGGACCCGGTGCCTTTCTCCAGTCCTTAGCCGCAGTTGAAAAGACGAGTACACGTAGAGAGCCCTGCAAGCATCTACCAGAAACCAGACGAGTCTGTAGATCTGGAAGTTTCCATTAACAGCTACCACTGTATATAGCCCCTACCCACACCATGAGTCGTGACTGCAGGTGGTGTCAGAATGGAACGCTTTAAATTTGGACACCTCGTTATACACAATCAAATATCGGTCATTACGAACACAAACACCTCCCCTACAAACTGTTGGGAGACAGATAAATGGGACAAACATTTGCCTCTCGGAATGTGAAACCCAATTAGGCTTCGTAGAGTTAAACATCACGTAACATTCCTAAACAAGGCAGGACAACCGGAATGATAAACTAAACAAGAATAAAGACAGCAGATAATGGGGCAGGGTTTTCCTGACAAGACGGTTAACGGGTTACTTCAATAGAACAGAAAAATTCCTGAGAGATGGCAGGCTGGAAGGCTAATCCTATCACTGGATAAGTGACACATGGACCATACAATCAACAGACTAGAACATTCATGCATAACTCAGGCCAATGAAATATGGATTAGGAGGCCTGCACTCTACAAATATGCCTCCAGGCCCATGCACCCCAAGTCCGAAGTGACTCAAGTCACAGGTGGTCTCTGCACACACACTCTCTGCATGCTGACATGACAAGATTTGGTGACCAGCAGCCGGGAAATTCAGAGTCTCAGCTGCTGTGACGCAGGGTGGGGAGGGCGGAGGAAACTTCACACAAAATCTCCAGATCTAGGTGGACGGGCCCCCCTATGAATTCATAGTGATGATATAAGCAAGACGTGTACTACTGTGTTTTTGGCAACATAATTGATAGAAATGTCGAAAACAGCCCAGGACAGACAGAGGCCTCTACACTTTGAGATAGACCTGTAAGTCTGGATATGCTGGACATGTGCATGTGTACTAGCCTTATGGCAGCACTAGAGAAAGCAAACATCACATGGAAACGTAGGAGCCACTGGCTAGATTTACTTTAATGTTAAAGTTTTGTTTTTTAATCTTGGACCATTTCACACAGGTAACTTCCATACTACAAGTGTTATTCAAAGCACTGGAGTGAAGTCAAATTCCACTGAACAGGAGAAAAAAAATAATAGGTTAAAAAATAAAACAAACAACAAAATCAGGTCAAGTCGCCACAATTTGGGTGGAGATCAGCATTCTGTGAATGGACGAATCATTAGTGCTCTATGGCACAACCTTGATGTTGCAAAATTGCAGTGTATTTTGTGAAGCGACAGTTTAGTGAATCCATGAATTACCCTTAAATTGCACATATGGTTAAATTCACTAATCAATGCAATTTGGTGCAAATTTGGACACTAGTGAATAAAGGTCTTTGTGCACATTTCTTAAGGAAGCGACAGCAAAGCTTAGCACCCCAGATGTTTTTGACAATTAGATCAATGCAAAGATCAGATCCTTTTCTGTTTCAGCCCAGTAGCAAGATCTCCGAGACCAGCGATAGTGAGAATCTTGGTACACCAGATGCCAAGGTTTGCCAGCAATGGTCTATACACCCGCAAATGTTTACATGTCCAGCAGTAAAATTTTTGGGCAGTGGCAATGTATAATCCAGAGACACTCACCTGTTGACCCTCCTATGCTGTTGACATTCGTTGAGTTCCAGAGCCCCGATAACTTGTGCGCAGAGAGGAAAGAGCTGGGGTCCCAATCCCCAGAATTCCCATGACAGGTGAGAGAGGACGGCGACGAACAAGACGTGGAAGATGAAGAGGACGACGAAGAATGTGAACCTCCTCCACAAGACTGGGACTTGCAGGTCGTGTGTGACAAGGAAACCTAGTGCAAACAGGTTGAGAGGTTTGCATTCCTTAAACATTACTCACCATTAAAGCACCCCAGTGTGTGACACATTACTATTGTTCCCCTTTTAAATAGCTCACAAGCAGTATTGACTTTTTTTGCGTGGTTTGTGGAGTTTGAGGCCTGAATGACCAGAAACAGCTCTGGTTTAGTATATTACGTATCCAAGCATGGATTGACAAGGAACCAATAGCTTGGCAAGCCACAAGAAGCTGCAGCACACCAATACAATTGAGAGCCTCAAGGCCAGCGGTTCTGGCATTACCCGTCTCTCCTCTTCTTCCACACTCTTCCGGCAGGTCTGGCAGATCCACAGTGGCATTTCACCCAGCAAGTTCTGCGCCAAGGATGGCATAAATGAGGCTGGGATCTCACCCACTGGAGACATCAGCCCGTTGTGAGGCAGCGACCCAACCCAGTCTTTCCTCTCCCGGTGGCACAGCAAGCAGCACGTCTGCACAAATTGGTTGGAGGACGGCATCACCTGAAACCAGAAGGGGGTGGGGGGGAATTAAAAAAAAAAAAAAAAAAAAAACATTGCATGCATAGTGTGTAGAGTAAGGCCAGTTAATCTCAAATGATCATTTTATGTGCCAAAATGTCAATTCTAGATACCACATAAAAAGAACCGCCAGACTGATCACCGTCGAATAAATCTAAAACAAAAAAACACTATTCTAAGAGCATAAAATGTAAAAAACGCATCCAAATTAAAATAAAGGTCCTAAAGAACAAACAAAAAGTAGGTTACAAGTCTTAAACAAAAATGTCAAAAAGATACAAATAAATATATATATATATATATATGATGGTTTTTCACAAAATGAAAAGAATTAACTCCCTTAAATAATATAATTTATGTATTCACCATGTTTAAACCAGTCGGGAACAAATAAATATAAATATAGGCATTGTGGAAAGCAAAGATACGACAGTCTGGCAATTTTGGTGCAACTGAACAGTATTTTGTAGTCATTTGACAGCTTAGCGAATAGACGAACTGGCACCGAACAGTGAAATTCACCGGTGCGATTCAGGACCAATTCAGAGGTTAGGGAATAACCTCTTCTGTCTTTGCCTAGGGATGTCTCAATCCCCATGGTCAGGCCGCAGTTGTGGGTTGCACCGTATTCTGGATCGGCTGATGCTGCACAGCCTGCGGCGCCCACACGAACAAAAAACCCTGGTGATCTTGGGGACCGGATCAGGACATCCCTACTTTGACATTGGCCTATATTAATTACAATGAGGGCTTATGGGCTGCTCACGCATATCAACTACTCCCACAACAAATGTCATATTTCTAACCAATGTCAAAAAACATTCTATAGCCCATAAGAAATAATGAAGTACTTGTATGCGAACTGACGCAAGTTATGTTTTACCTGAAAAAGGTTAGAACTCAATAGAAAAACAAAACTCAGTACGGGATTTAGTTGCAAGAAGTCTGCAGAGCGCTGGTCTGGCTATTCCATTTCCTATGTATAATTTATTCACCACTTTAGGATTTAATTCATTCCAACACAAAACCTGTATCCTGAAAAATGCTGAATGTACAAAACAAGTCATAAGCCTCTTAGTGGACTGCGACCAGAAGAAGGTCGGCCAGTTGCATTGTGAATGGGAGGCGGGGCAGGAGACCCAATTTACCAACCTTCTCCACGAGGTCTCTTATCAAATGGGGACGCCGCTAGCCCCCTGAATCAGCTGAACAAAAGGGATAGACCTCCAGTGGATGAGAAGTGCAAAAAAAAAAAAAAAAATTGATTAGGGTACAGCACCCCTACATCATGTAGGATTAAGACCTTAGGGTCGAAACGTCACTGATTTTTCTAAGGGGTGCTGTACCCTAATAAACCGATTTGCACTTCTCATCCACTGGAGGTCTATCCCTTTCTTTTGTACTTGAAAACGAGAGAAATCTCAATGTATCCTTCCTGGTAAAATACTTTATAAATAAAAATCGCTGCAACAAGTGGAGAGACATGATGTCTGAAGTGGGGTGACTAAGGGGGCACTCCATGCAACCTGACCGAGAGGCACTCTGAGTGGTGGGAGGGAAGGTGGAAGAGACAGTTGGGCAAGGGACCAGACCTAAAGTGAGTGACAGCAGCTCTGAATGGAGAGCGAGGCAGGGAGGGTGGGGTGGTGGCACAGGGCTCCAGCTCCAAGGATAAAACACTGGTACCAGTCCACCTAGGAGGCAGTACCCCGGGGTCTGCTACTGTTAACTGGATATGTTGAACAAAACCGAGAACTAAAATCACACCGAGTAAAGCAGCAGCAGGTCTTGTCAAAAATCAGCTACATTAGTAGCTTCCAGGGTTAACATTTAATTCAGTCTCATTCTAAGTGGGTGCTGTACAAAAAAACCAATTAAATTCAGTAACGAGAATAGTTGACAATTATTCTCGTTATCAAATAGAACGTGGCACTTGCCAATTACAAAGCTATGAGCTGGTGGAAATCTTCAGATCATCTCAGGCAAACATAGCCGAGTTGAAGGAATATCAGAATTTTAAGCCAGAATAGCAGCATAGAATAAAAAGAAAATATGGGGGGGGGGGGGAGGAGAGAATCCAATAAGCCATCGTTTATAAAAAAGAAGCTTTGCAATCTGGTTGAGCTTGATGGTTTTTTTGCACCCAAGGCCCAGTGATAGACATATGCCAACATTTCCCATTCAGGTCTTGTGGTTAAAATGTTCAGCGTAGACAGCCAGGGCCCCATGAGAAAACAATATGGCTGCACATTATACTAAATCAGAAAGCCTTAGTAATTGGCAAGTAGCCAGTAGGGTGTCACACACACGAAAATAGAGTTGACAAAACCCAAAAGAAAATTACAGGTCAGGCACCTCTTAACCAGAAGATCAAGTGAAGATAGGCAAACCTATAAGATTAGGCAGAAAGAGGCAAAGCAATTTATAAGAGCTTCCAAAGCACACGCAGAAGAGAAAATAGCGCAGTCAGTAAAAAAGGGGGACAAAACATTTTTTAGATACATAAAACGAGAAAAGAAAAGTAAAACAAGGATTAGTTAGATTAAAAACAAAGGAAGGAATGTAGAAGAGGATAAAAGTCTCGCTGACTGCCTCAATGAATATTTTTGTTCAGTCTTTGCAGAAAAGGAAGGAAAGGGACCTCAGTTAGGAGAGAACACTAACGAGACAATTACATATCAGTTTACAGAGGAGGAGGTTCTACAGCAGCTGTCTAAAGTAAAGACAAATAAGTCAATGGGGCCTGATGGGATCCACCCTAAAATTATTAAAAGAGCTCAGTGATGTAATAGCAAAATGGTTAACATATTTATTTAACCAATCCTTGCTAACGGGAGTCGTCCCAGAAGACTGGAAATTAGCAAATGTTGTGCCCATTCACAAGAAGGGTAGTAGGGAGGAATCTGGGAACTATAGGCCAGTTAGTCTTACGTCAGTAGTGGGGAAATTAATGGAAACCATGTTAAAGGAAAGGATTGTTGAACATCTAAAAAAACACAGATTACAGGATCAGAAACAACATGGGTTTACCTCAGGGAGATCATGCCAAACTAATCTTATTGATTGGGTAACAAAAATAATAGACACAGGTGGTGCAGTAGACATTGCTTATTTAGATTTCAGTAAGGCTTTTGATACTGTTCCGCATAGAAGGCTTATCAATAAATTGCAATCTTTGCGCTTGGATTCCAATATTGTTGAATGGATTAGGCAGTGGCTGAGTGACAGGCAACAGAGGGTTGTGGTAAATGGAGTTTATTCGGCGCAAGGTCTTGCTACCAGTGGGGTACCTCAGGGGTCAGTACTTGGACCCATTCTATTTAATATTTTTATTAGTGATATTGCAGAAGGTATTAATGGAAAAGTATGTCTTTTTGCTGATGACACAAAGATTTGCAACAGGGTTGACGTTCCTGGAGGGATCAGCCAAATGATTTAGGTAAACTAAAAAAAAATGGTCCGAGCTGTGGCAATTGAGTTTTAACGTGGATAAGTGCAAGATAATGCACCTGGGACGTAAAAACCCAAGGGCTGAATATAGAATATTTGATACAGTCCTAACCTCAACATCTGAGGGAAGGGATTTAGGGGTCATTATTTCAGAGGATCTAAGAGTAAGTAGTCAATGTAATAGAGCAGCAGGAAATGCTAGCAGAATGCTTGGTTGTGTAGGGAGAGGTATTAGCAGTAGGAAAAGGGAAGTGCTCATGCCACTGTACAGAGCACTGGTGAGACCTCACTTGGAGTACTGTGTGCAGTACTGGAGACCGTATCTCCAGAAGGATATAGACATCTTAGAGAGAGTTCAGAGAAGGGCTACTAAAATGGTGTACGGCTTGAAGGAGAAAAGATCATTAAGCCTTTCCTGGTAACTTAACATGTACAGCTTGGAAAATAGACGAGACAGAGGAGATATGATAGAAACATTTAAATACGTAAAGGGAATCCACAAGGTAGAGGAAGGGAGTATATTTAAAAGGAAACAAAGTAGCAAAACAAGAGGACATAGTCTTAGATTAGAGGGGCAAAGGTTTAAAAGTAACATCAGAAAGCATTATTTTACTGAGAGGGTGGTGGATACATGGAACAGCCTTCCAGTTGAAGTGGTAGAGGCCAAAACAGTAATTGAATTTAAGCAGGCATGGGATAGGCATAAGGCTATCCTAAACAAAAGATAAATCCAGGTAAAGTATCCATGTAATTGGGCAGACTAGATGGGCCGAAAGGTTCTTATCTGCCGACATTTTTCTAGGTTTCTATCAAAGATTCAGAAGACTAAAAAAAAAAAAAAAAAAAAAAAAAAACCACAAAAGAGTATTGAGAAGTCTAGATTTTACCAATTCCTGACAAGCGGTGAGATACATATATATATCTGAAACCATTTATATTCTCAAACCACCTGCTACACTGAAAGGAACGCCATTTATTTATTTGCAAAGGATTTTACCAGGGAGGATACATTCAGCCCAAAATTAGCTACAGAGGCATCTGGAATTTCACCCAACAGTCTGCCAGGATGGGAGCTGTAAAGTAGCCCAGAGAAAACTCTAAAGAGGTTAATGTAACCAGAGACATGAGACTGACACTCAATTAGGAGTCTAATATAAAATCGGTCTCAATTGAAGGAAGATTGTAGAAGCTGTTCAATGAAGCAAATTATTGCAATTATTTGAAGTTTTTAAGTGAGGAAATCCTGCCAAACCACAAAATCCAGTCAGAGTCATATGGAAAATTTGGATCAAACAAAGACAATATTTAATTTATACATGTGACCTATAAGAAGTCTCAGAATTCTTCATCTTTTTATTTTGGGCCTCGAGAAATTAAGCCATTGACTAGAACACAGGACAGAATATCTAGATCTAGAGTGGATAAAAAAAAAAAAAAATGAAATCTCTTGATCTTTCTCCAAATCCCATTCCATCTGAAGACTATAAATGCCAAAGGTTATACACGGCATGAAAGCAAGGTTACTTATGTAGCACGAGGCTGTATATTCATGCAAGGTTTACATTTGGGTAAATTAATTCCACCAAGTAAAGTTAATCAGTGTGGTCTGCAGAGATAACACGCAGTTTCTCCACGATACACATGTTGTAAAGTAAACGGAGTTCAAAAAGAGTCCCCAATCCCATTGCTACTCTGCAAACCTACAGACATGAACAAAAAAGGTCAATTAAAAAGACTGGAATAGATCTGTACCAGGAGTTGTGTGAGGAGGGAACGGAAAGCCGGGAAAATGAACGTGAAACAGCAGCATACAAGGCTTAGGATATTGTGTGGATCTTGAAGCGCATTATTCCCTTGTGAAAAATAGCAGCAGTCTGTAAAACAAGACTGCTAGAATATTGCAAAGCAGCTCCGCTATGGATACAGCAGGCACGCACGCTAAACGCAGCGAAGACATGCAGGGCTGGTGGCCCGAATGAAACATCTTCAGTGTTGCAAATTAATGAACAGTAGTGGTGGTGCTTGAGATCTGATGGTTATATACAAACCATCACTTTATGGCAGGACAAAGGAACAAATATAGCGACAGGAGCGCGCGCACACACACAGCGCGACAGGAGCGCGCGCACACAGACACACACAGCGCGACAGGAGCACACACACACAGCGCGACAGGAGCACACACACACACGCGCGACAGGAGCGCACACACACACAGCGCGACAGGAGCGCGCGCACACACACAGCGCGACAGGAGCGCACACACACACAGCGCGACAGGAGCGCACACACACACAGCGCGACAGGAGCGCACACACACACAGCGCGACAGGAGCACACACACAGCGCGACAGGAGCGCCACACACACACAGCGCGACAGGAGCGCACACACACACAGCGCGACAGGAGCGCACACACACACAGCGCGACAGGAGCGCACACACACACAGCGCGACAGGAGCGCACACACACACAGCGCGACAGGAGCGCACACACACACAGCGCGACAGGAGCACACACACACAGCGCGACAGGAGCGCACACACACACAGCGCGACAGGAGCGCACACACACACAGCGCGACAGGAGCGCACACACACAGCGCGACAGGAGCACACACACACAGCGCGACAGGAGCACACACACCACAGCGCGACAGGAGCACAACACACACACAGCGCGACAGGAGCACACACACACAGCGCGACAGGAGCACACACACACAGCGCGACAGGAGCGCACACACACAGCGCGACAGGAGCACACACAACACAGCGCGACAGGAGCACACACACAGCGCGACAGGAGCACACACACACACAGCGCGACAGGAGCACACACACACACAGCGCGACAGGAGCACACACACACACAGCGACAGGAGCACACACACACAGCGACAGGAGCAGACACACACACAGCGACAGGAGCAGACACACACACAGCGACAGGAGCAGACACACACACAGCGACAGGAGCAGACACACACACAGCGACAGGAGCAGACACACACACACAGCGACAGGAGCAGACACACACACAGCGACAGGAGCGGACACACACACAGCGACAGGAGCAGACACACACACACAGCGACAGGAGCAGACACACACACACAGCGACAGGAGCAGACACACACACACAGCGACAGGAGCAGACACACACACACAGCGACAGGAGCAGACACACACACACAGCGACAGGAGCAGACACACACACAGCGACAGGAGCAGACACACACACACAGCGACAGGAGCAGACACACACACACAGCGACAGGAGCAGACACACACACACAGCGACAGGAGCAGACACACACACACACACACAGCTCAAATCCCCGGTTGTTGCTGCATGCCACCTGCCCGCGGTGTATTCCGACACACGCCGGGCTGGGAGAGGCGCCCTCAGGGAACGCACGCTGGATGCAGCATGGCGGGGGGTGGGGGTGTGGCGCAGTACCTGCGCGGCTTTGCCCATCTCTCTGTCATCTTCCTCCGGTGCATCAGCGGGCAGGTTGCCGTTGCACGGCCTGCGCTGCGGGGCTGCATGCTCCCTGCGGCCGCCCCCCTGCTTGTTCCTCCTCCTGGTCATTGCTCGGAAGCCGCTCGCTCTCCGGACGCCTTGTCCTCGCAGACGCCAGTACTATTCCTACACACACGAAAAAAAAAAAGAAAAGCAACAAGCCACACTTGTACCACTCAGACAGGACAACAGCCAATATGGCGGCTTGTTGAGGACCATTCCCCGCCCCATGCCAGCAGGTTAAAGGTCACGTCTAAGTTGCAACAACATTGGAGATGCTGCTCCCGTCATTTTCAGTGCTGGCAAAAGCAGGGTTTAGCCGCGACGCCATCTTTATTATGGGCAGGACAAGCCTTACCTTCATGATCTTTAATGAGACAGGGAGGAGAAATAATAAAATTTGTACTAGACAGAAGGGATTCTCTGCCCACTGCTGGGTGCAGGGGACATGTGCTAGTTTTTTTTTGTATAATATCATTTTTATTGATATAGAAGAAGGCATATAACAAGGCATAGTCAGTTCAGTTACAGAATAATAAGTAATAAACAAATCCACTAATGTTCAGTAATCTTGTGGGAGGTACATTCTCTTGAGCTTTCAGTGTGGAGAGCATAGGGGTCGAATACTTCACATGTATCTCAGCAAATGTTAAAGGGATACTCTAAACAAAATGACCACCTAAGCTATTTTAGGTGGTCATGATGCCCGGAGTATGCCGCCCTCTGTCCCCCCTCCCTCCGCTCAGCGGTTCAGGTGTAAATGCTGAAAACAGCTGAGAGAGGCGGAGGAGTTTACCCCGCCCTCCCAGCTGTCAGTCAGCAGAGCGGGAATCATATTTCCCGCTTCTGCCGACTTTTGCCGAGTAGGAGACGTCATCGCGCTTTCAGCGCGATGACGTCTCCAACTCACCGCAGAAGCTGGCGGCTCCCTCTGAGGGTTAGTGTTGCGCGCATCCTCTTGCGCGCAACACTAATCCTCAGAGGGAGCCGGGAGGAAGCCTGCCGATTGGCTGGCTTACGTGAGAGGCGCGCGTGCGCGCTTCTCACGTAAACCAGGAAGGAAAGTCGGATAGAAGAAGGACGGGAGCGGAAGAGGAGGGAGGTGAGTATAAAAAAAAAAAAACAGCGCTGGAAACAAGAGGATTTTAGGGTAAGTATTACAGTTACACAAAAAATAACTATTTATTAAGGGAATAGGGATAGGTTAGGATTAAAAAACGGGGGGGTGATTTTTTTGTTAGAGTGTTCCTTTAAGATAGATAAAAGAACCAATAGAATAAGCTTATACCAACAAGTGTAAGGTATTCTAAGAAAAGAAAAAACAAAGAAGAAAAAAAGGAACCAAAAACCATACAGACAATAAACCAAAAACAAAAACAAAAACAAAAAATTGGGTCGTGAGATCTATATGCTCACATTGGAGAATCTTGCTCATCTGCATGTCCAGAATCACAATAGCAGTCAGCCGGGTCAATCTATCAAAGGGAATATGGGGGGTATAGTTTGCCGTTCTAGGGACCTGGCTAGGGCTTCCGGGTTATCTTTATGGTGTTTCATAACAAAGTCAGACCACCAGTACCACGTTTTAAAGTAAATATCGAATTTGTTTTCCAGTGAGAGGTGGAGTTCTTCCATTTCCCTAACGCTGGTGACCTGGTCTATCCATTCAAAAATCGACGGTGGCGATTGCGATCTCCAGTATCTGGGTATCAGAGATTTTGCTGAGTTAAACAAGTGTATCACTAGAGACTTAATATATCTATTCGGGGATAGGGGGACCACATGGAGGAGAGCAGCTTGTGGTGTGAATGGGACCTCCAAAGAGGTGATTTCCTTAACGTAGGTGAACACCACCTCCCAGTAGGGTCCTATAAACGGGCAGGTCCACCAGATATGAATGAACGTTCCCTTCGATAGCCAACACCTCCAACAGTCCGGGGACACTCCTGGGTGCATCAACGCCAATCTATTAGGTGTGAGGTACCATCGTGAGAGCAATTTGTAATTCATCTCTTGTACTTTCAGGTCTCTAGAGGAATGGAAAGTGATATGGAAGACATCTAACCATGCACGCTCGGTCAGAGGAAGGGGTGTCTCAGTGTCCCACTTAGTAGTGTAAGAGGGTAGGTCTGGGTATTCCGCGGCCAGCAAAAGGGCATATATTAATGAAAGGAGATGTGGTGGAGGAGGATCTTTAGTACAGAGGCCTTCAAAGGGGGATATAGTAGGTCTGTATGGTTGGTGTGCTGTCAGGCTGGACCAGAAGTGTTTGAGCTGGAGATAGCGATATGCATCCATGGGGGAAGATATCCGTTGTGGCACCAATTTCTCTAGGGGTTGAAGTGTTCCCTCAGCAGTGCACGTCTGGATCGTTAAATATGGGCCGTCATAGTCGATGTCTAGGAATGAGGGTTGGCGGCTAGGCGGGAAGTCAGGGTTGCTGGTTACGGGAGTAAGGGGGAGGGGAGCGGGGATAGGTCTAGTCTATGGCGATAGTGTTGCCATAACCTTAGAGTCGGGGATATCGTCGGGTGGGACGTCGGGCATATAGTGGTATGAGAGGCCATTTGCCAGGGTGCTGAGGCAATGGGAACTTGAAGGAATTTTTGTTCGAGGGGGACCCACAGTTTATGGGGAGGAGACATAGACCAATCTGACAGACGAAGGAGCAGTGCGGCCATATAGTAGTATTCCATGTGAGGTGTACTTAATCCTCCCCGGTGTTTAGGACGGGTCAATAAGTGAAAGGCCAACCTGGGACGTTTGTCAGCCCATATGAACTTTCCAAATAGACTACGCCGTGTGTTGAAGAAAGAAGGGGCAACATGAATAGGGAGAGTCTGGAATAAGTAGAGGAACTTAGGCAGTACGGACATCTTTATTATATTAATCCTTCCAAACCAAGAGAAGTGGGGCTTGTCCCATGCCTGTAAGTCGCTCCGTACCCTATGAGGTTCATAGTTAAGAGTGTATAATAAAGTAAGGTCAGAGGGGAGTCGGAGGCCTAAGTATGTGATAGCTTCTGGTTGCCACGAGAAGGGGAAGAGGGATCTGATCTGAATGCGAGTGGCGTCGGGGATGTCCACTCCAAGTGCCTCGCACTTAGTAGCGTTAATCTTAAAATTGGAGACTGCGGCATATAAACGGACTTCCTGCAGAAACGCAGGGAGGGATTGTAGGGGATCTATGATCGTCAATAACACGTCGTCCGCAAAAGCAGATACTTTATATTCATGGAGGGGGGCATTGTATCCTTGAATGCACTCATTGTCCCGCAATCTCTGCAGAAAAGGTTCTAGCGTAATGATAAACAGTATCGGGGAGAGTGGACATCCCTGACGCGTCCCGTTCCAGACCGATATGGGGCTGGAGAGAGTGCCATTTACTCGGAGGAGGGATGGCGGATTACTGTAGAGTGCTGAAACCCAGGCTAGCCAGCGAGGCCCCAAACTCAGTTTTACTAGAACCGTTATTAAAAATGACCAGTCTACTCGGTCGAACGCCTTTTCAGCGTCGACCGAGAGAAAGAGCATAGGGGTAGAGTTGACCCGAGATATGTGGAGAAGATTTATGGCTCTCAGAGTGTTGTCCCGAGCGCCTCTAAGAGGAACAAATCCCACTTGGTCGGGATGGATCATAGAGGGGAGTATGGGGTTAAGTCTCCGGGCCAGCATCTTTGCCATAAGCTTTATGTCATTATTTATTAGAGAGATGGGGCGGTAGTTAGAACATAATAAAGGGTCTTTACCAGGTTTCGGTATAAGCGAGATTGTGGCTCGGAGAGCTTCTGTGGGGAAACTAGTCTCTTCGCCAATTGCATTAAAGGAGCGGAGAAGGTAAGGGCCCAATGTCTTCAGAAAGGTCCGATGGTACCCAATAGAAAAGCCATCCGGGCCCGGGCTTTTCCCCGTCGGGGTAGCTTTAAGTGCTTCCGCCAGTTCCTCAGATGTGAAGGGGACGTCTAGCGCCTCAGCCTGTTCTGGGGAGATAGTGACATTCAGGGCTTTAGCCAAGTAATCAGCCATAAGCTTAGCTGGAGGGGGTGAGTCTCTAAGATTATATAGAGAGTGATAGTAGGTATGGAACTCAGCTAAAATT